>CM070762.1:2921930-5321930 GCA_036346245.1 Bonia amplexicaulis | reverse complement strand
TCCCCGCCGCCTCCTCCTCGCTCGCTCTCTCTCCGGCCGCGCCCCCGCCTCCCCAGCAGCCCACCCCACGCTGGGAGCCCTTCGACTGGGGATCCGCCTTGACCACCGACCGCCGCCGCTGGTCCGAATTCTTTCCCGTCCGAGCACGCCACCCTCCCCTACGCCTGCGCCACGCCTCTTTTTCTTCCCCGCTCGGCTCACCGCCGCCGCCGCCGGGTTCCGCCACCTCGAGCCACACCCTTACTCGAGCACCCTGGGGTAGCTCGGCGTTGCTTTGCCCCTCGGCCCTACCCCTCGCTCCGCTGTCACGATGTGATAGCACGGTGGAGCACTGCTGTCGGCACACCAAGCACGGCTATAAAAGCCGCAGAGGCATCCACAAGACTCCCACACACCCTGTAATCATTTTCCCCGGCAATTGCGCTTAAACCCCAAGAATCGCCTCCGCCTCACTCCTTCCCCAACTCCGTGACACCCCCGCCGACTCAAATCCACCCCGAGCCCTCCTTCCTCCCACACCATCTCCCGGCGCCCAACCCGCCCGCCCTTCCCGGACCTCTCACCGGCCGTACCTCGCCGCCGCCGACGCCTCTCCCGCCATCGCCACCCCTCGCCGCCGGCCACCTTCCGGTGCCCTCGGTCCCCCGCCGCTCGTCTTCAACCCCACCTCGGCACCGGATTGCATTTCACAAGCCGCCCACCCTCCGCCACCCCTCGCCGGGCGCCGTCACCGACATCGGCCTCGGCCACCTTGCCCAACCCCACGCCGCATACCTTAAGAGGTAATAGCGCTAAGGGGTTAGGCAAAGCCCTCCCACTTGGTCGGGCCGATTCTTTCCTTTCCCCGGGCTCCCTCGGCTGCTCGAGCCCCGCCACGCAGACCGAGGTCGAGCCCATTCTTTTATTTTCCGCCGACAGTGGGCCCCACTGTCACCGCCGCGGTCCAGGCTCGCCGACGATGGGCCCCACCCGTCAACGAAGCCAGCAATAACCCGAATCACGACAAGCGGTCCCACCGGTCAGCGCACATTAAAAGAAAGGGAAAAATATAAAATAAATTATGTGGACCCCACCTGTCAGATTTTAGTTATTTTAGCAATTTATTTGAACTGAGAACTTTGAAAATGCATAACTTCTTCATTTTAACTCCAAATCGGGTGAGGAAAATTTCTAAATTCATCTAAATTCAAGATCTATCAAATGGCACTAGAATCATAATTTTTAGATTTTATCTGAATTTCTGGTGTTATTTGGATTGATTTGTTGCTTTACTTTCAATTGCAAATTTTCGTCACGGATTAAATAGCTTACGAGGCTCAAGAAGAAGAGGCCGAGGCAGCACTGCAGATCCCAACCCCAACCCTCTCGAGCACTTTGACCAAGGCGAGTTATCACTTGATCATATTGAACCCTTGTTTATGCAAATTACTTTTCTTTAAACTATCCAAGTACATGCTATTATTTTATGTGCTAAAGTATGTTCAAATTTCTTAGATCTTAGAAATAGACCCATTATTGTACTTGTTAGTATTACCTTTGAAACCTTTGGGATATATGAGCCTTGTCGCCTTAGCAAAACTAACGTAATGTAGTTTTTCACAAGTAGAGTTAAGATATATCATACTGCTTAGTGTTGCTAGATAGCTGGGGATGTTAGTTGTCCCAAAATATCTCACTTGCAAATATGACAATAATTTAGGGCAGTCATGGTGGGAATGACTGATGAAAAGTTTGGAACTATTATTTTATGTCCCAAAAATCTCCAAACTTGCTTAGTATCTGGGTGGATGATATGGGGGCTGGAATGTGGTGCGGTGGGAGCACAAAATTTATGGAATGTGGTAGAACCACCCAGATAGCTCTAAGGATCGAATCTTGTCATGTTAGCCTGTAAAACAAAGGCAACCACATGTCTCAAAATTACAACTTGGCTAAGTAGCGGTGTCGACACTCCCCGACCCATCTCACCGGTAGTGGATAGACGTGGTTATGCAAGGGCAAGGAGGCCTAAAGGGACACCGAGTGGAGGGTGACGTTCACCACCGTACCAAAGATTGAGGAGAGTGGAGCCCGAATAATGCTGGTAGCCGTGGTGAACATCCCGTGCAACGTATGGGACCCACCGCAGTGGGCGCTTCCATAGGGTGAGATGACTAGAGGAACTAGATATCCTGAACAGTCATGTGACAATCTATTTGACCACCTGACCATGGAATCAGGTGGGGCAACAGGTGGATTATCGCTTGTGGTGAAAGTGTACAAACTCGCAGAGTCAAAACTATTCGAATAGCCGTGCCCACGGTCATGGGCGAACATGGGACTTAACTAGATATAGTTCTGTTTCAGAAATAACTTTGTGGGTAAATTGGAAAAGCATAGGGCAGGAAAGGCCCTAGTTTGGATTTGTCCCGGTGTCGTCCCAGTGGTAAGATAGGCAGCTATAATGCTAAAAGGTGCTGTAAAGTGCAGAGGCCATGTAATGGTGGATGGACTATGTGCACTATTAACACAATTATTTCCAGTAAAATTTTGTCCTTCATAAACTGCTAGGTCATAGGGATTTCTAAGTACTGTTTTGAAAAGGCAGTTTCTGGTAAAATAAAATAAACCTAGAACCTTCTCTTGATCAGCCAACTTTCCATTACTGCATTCTGTGTGATGACTCGCTGAGCACGGTGGTTAGTGTGCTCACGCTCGCATTATCAAAACAGAGACAGGGACGCAGGATCATTATGCATATGAAGATGCCCGGTCTCGGGGAGGAGAGAAGGACGATGGGAATTAGGTCGTCTTGCGTATTTTTCTGAGCTTAGACAAGTCAGACTTAAGGCATTGTGTGCACGTATATTATCTATCCGAGGTAATATATACTGCACACATTACCCCCCAGTCGCTTGCCTGAGGTTATGGCCCTACTTTTGCTTTCTCTTCCGCTGTTCGCTTGTAATGATGACATTCGGCTGAAGTGCCCCCTTTTGTAAACTATTGCCCGACGTGGCTTAATTTGGAACCATGGTCTGTAATATTATTGTTAAGCGATGTATGACATGATACAGCAATGTACCTATGGGCATTATCTACTGATCCAGGGAATAATGCCGTAGTCACAGAAGATTCTAGATTGAAAAATCTGGGTCTGACAGAGCTGGTATCAGAGCATACGACTGTAGGGTAAAGGCCTTAGTATGGACGTTAGCCAAAGGATAGGATAATAATTTTATCAAACTTATAAAAAGAGTTTCCAAAAATATAGTGTATTACTTCTTTCTCTATCCTTCTTAGACCTGTTCTGTTCTATTCTTCATTGATATTTTGAAAAGTTACTAACACTAGAAATTTAAATTACAGATGGCCAGAGCTGGAGATGAGGGTGACTGGGACTATCTGGCCCACGGAGTGTACGAGGGGGAGTTTGCCAGCATCCTGCGCAAGCTCCTCCATTACCTGGGCTATCCGGACCAGCCCGTGTACCGTGGTCTCAGGACCACAGCTGGAGGAGAGGAGTCTTGGCTGATCGAGGTGTTCATCTACCCGAAGACTGCGCACGACCAGCCCCACGTCTTCCGGACAGAGCACCAGCGGACCATCCGGACCGTGGCACTTCAGACGCCGCCGCTTTGCCGCCGCACGGATGTGCGACATTTACAAGGCCCGCCTTCGACGCACCCCCTTCTGCTACTACCCATCGCGCCAGGAGAATGCGCGATACAATGAGACTTACATGCCGGTGAACGAGAACAACCCGATGCTTACGCATCAGGTTGACCTGACCAGGGCCATGGGAGCGGCCCACACTGCCGCACTGGAGGAGATCACCGCCCTCCGGGTTCACCTCGTCGCCACACACACCGAGGTGGCGACCCTCCGCGAGCAGCTCGCCCGGTCGCGAGCAAGCCTTGGCACCGCCAAGGCAGAGGCAACAGCCTGGGTGCAGCCCAAGAGTCCCAGCCCCATCGCTACTCCAGCCCTCCCGCCCGGCCAGCCGGGGACGCGGTGGACTCAAGACCGACCGATCGACGCAAGAACGCGTCGACCTCCGAGCCCCCGCGGCTCTTCGCCAGGAGGGTCACGCCAGAGCCAGCACTGCACCGCCGCCTCGACTCGACACCGACCCTCCGAGTTCGGTGAAGCGGTCCCGCCTCGGTGCGGATTACACCCCTCTAGCCCGGCGTCGGCGATATGGAGGAGTAGGTAGGTAGCGCCGTGCTTTGTCGGTGTAGCGCCAAGATGCCGTTGTTGTATCCAGGACCTTTTGTATCGTAGTAATTATTTTCGTCAAACTCTAATTAACTATGTTGTAATTGTAAGTCCAGCCCAGAAGCTGGCTATGTGGTGCTTTATCCTATGGAACCAGCGTTGTGTTAAAATTTTCTTTTGTCGTTTATCTTGATGGCTTTTATTTGCTGAATTGGCGCCTTCTTTTGCTTTGCCTAGCATTAGTGCTAAGCCAATCGTATGTATAAATATAACCGCAGATGGCCGCCAGAGGGTAACTGTGGCTCGTGCTAATGCCACCCTCAATCAAGGGGTGGTGGACTCCACACCCGGCGTCATGCCCTCGGGGCATGAGCAGACCCATGATCAGGAAGCCAACCTTCCGCCCCCTCCAACCAACCCCACCATGGCGCAAGTCATGGCGCAGCAAACCCAATTGCTGCAGGCTATATTTGCCGGGCAACAAGGTGGCACCAGCAGATCTAGAGCTGACCTGGGTGACTTTCAAAGGACCCGGCCCCTTACTTTCTCCTCGGCCGATGAACCTCTCGGTCAAGATTGGCTTCGGGATACGAAGGAAGGCTGCGCGCCAAGTCGTTGAAGAAGACAAAGTGATATTTGCAGCTCATCAGCTCCAGGGGGCAGCTGCAAATTGGTGGGAGAACTACCTTGCAGCCCGAGGTCAAGAGGAGACCTCCACGGACAACGACATGGAGGTCATACCTTGGTCGGAGTTCAAGACAGCTTTCAAGGCTAACTTCGTTCCAGCGGGAATCCTAAGGATGAAGAAGAACGAGTTCCGTACTCTTAAGCAAAGAGGCATGACCATTAGTGAATACCTCACAAAATTCACTCAGCTTGCTCGCTACGCCTCGACCGACGTGGCCAATGAAGAGGAAAAGATTGACAGATTTCTTGAAGGCATGAATGAAGAGCTGAGGGTACAGCTGATCGTGCAAGACTTCACCAGCTTCCACCAGCTGGTGAACAAGGCGCTAATTCTAGAAAATGAGAAGAAGAACTTGGAGGCCAGCCGTAAGCGCAAGATGGCAGTACCACGGCCACAAGGAAGATTTGTGCAAAGGTTCTTCAACAACTCTAGCTTCTCGGGGCCAAACCAGTTCAAACCCTCAGCCTCATCGCCCAATCCCAGTGGCAGTACAATGCAAGGACGCCAAAATGTTGGCTCAGGTCAGGCCACAAGCTATAAGTGCTTCAGCTGCGGAGAAAAAGGGCACTTTGCCAATAGATGCCCACACAAACAGAATACCCCTGTCCGTAGCCAAGCTTCAGTACCCAACAAGGGGCCTCAGACCTCGCAAGCTAGCAGGATTACCCCAACTCACAACCGGGAAGAGTCAACCATGTTACAGGAAGAAGTCGAGGAAGTCTGCAGGAGTCCTTATGGGTCGTTCTCTGTCAAGTCCATACCAAAGACAAACTCGCTTTGATTCGAGCTTCACATTCATTTATATCCAAGGGGTATGCGGACAAACTAGGGTTACCTACCTACCCTCTAAAGAGGCCAGTAATACTTAAGTCTCCAGCTGGTATGATAACAGCTACCTTAGTGTGCCCTGGGGTAATAATAGTCATGGAAAGGTGCGACTTCCCAGCGGATCTGATAGTACTAAGCTCCCAGACCCTGGACATCATCTTAGGAATGGACTGGCTAGCCAGATATAAAGGGGTTATAGACTGTGCCTCCAGGACAGTAAAACTGACTAAATGCCTTGGGATGACCATAGAAGTGAAAGTGGACCGACCATACCGCTGGGGCCGGGAAATAAATTATCTTGAAGATGTACCCTTAGAAGGAATGATAGTGGTGCAAGATTATCAGGACGTATTTCCCGAGGACCTACCCGGCATGCCCCCAGACAGAGACTTAGAGTTCGTTATTAATTTGAAGCCAGGTGCTGCTCCCATTTCCAAGCGACCATATAGGATGACGGTGGAAGAGCTGGAAGAACTAAAGACCCAACTCCAGGAACTGCAGGAAAAAGAATTCATTAGGCCCAGTTCCTCACCTTGGGGATCTCCGGTGTTATTCGTAAAGAAGAAGGATGGTACAGCTAGGATGTGTGTGGACTACCGGGCATTAAACGAAGTAACCATCAAGAATAAATACCCCCTTCCCAGGATCGACGACCTATTTGACCAACTTGGTGGGGCCACCATCTTCTCTAAAATAGATCTGAGATCGGGTTACCACCAGCTGAGAATCAGGGCTGAAGATATACCCAAGACAGCTTTCACCACCAGATATGGATCAGATGAGTTTACTGATCATGTCCTTCGGTCTGACAAATGCACCAGCTTACTTCATGAATCTTATGAATAAAGTATTCATGGAATATTTGGACAAGTTTGTGGTGGTGTTCATTGATGACATCCTCATCTACTCCAAGACTGCAGAAGATCATGCGGAGCACCTACGCCTAGTGCTAGGGAAGCTAAGAGAACATCAGTTATATGCTAAGTATAGCAAGTGTGAATTCTGGCTAAGTGACATCAGCTTCTTGGGGCATATAGTGTCTGCAGAAGGAGTATCTGTTGATCCCGCCAAGATTGCAGCCGTGACAGAATGGAAGCCACCTTCCTCCGTCACTGAAGTGCGAAGTTTTCTGGGATTGGCAGGATACTACAGAAGATTCATAGAGGAGTTTTCTAGAGTAGCTAGGCCCTTGACTCAACTACTCAAGAAGGAACAGAAGTTTGAATGGACCACAGCCTGCAAAGGAAGCTTTCAAGAGCTCAAGAAAGATTGACTACCACCCCTGCTAGTCCTTCCCGATGTACGCAAGGATTTTGAAGTATACTGTGATGCTTCCCATCAAGGATTGGGATGCGTACTGATGCAGGGAGGCAAGGTTGTGGCATATGCATCCAGGCAACTCCGTCCTCATGAGGTTAACTATCCCACTCATGATCTGGAATTAGCGTCAGTGGTTCATGCCTTAAAACTTTGGAGGCATTATCTGATTGGCAATCACTGTGATATATACACAGATCACAAGAGCCTCAAGTATTTCTTCACTCAATCACACCTTAACCTGAGGCAAAGGAGATGGTTAGAGTTGATCAAGGATTACGACCTGAGTGTCCATTACCACCCAGGGAAGGCCAATGTGGTAGCCGATGCTCGAGCGGAAGGCTCATCTGCAATAACCTCATGGTTCAGGAACGCCAGCCTGAACTCTACAAAGAGCTGGCAGCCTTGAACCTAGGGATCATAGAAGAAGGAGCCCTAACCACCTGGGAAAATCAAACAAGCATTGAAGAAATGATAGAGGCTGCACAGAAGGAAGACCGAACTGTTTTAAGATGGAAGAAATTAATGGAAGAAGGGAAGGCCCCTAAAATGAATATGGATCATCAAGGAGTTCTAAAGTACGGAAACCGTGTTTTCATACCTCCCCAAAAGGGCCTTAAGGATATAATGCTCCGAGAAGCCCATAGCTCTGCGTATTCCCTTCATCCTGGGAGTACCAAAATGTACCAAGATATGAAGCAATATTACTGGTGGCCAGGTATGAAGAGGGACATTGCCGAGCACGTCGCCTGTTGTGATGTCAGTCAAAGAGTGAAGGCCGAGCACCAAAGACCGGCAGGATCATACAACCCTGAAGATACCACAATGGAAGTGGGAAGAAGTATGGATGGATTTTATCACGGGGTTTCCCCGAACAAGGTCGGGATACGACTCCATATGGGTCGTGGTGGATAGACTGACCAAGGTTGCCCATTTTATCCCTGTCAAGACAACTTACAAGGGAGACAAATTGGCGAATCAGATATGTCCCGCATCGTGTGCTTACACGGTGTGCCAAAGCGGATAGTCTCAGATCGAGGGTCCCAATTTACCTCGCATTTCTGGGCTAGCCTACATGAAGCCCTTGGTACCCATCTCGATTTTAGCACCGCCACCACCCTCGACGGATGGTCGACCGAAGAGTAAATCAAATATTGAAGATATGCTTCGGGCTTGTGCCCGGATTTCTCAAGGATCGATAAGTGTCTGCCGATGCGGAGTTCGCTTACAACAACAGCTACCAAACCAGCCATCAGATGTCCCCTTTTGAAGCATTGTACGGAAGAAAGTGCCGCACCCCTTTACATTGGTCAGAAGTCGGGGAAGGGTACATATTTGGGCCCGATACCCTGAAGCAGGCGGAAGAGAAAGTTCGCCTGGTCAGAGATCGATTATTGGCTGCCCAGTCTAGGCAGAAGAGTTATGCAGATAAAAGGAGAAGGCCACTAAGTTTTGAGATCGGAGACCATGTCTACCTAAAGGTGTCACCCCTACGAGGAGTCAGACGATTTAAAGTCAAAGGCAAACTTGCCCCTCGCTATGTCGGGCCATTTCCGATCACAGCTAAGAAGGGAGAAGTCGCTTATCAACTTGAGTTGCCTGCAAGTCTGTCAGATGTGCACAACGTCTTCCATGTGTCCCAGCTCAAGAAATGTCTTCGGGTACCAGAAGATCAAACTCCAATGGAGGCAGTTGAGCTCGAGAGCGACCTGACCTACAAGGAGCGTCCAATTAAGATCTTGGACACCGTGGAAAAGAAGACCAGAAACCAAACCATCCGCACCTGCAGAGTGCAATGGAGTCATCACTCCAAGAAGGAGGCAACCTGGGAACGCGAAGACCAACTAAGGAGAGATTACCCCGACCTATTCGCCAACTAGACTGAATCTCGGGGTCGAGATTCTCTTTAAGGGGGGTAGGTTTGTAACATCCTGAAAAGTTAAATTCTGGATTATAGAATTTTCTTGCGTTAATTGCTGTTATTTTGATTTGAAATTGATTTCTTTTAAAACATTTCTTAATTAAAGAATTGAGAGGTTCAATGGGCAAAAGAAATAAAACAATAGAACATAAAATATTAAGAGGAGAATCTGAAAAGATGATCCAGTGCCAAAAAGAATTTAGTTGATCCTAAATAATGGATTAAATATGGGGTTAAATCTTTACAAAAGGAATAGGAGAGAAATAAAATAGAAAAGTACATAGGTAAATGTAAATATTTATTTATATGAAAAAGGGGAATAACAAAAAGGATTTTAATGAAGAATTATGTGTAGACAAACCCCTCATAAAATTAGGAGTAAAAAAATATATAAATATGTATATATATATATCCTTGTGTATAAAGGAAATGATGAAATAGTAATAAAAATAAAAAGAAAAAAAAATGTGTGTTGAGGCGGACCGGCCACCCATGCCTAACTGCCCACCCCGCCCCGCCTCTGCTTATCTTCCCGCCTCCTCCTCGCTCGCTCTCTCCGGGCGCGCCCGCCTCCGCCTCCCCGCAGCCCGGCCACGCTGGGAGCCCCTTCGGACTAGGGATCCGCCTCGACCACCGACCGCCGCCGCTGGTCCGAATTCTTTCCTGTCCGAGCACGCCACCCTCCCCCCCTACGCTCTGCCGCCGCTGCCTCTTTTTCTTCCCGCGCCGCTCGGCTCAGCTGCTGCTCCGCCGCTCGGGTTCCGTCACTCCTCGAGCCACACCCTTACTCGAGCACCCTCGGGGGTAGCTCGGCGTTGCTTTGCCCCTGGCCCTACCCCTGCTCCGCCGTTCGCCGATGTGATAGCACGTGGAGCACCGTTGCCGGGCACACCCGCACGGCTATAAAAGCCGCAGAGGCATCCACAGTACTCCCCACACACCCCAGAATCATTTTCCCCTGGCAATTGCGCTTAAACCCCCAAGAATCGCCTCCGGCCTCACTCCCTTCCCCAACTCCGGCGACACCCCCCCGCCGCCGACTCCGTCCACCCCGAGCCCCTCCTTCCTCCCACACCATCTCCCGGCGCCCAACCCGCCCGTCCTTCCCGACCTCTCACCGCCGTACCTCGCCGCCGACGCCTCTCCCGCCATCGCCACCTCGCCGCCGGCCACCTTCCGGTGCCCTCGGTCCCCGCCGCCGTCTTCAACCCCACCTCGGCACCGGATTGCATTTCACAAGCCGCCCACCCTCCGGCCACCCCTCGCCGCCGGCCACACCGACATCGGCCTCGGCCACCTTTGCCCAACCCCACGCCGCATACCTTAAGAGGTAATAGCGCGCTAAGGGGTTAGGCAAAGCCTCCCCCTCCCACTTGGTCAGTAGATTCTTTCCTTTCCCCCCCGGGCTCCCTCGGCCGCGCGCGTTCGAGCCCCGCTCACGCAGCGCCGAGGTCGAGCCCATTCTTTTATTTTCCGCTACGACAGTGGGCCCTTTGTCGGTGCCGCGAGTCCGTGGGCTCGCGACGATGGGCCCCACCCGTCGTGGCCAAGCGAATAACCCGCATCACGACAAGCGTGTCCCACCGGTCAGCGGCACATTAAAAGAAAGGGAAAAATATAAAATAAATTATGTGGACCCCACCTGTCAGATTTTAGTTATTTTAGCAATTTGTTTGAACTGAGAACTTTGAAAATGCATAACTTCTTCATTTTAACTCCAAATCGGGTGAGGAAAATTTCTAAATTCATCTAAATTCAAGATCTATCAAATGGCACTAGAATCATAATTTTTAGATTTTATCTGAATTTCTGGTGTTATTTGGATTGATTTGTTGCTTTACTTTCAATTGCAAATTTTCGCGTACGGATTAAATAGCTTACGAGGCTCAAGAAGAAGAGGCCGAGGCAGCAGCTGCAGATCCCAACCCCCAACCCTCTGAGCACTTTGACCAAGGCGAGTTATCACTTGATCATATTGAACCCTTGTTTATGCAAATTACTTTTCTTTAAACTATCCAAGTACATGCTATTATTTTATGTGCTAAAGTATGTTCAAATTTCTTAGATCTTAGAAATAGACCCATTATTGTACTTGTTAGTATTACCTTTGAAACCTTTGGGATATATGAGCCTTGTCGCCTTAGCAAAACTAACGTAATGTAGTTTTTCACAAGTAGAGTTAAGATATATCATACTGCTTAGTGTTGCTAGATAGCTGGGGATGTTAGTTGTCCCAAAATATCTCACTTGCAAATATGACAATAATTTGGGGCAGTCATGGTGGGAATGACTGATGAAAAGTTTGGAACTATTATTTTATGTCCCAAAAATCTCCAACTTTCTTAGTATCTGGGTGGATGATATGGGGGCTGGAATGTGGTGCGGTGGGAGCACAAAATTTATGGAATGTGGTAGAACCACCCAGATAGCTCTAAGGACTGAAGCTTGTCATGTTAGCCCGTGTAAAACAGTGCAACCACATGTCTGTAAATTACAACTTGGCTAAGTAGCGGTGTCGACACTCCCCGACCCATCTCACCGGTAGTGGATAGACGTGGTTATGCAAGGGCAAGGAGGCCTAAAGGGACACCGAGTGGAGGGTGACGTTCACCAGTCGTACCAGCATTGAGGAGAGTGGAGCCCGAATAATGCTGGTAGCCGTGGTGAACATCCCGTGCAACGTATGGGACCCACCGCAAGTGGGCAGTTTCCCATAGGGTGAGATGACTAGAGGAACTAGATATCCTGAACAGTCATGTGACAATCTATTTGACCACCTGACCATAGAATCAGGTGGAGCAACAGGTGGATTATCGCTTGTGGTGAAAGTGTACAAACTCTGCAGAGTCAAAACTATTCGAATAGCCGTGCCCACGGTCATGGGCAGACATGGGGACTTAACTAGATATAGTTCTGTTTCAGAAATAACTTTGTGGGTAAATTGGAAAAGCATAGGGCAGGAAAGGCCCTAGTTTGGATTTGTCCTGGGTGTCGTCCCAGTGGTAAGATAGGCAGCTATAATGCTAAAAGGTGCTGTAAAGTGCAGAGGCCATGTAATGGTGGATGGACTCTGTGCACTATTAACACAATTATTTCCAGTAAAATTTTGTCCTTCATAAACTGCTAGGTCATAGGGATTTCTAAGTACTATTTTGAAAAGGCAGTTTTTGGCAAAATAAAATAAACCTAGAACCTTCTCTTGATCAGCCAACATTCCATTACTGCATTCTGTGTGATGACTCGCTGAGCACGGTGGTTAGTGTGCTCACGCTCGCATTATCAAAACAGAGACAGGGACGCAGGATCATTATGCATATGAAGATGCCCCGGTCTCAGGAGGAGAGAAGGACGATGGGAATTAGGTCGTCTTGCGTATTTTTCTGAGCTTAGACAAGTCAGACTTAAGGCATTGTGTGCACGTATATTATCTATCCGAGGTAATATATACTGCACACATTACCCCCCAGTCGCTTGCCTGAGGTTATGGCCCTACTTTTGCTTTCTCTTCCGCTGTTCGCTTGTAATGATGACATTCGGCCGAAGTGCCCCCTTTTGTAAACTATTGCCCGACGTGGCTTAATTTGGAACCATGGTCTGTAATATTATTGTTAAGCGATGTATGACATGATACAGCAATGTACCTGTGGGCATTATCTACTGATCCAGGGAATAATACCGTAGTCACAGAAGATTCTGGATTGAAAAATCTGGGTCTGACATTATTCATATCTTTGTGTGTGTTGTGTTCCTCCCAAGAAGCATGAGAGGCTCTTGGTGTTCTTGAGGATTAGGAAAGAAAGTATGGGTGTGCAGGCCTCTTGTTGTTCCTAGGATGAGGAATTGGGTTGAGTTGGCTGTAAGAAACATGCTATATAATCATTCATGTATGTACTTCAATCCTAGAAATGTTCCTTCTGTGTATGATGATTGTCTTTTGTTCTGCTTCGTGTTCTTCAGTCTTGTGACTAATAGTTGTTTTCAGTTTGTGTCTTCTCAGTTCTTCTCTTCATTCCTCAGTTTGATTTGATTCTCTAGTTGATTTGCTAAAAATCATTTTGCTCTTTTGACCGAAAATCTCAGCAGTTGTGCAATCTCTTTTGCCTTGGATGAACTTTTTCAGTTTTCGCTGTTCACTGGTTTCGGCTCTAACTTTCAGCAAATCTCAAGCGATTAGCTTTGTTAATTTCTTGGCCGAACTGTTCTTGATCTTTTCCTGAAGGTTGAGTCTGCTATTTAGATTTAAGACCAGTTTATTTGACCTGAAAAGGAACAACAATCTTTTGAAAATTTCCCTGTCGGCTGAATACTTCTCTTTTGGTCTGTAGTTTCGTCTCTGTTCCAGTTTTCAGTAATTTCTGTTTTGAATCTTCAGTAGACGCAGCTTCTGTTATCTTCGGTTTTTGCTCTCTTCTCTGAAATTTCTTCGCCAGCAGTTTCAACCAGCTACGGCAGTATCAGACAGTCTCTACAGTTGGCAAATTGCTTTTCTTCTTTCAGTTTTGCTTTACCCTTTTCCTTTCCTTTCTTTTTGTCTGCTTGCAGTCTTCTTTTCTTGGTCTTTTCTGGTTTTGTCTAGACAGTCAGGAGCTTGTAATCTTTCAAGCATTTGGGCCATCTCATCCTATTTTCGTCCTGAGCAGTATGCAACATTTGGTTATTCTTTTCTCTGCCTTCTGCAGCAGTGTGTGAGTATTTACTGTGCGGCTTCCAGTTCTTGTTCAGTGCAGAATTTTTGTTACTGCTCACAGCTTTATTTTTCCTTCCTTTGTCTTTGCTCTCTTCTGCGTATCAGTCATTCGCCCAAAATCAGTTTTTCAGTTCTCCTCGTCAGTTTTTGCAGCAGCAGTAGTAGTAGCAAACAACAATCTTTTGAAAAGGAACAGCAGTAGTAGTAGCGAACTGCATCTTCTTCTTCTTTTTTCTTTCTTTTGCTAATCTTTCACGGTTTTGCATGCAGATCAAACGGCAATATGTTCAGCTGAATTTTTTACTGATTACTCTCTGATTTATGCTGAATTTTTCAGTGTTGCATGCGTTCCAAATTTCAGCAAGATTAATTTTAATTTTCTGTGAGGTGCTTTGTTTTGCATCTTTTTGAAAAACAGTGCACGAATTCTCGGGGGCGATTTTAAAAAGAGAACGACATTTACCCCCCCTCTGTCGCCATTTCGGTCCTTCATCTATAATCTTTCTAGTCAAACTATTTCGCTGTCATATTTTAGTTCATGTATAGCGAATTGATTATAACCAGTCATGATCAAAGTTACATAGCATATGAGTAAATATGATAAAGAAAATTCTTTTACTCATTTAATATCAATGACTTGGACTTGATGAATTTATTTGACAAGTATAATAAACAAAGCTTCTGAAATTTTTAACCAATAAGCTCCCCTTCAGGATAATTCCAAAAGATGCAACACACAAAATTCACTTCGCAAAAGACCAAAACAAGGAGAATCAGGTGGTTTTTGAGAGAAAATGAGCAATCTGAAAAAGGAACTCAACCAAGTATAGGATAACATTACCTTTTCCACATGGTCTAACCAGAAGGTGAAATCTCTTGGAAGCCATCAAAGAAAGTGAATAACCATTAAGTGTTCCAGTCAAGCAGTGATGGAAAAGACTAGAACCCAATCAAGCATATGTTGTTCATCCCATCTTAGATGGTCTTATATCAAAGAAAATGTCAGTCTCACAATAATGGGGTTAGTGAAATAAGCATTAGCATCTGTTAGATTTCAACACGTCAGTCGTTGAAAAGCTAGTTCGACCATGGGACAGTCTGACCTCCTCAGTAGAGCTAGTCTGACTGTCGATCATTCGGATCGCATGGATACAACTAGGTACAAATGATTCGACTGCCTAAGTAGAGTTAGTCTGATCCTGACCGGTCTAAACGAGCAAAAAATGCTGGTCAAAATTCTCTTGAGAAGCTGGTCCAACCATGGAAAACAACTGGTCAAAAATCTTGTCCGACCACACTAGTTCAACCATAGGAAACCGCTAGTCCAAAACCCTTCCTTATCCACGCTGGTCTTTCTTCTCTTTCTTTGCTTTTCAAAAATAGAATTGAACCAAATGAGTGCATTGATACTTGACTTGATGAGTGGTCGTATCAATCGACTTCACAACACCTAGTTTGGTAGAAAATTCTTTTGCAATACTAGCAGATCTAAATATAATTTGTTTTGCTTCAAATTATACTTCAAACATTCCCGGTTCAAGTAACTTAACAACTTTAGGGGGATTGTTCTTAGATTACTCAACAAAATTAAATTCTAGACTATGATTTTTCACACTGGTTTTCAACTTATTTAGGATCATATTCAAATTCTTCTTGGCAAAATAGAATCTCTACAAAGTGTTCCTAAGATATTCATTTTCCTTAGCTAGTGAGGAACAAGATGTGCAATTAACAAATTCATTGGCTAGACTCATACAAGCACTAGACTGAGTTAATTTGTCTTTTTCAACCAAATCATTAAGTTGTCTAGTCTAGCTTCTATTTTAATGTTGAGCTTAGGACAATTAGAGAAAGAAAGAGTCTCATGATTAAATATTTGTTGAATTGATTCCTGAGATGAATTAAGTTTAACTTGTAGCAAATCAAACTTAAAGCGTGCTTTAGAAGAGGTAGACTTAAACTTTTCAATTTCATCATTAGCAAGCTTAAACTTTCTATCACAAGAGTTATGTAGCATTCATAGGTCATCAGACTTATCAGTTACGCCTCTAAGTTGAACCAGCTTTGTTGCATTAACTGATCTAGCAGTTTTTAACTTAGAATGTAAAACTTGACAAGCTTCATAAGAATTATCTTTAGGAATAAAAGCTCTAAGTCTATTAATATTAGAATTCAAGCTTTCAACAATAAAATTATTTTCTTTCAATTTATTTTTAGTCTTTTTTAATTAAATAGCAAGTTTAATCAAACCATCTTCAAACTGATCATACGACGGTCTTACCTCATCGAGATCACTGTAGTCATCGTCGTTATTTTTTCTAGCTGTGAAGCACATGGCCGTGAAGTTGTCGGTGCTCTTCTTCTTGTCTTTGGCATCATCATCATCGGGCCGTCCTCGTCGCAACTCTCAAAATTCTCATCACTCAAATCAAGGCGCTCGATAGTTGATAATACTTTTTCAGCAACTTTGCGACAGAAATTTCCACCATTGGTGATATTCTTGGATGGTCGACAACAATAATTCCTATCTTCCTTGATCACTTTCCCTTTGAGGTTGGGGCAATCCATCTTAATGTGGATTGGCTCGTCACACTCAATGCACCTGATCGAACCTAAAGCTCCAACTCACTTTCTCATCCTTAGATTGTTGAGTGTATTATATGCTCGTGAGGAGATTAATACCAAGTTCTCTTCAAGGAGCTGCTCGAATTGTTGCTATGAAAAAGAAGACAAAGTAGACAAGGAAACACAAGACAATCTACTCAACGAAGCAGCCTACATGGGGTTAGTCATGAGCTAAAGATGAAGATTTATCAATCTTAGATAGCAAAGCTTCCATCTCATATGTTTTCAATCTAGAATAGAGATCATCTGTGGTTAGAGTATCTAGATCGGCAGTTTGACTAACGGTCGTGATAACCATTAACCACTTAGAACCTAAAGATCTCAAAATTTTAGTTGCATTATCTCCATCAGCATGAATAACATTAACACCACTCAAATCACTCAAGATTTTCTCAAAATGAGCATATAGATCATCAATAGATTCACTAGACTTCATAGCAAGATCAGAGTACTCTTTTTGATACAGATTTTCATGCACTTTCTTAATCTTAGTGGTTCCTTCATGATAATCGCAAATAGTTTTCCATATTAAGTGAGTAGAATTAATATGAGCTATACGATCAAATTCTTTGTGAGAAATTCCTTTTAACAACAAGTTATGAGCTTAAGCATTTAGATCAACATATGTTTTATTTAGAGCCGTAACAGTAGCAGGAACCTCGTAAGGTCTAGAAATCTTATTCCAAACATCACTACGTTAAGCCTCAATGTAAGCTTGCATACAACACTTCCAAAAAGCAAAATCAGTACCAAGCTAGCATGGGGGGTGGTTTACATACCTCTCTGATGCCATTGTAACTAGCTCTGATACCACTTGTAGGATTGAATACTGCAATCAAAGCTCTGATCTCCTCGTGATCGATGAAGATTTCAACCGCTTAGAATTCAACTACCCGATCGATCGCTCAACGTTCGACCGCTCGCTCGATCGCTCTGTTCGACCACTCGCTCAACTTTGTACATCGTTGTATGCTTCAATCCAACTGCAATCTTTAAGCAAATCATGAACCAGATTGATTCAAGATGATGTTTATTACTGGATTTTCGTGGATTTACAAAGTGCCCTCGCAAGCACCCCTAAAAACATGTGGGACCTGGATTTTTAACCCAGAATTCTCTATGATTCCACCGCACTATTACCTAGATCAGTAGATAGTGCTCACAGTACAGTACTGAACATCAAAGTACATATCATATAGAAGCGTAAATATAATAGTAGACTTACTCATAGGCTGATCAGGCCGAAATGCATAAATGCAGCAGCGGAAACGAAGCACACAAGTGGGACCCTCAAGACGTGCCCACAGGCAGCCAACTAGGGTTTCGCGACCTAATTCTTGACACCTTCTTCTTCTCCACCATCTCGACCAAGTGTGTTGCTGAAACGTAGCAGTCTAACTCCTAATTCTGGATTGATTGTGAGAGCGAGGGTGAGCACAAACCACTGTGCTCCGCGAGCCAATACACAAGATGCAAATAGATAATATGCATGGCTTATCAAGGAAAGGCTCGGGTTATTTTATTTGCCATAAATTGCTTATGAGATATGATACATAGAAATTTCCTGAGACCTAGCAGTTTTAACTAAAATAGAATTTTATCAAGTTATGAAAGAATGCAATAATAATAGTGATCCAGATTCCATCCACCTTTACATGGTTTATGCACCATATACTAACTTTTCAGCGTTATAATCGCTTACCATATCACTGGGGCGACACCCAGGTCAACGCAAATCAAGGCTTTCTACTGCCCTCACTTTTCCAATTTCACCCATAAAGTTTTTAAATAGAATTATATCTGGTTAAGTTCCCATGTCCGCCCTTGACTGTGGACACAGCTATTCAAATAGTTTTCACTCTATAGAGTTTGTACACTTTACCCACAAGAGATAATCCACTCGTTGCTCCACACGATACCTTAGTCATGCAGTTGAGTAGACTACCACAAGACCTTTACAATGGATAGTCCTACTGTGGTTACACCCGCTAAGTTCTGCCTTCTGTAGGATGCGTACATCCCTCGAGAAGGGTCCCTCGTGAGCCATCACGGGCAAAGGCGGGGATGAGACCATCCATCCCTTTGCTTGTGTTCACACCTTCACGTAACCACTTTAGAGCTACACAAATTGGTTAGCCCTGCCTACATTTTGCCATCTTGTGGTTATACTGTTGTACACTGGGAGGTCATCCCAAGATTCAGTTCTTATAGTTATCTAAACAGAGAGCAAACTGAAAACTCAAAACATCTCATAAACTTGATTTCTCAGATTTAAATGAATGTATGAACGATTACACAGTGTTCTCCATTATTACCCACATCTCTCCATCTGAGAGCAACACACAAAAACGAGAATCAAGAACTCAACAGAATGGGGACAAAGGCAGAACAACCTATGCCATCTCCACCCACTTCTCAACAGTACAAAGAAAAAGAGAAAGCACAAAGCAAAAACCCTAACTACTACTTCGCTCTCATGCCTCTCCCTCTCCTTTTATAGTCTCCACTAATGGGTTCACAAGCACACTTTACCCATTAGCGCCAACAACTTCTGTTCTTTATCCACTAACTCAAACCGAATCCACTTGCGCTTTTACAGCCTTGCATATTTACCACAATGCCCCTGCTGCACCTTCCGGGAAGCTTCCTCGTTTCTTGCCGTCCAAGCCTCGCAACCACTTTGAGTCTCGCCGTGTTCGGCACATCACGACCGTTCTGACCTCAGCACCGTCCGTGCCTAGTCCGGTCATCCTGTGCCTCGCCACGACTCCGCCTCAAAGTCCTGCAGCTATCACAGATAAGAAAACACATCACATAGCACCGCTCGAGATAATGGAATTAACATTTGCAATAGTCGCAAACTCACGCACGAACCACACAAATCATACACAAACTTTCAGAACACGTGTCAATTACTCATCACAAACATGGGAGCACCTCCACATGGTCTCTCAATCTCCCCCTTGATGAGTATATTGACAAATACCAAAAAAGCATATAAAGTTGAGTTTGAAAGTCATATATGGTCCAAAGGAAATGCAAGGAAGCTTATGACCATGTTGACACAAGAGAATACTAGAGCAAACACAGAAAGAGCAAGTTTTCCTCAAAAGCTCTAGAAAATCCCCATGAAATAGCTTTTTCTCCATTATTTTTCCCCTTTTGGCAATAACATCATCAAGATGCAAGGAGGAAAATAAATCATGATTTGGATGAAATGGCTGTATTTTATTCAAATTAAGCATTAGAGCTATGAAGATTATCCAAAATGACTTTTGAACTATTACACCAAGCCATAACACTATAGAATGCTATTTAGATCATGACAATGCACGTATAGACAAGTTAAGTCAAATAAGTCATAATCTGAGAATTAGTCGAATTTCTTAGCATGTCAAGTTATCCAAGATTATAGTCTAGCTAAAGATATCCAAGGATGATGCAAGCCATGTCAATAATCTAAGTGGAACCGAGAAGCTAGAATTGAGCCGACTTAGAGTGCTACTAGTTCAACAATGAATTATTTGTTCAAGCACTTGATCATTTTGTAATTAAGCAATTTTAGCACAACTTGACTTGTTTTTCCTTTTATGATCCCATAGTTATTTCCAACTAGATTTTTGTTAAGTCATGTGCTAGATCTCAAGCCTTATGCGACCATTCCAAGCTAGAAGCTTAAGAAAATAATCTTGGTCATCCAAAACTCCCCCTGAGTTCATGCCGAGTGCAATGGCAAGCAGTCTCATAAGAAAGAATTGGTGAGATCAGTTTTTTCGCACAAAAGTGATCTTGTTGCTTATGTTGAATGTAGTTCAAGAACACGGAGTTAAAAACTAACTCATGCTTCATAAAAGAACTAGTATAGCTCACTCTAAGGCTCAAAGAAGATTCAAGACTCAACTCAGCCTATTTGACATGGTATGAATCATAAAATGATAACTAAATACAGACTAGTTTCATGAGCTATCATGACATGAATTAATTCAAGTTGTGCATTTTTTAATCAACTTATCATGGCAAAGACTAGTCTACACATATAAAGTCATGATAAATCTAGCAAGTAAGCACATATCATGGCAAGTTGTAATGCATTGTAAACATGTCATAACAAGATAATAATCAAGGCTCCATGTAGTTATATTACAATGCAATATGAAATGCAAGAAAATCCATCTTCCCCTCAACATGTGAATCACTTTTAGTTCAAGTGGAGTTATGTCAATATTAAGATCCAGAAAATCTCAAATGTACTCCCCCTGAACCAAAGCAACAAATACGAGAAGCTGGCAAAAAAATCAGAAGGCAGTCCTTAAAGTATAAACAAGATATAGAGAAGACTATGGCTCAGACTGACTCTCATCTACCCCATATGAATCTAGGTCTAATAGCTGGTCTACTAACACACTAGGGAGTAAACACGTTACCTGTCTACCCGAGGGTGGTCCGACCCTCGCTAGATCGCAAGAAGTGAGTGAACTCAACCTAATGAGAAGAGAAGCAACTAGAAACAGCAACCCAGAAACATAAGATGCGAGGAAGCAATCTAAGCAACTAAGCAAGAGAAACATTCTAACCTATGCTAGAAGGACTAACCCACATGCACCCTTATGCAATGCATCAGAAGGAAATAGGAGCATAAAAGATAAAGCATAGAGAAAGAAGCTCCCCCTCACAGCAGTCCATAAGGACAAACCACCCCAAGCTCTCCCCGCTAGGCTGAAAACCTAGAGCTATCCAAAGGCTTGGTAAATATATCAGCCAACTGGTGGTCACTCCACAAACTGGAGCACGATGTCACCCTTCTCAACATGGTCTCTAAGGAAATGGAATCTGATATCAATATGCTTGGTCCGAGAGTGCTGCACTGGGTTCTTAGCAATGTTAATGGCAGAAGTGTTATCACAAAAGAGTGGAACATTGTCTATGACTAACCCAAGTCCCGCAGGGTCGAAGCCATCCAATGTACCTGGCTGCAGCAACTAGCGGCAACAACATACTCGGCCTCTGCGGTGGACTGTGCAACACCAGACTGCTTCCTAAAAGACTAAGAAACAAGAGAAATATCAATGAATTGGCAAGTGCCAGACGTGCTCTTCCTATCTATCATACAGCCAGCAAAGTCTGCGTTGGAGTAGGATCTAAGGGATAGACATGAAGAGGAAGAGTACCAGATACCATAGTCTATGGTAGCTCGAAGGTACCGAAATATGCGCTTCACCGCCTGGCGATGAGAAACGCGAGGAGAAGCCTGAAACCGAGCACAAAGACACACGGAGAAGTGTATGTCCGGTCTCGAGGCAGTGAGATACAAGAGGGAGATCCTCATCTGGATCCAGTGAAGCTGATGTAGGCATAGGAGTTGACACCGGCTTGTCATCGCTCATGTCAAAGCGTCTCAGGAGGTCACAGGTGTACTTGCCCTGATGCAAGAAGGTACCCTCCCGAGTCTGCTTGATCTGGAAACCAAGGAAGAAGCTCAACTTGCCCATTGTGCTCATCTCAAATTCTGTACTCATGACATCGGAAAATTGGGAGACAAGAGCATGAGAGGAGCTGCCAAAGATGAAGTCATCCACATAAATCTGGACAAGTAGAAGGTCATTGCCATGCCTACGAATGAACAAGGTCTTATCTACCTTACCCATCTCAAACTCATGACTCAACAAATAGGACTTAAGCCTCTCATACCAAGCTCTAGGGGCTTGTTTTTGTCCATACAGGGCTTTGGAAAGCTTGTAAACATTGTTTGGGTATTTGGGGTTCTCGAAACCTGAAGGCTGTCTAACATAGACTTCTTCCTCAATATACCCATTGAGGAAGGCACTCTTGACATCCATCTGGTACAGCTTGAAACCCTTAGACGCTGCGATGCAAGTAGGATCCTAATGGCCTCTAGCCTAGCTATAGGGGCAAAGGTCTCCTCAAAATCTAGACCCTCAACCTAGGAGAAGCCCTGAGCTACTAGTATAGCCATGTTTCGAATGACAACTCCATCCTCACTCTGCTTATTCTTGAACACCCACTTGGTACCTATGACATTATGACATCTAGAGGGCTCAACAAGCGACCAGACCTTGTTCCTCTCAAAGTTTTCTAACTCCTCATGCATGGCATTGACCCAAGACTCATCAGAAAGTGCATGGTCAACATCTTTGGGCTCAAAAGAGGCAATGAAGGCAAAGTGGAGACAAAAGAGCGATAAACCAGATTTTGAGCGTGTGGCGCGCTCAAAGAGATCTCCTATTATCTGCTCTGAAGGATGGTCTTTTTGGATATGTCGGAGAGGTCCTGGATGAGAAGAAGAAGTGGCCTCTACCTCATGAGCTGATGAGGTAGGAACAGAGCCACTAGCTCCTGAAGATGTGGAAGGAATGGGCTGATCTCCTCGAGGTGCGATGGTAGAGGCAGGCACCTCAAGGGGAAGAGGAACTGGATCAGGTAAGCAACCGTCATCTCCATCCTCCTCATCATCCATGAAGATGGTCTCGGACTGCTCTACTGAACCTGAGATATCGGGCCTAGTCCCTGGACTAGCCTCATCGAAGGTCACCTCGCAGGTTTCTACCATTTTACTAGACTCGCAGTTCCAGACCCTATACGCCCGTGAAGAAGTCGAGTAACCCAGAAAGATCACATCACAAGATCGTGACTCGAACTTATCTAGGTTCCCAGACTTCAGAATAAAACACTTGTAGTCAAACACACGAAAATGCGAGACACTGGGCTTTCGCCCATATCTCAACTCATAAGAAGTGCGATGCAAGTGTGCCCTAAGAAAAACTATGTTCAACACATGGCACGAAATCCAAAAAGAGAAGGTTCTAACTCAAGGAGGTGATTCCCAAACACACCCTATCCACATGTCTCTAGCCTGTAACCTCATACCACGGAGCAAAAGCACACTATGTCAATGCACAAGACTCTAGTGGCTAAGAAGAAAGTTCATACTGGGTAGAAGAGAATCCTAGAGAACCACAACCCAAACTAGGTAGTAAATAATTCTAGAGAACCATTTGCAAGAGAGGTGTGAATGAGACAACATCACCTAGAGTTGGCTCCTATCTAACCAATCGGACCCTTCCTACCACTAGAATAAATAACCAATGGAAAGCCAAGTGATAGGAAGCAAAATACTAAAGATCACAAGGGAGCAAACCTCTCTCACGGTCGCTCGGTGGAGAGTCGTGATCGCAGACCTGATTGAGTATGAGTGTTGCCTTGGCCGAGGTCGAATATGAGTCCAGGATGTGGTCATAGTCGAGACCAAGATGTAGTTGCGTCGAGTTTGGCCGAGAGTCCATACCGCGCTCGTAGTTGCTCTGACGTTGCCGTAAAGACCAAAGAGCGGTCGTAAAGGTTGTACCAGTCTCCCCCTCATTTATAGCCTGCATGTTAAACACAGGAACGATTGATGTCCTAGTACTGGGGTAAATAATATACAACATGGAACCAGTACTGTGTTAAATGACATCAACAGTAGCATTACAAATACTAATGACAAAGAACACATGAGAACACGCACCCACACAAGTTCAATCTAGCCCTCATCAAAAGCATCTAGAACAGCAAGCCTAGTGCCACCCAGTACTTAGAAAAAGCTTGTGACCTATCCACAGTTCTTATGAAGTCTAAGCAAAAGTACCGTCTAAAGCTACCAAGATGTCATACAGTTTATTTCATGCCACAAATGAATAAGATCAAGATATACATGCATCTCAATGAATCACAACCATACACATAGCAGGTGACAAAGAAAAGTCACAGAAGCATATGCTAGCATGGGTATAAGCATGTACACATGAACAAGAAAGTATTAAGAAGGCATGAATAAACATGGTATCATGACATAGAAAAACTATCCAAGATATAATCAAGCTCATACTGTCCATATACAAGCATACATCATGTAGGCATATATCATGTCAAACCAGAATCATGGAAAAGTATGCTAACATGTATAAATAATGGTGAATGGACATAAAGAGCAAGATGTGAACAATAAACCATGATAGATACTACAAAGCACAAGGTCATGATGATACTTGACTTCTAATACGCACATTCTACTTAGCTCATGAACTTAAGTCAAAACTTAAGCATCCAATAAACTAACAACTATAACAAGGTACATGGACACTTAAACAACATACACATAAAGGCATGACAAGTATTGAGAGAAAAACATGCCAATATGGTACAAGTGAGCTTATGAACAAGCACATCATGCCAATTATGATCAATCCTGAATAAGAGAGCATGAAGATAAAGAGTAGGAATTGTAGTTCATCGTATTACGGCAATATACGATGCTTCCGCGGGCGAAGAGGTGCATCGACACGGCAATATACGATGTCAGACGGCACGGTCGCGGCTAAGTGCGGCGACATCCACATATGCAAATGACATGATATGACATGAATGATATGATAATTCATTAATCACATTAATTCATCCACAAGGAGCATTTTCATGCTCTCATCATCTCCACATCCACCATAAGTTATTTTCATGTCCACATTATAGCATTAAGCAAGAATTCCACATGTCTACTAGCATAATATCAACATATCAATGTTTGCTATCATATCCACAATTAAAATATCATACAATCATGGCATCATGTACCAAATTAGGATAATAATGTAAATTGCAAGTAGAAGGAATAACAAGTTAAACGGTAGCAACCACCGCTACGTTCACTTGCCTCAATCAGACGAAGCGAAGATCAACAAAATTCAAAAGCGCTCAGGGACAAGACCACCTGTCCATAAGACAACTCTTAGCACACTACTACCACGGCATACAAGCACGACATAAATATAAAAACATCGCTAGAAACCCGAACCCGCGCAAACTCTACTCCGCCCAACAACCAACATAATACCATCTGCAGCAGCGCTGCTTCATAATTTCGTAACTTTAAAAATATAAATCGAAATACAGCAAATGATACCTCTATGGATTCATGACTTAAAAATCTACAATTTTCATGTAGAACTCCTATTTTTATTCGGATCACACCTGGATGTAATTTAATGCCCAAAACAGAGGAAGAACTCTGTTCTGTCTGATTGGACAGCAGTATTCAAACGCGTGCCAACGACAGCACAGAGGTCTAAAAATTATGAAATTTATACAGAAACTAGATCTATAAATTATCCACAATTTTCTCAACTACGGCCATGTCCAGAAAAGTTGTTTACTATTTTTCATCTCCGGATTACCGTTGGACTGTACCAATCTGTCCGCCTGACGGACAGCGGTATTGCCGACTCCGTATCTCCCAGATCCCACGGTATAAAATTTTAAATAAATACAGGAGATGCATATGGAAGTCCCCTACAACTTTCCTTTTGGGAATACCCGCAGAAAAATTTGCTTTCTATTTTTAATATCCGGATTACCTCCGGACTGTACCAATCTGTCCGCCTGACGGACAGCGGTATTTCCGACTCCGTATCTCCCAGATCCCACAGTAGAAAAATTTGCAAAACATACAGGAGATACATCTGGATGTCCTCTACAACTTTCCTTTTGGGAAGACCCACAGAAAAATTCGTTTTCTAGATCAAAACTACGCGACAAGCCGCACTGCGCAAATTGATCTAAAATCAGCCCGCGACTAAACTCTAATCGGGCAATTGATCTAATATCTAACATCAAATTTTGTGCGAAGAACCTTAATAAATCCATAAAACAGAGGATTTGGGATGAGATAAAATTACCAATCTGAAGAAAATCCCCAAAATTTTCCTCCTCTTCTTCTCCAAGGGCAGCAATGGGGGAGACCTTCTTGGGGAGGAGGTGGATGCGCAACCTCAAGGGGGTGGCGGCTGTGGGGGGGAGAAGAGGGAGGGTGCTAGGTTTAAATGAGAGGGGAGGGAGGGGTGCGGCCAATGGGGGTGGCGCCTCCCCTTGGGCTTTGGCCCATGGGTGGTTGGCCCTCTCAGCGGCCCAAAACTGAAATTAAAATAATTTTTAATATATTTTATTCCTTTTCCAAAGTTCTATAATTTATATTTTTCCCTTCCCGCGATTTACCGAAAAACCGGCGATTTCGCGATTGTTTTAAAAATTTACGCCGAACGATGATCAGGGTATTACAGGTGAGGACGCCAATGTGAGAGCATATGTCTCTTGGAGGCCATGGAGTGGAGAACCAATGAATGTTCTAGTCACGTGATGAAGCAGACGACTAAAACACAATCAATCCCATGTTCTCCAACCAGCGTCTGGACACCTACAAATGACAAGAACAAAGTGCCCAAGTCTTGGATCCCGAAGGTTTAGTAGACATGTACATGGGAATTCAAGACTTGATACACACTCACACTAGAAGTATGCAAGTTATCATGATACAATGATGGTTCATGCAAGAAGACTGATCCTAGAGGCACACCGCAAAAGGACAACTCGACAAGAGAAACAAGTCCCAATTTTGAGAAAGCGGTGAAAACCTAACTTGAAAGCACCAAGAAGAGAACCAATAAAAACACCAAAGAAACTCACAACTTCTCCATACTGTAGATGCGCACCTCGTTTGGGCGAACGAGGTCCACCATTTGAGAACCGGCGGAAATTCTTCCTCGGGACAGCCTGTGGACAAAAACCAAAATCAAAAGAAACAGGTCCACGATGCCAATGATGTCCATCCTTCTCACAAAATGAGCAATGGTGCAAGTGTCTACTATGAGACAAGATCCAAAAGGACAAAGCACCATTATTGCTCAAAGAGAAGTCCCTTGGACCACACAGGAAGAGCCAATAAGAAATACACTAGCCAAAGTAGGAGCAAAGGATATGATACAGAAAGATTTATGCTCACTATAAGAAGGCTCCTAATCCAAAAGAACAGAGGAGACTAAGTCACAAGAGGGGGGTGAATGGTGCCTTCAAATCCGCCGCAAGTATCCACACCTATGCTTCTTCTCCAATAGCTATAGAAGCTATGAAGACATAAGGTAAACACTCACTGGAAACTGTCAAGAAGATCAGCAAAGAAGACCAGAGAGAGAATCCAGAAAAAGTAGATTCAGACTTGGTCTGACCGCAAGCGGTAGTACCGTTGTGAGGAGCGGTAGTACCGTTTAGCCGAGCGATAGTACCGACTATGAACTCAGTCACTGAGCGGTAGTACCATTGAGGTGCGGTAGTACCGTCGGGAGGTAGTACCGACATTGAAAAGCGGTAGTACCACAAGCTACAGACTGAAGAATAGAAACTGCAGAGATTGCTGAAAATCAAGAAATTCACTGTGTTTTGCTGCTCTTCTTGGGTCAATTGAACAGGACATCATCCTAAACAGCATATTGACCTCATTGAGAAGAAATCGCAGACAAAGATCAAATGGAAATAGCAAATTCGGATTTTCTGGGAAAACTCAACAAATATTGACCAAGATTCGAAATACTTCTGATTCTTGGCTCAAGAAACTTTGAAGTTAGCAAAAAGATAATCACTAAAGATAGAACCAAACTCCAATTTCAAGTTTCCTTTAGAAAACCAAAGGGGCACACATCCCCTGACTTCTAACCCTAGAAACAGCGCGAACAGGGCAGGAAGTGCGCCGGATTTGGGAGAAAAGAGCCCGTTTTGATTCTACTTTTTCCTCTTGAAAATGGAATGATCAAGGAACTTAGAGAGTATTCTCAGTTCAAAGCACAAACATCCAACAACTGGTGAAGCAAGAAATCATCAAAATGTGCCAAGAACCGAGAAGGGGTGCAAAGAACAGAGAGCAAATTGAAAACTCAAAACATCTCAGAAACTTGATTTCTCAGATTTAAATGATTGTATGAACGATTACACAGTGTTCTCCACTATTACCCCCATCTCTCCATCTGAGAGCAACACACAAAAACGAGAATCAAGAACTCAACACAATGGGGACAAAGGCAGAACAACCTCTGCCATCTCCACCCACTTCTCAACATCACAAAGAAAATGAGAAAGCACAAAGCAAAAAACCCTAACTACTACTTTTCTCTCATGCCTCTCCCTCTCCTTTTATCGTCTCCACTAATGGGTTCACAAGCACACTTTACCCATTAGCGCCAACAACTTCTGTTCTTTATCCACTAACTCGAACCAAATCCGCTTCCGCTTTTGCAGCCTTGCGCATTTACCACAACGCGTTCTTGGGCAGCGATGGCGGACTCACGCTCGGTGGCTTTGACCCGTGCGAGAACGGCGGCGCGGACCTTGGCGGCGGCAGCGAGGCGCACATCGGGAGTCACCGTGGTGACGTGAGCTTCATCTTCAGTCCTGGCGGCGGCGTCGCCCGTCAAGGGGTCGGCATCGGCAGGAGCACAGGAAGCTGGCAGCGGATCGCCTGGCATGGAGACTGGGAAAGGGATTTTAGGGTTGAGCGGAAATGGATGGTCGGGATCAACCGTCTGATACCATGTAAGAAGGTATATGCACTAAAATCTATATGTGTGTATTAGAGGCAGCAGAACAAGACATATATATATATATATAGGCAAGGATGTCTAGGGTTAGGAAGGATGTCTAGGGTTAGGTTAATAGAATCATGAGCCACCCTGAGAGATCCTTACCTATACTAAGCACACATGGGCCCAAGGTCAAAAGCCCAAAGAACCTGTCTAACAATTCCGAAAGCCATAAGTTGCTGTTTTCTGTATTTGATCAGTTGTGATAGTAGAAAATATATTTGTGAGCTCAAATCTTGATTTCTGGTATTAGATCATTTGTGAATGGTTTCGATATTAGCATGAGAAGGCCGAGTTTAAACAACTTGTGCAACTCTGTTCTGAGAGCAAATTTAAAACAATTAATTGGTTATATGCTAAATTTAATTGTTTGTTTGTGTAGAAGACAGATTGTCGAGTTATTTTCAGCACATTGGTATTTATATTCTTTGAATATTTATATGGGTATGAATGGCAATATGGAATTACATAGTTTTATGCAATTTATGCCATTCATGTTTTGCTGGAAATATGTTGAATATATATTGAAATTGGTTGGAATTAAATCCGAAAATATGCTTATGCTGCAAATTTTCCAACAGACCCTACACGCAGCAAGTCGTGTGTCCAGCTTTCCCTCGTCCACAGCCAACGAAGCGAGTCGACTTATAATATGTTCTATTTGGCTGAAACTTATGGTTTTTAACTATAACTTATAATTTTTAGATTATTTGTACAAAATATTACAGAATAATAAAAACTCAGGTGATAAGTAAGTTGCTACCTCCGATCCATGCAACCTAGTTGACAGGACATAGTTGACGACGAGTGGATAAAATAGGCCCCTACCCACTATAGACCACCATGGCATCAAGTGCCCTACGAACCAAACCAATTGACACGTGTGCACCTTAGGGAAGGTTCCAAGGACATGGTTGTAATTTCTTGCTTCTTTAAGAAAAAAGACCGTAAACCCGTTTCAAACGCATATGTGAAGTTTCCTCCAAAATTTCTATAAAAATCCTGCATTCCAAACTATTTCTATCAACCGCGTCACAAAAACTAGACACATCGTGAAGGCTAGATTCCGATGTTAAAAATTAGGCTCACGCTCATTCCTTATAATTCCAAAACATACATAATTTAATACCATATTATTTATTTAAGTAGAGGAAAGAGAATTTATAAGTTAGAATCCTTACCACTCTTTAAAACATAGAACAAGGATGATATAAGAAGTTTAGCTAAACACGCATACGCTCGTGTGCATGTGTATTCGTATATTTTTACGTGAAAAATTACATGACTTATAACTTACAACACGCAACCACGTCGTAAAGTGCCGCGCAACTTAAAGACAGAATTCCTCCTTTCTGGATAGCTATGTTGTAATATTAAACTACTCAACCATGCCATTATTTCTTTTCCTTTTCGGTGTGCACTAGGAAGGTGCATTGAAAAGAGAGGGGAGCGGATCTCCGAATCACTGTCATAGAAAGAACGTTTGTTTTTTCCTTAGACATCTACTTCCACGATTGTTTGTTTACTTTGCTTTGTTTTTCCCATCAATCCCACTGTACATCATTCGTGCAATTAATCAACTCTATTATAATATTATTTTTGTGTATTTTCTTAAATACAATGAGTTTCCTGATGTTAGTTTCGTTTGCTACATAATTAGTCTTACTGTATCTGTCTTCTAGTAAAATTTAAAATTAAAATATTGGTGACATTTTCAACATCTAAAACACCCCGACGTAGAGTTGGTGGCAAAGAGATACCAGCAAAGTACAACTATCTAGAATCGACGGTATCGACCTGACTCACCGACACAGGCAATGGCTCCGACAGAATCAGCTTGAAACAGCCTTTCCGAACCACCACTCATACATGGAACAAGAATTTTAGACCCACCGAGCTTCGACATTCATTGCCTAGATCATGGCTCATGCTACAAGAAATATTTTACAAAAGGAACTCGTTAAAAGGGGCATGGACAATTGAGTGTTCTACGAATTTTACAAGATGCCGGTGTTGCTTCTTTTGCGCCAGAGGGCAAACCACCAACCATGCGCTATTCTGATGATCCTGTAAAATATGAAATGTGCTTGTCATTTCTTCCTCATTTACATCTACAGAAAGGTCATCCTAGACTCGTATGCAAGCATGGAACAATAACGTACACAAATATGAGCAGAATACACGCAAAACAATCAAACATGTAGTTAGTAGTAGTCACCGTAATACCATTTGGAATTTATATTTGATAAACAGTAAGAAAGGTAAACAATCATAACCACACTAGCAGCACTAGTCAAAAATATGCAATGATCCAATGGAGCAGAAATCGGCCATACTTCCTAATTTCAAGGTCATGAACGAACACTAGAATTCTGCCCACCATGCATGCATGCAAAGGAGAAAAGCAAATCAAATTTCATTCAACAAAATAATGTTCCAACATCTATACCAGATTGACTTTCCATATTTGATCTGGCAAAGATAGCAGATTCTAGCTCTGCGTCCAAATCCACCAAAAATAATAGTTTCTGTAACTTACCTAGATCGAGGCAGAACTGAAGTTCACAGACAAGATCGAAAAACTAAATACCAAAAACAGGTAGGCAAGACAACAACACACCTACACGCAACTAGCTACAATTTCACAGCGTTTGGAGAGATGTTACATCTCAACTAGCCTAACCAGGTAGGTGCAATCTTGGAGGAACCAAGTCATTGATCACCTTTACTCATCTGGGACAAGTCGACAGGGTATTCTAGAAAACCTCTAGCCCTTGCTGTCAAAGAGTTGCCATCAAGGGTGTGTTCCTATCATATCTAAACACCTCTTTTGTATATAAAGTTGTGATTAAATAATTCTTTTGCTATCTATCGATATAAATACATAATTAGCTCAGTTTACACCAAAGCAGTATTGGTTGGGGGAAAACCCAATGACACTGATCTGCCAGACATTTTCTTATATTTTGGTTGAATAGCCCCTACATGTAGCCTAACATCTTCATCTTTATGCCAGCATACGGATTGTATGAGCCACATACCTCCATTGGTCCATATGATCCCAAATTCCCAACCTTCAGGTCTTGACGAAGATGATACTCTGATCTTAGTTCTACCTTGGCTGCAGGAAGCACATGGAATTGGTGGCTGGTGAAACAACTTTGTTTTGAGTATTTGGACAAAGGAAAACAATGGTGAAGCATCTGAAAGCATCCAAAGATTAGTTGCCTGACCAGCCTAGGGCACATGATCTGCATTTCTGGAACACAGTCACCATCATTGGAGCTCAATGTAGTTCAACAATGTTGTGCCAGTACCTGATAAAGGAACTAATACACAATATTATGGGCATCAACTCCTGCAACCAGCAAAACAGTTAAGCATGGTAAAAAACTAATGCAGAACACTGACAAAGGCAAAAACATGAATGCATTACATGGCAACCAGGAAGAATAACTGGGTGACACATTTACAGCACAGGCCGTGCATCCAAATTAATGTCAGGGCAAAGCTATCACCAGGGTTCAAAAACGCAGAACCAGTTGGTTCCCACATTTTCCTGTGGCAAAATGACTCAGCTGGAACAGGCCTGAATATTTTGCAATCAATCAGAATTGGCCATAATTAGAATAGCTCCGACTAATTCAGCAATTACTTGGTGTTAAAACCATCTAACATTCAATATTCTCAGGCCAGTTTGACCAGATACACCGGATACCCACTGGAATCAGTTCATTTTCTGAACCCTGAACAGCACAACTATACAATGTCACAGATCACAAAGCAGAGAAACAACGTGACTAAATGTTATTCCAGCATTACTAAAAGAGCAATCATGTCACAGAGAGCATGTAGGAAAAGAAACTATTCTCCATCTGTACCGATTTCAATTCTAGCCTTCAGTATAGCCAACATAGAGTGCTGCTTTGAGTCTGTGGCAGTATGGTCCTGTGTATAGGTCACCAACTTTTCACGAATTGAGGTTGTCATTGCTTGAGAAGGCTAAGAAGAAGACCGATAATCTGAGAGAGAAACATGAGTTGACTTGGGCTGAATACGGTTGCACACTCATGTCTCATGGATGGAGTGATAGATGAGGAAGACACTTGATAAATTTCCTTCTAAACAATCCAGAGGGCACTTTCTTTTTGGATACTGTTAATGCATCAAATGTGTCAATTGATGCACAGTTATTAGCAAGGTTGCTTGAGGGAAAAATTGATGAAATTGGAAGGGATTATGTTGTTCAGATTGCCACGGATAATGGGACTAACTTCAAGGCAGCAGACAAATTTCTAATACAGAAGATTCCTACCTTATTTTGGACCCCATGTGCCACCCACTACTTGAACCTTATGTTGGAGGGTACTGGGAAGATTCCAATGTTCAAGAAGTGCATTGCAAATGCGAGACGGGTGATCACATTTATTTATCGGCATAGGAGGCTTCTTGATGCAACGAGGGAAAGGGCAGGAGGGAACCTTGTGAGACTAGCGGCTACTCAATTTGCTACATCGTTCCTTACTTTGCAGAGTTTTTTTAAGCACAAGTAAGCTTTTAAGGTGCCTCTTTGTTAGTGATGATTGGAATAGGTCCAAATTGGCAAGCATAGAGACTATGAAGAAGATGGCCGAAATTATGCTTTCTAGTTAGTTTTGGAATGCATTGCAAGACTGCATTAGAGCATCGAAACCTCTTCTCATTGTGTTGAGCATCGTCGATGGTGATGAGAGGCCAGGAATGGCAGAGGTTGCTGCAGCCATGGATTCTACTAGGAAAAGATCAATACAACTTTAGAAAACAGGGGTAAATTACTAGAGAAGGTGAACAAAATCACTGATGAGAGGTGGAAAGACCAAATAGAGCAGAAGTTATATGGTGCTGCATTATTCTTGAATCCAAATAGGTTTTATGAATTGCAGAAAACAGATAAAAGAGAAGTTCATAGCTGAGGTCAATGTTCAATGACATGCTATGGAATATGGTCACCGATGATCTTCTAGACAAGATCAGTAGGCAAGCTAATCAGTACATGGGTAAGACAGGCCGTGTTAGGCCATGTCTTTTCAGCACCAATGGCAATCAGAGAATAGCAAAAAAAGAGTCCTCATAAGTTCTAACATATTTTCTATCTTTTCATTTTTTTTCATAATTGAAGTTGAAAGCTCTCAGTTGAACATAGCTCACTATGCATATGTTCTTTGTAGTTCTTTGGACGGCATATGGTGGCCTTACTCATGAGCTCCAATCATTTGCAAAGCGTATCATTGGTCTTTGTTATTCAGCCTCCGGGTCTGAGCACAAATGGAGTGCCTTTGAGTTTGTAGTGCCTTTGAGTTTGTAAGTAACTATTAGCTTATTACTATTGAGAATAAATGTAAGAAAGATGTTAACATGGTTTACTTTTATGGTTTGGTGCATTGCTTGAATCTGCAGCATGTGATTGTTATTGCTTTTATGATTCTTATTCTACTCATTAGTGATTTCAGCATGTGACGTGGGTCTGCATATGGTTTGGTTGGCTTGAAGTTAGAAGAAATGGCAAACTTCAGCAGTACATAATTTTGTTAGATGTTACAATTAGTTTTTTTTAGTAATGTTAGTTGTTTTGCTTCTTGAGTACATAATTTTGTAGATGTTATACATGACAGAGGTAAGAAGCAGAATAGTGCATGAATACATGATATTTTGCCTAGTGTTATTTGAGATCTGCCATATCCATTATCCACAATTGCTGACTGCTGAGCACTAAGTTGAAGATGCCAGACAGCATGCAATATAATCTTTTTTTGGCTATGCTTCATGTATTTTGTAGGCTATAGACTTTATTTTGCTTATCATGTGACATGTGAGTCCTTCCTCTACCTTTACTTGCTATCTCCTTTTGCAAATGCAGATCCATACCAAAAAAGGAAACGGTTAGAACACAAAAGATTGAATACTTTAGTATACATTGAATACAGCAGGAAAATGACAACTAGGTTTCAAAAGCTGCATGAGGAAGGTGGCAATGGTAACCCATTGGTCCTAGAAGAGTTCCAATGGAACAATGAATGGGTTGACAAAAGCAATGAAAAAGTTCATGGTGATGCTTGGGATGATCTTGTGTGGGGCTGATGTTGATGCTGTTGCTGGTGCTTCAAGTGCTCTTGAAGGTCGCAATTTTCCAAGGAAAGCTCATGGTGGGCATATCACTTATTCCCGCCGCCGTGCAAGGGATGACCTAGATGATCACAACAGTCAAGATGAAGCTGAAAGTGAACATGGAAAGAAGAAGAGTTCGTGGCTGATGATGAAGTGGAGGATGATTTTGGTCTCTCTCCACCAACTAGTCCTCATGAGGGTGGTGATGGTGGAAACTCAAATGATAGTCATTTGAAGTTGGATGACCTTGACTTGGATGACATTTGAGTGACTTGTATGGTGATTATGATGATCGATGGGTCTCTACTTTATGCTTTTGCCATGTAAACTTCTATTATGTTGTTTAATTTCCATTTGGAACTCTATTGTCGTTAACTCGTTATGGAGTGTTCGGTGTTGTTTGATTCATTTTTGCTCTATTACGCATATTGCACTTATGCTTAATTTTTGCTCTGGAAACATAACCTATGTTTTCGCAGCGCTGCATCAGTTCATTGTGTAGCAACTAAATTTGATTTTGATAAAGCACAGTCCGTAAGGCCAAAGGGTCATTGGGTAGTAGTCAGAGTTACCAGCGAGGATCCAGATGATGGGTTTAAGCCTACTAGTGGAAGAGTGGATTGTCCGCTTCTTATTTTCAGTCTGGAGGAGCAATTCATGAATTTTCTGAATCTCAGTTTGGTAAGTAATATCACATAATTTTATGTTTCCTTTCCCCTCAATATCTCTTGATGCTTTTGTTTAAATACCGTACCATTTTATTGCAGGACATCAAGGTTATTAAGACGGTAAGGCGTGGCGAGGCGACCGACCCCCCTCACACCTTTTAAGCGGTAAGACGTGAGGCGAGGCGACGCCTTACACATCCTAAGGCGCTAAAGGGCAGCAAATAAAATGAGTATTTTAGCAGCATATATGTATCTTGTTGTCAATTCTTGAGCCCATATTGCACCTATCCTCCATTCCAATTGCGCTTCTCCTATGTAGCATCCATTCCCTTTGTCCCCTTGCAAGTTTCAACGTATAGATTGTTACAAAGACAGCAACAGCAAGACAGCAAAGCTAGCAGCATGGCAGGCGGCAGCACGCGGGAGCGACAGCGCAGTGAGATGCGCGACAGCGAAGCAAGTGCCGACGGCAGCGAGCCAGCGATGCGCGACAGCGAAGCGAGCCTGAACGCGAGATAAAAATCATCGCTTCAACGCTTGACTCAGCTCTCACGCACGCCGCACCGCACTCGCTCAGTCGCTCCGCCTCCGGTCCTCGCTCTCTCGCTCCCCATCCCTCCGAGCGTATGCGGCGGTGGCGACGTCCCCAGCAGCGTCGGCGAGCCTCTCCTCCCCTCCCTCCCAACAAAGCAGCGGCGTCTCTCCCCTCCCTCCCAACCAAGAAGCGGCGACGACCCCGGCGGGCGACCCTCCTCTCATCGCCCGGCACGGATCCGCGTCTCTAGCGTCGGCGTTCTTCTGGGCAAATGGAGAGGAGGAGGAGGAGGAGGAGGAGGGGTACCTTGTGGGAAGCGGGAGGCGAGGCGCACGCCGCCGCCAAGGTTCCACCTCCGTGCCGCCCATTCTCCGCCTAGGGTTTCTTTCTCTGGTTTAGCCCACCGATCTAGTTTCGCTCAGGTTGGGTTTACCTTCTTTATATGGGCGCGACGCGACCTCCATACGTACGACGTCGCCTTGAGCCTTCCCGCCGCCTAATCGCCGCCTTGTAACACCCCGACCCTCCACAGGACCCAAGATGCTACCACCACACCCTTACCAATTTAAAAGTGTTGCTAAATCAACTTTTAGCAGCACAACTCCTGTTCTTTTTATATGATTACCCACAGGAAGCAAACCCCAAATAACAGTAGGATGATTGCAAAAACAACTAACTTCATATTTCACAAGTTATAACATAAACAGAACCCTGGCTCGCAAGCAAGCTAAACCAAACAACGAGCCATCAAGACTAAACACTAGATTAAACATAAAGCCTCAGCGTACGTCTAAACTGTTATTTCATATGTGCAGTGCCAAAAGGACTATCCCATTCCATGCATGTCGTCATCCTTCACCTAAAAACAACGACAAAGCAAGGGTGAGTCCGGAGACTCAGCAAGCACACGATAAAATAGTAACACCACTAAGGGCGGTGGCGCGCACACGAGCGGCGACGCGCGGCACGTCGGGCGGTAGGCGCGAGGAAAGCGACGGCGTCGGCGGTGGCGACTACGAGGCGCGTGGCGGCGGCCCGAGTTGGCGGCGGCGGCGGCGACAACTACGCGGGCGACGGCGAGGAGGAGAGGCGGCGGCGTGATAAGCACGGGAGGAGCAAAATATCGGTTTTGCTTCTCCTCCGCTCTCTCTCTATACTACCGTGGGATGGGTGGTGGGCTTTCTCCGGCCAGTATTACACGCCTCAACGACGCTTTGGTGCTAAGGCAGACGCCATACATGCGCAGGGCAAGGCGGTGGCGATGCCTTGCCGGCCGGGGGCGCCTCACCTAAGCGACGCCTTAATAAGCATGCAGGACATGTTTTTGCCTTGGGGGAATCTAGGTCATTGGCTAAAAGAAATCCAAATTTGTGGAGAGATACGCACAAATGGTGATTACACAGTCGCAATGGATCTCTTGAATGTAAGATAACCCCACAGTAAATGATCTCTGTTGTAAGATAACCCCACGGTAAATGATCTCTGTTTAACTGGTACATTTACTATCTTTGTGTAATTTATGTTGGCACTTTTTCATATTTACAGGCTGCAGAATACTGAGAAAATAAGATCCACACTGGTTGGCTAGACAGCAGAATAGCTGTGCGCGTTAGAGCAGAGAGACCCCCATGGTACCTTTCAGTTGTTGGAGGAGCTCTATATGTATGATTTTTTGGACCGCAGAACTATGATGTATTAGCTAGTTATGAGCTTCCAGATAACATTGCTAAACTCAAATATTGTATTTCTTATGTTACAGGGACTCGAAGCATCAAGCAGGAGCTCAAAAGCGTTGTTACCGATTATGTCGGTTATCTCAGAAAAGGTCAAATACCACCAAAGGTATCATAATGTATGATGAATGCCCTTACTGCAGATATGTTTTTTAATGGAACTTGTAGCTAATATCTGTAGTTCTGACCTGAATGCAAGTCGACAAGTAGTCGACTGACTAGCCGACTAGTCGGCAAGTCGGCCCCTTGACGACTCGACTCACTTACTGACTTTATATACTACCCCGAGTATTTATGAACTAACAATCAACTCTAGATGTAGGTTTCAAATTGAAATAAATAGCCAAATACCAATTACTGCAATGTAATACCCTTTAGTGTTTACAAAGTAGCCACCACAAGTTAACTTTGAAAAAATAGACATCATCCCTTGTACTTTTTTGCTACCAAAATTAATAATTTAACGGTTAGCACTTTAAGAATGTTGAAAATGGAAAATACAATGAACAAAGACTGCATGAAAAATTACCTTCATAGGTGAGGTGATGATGGTTGATCTGGGGATGAACCAGAGGAAGCACCTCTGTATGGGGCATGCCTCTGCTCATAAAATCCATTAGCTTGTACTCCATGAGTCGGTTGTTGCATGTCACTACCATCCATAGGGATAGCCCCAAGTGAACCAAATTCAATTGGCTCACTCGAAATACCACAGTTTACACCTTGACCGTAGGAGTATGTCATGTTTCCTGGATTGCATGTAGAGTTTGTAGATCGAAATGAATGGTTCTGTACAAGAGATGGACCACCTGCTTCACGCCTGTAAGAATCATTTCTGTAGGATTGCCACTGCCTATCATTTTGACTTCCATCAGACGTCTGTCTGTTAGGCCTTATGCCAGATTTCTCAGATTGGCTGCGCCCATAGCTACGGCCCGCATTTCTTTGTTTTGAGCTTACCCAGCTTCCCTCCTTATCACCATGATCAAATCTGTCACTATTATAACTGCCTCTGTAGTTTCTTGAACTTGACTGCCGGTCTCTGAATGGAACCTTCTGAAAGAATAAAGAACAGAATAATACATTAGTCAACAGTTTTGACTATCAAATTAAAGCACTTCTTAATGAATTAGTACGACTTCTCATAGAAAACAAAGAATTTAATGTTGCAGTTGACTAATTGAGGCAATTAGTATCAAAGCAACCATCGATGAGAACTGCATGACAGCTAATTATAAATTTGATTTATCTAGCCCATTCAAAGTTCATTAACATTCTAGGTAGTGACTTTCATAACATGTTGAAGAATGCTCACCAGCATTTTACCTCAAGTTACTCTCACTAAAGGACCATGTCTTCTCCAGTTTAATATTAAGGAGACATTAAGTGATTACCTCCAGTTAACTTTCCATAATTAACAGTGAGTCAATGATCATTTATATGGTACTTCCAAATTACCACTACTAGTTCACTATACCAGGATACCAGCTCCAAGGTAGGTAGTGAATTCATGGATGATAACATAGAAATCTTGGTAATCATTTTGTACAACGACAGATTGCTTAATAGAGTAGAGCGAAACCCATAATTATTTGTATTGCATTCTACATAAAGGAGGTTGAGCCAAAGAACTCCCACATTTAAGTAGAAGGAACTTTTAATCCTACCACATTACTCAAGGCCAAGGGTGTGTTTGGTTGATGCCCCAATCCACCCAACCAAATTTTAGTCATGAGCCATAACCAAAATGTATGGTGTGGCAAAAAATGTTTTGGTTATGAAAGAGACACTAATCAAAATTTGGCAAGCCAATATTTGACAGTCATGTCTAAAGAGAGGAATTTGGCAAAAAAAAATTCATCATTTTTGCACCAAATTGCCCAAACCTTTGACAAGAATGTAGCAACATGTTGCCAAAACACTTTGGCATGCCAAATTTAGGTAATCACAAAAACATATGCTTAGCAGTGCATGACAACAAAATTGATTCAGCGAGTTGGGGCTCTAATACAAACAAACCCTAACATACTCTTCAGCATGATAGCCTTTGCCACTACAATATCAAATAACATATTAGCCAAGAAACACTAATGCCAATCTCACAAGCTTAAAAGAATGGCCCAGCTTAACATGCAAACATCGATAAATCTATTGATATAAAGTAGTCATCTACATGCCGCACAGCGGCAGTACTTTGATATGAAATAAATTTCCAAAGTTGGTACTTTGAACTTGTAGTGTGTGTGTGTATAATCTTAATGGATGAAGCTATTGTTGTTATCATAAAAAAATTAATAGTAGTGCTCTCGTATGCTGCTACACAGAATAATACAAATATACAATATTTAAACTACTTTTTAGGCTCTTACAGGACTTGGCAAGTAGGTCCCTGTGCCACCACGATATCTTGGTGCATCCTCTCCATAGCGCTGCAACACACCAGAAGCCCTTTCAGAATCAGGTTGTACAGGCATCACAGGAACTACCCGTTGACCAGGGCCCATTAGTGGTGCCCAATTAAGATTAGGTGCAGGTGGTCTTCCAGGGCCATCCACTGGAATGTGGCCCTGCAAGTACATAGGTGGCATAGCAACAGAGTATAATACAGAAGCAGGGGGGCGTGTGTTTTGGCATAATCTCCCATACTGCAGATTTTGCCAATGGCTGGTAATATCACTACTCAAAATGTCAGACTTGCGATCATGATTGGCTATAACACTGCTTGATGCAGTTGACGTAATATTCACATCAGGTTCATCAGCATCATGTGAACCAGTATTTCGGAATGCCATGTTGACAGGAAACTGATCCATTCCTTCATTCCTCCCAAATTGGGTAACAGAACCACCGATATTCCCAGGAATAAATGGATACACAACATAAGGAACTAGTGGACCTGTTGGAACAAATGACAACCCAGAATTATCAACTTGTCCCTGCTGAGGGGAAGCAATAAAAATGGGAGCAAACATAGGATTGTGCCTGCTGACTTGTAATGGATCATGATCATCTCGTACTTGACTATTTTTTGATTGTGCAGAAGGGCTAAGCCCTGCTATTCCATCAGAAAAGTCACTATTGACAATTGGCATTGAATTGCTGTTTCTAGTGCTATCAAGTTCAGATGGGATGCACTCAGTTGTATTTTCGAACTGCCAACTGGTCTTACTTTTGCTGTGCGAGGAAGAGGAAGGTGCTACAACAGCAGGTCTTTTACCCCATTTATCCATTGATGATGATAAGAACTTTCCAGTGGATTCATCAGAGCAATTATCTGGAAGAGTCTTGCGTCTAGGGCTAGCTTGCGAAGAAACAAATCCCGTGCATCCACTTATACTGGCACTTGTGCTAAGCCCTCCACTTGATTGATCATGAAACATGTCAGTATAATTTTCTCTTAATGCACCGCTATCCTCAATACCAGATTTCAGCTGCCTTTGCAAGGGGGCACCAGGTACATCATGAAGAGAAGGAGAATGTTCCTTCCCATCAAAATAAAAAATTTGAGGATCTATTCCCTCCAGATTAAAATTTCCAGACAATCCAGCACCATTCTCATGCCAATTACCACCGACATCACAGTTTGTATCTGTTGTAACAGACCTCTCACTCTCATTGCCATCTTCTGAGTTTGGTGCAAAAGTAGGACTAGCAACATAACGAGTCATCGGGGGTGGAATAAATCCATGAACGAACTGCATGTTGGGTAACCATGGAGCTCCGGTAAAAGGAAAATTTGGTGGAAGAATTCCTGCCAAATTTCCCTGAGAATTACCTGTTGAGACCATCACAGGGGAAGGGGCTACAGAATGACAAGATGGCATTTGTGGCAAAGGAACATGTCCGTTGAAGCCATGAAGCTTTGTTGATGCCATTAGATCTGCCAGATCATGTTCCTCCTGACTTCTCTTGTGCAACATATCTGACGCTTCTGTGGCAGAAGCAAGCTCTTCATTCGTTGTGAAACCAATATCTTCATGATGGCTGCTCAAAACACTACTCAGATCTGATACTGCTACACTGGGATTAGGTGAAGCATTCATGGAAGACACTTGCTCATCCTGAGAAGACTTTCTGATGTGGTTGCCATGCACCCCTAGAATCAAGTTGCTTTTTCTACTATAATCAACTTCCGAAGATTTTTCTACTTCCACTACTCTAGTGCGCCTGCCATAAGGAAAACCTTCAACTGAAGAATCTGTCAATTCAGGACTGGAATTTGTTCTTGCAAATTGAAGCCTGCTTTGCCCATTTCTGTCATTCATACTGAACCAAGTCTTTGGTATTCTTTGATCCCTTTCACCTTGTAAAGATTCACCAGCAATGCTGTTTTTCTCCAGCTGTACGGAGACCTTAGTATTCAATTGCATCCCATAAATTTTCTGGCTCTGAGTAGGATAAACAGCAGAATGAACTGTTCTTGGTGAATTCCGAGGCTGTAAGCTGGCTTTGTTTGGGAGTTGAGTGGTAGGATCACGATAGTCTTGACCACCTTCATTGAGACTATCATGATCAATGCATGATGTAGGATTTTCTGCCTTTATCCTGTGTATTGTTGTACATCTGTGACTGTGTGGCATTTCAACAGGCAAAACCCTCATAGGTTGATGAATCGAACTCTGGGCAGGTGCATCAGGACGATTGCCACTGCCATGTCTTCTCCATGTATTTGTGAAGAATTGTTTCACTTCAACAGCCAAATCATCCTTTGGACATTCAAATAACCTTGCCAACCTTTTCGCCCCAAAAGCAAAGGCACTGCGTATTCTGAAGAAGTTTCCTAAGAACAACAGAAGACAGTTAATTTAACTTGAAAAACCCTTGTATGATGTTCTTCAGAAAAAAGAATTCTTTCTGGTTAACATCACCAAAATGACGACATATGTCAACTTTCAAGATGTTGGATCTATCAGTAGGCTGAAGCAAGGATACTAAATTTAACTTTCAAGCTTACTCGTAACAACTTGGGATTTGATGCATTTTATATTTGCCAAATCAACAATAATCTAGCAAAGCAATCATACACAATGTTCAGCAACCTGATCCTTAGATACAAATTTGAGTCTGTCATGAGTTGGATTTAATATGCACAGGCTAGCAAATTTTCTTGCCAATGTTTGGGGTTAGATATACCACCAGTTGTAGCTACTTATACCAGAAATGGACTTGTAAATTTCTACCAGGATAGAAGATATAGCTTATTGGTGCCATATGAAATAGATAATGGTTAACCAAAGAATTACTGTATTACGAAGTAGTAGCTATAAAGGTCAGAAAATAATACCACTAAGAGGGTGATGGACCACAAGGTCCAGAACACATCAAAATGAATATACCAATCAATTCAACACAACCAGGGAAAAGTGGTAGCACAGGCAACAATATTTTCTTATGCTCCATAGGATCTTTAAGTGCGTTTGTAACACCATTGGAACAGGTTTCAAAAATAACACACCTTTGCTGACACTTCTTCCAAGATTATTGTTTGTTCGTAAAGGGTCAACTACATTGAAGTGCTTTGAAACAAATGGCTGAACATGATTCTCTTGGGCACTAGGTGGTGTAACCGCATATAGTGTACTGCAAGTATCAAGGAAGGATTTGCTGAGCAACAGTGCACCATCATCCTCTCGTGGAGGTTCTGCTGCATGACATAACATAAAAAATCAAAAGACTTGCATCCATATGATTTATTCATCTGACAACGTGACTACGAGAAATATTAAATTACCAGCCATGTCTGGAAGAGAACTTATAGGAACTGGGCCCTCCAAGCTTGCACAAAATTTCTCCCAATCAAAGTTGCTAAAGAACTCTAAGAATCGATACAACACCTAGCAATAAAAAAAAAGAAAAATCAAATTGTGCACTGCTTTGCAAAAAATGATAGCAGAAAGGAAGTGGAAACATACCTCAAGTGGTCCAGCAAAAGAATTGTTGAACACATGGAAAATGTACAGAACTAGGGTCTCTAGGGCATAAGTAGATATAAGACCATGATGAGCTCCAAGAATACGACTTTCGTAGTAACACCAAGCCTTTATCAGTATGATACTTCGCTTGAACAGATGGTTTTGATTGATCAAGTTGTCTATCTAGTAAGCAGAATAGCAGATTACCATCAGGGAGCAAGGATAGGCAGGAAAAAAACTCACATGAGCTTTGATCCTAAGACGTAAGCAATAAGTATAAACATGAAGTAATTGAACTATGATAGCATGCACAAGAAGTTTTCAGCAGGTAGTATTACTTGCCTAGGTATGCTTATCTAGATATAATTAAGAGGGTATACCTGTTCAAGGAAACAAAGTGTACACAAGCCACCAACTTGATTAAATGAGATGTCAACAACAATGTTTTCCACAAGACACTTGATAATCTTTACCTGCACATAATTGAAAAAGGATGAAAATTATGCAGATATATGGAAAATGCATGCTATAGTCCTCCACCCCAACACACACACACACACACACACACACACACACACACACACACACGAATGGTATGTGTATCAAACCATACATCATGATTAATTAGAAACAAAATTGGGTGCGTTTTTGCGGTACCAAAAGAACACTAGAAGTATTTAACATTAACTATCCTCAAAATTTTTGCATAAATTAATATGTTGTCAATAGGTCAACTGGTCAAAAGATCTTAAAGAGTCATAACTTTCCACAATATATCTTGCGAGGGATGCCAGAAAGATATATTATAAACAGAAAATCCACAACCTTGTAGGCATATTTGGTTAGCCAGATGAGGGGCCACCAGGTTTTGCTGACATTTCACAATTCAGAAAATGAGATGACTGGATATATAAAGCGGCCTAACACAGGGGCTTGGGCCACGCTCGTTACAAATGCAAACTTCTTGCTTATGAGCAAACCCAAATAAATCAACACAATACGTGAGGAAAGTTGGTTCACCTCACCACCTCCAACTAACTTTTCTTGACTCCCCCAATAGGATGATGATAGTATTGTTGCCTGCATCATATTAGGTGGCGACAACAAAGAACGTTTGTTTTTCCTAATGGGTACAGCAATGAATACCATTCTCGCCAACAGTGGTGTCGCCTAATGACTTCATATTACAATTATAATAAAGGAGACTCAAGGCATACCAATTGGCTTACTATATACCGGACCTGAAATACCACCCTATGTCCCTATTAGACAATACATGGGTCTGTGCAAGACATTTGCTAATTATAAATATGACCAAAAAAGAAACCATGCACAGCAAACAAAGTTAACACTTAACAGAACACGTAAATATTTTTTTCAAGAGCCGCAATGATACAATTAACTCTGCAGATATCATCAACATTCAGAAATAAATAAGGTGTTTAGTTTGAAGAATGGGTTGAACTAGGATCATCTGAACCTAGTCTTCTTGTTTGTTCTAAGGAATGTAATGAGTTAGTCCATCACTGTGCCATCCCTTATAAACTACAATGCCAATAGAAAATGAGGGATAGGATCATGCCACAACTATCATAAGGTGACTCCATCCAAGGATAAGGGCATTCCTCAAACCAAACAAGCTCAATTGTTCAAAGTCTATCCGAAAACTTGATCTAGGAAGAAAACAAAGCAATAGCATTAGAGAGCACTAAGAGTAATAATGTTAAAAAAATACATAACAATAGGGTGAAAAGAAAAGAGTAGCATAACAATCAGACTTAAAGTACAGTGAAATAAAAAATAATTACTTTTTGGTATGAAGCCTAAATTCAGAACTACATCAAGCATACACCTGTTGTTGTTGGTGTCGGTTGAGTACCTGTTGTGGTTGGTATTGGTTGGGTATGGATCCGAGGACTGAGTGTAGGGCGCTCGCCCTTGAACGAACGGCCATACCGCCGCAAAGTCTCTAAGGCTTGGTTAAAGAAAAGAGCGAGAGACTAGGAATTTTGTTTATTCATTACTTGCTTATGAATGCTGCTGTTGTTTTCTTTATATAAATGAGGTTAGCCCCTAACAATATAAAAACTAACATGATTTACTGCAACCAATCAACTAAACATAAGATCATATTCATACTATCTAAATATAAAGATATGCATCTAACCTTTCCTAATATAAAGATATGCACAAGATTCTATCCCTAAACAGACGATACAGTACCATGCAGTATTGTTCATGAGCGCTATAGTACCCACAGTACTGTTAACATGCCTGCTACCATGCTTCGCCGAGATCATAGATCATAATAACACCACAGTTGATGAAGGAGCAACCACAGCTTTGCCGTGACAGCCATCCTCCCCTACTCCCATCCCGTGGCCGCCCCCATCTTCCTCGGCTCCGGCCGGATCCGATTGGATTCGGTGGAGATGGGGTGGGAGGCGGTGGGGAGAGGAGGCATTGGGCGCGGGGGGGGAGGCGCCAGGGGAAGGGGAGGCACCAGGGGGAGGAGGTGGCCGGGAGAGACAGCGGGAGTGAGGAGTCGGGAGAGAGAAGAGGAGTCGGGACAGAGAGATATATGGGGGGAATGGCCAACGGGAGCAAATTATATGGGGGAATGGCCGACAGAATTGCATGTAGTCGAGTAATGTATATGTATGCATATACAGCGTATGCCTCACCATGCCCTCACCATGGCGTCCCAGCGCCTCTTAAGCGTCGTGGTCGCCAATTACACCGTGACAACCATGGGAGCAATCATACAAGAAAAACACTAAGATTAACTGTAAAAAACAAAAGAATAACAATTTTCAAGAACAGAGACTCGGAAAGAAAAAATCAAGCATACCTCTGCCTGAATATATTGTACTTCTCTGACACGAAATTCAGTGTTCTCACTCTTCTCCTCATGTTCCAATGCATCCCGGACCATAATAGCCCAAGTATCCTTTAATTCTTCACTGTTACTAAAAGCGGTGACATCAATATCACCATCAGGTAAGTAAGTCTTGAGCGGAACTGAACCAAAAGTAAAAACCTGGAAAGATAATCAATTATATAATAAAAAAATATAAATCTGCTACCGAATTATTTTGGACACAGAAGAGCAGAACAAATATAGCTATCATGAAAGAAACTAAACAAATATTGCCATTTAAGTATTTGACACTAGTAACTCTCAAATGCACAAGGTTCAAATGTTCGTTCAATGGGGGTGTATTAGGGCAGCTATAGCTATTGAGTTGTCAAGTAAGAATTGCTCATATGTGGCTGCTAAGGAATGCCAGCTGTATATATTGTCCTTCGGTTAGAGTCAACTCGAAAGAATCACCCATCCATCACAAAATTGTACACGGCAGTCTGCTTCCCTTTGTGTTCGAAATAACTCGGCATTACAGAGAAAAGACCTGAATGTACGTTTCGAATATGTTTTCTCATACATTAAACTGCTCCCATGGTTCGCTCATCCTCTTTTCCAAACATTTCATATGGTATTTGGTTAGTTTTTCATTTTGGACACAATCTCATGGCTTTTACACAGGCTATTAGTACAAAATCTCAACAATATATAAGTTTGATCATGATTAGTTAGCTATAGCAGAGTTTTTTGCCAACCTAAACATTAAAAAAAATGAGGTACTGAGGTCCTGGTTTTCTACAAGTAAAATTCGGATGCTATAATATATAATTTGCACCTGATGGCTACTTAATTAAAATAAGTGTCTTATAACTGGAGCAGCATATAAAAGGCTTCTACCATACAAAGAAATGTGAAGGAAGATTAAAAAAATGTTATTTGCACAAGAGCCATTTGAACTATGAACATCTTAATTCTACAAAAACAAAGGAACTCCTCCGCAATGGCTCAACTTCTAACAATTCACAATTCACACTCACAAACACATCCTAGTAGACATCATTATGTGCATGTTACTGGTAGTTCAGAAAGTTTTTTCATATAGCTGGAGTGTTGTTTGTGCTTGTGCAACTAAATAACTAAAGTCACAAAACATATTTTCACGAAATGATGATGCAGAGACAGGATATGCAAATTCTAGTAAGTGAATTGTAAATTTCCAACAGCAGGAAGCATCAGATTGAGGCAACAGGATAAAATTGAACAAAAAGTTGGCTATATGGAACAAAAAAAAACTGGCAGTACTAAGGATCTAATCCTAAAGATTTTTAACAACACAATTTATGTCTCTCTATCAAGAACTAAAGATATAATCACAGTTAACACATAAGTACATGCTAAATAGGAAGCAGCAAAACCAAAAAAAATAGAAGTATAACCTATTATTAATCCTACCTACCCCAACTTATTTGGGACAAAAGGCTTTGTTGTTGTTGTTGAACCTACTATTAACCCTACATTTCACTAAAAAGCTCCCTGGTTATAATAACAAGAATCACAAAGTGGTAATCTACAATTTCCCTTTTCCTGTTCCCTCCAAAGCGAACCTCACCTTCATAAACAGCAAAACACAGAACTACCCGCCCACTTTTCGACTCCAACATCATTTTCTCCAATTCTACAGAAGTCCCCATGCTTCAACAATCTACAATGTGGCATGAAACCAATCCACACCGAAACAAATCCCATTCATGCTTACATATGCACACAGGAAGCACTAAATACAAACTACTTGTACTACTGCGGCACTGCCCCTACCATGTAAAACACCGCCTCGCTCACTTTCCCCTTCCCCTGACTAGAGCTACCTCGGTAGCTACTGAAATGGCTCCACGGGCCGCGACTGCGCTTATACCTGACATGAGAGGCACCCCATGATGAGCCGCTGCACGTACTCGGCGACGGCCTTGCGGCGCGCCTCGGACGCCGGGGTGGGCTGGATGCGCGCAATCAGCTCCGCCGTGTGCTCTTCCGCGACGGCCCACAGCTCGGCGTCCAGCCGCCGCATCACCCCCGCCGCCACATTGGGCAGCAGCCCATTCGGCACCATCCTTCCGCCGGCCGAAAACCCTAGCCCCCGAATCCAAACTAGCCAGCGACACAAAACCCTAGCGGGGGATGGGAATCGAAAACCCTAGGCGGCGGCGGAGGCGGGGCGAAGGACGAGGTCAGGAGGGCTAACTGCGGAGGCCTATAGGGGTAGGGGTAGTCGGCGGCGATCGCCGGAGAAGGAGGACGAGGAGGTGGTGGAGTAGGAGACGGCGGCGGCGGCTAGGGGATCGAGGAGGGAGGGTTGGGGAGAATGGAGAAGGGCTGTGACTTGTGAGGTGAGGGAAGAGAAGCGCAGAAGTTGCTGGTGGCTAGGGCTCTTGGGTGGGTGGTCGATGCTCATGAATTAGGACTTAAATATTGAAATTTTAATTATTTATGAAAGGTAGTATACAGAGTAAAATAGTTATATGTGATTTTGATTAGTACAGCTGAACTTAGTATATTTTTACTATAATTTTCCTATTGACCTCGTATTGAAAAAACACATCATTTAAAAACTAGTTACTGTAGACAGTATAAGCATAAGCCAAATTTAAGCCCAAAAGAACCGGCAACGCCACAGTACTCGTGTTTAAATGATACAATATTTTAAGATGGGTACAACAAATCGATTGTAGTACTATATCGAGTTCAACAATATCAGCCAAAATCATATACAATTGTCTTCTTCTTTGTAATATTTCATGAATAGCCAAAATTCAAAAGCTATAAGCCACAACAAAAAAGAACTCACCCTGCTTTTTGGCTTACATTTTTTAATTATGTCTGCTCGTAAGATAGATTACGAAGAGAAAGATAGCCGCATACGATTTTGGCCAGTATAACTGAAATCGGTACAGTGCCATAAAAAACGCACAGTTTGCAAACTAGTTACTGTAGCAAAAAATAAAAAGCCAAATCCACAACTGTGCCAAACCCAGCCAGAATAGAGGAGAAGTAACATCTGGATGTGGCTTTGCTATTTGGGAGCCTCTTCTTTACAGTTTCTAAAGGTTATTTTTATCTCTTTTTACAGTAACTAACTTTTAAATAGAGTGTCTTTTTAAGGTGGGGTCTACAATAATTGTATTACTCTCTCACAAATAACTAAAAATTATAAACCATAACCATAAACTAAAGTTAAAAAGAACAGACCTAGATACGGTGGTTGCCATCACCTGGCCATCCTTGAATTCTTTTCCATTTTCTTCCCCGTTTTTCACACCTTCTTCCTTACCTTTCCTTTTTTCCGTTTCCGATTTGGTACATTTTTTCCTTCACACTTGAAAATGACACAGTTGATGAAATAGTTGTTTACATGTAAGGCTTTGGTACTTTTCTTCCCGCAGGATTAATAGCAGAACAATAACCTTTGCCAACGAGTTAACCTTCTATGTCAAGCAATGGCATTTCCTTATTTTGAATTTGCGACTGATAGATTTGCATTCTTTCCTGACACTAGTATAATACCCGTACGTTGCAATGGATTCTCAAAAAAGGTGATATATAATATCAATATGATTCTAAAATTTATAATAAATATAAATTTTGTTTCACACGTGTCAAAGCGAAACATAACTCAAGATAAGGAGTCATTGTGGTCACGCATCAAAGCAGAGATATGGTAGTGGAGAGTTAGGTGAGCAATGCTTAGAGTTTCCCCATAGCCTGTATCGTATATATATATATATATATCCACATGAGGAGTGTTCTTACAACCCTGCCCTTACATTTAAGCATCATTCTCAGGGGCATTTATGCCATTACATATGTCCCACTTTGGACCTTACAACCTTCTAACAGGCCGGCTGGGTTTAGGTGGGGGCCACCCCTACAACAGAAGCCCCTCATAGTGACGGGCTTCACGGGCCGAAGCCATGTTGTCGAGCCATTTGGCCCTCTCCGTCCCTGCGGCCTGTGAACCTCTGTATTGTTTGATGGAGCCTGATTGTATGGTGTAGTCCCCGCCCCGCAGCGAGGATATAGCGTTGGGCGGGTTGCCGAATCTGTCCTTGCCCGCAGGGCCCCTTAGTGGCGGGGTCAAAGTTGCAGCTGAGACGTGCTGCTATCGCGGACAGGTCGAGGAGTTGTGTGGGGCCAGCTCCCATGCTTGACACCACAGCCGAGTGTGTGGGCTCCGCCCAGAGACGGGTCCGAGGCGAGCTCATCGCGGGGGTGCTATTGAAGGCCACGCTATAGACGTGGGGCCGACATGTGGCCCGATCGGCTCGTGGTCCGGGGTCGTCGTCTTAATGCCGGCGCGAATCGCGCCGACCCTTGGGATGTCAGGGGCGGCAGCCGCAACCGTACGAGTTGTCCCGTTGGAAGAGTATACGTGGCGGGGCGCGATTGGTGCGGTTGCACGACCACGGTCCCGCGTCCTTTCCCGAGTGTAACATCCCAAAATTGGATTATTTCAAAAATATGGAATTTTTAAAATCATTTCTTGTATTTTGTTGGCATTTGAATTTCTTTTGAATATTTAATTGAAATCTTTCTGAGATTTATGGCATGCAAATTAACTATCAAAGAGTAACCACAAATGCAAATAATAGAAAACTAGAATTTTAAATACGAATATGAAAAGATGATCCAGTATAAGAAAAGAGGAACCCAATTTAAAATGTGAAATCTCGTATTTGGGAATAATGACATAAACAACAATAAAAGTGAATGACTAAAATACAAACACTTATACATGGATATATATACAAATTGTGCAAAGAAAAATTTAGCAATATAAGAAATAAAATATGTATGTGTATATGCACATATAACCTAAATAATAATAATAGAAGCTCATTTAATAGCTAAAAATTTAAAAGCCTAACTTTTAAATGTCATGCGAAAATTAAAATTTATAATCATAAATGTGGAAAAAGAAATTTAAGTTAAATCTAGAACATAAAAAAATAAAAATAATTGGCATGAGCCTTCCTTTTTCCTTTTTCCCCATTCTACTTTTTCCTTTCTCTTCCATGTGGGCCCACTCTTTTTCCTCTCTCCTTCTCTTTCTTTCTCCCTTCGGTTTCTCTGCACGGCCCCTTCCCCTTTCTTTTTCCTTCTTTCCCCGAAGGCCCGCGTCCACCCCCTCCCTCCCTGCATTGCCTTTGCCTTCCCCGCTTGACCATTTCGCCGCCGCGCCGACCCGCCTCCTCTGGCGCCGCAGCTCCGTCTCCCCCATGCCTTGCTCCTCATGCCGACCCAACCCGCCTCGAATCCGTGCGCCGCCTAGTTTCGACCGCCGTACTCGCGCCCATGCCCCTAAGATAATTCCGCATTGATGCCGCCATCAATGAAGCTCAGTAGTTTCCTTCCTTGCCTATGAGACGCTCTGAGCCTGCTCCTCCCCCACCCCTCCTTCTCCTCCGTCAAACCGAGCTCGGCTCGTGTAATATCCTGATCGTCGTTTTGGTGTAAGTTTTAAAATAATCGCAGTCATGGGTTTTCGATGAATCATGGGAAGGAAAATATAAATTGTGGAATAGTGTAAAGGAATAAAATAAATAAATAAATAAATAAATTAAAATAATTAATTTAAATATTTTGGGTTTGTCCGGAGGGTGGGCCGTACCGTTTGGGCAGTTAGCCCAAATGGGGCCCGTACCCCAAACCCTAGCACCCTTTATAAACCCCTCTTGGCCCCTCCCCTTTTTTACACCCTTGGGCGCAGCCACCACCCCTCCATCACCCCCCACAAGCCGCCATCCATTGGAGGAGAAGGAGAAGAAGGAGAAGGAAAAGAAGGAAGGAGAAGGAGAGAGAAAGAAGGAGAGAGAAGAGGAGGAAAAAGTGGGAAAATCTTCACCTAGGTAATTTTTTCTCAACCCAAATCCTCTGTTTTATGGAGTAATTGATAAGGCAGGGGCTGGTCCCGATCTTTCGATGAGAGGAGGGTAACTCGATTTGGGGTGGAATCGGCGTTGGTCGTCCGACTACAACAATCACGGATCTCGCGCCTTAGCAACAGTACACTAATTCGACGTTGGGTGTTCTTGCTGTGCCAAGAACACCCTTGAACTCGCTAGCAATCGAGAACAAGCAAGAACAAGATGAACAAGCAAATAAACTCACGGATCGAACCAAATGAAACACGAATCACGAGTTGGGGTCTTGAATCAAGCAAATCGGTGGTCTAGTCGACACACGCGTTCACTAGGAAGTAGTAGTAGCTAAACTTGCATCTAAACAAAACCCAAGTTCATCCGTGGTGCTACATGTATTTATACATGGGCAGCAGCAAGGAGGCGTGGAGGTGTAAACCCTAAGCTAGAATGGGCCCCTAGTGGGTGCGCACGAGATACAAGGGTTTCACCCAAGACCGGAAGGCCAAACGTCTCTTTGTCAATTCTGCTCACTCCGGTGGAATTTCGTCATGAGGTTGGATCCATCGAAAGTAGACTTCAAGATCTTTCCGATGAGTACTCATATTCCTCAAACAACATCCGGAGTTGAGAAATATTGCCACGTCAATTTGATGTTGCTGGTCATATTTAACTTGAAGTCCGAACTTGATGTCCGATCTTGTGCTTCCTTGTTGTGTGATCTTGATGCCCAAAGCGATTGGTTGATCCATTAGCCTCCTCTCCATCATTCCTAATAATAATAAAATCATCACAATGATTTAGTAGCATCCAATTCGAGATGAGGGTTTATGGACGATGAGAACGAGTTTACACGATAATTTAGCTCTCGTGCACGGGCTCTTGTCATTGGTCCTTGCTGCGTAGTAGGCGTGGTTGTATCATTGGAAGGGATGTCCTCATCATCCTCCCCTTCTTGCATTTGAGTCGTCCTCGACTCAAGTTCATTTTCCTTGCCCAAATATGGTTTCAAATCTGCAATGTTAAATGTGGGTGACCCAAAATCTGCGGCAACTCAAGTTTGTATGCATTATCATTGATCTTAGCTACAACTTTAAAAGGACCATCGCTCTCGGAAGCAACTTTGACTTTCTCAAATCAGAAACCGATCCTTTCTCAAGTGCGACCAAACCAAATCACCCAGTTCAAAGTAACATGCTTCTTTCCTAAGCTACCAAAGAAGTTTATATTTAGCATTCATGTTCTCTATGTTCTCTTTGTGGTCTCATGCATTTTAACATCAACTCAAAGACGTTATTTAGCATCAAAATTCAATCTCTCGAAGTTGGTAAAGGCACAAATCAATAGGGCACGAGGCACAAAACCATAAACAATCTCAAAAGGGCTCTTTTAGTAGTAGAGTGTTGTGAACGATTGTAAGCAAACTCAACATGAGGCAAACATTCTTCCCACATTTTTATGTTCTTTTCAAAAGCGCCTAAGCATGGTAGATAAAGTTCTATTCACAACCTCGGTTTGTCCATCGGTTTGGTGATGACAAGTAGTGAAAAATAGCAACTTAGTACCCAATTTAGCCCACAAAGTTCTCCAAAATGACTAAGAAATTTTGCATCACGATCGAAACAATTGTGTTTGGCACACCATGCAAACGAACAATCTCACGAAAGAACAAATCAAGAACATGAGTAGCGTCATCGGTCTTATGGCATGGTATAAAATGTGTCATCTTAGAAAATCTATCCACAACCACAAAGACACTATCCCTCCCCTTCTTTGTTCGAGGCGGTCCTAAAATAAAGTCCATAGAAATATCCTCCCATGGTGCATTAGGAAGTGTAGAGGCATGTACAAACCGTGAGGATTAAGACGTGACTTAGCTTTTTGGCATGTTGTGCAATGAGCAACGAATCTCTCCACGTCCCTTCGCATCTTGGGCCAAAAGAAATGATTAGCAAGGATGTCTTCCGTCTTCTTCACACCAAAGTGTCCCATCGCCCTCCTCCATGCGCTTCGCAACAATAACATACGCACAGAGCCACCGGAATGCATAGCTTGTTAGCTCGAAATACAAACCCGTCATTGAGGACGAATTTGTTCCATGTTTTTCCCTCCTTGCAATTCAGCAACACATCTTTAAAATCACCATCATGGGCATATTGCTCTTTTATTGTTTCCAAGCCAAAATTTTGAAATCAAGTTGTGAAAGCATGGTATAACGTCTAGACAAAGCATCGGAATTACATTTTCCTTCCCTTTCTTGTGTTTGATGACATAAGGAAAAGACTCAATAAATTCAACCCAATGAGCATGCCTACGGTTCGGTTTTGCTCGACTTGAATATGTTTCAATGATTCATGATCGTAATGTATAACGAACTCTTTGGGCCAAAAATAATGTCGCCATGTTTCCAAAGTTCGAACTAGAGCAAGCAATTCTTTATCATAAGTAGAATAGTTCAAACTAGGCCGCTCAACTTCTCATTGAAATATGCTACTGTGTTTTCCTCTTGTAACAAAACACCTCCCAAACCAATTCCACTAGCATCACATTTAAGTTCAAAAGTTTTAGTGAAATCGGGGAGTTGGAGCAAAGGGCATGGGTTAACTTATCTTTCAATGTGTCAAAGCACTCTTGTGTCTCTGCACCCAAGTGAATGTAACGCCCTTCTTGGTGAGTTCGTGCAATGGGGCTGCAATGGTGCTGAAATCCTTCACAAAGCGGCGATAGAATCCAAGAAGCCCGAGAAAGCTTCTTACTTGTGTGACCGTTGTGGGAACCGCCACTATGTATTGCTTCAACCTTGGCTTGATCAACTTCAATTCCACAGTGGGGTCACAACATAGCCAAGAAAGAGACTCGATCCGTGCAAAAGGTGCACTTCTCAAGGTTACCAAACAAGCGTGCATCATGTAGAGCATTAAAACATCACGCAAATGATCAAGATGTTCCTCAAGTGATCTGTCGTATATCAAGATGTCATCAAAATATACCACAACAAATCGCCAATGAAAGTGCGTAAAACTTCATTCATTAATCTCATGAAAGTCTTGGGTGCATTAGTGAGACCAAAAGGCATAACTAACCACTCGTATAGTCCGAATTTAGTTTTAAACGCTGTTTTCCATTCATCTCCTAGCTTCATGCGAATCTGTGGTAACCACTACGCAAATCAATTTTGAGAACACAATTGAGCCACTTAATTCATCAAGCATATCATCTAGCCTAGGAATAGGATGACGATATCGATTGTAATGTTATTAATCGCTCGGCAATCTACACACATGCGCCAAGATCCATCTTTCTTAGGAACCAAAAGAACAGAACAGTAGCAGGGACTAAGAGACTCACGCACATAACCTTTATCGAGCAATTCTTACACTTGGCGCTGAATCTCTTTAGTTTCTTGAGGTTGGTCTGTATGGTGCACGGTTGGGTAATGAGGCTCGGGAATAAGGTCAATCGGTGCTCAATCCCACGGGTGGGTGGCAGCCCGGTGGCACCTCCTTTGGAAAAATGTCCGCATACTCTTGCAAAAGGTTAGTGATTGCAGGAAGCAAAGAAGAAGGTATCTCCTCAAGTGAAAACAAAGTTTGTTTGCAAATCAAAGCATAGCAAACAGCGATATAGCATCAATCTCATCCAAATCGATTTGGTTGCAATAAAACATGACCCCTTGACTTGATCTCATTTTTATTATTGTGGGCGATTTGGTGTTCTTCTTTTGTGCTTTTCAAGTTCATTTGCCACAATCGATTTTCACTCTTAGCATGCTCCCGATTCTTTACTTTACTAGCTCTAGCAAGTTCATCTTTCAAAATAGCTTCAGAGACATTGGGTGCAAAACAAGTTTCTTGTCATTATGCATAAAAGAGTATTGATTTGTTTTACCATGATGCAAAGAATCAATATCAAACCGCCATGGTCTACCTAACAACATAGAGCATGCTTGCATAGGCACAACATCGCATCAATAGAATCATGATAAGAACCAATAGCAAAATTAACTCTCACCAACCGTGTTGCCTTCACCTTACCGCTCTTGTTCACCATTGAATGTAGTAAGGTTGCGGATGTGGTTGGGTGCACAATGCAAGCTTCTCCACCATTTCAAAGACTTGCCAAGTTGTTGCGCTCCTCCATCAATGATGACTCGGCAAGAACGCTCCTTGATCACACACTTGGTTTGAAACAAAGTGTGGCGCCGATTTTGTTCACCTTCTCCATTTGTGCACTCAACACTCATTGCACCACGAGGCTCTCATAGTGTTCAAGATGTTCCGTTCCAATGTGTTCCTCATTTTGTTGTGCTCCTCATCTTCCCTACATTGTTAGCCGCAAGCAAAGCATATGTTTCTTCATCTAAATCACTAGCGAGGAATACTCACCATCGGGGCGCACAACTAGCACACGTGCGCTTGGGCGCCCCTTGCGCACATGACCGTAACCTTTGCGGCGGAGGCATTGAATGTCTCTCGTTCGCCCAAGATGCAATTGAGGATGAACTCTTGGTTGGTGCAGCAATGCCCCTTTGTTGTTTCGGGAGGGCATGGTGAGGAGTTCGTTGTCGAAGGTCGTGATTTCTTTGCTTGATGAAGATGGGGCGTGGCTTGGTACAGTTAGGCGGCGGGGTTGGATGGCGTCCAAGAGGTAGCACGACCGCGAAATGTTAGTTCTCGTGCTAGCTCTCCGTCCTCAGATTTCCCTTTCGACTTTACAAGCAAGATGAAACAAACGAGTGATCGAATTGTATTCTTTGTAAGCCAAAATATCCTCGAATTTCCGATTCACCCACCCATGAACCTAGCCATAGCTGCATCCTCATTTTCTACCAAACCACAACGAAGCATCCCTGTTTGCAACTCTTGATAGTACTCTTCTCAGATTTGTTTCCCTGTCTTAAAAGTTGAAGCTTATGCAAAGATCACGTGCATGATAAGAGGAACAAATCTAGCTCGCATAACTCTTTTCATAGCATCCCAAGTTTGTGGAGTGTTGTTTGGGTGGTCGCACATATTCGCTCCACCAAATAGAAGCAAAATCAAGAAACTCACTAGTAGCACCCTAACACGTTTGTTTTCGGAAAATCATGACATGCAAATTTTGATCAACAACTAGCTCCCAAGTAAGATATGCATTGAGGTCATATTTTCCATCAAAAGAGGGCATGCTAAATTTAATCTTCCTAAAGAATCATCATTGTCGCAGTACCTCACGTCGTGGTTGACGAGCATGTCCACCATGTCGACGCAATGGCTACCTTCTGCCGATTATGTTGCCCATTTACCTCCCCATCAAGCTCCGTGTCACCGAATATTCTTCCTTATCTTGCCCAAGAATGCTACCCTCGGTGTTGTTGTTGTTGCGCCGTCCGTACCATCACGACCCTCCCGGTCCATCCCGTCCAAACGCTCCAAAATGCCTACAAGAGAGATGTTAAGAGCCCCAAGCGTGTTTTCCATTGAGGTCGACTTAGTGTTGGTGTCGATCTGCGTGGCCTCCAATTGGCCAAGGCGTTCGTTGGTAACTCGAACATCCTCATCAAGGTGTTCAACATGCACCCTCACTTGGCGTTCAAAGTGTTGAATGATGCCCTTGTTCGAGGTGAATGAGCTTGGCCATCATCCTCATTTCCGCCATGGTTAGCTTGCGACAAAAGAACAAGAGAAAAATGTCCTATCAACTAGTGGAACTAGGTGGCGAGAAACTCCATTCTCTCAATCTTGTGCCATCAAGTTCTTACATGTTCTTACCATGCTTAGGAAGTTGGTGTTGGCGGTAAAAACAACACAAAATGTTACACAAACACGACCAGTGACGTAGTAGATAATTTGTGGGGCTATAGGTGGTCGCAAAAAATCAAGGAACAGCTAGAACCACGTTAGCCAAAGCAAGTTGAATAAATGTTCACAATGGTACTGTCTTCGGCCCTAGGCTAAACCATGTTAGAGACGTGAGCCTAGACACAAACGTAGTCACCAAACAATGGCAAACAAGGCATACAAAGAGAGCAATGCGACAACAAGAACTCTTTTTCTTCCTTTCTTCTTTTCCTTCTTGTTTCTTCCTTTGTTTTTTTTTTTTTTTTTCTATTCTTTTCGGGGCCTCAAAAGTTATGTTTGGCACAATCAAACAAAACAATTACTTCACATAGCCCTCCTTGCTTTTAGATGCACAGATTACTCGGCAGATATGCAGAAATCTCCCTAGCGATTGCAAAGCGCTTAGAAAGAATTTGGTGGCAAGGTTAATTTTCCCTGAAAGAGCACAAAGTAAGCTTTCCAGAATGTATCTAAACACTTGAATTGGAGATCGGACGCAAGAAATAGAGCGATTTCTTCTCGTGCGGATCTAGAAGTGGGAATTGCGAAAATAGTGGATAACTTCACATGAGAAAGGGGAAAAAGTGGCGTGAAACTAATGGTGACAAAACGTGACAAGAACTCAAAACTCTAATGGATTAGATCCTAAGAACCAGACTTGACACCACGATGCAACCACAAACTCAACAAGCCAAGAACTAGGTAGAACAACAAGGGCTCAAACTAGTTTTGGGATTTCGATCTAGTCTATTTTTTGGTATTTTTGGACCCAGGTAAAGTAAAGAATGGGTAGATACTCTCACCGATTAACCTTGCTCGATACCACATGATAAGGCGGGTGGTCCCGATCTTTCGATGAGAGGAGGGTAACTTCGATTTGGGGTGGAATCGGCGTTGGTCGTCCGACTACAACAATCACAGGATCTTTGCGCTTAGCAACAGTACACCGATTCGACGTTGGTCGTTCTTGCCGTGCCAAGAACACCCTTGAACCTGCTAGCAATCGAGAACAAGCAAGAACAAGATGAACAAGCAAATAAACTCACGGATCTGAACCAAATGAAACCCGAATCACGAGTTGGGGTCTTGAATCAAGCAAATCGGTGGTCTAGTCGACACACGCGTTCACTAGGAAGTAGTAGTAGCTAAACTTGCATCTAAACAAAACCCAAGTTCATCCCGTGGCTGCTACATGTATTTATACATGGGCAACAACAAGGAGGCGTGGAGGTGTAAACCCTAAGCTAGAATGGGCCCCTAGTGGGTGCACGAGATACAAGGGTTTCACCAAGACCGGAAGGCCAAACGTCTCTTTGTCAATTCGCTCGACTCCGGTGGAATTTCGTCATGAGGTTGGATCCATCGAAAGTAGACTTCAAGATCTTTCCGATGAGTACTCATATTCCTCAAACAACATCCGGAGTTGAGAAATATTGCCACGTCAATTTGATGTTGCTGGTCGTACGAACTTGAAGTCCGAACTTGATGTCCGATCTTGTGCTTCCTTGTTGTGTGATCTTGATGCCCAAACTGATTGGTTGATCCATTAGCCTCCTCTCCATCATTCCTAATAATAATAAAATCATCACAATGATTTAGTAGCATCAATTCGAGATGAGGGTTTATGGACGATGAGAGCGAGTTTACGATAATTTAGCTCTCGTGCACGGGCTCTTGTCATTGGTCCTTGCTGCGTAGTAGGCGTGGTTGTATCATTGGAAGGGATGTCCTCATCAGTAATTAGGGTTCTTGGCATGGATTATGTAACATCCCAAAATTCAATATTTGAAAATATGGAATTTTTAAAACTTTTCTTACGTTTTTGCTAACGTTTAAGTTTTTTTTCTTTCTGAATGTTTATTTGAAATCTTTCTGAGTTTTGAGGCGTGCAAATTAATAACCAAAATAATCCCAAACACAAATCATGATTATGTAAATACTAAAAGTTGTGAAAATAATTTAATACAAGGAATTACAAGTTTTAAACTAATTTTAGATTGCATCCAAATCCAAACCAAAATTTGGAATTTAAACTCAAACCGAGAAGCAAACACTTGCATCTAATTAATTGAACTAGAAATTTCAATTTTTGAATTTTAAAGTTAAGGAAAAACTCAAAAATCAATAAATCCTACTGGAAATTTAAAATTTAAATTAAAAGTCCAAAGTCCAAAATTTTGTTTAAACCTTTTTCCTCCTTTTCTTCATTTTCTCCCTACTCTTTCTATTACATGTGGGCCCCACCATTTTTCTCTCCCCTCTCTCTTTTCCTCTTCCGGATGCGTGGCCCGAGCGCCTCTCCTCCCTTTTCGTTCTTCTTTCTTCTCCTTTCCCCGTCACCTCTCTGCTCTGCTTCGCTTCATCGCATCACGCAACGCGCGCGGCGCAAAAGCTGCAGCCCTGCCATGCCATCACGCCCGAGTATCCCCAAGATCCTGTTGCAGCGCCGCTGCCTGCCGCCGCTGCCTGCTTCCACCCTCTGCGCCGCGTCGCCAGAGCCTCGCCCCGTCCCGTCACACGCACCACCGCCGCCTGCCTCAACCGCGCCGAGCCCCACGCCGATCTTTGCCCTGCGGTCTCTCCCTACCGCCCGGTCCACCACGCCTCCACAGCCCCATCCCGAGGCCATAAGTAGCTATTGCGCCATCTCCCTTCCTCCCCTATCTCCCTCTTCTCTGCAACCCGTGCACCGGCCATCGCGCTCTACCACCGCCCCGGCCGCTCCGGCGAAGCTCCACCACTCCGACCGCGTCCCAACATCTTTCCACTCCCCACCGACCCTCCATCCGAGTTAATTGGGTTTTCGCGCACCGTAGCTCGTCGCACGGTCCATCTTCCCCACCGCCGGCCAAAACCGCCGCCGCCAGCGCCGCTCCCTCCTCGGCGACTCCCGATCCAATTCCTCACTCTGGGAGCATCCACTCGGTGCCCCGATCTCCTCCGATCACGGCCAAAGCCCTCGCCGTTTGTATGTCGCCGGCGCCATGCGCCTGCCGCCGCCGAGAGCTATCGCCGCCACCGCCGTGGTTCCCCTCGGCTCGGCGGACATTCGGTGGCGTCCTGTGACACCGCTTCGCTCCGCGCCCACTAATCTATCGTTTCCTCCACGCCAGTGCCGCCGCCCCGAGCTCACCTCACCGTCGGCCGCTTCGAGCAACCTTCCGCCCATCATGTCACCGCTCGGGCCAATTCACCGCCACCCTCAACCTCCCCTCCGACTCCAGCGTCCTGTTTTTACCGTCGCTCGCTCCTCTCCGGCCGTCCTTCGCCGGCGACGCCACCGGCCGTACCCGCCGCCTCAAGCTCCTCTGTTCCAGCGCCTGAACCGTCGGCTCTTTTAATTAATATCCCTTCGGTAGTTAGGTAACACCGCTCTCCCAGCTGGCTAGCCAGGGCCAGCCTTTCAAAGAACCCGGCTTTGATTCCCCACTCCGCAACACTAGTAGTTAGGTTTTAAATATTTTTTTGGTAGCAGTTGCAATGCAGAAAAATTTAAGGAAAAAGCAGAAAATAACTGTAAAAAAATGTTAGGATTTATTCGGATATAAATGAGATTATTTAATATTCATATTTGGACTAGTTCAGGTATACATAATTAATACGGTTTGGGACGATCATCTAAGAGGCTAATTATTAACTCAAAGCAATAGTAAAGAAGTATGACTTTGGTTAAAAATTGTAACTTAATAAAGATTACATTTAATTATAATGTATGTCCTAACATTTAACATACAGTCATTAAACGAATCTCCTTGGTAGATTTAATTAAAATAGCTATATTAAAATATGAACCCGTATAACAAGCTTTGCTAAATAAATAAATTTAAATTAAAAATAAAGCTAAGCCTAACGATAATAAAGGTGTAGACAAATGATGATGGTGCTAGTGATTAAATCTTAACAATTAGTCGAGCATGAATGAATGTAGCAAGCTAGGACCCGAACCAATGGACCCTAATTCAAAATAAGTTATGCTTAGTAATAAATAAGTGTACATAAAATGTCGCACCATAAAGTGCTTTCAACTCACATTCTAAAAAAATTAACTCGGTAAGCCAAAGATTGTATACATCGTTTATATATCACATATGACCTAAATATTAAATGCCCAACAACCTAATGCTCCCCAACCTCGTACGCCAAATCGTAAGTCTAACCTAACTCATAGAACTTCCTAAATACATATAAAATAATAAAACAGATTACTAATAAAAAGATCAAGTCATCATATTCTACCACCGACTTTGCCTCCAATCACACATTAACCCATAATAAAACCAAATTGAGTTTATTCGGATTTATTTGGATCTTTTGAGTTATTTGCTTTTATTTGGATTCAGTCATCTAGTGCATAATTAGAAATTGGAAGTCGTGAAGATTCAGTGGATCAAGCGAGGTCAAGCTCGAAGAGAAAATAGAGACCAAAAGCTCAAGAGAAAGCTTTGTGTGAGCTCAAGACCGCGGTAAACCGCGCCAGGCGAGTTAATACTATGATCATGTTGAACCTACATTTTCTGCAAATTACCTTGGTTTAAATTATCAAATTGCATGCTGTTATTTTATGTACAACTACATGTTTAATTTAAGATCCTAGTTATATGTCCATGTTTACCTTGATTAATATACACCCCCTTTTGAACACTTGATTATGTGAACCTTGTCACCCTAGCAAAATTTTGATAGTAACCTTTCGAAAATAAGTCCGTAATTATATGCCATGCTTAGTATTGCTTAGATACTCATGGGCGTGAGAACGCCCAAACATCACTTTATTCATGAGAAACTGGTTTGGGCAGTCATGGTGGTAATGACTGGTATATGTTCGATATAGTTATTTTATGTTCTCAAAAACCCCAACTGGCTTAAGTATCTGGGCGGATGGTTCGAGGGTGTGTGAGTGGTGCGGTGGAAGCACAATGTGGTTAGTGGAAGAACCGCCCAGATACCCCTAAGGACTGAATCTTGTCATGACCTCCCACGTAAAACAGTGCATCCATAAGTCTGTAAAGTACAACTTGGCTAAGTAAGTTTATTGAAATTCCCGGACTCATCTCACTGGTAGTGGAGTGAAGTGGATACGCAAGGGCAAGGGGAGGCCTAAAGGGACACCAAGGGGAGGGTGAAGTTTTCCAGCTGTTCTAAGCGTTGCGGGAAGTGGAGCCCGGCTGCGTTAGTAACCGCAAGTGGGCAGTTTCCCATAAAGTGAGATGACAAAAGGAACTAGATAATTTGAAAAGTCACTGTGATGGTCTGCTCAACCACATGACTAAGGAATCTTGTGGGACAACGAGTTGATTGTCTCTTGTGGTGAAAGTGTACAAACTCTGCAGAGTCAAAACTATTCGAATAGCCGTGCCCACGGTCATGGGCGGACATGGGAATTTAACCAGATATAGTTCTGTTTCAAAAATGATTTGTGGGTGGGAATGAAAAAGTGGAGGGCAGTGCAAGGCCCTGATTTGTGTTGCCCTGGGTGTCGCCCCAGTGATAAGTTAAGCGGCTATAACGCTGAAGAAATAAGCATATGGTGCAGATGCCATGTAACGGTGGATAGAATCTGAATCGCTATTGTTATTGCATTCTCTTACACATTATGTTTTTGTTCAAACTGCTAAGTTTCAGGAAATTTCTATGTATTATATTTGTAAATGATAATAATATGCATCACCAAATAAAAGGTCAGGAGAAATAAATAGAGATGTAGAGGAGATAGTTGTTATGGTAAAAATATAAAAGATGCTGGTGGATTCATGTCGATCATAAAAGGAAAACAATAATATGGATTCTGAGAGTAAATTGGTGGGATCTAAATGAATATATGGGCTAGGTAGATGATTTAAATGATTTTTGGAGAATTAGGGAGTGCAAAGGTAATTGTTGGATTACGACACTGATATAAATGTCTGGGAGATGTTGGCAGTAATGGAATTAATAGGATTTGATCATATACTAGAAGGATGAATTGAATTTCTGGGATTAGTGAAGAAGTGATAACGATTACCGGAGTATAATCTTGATCAATGAAAATCTTGGTGGATGTATATTAGTGAGTCGTAGACTTGATCACAGATATTCTTGGTGGAGGTAAACTAGAGGATTAGTAAGGGATAGATAATGGTAAACAAGATTGATTATTGAGAGAGCAAATTATGATTTTGAATCGATAACAAAGGATTGGACTGTTAGCAAGCCTGCATAAGAATGATTTTGGTGGAAAGAAGAAAGTAATTATGTTAGGGGGTTATTAGCAATTACGAGGTGAAGAATTGATGAGTAGCAATCACAAGATTGGATTACTAGGAATTCATGATACAACATATATTGGTGGATACAAAACAAGGAAAACCATATTTATATTAAGATGAGGAGTTAATCAAATTACTGAATAATGAGCCTAAGATTTGATTTATGAATTGGTGGTGGATATTCAGACTCATGTACAGAATTGGTAACTTCGATTCGATTATTGAATATTTTGGATGACTCAATAGAAAGCAATTGAACGGTGGGTCACAAGTAAAGTTATTGGATTATAAATAAGTTGCGTAGTTAACAAGTTGGCAATTGGTGGATCTGAGCTCGGGATTATACGGTTCTGGTGAAATTGGAGGTTGGAGTAATGAATTTATGGGGAAGCTAGGAGTATGTGAGAATCAAACACCCATGGCTGGATTAATGAAATGGTGTGTGCAAAATGGAAAGTGTATAATCGGTGGATTAAATAAATGATGACATTCGCTGTTCGAAGTTTTAGTTAGCCTTAATAACACCATGGTTAAATAATGAAAATGATGCTAAAAGCAATTTCTGGCAAATAAAACAACCCGAGCCTCTCCTTTGATTAGGCATGCATATTATCTATTTGCATTCTGTGTATTGGCTCGCGGAGCACGGTGGTTAGTGTGCTTACACTCGCTCTCATAACAAATTCAAAATCAGGATTCAGTTCACTACGCCTCAGCAACACTATTGCTCACAATGACAAAGAAGATGAAGATGTCAAGGGCTAGGTCGCGAACCTCCAGTTGGCTGCCTGTGGGCATGTCCTGAAGGTCCCACCTGTGTGCTTCGTTCTTCCGCTACTGCAATTCACTGATTTCGACCTAACCGGCCCATGAGTAAGTGTACTATTTTATTTATGCTTCCACATGGTATGTATTTGATATTCATTTTCTATAACTGTGAGCACTATCTACTGATCCAGGGAATAGTGCAATAAATCACAGGGTAATCCAGATAGTAAAATCTGGGGTCCCAACAGATTATGATGATAGTTAATAGATCAATTGCCCGATTAGAGATTAGACGCTTGTCACGAGGTTTTGATCTAGAAAACGAATTTTCCGGCGGGTCTTCCCAAAAGGAAAGTTGTAGATAACTTCCAGATGCATCTCCTGTAGTTTTTTAGGATTTTTCTACCTTTACTTCTGGGAGATACGGAGTCGGCATTACCGCTGTCCGTCAGGCGGACTGATTGGTAAAGTCCGACGGTAATCCGGAGATTAAAAATAGTAAACGAATTTTATGGTCATGGCCGTAGTTGAGAAAGTTGTGCATAATTTTGAGATCTAGTTTCTGTATAAATTTCATAATTTTTAAACTTATGTGCTGTTGTTGGCACGCGTTTGAATACTGCTGTCCAATCTGCGAGAATAGAGTTCTTGCTCTGTTTTGGGAATTAAATTATATCTAGTTGTGATCCGAATAAAAATAAGTGTTCTACATGAAAATTGTAGGTTTTGAAGTCATGAATCCAGAGAGGTATCATTTTCTGTATTTCGATGTATATTTTTAAAGATACGAAATTGTGAAACAGCGCTGCTGCAGAGGGTAATTTGTTGGTTTGTTGAGCGGAGAAGAGATTGTGCGGGTTTGGGTTTCTAGCGATGTTTTATATATTTATGTCATGCTTGTATGCTGTGGTTGTGTGCTGAAAGTTGTCCTATGGACATGTGGTCTTGTCCCTGAGCGCTCTTGATCTCTGTTGTACTTCGCTTCGTCGGATCGAGGCAAGTGAATGTAGCGATGATTGCTATCATTTAATTTGTAGCGGTGGTTGCTACCATTTAGCGGTGGTTGCTACCATATAATGCTCCTTATGGATGAATTAATGAGATTTATGAATTATCATATCATTCATGTCATATCATGTCATTTGCATATGTGGATGTCGCCGCACTTAGTCTGCGACCGCATCTGCGTCTGATCGTATATTCTTTGTGTCGATGCACCTCTTCGCCCGCGGAAGCATCGTATATTGCCGTAATACGATGAACTACAATTCCTGCCCTGGCAAGAGTGATGTGGAGCATAGCATGAAGCATTCAAATGCATTGCATTGTAGAAATATTCATTTGCATACATATGCAACATATTGTGGTGATGTTATTTTGTGGAATATACAACTTTCTAGTTGTAATGTGGAATTGGCTCATATGAGCTACTTGTGGTATGAGAATTGTGGATGTGGTCGTGGAATAGGATTCGTCCCTTGGGTATGGTAAGGGTTGAGGTTGTGGCATGATATTCTTTTCTCTAGTGTTAATTGTTGATATCAATTATGGATGTGAGAATTAATAAAGTAGTGAGGTGATCATACATATGTCTTATTGTCATTGATGGTAATTTGAGGTTGAGGATATAAACATTGTTATTACGGAAGAATAAATGTTGATGATTAATGTATTGTAGTTATGGAAGATTAAATGTTTCAATTGTATATAATTGTGGATAAAATGACTGCATTCATATGCCAATTAAATCTGAAATTGAGGAGGTATGATTCATGGAAGTTTATGGTGATTAATAATTATGGACATGAATTGTGGTTGTAGTTGTATGGAATTATAAATGATGATGTATAATTGTTTGTAGTTTGAATAACTTGTTAAATTGTTTGCTTGCTGAGATTTTTATCTCACCCTTACTTCCCCCTCTTCCCCCTCTCTACAGGTAGACCTTGAACATGCACTGGGAAGGGTAGAATGGCACCGCACAGATGCACTTGGATGATAGTCTTAATGCTGAAATAGAGTAGAAAGAATTCTAGTTCTTTACTTAGTTATCATATTGATGAGTGTTTCTCCTTATTAATGTTGAACTTGGAATTGTTTCTTTAGTTATTATTGTTAAGTTGATTATGAATATTAAATTGTTCTCATTATTCTGTTATTTACTAGTTGATTATGCTTCCGCTTATATTATTCTGTTAATTAAATGTTACCAGGGTATTGTGGATCCTGGGGTGCTACAGTTGTAGGACTGAAATGGCAACAGAGGGGGATGAATGGTGCCTTTAAAAGTTTCCCCCGAGTATTTGCACACACATATGGATACTTACTAAAAAGCCAAAACAGACTCGGTCTAAAAAGCTACAATGCACCAAGTTTGAGTGCTCACTGGAAATGAAAGGAAGAACAAAAGAGTGGTCACTGGAAATGCACCGACTTGTCTGAAGGCTACAAAGTTCAGAGCAACAAAATCAAAACAGAATACAGAATCAACCGAACACTGCAAACCAGAAACAGCAAACCGAAATCCTATTTTCGGTCTGACTAAAAAGACACAGGCTGACAGAAAGAAGGAAACAGCAGGGTTGCAGCAATCAGCCTGACTGGGAACCGAAAAAGAAAAGACAGAGAAAATTCAGAAGCTCCTGCCAAAAACAGTCAGGAGATCAACAAGAAACCTGTACTGAAAAGGACTTGAACAGAGGCTTCAAGAACTGCGTTGGCCGAAAGTAATAGAAGTTTACAGGCTGCAGGTTCTCTTGACTGAAAATGGAACAGACCAACAACTGTAAACTCAGCCGAAAGCAGAAATGACAAACAAGAAAGAAAAGCAAAATTTGATAAGACAGTCTGGCAGCCTGAAAAGGTACAGTAAAGCTGACTAAAAATTGAGAGTACAGACTGAAGGCCGAAAAACAAAAACTGATTGAACACCCTCTCCAGAGAACGAGTCACTCTAAGAGGACAATCTGATTGAGACACAAATCTCAGTTTTTTGACTCAAGATTGATCAAAAGAAGAAACGAGAGCAATCGGCAAACCAAATGAAAATAGGCACAAACAGCGAATACTCCTGCACTGAAAATCGAAGAAACGAAACCACAGCAACTACTACGAAAGGAAGTCAAACAGAACGATGATTCTACGATTGCTGTGCTTCTCACGACAAAACATTTCTATTACAACCAAAACAGCAGACAGACTCCAGGGAGACAAAACAGAGACAAAATTCAGATTGTAAGAGCATCTCTGCAGAAAGTACAGAGAAACGAAACTCTAAGAAAAAGAAAACTCAAAGCACAAAGATCACCTAGGATCCGAACTGAAAACAGAAAGAAGAGATTGAATCAGCACAGAGAAGACCTTAGAGCAATAGAACAATAAATTCAGCCTACACTTTCCCACAAAAACCATGAAAACGAAAATTACTTTGCTTGCCGAAACAGTGAACCCTAGAAATTTGAAAAACAGAGGAATTAGGCCCCAATCAACTGAGATGCAAGAACACCCTTTGATTCACCCTTTTTCCCTTGGGAATGACTTGGTTATATGATCTTAATACTGATTCCTCACACAGAGCATGAGAAGAACAGATATCAGACAAGAAGGGACTGGTGCAAATAAAAGGATGCAGAATCACAGAAGAAAGAGTAATCAGCACATTTCAACCAAAAAGGCATGATAATATGTTTGTCTACAGCCATTTCTTACGACCTGAGAACACATAGAGAAGAAGCACTCCACACAACACCCAGCCTCACACCGTGAGCAACTCACCCAAGAACAAGGAAAGCAAGAGCACAGGCAGACAATGAGCCAAGAAGCTGCTCTGCCCAACTACTCCCACATCAAAGAAGAAAAGAAAAAGACTCACACATGGAGAGCAAAAACATAACCCTCAAGTGGCTTTAGAGAACACCCTCTCTATTTATAGCCTCCACTAATGGGTTCCCCTTTTGCTTTATCCATTATCTCTCAACAACTCTGCGCTTTATCCATTAGCGCCAACCGAATCCGCTTCATGAGCTCGAGTCAATTTTCCCGACTGCCCTCACGCTCTTTCCAAGAAGCTTCCTGCTCGCACAACCGCAACCGGCACCCTGACCGTCTGGACCTCGACTCCTCCCTGAGCCTAGTCCTGATCCTCCTCGCCGTCGCCTGTCATGTCCACCTCCGGTAGCTCCAGCTCCGGTTCCTCGTCTCCTGGCTCGCAACCACCTCAGCAGTCTCGATCATCTTCGACGTCTCCGACCGTCTGGACCTCAACACCTCCTGTGCCTAGTCCCAGTCCTCCCACGCCTCACAATGACCTAGCTCCGAAGTCCTGCATCCACACAGACAAGCAAACCGTCACATAGCACCGCACGATACATGTAAGCATAATAAAGTCCAAACCTGTCGATTCATCAGAATATGTATCATAATCCCATACGACCAAGTTTGACCAAGTCCGATCGAGCTCGTTACACCATGCAACGTCAAGGTCCGAACCAACCAACTCAAACTCGACTTTCCTAAACCGATGTCAATTACTCATCATACACACGGGATGACCTCCACATGGTCTCTCAATAGTTGGTATCAGAGCGGGCTTTAGGTCCGTGATAATTAAATTATTAAATTGACACACTGGTGCACAGTAGGATGGGATGGGTCAAGCATTGCATTTATGCTTTTGACATGTTGTATTAATGATTTACATTATGAGATAATCTTGTATGATTATGATTTGCTCCTATGACTGTTATGAGTGAGAATAGTCAATGTTAAGATGTAGATGTTGTTTGTGTTGTTTCGGCTTTACTAGATTATTTCACTGGTTGCAGTATGGGGATAGCAATGTAGTTACCTCAAGTAACTTAATTGCAGATGTTGCGGGTGAGTTTCTTAGAAAAATTGCTATTATCAGTAAGTTGATTTCGGCCAATTCTTGGCCTATTGCAATTAATGAATTTCTTTTAAATTTGTGGTTCTTGCAGTTGAGGGTATGCAATTGATCTCTACATGTTCCTTGAAGCAGTTATTGTTTCTTCTGGACTAATGAGATACTTTTGCAACCTGTGCTTATTGTTGATTTGCAAGGTTAGTCCCTTTGTGAGAATTTTGTCTTGTTGTGAATCATGACTCATTGGTTCGCTTGGTACTTTTATTAATGAAGGGTTTATGTTGCAAACTCATTAATATATTAAAACCTTAGATCTATGTATTTCTTTTAGATCATTTTGAATGTTGAAGCTTAATTCCTCTCCTTTGTAAAAGAGAGTGTTAAAACTCTTTGTGGTGTTTTGCTATGCTTAAGTGGAAGGTGGTAATCATATAAACCAATTCATAAGGTATGAATTATCAAGTTGAGATGTTAGCATGGTGCGTAATTAATTTCAACTAGCATCCTCGGAAGTGTAGTTGATTAATTTTGATATTGCCTTGTAATAGTTTATTGAAGAACTGTGATTTAGAATTTGTCCATATATGATTGGAACTCATGGAGTTATTGAGGAGTGTGCAAAAAGAATTAGAATGATTATTATGATTGCTTAAATTTATATCATGTTGGGTAAATTGATTTATTTTTGTATCTAGTAATTACTCTGACCGTTTGTAAATTATTAAGTAAGGAGGTGTTGGAATATTGCCTTGGTAATATTGACCTTTAATCTGTCCTTTATTAGATACTTTATGAGCATGCACAATTGCTAGTTTCATCTATCTTTCACCATGCTAAATTGTTGAAACATGTATAAAGAAGTAGATGAAGGTTGATGTATTGACTTGTAGAATCTTGTTTTACAAAGCTGGTATTATTGAAGTTTAAAGTTATTTCGTTCTAATTTCTGAACTTAAGGTGAGATACTGAATCTATGCTCATGATTGTTTTGTGATTGTAAAACGGAGTTAGGATCATGAATGTTGTTATGATAAAATAATAATCAATTAATGCCAGTAATGACTAGAGTACAATCAATTTGTGCTAAATTAGAGTTGAGCATCAATAAGAATTGAATATATGGAATCTAATAAGAGATTTATACTAGCATGTTCTGTGAGATTGTCATATTCTAATATCATCTTGTTTAAGAGCTCTGTTCTGATTTGTAGCTTATGCACTTGGTTTTCCTAGATCAAGTAGTTGCAATCTTATTTAGATAATAGAAACATGATGGAATGATTCCTTGTGTTTATTTTGGAAAAGTTTGTGAAGGGATTTGGGGATATGATGATGCTTGTTAAGAATGTATTATTCTGATGATAGCATGATGGTCAGTATGTGGTTATGATGATAAGGTTGAATGTTCTATAAATAAAAGAATTTGATAACATCCATGATACTATTTAAATCAAAAGATTTGAGATTTGTGTGCACGATCTTTTTGTTCTCATGACTCTTTGTTGGAATTGTCAAGGTGATACCGTAATCAATGGAAGTTGTTCTCTTGTTAAAAGAAAGAGTGTGGAAAAGGTATTGGAGGTTGAAATCAAGTTGTGCAATCTTTTTTAAAAAAAATGTGTGTGACTTCTTTTTTCTCGCCGCATAAGAGTTACTTGAGCTCAAATGACAATATTTTCGCCGCATAAGAGCTTCTTGGGCTCGAATGGAAATACTGTATTCTTATTGGTTGAGATTTGATTTTTGTTCTTCTTGAGGAGGCATGTGCCTTCAGCTGTGATCTTACCTTTTGATGTCCAAGATTTATTGCTATTTCTTCTGGTCTTGTGTTTATTGCAGATGATAACATCTTCCTTTGTGCTGGAATTTATTTCTTTTTTCCTCTTCAAGAAAGGGGTAATCAATTTGGGTTGCAAAGTTTTTTAAGAGGTGTATGGCATTTAGTTGGGGTGTTGGGCGATGATTTGGAAATCCTTGATTCAAGAAAATTAATTTTTTAAGGGGAATGGATTTCGAAATTAATAATATCTCGAGCACTAATAAGCTCTCTTGATTCTTGTTTAAACTGTGTGTTATGGCAGAGGTCATCTGCAAATTGAATTGTTCTATGTTGAGGTGTATTTTCTTTTCCTAAGAAAATGATTGTTTTGGTTTGTCGAATGATTTTCACTCTTGGCTTGTGTAGTATACATTCTCCAAATATCTATTCAGAGAGTGTGAACGGTTTTGTTGTGAATCCTTTGATTTGGATCGTGGTCCCTTGAAGGAAAGCTGGTTGCTAGTGTGTTACTTGAGAATTCTTCATTCTTCTTGTGGTTGTGTCACAATAGTAACAGTTGTTGTTTGTGATTCAAGTAATGTTATGAGTGGAGTCTGTGGTTGAATTCTTTAAAAGGGGTACAATGTATTATCCCGATTATAATTTATAGAGAAAAATATTCTAAGAAGGAGGATGATATTAGATAAGTGGCTTGATAGTTGTGGCGAAAAATTTTTGTGAGAACGACAGGATCTGTTGGCCGCTTAGAGCCGACAAAAGAATTGCGGGTGCTCGGCATTGACCGACGCGTGTCGTGGACTCGTCATAGTTGGACATGAGGAAGAGAGCCACCAGATATGTGGATGCCATCTTGACGAATCAGTCCGAGCAGGAGGTGACGTGGAGCTTGAAGTTCAAATGCAGAAGAAGGACCCGAGTTCTCGAGGCGGGTGAGAACCCGTAGTGGTTGTTCCCTTGGGATGTTCTATCTTGGGATACTCCGTTCTGTGGTTGTTCTTTTCTTGTTTGTTCTTTTTTTGTCTCGCGGGTTGAGAAGCGAGATTCGAGGACGAATCCTTTTAAGGCGAGGAGAATGTAAGATTCTGATCGTCGTTTCGGTGTAAGTTTTAAAATAATCGCGGAGTCGCCGGTTTTTCGGTAAATCGCGGGAAGGGAAAAATATAAATTGTAGAATAGTGTAAAAGGAATAAAATAAATAAATAAATAAATAAATTAATTAATTAAAATAATTAATTTAGATATTTTAATTTGTCCGGAGGGTGGGCACCTGTTTTGGGCCACCACCCAAATGGGGCCTGTACCCTCCCAAACCCTAGCACCCTTTATAAACCCCTCCTTGGCCCCTCCCTTTTTACACCCTTGGCGTAGCCACCACCCCTCCATCACCCCCACAAGCTGCCATCCATTGGAGGAGAAGGAGAAGGAGAAGAAGGAAGGAGAAGGAGAGGAGAAAGAAGAAGGAGAAGAAGAGGAGGAAAAATGTGGGGGAAAATCTTCACCTAGGTAATTTTTTCTCATCCCAAATCATCTATTTTATGGAGTAATTAGGTTTCTTGGCACATATTATGATGATAGTTAATAGATTAATTGCCCGATTAGAAATTAGACGCTGTCTATTTTTAGATTGATTCGCGTAGCACGACTTGTCGCGAGGTTTTAATCTACAAAACGAATTTTCCTGTGGGTCTTCCAAATAGGACAGTTGTAGAGGACTTCTAGGTGCATCTCCTGTATTTTTTTAGGATTTTTCTACCTTCGGATCTGGGAGATACGGAGTCGGCATTACTGCTGTCCGTCAGGCGCACTGATTGATACAGTCCGACGGTAATCCAAAGATTAAAAATAGTAAACGAATTTTCTGGTCATGGTCATAGTTGAGAAAGTTGTGGATAATTTCGAGATCTAGCTTCTGTATAAATTTCATAATTGTTCGACTTCTGTGCTGTTGTTGGCACGCGTTTGAATACTGCTGTCCAATCTGCCAGAACATAGTTCTTCCTCTGTTTTGGGAATTAAATTACATCTAGTTGTGATCCGAATAAAAATAGGTATTCTACATGAAAATTGTAAGTTTTTAAGTCATGAATCCAGAGAGGTATCACTTTCTGTATTTCGATGTATATTTTTAAAGATACGAAATTGTGAAGCAGCACTGCTGCAGAGGGTAATTTGTTGGTTTGTTGAGCGGAGAAGAGATTGTGCAGGTTCGGGTTTCTAGAGATGTTTTATATATTTATGTCGTGCTTGTATGTTGTGGTTGTGTGCTAAGAGTTGTCTTATGGACATGTGGTCTTGTCCCTGAGCGCTCTTGATCTCTGTTGTACTTCGCTTCGTCGGATTGAGGCAAGTGAATGTAGCAGTGGTTGCTACCGTTTAACTTGTTATTCCTTCTACTTAAAATTTATATTATTATCTTAATTTGATACATTATACCATGATTGCATGATATTTTAATTGTGAAGATGGTAGCAAGTATTTATCCATTGATATGTTGATAATCTGCTAGTAGACATGTGGAATTCATGCTTAATGTTATAATGTGGACATGGAATTAACATGTGGTGGATGTGGATATATTGAGAGCATTATAATGCTCCTTGTGGATGAATTAATGAGATTTATGAATTATCATATCATTCATGTCATATCATGTCATTTGCATATGTGGATATCGCCGTACTTAGCCGCGACCGTCATCGATACAACATCGTATATTGCCGTGTCGATGCACCTCTTCGCCGCGAAGCATCGTATATTGCCGTAATACGATGAACTACAATTCCTGCCCTGGCAAGAGTGATGTGGAGCATAGCATGAAGCATTCAAATGCATTGCATTATGGAAAGATTCATTTGCATACATATGCGACATATTGTGGTGATGTTATTTTATGGAATATACAACTTTCTAGTTGTAATGTAGAATTGGCTCATGTGAGCTACTTGTGGTATGAGGATTGTGGATGTGGTCGTGAAATGAGATTCGTCCCTTGGGTATGGTAAGGGTTGAGGTTGTAGCATGAGATTTTTTTTTCTAGTGTTAATTGTTGATAGCAATTGTGGATGTGAGAATTAATAAAGTAGTGAGGTGATCATACATATGTCTTATTGTCATTGATGGTAATTTGAGGTTGAGGATATAAATATTGTTATTACGGAAGAATAAATGTTGATGATTAATGTATTGTAGTTATGGAAGATTAAATGTTTCATTTGCATATAATTGTGGATAAAATGACTGCATTCATATGCCGATTAAATCTGAAATTGAGGAGGTATGATTCATGGAAGTTTATGGTGATTAATAATTATGGACATGAATTGTGGTTGTAGTTGTATGGAATTATAAATGATGATGTATAATTGTTTGTAGTTTGAATAACTTGTTAAACTGTTTGCTTGCTGAGATTTTTATTTCACCCTTACTTCCCCCTCCCTACAGGTGGACCTTGAGCATGCATTGGGAAGGGTAGAGTGGCATAGCACAGATGCACTTGGATGATAATCTTAATGCTGAAATAGGGTAGAAAGAATTCTAGTTCTTTGCTTAGTTCTCATATTGATGAATATTTCTCCTTACACTTCTGCGATTAACATTGTTAAGAACCTAGTGCAACATTCTCGGACCAAGCATATCGATATTCGCTATCACTTCCTTCGAGACCATGTATAGAAGGGTGACATCGTGCTCCAGTTTGTGGAGAGTGACCACCAGTTGGCTGACATCTTCACCAAGCCTTTGAATAGCTCTAGGTTTTCAGCTCTGCGGGGAGAACTTGGGGTGGTTTGTCCTTATGGACTATTGTGAGGGGGAGTTTGTGCTTTACTGCTTTACTATGTTTATTATGCTCTTACTCCTTTCTGATTGCATTTCATACGGGTGCATTGGGTTTAGTCCTTCTAGCATAGGTTAGAGTGGTTCTCTTGCCGAGTTGCTTAGACTTCTTACTCTTATTTTGTGATTCTAGGATGCTGCTTATTAGCTGGTTCTCTTCTTACTAGGTCGAGCTTATCCACTGTTTATAGGTTCTAGCGAGGGTTGGGCCACTCCCGGGTAGACAGGGTACGTGTTTGCTCCTTAGTCTGTTAGATGTCCAGTTGATAGTCCTGGAGTTATATGGGGTAGATGAGAATCAGTCTGAGCCATAGTTGTCTCTATATCTTGTCTATGCTTTAAGGACTTTCTTTCTTGATTTCTTTGCCAGCTTCTCGTTTTTAGTGCTTTGGTTCAAGGGGGGTTCATTTGAGAACTTCTAGATCTTAATGTTGACATAACTCAACTTGAACTAAAAATTGCATTCTATGTTGAGGGGGAGCTGGATTTTAATACATGTCTTTCTGCATTGTAATATAACTACATTGAGCCTTGATTATTATCCTGTTATGACATGCTTAAAATGCTTTACACCTTGCCATGACTTGTGCTTATTTGCTATATTTATCATGACTTTATATGTGTAAACTAGCTTGTGCCATGATAAGTTGATTAAACTTGCTCAATTTGAACTAAAACTTGTTATGTAGCATTTGAGATTAGTCTTTCTTGAGCTATCATTTTTATGATCCATGCCATGTCAACTAGGCTGAGTTGAGCGTTGAATCTCTATTGAGCCTTATATTGAGCTATTTTAGTCTCTTAATGATGCATAAGTTTAGTACAATCTATTAAAAAGCAAAAAGATCTCTTTTGTGCGAAAAAACTGATCTCACCAATTCTCTCATGAGACGGTTTGCCATTGCACTAGGCATGAACTCAGGGGGAGTTTTGGATGACCTAGACTATCTTCTTAAGCTTCTTGCTTGGAGTAGTCGCATAAGACTTGAGATCTAGCACATGATAAAAATATTGGTTGGAAACAACCATAAGTTTCAAAAGAAAATATGTCAGTTATGCTCAATTTGCTTAAGCTACTAAAAGAACCAAGTACTTGAATCAATGTTTCACTCTTGAGCATGTATCACTCTATTTGGACTCAATATTAGCTTCTTGGTTCGGCTTAGCTTAATTGACATGGCCTGCATCATCCTTGGATGTCTCTAGCTAGATTTTGCTTATTGATGACTTGACTTGCTCATAAATTGCACTACATTTCAGATTGTCATCTCTTTAGTTTAGCTAGCATATATATATCTTGTCATGATCTAGATAGCCTTTTATTGAGTTATGGCTTGGTGTAATCCGTTATGGTCATTTTGGATAATTCTCGTGGCTCTAAATGCTTAGAATAATCAAACTTCAGCCATTTCATCCATTTTCATGATTTTTTCTCTTTCTTGCATCCTTGATGTGTTTATTGCCAAAAGAGGGAGAATAGTGGTAGAAAAAGCCATTTTGGGAGCTTTGAGGAAAACTTGTTCTTTCTTTTTGCTCCTTGTGTCGACATGGTCATTAGCATCACTTCCTTCCTTTGGACCATGGTTGACTTCTTTCTTGCATTTCAAACTCAACTTTGTGCTTTTTCTGGGTTTGTCAATATACTCATCAAGGGGGAGATTGAGCGACCATGTGGTGGTCATCCCGTGTGTATGATGAGTAATTGACATCGATTTAGGAAAGTCGAATTTGAGTTGGTTGGTTCGGACCTTGACGTTGCGTGGTGTAACGGGCTCGGTCGGACTTGGTCAAACCTGGTCAAAGTGATTAGGATACATATTCTGATGATTCGACATGTTTGGACTCTATTGTGCTTACATGTATCGAGCGGTGCTATTTGATGTGTTTCTTGTCTGTGTTGGCTACAGGATGTCGAGGCGGAGTCATGGCGATACACGAGGTGACCGGACTAGACACGAGATGTGTCAAAGACGGCGTGAACTCGAGGTGGTTGCGAGTCGTGGACGACAAGGAGCGCGGAAGCTTCCCGAAAGGCGCAGGAGGGGCGAAATGGTAATTTCGCGAGGCTGAGCAAGTGGGAGCGAGCTCCGTTCGGGTTTAGCAGGCATAACGGGTTGGAGACCCGTTAGCCAAGGGCTATAAATAGGTGTGAGGGGTTGCATACCCCCTCATGGCTTTGGGAGAGAGTTAGGGTTAGCTAGAGCTAAAAGAAGCTTTTGGGGGTTTGTTTTACTTTGCTTCTCTTTTGCTTTAGTTGTTATGAGTTGGTGAAGAGATGAGAGGTTGTTTTGTTTGGCTCTCTGTTGCAAATGCGTATTGGGGTAGCAGTTGTTCCCTTCATCCAGCGTAGAGTTCTTGTCTCTTCCTTATGCTCATGCGTATGGGGATGATGTGAGGGTGTGCTGCTTGATCAAACCATTGTAAATCGCACATCTCTCTGATCTAATATGAGAAGTTTTTCTGTGATGAGAGGATTCTGTCTTGGTGTTCTTGTTTTCTTGAATATTCTCGGAAGTTCATGGTCTGTTGTGAGTACTTGTTGGTGTGCTGCTCTGAAATTTCTCTTTCTCTAATCTGGGAATAGTTCTCCAGGCTATCATGGCCAGTTATGTCCCCAGAGCAAAGAATTCGATTTGGTTCTGAGTTAAAGCAGCTTTAGTCTCTGACTGCATCAGTCCTTGATTCATCCATATCTTCTGATTAAGTTGGAGTAGAGAAATCGTATGGTCTCAATCCCTTTACATTTCTTGAGTTCTTGCTCTGATTTCGTTCTTCAGCTGGATTGTCCTTATTGGGTGTAGTTTCTTGTTCGTAAGGACCCTCTGCTATTTGAGTTGTCGTCAAGATCATTTGACCTGAGAAGAATGTGCAATCTTCCGACAATCTCTTCTTTCTTCGGCAGTTGTCAGTATTCACTGTTTCTTTAGTCTGCAGTCAGTTGTCTTTGGCTTTCTTCAAACTGCATGATATTTTTGGTTCGGTTTTGCCTTCCTTTTTGCTCTTTTTCTCACTGCCTGTAGTCTTTTGTTTTCGGCTAGTTTTCTTTTCTTCTGTCGCCGACTGTGTCCTGCATGTTTCTTTTTGCTTTCTCTTTTCTGTTTTGCTATGCTTTTTAACTGCAGTTCTGTGTCTCTGTAATTTCAGGTCTGTTCTGTTTTTAGTCTTGACAATCTGCAGTCAATGATTTTTAAGTCTTTCGGCTAGATCAGTGTTGCCTGCTGTTTTCGTTTTCAGGGACAGACAGTCTTCTGTTTTCTGGTTGTCTTCCTGTTCAGATCGGTTCATTTCAGTGCTTACGGCCTGCTAAATTCATTTTCGGTTGAGGAGCAGTCTCAGTATTCGGTTGGACTGTTTGTGTCCTGATTTCAGTTTTTCAGTCAGCAGTAAACTTCTTCTCTTGGCAGTTCATCTTCTTCAGATTTCAGCTGGCTGCAGGTTCCTCTCGGCTGTGGACTGTAGTTTCTGTGCTTCCGATTTCTGCTGTGAGTGCAGTCCATCCTAGTGCTTTGTCGGCAGTTGGTTGTGCTGCTCATTGTTTGTTTTCAGTTTTGTCTGCAGTGAACACTTAGTAATATCCCTTTGTTCCCTTTCGGCTGTAGCAACAAGTTTACTTTTTATTTCTTCTCAACAGCAGCTTTTGGTTGTTTCAGCTCATTTGTTTTTGGGTCTCTGCAGATTTTGTGTTTGGCTCATTTCTTTTTCACTCAGCAGTCTGCAGTGAACAGTTTCTGAGATTTTTGTTGGGCATCCAGAGTGTTATCTCATTGCTTATCGGTAAAGCTCTAAATTGGTTTAAGAAAGCTTGAATCATCATCTTTGTAGGTTTTATAGCTATCGGAGAAGTTGAGCTTGTTATGGATACTTTGGGGGTAAATTTTTTAGAAGGCATCATTCACCCCCCTCTGTTGCCATATCCGATCCTACAGGTATTAACTAAGTCTTTAAAATTGGAATTGAAATACGTTGAACAAACATGCACTAAGTCTTTAAAACTAGAATTGAAATACATTGTACAAACATAAGCATTTAGAATAATTTGAAACAATATAATTTTATTTATAAACTGGAATCAACATGGTCAAGGTGTGCAACTTACCTTGCTCTGCAGATTAGTGAGAGTCGTCGAAGTAGTACTCCTCGGAAACATCACAAAAATGAAAATAACCAACCAAACTAAATAAAATTCAAATAAACTCCAAAATTCAGAAGAATAATAGAAATGGATAGATTGGGATTTTATATTAATTTAGAAAAAAAGAATGTGTTCATTTGGTCTGAGGATGAAGGAGAACAAGCTCTCAGAAGTTTTAAAACTAAGAAAATGAGATAGAAATGATTAAATTGGAATTTCCGTATTTATTTTTCTAAAGAAAAAGGGTTTATGACATCAGCATGGATTTTGGTTTTTGACTGAATTATTTCTCTAAAGGAAAAATGAGATTATTGAGTCATGATGATATCAGCGAGGGTTTTTGAATTTTGGCCGATTAATTTTCTTAAAGGAAAATAGGTATGGAGACTAACATGTGGGCCCAGGTTGATGGACCGAATCCACGGATGATGCCTGGTCCATGGTGGACTAGGACCACGGTTTGCGTGGCATGAGTGGCTGACTGGGCTGCCGTGCGTTGGCGTGGCACCATGCGTTGACGTGGCATGGTCACAGGTGAGTGGCGTGCAAACACCGAGGGCACACCGACGTTGTGGTGCACTACGGAGGGCAATGAGAGTCGCACGAGCAAAAGGGAAACATGAGGAGGTAATTTCACCTTTGAGCGAGGCTCAGGGATTGGTGGAGGCATCCGGTAGTGTGCACAGGCGACAATGGAGCTTTGTTGCGGTGGCGACAATGCTTCGGTGATCATTGTGGAGGGGTGGACAGTGATCGTGGCGGCATGGAGAAGCTCCTGGGATGGGGGTGAAGCTCGAATGTGGCCTGAGCGGTGGAGAAACCTCATCGAAGTTGCGCTGGTGATCGAGGAGAGGGGTGCATGGTGCGGGAGGTCCTACGGGTATGGGAGAGGGAGCTGGAGGTAGGGAAGTGTGGTGAGGAGCTAGAGGGTGCTCGAGGAGCCCTTTTATAGGGTTGGGGATGGGACATGGCAGGCAAATTGCTTGTCGGTGACCACGATGACGTAAAATCAGAAAGGAGGGAGAAAAGAAAGAGAGGGCGTGGGAAAGGAAAATTGGGTGTGGGATTGGGGGCGGGGTGACTCTGGTTTCCAACGAGGGAGGTGGCGTGGATGGAAAGTCGAGGCTGAGCCGCATTGGTTATTGCCGACGCGGGAAAGGAAAGATAGAGGAGGAAGAAAGGAAGGAGGAAGAAGAGGGGCACTGATAGGTGGGCTTGGGACATCAGTGGGGTGGCGTGGCCTGATGGGTTGGGCCCGCGTGGTAGTGGGTGGGGCAAGGCGTGAAAGGAGGCAGGCTGTGGGCCGCGAGGGCCATGCCTCGCACAAAAAAGAAGTTTGGCTAGGCCGAGAAAAGAGAGATGGGCAGGGAAGGAAAGTGGGTTTCAAATCAAACATTTTTAGGGGATTTTAAGTAAAAGCTGATAAATCAAATAAGGCTTAGAAACTGTCAACTAAAAGCCAAAAATTCCACAAAACTCTCATAAATACTATAAAGCAATGGGAACTCAAGAAAAATAAAATAAATCACTCTGGGTTGCAATTATATATAGGAAATCTTTTTCCTAGCTCTAGCTTAAATAATGGAAATGGAAAAAGAAATTCTAGAAAAACTGAAATAAATAAAAACTAGATTTTTGGGATGTTACATTCTAGGAGGTACTCGTGGGCATTAGCATGCATTTCATGCCAATTCATATCCTAGATAATTTATTGATGCTCCTCATGTTTCTCGGTACTGGATTCCCAAGTATTTTATTACATACCCTAGTACTGAGATGCTAATGTCTTCTTTGTCTATGATGTAGGATTTTTGAGTAGGGAAGGAGGGCATATGGCTCATCGACTCCAGGTCTTCATGCCACATGACCAGAGATTCAAGATGGTGCTCCACCTTGACTCTTGCATTCGGCGAGGAGTTGATCACCTTCGGGAATGCGACCACTGAGCATGTGATAGCCAAAGGCACCATGAGGGTCAATGACAACTTCATCCGCAACGACATGGCCCTGGTAAGCAAACTCAAATACAATCTCCTATGTGTTACTTAGCTTTCCGATGATGGTCTTAAGATTAGGTTCAAGAAACATACTTGTAGAGTTCTTAATGCTTTTAGGGGTCTTGTATTTGGGATTTCTCACTTGGATAGAGTGTTCGGTGCTGATTTCGCTGAGTCTTCTAGTTCTGGGCTAAAGTGTCTTGTAGCTTCTCGTGATCTCTACTTCTGGTATAGGAGATTAGGTCATATAAGCTTTGATCATCTTGTTAGAGTTAGTTCGATGGATTTCATTCAGGGATTACCTAAGCTCAAGAGTACTGAGAAGGTAGTTTGTGCACCTTGTAGATTGGTAAAATGATAGCTACTTCTCACCCTCCTGTATCCATGGTCATGACATATGGTCCAAGACAACTCTTGCACAAGGATACTATACATCCTTTTTAGGTTCAATCAGCTAGAGGGAAGTGGTATGTGTTGGTGATAATTGATGACTACTTTAGGTACTCTTGGGTATATTTGTGGTATGTGTTAGTGATAATTGATGACTACTTTAGGTATTCTTGGGTTTATTTCTTAGCTTCTAAGGATAAGGCATTTAGTCATTTTTTAGAGCTGGCTAGGCAGTTGAGTGTAGACCTTCTAGGTGCACTGAGAGCCATTAGGGTTGATAATGAGACTGAGTTCAAAAATTCTTCCTTTGCTTCCTACTGTGTTGAGAAAGGAATAGAATAACAATCCTCATCTCCTCGTGTTCCACAGTAGAATGGAGTAGTTGAAAGGAAGAATAGAGCAAAACAGTTGAGATGGTTAGGACAATGCTAGATGATCATAGCACTCCTATAGCTACTCCTTGTTATATGTCCAACATGGTGTTTCTCTGGTCTTCCTTAGGCAAAACATCTATGAGCTTAGGTTTGGTCATAAACCTACTATGTCCCACTTCAGAGTCTTTGGTTGCAAATATTTTATTCTTAAGCATAGCAACCTAGATAAGTTTGAATCACATTGCTTAGATGGAATTTTCTTGGATTATCCAGCTCATTCTAGAGGATATAGTGTGCTTAATTTAGAGACTAACAAAATCATAGTCTTGTTATGTTACCTTTGACAATATTATTCCTGCTACTAGACCTGATGTTTCAGGATCACATGTGGACTCAGAAAGCATCTTCATCAAGATCAAGGAGGAGGTTGATGGTGAAGATGAGGACCTTGCTTTGGTCCCTTCACCATCTCAGCCAATTGAAGTGACTACTTCCATTACATCACCTCTGGTTGATCATCCAACTCCAACGACATCATCCGCACCAAGTGGCTTTGCTCCTACCTCCATAGCCTATGAGGTAGAGGCCACTTCAGCATCGCCTTTTGGACCTCCTCGACACATCCCTAGGATTCCCCCTCTAGAATAGATGATCGGCAAGCTTCATGAGTGAGTCACTCGCTCTAGGTCACACCTTCTAATCTTCGTTGGACTCTGCCTATGTTGTTCCCTTTGAGCCCTCAGATAGTACCATGCTCTTTCTGATAGTTCTTAGATCAATGTCATGCCCGAGGAATTAGAAAACTTTGATAGAAACAATGTTTGATGCTTGTAGAACTCCCTCATGGTCATAATATAATTGGAACTAAATGGGTTTAAAAAACAAACAAAGTGAGTATGGGGTGGTAGATAGAAACAATGCTAGGTTGGTATCTAAAGGCTTCACTCCAGTAGAAGGTATTAATTTTGAAGAAACTTTTGCTCATATAAACAAATTTGAGGCACAAGGAGCGCCCAATTAAAATTTTGGACACCGTGGAGAAGAGAACAAGAAACCAAGCCATTCGTATGTGCAGAGTACAGTGGAGTCATTACTCAAAAAAAGAAGCTACCTAGGAACGCGAGGATCTGCTGCGCAGAGATTACCTCGCCTTGTTTTCTAGCTAGGCTGAATCTCGGGGTCGAGATTCTTTTTAAAGCGGGTAGATTTGTAACATCCTGAAAAATTTAAAAAGGGTAAAAATATAATGTTATGAATTATCTTTCAATGTATTAGGTTTGAGTTTGAGTTTTTATATTGTTTCATGGAGAAACTGGTTAAAGCTCCAAAATAATTATAAAATTTCAAGAAAGAAATGCACTTTAAGGGATAGAAAATTTAAAATTCAAATCCGAATCTGAAAAGATGATCCATAAAAATGAGAGAAATACTGGTCTAAAAATATAAATGTTCACACCCAAAAATTATAGGCATATATTTACACACAAAATAAATATACCACAAATCAAGAAAAGAAAATAAATGAAAAAGAAAAAGAAAATAAAATGGGGAGCTACCAGTCGACCGGCCCGACCCCCCTTCCCCGCCCCTCCTCGATCCCTCGGCCCTCGGCGATGTGCGGCCCCACCACGACGGCGCCTTCTTCCTCCTTTCTTTCCCGCGTCGCGGACCCCTCCGCCTCGGCCAATCATCATGACCGTGCAAAATCCGTCCAGGGAGGCAACGTTGTGGGGAAGGACATGAAGCGCCACCCTTGAACCCCATTGCGCCCTCTGCCGCCGTATCGCCGCTGCCAACCCCGCCATGCACACCTCCCCCTCGTCCCGCTGGGTCCGCTGTGGCCAGCCACGCCCGGTCGGCTATAAAGCCCGGGGTGCCCTTCAAAAGGACCGCCAAGCCACCCTCATCCTCCCACCGCATCTAATTGCCCCCAAAGCCACCCAATCGCTGGCATTTCCCCTTCTTCCCCGACTCCGGCCGTCGGCCCCTCCGCAAAATCCCACCGATTCTCGCCGTGGGAGTTCAATTCCCTGCTCCCACACCATCTCCAGAGCATCGACGATGTTTTGCCGGCCTCGCCCGAGCTTCTAGACAGTCGTACCTCGCTGTCGCCGGAAGCCTCCCCGAGCTCGCCGCCGCCGCACGTCGCCGACCCATCTCCGGTGATCCCCGGCCCTTCCTGTCGCTGCCATCAGCTTCGCCGCAGCACCAGCAACCCATTTTAGCACCCCCACGGGTCTCCCCGGACCTTCCTCGCCGGCGACGCCACCGCCCTCTCCGGCCCCGGACCGCCTCTGCTCAGCCTCCCCCGCGCGCTACCTCAAAAGGTAAAATCAACCCATATGGGTTGAGATGCGCTGCGAGCCCGCCTGGCTAGCAGCGTCAATTCCTCCCCCCCCGGCTCCATCGGCGCACGTTCGAGCCCCCGCTTGCGCAGCGCCTGAGGTTGAGCCATTTCTTTTAAATGTGCCGCTGACATGTGGGTCCCACTGTCACGATCACACTGACGCTGCGTCCCGCCGACAATGGGCCCTTTGTCGAGGCGATAGGGAGGGAGTGAGCCTCTGCGAGCGCGGTCACTGACAGTGGGCCCCACCTGTCAGGATTTATTATTTTCGGCATTTAACTGGACCGAAAGTTTTTAAATGGACATAACTTATTCATTTTAACTCCAAATTAAATGAAACCAATTTCTAAATTCATCTAAATTCAAGAACTATCCAATGGGACTAGAACTGATATTTTTGAAGCTCGTTTGAATTTTGTTGTGTTATTTTTGTTGTTGTGCTGATTTTTATCTAAATTTTCGCGCACGTAAAAATTAGCATTCGAAGCCCAGGAAGAGGAAGCTGCAGCTGCTGTAGACTCCGACGCTCAAAATCCAGACCTTGGTAACCAAGGCGAGTCATTGCTTTGATCATATTGAACCTATATTTCCTGCAAATTACTTTGATTTAATTTATTAAATTGCATGCTTATATTTATATTTTAATACATGTTAATTTCAGATTCTAGTTATATGTCCATGCTTTTCCTTGAATAGTATTACAATTCCTTTTTGAATACTTGCTCATGTGATCCTTGACACCCTAGTAAAAATAACGATATTACTCTTTCGAAAATAATTCCGTAAGTAAAATACCATGCTTAGTACTGCTTAGGTAATCAAGGGTGTAAGAACACCCAAGCATGACTTTTAAACATGAGGAGGATTTGGATGGGCAGTCATTGTGATGATGACTGATGTATGTTGGTGTAAATATTTTACGTTCCCAAGAACCCCACATGCTTAACTATCTGGGCAGATGGTTCGAGGGTGTGTATATGTGAATGGTGCCGTGAAAGCACAATGAGGATAGTGGTAGAACCGCCCAGATAACCATTAAGGACTGAATCTTGTGATGACCTCCCAAGGTACAACAGTACAACCACATGCTGGCAAAGTGTAGGTAGGGTTAACTAACTCGTATAGCTCTAGTGTGGTTACGTGAAGGTATGAACACGAGCAAAGGGATGGATGGTCTCATCCCGCCTTTGCCCGTGATGGCTCACGAGGACCCTTCTCGAGGATGGTCGCATCCTGGAAGATAGACCTTAGCGGGCGTAACCACAAGTATGATTATGCATTGTAACAGTCCTGTGATAGTCTACTCAACTGCATGGCTAAGGAATCATGCGGGGCAACGAGCAGATTTATCTCATGTGGGTAAGTGTACAAACTCTGCAGAGTAAGAACTATTCGAATAACTGTGCCCACGGTCATGGGCAGATATGGGAATCTGACTAGATATAGTTCCATTTCAAATTCTTGGTGGGTGGAATTGGGTAAAAGTGGAGGGCAGAGAAAGACCCTTATTTGAGTTGTCCTGAGTGTCGTCCCATTGGTAATGTAAGCGGCTATAACGCTGAAGGCATGACATGCAGAGCAGAGACCATGTAATGGTGGATGGTCTCTGGTTCGATGAAATTAGATGTATATGTTACGTACAATATGTTTAAAGTCCAAAATTCTAGGTCTTAGGAAACTTTTAAAGTATTGTAGTTTTAAAAGCACATTTCAGCAAACAAAATAACCTGGGCCTCCCTTGTTAAAACCTTGCATACTACTTACTGCATTTTGTGTATTGACTCGCTGAGCACGGTGTTTAGTGTGCTCACACTAGCAATACCAAAACTCAGATTCAGGAGCTCAAGATCACTACGCCTATGAAGAAGCCCCTGCTACTGATGGAGGGGACAACGCCGAGACTTAGGGCGAATACCTCACGCTTAGAACCCTAGGCAACTAGACTAAGGTGTGGCATGCATACAAATATTACTTAAATTCTTGTAATATTTCTACAGCCCACATTTGCCCTCAGTCATTGCCTGTGGTTAATAGGGCTTACCTTGCTTTTTGCTTCCGCTGTTATGTTTTGTAATATGAACATTTGGCCTGATCGGCTCTACTGTAAAACCGTCGCCCTTTAAAGGCCTAACTTCGACTCTGATATGTAATATTATTTTGGCTTGATGCGAATCCGGCAATGCATGAAATGATACAGCGATGTACCTGTGTGCATTATCTACTGATCCAGGGAATACTGCAGTAAAGCACACCAGATTCTGGGTTGTCAAACCCGGGTCTAACAGAAGTCCTCTACAACTTTCCTTTTGGGAGGGTCTGCAGGAAAATTCATTTACTAGGTCTAAACCGCGCGAGCAGACGTGTTGCGCGAATCAATCTACAGACAGACAGCAGGTAATCTCTAATCGGACAATTAATCTGTAATCTCCCTTCAAAATCCGTGCCAAGAACCCTAATTATTCTGAAAAACAGAGGGTTTGAGATGGAGAAAAATTACCTAGATGATGGATCACCCCTCTTCTTTCCTCCTCTTCTTCTCCTCCTTCTCTTCTTCTTCCTTCTCTTCCCTTTCCTTTTCTTCGTTCTTTTCCTCCATTGCATCAATGGACAACAGCCATGTGGGGATGAAAGGGTGCCAAACCGAATGGGGGGCCAAGGGGTGGTGGCGGCCAAGAGGTGGGAGAGGTTAGGGTTAAAGGGAGGGTGCGCCACCCCCTTGGGCCTTAGCCCAGGGCGGTCGGCCCACTCCCCAGGCAGCCCACCCTGCGTTTTTAATTAAATTTTTAATATATTTTATTTATTTTTCAATGTTCTACAATTTTTATTTTTTCCTTCCCGCGATTTACCGAAAAACCGGTGACTCCACGATTATTTTAAAAACTTACGCCGTAACGACGTTCATGATATTACATTCTCTCCACCTAAAAAGGATTCATCCTTGAATCTAGCTCCTCAACCCACGAGACAAAAGAACAATCAAGGAAAAAACAACCAAAGAGCATCCTAGGGATAGAACATCCCAAGGGAACAACAACTACGAGTTCTCATCTGCCTCGAAGAACTCGAGTCCTTCTACATTTGAACTTCAAGCTCCCACGTCACCTCCCGCTCTGACTGATTCGTGAAGAGGGCCTCCACATCAACTCCGACGAGTCCACGACACGTGCCGGTCAACACCGAGCACTCGCAACTCTTCTGCCAGCTCTGAGCGGCCAACAGATCCTATCGTTCTCGCAAAACTATCAAGCCACTATCTAATACCATCCTCCTTCTTAAAACATTTCCTCTATTTATTATAATCGGGATAATACATTGTACCCCTTTTAAAGAATTCAACCACAGATTTCACTCACAACATTTTACTCGAAGCACAATCAATAACTCTTACAAATGTAACACAACCACAAGAATAGTAAAGCATTCTCATGCAACACACTAGCAACCAGCTTTCCTTCAAAGGTCCACGATCGAAATCAAAGAATTCACAACAAAATCATTTACACTCTCCAAATAGACATTTGGAGAATCCACACTGCATAAGCTAAGAGTGAAAATCACTCGACAGACCAAAACAATCATTTTCTTTTCTTAACTGGAAAAGAATACACCTCAACATAAAACAACTCAATTTGCAGATGACCTCTGCCATAAACACACATTTTAAACAAGAATCAAGAGAGCATATTACTACTCGAGATATTAATAATTTCTCATTCCATTCCCTTTGGAAATTTAACTTACTTGAACCAAGAATTTTCAAAACATCGCCCCAACACAATAACTCCTTTATCTTAAGTTGGCAACTTCGACAATGCGCTCAAACTGAGTACATCATCCACACCCATGCAGAGAGACTCTACTGTCTCCATGAAATACATTCTAGCCAAGCCCTCGACCAATGGAATTACTTTGATAGATAATTCCTAAAGCACCTCAATCCTTTTAAGGATAACAACTCGAAATTCATATCACACCCACAATCTCACCAGAATCAATCGCATAACCCCACTAACTAGATGCCAAACACCTCTTAAAGGTCTTTGCAACTCAAATTGATTACCCCTGTCTTAGAAGAGGCAAAAAGAAGTAAATTTCAGCACAAAGGAAAAAGTTACCATCTGCAACAAACACAAAACCAAGAGAAAAAGCAATGATCTTGGACAACAAAAGATAAGATCACAGTTGAAGGCACATACCTCCTCAAGAAGAAAATATCAAATCTTAACCAATAAGAATACAATATTGCCATTTGAGCTCAATAAACTCTTATGAGGCGAAAATAAGAAGTCAAACACACTTCAAAAAGATTGTACAACTTGACTTTAACCTCCAATACTTTTACCACACTCTTTCTTTTAACAAGAGAACAACTTTCTTTGATTACGGTATTACCTTGACAATTCCAACAAAACAGATTTGAAGACCGCAACACATTAATCCATTAAGAACTAATAAAAGCTCTCAACGTGACACTTTGCTCAAAACAATTTCAGCTGCCACATAAGTCATGAGATCAAAAAGATCGCGTACGCAAATATCAAAACATTTGATTTAAATAGTATCATGGACGTTATCAAATTCTTTTATTTATAGAACATTCAACATTATCATCACAACCACGTACTGACCATCATACTAACATCAGAATAATACATTCTTAACAAGCATCATCATATCCTCATATCCTTTCGTAAACTTTTCCAAAAGAAACACAAGAAATCACTTCATCATGTTTCTATTATCTAAATAAGATTGCAGCTACTTGATCTAGGAAAGCCTAGTGCACAAGCCATAATATTGAAACAAAACTCTTAAACAAGATGATAATAGAACATGGCAATCTCACAAAATATGCTAGTATAAATCTCTTATTAGATTTTATATATTCAATTCTTATTGTTGCTCAACTCTAATTTAGCACAAATTGATTGTACTCTAGTCATTACCGGCAATAATTGATTCTTATTTTATCATAACAACATTCATGATCCTAACCCCGTTTTACAATCATAAAACAATCATGAGCATAGATTCAATATCCCACCTTATGTTCAGAAGTTAGAATGAAATAACTTTAAACTTCAATAATACCAGCTTTGTAAGACAAGATTCTACAAGTCAATACATCAACCTTCATCTATTTCTTTATACATATTTCAACAATTTAGCATGGTAAAAGATAGATGAAACTAGCAATTGTGCATGCTCGTAAAGTATCTAATAAAGGACAGATTAAACGTCAATATTACCAAGGCAATATTCCAACACCTCCTTACTTAATCATTCCAAACGGTCAGATTAATTACTAAAGACAAAAATAATTCAATTTATCCAACATGATAGAAATTTAAACAATCATAATAATCATTGCAATTCTTTTTGCACACTTCTCAATAACTTCATGAGTTCCAATCATGTATAGACAAATTCTAAATCACAGTTCTTCTAGAAACTATTACAAGGCGATAACAAATTAATAAACTACACTTCCGAGAATGCTAATTAAATTTAATTATGCACCACGCTAACATCTCAACATGATAATTCATACCTTATGAATTAGTTTATATGATTACCACCTTCCACTTAAGCATAGCAATACACCACAAAGGGTTTTAACACACTTTTTCAGAAAGGAGTGAAAATAAACTTCAGCACTCACAATAATCTAAAAGAAATATACAGATCAAAGGCTTTCACATATTAATGAGTTTTGAGATTGCAACACAAAACTTTCACTAATAAAAATACCAAGCGAACCAATGAGTCATGATTCACAACAAAATAAAGCTCCCACAGAGGGACCATCCTTACAAATCAACAATATTCACAAACAGCAAAAGTGTCTCAATAGTCCGAAAAGAAACAATAATTGCTTCAAAGAACCGGTAGAGACCAATTGCAAAACCTCAACTGCAATGAACCACTATCTCAAGAGAAATTCATTAACTGCAATAGGCCAAGAATTGGCCAAAATCAACTTATGGAAGATAGCAACTTTTCTAAAGAAACTCACTCACAACATCTACAACTAAGTTACTTGAGGTAACTACATCGCTATCCCCATACTGCGAACAGTGGTATAATTTGGCAATGCCAAGGCAGCAAATACAACCTCTACATCTTATCGTTGACTATCCTCACTCATAACAGTCATAAGAGCAAAACATAATCATACAAGATCATGTCATAACGTAAATCATCAATACAACATGTCAAAAGCATAAATGCAATGCTTGACCCATCCCATTCTACTGTGCACCAGTGTGTCAATTTAATAATTTAATTACCACGGACCTAACGCCCGCTCTGATACAAACTGTAACACCCTAGGACCCACATTACCGTAGGATGCTACTAAAACCACTCCACAACTAGCCAATTTATAAGATAAATTAAACTGGCAACAATTACTAAACAAGGTAGTATAAGCGGAAACATAAACAACTAAGGAACTACAGGATAGTGATAGCAATTCAATATTTAAAACATCCTCCAACATTTAATCTAAAACATAGTTTACAATTTTAACATTATTAAGATAATGTAAACAAAGTTATGCAAAGGTCTATAATCCTTTCAACTTTATTACAATATAAAAAAATATGATTCACTTGCATTAGTGTGGTGCCGCTCTACCCTTCCCATGCAGGCTCAAAATCCACCTGTAGGGAGGGGGAAACAAGGGTGAGATAAAATCTCAGCAAGCAAACTGTTTAACAGGCTATTCAAACTACAAACAATTATACATCATCATTTATAATTCCATACAACCACAATCACAATTCATGTCCACAATTATTAAACCACCACAAATTTCCACGAGTCGAACTTCTTCAATTTCAGATTTAATTGGCACATGAATGCATCATCTTATCCACAATTAAATGCAAATGAAACATTTAATCTTCCACAAACCACAATAGATTAATCATCAATATTTAATCTTCCACAATTAACAATGTTTATAACCTCAACCTCAAATCACGATCAATGACGGTAAAGCATTAACAAGTAAATCTTGTTTGACTACTTTAAAACCTCAACCCCTATCACCACCAAAACAATAAAACATATGTATGTTGTACTTCAATACTATATTATTTCTCACATCCACAACTACTATCAACAATTACCACAAGAGAAAAGTATCTCATGCCATAAGCTCAACCCTTACCATACACAAGGGACGAATCCCATTCCACGACCACATCCACGATCCTCATACCACAAGTAGCTCATATGACCCAATTCTACATTACAACTATGTAGTTGAATAATCCACAAAATAACTTCACCACAATAAATTGTATATGTATGCAAATGATCTTTCCACAATGCAATGCATATGAATGCTTTCATGATATGCTCTACATCACTCTTTTCCCGCGGGATGGGGGGTGCATCGTATTACGGTAATATATGATGCTTCCAGCAGGATAAGAGGTGCATTGTATTACGGCAATATACGATGATGTACCGGTACGGTCGCGGCTAAGTGCGGCGACATCCACATATGCAAACGTCATGATATGATATGAATGATATGATAATCATAAATCACATGAATTCCAACTTCAAACGAGCATCATCATGCTCACAACATATCTACATCCACAAGTTCACCACATGTTTATTTTCATCTTCCACATTCGCACATTAAGCAAAATTCCACATGACTACTAGCAGTTTATCAACATATCAATTGACTAATACTTGCTACCATCGCTACATTTAGAATATCATGCAACCATGACATAATGTATCAAATTATGATAATAATGTAAATTGCATGTAGAAGGAATAACGAGTTAAACGGTAGCAACCACCGCTACGTTTACTTGCCTCAACCGACGAAGCGAAGCAAATCAAGAGTGCTCAGGGATAAGACCAACCGTCCAAAAGGCATCCTCAGCACAAATCCACAGCATACAAACACGTCTAAAATAATTAAAGACGTCGTTAGAACCCCGAACCCGCACAAACTCTTCTCCGCTCAACAATTCAGCAAATTACCCTCTGCAGCAGCGCTGCTTAACATTTTCGTATCTTTAAAAATATTGATCCAATTATAGCAAACGATACCTCTCTGGATTCATCACTTAAAAGCCTATATTTTTCATGTAGAACACATATTTTTATTTTGATCACATCTAGGTGTAATCTAATGCCCAAAACAGAGGAAGATATAATGCGCCCCAGCAACAGTACAGGGGTCTAAAAAATCTGAATTTTATACAGCAGCTAGACTACTAGATTCTCTACAACTTTCTAAATTATGGCTACGATCATAAAAATCATTTACTACCACTAAATCACAGATTATTATCAGTCTGCCCAATTCTGCTCGCCTGACGAATAGCGGAATTCCCGACCCTGTAACTCCCAGATCCCACAACCACAACTTCCGAAAAAAATACAGGAGATGTGTTTTGAAGTCCTCTACAACTTTCCTTTTGGGAGGGTCCGCAGGAAAATTTATTTACTAGGTAGATCCCACAACCACAACCACAACTTCCGAAAAAAATACAGGAGATGCGAACAGACGTGCTACGCGAATCAATCTATAGGCAGACAGCAGGTAGTCTCTAATCGGTAAATTAATCTATAATCTCCCTTCAAAATCCATGCCAAGAACCCTAATTATTTTGAAAAACAGAGGGTTTGGGATGGGAAAAATTACCTATATGATGGATCACCCCTTTTCTTTCCTCCTCTTCTTCTCCTCTTCCCTTTCCTCTTCTTCCTTCTTTTCCTCCTTTGCATCAATGGACAGCAGCCATGTGGGGATGAAAGGGTGCAAACTGAATGGGGGGTGGCGGCAAAGAGGTGGGAGAGGTTAGGGTTAAAGGGGAGGGTGCGGCTTGGGGTGCGGCTTGGGGTGCGCTACCCCTTGGGCCTTGGCCCAGGGCGGTCGGCCCACTTCCCAGGCAGCCCACCCTAGGTTTTTAAATTAATTTTTAATATATTTTATTCATTTTTCAATGTTCTTTAATTTTTATTTTTCCCTTCCCGCGATTTACCGAAAAACCGGCGACCCCGCGATTGTTTTAAAAACTTACGCTGTAACGACGTTCAGGGTATTACAAGAGAGCCTCACACTAGCTCAAAACAACAGAAATAAGTCAATCAGGAACATCTCCAACCGGCCACAAGGGGGTATTTATACCCCACGCAAGAAAACTAGCCGTTGGAGCCAAAACCCCAAAAACTCAAGGAAATCGGAAGTACCGTCAGGCAAAAGCCGGTACCTCCACTCACCTCGCCAACGGTCAGAAAACTAGCCATTGCAGTCAAAATCGAAAGTTTCGTCGATCATTTTCTGGTACTTCCAATCATCATAAGTTCCGTGCCACACATGCGGAACTACTTATCTCCTCGGGGTTGAGAAGACTCCACACAGGTGTCTCTCTAGGAAAAATGTGCCGCGGGAAAATCTGGAGCTTCCGAAGCCGGTAGTACCGCGCAACACATGTCAGTACTTCCGCCTTCCGGTATTACCTCTCACACAGAGCCGGTACTTTCGATGGCCGGACAAGCCTCTCACACAGAGCCACTCAGACCACGCGCATCCAGTAGTACTACGCAACACATGCCGGTACTTCCGATGTCCAATAGTACCGCTCACACAGAGACGGTACTTCTGACCTCCAATAGTACTGCTACACACATCAGTAGTTTTGATTTCCTGATAAGTGCAGATATCTCAACAGATTTTGCAAAATACATTTGCAAACTATATTATCATGCACACAAGGATCAAATATGATTCCCAACAAGTTACAAAACACATTTGCATACTTTTGAAATCATGACACAAATAATTGGTACATGGACTTCTCACAATTGCAAAACACATTCGCAAACTTAAGTCACATGCTACAAGAATTATATATGAGCTTCAACTATTTGCAAAACACATTTGCAAGCATAAGCCTCACACAACAAAGAGTAGGAAATATAGACTCCAAACACATGCAAAACACATTTGCTATGTATAGTCCCACGTTACAAGGATTCAACACCTGACTTTCAACTATTTGCAAAACACATTTGCAAATGCAAGCATCATGCTAAGAGAGTTAGAGCAGGTGAGATTTGAGCTATCAACAGATTATGAGACTCAAACTACTAGACATGACCCCTCTTAATAGTACGGCAACCTATACTAACAATCCGATCTTTCAACCAAACACTAAGACCGGTAAAAGACTAGGAACACATTCTTAGCCCTAACTAGTCATACCTTTGCCTTAGGTCATCGTCTTGATATACATCAACTCATGATGCATCCTTTTTTCAACTCCATTAACACATAATGGTCTTCACTTGACTTGATGATCAACACGTGATCATCTACTCTTGGACATGCATCAACTCCGGATGCATATTTTTCTTAATAGCCATCAACACATGAAGCCTTCTTTCATCTAGACTTGATGATCTTCAACACATGAAATCATCCCAAGTCATCCTCATTTTAGCACCTAACCTATTTATCCAACTTATGAAAAATTTTAGTTCACAAAACAATTTTCATCGATTACCAAACTTTATCATTAACTCATAATGGAGGAACTAAATTTTATAATCTTTTCTTTTTGGTAATTCATGACAATCTTAACAAACAACGAGATAAATATTGATTTTTGATTATACAACATGTACACAACAAATGTAAATTCTAAGATAAGATTTTTAGACAAGCTTACTTATCTAGTTGTCATTAATCACTCAACTATTAACACATAATGGAGAGGTTAAATGACAACCTGATTACACATGAGTATATATAAACTACACAAGCTATATATACTGAAGAATGCATTTCAAAGTAAAGATCTTAAATATGCATATTAAAGAAAATATGGATCAACACTTATGAATTCTCAAAATATAGAGAGAGCTTCCCCTAAATGTGTGCATACAAGTGTGTATAAAGAAGACATATGCACATATTCAGTTTGAACTATTTGTGGAGTTCAATGTATATTTTGAATCCAAGGAATGTACTAATATATGAGAGTGTGATTTCGAATGCATACATCAATGATTTCACCTTTTTATCCATGTGAGACTAAGTAATATTATAATCAATGAACAAAGTTAGTCTCTTAAATGCATTTGCCATTATCGCCAAAATGTCATAATGAAATGCATTTGTCATTATCACCAAAATATCATAATGGTATTTATTATTATCACTAACATCTCATAATGGTATTTGTCATTATCACCAAAACCAACTTAAATGGAGCTTGATCTTTCATCGATCTGCCGTGGTCATTCTGCCATGGTCGTTCAGCTGTGGTCGACCTACTGTGGTCGATACTTGCCGATCGAACGTACTGATAGGACTATCCATCCTGAAAATTCTAGCAATAAAAGCGCATCAACCAGAACTTTCACAAACATAAATTTCAATACAATCCAAATGCCAATTATTCATCATCACTAAATTCATAACCTATCCACATGATCTAACAAGTATTGAAGACTATCCAAATCTGATCTATCCATTCCTTGTCCAATATTTCATATAATTAAGAGTTTGCATGATGTGTTGCATCGTCTTAGATATAAGTTTGCACTACACATGTTCCCACTGTACTAGTTTATGTCCAGAAAGAGCAAACTCATTACAAACTCTACTAGCTAGAGTTAAGTAAGAACCCTATATGCAATAACTTCCAAAGTACTCATAGATAGTCACCTCCTAATTATTTGCCTTGTTAGGCTACCTAGATTAATGAAGCTCGATTAACTAATTAATTACCAAATCCTAGGTAGCATCCATGGCAACAATGTTAGTAATTTTGCTGCCATCCAATCTTCATCACATAAACTCGTTAATATGTACAGATGCGAGATGTCAGCAATTTACCAAGGCTTCCAGGGTCGGAGCTGGTTTGGCACTGCAAGGTGGCTGTGCACAAGGGTTGACAACGTGGTTCACCACTGGGGTCAACATAGAGGCGGAGTCGGGGGACCTCCTCTCTGGGCGGCTCTTCGGCTCCATGCTGGCCTGCGCCTGCCGCTCCATGTGATGGATACCGAGGAGAGGTCGAGGGGAATGGTGAGGAGGAGGCCGATGCGGATAGCGAGTAGGAGGCCTACGTGGAGATGGGGAAGGCGATAGGAAGGGGGTGGAGGCGGACAACAAGGATAAGGGGAGGCGGTGATAGAGGTAGACGGTGACTGGGAGGTGCGTCGCCTGTGCGGTGTGCGCCGGTGGCTGGGGAAGGCGATGGGAAGGGGCGGAGGCGGATGACAATGGACAACGTCGTCTCTTTCTATGGTTGAGAGGGGGGATCAGATGAGATGAGGATCATGAGGCGAATGAATGAGAAGGGAAATCGGATGGCCTCATTGGACTTGACATGTTGCAGACAGTCAGGCTGGAATCGTTAGACTGGGCCGGAGGCAGAGCAATTGGGCTGGGTTGAATGAGCCTATAGAGCAAATGAGTGGATTACGAGCCGGGTTGAGCTCAGCTCGTTGGCTGATCGAGCTGAAACCCTGGCTCACGAGCGAAGCCGAGCCAAGCTGAGCCTTCAACAAGTCGAGCCAACTAGCGAGCCTCGATCTTTTTTTCACCCATAAAAGCAGCATTATTTATGCTTCCGAATCATATAAACCAGCTTGGTCTACCACTAGGGAAATACCTTCACAACCCACAAAAGCCCTTAGGACTTGTTGGAACACATAATTTCACGTAACACTACGATAGAAAGGGTCATCACAAACAGTTCAAAACCATCATCATAAATAATTTCTGAACCGTCTGAATTTATGTATCTATGATAATAGGTGGTTATCACAGATGGCTCTCAAACCGTCTATGACAAGTACAATACAGATGATTTTTTTTAAAAAAACTGTCTATGATATATCAGGTATCACAGACGGTTCTTAAACATAACCATCTGTGATATTTGAATATCACAAACGACTAATACCAAAAGCCGTCTATGATATGTCATATATTATAGACGGTTTTCAAACATAACCATTTGTGATATCTGAATATTACAAACAGTTAATACTAAAAACCGCCTGTGATAATAACAGCACAGACGGTCCCTCATGAACCGTCTGTGATGAGGCATCTAGTATAGATTGTTTTGCAGTAGTGTAAGGAACTACACACAATGAGTGAGGGTTTCTTTTCCTCCAAATTCTTATAAAATCATACCATCCAGATTAGCCTTGCAAATACTCGGGCATAACATAAACTTTCTTTAGTGGATGGTTACCATCTAATCTAAGATCACCTACTCAATGTTCAGTGCTATAGGCCCTTCTTTATATTCATAACTTCCTGTGGAATACTCCCTCCATTTCCAAATACATATCATTTTAGCATCTTGCACAAGAATCATTTCATGAGTGCAAATAACCATAACCTTCATCGAATGCCTTAAGTGGAGTAATCACGGTTAACTACCATATGCAACTGCGCGCAGTTTCGCCCTACACATGCCTGAGCTTTTTAATAAATACACGTTCGACAATTCCACCTCTGCAACCAGCAACAAATGACATTTGTAATCTATTGGTTGGAAAAGTAAAATTTCAGATATTAATAGCATAATGAAGTGAAGGGTATATAACAAAAAAAAGGTAGGCATGAAAAAAGGGTAAAATATCAGATATGGGAAGTTGCAAAATACTATCTCAAATGAGGTCGGTAGGGAAATACCACCACAAAGAAGAAAAAGTCTGTAAAAATACCATTGCCATCGCATTATCCATTAAAGGTAGGAAATGACTATTTTGCCCTTGTTCTTTATATTCGTCTCTTTCTTTTCCGGACGGTCACACCCATCATTCTATTCTTCTAATATCCATCCATTCATCTCGAAAGGAGGTAAATTGTGGCCTCCCAATTGGGCACGGCCCCATGCTCTTTTCGTTTCGAGTTCTTGTGCCGACCATGTGTAGCAGCGTCGCCACCGCTCGCAATCCATCGTCGTCTAGCTCTTCTAACCACCGGCAACCTCGCATGTCAACTCCTCACGACGCGACCTCGTCTCCGGTGGTCACGGCACAAGGCCCAAATCCCAGTATCAGACCGTGTCCTAAGATCAGCCCACGTTGCCCTGCCGCCGGCGAGCTCGGGCGGTCGTGCTGCCACAACACGAGAGCTCAGGCCCCTGCCGCACGCGCCAGCCAGATCGGGTCGCATTGGAATCAATCAGCATCATCACCTATGAGCTAATTCATCACGTCTTTGTTACCAGCTAGTATATGTGTAGAGTCAGCTAATACTCAGCTACATACTGCATCGACAGCGCCCATGGTTGGCGCCATCCATGTGATGCCACTGCCCAGATATGGTACTCACTGTTGTAAATGTGGACAATATTTTAATTCCAAGTTTTAGTAGGAGACAAATACAATACACTAGTGATGCAAAACTCACAACTAACAGCAGGCTACTCAACATACTTCAGATTATACTCAATAAAACACAGTAACTAAATCGAACATGCGCACGAACGACTTACTTGTTAGCCTGAAGTAAAACAGAAAGCCGCGCAAGCTTGGCGCGATCGCGAGCGTAGATGACGCTTGCAGCGAGCGATCGCGAATCTGCTGCCGAAACCTTATTGCCGCCCCGTGCAGGTACTCTCTGCGGCAACGGTTTGGAGATAGCCGCTCCCCCTCCTTCCAGGTGCACGCCGGGAAGAAATGTCGACGTAGTTCAGACGGCACAGTACCACAGCACAAAATTGCAGGGAGGAAGAAAAAGGAGGTGCAGAATTCTCTCTGTTCTCCTGGACGTCTCCAGGCCCTTTTAAGGGCGCTGCAGTTATTCACTAGTAACTGCTGCGTTTTAAACAGAATTATGCACTGGTAACTGATGAATTAAGCAGTGTAAATTCCCTTGTAACTGCCTCATTCAAACGTTTGAATCTCATTCAAACAGAGAGTAATGCATGGTTCAAGGAGTGGAGAGGACTCCACCTTATAAATTGGTTTTCCTCTCCTTTCCTTAGCAATATGGTACTAAACAAAGTATGCTTTGGAATTAAGGAAATGGGCCATAAAAATGGGCCACATTCTAACAATCCCCCACCAATTCCAAAGCAAGAAGTGAACAGATGATAAAGATATTGTGCTGCAGTACTGTTAATATACTAGTCTTTTAGTGTAAGTCCCGTACGGGTTGAACTTACACCTAGAATGACAAGATTCATCTTCTCACAGCTGATGAATGGACTATGCCTTGAATTCACGACTTTTGTGATCGATTTCCTTGAAATTTCAACTAGTACTAGGTCACAAAGAACCACGCCTAAACGGAGCGTTATATGGTCATGCTCCCTTATCTGCTCATGAGCTTTCTAGAGAATGCCCCACTCTCGTGAACTGCGACCACACAGTTAAGCTCAAGTAGGTGTATTCTTTCTAGGTATCCTGCAGGCTAATACCTTTTCCTCATTTGGACAACAAAATACATTAAGGCTTTATGCCAACCTTCCTAACGGTCGAAAGTACATTGTTTATTAGGACATGGGTAAAATAAATATGTACTCTCTTGTTACAACATTAATTTGTTTTTCCCATTGTCTACGTCACGGGATCTCTGATCAAGAAGGTATGGGTTACCATTGTGATGTAACTTAAATGGGCCTCATACCCATGTCCATAGATGCAACAGAAATCGCTTTCCGTGCTAACCCCTTTGTAAAAGGGTCTGCCAGATTTTTCTCAGTGTGAATATAATTCACAACAATCACTCTGGGGTTTCTCAGTTTTCTGACAGATTTAAGCATACGCTTCACATGTCTAGAGGACTTCATATTATCCTTTGTACTTGTGACTTTGGCCAACACTGTTTGATTATCACAGTACATCAGGATTGCAGGTATTGGTTTCTCAACCAATGGCAAGTCCAATAGAAGTTCTCTCAGTCATTCAGCCTCAACTGTGGCTGTGTCAAGTGCTACAAGTTCTGCTTCCATGGTTGACCTCGTCAATATGGTCTGTTTGCAAGACCTCCACGAAACTGCAGCACCAGCTAAAGTGAATACATAGCCACTTGTAGCTTTGATCTCATCCGCATCAGAGATCCAATTAGAGTCACTATATCCTTCTAATACAGAAGGATGTCCAGTATAATGTATTCCAAAAGATGTTGTACCTCTCAAGTAGCGCAACACTCTTTCAAGTGCCTCCCAGTGATCATCTCCTGGGTTAGAAGTAAACTGACTTAATTTGCTCACAGCAAATGAAATGTCAGGTCTTGTGGCACCAGCTAAATACATAAGTGACCCAATAATTTGTGAATATCTTAATTGATCTTTTCCTAACCCATGGTTCTTTCGAAGCTTAATGCTCGCATCATAGGGTGTCGGAGAAACTTTACAATTTTCAAAGCCGAACCGGCTCAATATTTTCTCAGCATAATGGGATTGATTCAAAGTGATCCCATCCTTGTTTTTGATCAATTTAATATTCAGAATAACATCTGCCTCTCCCAAGTCTTTCATATCAAAACACCGAGATAAGAAAGATTTGACCTCGTCAATTACGGTAGTGTTTGTTCCAAATATAAGTATGTCATCTACATACAGACATAAGATAACTCCTTGACCCCCACCATAACGATAATACACATATTTATCAGCTTCATTCACAACTAGGGGTGAAAACGGGTCGGATTCGGTCGGATATTGTTGTTACCATATCCTAACCCATATTTTTTTCTCCGGATTCGGTACTAATCGGATTCGGTACCAATCGGATTCGGTGCCGGATCGGTCGGGATTAACCCGAGCCGTTTGCACCCCTACTTGTTTGTAAGGAATGCATGCAGTACAACAAATGGAGTAGGAAGACGTACTGTCAAGAACTTGATGTTACTACTTAATAGCTGATGTGGAAGATTTTATTTTACCATTGCAAAACAAAATGAAACGTCAAATAGTAGCACTAACCTGAAATCAAACTTGAAGACGTATCGGATTCGGACGGATATCGGATTCGGACGGATATTGCTGTTACCATATCCTAACCCATATTTTTTTCTCCGGATTCGGTACCAATCGGATTCGGTACCAATCGGATTCGGTGCCGGATCGGTCGGGATTAACCCGACCCGTTTTCACCCCTATTCACAACAAAGCCAGCGGATGTTAAAGTTTTGTCAAACTTCTCGTGCCATTGTTTAGGTGCTTGTTTTAGGCCATACAAAGATTTCAATAATCTACATACCTTATTTTCCTGTCCAAAAATCACAAAACCATCAGGTTGATCCATATAGATCTCTTCCTCCAACTCTCCATTAAGAAAAGTTGTCTTCATATCCATTTGATGAACATGTAGACCATAGGAAGATGCTAACGCAAGGAGCACTCTGATGGTAGTTAGTCTAGCGACAGGAGAATATGTATCAAAGAAATCTTCTCCCTCTTTCTGGATGTAACCCTTGGCCACAAGTCTTGCCTTGTATTTCTCAATAGTTCCATCAGGCCTTAGTTTCTTTTTAAAGACCCACTTACATCCTCTGAGGTTTACACCGATAGGACGATCTGTGATCTCCCAAGTCCCATTAGCCATGATAGAGTCCATCTCGCTCTGGACCGCCTCTTTCCAATACTCGACATCGAAGATGCATAAGCCTCAAAAAGAGTCTTTGGCACATCATCCACGAGGTATACAATAAAGTCGTCACCAAAGGTTTTCTCAACCCTTTGTCTCTTACTCCTGCGAGGAGCTTCTGCGACTAGATTGTTATCCTCCTCAGGAATATCACATATTGGTTCAGAAATGGTGGGAAGTTCAGAAGTTTGATTATTGTCACTTTCAATATTATCAGAATGAACATTCTCTGTTAGTGAAATCTTTTCTTTGTTCTCATAGGAAATATATTCTCAAAGAATGAAGCATCTCTAGACTCCATTATTGTATTAGCAATAATCTCGGGAGTTTCGATTTACCTACTAAAATCTATAGGTAGTGCTATTTTGAGCATATCCTAGAAAAATGCAATCGACTGTTTTTGGTCCAAGTTTTCTCTTTTTCTGCAATGGTATATTGACTTTTGCCAAACACCCCCAAGTTCGCAGAAAATTAACATTAGGTTTTCTCCCCTTCCATCCCTCATACGGAGTAATCTCACTCTTTTTAGTGATTACTCTGTTTAGGACGAAAGTTGCTGTTAGAATAGCTTCCCCCCACCACACCTTAGGCATACCGGCACTCTCTAACATGGCATTAACCAAATCTGTTGGTGTCCGGTTTTCCTCTCGACTACCCGTTTGATTGGGGCGAATATGGTGGTGTAAATTCGTGGACTATTCCATGCTCAGAACAGAATTGGGAGAATTCATGAGAGATATACTCTCCTCCACGATCAGACCTTAATCTTTTTATTTTCTTTTCTAGTTGATTCTCAACCTCGGCCTTATAAATTTTAAAGTAGTTTAAAGCTTCATCCTTAGTTTTCAGTAAATACACATAGCAGTAGCGTGTTGCATCATCAATAAAAGTTAGAAAATATCTTTTGCCTCCTTTTGTCAATAATCCATTCATTTCACACAAATCTGAATGAATAAGATCTAAAAGTGCCAAGTTCTTTTCATCCTTTTCGAGGTTGCTTTGCTTGCACACATGACTGGCACTTTGACCCTTTGACAATTTCATATTTTGGAATTAAATCTAATCTGGATATTCTAGCAATACTATCAAAGCCAATATGACAGAAATGAGAATGCCAAATATTTGCCTCACATTTATTTAAACCAGTTGCAATATTCAGATTATAACAAGACTCTAAAATACTTAGGCGGAACAAGCCTCCGCTCTCATAGCCTTTACCAACAAACTTTCCAAACTTAGATATTACAATTTTATTTGACTCAAAAACTAGCTTATAGCCATCCCTACATAGGAGAGAACCACTAGCAAGGTTCTTCTTTATTATGGGAACATGCTGCACGTTCTTCAAGTGGTCAGTCTTCCCTGAAGTAAATTTCAGATCCACCGTGCCAACACCAAGAACAGAAGCATGCGACCCGTTTCCCATTAGGATGGAGGAAGCCCCTGCTGCCTGATAAGAAGAAAACAAGGAAATATCAGAACATACGTGAACATTAGCACCAGTATCAATCCACCACTCAGTAGATTGACATGCTAAAAAGACAACAGGTGGATTACCATACCCTCCTGAAGTCGAGGCCTCGCTTATGATCACGTTAACGACCTTTTTCTTTGGTCGTTCACTATCTACGATCTTCGAAGCGGCAGGTCCTTTGCCATATGACCGTCTTTTCCGCACACAAAGCAGGGGATGTCCTTCAAATCCTTTTTCTCGGTTTTCTTCTTAAAGCTAGTTGTCTTGTTCGGTTTGTTAGATTTGTATTTCTTAGCAACACTCCTTTTCTGTATGATGTTTGCATTGTTCTGGGCAGATGTGCTAGGTGCATCTTTTGCTCTTGCTTTTTCTTCCACATCGAGGGCTGCAATGAGATCCTCAACAGAAATCTCTTCCCTCTTATGTTTTAAGCTAGTAGCAAAATCCCGCCAAGAGGCGGGAGTTTAGCAACGATGCCCATGACCACAAACTTTGGAGGCAACGCACAGCCTAAGTGCGCAATCTCACCGACTAGTAGCTGGAGATCATGAGCTTGTCCAACTACGGACTTACCCTCATCCATGCTAAAGTCGAAAAATTGCTCACATATGTAGAGCCAGCGACCTGCCTCTGCCTCTGCATATTTGTTCTCTAGTGCATCCCACAACTCTGTGGCGGACTTGAAGTCCATGTACACATCATAGAGCTGATCTGCCAGAACAGTCAGAATGCAGCCAAGAGCAGTATTGTTCGCATTATCAAACTGCATGGTCTGCTCAATCGTAAATGGATACTACGGGTGGATAACCCACCATAGCCCCAAAGACATGAGCCAAAACTTGACTCTAGTCTGCCATCTACGAAAGTTCTGACCAGAAAACCTCTCAGGTTTCATCGCATCAGAAGCATTAGCCATTTCTGTATTGCAACAAAATTCGTAATAAGGTTTCTGGATTGTTGTAAATGTGGGCAATATTTTAATTCCAAGTTTTAGTAGGAGACAAATACAATACACTAGTGATGCAAAACTCACAACTAACGTGAGCTACTCAACATATTTCAGATTATACTCAATAAAACACAGTAACTAAATCGAACATGCGCACGAACGACTTACTTGTTAGCCTGGTAAAGCAAAGCCGCACGAGGCTTGGCGCGATCTTGAAACGTAGATGACGCAGATGCAGCGGCGGTAGCGCAGATGCTGCCGAAACCTTATTGCCGCCCCATGCAGGTACTCTCTGCGGCAACGGTTCGGAGATAGCCGCTACCCTCCTTCGGTGCAGCGGGAAGAAAGGTCGGCGTAGTTCGGGGCGACACGGTACCACAAAGGCACAAAATTGCGGGGAGGAAGAAAAGGAGGTGCAGAATTCTCTGTTCTCCGGGCGTCTCGAGCCCTTTTAAGGGCGCTGCAGTTATTCACTAGTAACTGCTGCGTTTCACAAGTCACGCGATTTTCATGCGAAAATACGCGTATACGCGCGCGCGCGTGCATGCGCGTGTGTGACTACACAGAACCCTCCACATACCATCTCTATTCATATTCAAGGAGTGGAGAGGACTCCACCTTATAAATTGGTTTTCCTCTCCTTTCCTTAGCAATATGGTACTAAACAAAGTATGCTTTAGAATTAAGGAAATGAGCCATAAAAATAGGCCACATTCTAACACTCACCGCCATCGATGGTCGCTGGTGCTGGACTGCTGGTCGTCCCCGTCCGAGCAGACTTCATTTACGGTGGTATTTTTCTACTTTGGAGCAAAATCAATGATACAAAGCAAATTTACTCATTGATATTATTAATTGTGTGCTTCTAACTTCTCCTATACCATGTTCATCGATAGTGTTAGACGACTAAACAGTACCATGCATGGTACTGTTCGGCGCACGCCAGGAGCCGCATGCACGGCCCAGGTGCATGGGTTTCCCGCTCCTCCTGATTCCTTGCCGTCAACAGCGATAGCGCTTTTGCCATGTTGTTATGCCTAAACTTGGCCGGTATCTTTCAGATCCTTATACCCGGGGGTTCCAGCCAGGAGAGCGAGGCCACGTCGCCCCGCGCGCGTCCCGCGCCAGCGCCCGCCCGCCGTGTGTCCAGGGAAATTCACGTACGGTCGGGGGAGCCGTTTTGCGAAAAAGCTCCTGCATTTTTTTGAAATTACGTACAGGTCTTTGATCCTCGCGAAAAGGTCCCTGACAGTTTTTTAGCCCCTCCATTTTGCAGGATGGCCCCCGCGGTTTCGAAAATTGCGCACGGGTCCTCGTTTGTTTACGTACAGGTCCTCAGTTTCTGCAAAAGAGCCCTTGGTCCCTGTTTTTTTGCGAAAAGGTCCCTACCGGTTTTTTAGCCCCTCCCCTTTTGCAGGATGGCCCCCCGTGGTTTCGGAAATTGCGCACGGGTCCTCGTTTGTTTACGTACAGGTCCTCAGTTTTTGCTAAAGACCCCTTGGTCCCTGTTTTTTTGAGGAAAAACCCTTCGGTTCCTCTGAAATTACGCATCCGTCCTTACTTTTTTTTTTAAAAAAACCCGTCTCACGAATTTTTGTCTCTTTTATTTCGGTCCACACGGTAGCTAGCGCGGCGTGACGCCGTGCTTATGTGTCTAGTCTTTTCTATCTTTGGTACTTAGCAATAATTGCTCATGTATCTGTATATACTAGTAAGTATCTGTATATACTTAGCGCTAACTAATTACTACAGAAAGCCTAATAGTAGACGGTAAATCACAGACGGTTTGACAAAACCGTGCAGGATGATCTACTAACACGCATTTATTTTAATTTGGACACCGTCTGTGTTGATGTCGTCGAAGAAAACGAGTATGATAGACGGTTCTTACTGTTGAACCGTCTGTGATACTTGAGTATCACAGACGGTTTTTATTAAAAACCGTCTGTGATAATTTGGAATTATGACAAACAGTTTTTATTAAAAACCGTCTGTGATAAGCTAATTATCACATACGATTTGTTTTAAAAATCGTCTGTGACGATCTCAAAATTATTACAGACGGTTTTGAATAAAAAACCGTCTGTGATAATGACGCTAGACATTTATTGCGCTGCTCAGAACCGCATCTGTCTTCATTTCGATCCAGATCTAGCCGGTACTGTACTCTTTCGCTCAGGAGGCATGCTAGGCGATTTCAGGCCAATTAATTTGGTGGGAGGATGCAGAGATTGAGATTTGAAGATTCATATTTTCCTGCTCTAGATATGGTTAGTAATGAAATTTATTTTTCTTTGCATTACAATTTAGATCTAATTAGTAATTGGTGAGTGCGTTATTAAAGATGGTTTGCAAAATTGTTGGTTATATAATAGATGTTGTATTTATAATATGAATTAAGCTAGCAAAGCCTGAATGCATGTGGTATATATGTAGTAATAATTAATTAATTTAATTTTTAATACTAAGTTGTTATATATATATACATAACGTAGGACCGAAGTTGGATGTATGCCGCGAACCATGTGAGTGAAGAGTACATTAATGGCGTGTCTGCTTTTACAAGAGCCGCCGAGGAGGATATGCTGAATAAGGAGGTGGAATATATGTATTGTCCATGCACTGACTGCGAGAATTTAAAGATGTTTAAGAACCGAGGGCAAATTGAAGTGCACTTGATTCGGAGGGGTTTCAAAAAGGGTTATACGTGTTGGACCAGTCATGGCGAAGCCAATAATCATATGCCACCGGATGACATCGCCGGTGAAGTGAATGATATGCCGCCGGATGACATCGCCGGTGAAGTGAATGACATGCCGCCGGATAATGTCGATTGTGGTTCGGATTCGGATAGGTTGCACGATGACAATCTGGATCAGATGCTTCGCGATGTAGAAGAGAACTATGAAGAGAGAGAGTATGTTAAATTCTAGGGCTTGATGGAGCAGTCGGAGAAACCTTTGTTCACGTGCTGCAGGTCAAAGTACACGAGGTTGTCGGCCGTGCTTGAACTGTTGAAATTGAAGGCAAGTAACGGTTGGTCCGACAAAAGTTTTACGGCGCTGCTAGGTCTTTTAGAGGACATGCTTCCAGAGGGAAATGTGTTTCCTAAAATCACGTATAAAGCCAAGAAGGTTCTTTATCCGTTGGGAATAGAAGTAGAAAGAATACATACATGTCCGAACGACTGTATCCTGTACCGTAAAAAGTATGCAAACATGCATGTATGTCCGGTGTGCAACGCATCCTGATACAAACGTAACAATCAACCAGATGACGGCGAGGGAACAGAGGTGAAGAAAGGACCTCCTGCTAAGGTGGCATGGTATTTTCCTATAATTCTCCGTTTGAAAATGTTTTTTTGCAAATCCAAAGGAGGCAAAACTGCTGCCTTGGCACTCAGAGGAGCGCAAGAAGGATGGAATGCTAAGACACCTTACTGATTCCACCCAATGGAGAAACATCGATAGGAGTTTTGCAGATTTCGGTGCAGAACCAAGGAATATAAGGTTCGGACAGAGTACAGATGGAATAAATCATTTTAGTAGCATGAGCAGCCGACATAGCACATGGCCCGTGACTCTCTGTATCTATAACCTTCCTCCTTGGTTGTGTATGAAGCAAAAGTATATTTTGCTGTCGATACTTATCCAAGGGCCAAAACAACCAGGGAATGATATCGATGTGTACCTAGAACCGTTGGTGGACGATCTAAAAGTACTGTGGAACGAAAGGGTACATGTATGGGATGTATACAAACGAGAGAACTTCACTTTGCACTCCTTATTGTTCTGCACCATAAATGATTATCCTGTCCTTACTAACCTATCGGGCTAGAGTACAAAAGGTGTCAAAGCTTGTACTCACTGTTTAGATGGTATCGAGAGTGTGTGGCTGAAACACTCACGCAAAACCGTCTACATGCGTCACCGCCGGTTCCTTTGGAGGGCTCACCCAAACCGCATGATGAAGAAACAATTTGACGGAGAGAAGGAAGATGGTTCAGCTCCAAGGTATTTAAGGGGAAAAGAGGTTTATAATATGGTTAAGGATTTAGATGTTGTCCTCGAAAAGGGACGTAAATTGAGGGCTCATGAGAAGAACACCTGGAAGAAGAGATCAATATTTTGGGACTTACCTTATTGGGAGTACCTAGATGTTCGACACTGCATCGACGTCATGCACGTAGAACAGAATGTATGTGACAGCTTGATTGGTCTCTTACTGAACATTCGCGATAAAACAAAGCACGGCGTCAACGCACAGCTTGACTTGGCTGATATGGACATCAGGCCTGAGTTAGCACCGACATGCACTGATAATGGACGAATGTACCTTCCCTCTGCGTGTTACATGTAATACCCCGGAAAATATTTTATTAATTATTTAATTAATAGAGAGAGGGACTTAAGTGAAAAGATTAAAAATTAAAAGAGTTTTGGGGGGTTTTCTGGAAAATTAGAACAACACAGGCCTAGGCCTTGGCCGGTGGGATTTTCTAGGCCCAAGAGGGAGGGAGGTCACCATTTAAAACCCTAGGCAGCCCCCCTTGCCCAAGCCGCCGCCCTGCCGCTCCCTGCCCGCGCGCCCGCCGCCGACCGCCGCTGTCCCTTGTGTTGCCGCGCCGGGTCGCCGCTCCGCCGTGGTGCTGCTGCCCTTCATCGTCGTCTCCTCCCCCGGCGCGCCGTCGCCGACGTTCGTCGCTGTACCGCGTGGATCCGGAGGAAGGAGAGGAGGAGATCGCGGGCGGGTTCGTCATCGTGTTCGTCGTCGTGTTCGTCGTCATGTTCGTCGATGTGTTCGTCATCGTGTCGTCAAGGGTAATCCCTGGTAGTCTCTAGATGAGTTTTTAATCGATTTAGATTCGTCGGTTTTCTGGGCTGCTGGGACAGTAGTTGTTTCTCGGCGGTTTTGATCTAGTTTCGTCGGGATTCAGGTCTGGACCCCTTCTAGAAAGTTGTAGAGGGTTTAATTATCTTTCTAGGGAGTACAAGAACTCGTGATTCGGATTTGTGTAGCGAAAGTTATGAATTTTCTAGTGTTACTGTTCTGCAGATCGGGGTAGTTCTGGACAGAGTTTAGTAGATCGGTTTGTGCGACGGAAATAGTTGCGATTCAGGAGTCCTTCAAATTGAGAAAGTTGTAGATAAGTTTCTTAGCTTTCAATAGATGTAAAGAAGTCCGGATTCCGAGTTTCTGGGCGAAAGTTATGCCTGTTTTAGTGCGCTGTCCAGAGAGTCTGACGTGAATTTGGATGCTTTAGAAAATGGTTTGGATCGGTTAGTATATGGCCGAATCAGAGAGTCTCCCCAACTAAGTTTTTGTAGATAATTTAATTATCTTTACATAGAGTCCAAGAAAGCTTAATTTGGAGTTACGTACTGAAAGTTATGATTTTTGGAAGTCGGCTGTCTGTGGTTGGGCAGATTTGGCCGAGGGGAGTTGGGGATTTAATTGAGATAAATTGTTGGATTAATTGGGGTTGCTGTTATTTTATATCTAGAAACCCGCTACTGTCATGTTAGTAATTATTAATTAAATATTCAGGAGGAGAGCGGATTCCGGGGGTTGTGCCTTCTCGCGCTTCTTCATTTTCTCGCGGTTGAGGCAAGTATATTTGTGATGTGAAAATCTGTGTGTTTATGGATTTGTTGAATTGTTTGGATGATGGTTGAATCATGGCTGTTTAAGTTGAGAGTATGAGTAAGTGATGAATTTGAGAATGCTATTTATGTTCTGTTTACATTATGGCATTTATGAGATTGGTTGATGTGTAGTATGGTGAATGCTCGTTATCTTTTGATACATTCACATATATGCATCATATTGAGAATTGTTGAAGTCTTGGTCATGCGGTGATCAAGCATCGAGGTCCCCACACTTGCGGAGTGTGGGCAATTGGTCCCTGTACCCGAGGGTACAGGCATGGGTGTGCATTGACGGATGCACACTCCGCGTCACGGTAAAATGCGAAAGAGATGAGAAAGAGGAGATTTTGATCATATTGCATAGCATGATGTTCTATGTTAATTGTTTAACTTGACGCTTAATGATCATTGGTATTGATGTTGATATACTTGCCGAGTCATTGGACTCACTCTTCTTTGTTGTTTATTTGTTTTAGGTACCAATGTGAGAATGACATATATGGGATCAAAAGGATTAGCTTAGTTGCACGTGCACTATTCCTTCAATAAGAAATAAAGACGATCATGATAATCTTGTTGGCTTGTTAGCTTAATTGGTTCAGTTTATATTCCATCAGATTAAATGTAATAAAGACTTAGTATCATTGGATATTATCTTTCCGTTCATTATTTAGAACTTGTGCTATTCATGCTTATTTAAACGCCATCGGTTAATAAACAAAGGAGGTTATGCGAAATTTTAGGTAACCTATATTAGTTGTTGTTTTATTGTGGATAGTTAGTAGCATTTCAGGCCTATGTTAGGCTGGGGTGTTACATTACAATTAGTCCAAGGCCGAGAAAACAGAACTGTGCCAGTGCTTGCATGGTGTCAAAGTTCCGTCTGGTTACTCCGGCAACATGAAGAAACTTGTTTCGATGCAAGATTTGAAGTTAAATGGCATGAAGTCTCATGATTGTCATGTGCTGATGACATAGATGCGCCCTATTGCAATTAGAAATATTTTGCCAATCAGAGTCTGAGAGACAATTATGAGGCTATGTTATTTTTTTTAACACAATTGCTCAGAAAGTCATCGATCCCGAAGGACTAGATACTCTGCAGGACGAGGTGGTGATGACTCTATGTCATCTTGAAATGTATTTTCCTCCTTTGTTTTTCGATACATGGTCTATCTCATTGTTCAGCTTGTGTGGTAGATAAAAATGTGTGGGCCCGTATTCCTACGTAGCATGTATCTATTTGAGAGGTTCATGGGAATTCTCAAGTTCTACGTACGGAATCGATCTCGGCCGGAGGGCAGCATCGTCGAAGGTTATGCAAGCGAAGAGGTCGTTGAGTTTTGTGTCGATTATATGGCTCAGATTCAACCGATAGGTGTGCCTCAATCTTGTCATGAGGGGAGGCTGAACGGTATCGGAACTATCGGAAGGAAAACAATCACTCCAGATATGGACGCGTATACTCAAGCCCATTTCACAGTCTTGCAGCACATGACTGAAGTGGTGCCTTATGTTGGCTAGCTGTTGTAAAGAAATACACCCAGCTGTTGTCTTAATGAATGCTGGTTGGTGTTTATATTATTGAATGCTGTTTGGTAAGTGAAGGCTTATCACAGATGGTTCTCAGTTTAGAACCGTCTGTGATATTTACTATCACAGACAGTTTTATTTTGAGAACCGTCTGTAGGGTTTTGCGCATACAAGTTATTAGAATTAGTCGCTCTCCCGAAGTCCCGATCGAGCCTGTCCGCCGCTGTCCCCGAGCCCTCGCTGGTCGCCGCCCGAGCCCCTCGCCGCCGCCTCAGTCAAGCCCCGACCCTCGTCGGTCGTCGTCCCCGAGCCCCTCGCCGCCGCCTTTGTCGAGCCCCGACCCCTCGCGGTTTCCATCCCCCGAGCTCCTCGCTGGTCGCCGTCCCCCGAGCCCCTCGTCGACCGCCTCCGTCGAGCCCCCGAGCCCCTCGCCGGCTATTTCATACCTGGTACTCTCTCATACCTGCTATTTCAGTCCATTTATTACTGTTATATGAACCTCTATGTTATTATGGTACTGTTCTATGAAGCTCTCGTGGGAGATAGAAATATTATGGTACTGTTCTATGAAGCTTTATGTTGTTAGTTTACGAAGTGTACATGTTCCGTAGCTCTATTTTATCCCTATCTTAGGTTGTGACCGAGTAATAGATGTAAATTGCAATTTAATTGGAGCTGTAGGTATGCTCATTTTTTGTTCATGTGGCTTGGCTTTTACGCTGACGACTAAGCTGTGTAAATATGGACAACAGGAGTGTGTATGTACTTTCAGACTAAGCTGTGTAAATATGTATATATGGCCCATTAGCATGTACTCTAGAGTTGTATTGTAACATGTATATATATATATGTATATTTCTCTGACATGCTCCATTTATATCACCATCTATAGATAGATTGCACACCTCTAGCTAGTACGTATCTTTTCTTAGGCACTTTCTTATCTTATGGTCTTCTAGGATTGGAATTAAATTTAAGTATGTGCTTATACCGCACTATTTACGTATATGCTACATTGTGCTTACTTTTCATACATGCGAAGGCCAACATGTCATCTTCAACATCATCGCCGGATGTGTCCACTCCAAAATCAAAACGCCAAGGAAGAGGTTTATCGAAAAAGCCAGAGGGCCAATTTACCATCACAGAGGTCGATGGATCTAGGACCCCTCTCCTTCCACGCCGAGCAGTACACGCATTCCGAGCAATGATCGGAATAGTTGCACGAGAATGAATTGAGATCACATTCGATTCGTGGAAGAGCATGCCTGAGACTCGGAAACGTGACCTGCTGACAGAAATTTTGGCATCGTTCGAGATCCCAGCAGAACACCAAGACGGCGTGCAACGACAAGTCTTGCTAGCGGCGTACAAAGCATGGAAGAACTTCAAGAGCACGCTTGTCAAGAACTGCGTGGAGAAGGATGAAATGTCGTTTTATAAATACCCATTCCTGAAACCATAATGGGAAGAGTTCAAAGCAATGAAGACGACCGAAGATTTCAAAAGTGCACGTGCAGCGCACAAGGCTTTCTAGGCAAAAAACTCACACCCCTATAGACTTGGCACAGCTGGGTATGCGGGTAAAATTCCGTAGTGGAGGAGGGAGGACGAACAAATAATCCTGCAGGACACTGCCCCGCCATTTGCCAATATCCCGGATGACCGCGCTCGAAATTGGATTATAGCAAGATCATCTACAACGACATCGAGTGCGTCTCCTTCGAAACCCCGCGAGACCGACAAGTGTCCCAAAGACCGTAAGATATCGGTCGAACTACGTAGCTTGTAATTACTTCACAACTTCGTAGAAAGTGAAATGGCATGTTGTGCTCTTGCAGGAAGCGCTGAGTGTTGAATCTTCCCAAGGATCATTCCAAGGAACGAGGGAGAACAATATACTCTCCGTGGCCCTGGGAAACAAGGAGCACCCGGGTTGTACGAGAGGCCTTGGGCTTTACGTTCCTTGGAAACATGGTTTCCAAGATGACCCCGAATTGTATCGGCGCAGGAAGAGAACCAAAGCTGAGCGTGAGGCATGGCTACGAGAAGAGATCATGGCATCTCTTAGAGTGGAGATGGCTGATTATGTCTGAGATGAGATGCAGAGATTTAGAGAAAATCAGCAGGCCACCACCGTCGCTCCTGTGATAACTAGCCCGCCCAACCATCCGAGTAGTTGCGCGTCCAATCCTACGACAGAGAACGAGGTCAGATTTCCTATTGACGACATCCAGGTAATAATTATTATCTCTCGAATGCTCGATCTATTGATTGGCCTATTAATTGGAGTAGCTAATTTTGTATCGTTTTGTAGGATCCTACGAAGTGCAAGCTCCAAGTGAGATATGCCTCCATTGCCTTGTGCGCTGCTTGGGGCCTGGCATATCCGTCTGCTCAAGGGGTCATGGTGCACCGTCAAGCTTTAGCGCCAGGCTTCGAAAAAGTGTCAGTGGATGGTGTACACTCGAATTTTGAGGTTGTCCTGCTACTGAAGCCCTCCAACGATGAGCTCGTGACTCTAGGGCAAGCCATTGGAACCTTCATCCAGTGGCCCAAAAGCTGTATCTGCCTGGAGGCTTCTTCACCGGTGGCAGATCAGCTACGTGCACTGGTGCCATCTCTACAAGGGCAACCTGAACCAGATCAGTTACATGCACTGGTGCCACCTCCGCCACCGCTACCTACACCGGTGTCATGTTCACGGGCGCTATTCCCGGTGTAGCAACTACCACCACCGATGCTATCTTCAAAGCACACCTACAGCCAAGGCAGCAAGGGCAAAGCAAAGAAGACCGATGATGATATCCCGTACCTGCCATTGGCCTGCAAATTCGTACTTGGCGAGCCATTGGACGAGGAAATGCGCCTCCAAGCTCTACTAATTAGTTGCCTGTAATTGCACAAGTGGTATATGGAACAGTCCAATATGCCAGCGGGAGAACAACGCTTAGGTATCACTGTCAAATTCACGCCGGATCATTTAGAGCATAATATTCAAGACTGTGTCTGTGTGGTCACCTTCGAGGATTTATTTGATCTTTTCACGCTCAACGCTCTCGATGCCTTACTTATTCGATGCTAGACGCCGTAAGTGTGTACAATCACAGTCTCCGTTCATGTCATACCGATAAATATCATATATAATTTGTTGCTTTCGTGTGTATATATATAGACACATGGTGACTCAAGCTAGAAGGACCAAATCATCGGTTGGTTTCTTGGACCCACACTTGATCGCCACGCATACCATCAACGAGGATATATCCTTCGTCGAGAGGTACATTGCATCAGCACTGGTGGCTTCCCACGATAAGGAATACATACTTATGCCCTATAATCAGGAGCATCATTGGATTTTAATAGTAGTTGTACCAAAATGGAACAAAGTAATATACCTTGATTCCCTAAGTAAGAATAGAAAGGACAACACAGTTGTCAGCCAAGTACTCGATAGGTAAGTACATTTTCTCCATACATACCTATATTGTACTCTTTCTTTTTCTTCTGAATGACTAAGGTCAACTTTTTGGAATCACGTAGGGCATTCGCGATATACGTTGCAAAGGCAGGTGTCTCCATGCAAGGGGCCAAAGACCTGACACATGATCGAAAATTTAAGGTATTCTCTATTACACATTAATTAATCCTATGCAACAGTTGGTAGTAATGCCTCTTAAATTAACACATTTCATTTTTTGCAGTGCCACCAGCAGCCGCCGAGCAACACGTGTGGATTCTACGTGTGCTACCATATGAACCTACTCCTCGATTCTTTGAGGATTACCAATTCTAAGATTTGTCAATCTTCCCATAATTACTTCATACTTATCAGGTTATATATATATGCACATTGATAGTCCTATCGACAGGCTGCATCCATCCCGTCAATTGCATTGAAACAGCCCGACCGTTCACAAATTCGAGGAGAGTTGACGTACTTTTTGGTGGCTAACGTCATAAACTCAGATGAAGAGTTCCACAACACACAATGGTTTTCGAACCATCTGTGGTGTAAATATCACAGACGGTTTTACTTATAAACCGTCTGTGATATTTACACCACAGATGGTTCGAAAACCGTCTATGATAACCTTCTATTATCACTGACCCATAAATTCAGACCATTCAGAAAACCATCTGTGATGACGTTTACGAACAAATGCATATCTTGATTCTGTAGTAGTGACTGGTGGGCCTTATGGTGGGGTGGGCGCGTCGTGCCACATCCGCGTGTTTTTTAAGATTTTGTCATTTAGCTATTTATGGGTGTGTGTGTGTGGGCAAAGCCGCAAATTGACAATCGACCGGTCAGTAGTCACGTCCCTAAATTCTGTCCTTTTGTAGATCAAGACACTACAAGGAAATTAACATTTCATACGAAAATAAGAAGATTTGCAGGCGCACATGAGATTAGGAGGATCTCGGCATTAACCTCCTCGATCTACTTCCTGTCGGACCCGGATTTTTCAATCCGAAATCCTCTGTGATTATTGCACTAATCCCTGGATTAGTAGTTAGTGCACACAGTACATTGCTGATTCATACATACATCGCATTCATCAAATGTTACAGTCCAAAGTTTGAAATACGCCACGTCGGGCAATAGTTTACAAAAGGGGCCCTAGGGCCAAATGTTATCAGTCATCAAAGTATCACAGCGGAACAAAAGTAAGCCAACGCCACAGGCAAGCGACTGGGGGAATATGTGTGCTTTGTATATCACCTATACTTAGATGATATACATGCACACACAGCCTAGAGTCTAACTTGTCTGGGACCAGAAACACAAGCGACGCCCTAATTCTCGTCGTTGTTTCCTTCCTCCTTGACTGGGGCATCTTCATGATCATAATGACCCTGCGTCCCTGCCTCTGTTTTGATATTGCGAGTGTGAGCACACTGACCACCGTGCTCAGCAAGTTACCACACAGAATGCAGTAAATTACATGCTAGGCTAGATCAAGGAAAGGCTGGGGTTTGGTTGTTTGCCAAAAATTGCATGTGAATATCATAATTAAAATCCCTATGATCTAGCAGCTTTTTAAAAAGGTAAAGTGAAGTACAACCCTTGTAATAGCGGTACAGATACCATCCACCGTTACATGGCATCTGCACCCTATTGCATCTTTCAGCGTTATAGCCACTTAACATACCACTGGGACAAAACCGGGCCAAATCCAAACTAGGGCGGTCCATCGCCTCTATTTTCCCATTCCTTCACAAACCATTTACGGCCCGAACTATATCTAGTTAAGTATCCCATGTCTGCCCATGACCGTGGGCACGGCTATTCGAATAGTTTTGACTCTGCAGAGTGTGTACACTTTCACTACAAGCGATAATCCACCTATTGCCCCACCTGATTCCTTGGTCAGGTGGTCAAACAGATTGTTACATGACTGTTCAGGATATCTAGTTCCACTAGTCATCTCACCCTATGGGCTGTTCCCACTTGCGTGGGTCCCATACGTTGCACGGGATGTTCACCACGGCTACTAGCATTATGCGGGCTCCACTCCCCCAATACTAGTACGACTGGTGAACGTCACCCTCCACTCGGTGTCCCTTTAGGCCTCCTCTGCCCTTGCATAACCATGTCTATCCACTACCGGTGAGATGAGTCGGGGAGTTTCGATACCGCTACTTAGCCAAGTTGTATTTTACAGACATGTGGTTGTACTGTTTTACACGGGCTAACATGACAAGATTCAGTCCTTAGAGCTATCTGGGTGGTTCTACCACATTCCGTAATTTTTGTGCTCCCACCGCACCACATACTAGCCCCCAAATCATCCACCCAGATACTAAGCAAGTTTGGGGATTTTTGGGACATAAAATAATAGTTCCAAACATTTCACCAGTCAGTCCCACCCTGACTGCCCAAATCATTTTTCATATTGCATGTGAGAGTTTTTGGGACAACTAAGTGTCCCCGTTAACAAGCATGACTAAGCAATTCGGTACATTATACTCTAATTGGAGAAATCTATTTTACACTAGTTTTACTACGGCGACAAGGTTCACATATATCAAAATGTCTCAACGGGTAATACTAGCAAGCATATTATTGGGTGTATAACTACATTCTGAAAATTTGAACATGATATAACACATGAAATAAAGCATGCACGTGGATAATTTAAAAGGAAATAATTTTGCATAAATCTGGGTTCAATATGGTCAAAGTGGTAACTCGCCTTGGTCACGAGGTTCTTGGAGGTGGGTGCCGGGGTCAGCTGCTGCCTCTGCTTCCTCTTCTTGTGCCTCGGACGCTATTTTAACCGGGAAAGCAACAAAATCAAACCATATAACACCAGAAATTCAAATGAACTCTAAAAATTATGATTTCAGTTCCATTGGATAGATCTTGAATTTAGACGAATTTAGAAATTTGTCTCACTCGATTTGGAGTTAAAATGAAGAAGTTATAACATTTCAAAGTTCTAAGTTTAAATAAATTCCTAAAATCATTAAACTCTGACAGGTGGGGTCCACCGACAATGAGCCACCCACGCAGGCGCTGACGGGTGGCGGTCGCTGACCAGTGGGGCCCGCATGGTAGTGACTCGACCCTCCAAAGCGATCATCGACGGTGGGTCCCATCGGCGGTGGACCCACTTGTCGCTGGCTTTGCTGACAGTGGGACCGTCTGTCCGGCCTCTTGGTCCTTGCGGTGGCAGTGGTAGCGGGGAAGAGGCGCGGTGGCGGCGTTGGCGGCCTCGGACAAAACGGCGGCGCCATTGTCCGGCCTTGTTGGCATGGCGAGCGGCATGAGTGAGGGCGTCTGCACCGGAAAAGGCGGCGAGGAGGAGGCGGGAAGAAAAAAGTCTTCTTTGGGGCGCGCACGGGGTTGGGCAGGGTTGGTTAGGGCGGGTCGGTGGTGACCCATTTGATTCTTTTATTTTTTTTATTTTCTTTTACTTCTTTATTTAATTTCTTCCTTTTATATGTGTTTTCATATATGTATATATATATATATATATATATATATATATATATTTCATCCTAATTTCATGGGGAGCTTGTTTGCATCTATTTCTTCATTAAAAGCCCTTTATGTTATTTCTATTTCCCATAAATCCATATAGATATATTTGCATATATATATATATATATTTTATTTCCTCCTCTCATTTCTTTATCAAAACTTAACCATATTATTATTCTAAAAAATTTTTAGGACCAACTATATTCATTTGGCACTGGATCATCTTTTCAGATTCTCCATTTAAATTTTTTTATTCCCTATTGTTTCATTTCTTTTGCCCACCTGGAACCCCATCCTTTATTTAAGAAATACTTTTAAAAGTCAAATTCAATTCAAAATATCAGCAACTAATGCAAGAAAATTTTATAATCCAAAATTTAACTTTTCAGGATGTTACACTTCCCATGCCGAGATTTTCTTTCCATGCCGACTAAATGGAAATAATCTTATAGAAAAGGCACGTATGGAATAGAAAGGCCATACTAAATGTACCGAGATTTGCTTCCCATGCCGAGATCTACTTCCCAGCCCAACCCACTAGCATTCAGAAGGCTCATTATCCAAGGGCATTGTTTCTAAACCTTGTAAATTATTATATTAATGAGTGGCAGTAGTAGGGAACACTAGCTAAGGGCATCATTTCTAAACTCTGTGAAGAGAATGTCTAGGGTTCAAACATCAATCACTGCCTCCCGATGCATGCTCCCCGATCCAACGGCGCTCAATAGCGTGTGTCAAGCAGAGCCAACGTGCACACATGCAGAAACAAGCATTTTCATAGAAAATATACCTGCACATCAAATATTGCATCTGGACTGACAATATATCATGTCTTCTCTCTTATTAGAGAAACAACCTTCATCACGTTAGTCCTTTTAGTAGTGTGGTCAAAGATCGATAGTATCGGTGATGCATGAGAGGTACGACCAGAGTTGTGGTAAGAGATGTGGTCGAGACGCTGTGGTCGAAGTGTCGTCGTTGAGGCACCGTGGTCGAAGGACTCTAAGTCGTAAGGAGTCAACTTGGTCAGGTCTGTGTATGGTCATAGACTTGGTCAGATATGTGAGTGTGGCTGTAGCTACAATAACTGGTCGATAGTTGTAGCTACAGTAACTGGTCGATAGTTGTAAGCTACGAAACAAATACTAGTCGGGCTATAGTAACCGATCGGTAGTCTTCGACTCACATGCAGTCGGTGTTTGAAAGACATGCATAGTCGAAAACCAGTAGTACTGGCTTTGTGTGAGCGGTACGACCAGAGTTGTGGTTGAGACGCCATGGTCGAAGAGCCATAGTCGAAGTACCGGGTCAAAGTGTCATGGTCAAAATACTTGAAGTCATAAGGCGTCAACTTGATCAGGTCTATGTGTGGTCACAGACTTGATCAGATCTGTGTTTATGGTCGTAGCTACAATGAACCGATCAGAAGTCGTAGTTTGATAGTCGTAGCTACAATAACTAATCGGTAGTCATAATCTACAATAGCTAGTCGGTAGTCATAAGCTACAGTACCTGGTCGTGCTCGGAAGACATACGTGGCCAAAGACCAATAGTACATGCTTTGTGTGAGCAGTACGACTGAAGTTGCAGTAAGAGCCGTGGTCGAGACACCGTGGTCGAAGTGTCATAGTTGAGGTACTATGGTCGAAGGACTCAAAGTCGTAAGGAGTCAACTTGGTCAGGTCTGTGTGTGGTCATAGACTTGGTCAGATCAGTGTGTGTGGTCGTAGCTATAGTGAACCGGTCAATAATCATAAGCTACAGTACGATCGATAGTCATAAGCTACAATACTGGTCTTTAGTCGTAAGCTACTGTACCTGGTCGGTTCTCAAAAGATCTGCGTGCTTGAAGACTGGTAGTACCGGCTTTGTGTGAGTGGTATGACCAGAGTTGCGGTAAGAGCCGTGGTTGAGACACCATGATCGAAGTGCCGTGATCGAAGAGGTCAAAGAGTCGTGGTCGAAATACCATGTCGAAGTGCTGTTGTCGAAGGACTAAAAGTCATCAGGAGTCAACTTGGTCAGGTCTATGTGTGGTAATTAACTTGGTCAGATCTGTGTTTGTGGTCATAGCTACAGTGAATTGATCGATAATCGTAGCTATAGTAACCTGTTGATAGTCGTAAGCTATAGTAACTGGTTGGTAATCGTAAGCTACAATACCTGATCGGTACTTGAATGATTGTGTGGTCGAAGACCAGTATTACTGGTGATGTGTGAGTAGTAGGACCGGAGTTGCGGTAAGAGCCGTGGTCGAGACGCCGTAGTCAAACTGCCATGGTCGAAGAGCTGTGGTTGAAGTGTGGGGTCAAAGTGCCATGGTCGAAGGACTCGAAGTCGTAAAGAGTCAACTTGGTCAGGTTTGTGTGTGGTTGACTTGGTCAGATATGTGTCTGTGGTCATAGCTATAGTAAATCGGTTGATAGTCGTAACTATAGTAACTGGTCAGTATACATATACTACAGTACCTGGTCGGTGCTTGGAAGATCTGCGTGGTCGAAGACTGGTAGTATCGGCTTCATGTGAGCAGTACGATCGGAGTTGAGCCATGGTCGAAGTACCATGGTGGAAGTGCCATGGTGAAGGTGCCGTGGTCAAAGTACCATGGCGGAAGTGCCATGGTGGAAGTACCATGGTCGAATGACTCGAAGTCATAAGGAGTAAACTTGGTCAGGTATGTGTGTGGTCACAAACTTGCTTAGATCTGTTTGTGTGGTCGTAGCTACAGTAAACCATTCGATGGTCGTAAGCTACATTCATTGGTCGATAGTCATAAGTTACAGTAACTGACCGATAGTCGTAAGCTACAGTAACCGATCGGTAGTTGAAGCTATAGTAACTGGTTGGTAGTCATTAGCTACAATACCTGGTTGGTACTCAGAAGACTTGTATGGCCAAAGACCGGTAGTACCGGCTTTGTGTGATCAATATGATCGGAGTTATGGTAAGAGCCGTGGTCGAGACGCCGTGGTTGAAGTACTGGGTCAAAGTGCCATGGTCGAAGGACTCAAATTCATAAGGAGTCAACTCGGTCATGTCTGTGTGTGGTCATAGATTTGGTCAGATCTGTTTTTGTGGTCATAGCTACAATGAACCGATCGATAGTCTTAGCTATAGTAATTTGTTGGTAGTCGAAGCTATAGTAACTGGTCGGTGGCCATAAACTATAGTACCTAGTCCGTGCTCAGAAGACCTGCGTGGTCGAAGACCAGTAGTACTGATGATGTGTGAGCGGTATGATCGGAGTTGCGGTAAGAGCCGTGGTCGAGACACCGTGGTCGAAGTGATGTGGTCAAAGAGCTGTGGTCGAGACGTCGTGGTCAAAGTACCATGGTCGAAGAGCCAGCGTTAGTCGTCGAGCTTCGGTACCGGTCGGATTCGCTGGCTTCGGTCGCTACTCTATCGTCTTCGTGCATATTTGGGGTCAACGCCCAAGCCCTGTCCTCTGGCTCATCTTGCGTGACCTGTCGTCGCCGGTCCTCTTCGACAAAACACAATCACCGCCGCTACTACTCCTCCCATCTCAGGTTGAGTAGGTGGCAAATCTTTCCGGTGAGGGCAGCAACAAATCATGGTGGCCGACCTACTGTATGGATATGACCTCCGTGGCGCACAGGCGGAGTCATGGTGGACCGGGGGATCAGAGTAGCAGAGCAGGGGGTGGTCACGGGTGCGAAGGGTGGCGGAGCGGCATACCAGGGGACCAGCAGTATAGGGGGTGGTCACAGGTGTGGAGGGTGGCAGAGCGGCATACCAGGGGGCTGGCACGAGGGATTGGGGATGGTGCGGCGACGCGGAGGCAAATTGGGCGGAGCGGTGCAGTCGGGCTGGAGCAGGGGGCAGCACGGGGGCAAAGTGGGGTAAACGGGGCAGCGCGCGGGATTGGGGCGCAGGATTAGGGGTAGGAGGAATAAATGATGGAGAATGGGTTGGGGCTGGAATGGGGGAGGAGCAGCGGCGCAGGGTTGGAGTAGTGCAGAGCGGTGGAGCATAGGGGTGGGGCGGAGTAGGGGGTGTCGTGGGAGCGGAGGGGGCGCGGGGAGCATTGGGGCGGCACCGATGGATTACATCATGATTGGTGCAGGGGAGAGTAAACGGGCAGGATGAACGTGCGATGTATTGGGGTGGGATTGGCAGGACCAACTTACAATGGTGGACGTTAGATGAGCTAGATGAATGGTGTAGATATTTAGATGGCAGGACCAACTTGCAATGTTAGTCATTTGATTATGTTGATCTAATGACTAGGAGAGGAGGGTATTAATGTGGTTGGGTGACAAATAATTTAATCAAACTAGTGCTTTTATATTAGTATTGATAACGGTGGCTATCAATAGAAAGCACTATGCACGTGAATTATCTCCGCCTTCATGGTATCAGTACAAGTCTCATTCCTACCTCCAAACCACCTCCCACCCGCCATGGCCGAAGGAACCAAGGAGGAACAGGTCACAAAGGCCACCCTCTGGATGTAGGCAGTCACCATCACGATCATCAAAACTCTCCTGCCTATCACTCTTGATCTTCATGCTGACAACTACTCTCGGTGGTGCGGTCTGTTTGAGAATGCCCTATGCAAATATGCTATTGAGGATCAACTCCAGAAGCCGGCTTCGGACGGCAAGAAATTGGAGAGCTCCTGGCCTAGCCCTTAGTGGGATGCCCTGGTCCTCTCCTGGCTCTACGACTTGATATCTATTGACATTCTCGCCATGGTTATGGACCCTGGCTCCTCGGCTTTCATTGTCTGGTCGAATATCGTGGGCTTGTACTATGGAAATACCAAGACCCGAGCCATATACTTGGCGGTTTTGCTATTGCCAAGGCGACTGAAATTTTTTTGTCTCTCAGTCACTTGAAATTGCACTCTCAATCAACTAAAACTGCACCCCCCTCCAAAAAAAACAGCCCCCTCCAAAAAAAACAACCCCCCTTCCAAGTGCAACTTCAAGTGACTGAGAGACAAAAAAATTTCAGTTGCCTTGGCAATAGACACTCCCTATACTTGGAGCAGGAGTTCCGCAGTCTCACTCAGGGTTCCATGTCCGTCACTGGTTACTGTCACAAACAGAAGTCTCTGGCCGATGATCTTGCCAATATCGATAACAAGATCAGTGACAAGACACTCACTGTCAATACTTTGCGTGGTTTGAGCCCTCGGTTTGCTCACATGCGAACATTGCTTTCCATGAAAACTCCGTTCCGGTCATTTCTCGCAACACATTCTGCACTCATGCTGAAAGAGCTCACGTTGGCACCCGACTCCTCCAATCACTCGGCTTTCATCATCAACGCCGGTGGTAAGGGCTCCAAGACCAACTCCTGCGGCACTAGCTACTCCCATAGTGGCACCACCTATGGAACTCCCCAAATCGTGGCACTGGCGGTAACTCCGACAGCGGTGGCAACAACAACAACCATTGTCGTGGTCGTGGCGATGGCAAGGCACATGGGCAGGGCGGTGGTGGCAAGGCGCCCTCTCCCTAGCCATGACTCTAACATCCTTGGGCTGGGTCCATCCACATGTGGCCTAGCCAAGATCCCACGTTCCCTGATGCCGATGCCGGCCTCCTTGGCTCACGTCCTATACTACAGCAGCATCAGCCCTCACATGCCCTCGCTACTATGCAAACGTAGCAGTACCCACGTAACAATGGCATGCGGTGGCCACCATCCCAACTGGGCCAGCACACACCATGGAGTCTCTAGCCATCGATGCCATCCTCCTCCACGTCAACATCATGGGATCAACAGTCCCTCATCAACAACTTCAATACCATGACGCTAACACCCCTGTCCAGTGGAGATTGGTACATGGACTCTGGTGCTTCCTCACATATGATGTTAGAACCTAGTAACCTTTCCGCCGTCTCCATTCCCTCTCCCCACTCCTCTACCAGCATTGTAGTCGGGAATGGCTCCATGCTACCAATCACTCACACCAGCTGTGCATCTCTTCCCACTCCCTCCCAAACTTTTACCCTCAACAACGTTCTTAATTCTCCACGTATAATCAGGAACCTTTTTTTTGTTTGCAATTTCACCATTGATAATCACGTCTCTATCGAATTTGATCCCTTTGATATCTCTGTGAAGGACCTTCAAACTAGGAACATGATCATCATGTGCAATAGCGAGGGCAAACTCTACCCATTTCATTCGCTGGCACTATCTACATCTCACACCTTCACCGCCAACACCTCTCCTATCGCTGCACTTTGGCACTGGCAGCTTGGCCATCCTAGTCATCAAGTCTTTTAGCATTTAGTTCTCTCTTAAAGACCTTAGTGACCTCCATCACTTTCTATCTTAGCGGTAGTACATCCTAGATGTTCTCGATCATGCTAGCATGACCGACTGCCACCCATGTAGCACATCCATTGACACCAACTCCAAGGTGCCAGCATCCAGTGACCCGCCTATTGCCAATCCCATGGAGTATCGCAGTTTGGCCAGTGCCCTTCAATATATGACATTCACTCATCCTGATGTCGCGTACGCGATTCAACAAGTTTGTCTCCATATGCATGATCCATAAGAACCGCATTCAACCTGATTAAATGGATTCTTCACTACCTTAAAGGTATCGTTAGTCATGGTCTACACCTACAAATCCACCTCTGGCTATGGTATCTTCCTCGGCGACTACCTAGTGTCTTGGTCCTCTAAATGCCAGTACACGGTCTCGCGCTCCAATGCCGAAGTGGAGTACCGTGCTATGGACGAAGCTTGCTGGCTATGTCAGCTCCTCGCCAAACTATATCATCCACTTCGCCGAGCCACAGTTGTTTACTACGACAACATTAGCGCTGTCTACCTCTCCACCAACTATATTCAACACTGATGGACCAAGCATATTGAAATTGATCTTCACTTTGTGTGTGAATGGGTCGCTCTTGGAGACGTCCGAGTGATGCATATCCCATCTTCCATGCAGTACACCAATATCTTCATGAAGGGCTTGCCGATAGCTATCTTCTCCGAGTTTTGCTCCAGTCTAAACATTTGCTCTGCTCCCGCTCCGGCAGTGGGGGTGGGGAGTTAGTGACTAAATAATACCATGCATGGTACTATTCGTCGCACGCAGGGGTGGACCCCATTGAGTTCATGGGTGTTCAGCTCAACTCCCAAATTTTTTGACAAAAATTCTATTATATACTAGATATATTACACATGTATATACTTCGGTATTCATAGATTCATCATACTATAGCCGAACCCGTCTCCCAAACCTCCCGCGTCGGCGTGTCCCACGCGACCCACACTCCTGCCTGGCCCCTGGCTGCATGGCCACTAGCTATAGTCACGGCCCGCGCACTGGCCTGGGCGCTTGGCCCGCAGATTTTGGCCCATGAATCAGCCACCACATGGTCCAATCCACACCACTACACCAGACAGCAGACACTACCAGGGCACTAGGCGGCTAGGGTTTAGCTTCACAGCTTGGCTCGGTGTGGCAATGTGGGCACTGGGCGTAGCTGTGCAGCGTTGTCAACCTCCGATGGCCAGCCCAGCCAAGCGTAGCACGGTGGCAGCCGCCGCCTGGCAGGCAACAACAGCCAACGGCAGCGCAGCGAGCCAACGAAGGGTAGGGCAGCACCGTGGGCCACTGGGCCAGGCCGACGGCCAGCAAGAGCAAGGCAGCTAGCATCGATTTTAGATTTCAGTCTTCACACTTTAGATTTGCCTTCAGGGAGGTCAGGTTGATGTGCTTGATTGATTCATTGTTTGCATATGCCATATAGTTCTTTTATCAATTTCTTGTCAAATTTCTCTTACATATAGTCATATTCTGTTGTTATGTTGTAGACTTGTATGTTGTAGACTTGTAATGTTGTTCAATTAATGTTCATGGCTCATGACTAATAACTATAAGGATTAAGGAATTAAGGATGGGGTCCTGGGGATTAGCCGATTGGGGGTGGCTATGGTTAATAGTTCTAGGTTTAGAGGTTCCTTATTTGTTTGTGTTATGTAGCTGTATGGTTAATGGTTCCAGCTAGGAATGGGATGGCTATGGTTAATCAGTTAATGGTGGTTTCAGTTCAAATTAGCCAATTAGACAATGCACAATCTACACTCTAAGGCTAGAATGAACTATTAAACTGTGATAGTGTTGGTTGTTGCTACTTGCTAGAATGAACTCTAAATTATTTGATTCCTTTGTATGTTACGTTTCATGAGCGAGAATTTTTCTTACAAGTTAAGGATAATGATGATATCATATCTCACTTCTAAGTCATGAAGCATCGTCTAGTTAGATTGTAATTTTCTTAATTATTTTGTAATTTATCTATATTATTTGAGATATTGTCTCTACTACGAATAATTTGTACTTCAATTTATGCTACCGTGGATCTACTTCAATTTATGCTATCGTGGATCTTTATATCTTCTATTAAATAAAATTTTATAACTTTAAATATGTACTTTAAAAATTCTGAATCGGCCTCTAAGGCACGCCAGGAGCGGCATGCACGGCCCAGCTGCATGCAGGCCTCCCGCTCCTCGTGATTCCTTGCTGCCCACAGCGATAGCGCTTGCCATAGTTGTTATACCTAAACTTCGCCAGTGTCTTTTCTATCTTTGGTAGTTAGCGCTAATTAATTGCTCCGGTATCTGTATACATAACGATGGCTGTCAATAGAAATTAAGCGCTATGCGCGTGCCCATTTTGATACTCGTAATTTTCCTAAGCTGGACTAGGTCCATATGCGTCCATATGCTGATATGCAGTATCATAACTGTGAAGTTATCAGATGTTGAAGAAACCAATCATATAAAGTTTTATTACTAGAATTGTACTCTTTGAGTTAGATGTCTTTCACTTTTGCGCGTATCACTAACAGCGACAACTTTTAAGATTTGTATAGCCCTCTTGCTATTGGTTTGTTAAGGTCAGTATGTCTACCACCCATACAAGTTTCGGGATGCTTAGCATTTATCCGTATTAGTAATTTCATTGGATGTCCCCTACGGTAAAATTAAAAATTATTAGAGTAAATTACGTTTAACACTAAGTAAATTGTTCTGATTTTACTTTGCCCTAGATTTTGCAAGTACTCAGGTACCATTAGCTTTTAGGGGTGTTCATATTGACTTCTGCTTAATGGTTTTTGGCTGAAAATAAACAGTAATTGCTGAAAAAGTGTCTTTTAGAAGAAGGGAACGAGTGGTAAAAAAGTGAGAAAGAGATACGTGTCTGAGACGGGAGCGAGAACGATAAGATACGTGATGCATTTATAACTCTTTAACTTATTCTCAGAGTGAGACGAGAACAAAAAAATAAAAAAACTACTTTAAAAAATTAAGTGTTTATATTAACTACCGATTTCTTCGAACAAATCTGAAACAAATGCCAATAATACGAGGTACCTCCCCGTCATGTGGTAAGCAAAAGGCGTTCCATCTGTCACCCATCAGTCAGGATGGGAGACTAGATACCACATTTCGTAGTAAGCGGCGAGGTAGGGTTAACATTTCGTCTGAAAGTGATGAAATTTTCAGAATTTCGCTCTTTTTGGAGGGTAGTAAAAGGAGCATTTGGCTAACACTACTACAAAAGAGGCTATACTGGATGGATACATCACAGATGGTTCGTACGGAACCGTTTGTGCTTAAATTATCACAGACGGTTCTTAATACGAACCGTCTGTGATAATCGAGACAACACAGACGATTCATGTTAATAACCGTCTGTGAAATTTCACAGACGGTTCTTAATACGAACCGTCTGTGGTAATCGAGATAACACAGACGGTTCATGTTAATAACCGTCAGGAATTTCACGAGCGGTTCTTAATACGAACCGTCTGTGGTAATCGAGATAACACAGACGGATCGTGTTAATAACCGTATGTGGTAATCGATCGATCATCTTTGTCGTATGAACTACAGAAGCTATATTGAGATGAAATAAACTGTCTGTTAACAGAATCTAGGATGTAGACAACACGAGAAATTTTCCATGGAAGTTTAAATATAAGGCAAATTTATTACAAAAGTCCCAAAAAAGAGATTCCCAGATTTGAATCTTCTGGGCTTCATATGCTTCTTCTTTGACTTCTGTAGTTGGAGGATGAGCCGCTGAGTTCTCGAATGCTGTGAAGACTATCCTTGCCCTCTTCACTTCCTCCTCTAGCCTGGGCAAATCATTACCATGGTCCATAATCTCAAAGAGGATGCCATGACAAGCTTCCTCAGAATCGGCCAATTCTGCTTAATCGGCAAGGTTGGCCATGTGTCTCTCCAATGCCGCAAGAGTTTCTTCTGCTTTATACACATTGTAGAGAAGAACGAGGCTGAGAGCGGTTTCCCTTTCCTGAGCGGCAACAAGACACCTCCGTCGACGACGGAGGATGAGGTCCAGCTGACGGATGGAAGCGAGTCGAGGAAGGAGAGCAGGGCGTGAGCGGAGGAGCTGCTCTAGACGTAAATTGTTGGCTACCTGTGTAAGGTAGCGGCCGAACAACTCATAATGGATAGATGAGAGGAAGGAGATCAAAAGAATTTCAAATGCCATTATTCAGAAATGTGGTAAGAAGATGATCAGGAAGAGGACAATTTAGAAGAGATTGATCAGTTTATGGTAGTAAGGAATTGTACACCACGTTGCATATAAAACCAGAATGGTGTGGAAGTTTAAGGGCCGCTTCGAAATATTAACAGGCGGAAGTAGGGCGCGAACATTTGAGTGTAATCACAGACGGTTCGTATTTCAAACCGTCTCTACTATTAATATCACAGACGGTTCGTATTACGAACCGTCTCCGATATGTGACTTATCGCAGACGGTTCTTATTACGAACCGTCTCTGATATGTGACTTATCACAGACAGTTTGTAATTTGAACCGTCTGTGATGTCTCGCCACGTCACCAATCCACAGCATATCCCCCAGGATCCCGATCTCACCCGTCCATTCTCTCCGCATCGAATGGCAGGCATCGTTTTCCTCCCCACCTCGCCCCTTATTAACCCACTCTCCTCTCCTACTCGAAGAACCAATACCACCAGTACTACTATAACTCATTTGTAACACCCCAGGACCCATATTACCCTGGGATGCCACTAAAACCACTCCACAACTAGCCAAATTACAAGATAAAATAATCTGACAACAATTCCTAAACAAGATAGGATAAGCAGAAGCATATTCAATTAAGCGAAACATGATAGTGATAATCAATTTAATAATTTAAATCAACCTCCAACAATTTAACTAAAGAATAGTTCACCAGTTTTACACTACTAAGTTAAAGTAAACTTTGAAGAGATAGCTAGGCAAAAGACTTGTAACAACCCAAAATTTTGAGTTTTGAAAAATTTAAATTCAAATTAATTATTTTAAGGCAACTGGCTTTTATTTGGATTTTTCTGTGCTTTTCTGGATTTTATTTCAAATTGTAAAACAAGAAAATGTATTTTACATATTTTATTAAAGTCAAAAAGAGTTTATTTTATTTTTCCTAACCTTCCCAGAATTTTTAAATAATTTTTGAGAATTATCTAAAATTAAAAATCAATTTTAAAAGATAAAAGGAATTTTATAAAATTCCTAAAAGCAAATCCGAAATTAAAAATATTTTTATTAGGTCTAAAATATCTCCAGGAATATTCTATGAGTTTTCTGGAATTTTTAAATGTTATTTATTATTTTTCTAAGCAATTATATTGTTTCTAGCATTTACTGAAAATTTAATCCGAAAATTAAATCCGAATTAATCTTAGGCCGCCACGTGTCGCGACCGTATTTAATCCATCCATTGCTTGATCTAATCCTAACCCTCCATTACAACTTACCCCTTCATTTAAATCCAATGACCGCGATATAACCACTTGCTACGTGTCAAGCATCCAACGGCCCGTACCCCTTCACACTCCCTATCTCTCTTTCTCTCACCGACGGGTGGGCCCCACCCGTCATTCCTTTCTTCTACCTTCCTTTCATCTTCCTCCTTCCATTCTCTCTCTCCTCCATTGATGCCAAAATTAAAGCTTCAATTGCGGCCGAATTTCTTCACTTTAACACCCATTTAATTGCGGGATGGAGAGCCCCAATCACTCCCCTCTAATTGCCGGCCGTTTCCCCTCTTTAATCCCCTCTAAAACCGCCGGCCACCATTCACCCGCGCCTTAACTCCGGCGAAGCCGAGCCGCCGCCCTTCCCCTATAAACCCCCCCTGAGGCACTCTTTGGCATCCCCTCACCCTCCTCGATATTTTCCCCACCCCACCGAGCCCCGTGCCCTCCCACGCCGCCGCCCGGCGCCGCCGCCGCCGCCTTCTTCCTTTTCACCGGCCGCCTCCGGTTGACCGCAGCCTCGCCACGGTAAGTGCCGCACCGCCGCCCCCTCCTTCTCCGCCGCCACTGTCGGTGCCGCGTGTCTTGCGCCTGTGTGGTCTGGCGTGGTGCCCGTGTGGTGCCGCGTCACCGCGCGTGCCACCTCGGCACGGCTGTCGGTCCATGGACTCAGTCCACGGTGGACCGGGCCCACATGTCCAAAAATTCAAAATTCAAAATTTTGCTGACGTCAGCATTGCGTCATAAATCCATTTTCTCTCTTTTCTTTTTCTTGCAATTAAAATTTCCAGAGGCCATAACTTTCTCATTTTAACTCCGATTTGACCCGTTCAAATTTCTAAATTTTTCTAAAATCATGAACTATCCAAATATACAGTCTTTGTCAATTTTTGAATTTTATTTGGATTTATGTGTATTTATTTGCTTTTGTTACTTTGTCTTTTTCGCGCGTAGAATCCGACGTCGCCGAAGAATTTGTCGACCCGTAGCAAGAAAGTCAAGACACCACACACGAAGGCAAGTCTCCTTTGAACATTTTGAACCTATGTTTGTGCAATGTTTTAGATTATTTTAAATTCAATGCATTGCTATGTTACATAAAATGATAGTTTATGACGTAAGAATAATAGTTAAACCGATAATTGTTATGCCCTCATTTGACATTGACAACCATGTACCTTTGACACCCTAGGATTTCCTTTGTCTCAATAATGAGATTATTATAAAACTTTGGTGAATGTTGTACCGGTAGTAAAATGCTTAGTCATGCTATATAACTTTTGTAATCTTGGAATGGGAAATTATATTTCATTGACTTAGACTTTTGTTCAGAAATTAGTGGCGATTGTTGTTGCCACTGTTCCTTCAAAAATAAATAAAATGTGAAAATTGTTTTAGACCAGGGCGGATGGTTGGTTTGGATTGGCGCGGTTAGCACTAGAACTTGTAAAGAGTATATTCCGCCTTAGTCAATTAAGGACCGACGCTTGTGTTTGTCCAGACCGAGCACTGCCGTACAACCACATGTCTATATGGGTACGACCTAGCTGAATTAATTACAATAATCTAGTTTAGGTACCACCAGTCGAAAGTGAGTGCCAGGGATTTACTGGTTATTCACAGTGAGGGACATGGATTTACTGTACTCATATGGCGCAAGAGGGGGCTTCTGAATGTGGTGGATTTAACCCTTCAGCGGTGAAACCTCAGCGGGTGGTGACTAGCTAGACTAGAGTAAGGTAAAAGCTTTGTGATAAATTATCTGGGTCTCATGGCTAAGGAAGCATGTTGGCTATTAAGATGACTTCTCTCTTGTGGGTAAAGCTGTACAACCTCTGCAGAGTGTAAAACTATTCGAATAGTCGTGCCCACGGTCAAGGGCGGGCAAGGAATGCATTCACATGGTAGATCATTGGTTTTGGTTTTTAAAATAAAAGTTTTGGGAGCCGAGAGTGGTTGGAACTCTCGGAGTTGTCATGGCGGATGTAGCCAGTGTGGGTGGATGTAACCCGTTGATTTGAACATTGGCGGTTAGAGCCAGTGAATCAGTGTTGGTGGTTGTAACCTCCACTATTTAACTTACTAGATTCTGATAAAATGATTACTTTATTTAAATTGATGTCTTACAAAAATATCTAATGATATTTGAAATAAAACATCGCTTTGTGCAAAAGAATCATATAACTCTCCTTGTTAAACCTTGCATCTATTGCATTTTCCCAAGACTTGCGGAGTACTTTATGTACTCACATGCTACACTCAAAAATAATAACCAGAGGAATATGAAGCTCAAGAAGGAAACTTCGACTACGGCGCGTATGGATTCGACGAAGGATTTCCTGAGTACTAGGTTGCGCTTCCCCAGTCAATTGCCTGTGGCGAATTGATGGGTCTCCGATGGATTTATCTTTTGCTTCCGCTGTGCTTTATGTTTCGTGTGTTGCGAGGTCTTGAAACCTCACTTGTAATAAAGAGGTCTTTTGGTCTGTACTCTCTATTATTGTAATAAAGCGTTGTTGGTTATGTAATCCTCACTGTTTGATTGTGTGCACTAGCTTTGATCTGGGACTAGTGCTGTAATACACAGAGGGTCCAGATTCGGAAATCCGGGGTCCCGACAAAGATGGTATCAGAGCCAACTTGACTGTAGGACGTGACCTAGTTTAGAATAGCAAAAACATTTAGGATCTATATTTATTAAAATATTTTAAATTTTTCTATATCTCCTTACTTCTGTTCCATTCTTAACTTTATGTTCACTTGTTAAAATCATCTTTACTAATCTTTTCTATTATTTCAACTTGTAGATGGCCGGTTCATCCTCCGTTGACTCGTGGGATTACTTTTCTCACGACGAGAATATTGGAGCATTTGTTGGCCTTCTTCATCAGCTCATGCAGTACCTAAAGTATCGCCAACCGCCTATTTTCAGGGGGCGGAAAGTCAGGATCATGGACCGAGATTCTTGGTCGATGGAGGTATTCCTGTATGCACGGGAAAGGGAATTCAATTCCCAAAGATACCCTATCGATCATCCTCGATCTGATCGCTCGGACGCTATCCAGGATGCAGCTCGCTTGGCTATAGCTGACTTGTGCCAGAAGCATAAGGATATCCTGTGACATACGCCTTTCTGCTTCTTTCCATCCACCAGAGCCGGACAAAGCTACCCGGAGCCTTTCGAGATCGCAGTGGATGACCCTCGATTGACGCACCAGGTGCAGCTTACTCAGACGATGGTAGCTACCTACGCCAGTGCCTTGGAGGAGATTGAACAGCTTCGGATGCTTCTTACGTCCAGCTATCAGCACTCCGACACCCTCCGTGCTCAGCTCATCCAAAGCGTGCAGCAGAGTTCGGCGGGCGCCTCGAGCCGGACAAATAGCCTCCCGTTGACTATACGCCATCTTCACTGCACTCACCGTCGTCCCCAACAACCAGGCACCGACTCGTCGCACAGGACCCCGCACCTTGCTCACAGCGCGCAAGAGTGTGCGGCGCCCGAGTCCACTACATGACATCAGCATTGGAGATTCCAGCAGAAGACGCAATCTTTCCCGTTCTCGCTCTTGCTCGTGGTCGCCTACCTCCAGTCATAGTCATCTTCATTCTCGTGCTTCATGCAACTGCCCCTTGTGTGGTTGTAGGCAGCTCCATGTAGGAGACTCCGAGGAGGATCCAGAGGAGGATCCTGAGGAGCGCGTCTTCGAGGAAGACGAGTAGTTTGTTGAGTCAGTAGTATCCAAATAAATGTCTACCTTCTTTAGAACATTTTATATTATGTTGGTGTGCTAGATGGACTGTACCAAGCCTTAGTGCACTTCTGGTATAGCCATTCTTAAAAATATTTTAATTTCAAAGATAAGTTCCTTACAAGTGGTTGCTTGTCTCTCTTTTGTGTGTTTGTTGGGATGTTATTTAGTTTCCCCTGATCTCTTATCTATGCTACTTCCCTCTTACCTTTTGCTAATCCCGGTTACCGCTTCAGATGGTGAACACAAGGAACAACGCAGGCAACAACCGTGGTGCCAATGCTCAACCAAAAAATAACATTCCACCACCTCCTGCTCAAGCCCCTAGCATGGAGCAGATGACGGCCATGCAACTGCAACTTCTTCAAGCCCTTGCCCAGAATCAAGTCCAACAAGCTCCGCAGGCGCCCTTTCAGGCACCGCAGTCCAAGCTAGGAGAATTTATGAGAACCAGACCGCCAACCTTTTCTGGTGCAGTAGATCCAATGGATTAAGGATGTGGAGAGAAAGCTGATTTTGGCTCAGTGCAATGATAATGAAAAGGTGTTATACGCTACCCATCAGCTAAAAGGAATTGCAGCTACTTGGTGGGAGAATTTTTGCGCCGCACATCAAAATGCGCAAACCATCACTTAGGCTGAATTTGAGAAAGCTTTCCGCACTGCACATATTCCTACGGGAATAATGGAAATGAAGAAAATGGAGTTTCACAAGCTGCAGCAAGGAAACCTCAGTGTCACTGAGTACCTGAATAAGTTCACCCAACTATCCAGGTATACTCCCGAAGATGTTGCAACAGATGCAACAAAGATTTGGCGATTCATGCAAGGGCTTGACCCCAATCTCAAGGTGCAGCTGGTGTCAAATGATTACCCAACTTTTTAGCAAATGGTAAATAAGGCCATTATTCAAGAAGATGCTCAACGTCAGTTGTATGAGGTTCGGAAGAGGAAGTTCCAAGCTCAATAGGGTGCAAGCAGTTCTCGGCATCGTCCTAATCCATCTCACTTCAGCAGGCCCTCAGTGCCAAGTGTGCCAAGGACACCATTCAGTGGACCCCACCCGATTCCTCAAGCTCCTCGAACAAGCAATGCAGTTCAGCCTCAGCAGAACAAGACTTCAACTGCAGGAGTGCAATGCTTCAATTGCAAAAACATGGGACATTATGCCAATAATTGTCCGCAGAAGCGCCTAGCTGTGACCCCTGTTCGTTTCAACCAGGGGACTACACCAGCACGAGCCCCACCTGCAGGACAAAGCCGTGGAGCACCTCAAACTCCAAGGACTCCGTAAGCAATGAACAGAGGGCATGTTAATCATGTCACTGCAAGAAGCAGCTCAGGATGCACCATACGTCGCTCTGGGTAAGTTTCTTGTCAACTCAGTACCTGCATCAGTATTATTTGATTCTGGAGCTTCGCATTCTTTTTGTCAAAAGATTTTGTGGTTATGTTGGTATTGTTTATGGTCGATTGCAATTGTAAGTGCTTATGAGAATTTCTGATGCATAGATATTGTGAATGCAAGTTTTATTTGTTGAGACATTCACGCATATGCATTAGCTGATTTATTGAAGTCTTGGTCACGAGATGACCAAGCACCGAGGTCCCCGTCATGTTGATGACATGACGGGCTAAAGGTCCCCATACTTGTGGAGTATGGGCAATTGGTCACTGTACCAGATGGTACGGGCATGGGTGTACATTGACGGATGCATACTCTGTATTACCGGTAAAATGCAAAAGAGAAGAGATAAAGAGATTTTTGATCATATTGCATAGCATGGTTTATTTATATGATTGACAGATGAATTTGTGAAATGATGTTAACGTTTGTTCTTGTTACTACTTATTATATTTGCTGAGTCGTTGGACTCACTCTTGTTGTTGTTGTTGTTTGTTCTAGGTACCTTCGTGAGATCGGCATGCATGGGGATAAAGAAAGATTAGTTTTGTTGCACTTGCACGATCTACTCACCATGTAAGAAAGAAAGAACATTAAACACTATTTGTTGAATAACTCAAGTGGTATTTGATTAATGATTACCAGGTTTAAAATGTAATAAAAGATTAGAACTCTTTTATATTGCTTCCGTTCTTTATCTAAGTATTATTGTTGTGAGTGTAATGGTAAACATAACCCAGTTTTGCTTAGAAATGATTATATTGCTTACTGTTATTCATATCATTTGCGTAGGCTTGTTGGAAGCTCTGATTTAGACAATACACAAAGGAGGTTTTGCCGAAATTTTGTAAGACGTATAATAGTTTATCCTTCTTATGTTATTAGTTTGGTAGCATTCCAGGTCATTGTTTGGCTGGGGTGTTACAGTTGGTATCAGAGCGGGCTGTAGGTCCGTGGTTAAGGAAATATTAAACTTGACACACTAAGCACTGTAGGTGGGAATGGGATTTGCATTGCATCTATATATTTTTGTCGAATATCATACTTGATTGTGTACTTATGTGTGACTCTGTGTTTGTTTGTGATATAGAGATGGCAAGGGGTAGAGGCCGTGGTCGTGGCCGGCAGAGTGCCGGACGAGGCCAGGCTGTGCCCCCACCCGAGGTGCAGAACTCTGTAGCTGGGGAGGCCAGTTCTTTGGGATTCGAGGAAGAGGTTGCTTCGGCGGTTCAGGGGAACCAAACTCCTCCAGCTGCACCTAGGGCCGTACCTGTGGCTGTTCCAGCGACGGTACCGACGATGAGTGCTATGGGCTTGCACCAGTGGAATGCTTTGAGATTGGACACCTTCGATGGTTTGGGCACGCCAGTTGATGCTACTAACTGGCTGCGACACATAGAGAGGCATCTGGGAGTGTTGGGTCTAACATCAGAGTAGCGGGTGCAATTTGTGGCCTTTCAGCTGAAAGGGCAAGCGGATCTCTGGTGGGAGGGAGTCCTGTCAGCCAGACCCGCCGCCCATGGGCCAGCGACTTGGGAAGAATTTGTGGAGCAATTCAGGAGGAGGTTTTACCCTGCCTCATTTGTGGAAAGAATGGAAGTGTCGTTGAGCAGTTATAAGCAGGGCAAGATGTCAGTGTCAGAGTACGAAGTGGGTTTCAATAATTTAATCCGCTTTGTACCATTTGTGGCTAATAATGATATGGAGAAAGCCAAGAGGTTTCGCAGAGGGCTCAGGCAGGAGTTTCGCCAAGTGTTGGGGGCTTGGAGCTTCGTGACTTTGGCTCTTTGGTGGAGCAAGCTAGAGGCATGGTGCTAGAGATGCAGCTTGGGGAAGGATTGCAGGATACAGGTGGTAATGTGACTTCTGATGGTACGGAGAACCGTCAGAAGAAGAGTTATGGTGGTAGCGGATCAACGCTAAAGCCAGTTCCCAAGAGGTTCAAGGGGCCACAAAATTCATTCAAGTCTAGGTTCACCAAGCCCTAAGCATCATCTACCTTTCGTTCTTCAGCAAGTGCTCCCATGGTGCGTCCAGCCCCAGGACAGGGAATGAAATGTTTCAAGTGTGGAGATGGTCATCATGCTTCAGAGTGTGCTTGGTTTGGAGGTTGTCGCCATTGCGGTCAGGAGGGCCACAAGGCATTGGTCTGTAAGCGGAATCCCGCCAGCATCATTAAATGTGTAGGATCGAAAATGGCAACAGAGTGGGAGTGAATGGTGCCTTTTAAAAATCGCCATCAAAGTATTCACTCGAAGACTCTTCTCCGATAGCTAACAAAATGTGACTTCAACTCAAAGAGCCAGCCGATCTCAAGAAATGCCAATTCAAAAAGAAGAAATGCTACTGTAGAAAATTTAAACAAATACATTATCACCAGTAAACTCAAATCTGAAAACTGACATATTGAATTCCTGAAAACAGCAGAGGGACAACACTAGGTTCCAAAAAGATGGCTTTACCGAAGGCTGAAAAAGAACAAAAACTGTTGAACACACAAGTTTCAGATGACAGCTAACTGCAGAACACAAACTGAAAATCAACTCAAAACAGATCACATGGGAGAAGGACAAGAGACGAAGTTTGCACCAATACAGCTTCAATGTTATGGCGAAAGTCGCTTTGTCAAAATCTAAAAGTCTGCAGTAAGGTTCAGTTTCAGGAAGTGTTGAGAGAAAAGCAAACAACAAAATCAGCCGGAAAAGAAAAGGTTCACAGCAGAGATCAAAAGCCTCAGAAGAGACTCTGTCCAGTAATCAAGATTGCTACTTGAAGGACTTATTTGAGATTTAGAGTTTGATTTTCTACTTGAGAAAGAGTGAAATTCTTAAAAGAGGGGAATCTGCAAGGAGACAAAAAGAACACGAACAATAATTACTCCATTGCTGCAGAGAACAAGAAAAAGCAACCAAAGACCAACTGCTTGAAGATTCTTGAACCTCTTCAACAAGCAGGAAAAGAAAAGAAAAACTTTAGATCAAGAGAGACACAGGGCCCAAACATTCCTCTGATTTGAAGATCAAGGAATCAGTGATTGCTCTGTTCGAGTAACAGTAAACCCTACAGAATCACGGAACAGAGGGATTTGGGCGTGAGATTAAAAAAATTGATTTTGCCGTTTTCTCTTGGGGATGGAATGGGAAAATAGCCTTGAGTAATTTCCCATACAGAACCAAGTATTCTTGCATCAACGCAAACACAAACTCATCACAAAACAGAAACAGCAAGGTGACAGAAACTACAGAGAGCTGCTCCAAATACTAAATTCTCAACTCCTCTTTGGTTCTTTGATCATGGAACCCAAAGATTAGCTAGAGGATAGCCTTAGGGCATAGAGGCTCAATCCTGCGCACAATCTTTTGAAGAGACATCAAGATAACATCAAAACCCTAGAAGAGGAAAAGAAGAACAGAGGAAGCCCAAAAACCAAATCTGAGATTAAACTTGGTTTGCTCTTAAGATCAACTAGCCAAATGGCTTTTGAGCATCTCCCATGTCATAGCAACCCATTTTGGGACTTCCCAGCAGGAAACAACTCAAAACTCAAAAGGTCAAGAAATCATCCCAAAGAGAAACCAAGAACATAGAGGCACATGAGATAAAACTTCAGATTTTCATTCATGAAAAGCAAGGAATACAAAGAACTACGTCCCTATATGCATGGACATTAGAACAAGGGATGATTACAAGATTTCTCAACTCATCTCCACCCTCTCCCTCTCTCAAGAACCCACACACTACATGTTGGAGAAGGGATGCACAACGTACACACACAGAGCACGTGGGAGACACAACCTGTAGCCCTCAACCACTAAAGAGCCAAAGGTAAAACCACCTCTCAAAGCCTCTTTTGACTCCCAAACCCTAACTCTCTCCTAAAACCATGAGGAGGCATGCAGCCCCTCACATATATTTATAGCCCCTGGCTAACGGGTCTCCACCCCGTTACGCCCGCTAAACCCGAACGGAGCCCGCTCCCGCTTGTGCAGCCTCGTGAAATTACCGTTTTGCCCCGCCTGCACCTTCCGGGAAGCTTCCGCAATCCTTGTCGTCCACGACTCGCAACCACATCGAGTTCAGGCTGTCTTCGACACATCTCGACCGTTCTGACCTCGACACCGCCCGTGTCTAGTCCGGTCACCTCGTGTCTCGCCACGACTCCGTATCGACGTCTTGTAGCCAACACAGATAATATACACATCAAATAGCACCGCTCGATACATGTAAGCGTAATAACATCAGCAAATCATGCTTACGCATAATAGAGTCCAAACCTGTCAAATCATCAGAATATGCATCCTAATCCCATACGACCAAGTTTGACCAAGTCCGACAACGCCCGTTACACCACGCAACATCAAGGTCCGAACCAACCAACTCAAACTCGACTTTCCTAAACCGATGTCAATTACTCATCATACACACGGGATGACCTTCACATGTTCTCTCAATCTCCCCCTTGATGAGTATATTGACAAACCCAGAAAAAGCATGAAGTTGAGTTTGAAGAATCCAACATGGTATAAAGAAGGATATGAAGCTAATGACCATGTCGACAAAAGGAACAACTAGAGCAACTCAAGAAAGAGCAAATGTTCTCCAAAGCTCTAGAAAGATCCCAAAAGACTTTTTCTCCAATATTCTCCCCCTTTTGGCAATAAACACATCAAGGATGCAAAAGAGAGAATATAACACGATTTGGATGAAATGACTGAAGTTTGTTTATTATAAGCATTTAGAGCCATGAGAATTATCCAAAATGACCATAACGGATTACACCAAGCCATAACTCAATAAAAGGCTATCTAGATCATGGCAAGATATGTATATGCCAGCTAAACCAAAGAGATGACAATCTAAAATGTAGTGTAGTTTGTGAGCAAGTCAAGTCATCAATAAGTAAAGTCTAGCTAGAGACATCCAAGGATGATGCAGGCCATGTCAATTAAGCTAAGCCGAACCAAGAAGCTAATATTGAGTCCAAATAGAGTGCTATATGCTCAAGATTGAAACATTGGTTCAAGTACTTGGTTCTTTTAGTAGCTTAAGGAAATTGAGCATAAATGACTGTAATATCCCGAACGTCGTTACGGTGTAAGTTTTTAAAACAATCGCGGAGTCGCCGGTGTTTCGGTAAATCGCGGGAAGGGAAGAATATGAATTGTAGAATATTGTAAAATAAATTAAATAAATTAAAACAATTAATTTGGAAGTTTTGGGCAATCCGGAGGGGTGGGCCAGCCGAGGGGTGTAGGGGCCTAGGGAGGGGGTTTATAAAGGGGGTGTTTTAATTTATTGCCCGATTAGAGATTAACTGTTGTCTGCATGTAGATTGATTCGCGCAGCGCGTTTGTCCTCACGGATTTGACCTAGTAAACGAATTTTCCTGCGGACTCTCCCAAAACTAAAGTTGTAGAGGACTTCCAGATGCATCTCCTGTAAGATGGATCTGGGAGATACGGGGTCGGTAACACCGTTGTCCGTCAGGCGGACAGATTGGTACAGTCCCACTGTAATACGGGTTTTAAAAATAATAGATAATTTTTATGGTTATGACCGTAATTGAGAAAGTTGTAGATAATTCAGATTTCTAGTTGATGTATAATATTAAGAATTTTTAGACCTCTGTGCTGTCGTCGGGAGGCGATTTAGTTTCGTTGTCCAGTCTGCCAGATCAGAGAGTTTCCTCTGATTAGGGCATTAAATTACATCTAGTTATGAACCGAATAAAAATAGGTGTTCTCCATGAAAATTTTAGGTTTTTAAGTCATGAATCCAGGGAGGTATCATTTGTTGTATTTCTATTTATATTTTTAAAGATACGAAATTGTGAAGCAGCGCTGCTGCAGAAGGGTTTTTGTTAGATTGTTGAGCGGAGAAGAGTTTGTGCGGGTTCGGGTTTCTAGCGATGTTTTACATTTATGTCGTGCTTGTATGCTGTGGTTATGTGCTGAGAGTTGTCTTATGGAAGGTGGTCTTCTCCCTAAGCGCTCTTGATTTTTGTTGTATTTCGCTTCGTCGGATTGAGGCAAGTAAACATAGCGGTGGTTACTACCGTTTATCTCACCCTTGTTTCCCCCTCCCTAAAGGTGGACTTGAGCATGCATCAGAAAGGGTAGAGCAGCACCACATTGATGCACATGAATTTCGTTTTAATGCTGAAATAAAGTCGATATAACTCTAGTCTTTGCTTAGCTATCTTGTCGATGAATGTTTCATATCATTAATGTTTAATTCGGAACCGTTCCTTTGGTTAATATATTGAAGATGATTATGAATATTAAATTATTATTGCTATTCTATTATCCCTTAGTTGTTTATACTTCCGCTTGTATTATCTTGTACTATCTTGCTTAGTAATATTGCCAGTTTATTTTATTTTGTAAATTGGCTAGTTGTAGAGTAGTTTTAGTAGCATCCCAGGGTAATGTGGGTCCTGAGGTGTTACAGTTGGTATCAGAGCGGGCTTTAGGTCTGTGGTAATTAAATTATTAAATTGACACACTGGTGCACAGTAGGATGGGATGGGTCAAGCATTGCATTTATACTTTTGACATGTTGTATTGATGATTTACATTATGAGATAATCTTATAAGATTATGATTTTGCTCCTATGACTGTTATAGTGAGAATTGTCAATGATAAGATATGGAGATTGTATTTGCTATCTTGGCATTGCCAGGTTATACCGCTATTTGTAGCATGAGGATTAGCAATGCAGTTATCTCAGGTAACTTAATTGCAGATGTTGTGAGTGTGTTTCTTTAGAAAAGATGATATTTTTCCTTGAGTTGATTTTGGCCAATTCTTGGCCTATTGCAGTTAATGAATTTCTCTTGAGATTGTGGTTCATTGCAGTCGTTATTTTGCAATTGGTCTCTAACTGTTCCTTGAAACAATTATTGTTTCTTTTCGGAACATTTGAGACACTTTTGCTCCTTGTGAATATTGTTGATTTGTAAGGATGTTCCCTTTGGGAGTTTTGTCTTGCTGTGAATCATGACTCATTAGTTCGCTTGATATTTTCATCAATGAAAGTTTTGTGTTGCAAACTCATTAATATGTGAAAACCTTAAATCTATGTATTTCTTTTAGATCATTTTTAATGTTGAAGCTTAATTCCTCTTCTTTCTGAAAGAGAGTGTTAAAACCCTTTGTGGTGTTTTGCCATGCTTAAGTGGAAGGTGGTAATCATATAAACTAATTCATAAGGTATGAATTATCAAGTTGAGATGTTAGCATGGTGCATAATTAATTTTAATTAGCATTCTCGGAAGTGTAGTTTATTAATTTGTTAAATTTCTATCATGTTGGATAAATTGAATTATTTTTTACTTTAGTAATTAATCTGACCGTTTGGAAATTATTAAGTAAGGAGGTGTTGGAATATTGTCTTGGTAATATTGACCTTTAATCTGTCCTTTATTAGATACTTTATGAGCATGTACAATTTCTAGTTTCATCTGTCTTTCACCATGCTAAGTTGTTGAAATATGTGTAAAGAAATAGAGCAAGGTTGATGTATTGACTTGTAGAATCTTGTCATACAAAGCTGGTATTATTGAAGTTCAAAATTATTTCGTTCTAATTGCTGAACATAAGATGAAATATTGAATCTATGCTCATGATTGTTTTATGATTGTAAAACGGAGTTAGGATCATGAATGTTGTTATGATAAAATAATAATGAATTATTGCCAGTAATGATTAGAGTACAATCAATTTGTGCTAGATTAGAGTTGAGCATCAATAAGAACTGAATATATGAAATCTAGTAAGAGATTTATATTAGCATGTTTTGTGAGATTACCATGTTCTAGTATGTGGTTTATGCATTAGGTTTTTCTAGATTAAGTAGTTACAATCTTATTTAGATAATAGAAACATGATGAAGTGATTTATTGGAAAAGTTTCTGAAGGGATTTATGGATATGATGATGCTTGTTAAGAATGTATTATTCTGATGTTAGTAGGATGGTCAGTATGTGGTTGTGATGGTAGTGTTGCATGTTCTATAAATAAAAGAATTTGATAACTTCCATGATACTATTTAAATCAAAAGTTTTGATATTTGCGTACACGATCTTTTGATCTCATGACTCTTTGTTGGAATTGTCAAGGTGATACCGTAATCAAAGAAAGTTATCCTTTTTATTAAAAGAAAGAGTATGGTAAAAGTATTGGAGGTTGAAGTCAAGTTGTGTATTTTTTTTTGAGGTGTGTTTGACTTCTTATTCTCGCCGCAGAAGAGCTACTTGAGCTCAAATGGCAATATTTTCGCCGCATAAGAGCTTCTTAAGCTCGAATGGCAATATTGTATTCTTATTGGTTGAGATTTGATATTGTTCTTCTTGAGGAGGCATGTGTCTTCAGCTATGATCTTATCTTTTGTTATCCAAGTTCATTGCGACGATTCTCGGGGACGATTTTAGAAGAGAACGACGTTCACCCCCCCTCTGTCGCCATTTCGGTCCTACAATTGGTATCAGAGCCGGTTAGCTCTTCTTAATAGATCTTTAACCGGTCTCAAGAGCCATGGCGACGGACAAATACTTGACCAAGCCGCCCGTTTTCGATGGCATCGATTACCCCTTCTGGAAGAGCCGAATGGAGACATACATCCAGGCCCAGGGGTATGCCATCTGGCGCAAGGTCAAGGTCCGGTTTGTTGTTCCTGCCAACGAGAACATCAATGCCGGGAACATGGCTGATGTTGAGGCGAATGCTAAGGCAAGGAACATCATTATTCAGGGCCTGAGTCGTAGTGAGTTTGACTGCATCTCTCATCTTCCGTCCGCTTTCGATATCTGGGAGACCCTCGATGCATACCATGAGGGCACCAACCAGATTAAGACAAGGAGACAGACCAGCTCAAGCGAGATTACAACAAGTTTGAAATGCTCGCTGGTGAGTCCCTTGATGAGTGCTTTGCGCGTTTCCACAAAATTTTGAGCAATCTCCGAGCCGTCGGTCTCACATACTCCGACTCGGACAACGCCACAAATGCTTGCTGCACTCGACCTTCGTGTCTGGGAGATGAAGGTGACTACCATCAAGGACACCACCGACCTCTCGACTTTGACGCTTGACACGTTGTACTCGCGCCTCAAGACGCACGAGATCGACATTGTCTCTCGTAAGTCAAAGTCACAGTCAATGGCTCTAGTCACCGATCCTAGTTCGGCTTCTGGTTTTTCTGCCGATTCACTTGGTGGGTTCTCCCTAGCTGCTCTCTATGACGTAACTGATGACCAGTTAGAGCAGCTAGAGGATGAACAGCTGGCCCTCTTAGCTCGGAAGTTCACCCATGCTTACAAGAGGAGGAGGGACAGAAAGAGAGGCGGACCAGTCATCTGTTTCGAGTGTGGTGGCCCCAACCACATTCGGGTAAACTGCCCCAAATTGGAGAAGGGGAAAGCTGACTTCGGCGGTTCGAGCAAGAACGACTACACCAACAAGAACCGCAACAAGAAGACTCCAGTACACCCACAAGGCAAGAAGAAGTTTCGCGACTTCGGGAAGGCCAAGAAGTTGTTCCATCGCGTCCTCACCGCTTTCGACGACCTCAATCTCAGCGAGGTGGAGGGGTGGAGCGACGATGATGGGAAGGACGAGCAAGATCCCAAGGATGGCGAGGACTTCTCCAAAGATGTGCTTCATGGCCCTCGAGGGCTTAATCGAGCGACAATGAGCTGCATCTCGACTCGGATGTGGTATGCCCCACCTACGACCATCTCAATCATGCTTTTCTTAAGCTAGGTGGATTTCATGCTAGAGCTAAGGCTAGGTGTACTGAGTTAGAGAAGGAAGTAGATAGATTGTCACTAAAGATTATTGCTCTTACATCTTCTCCTTCTAGTGATGATTGTGATACATGTTGTGCTCTGTTGGGTGATATGGAGAAATTAAGGACCTCTCATGCTAGTCTGTCTTCTGAGCTTGATTTGATTAAGGTGGAGAACATTAGTCTTCTTGCTGAGCTTGAGATGAGTAAGGTAGTTCCTGTTTCATCTTCTACTGTTAACACTATTTCTTGCACCTCATGTGAGGATAAGGATAATGCTTTTAGAGGTCTTTATACATTGCTTCTCGATCTGCCCGAGACTTGTGAAAGTTGTAACAATTTGAAGATGAACCTAAAACGGGCAGATCATAAAATTGCAGAATTACAAGCTTTTCTTCTTGAGCCTATTGCTTCATGTGTGAACTGTCCTAAGTTAATCAATGAACTTGAGTCTGTTTCAAAAGCAGTTTCAAGAAATGATTGACACTAATAAGAAAATGGCTCGCTTTGCGACAAAGGACTCGTTAGCTCACCATGCATTAGTTGTGATAAACTAAAACTTGAACTCGTTGCTTTAAATGAAAAATGTGTGAAGCTAACTAAGGACCAACTAGTGAAGCCATCAACTGCTTGTGATGTGATTGCTGGTGTGGGGGAGAAGCCCAAGGGTAAGGTTGAGACGCTTAGGAGCGTGAACCAAACTGCTAGTAGTAGGACTGTCCCATCAGAGTCGGCTGTGCGTGCACAAGCCATTCTTTCCTCTACTGTTGGTTCTTCTTCTGCTCCCTTACCTTCATTGTCTCTTCTCCTCCTGCTCTTCTTGTGCCTCTCTGTTTGGGAGTGTCGGTGCCTTATGAACACTCTCGAGAGATTTGTCGAGGCAAGAAGAAGCTTAATCTTATTCTAGACCAATCAAGATTTGCAAATTCAATCAAGGTCTAGGATATGATTTTCTAGAAGATGAAGGAAGCATCCACCGTCATGCTCGCACCCATAGCCATAGTGTGATTGAGGTCAAGCCCAAGAACAAGAAAGTTCAATTTAAATCAGCGGGCTTTGTTCAAGGGATTTCTGACAGCAAGGTGATTCCACCTATAGCTTCGGCCTCTCGTAGGCGAGGCCATCTCATGCTACCGCCTCGGCGGTATCATTGCACCTTCGCCGAAGGATGGACATTTGATCGACCATTGCTTCAAGCGCGCAAGATCGCGCCAAGAGACCGTGTTGAGTCTCTTAGGCGTATTCGTGGTCACCTCGGACCTTGAGTGCACCTAAGACCAACACGAGGTCTAGGCTTGCTCTTGTTGGTAGCTTTGGGCGACATCGAGGACTTGGTTCTTCGAAGTTTTCGCTTTGTCCTCATGCTCCCTCTGGTCGTGACTTCCGCTGTCCTAAGGGTAGATCTCGTTTTCCCCATCGAGATGCCTACCCGCGGCATGATCAGCCTGTTGCCGCTGCGCCGACTCGCTCGTCCGTAGCGCTTGGACCCGAGAATAGCTTCGTGTCTGCACACGCACCTTCTGCTTCTTTGGGTAACAGAGAGCGTAGGGTAGATAGAGGTCGATCGTGCTTGACTACTTCATCGCTCCGACGTGTTACTCAAGATTGGTGCCAAAATCACTCTTGATTTATCCCAGTACTGAGACATTACTCTCTGTTTGACTCAGGTTCGTCGGGCAGTGAAGGGAAAGGTTTGGCTTGTAGACTCCGGGTGTTCACGACACATGACCGGAGATTCCCGTTGGTTTTCTTCCCTTGCCCGTGCTCCAGGTGATGAGATGATCACCTTCGGAGATGCTTCATCCGGGCGCCATCGCCAAAGGTACTGTCTGCGTTAATGACTCATTTATTTTGAAAGATGTTGCTTTGGTTAGTAAGTGCAGACAATTTGCTTTCGCCTCTCGACCACCGATGACGATTTCGAGGTGAGCTTTAAGAAGAACAACTGCAAAATTCTTGATTCTTCGGGTAGTCTGGTTTGCAGGATTTCTCGTTTTGGGAGGATCTTTCGTGCTGATTTTTCTGAGTCTTTTGGTGATCCTCTCCATTGTTTAGTTGCTTCTGAGTCCCGCGATCTCATTCGTGGTCTGCCGAAACTCAAGATGGTCAAAGATCTTGTTTGCGCTCCATGCCGGCACGGCAAGATGGTTGCCGCTTCTCACCCTCCGGTCACAGCTTACTATGACCAATGCACCGGACAATGCTCCATATGAACACCGTTGGACCACTCGAGTGCGATCGGCAGGAGGAAGTGGTATGTTCTTGTTGTGGTCGATGACTTCGAGGTACTCTTGGGTGTTTTCTTAGCCTCGAAGGATGAGACGCTTACACATTTCCGAGGTCTTTTCAAGAGGCTTTCGCTGAGCTTCCGGTGCCTTACGAGCGATCTGCAGGTGACAATGGCACGGAGTTCAAGAATTCCTACTTTGAGAGTTTCTGCGTTGAGATAGGTCTAGAGCACCGCCTCTTCTCCGCACGTCCCACGAGAATGGCGTCGTGGAGAGGAAGAACCGCACCTTGGTCGAGATGGCGTGACAATGCTCGATGAATACTCTACACCGCGGAAGTTTTGGGCTGAGGCTATAGCCACCGCGTGCCATGTTTCGAACAGAGTTTTTCTCAGGGCACACTTGCACCGCACTTCTTATGAGTTGAGATATGGGCGTAAACCCAGTGTTTCTCATTTTCGTGTGTTTGGTTGCAAGTGCATTATTCTGAAGTCTGGAAACCTAGATAAGTTCGAATCACGTTTTTGTGATGGGATCTTTCTAGGCTACTCGACTTCTTTGCGGGCTTATAGGGTCTGGAACTGCGAGTCTAGTAAAATGGTAGAAACCTGTGAGGTGACTTTCGATGAGGCCAGTCCGGGGACTAGGCTCGGGGACCATCTTTGTGGATGATGAGGATGATGGAGATGAGGGTTGTCTACCCGATCCAGTCCCTCATCCACCCCTTGAGATGCCGTCTTCGACCGCACCTCAAGGCGATCAGCCTTTGCCTTCTGCTTCTTCTGGAGCTAGTGGCTCTGTTCCTACCTCGTCAGCTCACGAGGTAGAGGCCACTTCTTCATCTCATCCTGGACCTCCTAGACATATCCAGAAAGCTCATCCTTCTGAGCAGATGATTGGAGATCTCTTTGAGCGAGTCACACGCTCAAAGTCTGGCGTGTCACTTTTCTGTCTCCACTCTGCCTTCGTTGCCTCATTTGAGCCCAAGGACGTGTGTCATGCTTTATCTGATGAGTCTTGGGTCAATGCCATGAATGAGGAGCTGGAGAGTTTCGAAAGAAACAAGGTCTGGACGCTTATTGAGCCCCCTCGAGGTCACAATATCATTGGGACCAAATGGGTGTTCAAAAAAAAGCAAAGTGAGGATGGGGTAGTCATTCGAAACAAGGCTAGACTGGTTGCTCAGGGGTACTCCCAGATTGAGGGTCTAGATTTCGAGGAGACCTTTGCCCCTGTAGCTAGACTTGAGGCCATTAGAATTCGCTTGCCTTTGCGCTTCTAAGGGTTTCAAGCTTTACCGATGGACGCCAAGAGTGCCTTTCTCAATGGCTTTATTGAGGAAGAAGTCTATGTGAGATGACCTCGGGTTTCGAGAACCCCAAATACCCTAATCATGTCTACAAGCTTTCCAAAGCGCTGTATGGACTTAAGTAGGCCCCTAGAGCTTGGTATGAAAGGCTTAAGTCCTATTTGTTGAGGCATGATTTCGAGATGGGTAAAGTTGATAAGACCTTGTTCACTCGTCGACTTGGCAATGACCTTCTGCTCGTCCAAATTTATGTCGATGACATTATCTTTGGCGGCTCTTCTCATGCTCTAGTTTCACGCCTCTCGGATGTCATGAGCACCGAGTTTGAGATGAGCATGATGGGTGAGTTGACTTTCTTCCTTGGCTTCCGGATCAAGCGCACTCGGGAGGGTACCTTCTTGCATCAAGGCAAGTACACTCGTGATCTCCCGAGACGCTTCGACATGAGTGATGGAAAGCGGTGTCAACTCCGATGGCTTCTACTACCGCACTTGACCCGTATGAGGACGGCGAGCCGCTTGATCAAAAGGAGTTCGAAGTATGATTGGCTCTCTCTGTACCTCACGCCTCGAGACCGGACATACACTTTTCCGTGTGTCTATGTGCTCGGTTTGAGCTTCTCCTCGCGTGTCTCACCGCCAAAGGTGAAGCGCATCTTCGGTACCTTCGAGCTACCATTGACTATGGTATCGGTACTCTTCCTCCTCCCGCTCATCTCTTAGAGCCTTCTCGGATGTAGACTTTGCCGGCTGTAGGATAGATAGGAAGAGCACTTCGGGCACCTGCCAGTTCATTGGCACTTCTCTCGTTTCGTGGTCCTCGAGGAAGCAGTCTGGTGTTGCACAGTCCACTGCAGAGGCCGAGTACGTTGTTGCAGCCAGTTGCTGTAGCCACGTGCTTTGGATGGTCTCGACTCTGCGGGACTTGGGTTAGCTATCGACCGTGCTCCACTCTTTTGCGATAACACGTCTGCGATTAGCATTGCTAAGAACCCAGTGCAGCACTCTCGGACCAAGCACATTGATATCAGATATCACTTTCTTCGAGACCATGTAGAGAAGGGTGACATCGTGCTTCAGTTTGTGGAGAGTGACCACCAGTTGGCTGATATCTTCACCAAGCCTTTGGATAGCACGAGGTTTTCAACTCTGCGGGGAGAGCTTGGGGTGGTTTGTCCTTATGGACTGTTGTGAGGGGGAGCTTTGGGCTTTACTGCTTTATCATATTCTTTATGCTTCTGTATCCTTACTGTTGCATCACATTTTCGGGTGCATTGGGCTTAGTCCTTCTAGCACAGGTTAGAGTGTGTCTCTTGCTGAGTGCTTAGACTTCTTGCTCTTATCTTGTGCTTTCAGGATAACTGTTTCTTATCTCACTAGGTTGAGCTCACTCACTTCTTGTAGGTTCTAGCGAGGGTTGGGCCACCCTCGGGTAGACAGGGTACATGTTTGCTCTCTAGTGTGTGTTTTTCTCGACAGCTGTTCGTCCTGGAGTCATATGGGGTAGATGAGAGTCAGTCTGAGCCATAATTGTCTCTATATCTTGTCTATGCTTTAAGGACTTCCCTTCTTGTCTTATTTGCCAGCTTCTCATTTTATTGCTTTGGTTCAGGGGGAGTTCAGTTGGGAACTTCTAGATCTTAATGTTGACATAACTCAACTTGAATTAAAAATTTGCATCTCATGTTGAGGGGGAGCTGGATTTTCTGCATTTACATTGTAAAATAAATGCATGGAGCCTTGATTATTATCTTTTCATGACATGATTTCATTTATATTACATCTTGCCATGATTTGTGCCTCATTGCTAAATAGATCATGACCTTATATGTGTAGTCAAGTCTTTGCCATGATAGGTTAATTAAAATGCTAAATTTGACCTAATTCATGTCATGTTCATATTTGAGACTAGTCAGCTTTGCGTTATCTTTTTATGGTTCATGCCATGTCAAATAGGCTGAGTTGAGTCTTGAATCATTGTTGAATCAGTTTCTTGATGACACATAAGTTAGTACAATCTATTAAAACCAAAAAGATCTCTTTTGTGCGAAAAAACTGATCTCACCAATTCCTTCTCATGAGACGGCTTGCCATTGCACAAGGCATGAACTCAGGGGAGATTTGGATGACCAAGATCATCTTCTTAAGCTCATTGCTTGAAGTGGTCGCATAAGGCTTGAGGTCTAGCACATGACTAAACAACAAAAAAATGGTTGGAAACAATCATATGATTTCTAAAGTCAAAGTTTGTCAATTGTGCTCAATTGCTAAAAAGTTCAATGTACTCCAACAATTGTATCATTCTTGAACTAATAGCACTCTAGTTGACTCAACACTAGCTTCTCGGTTCCATTTAGCTTATTGACATGGCCTGTCTCATTTCTGGATACCTCTAGCTAGACTAAAATCATGTTTGACTTGACTTGCTAAGCACTCTCACTAAAATTCAGATTATGCCTTATCTCGCTTAGCTTCACTTTACATACATAGTCATGATCCTTGTAGCATACTTGTATGTTATGGCTTGATGTAATACATAATGGTCATTTTGGATAATTCTTATGGCTTTTCATACTTAAAATGATCAAATTAGCCATTTCATCCATTTTCATGACTTTTTCTCTCTCCTGCATTCTTGATGGGTTTATTGCCAAAAGGGGGAGAATAGTGGTAGAAAAAGCCACTTTGGGAGCTTTGAGGAAAAATTGTTCTCTCTTTTGCTCCTTCTGTCGACATGGTCATTAGTTTCATTCTTGTTCTTATGGACCATGTTAGACTCTTCAAACTCAACTTCTTGCTTTTTCTGGGTTTGTCAATATACTCATCAAGGGGGAGATTGAGAGACCATGTGGAGGTCGTCTCGTGTGTATGATGAGTAATTGACATCGGTTAAAAAAAGTCGAGTTTGATTTGGTTGGTTCGGACCTTGACGGTCGGACTTGGTCAAACTTAGTCGTATGTACTTAGGATGCATATTCTGATGATTCGACAGGTTTGGGCTATTACATTGATGCTATTTATGCTTTCATGTATCGAGCGGTGCTATTTGACATGTTTCTTGTCTGTGTGGCTGCAGGACGTCGAGGCGGAGTCGTGGCGAGACACGGTGGACCGGACTAGGCGCAGGTGGCGCTGAGGTCAGAATGGTCGGGATGTGTCAAAGACGACGTGGACTCGAGGTGGTTGCGAGGCGTGCGAGGCAAGGAGCGCGGAAGCTTCCCGGAAGGTGCAGGAGGGGCGAAACGGGAATTTCGCAAGGCTGCACAAGCGGGAGACGGCTCCGTTAGGGTTTAGCCGGCGTAACGGGTTGGAGATCCGTTAGCCAAAGGGCTATAAATAGAGGTGAGGGGCTGCATACCCCTTAGGACACTTAAGAGCTTATTCATATCTTTGTGTGTGTTGTGTTCCTCCCAAGAAGCTTGTGAGGCTCTTGGCGTTTTTGAGGATTGAGAGAGAGAGGATGGATTGAGAGTCTTGTAATTACTCCTCTTGTTCTAATGTCCTTGCGTATGGGGATTTAGTGTGATTGTGTTCTTGAGGAGGATGAAATGAAATGGATTGGTTGTGTATTAGTTTCTTGTCTCAGTTCCTTTGATTGAGATGTTATGGTGATCTATTTTTTTGGTTTGGTTTGTCTTTTCAGTCCAGCGGTTCTGCTATAAAATCGAGTATATGACTGTGTTTTAGAACGGCAATGAAATGGTTCAGTTTTTCTTTTGCCGTTTTCAGTTCTTGCTAGATGCTACTTTCGGCAGTGCTCCTGTTCTGTTTTTGCCTCTCATTTCCGATCAAGCCAGTGGTTAAGTCAGCAGGTTTGATCATTTAGCTGTTGGCAGCAAGATATCTTTTGGGCAGCTGAATTTTTCGGTTTGGTGTTCTGCTGTTCAGCAGCAGCTCTACAAGTTTAGCTTTGGTTTACTCCTGTGAAGACAGAGCAAGTTGGATGGGATGACTATTGTGTTTGAAAGCTTTGATTTTAGTGGCGTGAGAAGAACATCAAATGATTAGCATTTTTCCTGTGTTTCAGTTCACTCAGTATTTATTTTTTTTTCTATCTTCTCCTTCGGCTGCTTTGGACAACAATCGTGCAGTCTGTTTGCTGCTGCAGAAAAATTGTTGGACAGCTAACAGTCAGGCTTGCAGCTACAAATTTCTTTTGGTCTTTGCTGTTTTTCAGTTTCAGCAGTTTCGGTTTGGCCTGCTGCAGATTTCAGTTCTTGCTGCTGCTTTGATCTTTTCAGCCTTTGTCTGTTTGGCTTTTTAGTTGTTCGGCTAGTAGAGTTTACTTTCTGTCTTTGCAGTTCTTCCTCTGTTGGCAGACTGCTTTTTGTTCCTCTTCTTTTGCGGCAAGGCACAAGGAGCAGTTCAGTTAGCACATGTTTCTCACTTTTCTTTTTTTCTTTTACTGATGTTTGTCTATTTTGCATGCAGATCAAACGGTATTATTTTCAGCTGAAATTTTTACTGATCACTCTCTGATTTATGCTGAATTTTTTAGTATCGCATGCGTTCCAATTTTAGCAGAATTAATTTTCTGAGTTGCCTCGGTCTGCAGTGTACGAATTCTCGGGGCCGATTTTAGAAGAGAACGATATTCACCCACTCTGTCGCCATTTCGGTCCTACAGGGGGATGAAGGACTGGATCGGGTAGATAACTCTCGTCTCCATCGTCCTCATCATCCACAAAGATGGTCTCGGATTGCTCTAAAGAACCTGAGATATCGGGCCTAGTCCCTGGACTGGCCTCGTCGAAGGTCACCTCACAGGTCTCTACCATTTTACTAGACTCGCAGTTCCAAACCCTATAAGCCCGCGAAGAAGTGGAGTAGCCTAGAAAGATCCCATCACAAGAGCGTGACTCGAACTTATCTAGGTTCCCGGACTTCAAAATAATGCACTTGCAACCAAACACATGAAAATGAGAGACGTTGGGCTTTCGCCCATATCTCAGCTCATAAGAAGTGCGGTGCAAGTGTGCCCTCAGAAAAACTCGATTTGAGACATGGCACGCAGTAGCTATAGCCTCAGCCCAAAACTTCCGCGGTGTAGAGTACTCATCAAGCATCATCCTGGCCATCTCGACCAAGGTACGGTTCTTTCTCTCTACGACGCCATTTTGTTGTGGGACGTGCGGAGAGGAGAACTAATGCTCTACACCTGTCTCAACACAGAATCTCTCAAAGTAGAAATTCTTGAACTCCGTGCCATTGTCACTACGGATCGCTCGTAAGACACCAGGGAGCTCAACAGAAAGCCTACTGAAAAGACCTCGAAAATATGAAAACGTCTCATCCTTCGAGGCTAAGAAAAACACCCAAGAATACCTCGAGAAGTCATCGACCACGACAAGGACATACCACTTCCCTCCTGCTGACTGCACTCGAGCTGGTCCAACGGTGTCCATATGGAGCAGCTGTCCCGGTGCATCAGTCATAGTCACTGTGACCGAAGGATGAGAAGCGGCAACCATCTTGCCGTGCCGGCATGGAGCACAAACCAGATCTTTGACCATCTTGAGTTTCGGCAGACCATGAATGAGATCGTGGCTACTAACTCAGGTCAAATGGTCAAATCCTATATGACCAAGTCTCCTAAGCAAAAAAGTAAGGTCACGGGACTCAGAAGCAACTAAACACCGGAGAGGATCGCCAGAAGACTCAACAAAATCAGCACGAAAGATCCTCCCATAACGAGAAATCCCGCAAACCAGACTACCCGAAGAATCAAGAATTTTGCAAGTGTTTTTCTTAAAGCTTACCACGAAACCGTCATCGGTAAGCTGGGAAACTGAAAGCAAATTGTTATGCAGCTTGCTCACCAAGGCAACATCTTTTAAAATAAATGAATCATTAACGCTCGTCGTCGGAGTCGGAGTACAGCTCGCTGTCGCTCAGTTCGCCCTCAAGGGCCATGAAGCACATCCCGGAGAAGTCGTCGTCGCCCTTGGGGTCTTAATCATCGATCCCGTCATAATCGCTCCATTCCTCCACCTCGCTGAGATCGTGGTCGTCGAAGGTGGTGAGGACGCGGTGGAAGAGCTTCTTGGCATTTCCAAAGTCGCGGAACTTCTTCTTGCCTTGAGGATACGCTGGAGACTTCTTGTTGCGGTTCTTGTCGGTGTAGTCGTTCTTGTCCAAACCGCCGTAGTCGTTCTTGCGCTTCTCCAGGTTGGGGCAGTTTGCTCGAATGTGGTTGGGGCCACCACACTCGAAGTAAATCATAGGTCCTCCTCTCTTCCCATCCCTCCTCCTCTTGTAAGCATGGGAAAATCTTCGAGCTAGGAGAGCAGCAAGGGAGAAACCGCAAATCAGCTCAGAAGAAGAAGATCCAGAAGTGGGATCGGTGACTAAGGCAATCGACTGCGACTTCGACCTACGAGAGACTATGTCAATCTCGTGAGTACAACACGTCATGAGTCAAAGTCAAGAGGTTGGTGGTGTCTTTGATGGTAGTCACCTTCATCTCCCAAACACGCAGGTCGAGTGCAGCGAGCATCTGTCGAGCGTTATCTGAGTCAGGGTATGTGAGACCGACTGCTCGGAGATTGCTCAAAATCTTATGAAAACGCGCAAAGTACTCATCAAGGGACTCACCAGCGAGCATTTCAAACTTGTTGTAATCTCTCTTGAACTGGTCCTATCGCACCGTCTTTATTTGGGTGGTGCCCTCATGGTAAGCATCGAGGGTCCCCCAAATATCGAAGGCGGACGAAAGATGAGAAATGCGATCAAACTCGCTACGACTCAGGCCCTGGATTATGATGTTCCTTGCCTTAGCGTTCGCCTCAACATCAGGCATGTTTCTAGTGTTGATGTTTTCATCGGCAGCAACAACAAACCGGACATTGACCTTATGCCAGATGGCATACCCCTGAGCCTGGATGTATGTCTCCATTCGGCTCTTCCAGAAGGGGTAATCGATGCCATCAAAAATGGGAGGCTTGGTCGAGTACTTGTCCATTGCCATGGCTCTAGAGACCGGTTAAGATTTATGAAGAAGAGCTAACCGGCTCTGATACCAATTGTAGAATCGGAAATGGCAACAGAGGGAGGGTGAATGGTGCATTTTAAAAATCGCCCCCAAAGTATTCACTCGAAGACTCTTCTCTGATAGCTAACAAAATGTGACTTCAACTCAAAGACCCAGCCGATCTCAAGAAATGCCAATTCAAAAACAAGAAATACTACTGCAGAAATGCAGAAAATTTAAACAAATAGATTATCACCAGTAAACTGAAATCTGAAAACTGACGTATTGAATTCCTGAAAACAGCAGAGGGACAACACTAGGTTCCAAGAAGATGGCTTTACCAAAGGCTGAAAAAGAACAAAAACTGCTGAACACACAAGTTTCAGAGGACAGCTAACTGCAGAACACAAACTAAAAATCAACTCAAAACAGACTGCTACAGGGAGAAGGACAGCAGACCAAAGTTTGCACCAATACACAGCTTCAATGTTATGGCCGAAAGCTACTTTGCTGCCGAAATCTAAAAGTCTGCAGTAAGGTTCAGTTTCAGGAAGTGTTGAGAGAAAAGCAAACAGCAAAATCAGCCGGAAAAGAAAAGGTTCACAACAGAGATCAAAAGCCTTAGAAGAGACTCTATCCAGTAATCAAGATTGCTACTTGAAGGACTTATTTGAGATTTAGAGTTTGATTCCCTACGTGAGAAAGAGTGAAATTCTTAAAAGAGGGGAATCTGCAAGGAGACAAAAAGAACACGAACAGTAATTACTCCATTGCCGCAGAGAACAAGAAAAGGCAACCAAAGACCAACTGTTTGAAGATTCTTGAACCTCTTCAACAAGCAGGAAAATAAAAGAAAAACTTTAGATCAAGAGAGACACAGGGCCCAAACATTCCTCTGATTTGAAGATCAAGGAATCAGTGATTGCTCTGTTCGAGTAACAGTAAACCCTATAGAATCACGGAACAGAGGGATTTGGGCGTAAGATTAAAAAATTGATTTTGCCTTTTTCTCCTGGGGATGGAATGGGCAAATAGCCTTGAGTAATTTCCCATACAGAACCAAGTATTCTTGCATCAACTCAAACACAAACTCATCACAAAACAGAAACAGCAAGGTGACAGAGAAAACCAGATGAAGAACTGAAAGCAAAAGGAAAAGCTACAGAGAGCTGCTCCAAATACTAAATTCTCATCTCCTCTTTGGTTCTTTGATCATGGAACCCAAAGATTAGCTAGAGGATAGCCTTAGGGCACAGAGGCTCAATCCTGGGCACAATCTTTTGAAGAGACATCAAGATAACATCAAAACCCTAGAAGAGGAAAAGAAGAACAAAGGAAGCCCAAAAACCAAATATGAGATTAAACTTGGTTTGCTCTTAAGATCAACTAGCCAAATGGCTTTTGAGCATCTCCCATGTCATAGCAACCCATTTTGGAACTTCCCAGCAGGAAACATCTCAAAACTCAAAAGGTCAAGAAATCATCCCAAAGAGAAACGAAGAACAGAGAGGCACAGGAGATAAAACTTCAGATTTTCATTCATGAAAAGCAAGGAATACAAAGAACTACATCCCCATATGCATGGACATTAGAACAAGTGATGATTACAAGATTTCTCAACTCATCTCCACCCTCTCCCTCTCTCAAGAACCCACACACTACATGCTTGGAGAAGGGATGCACAACGTACACACACAGAGCACTTGGGAGACACAACCTGTAGCCCTCAACCACTAAAGAGCCAAAGGTAAAACCACTTCTCAAAGCCATCCGATCACCTCGTGTCTCGCCACGACTCCGTCTCGACGTCCTGCAGCCAACACAGACAAGAAACACATCAACTAGCACCGCTCGATACATGCAAGCATAATAACATCAACAAATCATACTTACGCATAATAGAGTCCAAACCTGTTGAAACATCAGAATATGCATCCTAATCCCATACGACCAAGTTTGACCAAGTCCGACCGAGCCCGTTACACCACGCAACGTCAAGGTCCGAACCAACCAACTCAAACTCGACTTTCCTAAATCGATGTCAATTACTCATCATACACACGAGATGACCTCCACATGGTCTCTCAAAATGGGAACCAGTTCAAGCATCGTCTTCAGCGCCAGCGGCTTCTTCTCGCGGATCGGTGCAGATGCTAGCAGCCGCTCCGACTTAGCCTTGGGTGCCTCCTCAGCCTCACTACTATACTCCTGGAGGGATGCCACCAGGGTACTTTTGGCCACCTCCTCCCGCGGCATTGTTTCCAGCTGTGGCGCCTTCAGCTCCTCCTGCAGCGGCAGCACCGCCATACCCGGGTGTTGGGGCACCAGCCGCCCCAGCATCAGTCTCCTACACCTTGCCGACTGCTGAGGCGGCGGGTCGTCCCGATGTGGTGACAAGTACACTTTTGGTGGATTCTGTGGAGGCTTTTGTTTTATTTGACTCTGGGGCTACTTTCTCCTTTGCATCCTTAGAGTTTGCTAGTCGGGCCAAGATGAGTTTGCGTTTATAGCTCAGTTTGTTTTAGTCCATTCGCCTAGGGGAATTCTTTCCAGTTCCCCAGTCTGTCCGGGTTGTGTGCTTACTATAGATGGGGAGGATTTTGCTGCTAATCTGATGGTTATGAAGATGGAGCCGTTTGATGTTATTTTGGGAATGTATTGGTTGCATAGTTACCGTGCTGTCATATCATGTTTTTGGAAGACACTAACTCTGCAAGCGCCATCGGGCCAAGAGATAGTATTCCAGGGTAGTGCTTCCTCTTTTTCACCTAGTGTGCTGGCTAGTCTGTATCCTGGTAGTAGAGTACTAAAGAGTGGATTTCTTTTATCTCTAGTGGAAAAGCCAAATTCCTCTTTGATTACAGAAAGTATCCTGGTGGTTCGGGAATTCTTGGATGTATTTCCAGTAGAGTTGCTAGGGATGCCACCTCCGCGTCCAATGGAGTTCAGGATTGATTTAGTGCCAGGGGCACGACCAGTTTCTATGACCCCGTACCGTTTGGCTCAACCTTTTCAGGAAAAACTAAATAAGCAGTTGGATGATTTGAGAGCGAATGACCTTATTTGACCGAGCGTGTCTCCGTTGGGATCACCGGTGCTATTTACCAAGAAGATGGAAGTTGGCGCATGTGCATTGATTATCGTGCTCTCAACCAATTGATCATCAAGAATAAGTATCCTTTTGAGAGACCATGTGGAGGTCATCCCGTGTGTATGATGAGTAATTGACATCGGTTTAAGGAAAGTCGAGTTTGAGTTGGTTGGTTCGGACCTTGACTTTGCATGGTGTAACGGGCTCGGTCGGACTTGGTCAAACTTGGTCGTATGGAATTAGGATCCATATTCTGATGATTCGATCGGTTTGGGCTTTGGGTATTTCATGCATGAGTATGTTTCTTTGATGCTAATATTGATTATGTTATTTCGTGCGGTGCTATGTGACGGTTTGCTTGTCTGTGTGGTTGCAGGACTTCGGAGTTAGGTCATGGTGAAGCGTGGGAAGACCGAGACTAGGCACAGGAGGTGTTGAGGTCCAGACAGTCGGAGGCGCCAAAGATGATCGAGGCTGCTGAGGTGGTTGTGAGCCGGGAGATGTGGAACTGGAGCTGGAGCTGCCAGAGGTGGACACGACGGGCAGCGACGAGGTGGACCGGGACTAGACTCAGGGAGGAGTCGAGGTCCGACGGTCGAGATGCCGGTGCGATCGTGTGCAATGGAGCAGGACGGTGGGGCGGACTCGGGAGGAGTCGAGGTCCAGTCGGTCGGAGTTAGGTGCGGTCATGCGTGATCGACAAGGAACGAGGAAGCTTCCCGGAAGGTGCAGGAGGGGTGTTTCGGTAAAAGCGCAAAGCTGCACAAAAGGAAGCGGGTTTGGATAAAGCATTGGAGTTGTTGGAGGCTTAGCGGGTAAAGGCATGTTGCAAACCCGCTAGTGGAGGCTATAAATAGATAGGTGCTCTCTAGTGCTGAAATTGAGGGTTTTGGTGTGTGTGCTCTCCATGGCTTTAGGAGAGAGTTAGGGTTTTGTTTTTCTCTCCATGTGTTGTGTCATCTTTCTCTTTGTTGGAGTTAGTTTTGTTTTCCTTTCTTGAGTAGTGAAGAATGAGTGGAGACAACATAAGGGGTCCTGGCTTCTGTCTCTATGTATCCCACATAGGTTCTTGATTTTCACTTATGGAGTATATGCGTATGGGAAGGTATGTGAGATGGTTGTAAGAAAACCAGAGTAATCATTCATGTATTTGTTTGAATCGAGAAGACTTCGCTTTGAGATCTTTGTGGAGCTATGGTTTCTCTCGTGTTGCGGTTTGTTTTAAGATTGTCTCTGCTCGCCTCTGTTCTTCTCTTCTTGTTACGAGTTGATTTATTGTTTGAGTAGTCGCAAAATCATCTCCTCTGAACTGGAGATTACTTCAAGGGCTTTGGCTAGAATATACCTGAGAGGAAACATTTGAATCTCAGTTCTTTTTCTTTTAGAAATTATGGTTGCCCAAACTTCTTTTGTTTTCAGTTTCTAGGGTTTTTGGAGACAGAGCATTTATGCTTTCTTGATATCTTCTTGAGTTTAGGTGGTTTTCATGTTGTGAGATCCTTTCCTGCTGAGATGAAGAGTCACATGATCAATAGATATGAGATTCTCAATCTTTTCAAAGATTTGATTTCACTTATCTATTCAACTCTCCTTTTCGAGATCATGCTCGCCTATGTTTGTCTCAACCGAATTGATCCCTTTTTAATTCCGAGGTTGAATGTCTATTTGATTTAAGGTCCTGATTTTGTTACCGAAAAGAGTAGCAAGGATTCGATGTTCTTCGTCTTCAGCCTCTTACATTCCTCTCTGTCGACAAAAGCTCTCGGCAGATTTCAGTTTTGAGACAGCAGTTCTTGAGCCGCTGAGCTCTTTTCTTTTTCTGGTTTTTGCTTTCTCCTTTGCTAGCAGCTGGTTGTCTTCTTTGCTTTCAGTTTCTTTCTTCTGGCTGCAACTTTAGCCTTTTTAATTTGTCTATTTTCAGCCTTCGGCTCTCTTTGCAGTTTCAGCTTTTCGGACAACAGTAGAGCAGTTCTTGTGCTCTTTTCTTTCAGTTGATCGGATTTCTTTCTTCAATCTGATTTCGTTCTTGTATTTCAATTGGTTCCTCTCTTTTAGGTTCTGTCCTCTCTCCCTGTTGGCAGTCTCGGTTGTTTAATAATTGTTCTGCTTTTGCCTCAATCAAGGTAGTCGGTAGCTATCTCTGAACCTATTAATTTCCGACAATACTCAGTTGGCAGTTTTCGGTTGTGTTAGCTCCTCTGTCTATTTCTCTGCCAAGCTGCTCTTTCAGTCATTTTCTTAGTTTCTGAATTTTGGTCAGCTGTTTGAAATGTTGTCCCATTTTCTGACCTGAAGAATCAAAACTATCTGATGGTCGTTTCCTTGTTCTTGACTGCCGAAGAAATCACCTATCTGCCTCGGTCAGACCAGATTAGGACCTACAGTCCGACTGCTTCTGTGCTTACGGTTGATCTATCCTGTTCTAGAAATTGAGTGCAGTTCGGTCATGAGCTTTTCAGTCTTCTAGGAAATTCAGTTTGCAGTATCCAGTCCTTGATGTTCTCGGCAAAAGTTGATTTCAGTTTTTGTTTTGTTCTTCTCTTCTTTCAGTGAGCAAACTTCTTTTGTCTTCATAGCTGTCATAGCTATTGGAGAAAAGATAGTGTGAATATTTGGGGCGGATTAAAAGGCACCATTCACCGCCCCCTCTGTTTCCATTTTCGATCCTACACCTTTACCCCGCGTTGAATATTTATTTGATCAGTTGAGAGGAGCTAAGGTATTTTTCAAATATTGATCTCCAGTCGGAATGCAATCAAATTCCTGTCCGAGAGGAGGATATTGAGAAAACGGCGTTCTCCACAAGGTATGGGCATTTTGAATTTAAAGTTATATCTTTTGGACTAACAAATGCCCCTGCTGCTTTCATGGAGACAATGAACATGATGTTGCATGAGTATTTGGCTGACTTTGTAGTCGTATTCATTGATGATATTTTGATTTACTCAAAGAACGAAGCAGATCATGGACGACATCTGAGGCTTGTATTGGAGACACTAAGGGAGCATAAGTTCTTTGCTAAGTTTAAGAAATGTGAGTTCTGGGTGTCTCAGGTGGGGTTCTTGGGTCATATCATCAGTGATAAGCGAATATCAGTTGATCCAAGTAAAGTTTCTACAGTGGTAGAATGGGAAAGGCCAACCAATGTCAAGGAGGTAAGGAGTTTCCTCGGGTTGGCGGGTTACTATCGACGATTTGTGCAAGATTTATCAATCATTGCCAAGCCTTTATCAAGGCTCACTCAGAAGGATATGAGGTTTTAGTGGGATGATGATTGTGAGCATAGTTTTCAGATGTTGAAAGAAAGGCTGGTGACCGCTCCTGTTCTCACTGTTCCGGAACCAGGGAAGCATTTCACGGTTTTCTCCGATGCTTCACGAGTTGGACTGGGTTGTGTTCTCATGCAGGATGGTAAGGTTTTAGCTTATGCATCGAGGCAGCTGAAGAAGCATGAGCAGAATTATCCAACCCATGATTTAGAGTTAGCCGCTGTTGTGTTTGCGTTGAAACTTTGGAGGCACTACCTGTATGGTGAGACTTGTGATGTGTTCACCGACCACAAGAGTCTTAAGTATATTTTTACCCAGAAGGATCTGAATTTGAGGCAGCGCAGGTGGCTGGAGCTGATTAAGGATTACGATCTCACAATTCATTACCATCCAGGCAAGGCCAATGTGGTGGCCGATGCTCTTAGTCACAAGGCGATGCCTGCTACTCTGGATTGTCTTATTACTGATTTTGACCGTATGGGGATATCTTATTGTTATGCGGGCACAGCACGGGTGGAGACAGTTAATCTTAGAGTCAGTCATACCAGAGCGTGTGCGGAAAGCGCAGCAGCTTGATCAGTTACTTCAGAGGGTCAGGAAGCGGTTGGAGATGGGTAAGGAAGGGGATTTCAGTTTGGATGAGTCGGGTGCATTGCATTTTAAAGGACGCCTCTGTGTGCCAAAGAAAGCGGAGGTTAAGGATGACATTTTGAGAGAAGCACATCGCACCCTATATACGGTTCATCCAGGAGAGACAAAGATGTATCGTGACTTGAAGCAGAATTTCTGGTGGAAAAGAATGAAAGTAGATATAGCTAATTATGTGGCCTCTTGTGGTGTTTGTCAGCAATTAAAGGCTGAACATAAAAGACCAGCAGAGTTATTGCAGCCATTAGAGGTCCCTCAATGGCCGTGGGATGATATTTCTGTGGATTTTGTGGTTGCGTTGCCTCGGTCACCGCGAGGCAAGGATGTGGTTTGGGTGATAGTATATCGATTCAGCAAGTCAGCACATTTCATTCCCATCCACACGACCAACTCAGCAAGTGATTTGGCACCTATTTATGTGCGGGAGATTGTGAGACTTCATGGTGTGCCAAAGACTATAGTTTCTGACAGAGATGCCAAGCTTGTTTCCAAGTTCTGGGAGAGTTTGTAGAGTGCATTGGGCACCTAGCTCCGCTTGAGTACGGCATTTCATCCACAGACAGATGGGTAGTTGGAGCGTACCATTCAGACCCTGGAGGACATGCTGAGGTCCTGTGTGTTGTCTTGGAAGGGTAGTTGGGAGGATCAGTTGCCCTTAGCGGAGTTTGCCTATAATAACAGCTATCATTCAAGTATCAAAGCTGCCCTATTTGAAGTGTTGTATGGCCGTAAGTGCAGGTCGCCCCTTTGCTGGGAAACGGTGGGCGAGAAGATAGTTTTGGGTCCGGATTGGGTCCAGAAGACGGTCGAAAGGGTGGCTTTAGTGAGGCAGAATGTGTTGGCCACCCATAGCAGGCAGAAAAGTTATGCTGATGTGAGAAGAAGGGATCTGGAATTTGAAGTAGAGGATCAGGTACTTTTGAGAGTGTATCCTACCAAGGATGTGGTGAGATTCGGTACCAAAGGGAAGCTTAGCCCGAGGTACGTTGGGCCCTTCACGATCCTAGCTCGAATCGGGAAATTGGCATACCGTTTGGATCTTCCCGAGTCTATGCGCGAGGTGCATAACATGTTTCACGCGTCTATGTTGAGAAAATACCTGAGAGATCCGGAGCTTCATATTACACTGGAACCATTGATACTTGAACAAGATCTGTCCTTTGAGTCCAAGCCAGTGCGAATTCTGGAAAGATAAGAGAAGGTGTTGAGGAATAAAACCTTGCAATATGTCAAGGTGCTTTGGTCGCAGTAGACCGAGAGGGAGGCTACGTGGGAATTGGAGTCTCGCATACGTGAACAATATCCAGAATTATTCACAATAGGTGCGTGTTTTATGATTAAGTTTGATTGTATTTAATCCTTGGCATGTGCACGGTTAGAATTCGGGGTTGAATTCTGTTTAAGGGGGGTAGAATGTAATAACTCGGAAGTGATTCGACAGATAATTGATTAATCGGAGAGAAGGACCTTAAAGGGAAGAATAAAATATCAAGTTTTGAGGAGGTTTTTCTGGTTTTTCCTGGCAACCTGGGCCTAGGCCTTGGCCCAGGAGGGATTTCGGCAAGAGGGGGAGGCGCCACCCCCCTTCCAACCCTAACCGCAGCCCCCACTCCTCCCTGTGTGCGCCGCCCCCTCCTTCCTGTGTGCGCCGCCGCCTGCCACCGATTGCGCCACCCCCTCCTCTCTGCCTTGCATTGCCCAACAACTCCTCTCCCACTCCCCTCCTCCATTGCCGGTGAAGAAGATCTCCATTCGCTGCCGGTCGATCAGAGGAAGGAAATCAATCGCAACAAGGCGATTGGATCCGGAAGAAAGGAAGAGGAAGGAAAAAGAGGAAAAAGAGAAGGGGTGGAGTTCGTGGGGTGTTCATCGTGTTCTACAGCGATTCGTCAAGGGTAATCCCTGTTTTTCTCCATGTAGATGTATATTTTAATTGTGTTAGCAATGTCGATATTCTGGACTGCTAGAACAGATTGTGTTAGACGGCTGTTTTGGGGTAGTTTCATGGGGATTTAGGTCTGGGCTTCTCCTAGAGAGTTGTAGAGGACGTCATTACCTTTCTGGTAAAAGTTATGATTTTTCTAGTAGGATTGTTCTGCACATCAGGGGAATTTCTGTTAGGTTTTGGTAGATTTGTTTGGGTGAAAAGCAAAACAGGAGAATCAGAGGATCTCCATATTATGAAAGTTGTAGATAATTTTCGTAGCTTTCCACAAAGGTCAATAAATCATGAATCGGACACTCGTGCTGAAAGTTATGATAGTTTTAGTACACTGTCCAGAGAACCCGATATGAAACTACTGTTTTTAGAAAATTGGATGGTGCGGGTGGAAGATGGCCGAATCAGGGAGTCTCACCAACTAGGTTTAGTTAGATAACTTAATTATCTTTCCAGAAAGTCTGAGAACGCCTTATTGGACTTCTGTACCGATAGATATGAATTTTTGAAGTTGACTGTTCGTAGAGGGGGACAGGATGACCGAAAGGATTTGGGGTTTTGAACCAAGCTAAACATGTTGGGTTAGTTTGTGGGTGTTTTTATTTAATCTAAAGATCCGCTACTGTCGTCTTAGCAAATATTATAATTATTATTCAGGAGGAGGATGGATCCCAAGGGCCGCACCTTCTGCACATCCCCCGTTTTAAAGGCAAGTATAATAGTGGTTTAAAGCTTATAGTGTGGATCGTTGATGATGGATGGTCTGTAGATGTTTGACCTATATTATGAGTATATGTGTTCATGATTATGATAAGGTTATGTTGGTATTGTTTATGGTCGATTGCAGTTGTAAGTGCTTATGAGAATTCCTGATGAATACATATTGTGAATGCAAGTTTTATTTGTTGAGACATTCACGCATATGCATCATGTTGATTTATTGAAGTCTTGGTCACGAGATGACCAAGCACCGAGGTCCCCGTCATGTTGATGACATGACGGGCTAAAGGTCCCCATACTTGTGGAGTATGGGCAATTGGTCGCTATACCAGACGGTATAGGCATGGGTGTGCATTGACGGATGCACACTCTGCATTACCGGTAAAATGCAAAAGAGAAGAGATAAAAAGATTTTTTATCATATTGCATAGCATGGTTTATTTATATGACTGACGGATGAATTTGTGAAATGATGTTCACGTTTGTTGTTGTTACTACTTATTATATTTGCTGAGTCATTGGACTCACTCTTGTTGTTGTTGTTGTTGTTGTTTGTTCTAGCTACCTTCATGAGATTGGCATGCATGGGGATAAAGAAATATTAGTTTTGTTGCACTTGCACGATATACTCACCATGGAAGAAAGAAAGAACATTAAACACTATTTGTCGAATAACTCAAGTGGTATTTGATTAATGATTACCAGGTTTAAAATGTAATAAAAGATTAGAACTCTTTTACATTGCTTCCATTCTTTATCTAAGTATTATTGTTATGAGTGCAATGGTAAACATAACCCAGTTTTGCTTAGAAATGATTATATTGCTTACTGTTATTCATTTCATTTGCTTAGGCTTGTTGGAACCTCTGATTTAGACAATAAACAAAGGAGGTTCTGCCGAAATTTTGTAAGACGTATAATAGTTTATCCTTATTATGTTATTAGTTTGGTAGCATTTCAGGTCATTGTTTGGCTGGGGTGTTGCAAGGATTTTAACACTTCCTTTTAGAAACGAGAGGAATCAAACCTCAACACTCGAAATAACCCAAAAAAATGCATAGAGCCACGGCTTCCACAAGTTAACGAACTTCCAACATAAAGCTTTGATTTTTTTTTCAAAAAAATCAAGCGAATAAATGAGCCATGTTTTTCAATAAGAAAGATTGAAACAGCAATGAAATATCCATCTCGCAACATAACACTACTCACGAGCAACAAAGCAACTCAACATTAAAAAAGAAACAATATTTGTCTCAAGGACAATTAAAGACCTACTAGCACCCAACAACTGCAATGAACCGCTAGCTCAAGAGAAATTCAGTAACCACAATAGGCCAAGAATTGGCTAAAATCAACTCAAGGAAGATAACAACTTTTCTAAAGAAACTCACTCACAACATCTGCAACTAAGTTACCCGAGGTAACTACATCGCTATCCCCATACTGCGAACAGTGGTATAATCTGGCAATGCCAAGGTAGCAACTACAACATCTACATCTTATCATTGACTATCCGCATTCATAACAGTCATAGGAGCAAATCATAATCATACAAGATTGTAATACCCCGAAAAATATCTTATTAATTGTTTAATTATTAGAGAGAGGGACTTATGTGAAATAATTAAATTTATAAGAATTTTGAGGGGTTTTCTGAAAATGCGAGACAACCTGGGCCTAGGCCTTGGCCCAAGAGGGAGTTCTTGGCCCAAGAGGGGGGAGGCCACCTCTTAAAACCCTAGGCAACCCTTCCCCCATGCAGCCGCCACCCCCATTGCCCTGCCGCGCCTGCCGCAACCAGCCGCCGGCGCCTTGCTGCCCTGCCGCGCCAGCCTGCCGGAGCCCTGCCGCGCCCGTGGCGAGCTGCCGCGCCAGGCCGCCCCTGCCCGCCTCCCTGCCGCGCCGGGCTGCCGCGCCCTGCCGCCGGCCGTGGCAAGCTGCCGCGCCAGGCTGTGCCGTGCCGCGCTGCGCCGTCGTCTTCGTCCGTCGCTGCACCGCGTGGATCCGGAGGAAGGAGAGGAGGAGATCGCGGGCGAGTGCGTCGTGTTCTTCATCGTGTTCGTCATGTTCGTCGACGTGTTCGTCGTCGTGTCTTCAAGGGTAATCCCGTTGCCCCCGTATTAGATTGATTTGAGTTAGTTTAGCGACGTCGGTTTTCGGATCTATTAGGACAGTTTCTGTTGGTCGGCTGTTCTGGGTTAGATCCGTCAGGATTCAGGTCTGGACCTCTTCTAGAAAATTGTAGAGGACTTAATTATCTTTCCAGGGAGTGCTAGAACGCGTTATTCCGAGTTGTGTAGCAAAAGTTATGAATTTTCTAGTGCTGCTGTTCTGCAGATCGGAGTAGTTCTGGACAGAGTTTAGTAGATCGGTTTGTGTGACGGAAATAGTTGCGAATCAGAAATTCTTCATGTTAGGAAAGTTTTATATAATTTTCTTAGCTTTCCATAAAGGTCAAGAAGTCCGGATTCCGAGTTTCTGGGTGAAAGTTATGCCTGTTTTAGTGCGCTGTCCAGAGAGTCCGACGTGAATTTGGATGCTTTAGAAAAGGGTTTGGATCGGTTAGTAAATGGCCGAATCAGAGAGTCTCCCCAACTAAGTTTTTGTAGATAATTTAATTATCTTTCCAGAGAGTCCAAGAACGCGTAATTTGGAGTTACGTACTGAAAGTTATGATTTTTGGAAGTCAGCTGTCTGTGGTTGGGCAGATTTGGCCGAGGGGAGTTGGGGATTTAATTGAGATAAATTGTTGGGTTAATTGGGGTTGCGGTTATTTTATATCCAGAAACCCGCTACTGTCATGTTAGTAATTATTAATTAATTATTCAGGAGGAGAGCGGATTCGGGGTTTCGCCTACGCTCATTCTTCGTTGTCTCGCGGTTGAGGCAAGTATAACCTTGCTATGATTAATCTGTGTGATTGAGTGATTTGGATGATATGAATGGTGTTTGAGTTATGAATGCTTTACTTATGAATTTGAGTAATGTTCTGAGTTGTGAATGCTATTTATGTTCAGTTTACATTATGGCATTTATGAGATTTGTTGATGCGTAGTATGGTGAATGCATGTTATCTCGTTGATACATTCACATATATGCATCATATTGAGAATTGTTGAAGTCTTGGTCATGTGGTGATCAAGCATCGAGGTCCCCACACTTGCGGAGTGTGGGCATTGGTCCCCTGCACCGAGGGTACAGGCATGGGTGTGCATTGACGGATGCACACTCCGCGTCACGGTAAAATGCGAAAGAGATGAGAAAGAGGAGCCTTTGATCATAATGCATAGCATGAAATTCATATGTAGTATGTTTAACTTGAGAGTTAATGTTCATGCTTGCATTTGATATCATATACTTGCCGAGTCGTTGGACTCACTCTTGTTGTTGTTTGTTTATTTTAGGTACCAATGTGAGATCAGCATACATGGGGACATGAATGGCTAGTTCGTAATCACGTGCACAATTCTTTCATTAAGAAATAAAGACAGTTATGATAAACTTGTTGGCTTGATAGTTTATTTGGTTCAGTTTGTATTTCCTTGGATTAAATGTAATAAAGACTTAGTACCTTTTGATATTACCTTTCCGTTCATTATTTAGAACTTGTGCTATTCATGCTTATTAAAACTGCCATCTGGATTAATAAACAAAGGAGGTCATGCCGAAATTTTTAGGTAATTTATATTAGTTGTTGATATATTGTGGATAGTTAGTAGCATTTCGTGGCCTATGTTAGGTCAGGTATTCTGATTGGTATCGAGCGGGCTTTAGGTCCGTGGTAATTAAACTATTAAATTGACACACTTTGGTGCAGATGGGATGGGATGGGTCAAGCATTGTATTTATGCTTTTGACATGTTATATTGATGATTTACATTATGAGATAATCTTGTATGCTTATTGATAATCTTGTATGATTATGATTTGCTCCTATGACTGTTATGACTGAGAATAGTCAATGATATGATGTAGATGTTGTGATGTGCTACCTTGGTATTGCCAGATTATATCATTGTTTGTAGTATGAGGATTAGCAATGTAGTTACCTCGGGTAACTTAATTGCAGGTGTTATGGTGAATTTACTAGAAAAGTTGTTATTATCCTTAAGTTGATTTCGCCAATTCTTGGTGATTCTGATTAATGAATTTCTTTTGAGATTGTGGTTCTTGCGGTTGAGGGTATGCAATTGGTCTCTACCATTACTTGAAGCGATTATTGTTTCTTCCGGACTCTTGAGATACTTTGCTACCGTGCTTTTTGTTGATTTGTAAGGTTAGTTCCTTCGTGGGAGTTTGTCTTGTTGCGAATCATGGCTCATTGGTTCGCTTGGTGTTTTCTTTTATTAATGCGAATTTTGAGTTGCAAAACTCATTGTTATGTGAAAGCTTTGGATCTATGTTTTCTCTTTATCTCGAGCGTTGAAGTTTATTGTTCCTTTTCCTTTTGAAAGAGAGTGTTAAGATCCTTTATGTTATTTTGCTATGCTTAAGTAGAAGGTGGTGATCATCTAAGCTAACTCGTATGGTATGAATTGTCAAGTTGTGAAGTTAGCGTGGTGCATAATTAATTCCAACTAGCATCCTTGGAAGTGTAGTTGATTAATTTTGATATTGCTTGTAATAGTTTATTAAAGAACGTTGATTAAGAAATTGCCTATACATGATTGGAACCCATGTAGTTATTGAGGAGAGTGCAGAAGAGTTACAATGATTATTATGATTGATTAAAATTCTATCATGTTGGATACATGGAATTATGTTTGACGTTAGTGATTAATCTAACTGTTTGGAATTATTAAGAAGAAGGTGTGGGAATATTGTCTTGGTAATATTAATCTTTAATGTGTCTTTTATTTAGATACTTTATGAGCGTGCACAGTTGCTAGTTTCATCTATCTTTTATCATGTTAGATTGTTGAAATATGTATAAAGAAATAGATGAATGTTGATGTATAGACTTGCAGAATCTAGTCTTACAAAGCTGGTATTATTGAAGATTAAAGTTATTTCTGTTCTAATTTCTGAATGTAAGGTAGGATACAGAATATATGCTCATGATTGTTTTATGATTGTAAAACGAAGTTAGGATCATGAATGCCGTTGTGATAAAATAATAATCAATAATTGCCAGTAACGACTAGAGTACAATTAATTTGTGCTAAATTAGAGTTGAGCATCCACAAGAATTGAATATACGAAATCTAGTAAGGGATTTATGCTAGAATATTTTGTGAGATTGTCATGTTCTAGTATCACCTTGTTTAAGAACTTTGTTCTATTTATGTGGCTTATGCACTAGGTTCTCCTAGATTAAGTAGTTGCAATCTTATTTAGATATTAGAAACATGATGAAGTGATTTCTTATGTTTCTTCTGGAAAAGTTTATGAAGGGAGTTGAGGATATGATGATGCTTGTTAAGAATGTATTATTCTGATGTTAGTATGTTGGTCCATTTGTGGTTATGATGGTAATGTTGAAGGTTCATTAAATAGAAGAATTTGAATAAATTCCTTGGTACTATTTAAATCAAAAGTTTTGATAGTGTGTATGCGATCTTTGATCTCATGATTTATGTGGTAGCTGAAATTGTTTTAAGCCAAGTGTCGTGTTGAGGGATTTTATTAGTTCTTAAAGAATTAATGTGTTGTGGTCTTCAACTCTTCTTTGTTGGAATTGTTGAGGTGATACCGTAATCAAAGAAGGTTGTTCTCTTTGTTAAAAGGAAAAGTTTGATAAAAGTTTTGGAGGTTGAAGTCAAGTTGTGTAATCTTTGTGAAGTGTGTTTGACTTCTTATTTTCGCCGCTTAAGAGTTTCTTGGGCTCAAATGACAATACTGTATTCGTATTGGTTGAGATTTGATGGTTTCTTCTCGAGGAGGCATGCGCCTTCAGCTGTGGTCTTATCCTTTGTTGTCCAAGATCTTTGTTTTCCTTGGTCTTGTGTTTATTGCAGATGGACTTTGTGCTGAAATTTCCTTCTTTTGCTTCTCCAAGAAAGGGGTAAGCAGTTTGGGTTGCAAAGACCTTTTAAGAGGTGTATGGCCACTGGTTAGTGTGGTTATGTGATCGATTTTGGTGGAATTGTGGGTGTCAAGTCGTTTGAGATTCATGGAGTGATAAATTGATTCTGTCGAATAATTCTCGGTGAGGATTTGATTCAAAAGAAGATGTTGTCCTTGGGGCTAACTAGTTATATTGTCGCAACTAGAAGAACCTAGTTATGGTTCATGAGTGCTATGTTCATTTTGTTGGAACGTTATAATTATTGTAAGTATGGGAATCTTGATCAATTTTAGTGGAGCATCATGATTGGGTACTTTGCAAGGACTAGTAGGATGATTATGATGGTGTAGTTAATGAGTATATAATCGTGAAGAAGCCCAACCGTTCTGAGAATTGTTGGGATACTAAGGATTGTTGAAAATTATGGCCATGTATGACTTGGCTTGAAAGTAACCCTCCGAGTTAGAATCTTCTTCTGAGATAATCAGGTTGAGATTATGTTTTCATGTGGTTGTGAAGGATTGAGTATGGTTGATTGTGGAAATTTTAGTCACTGAATTTAAGAGTCTTTGTATTAAATATATCGAAGTATATGTATAGAAGCCTTGGAGATGGGAAATTTTGGTTGGTGATCTATGCTAGAACCTTGGAGGCTAATGATGTGGTGTGAAAATAGTGCAACAAGTGGATTCTAAATAGTTGATGCTCATTGATAGTATTCTTTGGGTGTAGTAAATGAGTGTGGGAGCCGAGAAATTCATGTTGATTGTCCTTAAGATTTGTGGTAAAGTGATGGTGGGTGAGAATAACGATGAGATGCATTAGAAATTATTCGTTAAAGTATCATGTGGGTAGAGGAGTTGACTAGAGTATGTTATTGTGAGAATAGTAGAGTCCCTCTACAAAAGTGTGTTGGATGCACTCGGTTTGAACATAGAGTTGATGTTGCCAATTTAAGAGAATTGAACTAGTAGGGTATGGGATGATTTGGAACCTCGTGATTCAAGAGGAAGTTTATTCCTAAAAGAAAAAGAAATGGACGGGTTTGATATTTGAGTGATTCCCCGTTTACGTATATGTTGCTTATGTGCAAACTACCTACTTGAAAGTGGGGAGGTTTTTCGTGCTGAATCCTCATTTTCTCTTCTTTTGATTTGATCCTTTTTATGGGGAGTTGGTTTGTGTGGTTGCGATGAGAATTCTCTATGTTCAGTTGAATTCTATCTATGAAAAAGTGGGTTTACCTTGAGCCCTGTGGTGCGCCCGTGTTTAAGGGGGTGCTCATTGCTAAGGTAAAGAGATCGATTGAGCGTGGAAAGCTCGAGAGTTATGGGTTGTGCAGATTGTATGGTCTGATACCAAAGGGAATGTTAACCCGCTATGTATTTAATTGCTTCGGTTAGTTGCGAGGATTCGGAGGTTGACCGCTTTGGGTCCAAAAGATAGTTGAACGAGTGGACTTGGTGAGATAGAATCTGTTGGCTGCCCAGGACAGGCAGAAAAGCTATGTGAATGTGAGAAGAAGGGATCGGGAATTTGAAGTGGGGGATCAGGTGCTTTTGAGAGTATCTCCTACCTAGGGTGTGGTGAGGTTCGGTACCATAGGGAAGTTTAGCCCGAGGTACGTTGGACCCTTCACCATACTAGCGCGAATTGGGAAATTGGCTTACCGTTTGGATCTTCCTGAGGCTATGCGCGGAGTGCATAACGTGTTTCACGTGTCCATGTTTAGAAAGTATCTGCGAGATCCAGAATTTCACATCGCTTTAGAGCCATTGGTTATCGAGCAAGATTTGTCCTTTGAGTCCAAGCCAGTGCGGATTCTAGAAAGGTCAGAAAAAGTGTTGAGAAACAAGACTTTGCTATATGTCAAAGTGCTTTGGTCGCAGCAGACCGAGAGAGAAGCAACTTGGGAGTTGGAGTCTCGCATCGTGGCAGATACCGGCGTTGTTCACGTCGGTAGTTAATTGCTAGTTGGTTGTTTTGTTTCTGTTGAGGTTGCGGTTAGAATTGAGGTCGAATTCTGTTTAAGGGGTAGAATGTAATACCGGAAAATATCTTATTAATTGTTTAATTATTAGAGAGGGACTTATGTGAAATAATTAAATTTATAAGAATTTTGAGGGTTTTCAAAATGCGAGACAACTGGGCTAGGCCTTGGCCCAAGAGGGAGTTCTTGGCCCAAGAGGGGAGGCCACCTCTTAAAACCCTAGGCAACCCCTCCCCATGCAGCCGCCACCCCCATTGCCCTGCCGCGCCTGCCGCAACCAGCCGCCGGCGCCTTGCTGCCCTGCCGCGCCAGCCTGCCGGAGCCCTGCCGCGCCCGTGGCGAGCTGCCGCGCCAGGCCGCCCCTGCCCGCCTCCCTGCCGCGCCGGGCTGCCGCGCCTGCCGCCGGCCGTGGCAAGCTGCCGCGCCAGGCTGTGCCGTGCCGCGCTGCGCCGTCGTCTTCGTCCGTCGCTGCACCGCGTGGATCCGGAGGAAGGAGAGGAGGAGATCGCGGGCGAGTGCGTCGTGTTCTTCATCGTGTTCGTCATGTTCGTCGGCGTGTTCGTCGTCGTGTCTTCAAGGGTAATCCCGTTGCCCCGTATTAGATTGATTTGAGTTAGTTTAGCGGCGTCGGTTTTCGGATCTATTAGGACAGTTTCTGTTGGTCGGCTGTTCTGGGTTAGATCCGTCAGGATTCAGGTCTGGACCTCTTCTAGAAAATTGTAGAGGACTTAATTATCTTTCCAGGGAGTGCTAGAACGCGTTATTCCGAGTTGTGTAGCAAAAGTTATGAATTTTCTAGTGCTGCTGTTCTGCAGATCGGAGTAGTTCTGGACAGAGTTTAGTAGATCGGTTTGTGTGACGGAAATAGTTGCGAATCAGAAATTCTTCATGTTAGGAAAGTTTTATATAATTTTCTTAGCTTTCCATAAAGGTCAAGAAGTCCGGATTCCGAGTTTCTGGGTGAAAGTTATGCCTGTTTTAGTGCGCTGTCCAGAGAGTCCGACGTGAATTTGGATGCTTTAGAAAAGGGTTTGGATCGGTTAGTAAATGGCCGAATCAGAGAGTCTCCCCAACTAAGTTTTTGTAGATAATTTAATTATCTTTCCAGAGAGTCCAAGAACGCGTAATTTGGAGTTACGTACTGAAAGTTATGATTTTGGAAGTCAGCTGTCTGTGGTTGGGCAGATTTGGCCGAGGGGAGTTGGGGATTTAATTGAGATAAATTGTTGGGTTAATTGGGGTTGCGGTTATTTTATATCCAGAAACCCGCTACTGTCATGTTAGTAATTATTAATTAATTATTCAGGAGGAGAGCGGATTCCGGGGGTTTCGCCTTCTGCTCATTCTTCGTTGTCTCGCGGTTGAGGCAAGTATAACCTTGCTATGATTAATCTGTGTGATTGAGTGATTTGGATGATATGAATGGTGTTTGAGTTATGAATGCTTTACTTATGAATTTGAGTAATGTTCTGAGTTGTGAATGCTATTTATGTTCAGTTTACATTATGGCATTTATGAGATTTGTTGATGCGTAGTATGGTGAATGCATGTTATCTCGTTGATACATTCACATATATGCATCATATTGAGAATTGTTGAAGTCTTGGTCATGTGGTGATCAAGCATCGAGGTCCCCACACTTGCGGAGTGTGGGCAATTGGTCCCATGCACCGAGGGTAGGCATGGGTGTGCATTGACGGATGCACACCGCATTACACGTAAAATGCGAAAGAGATGAGAAAGAGGAGCCTTTGATCATAATGCATAGCATGAAATTCATATGTAGTATGTTTAACTTGAGAGTTAATGTTCATGCTTGCATTTGATACTGTTATACTTGCTGAGTCGTTGGACTCACTCTTGTTGTTGTTTGTTTATTTTAGGTACCAATGTGAGATCAGCATACATGGGGACATGAATGGCTAGTTCAGAATCACGTGCACAATTCTTTCATTAAGAAATAAAGACAGTTATGATAAACTTGTTGGCTTGATAGTTTATTTGGTTCAGTTTGTATTTCCTTGGATTAAATGTAATAAAGACTTAGTACCTTTTGATATTACCTTTCCGTTCATTATTTAGAACTTGTGCTATTCATGCTTATTAAAACTGCCATCTGGATTAATAAACAAAGGAGGTCATGCCGAAATTTTTAGGTAATTTATATTAGTTGTTGATATATTGTGGATAGTTAGTAGCATTTCAGGCCTATGTTAGGCTGGGGTATTACAAAGATCATCTCATAACGTAAATCATCAATATAACATGTCAAAAGCATAAATGCAATGCTTGACCCATTCTATTCTACTGTGCACCAGTGTGTCAATTTAATAATTTAATTACCACGGACGTAACGCCCGCTCTGATACCAACTGTAACACTCCAGGACCCACATTACCCTGGGATGCCACTAAAACCACTCCACAACTAGCCAAATTACAAGATAAAATAATCTGGCAACAATTCCTAAACAAGATAGGATAAGCAGAAGCATAATCAATTAAGCGAAACAGGCTAATTAAACTACAATAGTTTAATCATTAACATTTTATTTTCCACAATGACCACGTTTATATCCTCAACCACAAATCACCGTCAACGACAGTAAAATATTAGCAAATAAATCTTGTTTTACTACTTTAAAACCTCAACCACTACCACTACCAAAGAAAATAAAGCATATTTATGTTTACCTCACTACTTTATTATTTCTCACATCCACAACTGCTATCAACAGTTACTACAAGAGAAAAGAATCTCAAGCCACAATCACAACCCCTATCATACCACAAGTGACGAACCCCATTCCACGACCACAACCACATTCCCCATACCACAAGTAACTCACATGAGTCAATTCCACATTACAACTATGAAGTTATATTTGACTGCAAAATAACTTCACCACAATACATTGCATAGGTATGCAAATGATCTTTTCACAATGCAATGCATATGAATGCGTATGCTCCACTGCACCCTTACCCAACAAGGTAAGAGTGTGCATTGTACTACGGCAATGTACAATGTTGTTCATGCTATGCTCCACTGCACCCTTTCCCAGCAGGATAAGAGTGTACATTGTATTACGGCAATATACGATCTTTGTCAGAATGCAGATCGCGCTAAGTCTGGCGACATCCACAAATGCAAATGTCATGACATGTTATGAATGATATGATAATCATAAACCACAAGAATTTAACTACGAAGGTCAACAACTTAATCATCACGAATACTTTCTCATAACCCACCTGTGTCTCATTAATCAATGTTTCATAAGGTCATTGCCACATAACCCACACTCGGTTCACCAAGTTCATAATCCATTGATCTATAGGGAATTCTAACACATAGACCACAACATAATCATCAAGAATGCTACCACCACAACATAATCATCAAGAATGCTACCACCACAACCACAAGTATTCACTAAGAATACTACCACCAAGACCACAATATACTCGTAAAGTATTCTACCCCACAACTATATTGGTTTATCAAGAACAATTCCGCATATCCACAATTATACCATCAAGATCATAAATAATTAAATTATTAAAATACTACCACATGAACCACATTTAGGGAAGCATGTAACAATGACATAGCACCTCAAATTAATACAAATAATTAATATGAATGTAGAATAATTAATGAGTTAAACAGTAGCACAACCGCTACGTTTACTTGCCTCTACCGTTGAAGTGAAGCAATCACGTACGTTCAGGAGCAAAACCACCTATCCAAAAGTACTTCTCAGCACAATACAACAGCAATAAAAATGTGTCTTAAGAAGTAAAGACGTCGCTAAAACCCCGAACCCACACATAATCCTCTCCGCTTAACTATTCTTCAATCTACGCATTGCAGCAGTGCTGCTTAATATTTTCGTATCTTTAACAATATTAAGCCATTTACAACAAATGATATATTTCTAGATTCCTCACTTAAATACCTTCACTTTTCATGTAGATTACATATTTTTATTTTGATCCTAGCAAAGTGTAACTTAATGCGCAAAATAGAGGACGTTCTCTGTTCTGGCAATCCGGGCAGCCAGATTCTAACGCGTCCCAACCACAGAGTAAGGATCTAAAAATTATGATTTTTATACAGAAGTTAGATTACTAAATTACCTACAATTTTCTCAATTGCTACCAAAATCATAAAAATCATCTACTACATCTAAATCACACTTGAACAGCAATCTGTCCCAATCTGCACCCCTGACGGACTGCGAGGTTCCTGACCCTGCTACGCCCAGATCCCGCAGACACAAATTTTGAAAAAAATGCAGGAGATGGGTCTCGATGTCCTCTACAATTTTCCTATTGAGAAGACCCTCAGGAAAAATCGTTTCATAGGTTTAAAATGCGCAAATTGATCTACAGACAACAGGAAATCCCTAATCAGGAAATCTATTTGCTAATCCCCCAACAATTCTTAGGCTAAGAACCCTAATTACAGCAATAACAGAGGGATTTGAGATGAGAGAGAGTTACCTAGGGGATCCCTTGGGATCACCCCTCTTCTTTCCTCCTCTTCTTCTCCTCCTTTTCTTCTTCTTCCTTCTCTTTCCCCTTTACACCAATGGACAACAGCTGTGTGGGGATTGGAGGCGCAATTCCTGGGAGGGGGTGTGGCCAAGGGGGATGAGGAAGGGGGGTGGCGGCTAGGGAGGATATGGGGAGGCGGCTAGGGTTTTTAGGGGGAGGGGTGCGGCCACCCCTTGGGCCGGAAGGCCCAAGGCGGTCGGTCAACTCTCCAGATAGCCCACTCAGAGTTTTTATTTATTTATTTATTTTATTCATTTTACTCTATTCCATAATTTTTATTTTTCCCTTCCCGCGATTTACCGAAAAGCCAACGACTCCGCGATTACTTTAAAAACCTACGTCGTATCGACGATCAGGATATTACATCATTTGTGCGCGGCAAGGGTAGGAAGCTAAGGTTCGGCAAGAGCAAGATGGAAAGGAAGAAGGCTAGCATGAAAAGGAAGAAGGCAATGTCAATAGCAATGGCAAGATGGAAAGGAAGAAGGCGATGTCAATGGCAATGGCAAGATGGAAATAAAGAAGGCAAGCATAGAAGCTAAAAATAGTATTCGTTGCCCTTTTGTTTCTGCTACTTGAAATTTTTTTCGCACCACTTGTTTTAGATTGTAGTTTAATGTAGTGTAAGTATTTTCTGAATTTGTAGCCATGAAGTTTATCTTTGTAAAATTGGAAGTGTCCTTTTATGTATGCAGTGCTATGGGTATCCTACCCGATTTGCGAAATGGATGTTTATGTTTGTGAAATGAATTGAGATGTGAATTGGATGTATATATGTACATATTGATCTGCTTATTTCAGAGGGTATGACTAGCATTTCCTGAGGCTAGCCAATAAACAGAATAGATTTAGGGGTAGAAGAGAATATCACAGACGATTTTTAACTAAAAACCGTATGTGATAGTTGATAATCACAGACCATTTTTAACTAAAAATCGTCTGTGATAGTTCATAATCACAGATGTTTTTTAATTAAAAACCGTTTGTGATATTTACGCCACAGACGGTTCGAAAGCCGTCTGTGATGACTTCGTATCATTATTGACTCATAAATTCAGACAGTTCATAAAACCATCTGTGATGACGTTTCTGAACCGTCTGTAATACGGTTTTCTGTAGTAGTGTAAATTTTAGCTGAATTTATCATCATTTGAATTTGTTCAAATTTTGTCTAAAGTTTGGTTAAATTTTATCAAAATTTAAATGATGTTTAAAAATTTCGTCTGAAATTTTAGCCGAAACGGACGAAATTTCATCATTTCATTACCTCGTCGGCCTATGAAATTTTTTTTATACCGAATGTTTTTTTTTCCCGTAGGTCCAAGGCAATAGCAACCGGCTGCGTTGGCTGTCGAGGCGGAGATATATATGGTTGGTCAACGCCTCAGCGGCGGCTAGGGCACTAGCGACACTAGATCGGATCGAGGAAGAAGGCGACGGCGATGCTGACCCACTAGCGGTTGCACGAAGTTAAGAGGAAGCAGAACCCTGGTGTACGTTGGCAGTTCATGTCAACCCATCATGAAAGATATCTCTGTCATCCCATTGCCATCCTGTAGGAGCTAGCTTGACTTGTAGCGGCCATTGTGCTGCAGTAATTCCGGATTCGACCTCATGGATCGAGGGTCCAAGATGCATTTCGCTTTCTGACAGGTACGAAGTGCAATCTAGAGGCGTTTGTATTAATTGTGGTTAATGGTTTTTGGTTAAAAATAAAGTAGCGGCTAAAAGAAGTGATTTTAAAAATAAAGATGCGAGCGTTGAAAAAAATGAGGGAGGGATGTGTCTGTGTGACATGAGTGAAAGGAGAAAGATGCATGATGTACTTGTGACATCCCTTTCTATATTTTGGAGCAAGATGGTAGTAAGAGAAGTGAAAAAATTGTTTCAAAAAAATTAGATATTTGTATTAGCTTTTAACTTTTCTCAATAAAAGACAAAAACATAAGTTAATATAAACTGAGTCTTACTCTAATGATCACATTGGCATCGCCATGGTCAAAGATATCTCGGTCATCCCATTGCTATCCTCTGGAGCTAGCTTGACTTGGTGCAAGCGTCGTTCGCCTTTTTATAGCTAGTCTGAGTTTGGCCGGCCGCAAACGCGCCGGCACGGCCAACCCAACCAACGCCATGGCATGCACCACCACCTCCATCCTAATACTACTATCTATACTTGTACCTCTCTTCTCCCTTCCCTGCCGTTGCCGTGCCTTCGAGCTCATGAACTACTCCTGCAACAACGGCACCAGCTACGCCGCGAACACAACATACCACTCCAACGTCCGCGCCGTCCTCGCCTCCCTGTCCGCGAGCGCCCCCAACTCCACGGCCGGCTTCGCCAGAGCGTCCGCCGGCGGCGGAGGGCCGGACACGGTGTGGGGCCTCGCGCTCTGCCGCGCCGACACCGACGACGCCGGCTGCGCGTCCTGCCTCGCCCTCGTGCCGGCCGTCGCCTTCAACGAGTGCCGGGGAGACAGGGACGTGACCGTTTTCTACGACCGCTGCCTCCTCCGATACTCCTACGTGGACTTCACGGCGAGGCCCGACAACACCGAGGTCCAGATCGGGAGCCCCGGCCAGGACCGCATCACCATCAACGCCGACCGCTTCGACGCACTCGTGGCCGGCCTCGCCGACGCGCTATCAGACTGGGCGGCGTTCAACTCGACATCGAGGTACGCAGCCGGGGTGATGACCTCCGGAGAGGGGTTCACGTCGACGACGGAGGACCTGGTGCACAACATCTACGGGCTGGTGCAGTGCACGCCGGACCAGGCGCCGCCGGCTTGCCGGGCGTGCCTCGAGGCGCTCCGGGGCGACATGACCGAGGTATTCGACGGCCGAATGGGAGGGCGGTTCGATGCGGTTTGGTGCAACTTCCGGTATGAGACCTTTCTGTTCTACGACGGCAGTCCAGCGGTCAAGCTCGTCGCCCCGACGTCGTGGCCGCCAGCGGCTCGGGAGAACGGTATTTGGTCTAAATTACTCCCTTCGTTCCGCAATATAAATTCAGCTCACATAGCTAAAAAGCACATTAGTTAATTAATATTTATAGCACTGCACTTTCTATTATAAATAAATATAATACAATTTTATTAAATATTACTTAAATAATATACCTTCTAAATATATATGTTGGACTTATATAGTGAGGCAGAGAGTACCTTGTTGTAAAAATTACGGTATAAGCATATTTTCAGATTTAATTCCAGCCAATTTCAATATATATTCAACATATTTCCAACAAAACATGAATGACATAAATTGCATAAAACTATTTAATTCCATATTGTCATTCATATCCATGTAAACATTCAAAGAATATAAACACCAATGTGCTGAAAATAACATGACAATCTGTCCTCTAAACAAACAAACAATTAAATCTAGCATATAACCAATTAATTGTTTTAAATTTGCACTCAGAACAGAGTTGCACAAGTTGATTAAACTCGGTCTTCTCATGCTAATATCGAAACTCTTCACAAATGATCTAATACCAGACATCAGGATTTGAGCTCTCAAATATGTTTTCTACTGTCACAGCTGATCAAATACAGAAAACAACTACTTAGGCTTTCGGTATGAAGGTTCACAGTCAATGATATTTTGAGTAGTAATCAGACAGTCCTGGATTTTAACATGTAGCATCTACCAGAGAGTTATTATGCAGCATATACCAGAACTAAAAATGATAAAAGAAAGAGCCTCTTCTGGAACAACTAGAACAATTTCTGCACAGCAAGATTTCAATTGCATATGAGCAAACCTTTCTCAGCTGAAAGACAGAAGAGGTATAGACAGTAGAAGACAAATCAATAGAGCTCAAATCCTAATCATGTTATCTAGATCTATTTCAGATATCCATGTTCATCACAGAGCATGTAATTCGAGCCCACAAGCAAACATGTCATATACCAGTTCTTAATCTTAAATAGAACTCAAAGAACAGATACTGTCGACAGAGTTTGCAAGAAGTCAACAATACTCACAGTACAGACGGTACTCAAAACCGTCCAGGGACAATAAAGCCGAAGAAGAACTCGAAGAACAGGGCAAGGCACACTCGTAAGTGCTGTCCCAGAAAACCTATCACCCCTCTGTGCCGATGAAGAAGAGGAGTGTGGTCGTCGGAGATACAGAGCCCTCTCCGACCTCTGATGCCAGATGCCAGAGTCAAAGGTCAGGGGAACGCTGCACAAGACCACAAGAGTACTCCGGTCGAGAGTCCTCAAACACAACAGGGAGCCGTCACCGCCTTTGTCTTCCCTCGGGTAGACCTTCTACCTCAGATTTCCCCTCACACCAGAAGAGGCGCACGGAAACCGAAGGCAAAAGGCCTCAATCGGAGATGGTGCCGAAGCCCCAAACCTTCGCACACCCGAAGAACCGAGACGAAGAAGCAAACCCAAGAGAGCAAGTCAGTACCAGAAGTGAGAGACCCACCATGGAGAGCTCGGGCTTAAGAAGAAGAGACGGGATGGGGCTGCGAGGAGGTGACGCGAACGGCTAGCTCTGAGGAACACAGGCCTGCTCACGCCTCCGTCGCTCGCCTCTCTAGTCGCCGCCTCTCTCCATGCATCGCTGAAATCGGCCGCCGCTTCGCCAGATCTGGCCGAAGCCCAACCGTCAGCCCAAGCCATCGCACGCACACGAGCCGCTCACTCAGGGAGGAGACTGCGTCTCCTCCCTTATCTCTTCATGTGGATCATCACCAAGTGGGCCCCGCCTGCAGGTTTTTTTCTCCTTTATTTCTTCTCAATTAGGAAATTCCCAAAAAGCCCTCATAGATACAACATACCTTCCTTTCAGTTTATGTCAAATCATCTATCTGTTATATTATTCAAGTGATGCAAAAAGAAGTCTCCATGTTCAATTTAAGATTCTACAAATTTCCATTTTAATTAGAAAAAAGAGATAGCACTGCTTATTTGGTTGGTCTATATTGTAAATTCCAGATTAATTAGAGACATATAGGTAAAAAAATACAACAATATTTTCAATTAAAAGCATTTATTTTTTTAAAAAAAAATACAATTCAGTTTTAAAATATAAATGTATTATACTATCTAGCCATGCATTTACATAGGAAATTTGGCTACTCATAGGTTAAAGGAACAATACTTGCTACATGCATGACCTTTTAGGGATGTAGAATTGATGTCAACAATCAGAGCGTTGACTATTTCCCAAACCTTTTTCTCTCAAAGGTATTAAGATCTTCACTCAGTGGCTATGATAGTCACCAAGTCACACCAACTAGGTCAAGCAAAAACACGGATGTAGACCTCAGGCAATAAAAACAGCTACCAATAGAACAAGGCCGGTCAGACCACCATAGATTACTGGTCTAACTGCCAAGCTCGGTCTGACTGCTAAGACTAATTTGATCCCAGGCCTAGGGCTACTCTGATCGATCCCCTTTTTCTAGACCTGAAAATCTCTCGGAACAAAAGTTCAAAATTTCAAGAACTTACCCAATCCTTATTCAAACGCTTCCAAATTTTGCATGAGACTTATTCAAGACAATAGAAATCTAAATCAATCAAGAATCACCAGGTTCTTGGGTAGTGAAGAGAATCGAATCTAGTTCACAAGAACAAATAAAACCCTAAAACTCAAATTACTTCTTACTTGTGAGGATATAAATCATGATGTCTTCTAAATCTATTCTCAGATTTCCTAATAAGATAATTTATGCAAGAAATTAGGTTAGAACTCCCACAAACCCAAAATCATAAACTTAACTTAAGAACAAATAAAATCAAGAAAGAATGTAAATAAGAATATGATCAGACAAAACCCAGCCCTCCTCCCCCCCAATTACAGCCTATAGACTTGCCCTTTTTTTTTGACACTGTTCATTTTAATTACTGTGCCTTAGATATCTCTAAAACTGATCATTCCGACTATTTTCCTGTCAAGAAAATAGATTCCTCCTCAAGCTCGGTCATGATAACCCTTGTTATAACAATCAACTGTCGATATGTGTTTCTTCAGAAAAATATGTAATTTGCGTAGCATGTATTTGCTCTGATTTACCAGAAATAATATGCGTTGTGTAGGAAAGAGGAGAAGGCGCGCAGAAAATGTAGCGACAGTGGTTGCATCCGTCCTTGGTGCTGTAGTTATCCTCCTGTCCGTGCTCACCATTTACCTCTGGAGAAAATTACAGTCGAAACAATGTCAGTGTGAGCCACATGCATCTTTCTGGCTTCCTCATTTTCTGTTTAACACCACTAATGAGAACTTATATCACCTTGCTTCTGTCTATTTGTAATGAGACTGTTTTCCCCTTAATTTTAGTCACATTTTTTATCCATTAGATCAAATCAAATCAGACATCGCATTAATCACCACGCAAATCCACAGTCAGCAAAAATCCACGTAGACTTGATGAGAGCATCTAGGCAACTCAGCAATAGCAAAACTTCTTTTTTCCTATGCATGGCCAAAAGCAACAAGCTGTAGCGCCAACACATTTAATAGGCTTGTTCAAACCCCGAGCTAGGCCCAAAGCCTGAAAAATGCATTTTGCGGAATAAAAAAATTTATTCTTTTTTATCTTTGCCTAAAATATTATTTTCAATTCTTTTCTGAATAAAATATTATTTTATTAATTATTTTCATCGGCTTTTTGGGGCTTCATGGAGTGCCGGGCTGACTGACTATAACAGGTCTATATATGATTCATAAGGCACCTACTACTTTTTTTGTTAGAAGAAACTAGTCGATGGTTCCTCGAAAGCACCAGCAAATATTCTTAGCCAGAAAATATTAAAAATATGGCAGGAATGAGTTACAATATAAATGACATGAACATACTCATACTTTGTTGCTGATGAAGAAATGCGTGTTTATGCAGATGCCGAGGAAGATGACGGTTCAGGGCCGCTTCTCTTTGATCTACCGGCATTAAGAAAGGCAACAGGGAATTTCGCTGAAGATAACAAGCTTGGACATGGAGGATTCGGAGCGGTATACAAGGTATGTGCGTGCTTGCTAGAACCACTTATAATGTAACTTTATGATTTAGAATAACCTGATGAAACATCCTTTTATTATTTACGACGCACCAATGAAAGACCACTACTACAGAAAACTGTATTACAGACGATTCAGAAACGTCATCGCAGACGGTTTTGTGAGCTGTCTGAATTTATAGGTCAGTAATGATACGAGGTCATCACAGACGGCTTTTGAACCGTCTGTGGTGCAAATATTACAGACGATTTTTAACTAAAAATTAAAAAACGTCTGTGATTATCAACTAGCACAACCGTCTGTGATTATCAACTAGCACATACGTTTTTTAGATAAAAACCGTCTGTGCTATTCTCTTCTACCCCTAAATCTATTTCTGTTTATTGGCTAGCGTCCGAAAATGCTAGCCATGCCCTTTGAAACAAGCTAGCAGATCAACGCAGTATAATGCATCCAATTCACATTCATTCATTTCAGAAACAAAATATCTATTCCACAAATAAATTAATAAAAATAAAATAAATTATCCATCCATGAACAAATATACACAAACAATTAAGCCCAACCACCTAGTGAAATTTGTTATACATTGTGGAATTCCCCCATCTTCTTTTATGACTTTAGACCATAAGAAATATGCACACTGAAACAAGCAGATCAAAATGATATGGAATTACATGAAAGTACATATATTCATAAGTATATGTATTCACGAAATAACTATATATTCATAACATTACCGATAGCTACAATCATGAAACGGGCTCAAGGACGGCGTCGACGACGGGCTCGGGGATGGTGGCGATGGCCGCTCGGGATGGCGGCGGTGGCCGCTCGGGAAGGCGGTGGCGGCGGGATCGGGAAAGGCGGTGGCGACTGGCTCGGGGAAGGCGGCGGCGACGGGCTCGGGGACGGCGTCGGCGACGGGCTCGGGGAAGGCGGCGGCGACGGGCTCGGAGATAGCTATAACTGCAGTGTACGTGCAAAACCCTAGCTTGAGGGTATATATAGGAAGGCAATATCACAGACGGTTTGGATTACGAACCGTCTGTGATAAGTCACATATCAGAGACGGTTTGGATTACGAACCGTCTGTGATAAGTCACATATCAAAGACGGTTTGGAATATGAAACGTCTGTGATATTAATAGTAGAGACGGTTTGGAATATGAACCGTCTGTGACACTTAAATGTTCGCGCGCCCGCCTGTTAATATTCTGATGCAAGCGGCCCTTAAACTTCCACACCATTCTGGTTTTATATGCAACACGGTGTACAATTCCTTGATACCACAAACTGGATCTCTTCTAAACTATCTTCTTCCTCATCTTCTTTACCACATTTCTGAATAATGGCATTTAAAATTCTCTTGATCTCCTTCCTTTCATCTATCCATCATGAGTTGTTCGACCGTAACCTTACACAGGCGGCCAACAATTTTCGTCTGGAGCAGCTCCTCCGCTCACGCCCTACTCTCCTTCCTCGACTCGCTTCCATCCGTCATCTGGACCTCATCATCCGCCGTTGACGGAGGTGTCTCCTTGCCGCTCAGGAAAGAAAATTTGCCCTTAGCCTCGTTCTTCTCTGCAATGTGCACAAAGCGGAGGAAGCTCTTACGGCAGTGCAGAGACACATGGATAACCTTACCGATCAAGCAGAATCGGACGATTCTGAGGGAGCTTATCATGGCATCCTCTTTGAGATTATGGGCCATGCGAATAATTTTCTCATGCTAGAGGAGGAAGTGGAGAGGGCAAGAACAAGCTTCACAGTATTCGAGAACTCAGCGCCTGATCCTCCAACTCTAGAAGTCGAAGAAGAAGCATATGAAGCCCAGAAAATTAAAATCTGGGAATTTCTTTTTTGGACTTTTGTAATAAATTTGTCTTGAATTTGACTCTCGTCTGAATATAGCAAATACAAGTATAAGAACGTCGAAAACGGACACCGTATGCAAAAGTTATGTTCGTTTTATTAAAAGTGTTTCAAAATTGACTCAGGAGGAAATTATGAAATTTTGGGGAATTGCAAGGCGGGAAACATATCACAGACGATTTGATATACGAACCATCTATAATAATGAAGTTTCCACAGACGGTTCGTATTTCAAACCGTCTGTGAAAATATCACAGATGATTATTCTAGGAACTGTCTGTGATGTAAGCGTCCAGTTTAATCTCTTTTATAGTAGTGGACAATATATACTGGTATGATCTAAAACACTTTGATCCATTCAGGGGTTCTTGCCGGATGGACGGGAAATAGCTGTGAAAAGGCTCGACAAGGCGTCGACGCAAGGTCTCGAGCAGTTGAAAAATGAGCTCTTGTTGGTTGTCAAACTCCGGCACAACAATCTTGCAAAGCTTCTAGGTGTTTGCATCAAGGGCCAGGAGAAGCTGCTTGTGTACGAGTACCTGCCTAATCGAAGCCTCGACACCTTTCTCTTTGGTAACAACAGCTGCACAAACTTACTGCATTTTACTGTCAATACCATCAGGCTACCATCAGCCAGCCATCAGCTGCTGCAAACACTTTGATGGCAAAGTTGACCACTAGTCTAATTGTGTAACTGAGCAAGGCTTGCATGATCGATCTCGCAGACCCGGAGAAGCGCGAACGGTTAGATTGGGATACGAGGTACCATATCATCTATGGAACCGCGCGAGGTCTACTGTACCTTCATGAGGACTCACAGATAAAAATATTACATCGCGATCTCAAGGCCAGCAACGTCCTGCTAGACGCCAACATGAACCCTAAGATCTCGGATTTCGGCCTGGCAAGGCTCTTCGACGGCTCCAAAACTAATAGCATCACAAGCCAAGTCGTCGGAACACTGTAAGAAATGGGACTTGATTGACACCTCCGTTGGCACTGACAGCATTCCATTTCCATATTCTGAATTCTGAACTCGGTCGATTTCTTGTGTGGCAGAGGATACATGGCGCCAGAGTACGCAGTACTGGGGCATTTGTCAGTCAAGCTAGATGTTTACAGCTTTGGAGTTCTAGTCCTAGAGATCGTGACGGGCAGGAAGAACACTGACATGTTCGATTCAGTCGAAGAATCCAACAATCTGCTGAGCTATGTGAGTCGTCCTAGCTAGTGTCCTACTTTCCATATACAGCAGCATAATGGCAATATGGCATTGCATGCAGGAAGTAATTAACCAATTAAGCAAACCATGCACTTAATCAGGTATGGGATCACTGGTTGAAGGGAGCACCACTGGAGATCACGGATGCGTCACTACTGGGCGGGCAGGCCCCAGAGAGCGAGGTGCTCAAGTGCGTTCATCTCGGGCTCCTCTGCGTCCAGGAGAACCCGGCAGATCGGCCGACGATGCTGAGCGTCCTTGTCATGCTTCACAGCGAGGCGTCCAGCTTCGCTTCGCCGTCGAAGCCAGCCTTCGCCTTTGCGTATGGTGGAGATGGAACAAGCCCTAACCCAAGGGTGGTCGCGTCCTCGGTGAACGAGGTGACCATATCCGAGTTTCAGGCTAGATAGATGGTGGTGGTGGTTCATGTAAAGTGGAACATGCAAGGCACCCACCGTACTACTACTAAAGAAAATGTTATCATAAACGGTTCGGAACCATCATCACAGATGGTTCCTCAACCATTTATGTTTATGTGTCAGTGATAATAGGTGGTTATCACAGATGCCTCCCACGCCGTCTGTGATAATTTACAATACGGACGGTTAATATCACAAGTCGTCTGAGATAGTCGAGTATCACAGATGGTTTTTATACAAACTGTCTGTGATAGTCGAGTATCACAGAAGATTTTTTTATACAAACCGTCTGTGATACTTGACTATCACAGACGGTTTTTGTTATTAACCATCTGTGATATGGTTCATATCACAGACGGTTCGGTGATATGAACCATATCACAGACGGATAATAACAAAAACCATCTTTGATATCGATGATATCACAGACGGTTCAGTGTTTGAAACCGTCTGAGATATATATCACAGACGGTTTAGAACACCGAACTGTCTGTGATAGCTATTTAAAAAGTGATTTTATTTGCTCTTTTGCGGCTAGCATCAGGATATGCTAGCCATGCCCTCTGAAAACAAGCAAGATCACGTATATAGCACATGACAATCATTACTTAAATCACATAGATGAATGAAATAATACCAGCAGACGGTATATATATATATATATATATCATGACAATCGTTACACAGTTCTCACAAATGAATTAAATTGAATGAATTATTTGATTAAGCACAATTGAGTGATTTGTACAATTGAATCCAATGTTTCAACATCTAATTATCACCATTGCCGGGGTGAAACTCTCCATTCTTCTTTATGACCTCTGCTAGCAAGAATTGGGAGATATTTCCTAGAGATCGTGACGGGCAGGAAGAACGCTAACATGTTCGATTCAGTCGAAGAATCCAACAATCTGATGAGCTATGTGAGTCGTCCTAGCTAGTGTCCTACTTATTGGAAATAATCTTGTTTAGAAGTCGTATACAAAGTTTGGTGGTAATCGAAGTCATATTGTAATCGTAATTGAAAGTTGAAGTCGTAGTCAAATTAGAATCCAAGTCGGAATTGGTTTTGTATTTATAATCGGAATCCGACTAGGAGTCGTAGATTTGGGTATAAAAAGGGTGGACTCATGTAATCAGAAGTACGCTGGAAAAGAAGAAAATAAATAAAGAGTAGAGGAGATAAAACCAGCAAGTATCGACTTCATTGTGATCTCGCAAGACGTGATTGAAGTCGACCTATGACCACGACAAACGTGGTCGGAGGAACCTACGACCACGACAAATATCGGCAGGTGTGGTCGAAAGGCGTTCGACCACAGCAACGCTAAAGAAGATACCGTCGGGAGGCAATACGACCACGGCGGAGAAAGTCTGGGCGTAACCGGAAACATACAGCCACAGCAAAGAAATCAAAACGTGGTCTTAGAGACTATCGACCACGTTGAAGAAGAACTGAACGTGGTCATAAGGGCAATCGACCACGTTGTGAAGCGTTCGACCATGTTGAGCGGAAGTACCGCACAAAAACGAAGTGAAAGTACCGCACACACACGTAGCAGAAGAAATCGAAGCGATCGGACGAGCAACTGAGTGGTCGTAAGCATGTGGGATGCGGTTGAAAGCGGTCGTAACCTCTCGGATCCGGTTGTAAGCACTCGAAGTCAGTCGTTAAACGATCCTAACCGGTTGTAAACGATCTAGAGCGGTCGTAAAGGTTCTGGGTGAAGTTGTGAGACTTCCAACAGTTGGTATCAGAGCCATGGGAGAAACATCGAAGTCGAAGGAAAGTGTGTCGCTTCAGTATCCGATCCTTAGCTCGGATAACTATGCAGTCTGGGCGATGAAGATGAAGGTCAACATGATCGCTCAGGGTATTTGGGGACCAATTGATCCAAAGAAGAAAGGCAAAGTCATTGACGAGCGATTAGATAAGATGGCGATGGCGATGGCACTGATCTATCAAGCCGTGTCCGAATCAATGATGCAACAATTGATCGGCAAGGAGACGGCGCGAGATGTTTGGACTACTCTGCAAACAATGCATGAGGGAGTCGACCGAGTAAAGGAAGTTCAACTTCAAACATTGCGAAGTGAATTTGAAGCGATGAAGATGGGGAAGAATCAGACTATGGAGGAGTTCTCTGGAAGGTTCAATGAAGTCATAAATAGATCAAATCTCTCGGCAACGATCTAAAAGATGAGGCCAGGTGAGAAGGAAGATGAGAGATACGTTCCTTAGAAGGCGGTGAAGAAGTTTTTGAGAATTCTGCCGGAGAAATTCCTTCTAGTCGTGACTACATGAGAGACCATGTGGAGATAACCCCATATTTGTGATGAGTAATTGACACTTGTCTTGGAAAGTTTGAGTTTGGTTTGAGCTACTTTTACCAAGTCGTAAGCTTCTACAGGTGGTCGAAAGTCCCTATGACCTCATTGTCGGCAGCTGGGAGCTACCTAGAAGCCTTATGACCACTCCGGCTGTGGTCGTAAGCTCATACGACCATTTTGGCCGTGGTCGTAGGTTAATACAACCACAATGACCGTGGTCGTAAGTCGTTTCGACTACTCTGGCCGTGGTCGGATGCCCCCAAACTGTTTTACGATCACACTGGTCGTGGTCGGATGGCAGCCGGAGCATTTACGATCTCTCAGTCAAAATTTAGAAGGCTGCTGGAAGTGGTCGGAAATCATAGCTTCGGCCGCTGCGGTCGGAAGTCGGGAGACTTCGACCACGACCATGTTGGAAAGTCGGCGGACTTCGACCACGTTGTGAGGCGGTCAAACGTGGTCGGATCGCGGTCGAACACGGTCGTCTGTGGTCGTATGTGGTTGTAGCTCGGTCTGGCGCAGTCGGACGTCGTTGTATGCGGTCGTAGTGCAGTCTAGCGCGGTCGAATGCGGTCGTATGCGGTCGGACAAGCTCCGGTAGCGATCGTATGTCTTGTGCATGTCATGTTCTACTTTTGTGACCGGCCTTAGGGCATTTACGACTTTGGAGGAGTGTGCTTTGAGTACTTTTCTCCGATGAAAATTGATGTTATCCTTGTTTTGTGCGGTGCTATGAAATGGTTTCTTGTCTGTGATGATTACAGGACTTTGAGGCTAAGTCGTGGCGAGGCATGGGATGACCGGACTAGGCACGGGAGGTGTTGAGGTCGAGAGCGGTCGGGAGATGTCAAAGATGATGAGGCAGGTGAAGTGGTTGCAAGGCTTGGACAGCAAGAAGAGGAGGAAGCTTCCGGGAAGGCGGCAGAGTGGCATTTTGGAGAAATGCAGAAAGCTGGAAAGGGAAGCTAGTTCTCTGTTAAAGCACTGGGAAACCTCTGTGTAATAGGCTGTAATGCCCCAGATTGTTTTATTAATTGTTATTCAATTGTTTGTTTGAATATTAAATAGAGAGAGGGACCTAGAAGGAAAAGATTGAAAACTAAAAGAGTTTTGAGGGGTTTTCTGAAAAGTTAATCAAACTGGACCTAGGCCTTGGCCGGTGGGTTTTCTTGGCCCAAGAGGGAGGAGGCCACCTTTTTAACCCAGCACCGCCCCCCCCCTAGCCGCCGCCTCCCCACCCCGCAGCCGCCGCCTCCTCGCCGCGCGCCTTGCCGCGCCACCCCTGCCGCAGCCTTGCCGCGCCCTGCCGTGCGCCCGGCAGCCCTGCCGCGCGCTGCCGCGCCAGCCATTGCCGCCCGACGGCTCCTCCTTCCCGGTCGCCGTCGTCGTCATCCGTCATTGCACCGTTTGGATCCGGAGGAAGGAGAAGAGGAGTTCGCGGAAGAGATCCCGGTGTACTTCCTCCTCGTCGTGTTCTTCATATTGTCTTCAAGGGTAATCCGGTTAACCCATCTAGAAGGATAATTTAGCCAAGTTAGAGTTTCGTCGGTTTACGGACTCTTGTGACAGATTGGGTTAATCGGCAGTTTTGGGTTCGATCCGTCGGGATTCAGGTCTGGACTCCTTCTAGAGAATTGTAGAGGACATAATTATATTTACAGTGAGTGCTAGAACACGTTATTCCAATTTGTGTAGCGAAAGTTATGATTTTTCTAGTGTGGCTGTTCGGCAGATCGGGGAAGTTCTGGACAGTTTTCGGCAGATCGCTTTGGGCGACGGGAAATCGGGCGAATCAGAAATTCATCATGTTAGGAAAGTTTTAGATAATTTTCTTAGCTTTCCAGAAAGGTCAAGAAGTCCGGATTCCGATGATCTGGGCGAAAGTTATGGCTGTTTTAGTGCGCTGTCCAGAGAGGTCGTCGTGGCTATTGATGTTTTAGAAAAGGGATTGGATCGGGTAGAAAATGGCAGAATCAGAGAGGCTTCCCAAATAAGTTTATTTAGATCATTTAATTATATTTCCATAAAGTCTGAGAACGCTTAATTGGATTTACGTACTGGAAGTTATGGATTTTTGAAGTCGGCTGTCTGTGGTTGGGTAGATTTGGCCGAGGGGAGTTGGGGATTTTAATTGAGATAAATTGTTGGGGTAATTGGGGTTGCTGATATTTTGTATCTAGAAATCCGTTACTGTTATGTTAGTAATTATTAATTAATTATTCAGGAGGAGAGCGGATTCCGGGGGTTTCGCCTTCTGCTCGTTCTTCGTTGTCTCACGGTTGAGGCAAGTATAACTTTGCTATGGTTAATCTGTGTAATTTGATGATTTGGATGATATAAGTGATGATTGAGTTATGAATGCTTTACTTGTGAATTTTAGTAAAGTTATGAGATGATAATGCTATTTATGTTCTGTTTACATTATAACATTTTTGAGATTAAATTGATGCATAGTATGTTGAATGCCTGTTTATCTTGTTGATACATTCACATATATGCATCATGCCGAGAATTGTTGAAGTCTTGGTCACGTGGTGATCAAGCGTCGAGGTCCCCACACTTGTGGAGTGTGGGCATTGGTCCTGCACTGCAGGGCACGGGCATGGGTGTGCATTGACGGATGCATACTCCGTATTACCGGTAAAATACGAAGAGATGAGAAAGGACTTTTGATCATATTGCATAGCATGAAATTCATATGAAACATGATTAACTTGACGTTAATGTTCATGCTTGTTTTATTACAGATTTATACTTCTTTGAGTCGTTGGACTCACCCTTGTCGTTGTTTGTTTATTTTAGATACCAATATGAGATCAACATACATGGGGACATGAATGACTAGACCAGATGCACGTGCACTATTCCTTCAATAAGAAATAAAGACGGTCATTATAATCTTAGTGGCTGATTAGTTCAATTGGATCATTTTATTATTCATCAGATTAAATGTAATAATAATTAGAACTATTTGATATCGCTTCCGTTCTTTATTATGGAAATAGAACTGTTTCTGTTTATCTAGATTTGCTATTAATGATTGAATAGATAAGACTTGGTCGAATCTTTTGGAATAATTATTAGAAGTTTTAATTTTGGCTAGAAGTTGGTAGCATTTTAGGCCATTGTTTGGCTGAGATGTTACACAGGCAGTCTTAGCGGGTTGTCGCTCGATGTCTGTGTGTATACCCGGTGTTAGGTTGGAGTTAACTGTTTCCCCCGGTAGCAGAAGGCTATTAATAGGGATGTAGAGCTCGGGTGCTTGGTGAGGTTGTTCCCGAGTTGCTTTAGGTTTTATGTTTCTATTTTGCGTGAGTTATCTCTGGGTAGAGCATAGTGCTCGTGTACCTCCGGATGGAGTGGCTGTAGAAACCTCCATGATCAATTATTCATCTCTTTTCATCTATCTAAGATTTGTTCTGTTTGAGATGTTTTGATCTCTTGTATCTGGTTTTTTGGTTGCTCTTTATTTTCTCCTGTCCTATCTTGTTTGGAGTTGTGTTCTTGGATCGAGTAGTCTCGATTTCATTCTGCTCTGAACTGGGAATCATTCTCAAGACCATTTGGTCAGTCCACTAACGAGAGCAAAAGGCTAAATCGAAGAGTGTTCTCGTCTCTCAGTCGTGCGCCTTGAGTTCCTTTGTTTCTTGTCTGACTGTGCCGTCCCGATCGACCTTAGCAAAGAGTTTGCATCTTCTTGGTAATTTCTGTTTTAGAGGTGTTGCTCTTGTTAGGTTTCAAGTTTTGTGAACTTTGGTTGCTTCTGTGGTGGTTCTGTTGTCAGCTGTGCCTCCTGTTTGCAATCTATTGTCGGTCGGTATCTTGCTCTAAGTCTCGATTGCTCTGTAACTGTTTTGGTTGATTCGACCACAACAGAGAGTCGATCGACTACACAGTGAAGTACCAACTGCTTTGGGCTTTGGCTAAACCCTGTATTCCTTCTTCTCTATCTTTCAGTCTTCTCTCGGTTTTTCAATGAGCATTCACCTTCTATCTTCATTGCTTCTATAGCTATTGGAGAAGAAGTTTGTGTGAATACTTGGGGAGGTTTGAAGGCACCATTCACCTCTCTGTTGCTATTTCGGTCCTACACTACACTAATGTACTCGCAAGACCTTTCTAAGTTGAAGATAGAAGAGGTAACCGGGGCGCTCAAAGCTCACGAGCAGCTCCTAAAGAGTTATAAAACTGACACTGAAGAGCAAGAAAATTACAACCAACGAATGTTGCTCGCTAAGGAGGACATAGGGAACCAAGACAAGTCAGACCAGACAGACTCATTCTATGGTCATGGACAAGGATACGGCCAGAGGGGAAGAGATTCCAGCATGGAAGAGAAGGAGGTCGTAGAGACTGAGGAAGAGGTGATGACAACAGGTTTCAAGACAAGTCAAATATCCAATGCTACGAGTGTGAGAAATTCGGCCATTACGCTGCCGAATGTCGAAGCCACATACAATGCCATAGCTGCAAAAAGTATGGACATTATGCAGCAAAATGCAGGAGCAAGAAGAAAGTTGAAGAAGAAAATCTTGCTCAAACCTCTGAATATATAGAATCGACTTTGCTACTATCCCATTGTGCAGAAGACATGCCGACAGTGGTGATGCTAAATGAAGGGAGAGTGTTCCCAAGTTTAATGGAGAAGGGAGAGGAGACAATAGATTGGTATCTCGATAATGGAGCTAGCAATCATATGACAGGAACATACTCAATGTTTCATAAGTTAGATGAGAAAGTGCTCGGTAAGGTGAAATTTGGAGATGGCTCAACCGTCCAGATTAAAGGAAAGGACACAATTATGTTGAAGTGCAAAGATGAAAGTCAAAGACCACTGCCAGATGTATATTACATACCAAGTCTTCATAGCAACGTTATAAGCTTGGGACAACTAACTGAAGAAGGGTGCCGACTTGAAATGAAAAGCAATTTTCTGAGAGTATTTGATAGCAGTGAATGGCTGCTAATGAAGGTGCAAAAATCAGCAAATCAGTTATATAAGATACCGTTGAAAATTTAGAGACCAACTTGTATGGAGAGTGGTCTAGAGGAACCAGGGCATGAAAGTCTTCATCTACTGGCAGTCTAAGACCGGCCTTAAGTCATGACAAACAAGTCGGATGAGAAGCAAGTCATAGCAGACGATAAGAAAAAAAATCCGAAGTCGTAACGAGCAAAACGGCGGAGGATATTGGACGTGGTCAGGAAAGCATTCGACCACGGCAAACAAAGATCGGACATGGTCGGAGAGTCGTTCGACCATGACAAACGAAGACTGAACATGGCCAGGAGACGCTACGACCACGACAAAAAGGGTTTGAATGTGGTCGGGAGGCATTACGACCACAACAAACCAGCGATAGAAGTGCAACCGACTTCGGACGTTCGCCTGCACGCACAGGACCTAGGATCGGCCTAAGCGGTCGAAACATCGGTCCGAGTGGTCGATATCGGTCGCATGAAGTAAGTAGTGGTCGACATGGACCACATATGTCAAGCACAGCCGAGGAGCGAATGGGTGGTGGTCGAAATATCATCGGGCCAGGTGGTCGACACCGACCACACACAGCAGACGAAATCAAAGCGAGCAGCACAGAAGGTGCCCACTCGCACGCAGATGTTTCCAGAGGCGCGCATGCATACGGAGGAAAGCATGGAGAAGTAGTACCAGGCACAACTGATGCAAAGGCTGATCGAAACAACAAAAGCATGAGTGGTCTGTACAAACCTCATGATGCAAGCAAAGACGTGGCAAGCAGAAGCTCAGAAGAATAAAGGGCGAGAGGTGGGGAGGAGAATGGTACCTACCATTTGATGCGGAGAGAATGGACGGGTGAGATGTGGATCCTGAGGGATATGCTGCGGATCGGTGACGTGGTGGGACATCACAGACGGTTCGGATTACAAACCGTCTGTGATATCACAAAGACAATATGTCGGTATAATATAAATAGCTAGTCTGAAAAGATAAAATAGCAAAATTTTATATGACTTATATATACTTGTTTGAAAGGTTTCGATGAGATCTACAACTTTGCAGTTGAGGCAAAATCCAAATTTCAAAGGGAAGATTAAAAATTGTGGAAAAAATAGAAACAAAAAACTTGCAACACAAATTTAAGGCTAAAGATGGCCGATTTTGAGGGTCTTAGAGGGCGACTGGCGCAAGCAGGTCATTTTTTTGGATCGGGCTCATCGTTAGCTTTTCAACGAGTACAAAAAGATCGAAAACGGACACCATATGCAGAAGTTATGACCGTTTTACTGAAAGTGTCTCAAAACTAAATCCTACTCGAACTCAGACGGGAAATTATGAAATTATGAAGAATTGCAAGGCGAAATACATATCACAGATGATTTTTAATACAAAACGTCTGTGAAGTATCACAGACGGTTCTAGATAAGAACCATCTGTGGTATCTGCCATTATCACGGACGGTTCTTATCTAGAACCGTCTGTGATACTTCATAGACGGTTTGTATTAAAAACCATCCGTGATAATGAAGTTATCATAGATAGTTTGTATTGAAACCCATCTGTGAAAATACCACAGACGGTTATTCGTATGAACCATTTGTGATACCTGCAGCACAGACAACTCCTAGAAACTGTCTGTGATGTAAACGTCCAGTTTAATCACTTTTATAGTAGTGCGCGTTCATCCAGATGTACACGAAGCGCCTTCGGCGAGGTGACCCATCCGGGACGTGTTCCCCTGCAACGTCCTACATCGCGCGCGGGGAGGTCGCGGAGGTGAGGAAGATGTTGGACGGAATGCGGGAGAGGGACCTGGTGTCGTGGAACACGATGGTCCACGGGTACGCGGTGAGAAGGGAGGGCGGCATTGTCAGGCCACAAGACGAAGCGCGACAAGGTTTGGAAATTTTGGGGATCAAACCGAACGAATTTGGGGAAAGAAACTAGCGGCTAAGGTTCTGCTCTACTAACACTAGAGAACTGGAAACTGGCAGTAGTTTTCTACCTTCCCATACACGCAGACCAGGGTCATATACCCCACTTAGTATCAGGTTTACATTAGCAAAAGGAAACAGCTCAGCTGCTGTAAATGAAAGATTACAAGCCAAATGACAACGTGCTGACAGCAACAATGGCCACAGTGACATCAAAAATTGCTTCTAGTCTTTGGATCTCCTCCCTGTCTTCTTTTCCTTTCATCGGACCCGTTGTTTGCACAGTGCAGACTCGAACTCTGAAGAGCAGTGGCGGACCCAGGAAAACATTGGAGGTAGGGCGAAGTCTAATAGCGGATCCCGAAAAAAAAACTAGGTAGGCTAAAATCGGAAGCGTGAAATAAATAATAGTACCCACAAGCAAAACAATCCATGATTAAACTATGTTGCAATCATACTAATAAAAGTATGTGATACGAAATAGAAACAACAACTACAATTCGCATGTTAACATATGTAGATAACGGAAGGACAATAAAAATACCTCAGATCACTGTGCGGCCGCCGTTCCGCTTTCCTTGGTACTTCTGCTTGACAATTTGCTAAAATAGCTATTCAAATCCTTTTTATTCATTTTGAATTTGAACAAACCTCAGATCACTGTTTTTGGAGAAGTAAAAATGTAAGTACCCTCATTTTAACAAACTAGTTTACATATTCTACAATCTACATAAAACTTTTACAAGCTATCAAAACTAATACTTAAATACACAAATCTACATAAAATAGAATTTATTGTACCTTTATAAAATGAAACTATAAAACTGCAGTATATAAAATTATAAAAGACTAAAAGTCTAAAAGTACTTACCAAGAAATATTGTCCCTTGCAGCTTCTGCTTCTACCAAGAAATACTTATGCTAATGCTAGTATTTTAGTCGTCTCCTCTGCTTAGTCCCGAGTCCCGACCGCTCATTCCTCAAAGGCAGAAAGCAGAGGCTCAAACAAATCCGCCGAGTCGCCGACGCCCCAGTACCCGGCCACTGCTCCTCGCCTCCGACGCCTCGCCTAGTCTCCCTCCGGCGCTCGGCGCTCCGCTCTCCCTCTCCAGTCTCCTCAAATCCGCCGGGCGCCGGGCGCTCCCGACCGCTCTCCTCGGCATCCTCGCCTCCTCAAACTCCGGCGCAGGCGGCGCTCCGCTCTCGGCCTCTCTCTCTCTCTCCTCAAATCTGCCGGGCCCGGGCGCCGGCAGCTCCCGACCGGCCGACCGCTCTCCACGCCGCTCCCGACCCCTCCCCTAGCCGCTTGGGCGCCGCCACGCCTCCCGCCCTCCGACTCCTCCGCCTAGGCCGGTTGGGCGCCGCCACCGCGCCTCCTCCGCCTCTGCCGCTCGGGAGGCCGGATCTAGGTTAGCGCCGCCGCCGGTTCTTTTTCTTGACTAATTGATTTGGGAGATCTCGTTGATTTGGTGGACAGTGGACTGTTGGCCCGTGCCGTGCGTCCTCCGACCTCCGCTACTCCGCTATATCTCATTGTTGCTTTGCTGGGCGGTTGGGCTTGGGCCTTGGGCCGTGTATTTATTGGGTTGCTTGTTGGACTTGAGCCTTGCCGCGTTGCCCGGGGGAGGTGTGCTTCCGGTTCCACCGGGGTCCAGGGGTGGAGCGGCGCCGGGGGGGAGGGGTCCGCCGACGAGGGGAGTTCGAGCGGCCGCCCGGCCTCGCCCGAAGGGCAGGTCCGCCCCTGCTGAAGAGGGCGTTCGAACATTTCAGTCTCGCTGCTTGCCTGGGCCTGACAGGCATGGCGAGGGACATATCCGATGGGACGAAGGGGAGGGACGCCTTTTCCTAGCTCGATGATATCGACGTAAGTCGAGGGCCGGCGCCCGGTGGTCCAAGGAGGCGCTGGAGAATTCGTTGAGAGCGTTCCACACCATGCCGGAGAAGGACGTGCTTGTTGCATGGAACTCGATGATTTATTCGGCTGGCCAATCACTGGCTTGGCCATGCATGATGCTCTCAATTTGTTCTCGAAGATGATGATATCAAAAGGGCTGAAATCGGATGAGATCACCCTCATCGGGGTTCTTATAGCGTGTACTCATGATGGTCTTGTGTAGCGTTTACAAAACCGGTTTGATTTTTTTAACCAGGGCGGTAGCACCGAAAATCGAAAAATTTTGGCCAAAAATCTCAAATCAAAATTTGAATTCCGAAATAAAATCAGCCGAAAATAGGTGCAAATTTAAGTTGGGACAAAATATCTGAGGCCGGTTCATCCTCTGACCGAGGGTATGCAGTAATTGCGATTTTCGGCCGGTATTGTGAACTCTGGTATCGTGGAGATCAAGGTTCCAAAACTCGGTACGACCTAAATTCCAGCGGAGGGGAGGTATCGGTTCTCGGTCAGTAATCGGAAAAACCGGGGAAAACCCGGTTAAATTTCAAGTTTTGAAATTTGAATTTGAAACTGGTAACCGGAAAAACTGGGCGGTTACCGCCTAAAAACCGGAGAAACCGCTAAAAACTGGAAAACCCGCTAAAAAACCAGGAAACACAAGAAAAATTGAATTTGGATTGTTTCGAAGCATATTTAGCTCATACAATAAGTAATCTAGTACAAAAAAAGTTTAAACCAACCTAGGAGGTGCATTAAGCAGTCACAAAAGACTCACAAATATAAATATACTTTGAAAAGCCCAACCGGTTTTTTATTTTCCGGTACCCACCGGAAAATCCGGTTACCGGCAGTTATCAACTGGTAACCGTCATTTTTCCGAACCCTGGTGGGGATCATAAGAATTTCCGATATTCCACCCTAGCTCCAGGCGAACTTCAACCAATTTTCGTAGGTAGGTGTTTAACGCTCTTTGCATGAGTTCACAGCTTTTCAATGCACTTCTGAATCTCCCCATTAGCCTCCTATCAAGGTTTGTTTTGCCACAAAGAGTCATCCATGGGGGTGGAGTACTGGAGTTACATTGCTTGGCGCAATGGCCTGCATCTAGATACAATGCACATTACACAGTATAAGAAGTATAAGACTGTGCAATGCAAGTAAACTATTGACACACGCATTGCCAGTACGTACGTATACATCGTCAAGGCACCAAGCCATGTCCACAAATCAGTTGCAAATCAATGCAACCCAAGGCAACGACGACGCTGGTGTAACATGTATACAGTCATGCGTCGATGGGTCTCAGAAGCAGGGACAAGAGTGGGGAAGCTTCCCCGTGGACCGTATCCGCTCCGCCTTCGCCCTGACCTTGCTCTCCGCGTTCCACCTCTTCTCCTCCGCCGCCAACCTCGACGCAGCAGCCACCTTGGCGATCCTTCTCATCTCGTCGTCGTACTCCTCCAGCGCCTTTGCTCGCTTCCTCTCCGACGAGTCTCTCTGGAACACATCATGCATACGTATAGCGGGCACATTGTGATGAAATCCAGATAATGTTGCGATGAATTATGTGAGAACAAAAAAAGTAGCAGTAAATGGAATGGAAAACGAAGAGTGCGCTGTTGTAATGGATTCCAGGCAAGCAGAAACCTCTCTCAGTTCCTTTTGGCGCCTGGCCTTGGCCTGCTTCTCAGCCTCCCATTCGGTTATTGTTTTCATCATCTCGTCGTACCTGCAGATTGACAGTTGAATGTCAGCTGATCCAAACTTGCACCTTCCAAATGATCGGAATATCGATTCCGACAGTTCTACTTACTGCTGCTTAATCTTGGCCAACTTCTCCTCCTCCCACGCATATGCCATCCTTTCCGCATCACTGGAAGCGGCCACACCAGCAGTGCCAGCTCCACTCCCTATCCCGGAATACGAACTCGTCCTGGCAGTCGGTGGTGCCCTCTGATTCTCCTGCTCTTGTTCAAACTTCTTGCTTTCTTTCTTCTCTCGTGGAAATGAAGTCGTTGGCCTAACCTCCGGTGTCGCCTTCTGAATTGCTTGCTCCTGCTCAAATTTCTTGCTCCCCTTCTTTTCTGGTGATCTTTTGCCAAAACTTGGATCCTTCTTTGTGCTTGAGGCAGAATCAACCACCTTCTGGCCTGGAGTTACAACTTCAGGCTTCTTTTGTGCCGGTTTTAGAGGCCTTCTCACCGACACATTAGCTGAAAGTTCACCAAGTTTTAGTAGTATGTTGTCATAGGTGGTTGCAGGTTTTTCTACAGCACCAATTACCATAAAAAGGATGTTATCTTATACCTTCTTGTTCATCATCATCATCTTCATCTTCTACGGGCTCCTTACCGCTAAACCATCTCAAGATTTTGCTGCCTTCAGAAGGCTTTTTCATACTTTCACCTCCCTTGGGTGGTGACTTCAGAGATGGTGCGGCTGCAGGCTCAGTGACAGCGGTAGGCTTCTTTTGAGATGCTAACCTTTCCGTGGCAGGCTTCTCTTGAGATGCTAACCTTTCCTCCTCTCTCGCGGCAATAGCATACGCTACTGCTGCCACTGTGGCTGCGTATGCAGCATCGTATTCTTCTCCGTTACTCGTTTGCCCTGACATTGTCAATTTCAGTCAGCTGCGCACTTCCTTTCTTTCATCCTGAGGATCAGTATAAACTCAAGACAGATTAAAAGTGCACATTTTGATGGTTTACCTCTTCCAAAAATTGTGCCTTTCTGAGGTGGTATTCTTATAGTCTGGCTACCACCTTGATCTTGCTGTCCTACACCAGAAAACCGGACCCTGCAAAGAGAAAATCAGCGTCACAAAATCTTCAAGTGCTGAATAGTTGGAGCATTGGTACTTTTGCAAAAGAAAATAAACATATTTGAAGATGCTACTGCCTACTGTGATGACTAACAACATTCTTTTCGAACTCCAAAACATTTGGAAAGAACAATGGAAAAAAGTAATGGCAATGCTACGCTACAAAGCACTCATAATCTTGCAACTAGGCAGCCAAATGGAAGAACAGATGGAGCTGTAATGGTTTGTTGCAAATGCTACCTCGGTTGTTTCATCACATCATCCATGGTGCACAATTGAATTGTAAAATGAACCAGGGGCTCTTCTTAATCTTGTGTTGTGGCACTTCAAGCGCAAGCTTAAGCTGTAAGCTAAGAAGCATTGTACCATAAACTGCCTGCTAGTATATATGGAGGAGGTCTAGAGAGAGAGAGAGAGAGATGGAGGGCAAGAAAGCAGCTGTCTTGGAGGCAAGCAAGTGGAATAGCTTTGCCCTATTGAAGCCTTTAAGAATCCAGACCTTTTGCGTGCGGTGTGATTGCTACTGCAATTTGATTCTCCTACCCTTCCTGAAAATTTGCCCCTTACCCTTTCGAGTAGTTTTGCCTTGCCATACAGATTCCAGTGTACCTAGCCTTGTAATATTCCAGGCAATATAGGTTGGCAAATTGGTTTCTTGTAGCTTTAGAATTGTACATGCCTAGTCTTGTCAGTTGTGTGTTTGACATACTACTTAAGATAAGAAATGTTTCTGACAGGTTTGTCCTCAATATTCTCCTCCTTTTGACACTTCTGCCAGTACGCACCTGAACAAGTGTATCCATCACCTATTTCGTTTCAGTATATACAAAAAAAAATCGCATTAACCAATGTAGATCATATTTTGACAAGGTAAAATTGATCTGCAACTTCAAAAGATAAACCACCAATGTAGAAGCATGCCATGGTCAAACTTTCAATGACGTGTTTCATGAGAAGGGAGTTCATATGAAGCGAAGTAGTGAAGAAGAGCAGAAATACAAACAGGCTCCAGCTTATATATCAAGGTTTGGAGCCTGCACGGCGAACAAGGGCACAAAGGACATCACTTATTCAATTCTCTGCTGGAATATGCCGTCAGACAAAGTTCAGGTGCTTCTGTAGTCTTTACCATCTATGATGCAGGTCACCAAAAATATCCAATAACCAATATAGAAAAGCACAAGTAATTAACTGTTCAGCATATATTACACATAATATCTCCCCAGTTTAGAAAAAAACATTACACAGATATGTTGCAGTTAATTGGGAGACCATTCCATTACGCTTCTTTCATCCGCACAATTACTACATGACCAGACTAAACTATCTACTCAATAGAGCTACAAATTCTCTCTAGCACAAAAATGCTACAGTAAATACATTCAACTCAATCTGAACATAGGCGCAGTACAGGCAACGAAACCCAGAAGCTTCAATGCATCGTTCTCACGAACTGGGATTATAACGAAGGTGCTGCTCGTAGTAGCTTATAAGCTGCAAAAGATGCATTGCGGTGTTAGCGACTTTCCTTCATCAGGTAACAGGAGAAGACAATGAGACATACCACCAAGGGGTTATTAGCTTTCAATTCTTTGTCATCCACAAGGACCTCCTGCCCATCGGACCTGCTGATCATATTAGTTAGGAAAAATGTTCTGATATACCAAATTTACAATTGCAACATGTATGTAGCATGTCAATAACAAATGGTCATCAACTGTGCACAGAGAATAGTGATTAGAGAAGGAACGGGTGAGGGGGCTTGAGTTGATGAAACATATAGACCCCTTTGTGCTAGTACAAATGGAGATAGCAACAAACCACATTGCATACTCATCAGTAACAATTGTGCATGGTAAAAAGACTAACATGCCATGATAACCAAACAGGATAGTAGCTCCTCAATAATAAGAGTCCAGATGATTTATAGCAACACCACTTCTTTCAGGAATATATAATGAACTAAAAGGTTATACCATTGACTCATAACCACAATAACACCTGAATGCCAGATTGATATGCTACATCCAAACAAGGTTGTCAAGGCGTCGCCTAGGCGATGCCAAGTCATCCTGCCGGCTAGAGGGGGATGCCTAGGCTGTTCGCCCAGCTTGCTCCTGCCGTCATCGCCTATCTTCGGCCTGCTCCCGCCACCGGCGCCGATCTCCAGCCTTTTTCCGGCGCCGGCGCCGATCTCCAGACTTCTTCCGCCGCTAGCTTCCCTCTCCCGCCGACGCTCCTGCTCAGGACGTCGAAGACCGGAGATACAACAGGGAGGCGAGCTGGCCGATGCAGCAGGCAGAGGGGGGCCGGGAGCTGGAGGCAGGAGGCGATGCTAGAGGCCGGTTTTGGGAGCCAGATGGCAGAGAGAGACAGAGAGAGAGAGAGAGAGAGAAGGGAGATAAGGGAGAGCCCAGCCAGGTGATGGCTTGGCTGTTTGGCCAAACAGAGCAAGAAAGAGAGAGAGAGAAAAGAGGGGAAGTAAGAGAGAGAAGAGATAAGGAAGTGAGAAGGAAATGAGTGGCTTCGGCTGAGAGCAATGAGTTGGTTTGTATTCCATGGGTCAACAGCCATATATGTACATGTACACTTGCAGTTAACCCCCTACAGTACATACAAATAACAGAAATAGGTCATGTTAATGCTATCTGCTATTATGGACCTTGTTATTTAGATAATTTGTGCTATTATGTTGGATGGTTATTTAATTTTAGGTTATATAAGGTATTATTTGTATTTATTACTATCGTCTAACTGTCGCTATGGCAGACGTCTAGTTGACTAGGCGTTTAGGCGCCCCGGTCTCGCCGCGACTTGCCGGAGCGCCATGACAACCTAGCATCCAAAGCTAGGCCACACTCTATTTGCCCCAGATCAAATATTTGTGTACAATGCTTGCAATACATAAGCTTTTGTCCAAGTTAGATAGTAAAAGAGATGAGTGGCCAGTCTTTTTTTGTCAAACCATTTTAGAAAGACGTTTCCATTAACTTGTAGTAGCAATCCATTCGGCTTAACTTGATGCCTAGAGAGGCTTCTTACAAATACTATATAGTAACACACAATATATGCTTGCCTGCATAATTTACGTCACCATTGGTACTACGATTAAAACTTTGAAAACAGACCAGGTCCTTCTATGCCCGGGTATAGATTACACTTTGGTACCAACATATATTAAAAAATGTGTGAGCTCTATCTAACAATTCGCAAAGTAATCCTCTATGTTGAGGTATACAGGAATATGAGATGCACACTTTAAGCTCCCATGTGAATTCTTCAGAAATTGACTTCAGAATATTCATTGGACCAAAAGTTCAGCATCTAAGCTAGCAATAAAAATACATGTGTCAGGTATTTCTGATCCCTTGGAAGGCAGTTCCAATCTATGTTACAGGAAATTCAGTAAACAAAATATTTACAAGAAATAAACTACATATAGAGGCTATTCTCCTGGGAAAACCATGGATCACAAGTCAATTTTGTTATCATAATCCAAGATTATTTTCAAAATATGGTAATTGTGTCTTGCAGTGTTTATGTTGGTTCCAGTGTTCGTGTCATCATGACATCTATGTCATGTCGATCCTTCCGTGTGTGTGTGTGTGTGTGTGTGTGTGAGAGAGAGAGAGAGAGAGATTCAGAATTTAGAGAAATAATGAACAAGCGTACAAAAAATATCAATTTATCAAGAAAGCAGTACTAATATCTCTCTGTTACCTTTCTTCTACTCCACGCCTCCTCCCCTCGCTTCACTTTCCCCTCTACCCCAACCCTAATTTCTTGAATATTCTATATGGCTAGGTAATTCAACTAATCTTCGAATCCACTTCATGGAAATGGTAAACCATAAATGCATGACAAACAATCTATATAGGAACTCTTAGCTCCTTAGCATAAGACATAAATCAGAAGACACCATCATAAGTCCAATAAAGGTGTGAGGACCAAGATACTTGATGTAGCTTGTCCTGATTCCTTATTACTGTTCAATACAACAATCAATTCTGAGGACCCAACAAGTTTTTACTTTTTTGGTGAGTAGCACTAAGGGCAAAACCAACAAGCACTCTACTCTAGCCAATTAATGGTTCATTGTTGCACAAAGTCCCTTTCTTCGACGTGATATAGCTATTGTTAGAAAGGGAGCAATGCCAAAATAACATGCAGTATCAGCTTGTTAGAAAAGACTAGCAGACTAAAGCAGAAATTACAAAATTCGTCACCTGAGTGCTTTGAATGTTATAGAAACTTGCTGCACATCATTGCTGATGGTGGCGAAATAGCGCACTGGTTTGATGATCTTAGTAATATGAATTCGGTTAGCACAGTCCTCCCCCTTGTTCCTATCACCAGTTTCTCCTGCTGTGGAAGCAACATCCTCATTGGCTGACTTATCACTTCTGCCATTATGAAGTTCTCCTTGCTCTTGTGTTGCTTCATCCTGCTTGAACCTCCTCACACATCCAGACTTGCGCTTCTTGGCACCAGTCACCTGGCCACCCTGAGATTGGGGTGCCTGCACTAAATTACCCACCTTTGATAAACCATTCACAAGCTGATGCTCATCTTGTTGGTCAGCCAGGCTAACAGATATAGGTGCTTCTTGACATGGAAACCCAGCTGAAAGCACACTGCAACTACCCTCCTGTGTTACTCTCTGCCCAAGCATTTGCTGTCCAACAACATTCACTGATGCCCCAAGCCCCCCAACTGAGTTCTTGTTACTATTATTACTAGTTCTCCTACTACTTGTCCTACAAGGCAATTTCTTGGGTTCTGGGGCAGGAGGGCGGGACAGAGATCGGGGATCCGAGCGAGGTGGGCGGCCCCTTTTACCATGAGAAGGGTTAGGACCTGTCACTGAAGTAGTTGTGATCTTACGTTTGCGCTTCCGACAGGACCTTGGTGACCGTGAACTGCATTGCACACAACCACCAGCACAAAAACAATGTTATCTGCTGCAAATGCGAATCAAACTCAGGATAGTAAAGTGTTTAGATGCATACCGCTTCTCGAATGCATCAACAATGTCGGAGCAGGCCTTCAGGTTTTCAAGGGGCTCCCATGTGTTAGCGCTCTCCGGCCACCCACGCCTTGCAAGTCATAGTTCGAGGAACACAAGCATCAGCACTAACATTAGCAGTAGAATTGAACTACGCATAAAACAGGACATGCAGCTTCCGTGACTCCCCTGCTTTATCCAAGCAGGATCAAAATCCGGTGTCCACAATTAAGGAAAGAGGGATTCAAGGGCAATCATGCAGTACACAATGCATCTATTGAAAGAAGCAGAAATGAAGTTAGAGCTAGACATGATTCAATCACTACCGAAAATGGCCTAGAAACGCGAGATGTGGCGACATGGGCGGCGTTTGATCCAATAACTGGTTCTAAAATCAAAACACGAATAAAAATATGACCGTACAGCTACTATTCTTGAGTATGAAATTCAATTCATGACTCAACACCAAAACCACACTAGAAATACAAGGATATTCGAAATCGAGCAATCCAAAAGCAACTAAACTGCAACCATGGTAGATCAATGTCGCTACTCACTAGGCGTGCGATTTTATTTACAGCCCAATAATCCACCGGAAGAATCAAAAGCATACAAGAAACAAGAAATGAAATCTATGAACTACTAAAATGTCACAGCAAAAAAATTTCCAGAGCAATTCACAACCCTCTCTGGAATCCCCATCCCCATCCAAGAATCAACTAATGCCCATCAAAACCACACCTCACATGCAACCCAAAAGGCCAAGAACAGCACAAAAACCTGAACTACCAATGCTGTGCACAACAAACGCGATCCAAGAATCCAGCAGCAACCAGCGCTATGACCTTGCAGGAATTCCAAGAAACGGAAGAGATTGGGAGGGAGGAACTGCCACCACCATTTGACGAGGTACTGTAGCTGGCCCTTGCGGAGGCGGCGGCGGCGGATGGCCTCGATCTCGTAGAACCCCTCCGCCAGCTTCGGCGGCAACCCCACCTCCGTCACCACCACCTGCGCCGGCTCCTCCGCCGCGGCCTTCTCAGTCTCCTCGTACCCATATTCCTCCTCGTCGTCCTCCTCCTCCTCTCCCTCCTCGCCCTGCTCTTCCATCTCCTCCTCCTCCTCCTGTACCGCCGCCGCTGCCGCCATCCCTTCCCCGACCGGATCGCCGGAGCCGACGACCGCCGGAGAATCCTTCTTGCCTCGCGCCATCCAACTCCCCGGCTCCCACTCCTCCTTTTCCTCAATCTTTGGTGGATCTTCTGCAGATTGCTGGCGGCGGGCTCCGGTGGTTGGAAGTATTTGGCCCGGTGTTATGACGCTGTAGGCAGCGGCAGCACTGATTTTTTTCTTTCCCCTTTTGCCCCTGTTTGTATGCTTCTACGCAAAAGGTGTGTACGCTTGTTTGAGCGAGAGGGTGTTTCTTTCTTTATTAGAAAAGAGAAGAATTTAAATTGGCATGTGCTGTGGAAACTGGAAATTCAAATGATATACAACTGGTTAATTTGTCAAAGGGAAATCCTTTAGAATGATGGAATTTGGTTCAAACATTGCTGAGAACACGTGTGTATATTACGAGATGGATCCCAACACAAATTTGAATGTTTCCTCTAAATCGACTACAAGTTTGGTTGTATAACGGGCATGGCTTTTTTTAATAATACTTTCGTTCATCTGCGCAATTTATCCATAAAGTACATAAATATTATATCCTCACATATAATGCAATATTGTTATAATCTTTTCAATAGGGTGTTTTCACCCTTGGTGAGTGCAGATGGAACCCAAGACCTCACTCGTGAACTACGGTAGGTTTTTTTGGACCGTGGTTTATAGTAGCAAAAGCAATAAAAATTATGTATTATGAAAGTGTTTTGCAATATAAATCCATTAACTCTAATCTCATTTAGTCAATCTATATAATTTTACATATGTTAATATAATTTTTTTTAAAAGTTTGATGTACGAATCCCATGGCGATCTATATTTGTGGACGGAGTGTGTAATGCTATCTACCTAACTAGTCTGTAACTTACATAAAGATGACTACAAAAGGAACCTCAAGATAGTGCCACGTCATCTACTAATTTCTCTATCATCTGACTTGAAACACGCACAATAGTCTACATCTTATACATCTTACCCTAAAGTTCTATATATGCCCCCCTCCAAAGTCTTTATCTTACCAAAAAAATTGTACTTTTTTAGATAAACCATTTTTTATTCATTTCACACAAATAAACCATTTTTCTTTTTTACACAAATAACCCACAATCACTCAGCCACATCACAATTGGGCCCAGTCGCACGGTGGTCAAGCGACTGGATGACATGGTCACTCAAGTTGCAGTATAGGAGAGTGACTGATAGATGCCTGTTGACACGTGCCTCAATCGTTGTCCCACGGCGCAAGCTAGGCTAGCCAGTAGGTAGTCGCGCAACGAAAGGATGGCAATGCCATGTCGCCCATTTGCTTTTTGATGTGCTATCGGTACCATCAATTACATGGTGGTCGTGCGACTGAGGGCAGATATAAGGGCCAAAATCTCATTTTAATTAGGAAAAGGAGAAGAGAGGGGAGGGGAGGAGCAGAAAGTAGAGGAGATGTGAGGGGAGGAGGAGGAGGAGGAGAGACTCTGCCCATCTTCGTCTGCGTACTCGCTTCTTTTAAGGTTAGTTTCCGTTGCTCGTGTAACCTCTGGGTTATTTCGATGAAAATATGCTAGGTTAGCCATAATGAATATAGATTAGTGGTAGAATTAGGGTTGATAGTTGTAGATCCCCATATTTTTGTGGTAGAATTAGAATCTAGGTTTTTTTTTCTGTTTTAGTGTAGAATTGGTTGGTCATCTCTATTTGTAGATCGACTAGTCCATGACTTTAGGTTGGTTTGGTTTAGATCAGTATGAGTTAGGGATCCTGGATTTAATTTAACATTTCCAGTTGTGCTGTAGGAGATATAGGTGAAATAGAGAGCATTTTGATCGACATGGAATGGGTTGTAGTTTATTTTAGTTTTCATTAGTGCCAACGATTTGGAGGTCGATCTTACGAGTATAAAATAGAGAAGATCACTCAGTAGACAACATGAAGGAGACAAAGGCTTCTTTATTGCTAAAGAAGGGTTTACAAGGGTGCCTAAGGACCTTTGATTACACAGAGAATGAAATCGGTTTCTGCTTCAGGTTGTCCCTCTTGTTTGTCTCCCCTGGCCTAGCTTTAAATAGCTTCTAAAGGGTGGCGGTTCCTGCTCACCAAGAGACATCTCCTCGCTTCCAAGACTTAGTCGAGAGACATCTAGTCGATTCATAGAGTCTGCATGTGCTGTCGGTTATTGTTAGTGAGATATCCTCCATGTAGGAACCGTCAAGTTGTTGTTGTCAGAGAGACATTCTTCCCATATGAACTGCTATGTAGTTCTTGTTAGTACCATGGGAGAAAACATAGGGTTATGGTAGAGGCATAACCGCACACGCTGCTACCCTCCAACTATATAGAGCAAGGTAGTAAAGGCTCAACTTTCACTCGGGGAATGAGCCAACATGCCAGTTTAGTGGCGCTTCTGAGTGATCTTTCGTCGGGACTTGGAGCTGATTGAGTACACTTACCCTCTAACCAAGGGTATACCTGGAGGGTTTTAGTTGGAGTCATTATGATAGTTGTAATTAATAATAAAATATTAATTATGAATTATTTAATCCTCGCTAGCTAGCCCCTGACTTCAAGTGAAATATGACATACTTGAGAAGGATGGGAAATGTTGGTTGGAGGAATTCTTTCCGACCAGACTGTCTTTTGACTTGAGTACAATTGGTCAAGAAAGTCTTTTTAGTTGGAGCTATAAAAAGTAACCTGTGAGACCATGTGGAGGTCACCAATGGTTGTGATGAGTAATTGACTCTTGGTTTAGAGAGATTGAGTATGGTTTTTGAGGTTTGAGCTGACTCTGCATAGTCGTAAGTCTTGAGAATGGTTGGCAGACCTCTTACGACCTCATTGTCGGCAGCACAAAGTCGGAAGGAGGTCTTACGACCACATTGGACGTGGTCGGCAGCCGACAGTGGCGTTTCTCAAGCGATCGAAAGTCGCTCTCCCCATGTTGGCCATGGTAGGATGTCAGCAGATTGGTTCACGACCACTGCAGAGGAATTTGAACGTGGTCGGAAGGTTGTACGACCATGTTATCTCCGGACGGAAGTCGATAGGCACATTTACGAGTGGTCGGAAGACGGACGGCGTTCTCAATCGGTGGTCGAAGTCGGGTTGTCGACCACGTTGAGTAGTCGGCGGTCTTCGACAATGTTGTAGTGCGCTGCGGTCGGTAGTCGGTGGTAGGCTGACGACCACGTTGAGTGTAGTTGGAAATCAGCCGGGCGGCGTTCGAGTACTTTGACCGTGGTCGGAAAGCTATACGACCACGTTGAGCGAAATCGAGTACCAGCCAAGTAGCGTATGACCACGTTGTGGAGTCTACGACTACGTTGGCCGTGGTCGGAGGCCTCCAGGGCCATTTACGACCATGTTGTGGCGCTCGAGCTTTCAACCACGTTGGGCGATCGGTGCTTCGACCACATTAGCGCGAGAGTGAACGTGGTCTGAACGGGGTTCGACCACGTTAGCGAGGAAATGACCGTGGTCGATTGGAGCCACTGGAACCGGTCGTATGACCTCTATATTCGGTCGTTTTGGCTGGGAATCGGTCGTAACGACTTAGGTTGAGGTCGTAGACTTCGAGCGTTGCATATCTTGTGAGTTCAACCAGTCGTAAGTCATTGAGACTTGGTTGGGTAAGTTGGAGCTGATTCTTGCGGTGGTCGGAGCAGAGCTGTATGTGGTCGTAGCCACTGGAAAGCGATAGTCGTAGCTTGTGTCTCGCATGGTCGTAATGAGCTTTGAGGTGGTCGTGACGACATCTTTGTGTGGTCGAGGAAGGTGGAAGTCTTCCGTGGCTTCACCACTTCACGTGTTGTGCTTTCGAGTGGCTGTAAGGAGTTTTACGACCAGGTCTTGTGATGTGATACTTGTGCTGATTGATTGTCTGGTTGTTTCGTGCGGTGCTATGTAATGGTTTGCTTGTCCGTGTGGTCAGCAGGACTTGAGCTATTTCATGGTGAGGCGTGGGAGGACCGGACTAGGCACGAGGAGGTGTTGAGGTCCGACGGTCGGATACGCCAAGATGATCGAGGTGGTGAGGTGGTTGCGAGGGAGACGAGGAACCAGAGTGTAGCTACCTGTGATGGACACGACAGGCAACGACGAGGAGGATCAGGACTAGGTGTAACACCCCAGCCAAGCAATGGCCTGAAATGCTACCATCTTCTAGCTAATAATAAAATTTCTAATAACTATTCCATAATAACTCGACAAAGTCTTATCAATTTATTCATTAATAGCAACTCTAGATAAATGAAATAGTTCTAAATCCAAATTAATGAACAGGCGATAACAAATAGTTCTAACCATTATTACATTTAACCCGACGAAGGATAAAAGAACCAATTAAGCTAACCAACAAAAATGATTATAATAAATGTCTTTATTTCGGTTGAATGAAAAGTGCACGTGCAATCGGACTAGCCCTTTCACGATCCCATGTATGCTGATCACATATTGGTACCTAAAATAAACAAACAACAACAAGGGTGAGTCCAACGACTCAGCAAGTATAACTGTAATTAAAGCAAGCATGATCATTAACTGGCAAGTTAAATATATGACATATGAATTTCATGCTATGCAATATGATCAAAAGTTCTTTTTCTCATCTCTTCGCATTTTACCGTGACGCGGAGTGTGCATCCGTCAATGCACACCCATGCCTGCCCTCGTGCAGGGGACCAATGCCCACACTCCACAAGTATGGGGACCTCGACGCTGATCACCACATGACCAAGACTTCAACAATTCTCAATATGATGTATATATGTGAATGTATCAACAAGATAAACAGGCATTCAACATACTATGCATTCACAAGTAAAGCATTTATAACTCAATCATCACTCATAATATGCAATAACATCAAATCACACAGATAATCCGTATCAAGGTTATACTTGCCTTAACCGCGAGAAAACGAAGAACGAGTAGAAGGCGAAACCCCCGGAATCCGCTCTCCTCTTGAATAATTAATTAATAATTACTAACATAACAGTAACGGGTTTCTAGATACAAAATATGAGCAACCCCAATTACCCCAACAATTTATCTCAATTAAATCCCCAACTCCCTCGGCCAACTCGCCCATCCACAGACAAATAGACTTCAAAATTCATAACTTCCAGTACGTAAATCCAATTAAGAGTTCTTAGACTTTCTGGAAAGGTAATTAAATTATCTAAATAAACTTAGTTGGGGAGCCTTCCATATTCTGCCGTTTTCTATCCGATCCAAACCCTTTTCTAAAACATCAATAATCACGACGGACTCTCTGGACAGCGCATTAAAGCGATCATAACTTCCACCCGTAAACTCGTAATCCGGACTTCTTTACCTCTCCGAAAGCTAAGAAACTTATCTACAACTTGCCCAATTTGAAAGACTCTGAATCGCCACAATTCCCATCGCCCAAACTGATCTACACAAAGTGTCCAGAACTACCCCGATCTGCAGAATAGCCGCACTAGAAAATCCATAACTTTCGCTACACAGATCGAAATAATGCGTTCTAGTACTCCCTGGAAAGATAATCACGTCCTCTACAATATTTTAGAAGGGGTCCAGACCTGAATCCCGACGGATCTACCCCAAAACTGCCGACTAACAATTTCTGTCCCGGTAGTCTAGAAAACCGACGAATCTAACTCGATTAAAAACTCATCTAGGGGACTAACAGGGATTACCCTTGACGACACGACGAAGAACACGTCGATGAACACGACGACGAACACGATGAACACGACGAACACGCCCGCGATCTCCTCCTCTCCTTCCTCCGGATCCACGCGGTGCAGCGACGGACGAAGACGACGGCGCACCGGGGGAGGAGACGACATCGAGGCAGCAGCGGCGCGGTACTCCGACGATGACGCAATGCAAACGGACAACGGCGCAGCGCGGCACGACACAAATAGGCGGCCACGGCGGCGCTGGCGCGCGCGCCTGCCACCACGGCCGTGGCACGGCACCCAGCCACGGGCGGCGGGCGGGCGGGCGGCTGGCGGCGGGGCTCCGGCGGTGGCGCGCAGGCAAAGAAAAGCGCCGGCGACTAGTCTGGCAGGCGCAGGCACTAGGGGCGGCGGTGCATGGGGAGGGTGAGGGCTAGGTTAAGAGGTGGCCTCCCCTCTTGGGCCAAGGACTCCCTCTAGGGCCAAGGCCTAGGCCTGTGTTGTCTCGCATTTTGAAAAACCCTCAAGACAAGCATTAAATTAAACTTTCTCCCCACGTCCTCCGCTTTAATTTAATTAAGTAATTTAATAAACATTCTGGGGCATTACATTCTACCCCTCTTAAACAGAATTCGACCCCGAATTCTAACTGCCACCACAACAGAAACAAAATAACCAACAAGCAATAAACACGCTTTGACGTGAACAACTCCGGTATTGCTCGCGCATGCGACGACCAACTCCCAAGTTGCTTCTCTCTCGGTCTGCTGCGACCAAAGCACTTTGACATACTACAAAGTCTTGTTCCTCAACACTTTTTCTGACCTTTCCAGAATTCGCACTGGCTTGTACTCAAAGGACAAATCCTGCTCAATGGTCAATGGCTCTAGAGCGACGTGAAGTTCTGGATCTCGCAGGTACTTTCTCAACATCGACACATGAAACACATTATGCACTCCGCGCATAGCCTCAGGAAGATCCAAACGGTAAGCCACTTTCCCAATCCGCGCTAGTATGGTGAAAGGTCCAACGTACCTCGGGCTAAGCTTCCCTTTGGTACCGAACCTCACCACACCCTTGGTAGGAGATACTCAAGAGCACCGATCTCCCACCGCAAACTCCAAGTCCCTCCTTCTCACATCTCGCATAACTTTTCTCGCTCGCTCAGGCGGCCAAAAGGTTCTGTCTCACCAAAGCCACTCTCTCAACGGTCTTCTGGACCCAATCCGGTCCCAAGACTGCCTTCTCGCCCACCGCTTCCCAGCAAAGGGGCGACCTGCACTCTGACCATACAAAACCTCAAATGGAGCTGCCTTGATACTTGAGTGGTAACTGTTATTATAGGCAAACTCCGCCAAAGGTAATTGATCCTCCCAACTACCCTTCCAAGACAATACACAAGACCTCAGCATGTCCTCCAGAGTCTCGAATGGTCCGCCTCGACCGCCCATCCGTCTGGGTGAAAAGTCAGTGCTCAAGAAGCCGAGTGCCCAAAGCACTCGCAAACTCTCCCAAAACTTGAAACAAACTTGGCATCTCGCTGAAATTATGGTCTTAGGCACACCATGAAGCCTCACAATTTCCCGAACATAAATAGGAGCCAGATCACTCACTGAGTTGGTTGTGCGGATAGGAATGAAGTGCGCTGACTTGCTGAATCGATCCACAACAACCCAAACTGCGTCCTTGCCTCTCGGCGACCGAGGCAACGCGACCACAAAATCCATAGAAATATCATCCCACGGCCATTGAGGAACCTCTAATGGCTGCAATAATCCGGCTGGCCTCTTATGTTCAGCCTTCACTTGCTGACAATACCACATGAGGCCACATAATTGGCTATATCCACCTTCATCCTTTTCCACCAGAAATTCTGTTTCAAATCACGATACATCTTGGTCTCTCTCGGATGAACTGTATACGGGGTGCGATGAGCTTCTCTCAAAATGTCATCCTTAACCCCCGCCTTCTGCGGTACACATAAGCGCCCTTTAAAGCGCAATGCACCTGACATATCCAAGCTGAAATCCCCTTCCTTACCCAACTCCAACCTTTTCATAACCCTCTGAAGCAGCTGATCGGTCTGTTGTGCCTCCCGCACTCGCTCTGGTATAGCTGACTCTAGGATCAACTAGGTCTCCACTCGGGCCGTACCCGCATAGTAGTAAGATATCCCCATACGATCAAAATCAGCAATCAAACAATCCAGGGTAGCAGGCGTCGCCTTGCGACTCAGAGCATCGGCCACCACATTGGCCTTGCTTGGATAATACTGAATCGTGAGATCATAATCCTTAATCAGGTCTAACCACCTACGCTGCCTCAAATTTAGATCCTTCTGGGTAAAGATGTACTTGAGACTCTTGTGATCGGTAAACACGTCCACAAGTCTCGCCAGACAAGTAGTGCCTCCAAAGCTTCAACGCAAACACAACCGCAAACGACTCTAGATCATGGGTAGGGTAATTTTGTTCATGCTTTTTCAGCTGCCTCGATGCGTAAGCCAAAACCTTACCATCTTGCATAAGCACACATCCCAGCCCAACTCTCGAAGCATCGGAGAAAACCGTGAATCGCTTCCCTGGTTCCGGAACGGAGAGAACAGGAGCGGTCACCAACTTTTCCTTTAAAATCTGAAAGCTGCGCTCACAATCATCGTCCCACTAAAACCTCATGTCCTTCTGAGTGAGCCTCGACAAGGGCTTGGCGATGATGGAGAAATCTTGCACAAAGCGCCGATAATAACCCGCCAACCCGAGGAAGCTCCTCACCTCCTTGACATTGGTTGGCCTCTCCCAATCCACCACCAAGAAACTTTACTAGGATCAACGATACTCCCTTATCATCGATGATGTGACCCAAGAACCCCACTTGAGTCACCCAGAACTCACACTTCTTGAGCTTCGCATAGAACTTATGTTCTCTTAGTGTTGCCAACACTTGCCTCAGATGCCGTTCATGATCTGCCTCACTCTTTGAATAAATCAAGATATCATCAATGAATACGACCACGAAGTCGTCCAAATATTCATGCAACATCCTGTTCATTGTCTCCACGAAAGCGGTAGGGGCATTTGTTAGTCCAAAAGACATAACTTTAAATTCAAAATGCCCATACCTCGTGGAGAATGCCGTTTTCTCAATGTCCTCCTCTCGGACAGGAATTTGATTGTATCCCGACTAGAGATCAATCTTTGAAAATACCTTAGCTCCCTCAACCGATCAAACAAACCTCGATACGGGTAAAGGATACTTATTCTTGATGGTCACCGGTTGAGAGCACGATGAGTCAATACACATGCGCCAACTCCCATCTTTCTTCTTGACAAAGAGCACTGGTGCTCCCCATGGAGACACGCTCGGACGAATAAGATCCTTTGCTTTCAGATCATCCAACTGCTTCTTTAGCTCTTCTTGGAACGGTCGAGCCAATCGGTACGGAGTTATAGAAACTGGTCGTGCTTCCGCACCAATTCAATCGAACTCCACCGGACGCGAGGTGGCATCCCAGCAACTCGCTGAAAAACATCCAAGAATTCCCGGACCACCGGAATCTACTCTGCAATCAAAGAGGAATTTGGCTTTTCCACAAGGGACAAAAGAAATCCACTCTTTACTGCTCCACTACCAAGAAAAAGGCTAGCCAACACACTGGGTGTACAGGAGGGTGCACTACCCTGAAACACTATCTCTTGACCCGACGGCGACTGCAGAGTTACTGTCCTCCAGAAACAGGATATGACAGCACGGTAACTATGCAACCAATCCATGCCCAAAATAACATCGAACGACTCCATTCTCATAACCATTAGATTAGCAACAAAGTTTTCTCCATCTATGGTAATCACACAACCCGGACAGACTGTGGAGCTAGAAAGAACTCCCCCAGGTGAATGAACCAAAACAGACTGAGAAATAGACTGCAAACTCAACCTAGCCCGACTAGCAAACTCTACGGATGCAAAGGAAAAAGTAGCTCCGGAATCAAACAGAACAAAAGCCTCCACTGAATCCACCAAAAGCGTACCTGTCACCACATCGGGACGACTCACGGCTCGGTAGTCGGCAAGGTGTAGGAGATCGACGCTTGAGTGCCGGGCGCCAGAAGACCTGGATCACGGCGGAGCGCCGCTGCAGGAGGAGCTGAAGGCACCACTGCTGGAAACATCGCCGCAGGAGGAGGCGGCCAAAAGTACCTCGAGACATCCTCCGTGCGAAGGGTAGTGAGACCGGGTCGACGCCTAAGTTCGAGTAGGGCAATGCTAACATCCGCATGCACTTCGAGAAGAAGCTGCTGGAGCTGAAGGTGCTGCCTGAACTGGTTCCCACTTGATGATACTGGCGGGGTTACGCTTACAGACCAAAGCTTTGTGGCCCTCCTGACCACAATGGCGGCAAGCTCCCGACCAAGCACACTCTGACGCCCGATGCCCATCACCACACTTGAAGCATTTCATCCTCGACCCGGACCGGACGTACTAACGAGCACCACCAAGGACGAAAAGTGGAAGACGTCTGGGACTTGTTGAACTTAGACTTGAAAGAATTCTCGACCCTTTGAACTTTTATGAACTGCTTGCCACGATCCACCATCGCCAAAACTCTTCTTTTGACTGTTCTCGAACCCTCAAGAGTCGCACACCACCGGTCCCTGCAGTCCTTCCCCAAGCCGCATCTCTAACTCCATGCCTCTAGCTTGCTCCACCAAAGAGCTAAAATCACGAAGCTCCAAAGCTCCCAGCACCTGGCGAAACTCCTGCCTGAGCCCTCTGCGAAACCTCTTGGCCTTCTCCACATCATTGGTAGCCACAAAAGATACGAAGCGGATTATGTTATGAAATCCCACTTCATACTCGGACACCGACATCTTGCCCTGCTTGAAGTTGTTCAACGACACCTCCATCCTCTCCACGAACGAGGCGGGGTAAAACCTCTTCCTGAATTGCTCTGTAAACACCTCCCAAGTCGCTGCCCAAGGGCGCAGATCCGGCCGACAGACTCCTTCCCACCGAGATCCGCCGCCTTCACCGAAAGCCACAAACCGAGCCTGCTGCTCTGATGTCAGTCCCAACACCTCCAAATGCCTCTTAATGTGACGCAACCGCTTAGCAAGATCAATCGGCGTCCCTAGGCCATCAAGGTGTCCAACCTCAACGCATTCCATCGATGCAAACCCATCACACCCATTGCCGCAAGGTCGCCGGAATACGCAGCGCGCTCGGGTGCGAGGGTGGAGACCGTTCCCCGAACCGTGAAGCAACCTCTTCCTCTGATCCCACAGAACTGGCCTCTCTGGCAGCAGAGTTCTGTTCCTCAGGCGGGGGCACAACCTGGTCTCGTCCGGCGCTCTGCCGGCCACGACCACGACCACGGCCTCTACCCCTTGCCATCTCTATATAACATAAATAAATATAGAGTCACACAACACACAATCAATAATCATAATCAGCAGCAATATTTATAGATGCGATGCAAAACCCATCCCCATCTACTGTGCACAGTGTGTCAAATTTAATATTTTTCACTACCACGGACCTAAAGCCTGCTCTGATACCAACTGTAACACCCCAGCCAAGCAATGGCCTGAAATGCTACCATCTTCTAGCTAATAATAAAATTTCTAATAACTATTCCATAATAACTCGACAAAGTCTTATCAATTTATTCATTAATAGCAACTCTACATAAACAGAAATAGTTCTAAATCCAAATTAATGAACGGAAGCGATAACAAATAGTTCTAACCATTATTACATTTAACCTGACGAAGGATAAAAGAACCAATTAAGCTAACCAACAAAAATGATTATAATAAATGTCTTTATTTCGGTTGAATGAAAAGTGCACGCAACCGACTAGCCCTTTCACGATCCCATATATGCTGATCACATATTGGTACCTAAAATAAACAAACAACAACAAGGGTGAGTCCAACGACTCAGCAAGTATAACTGTAATTAAAGCAAGCATGATCATTAATTGGCAAGTTAAACATATGACATATGAATTTCATGCTATGCAATATGATCAAAAGTTCTTTTTCTCATCTCTTCGCATTTTACCGGTAATGCGGAGTGTGCATCCGTCAATGCACATCCATGCCTGTACCCTCAGGTACAGGGACCAATTGCCCACACTCCACAAGTATGAGGACCTCGAGGCTCGATCACTACATGACCAAGACTTCAACAATTCTCAACATGATGCATATATGTGAATGTATCAACAAGATAAACAGGCATTCAACATACTATGCATCAATTTAATCTCATAAATGCCATAATGTAAACAGAACATAAATAGCATTATCAACTCTTAACTTTACTAAAATTCACAAGTAAAGCATTCATAACTCAATCATCACTCACAACATGCAATAACATCAAATCACACAGATAATCCATATCAAGGTTATACTTGCCTCAACCGCGAGAAAACGAAGAACGAGCAGAAGACGAAACCCCCGGAATCCGCTCTCCTCCTGAATAATTTATTAATAATTACTAACATAATAGTAACGGGTTTCTAGATACAAAATATCAGCAACCCCAATTACCCCAACAATTTATCTCAATTAAATCCCCAACTCCCCTCGGCCAACTCTGCCCATCCACAGACAGCCGACTTCAAAAATTCATAACTTTCAGTACGTAAATCCAAATTAAGCGTTCTCAGACTTTCTGGAAAAATAATTACATTATCTAAATAAACTTAGTTGGGGAGCCTTCCAGATTCTACCGTTTTCTACCCGATCCAAACCCTTTTCTAAAACATCAATAATCACGACGGACTCTCTGGACAGCGCATTAAAGCGATCATAACTTCCACCCAGAAACTCGGAATCCGGACTTCTTTTTCTCTCTAGAAATCTAAGAAACTTATCTACAACTTTCCCAATTTGAAAGACTCCTGAATCGCCACAATTCCCGTCGCCCAAACCGATCTACACAAAGTGTCCGAACTACCCGATCCGCGAACAGCCGCACTAGACAATTCATAACCTTCACTACACAGAACCAAATAACGCGTTCTAGTACTACCTGGAAAGATAATCACATCCTCTACAATATTCTAGAAGGGTCCGGACACGAATCCCGACGGATCTACCCCAAAACTGCCGACTAACAATTTCGTCGGCGGTCCGAAAACCGACGAATCTAACTCAATTAAAAACTCATCTAGGGGACTAAGAGGGATTACCCTTGATGACACGACGAAGAACACGTCGATGAACACGACGACAAGCACGATGAACACAACGAACACGCCCGCGATCTCCTCCTCTCCTTCCTCTGGATCCACGCGGTGCAGCGACGGACGAAGACGACGGCGACGGGGAGGAGACGACGCCGAGGCAGCGGCGGCCGGTACTCGACGATGACGCAATGCAAGCGGACGACGGTGCAAAGACGACACGGCGGGCGGCCACGGCGGCGCTGGCGGCGGCTTGCCACGGCCGGCGGCGGGCGCGGCCGGCGGCCAGGCGGGCGGGCGGGGGGCTGGCGCGGCTCGCTCGCGGCGGGCGGGGCTCCAGCAGTGGCGCGCGGAGGGCAACAAAGGCGCCGGCGACTAGCTGCAGGCGGCGTGGCAGGCACTAGGGGCGCGGCTGCATGGGGAGGGTGAGGGCTAGGTTAAGAGGTGGCTGCCCCCCTCTTGGGCCAAGGACTCCCTCTTGGGCCAAGGCCTAGGCCCGGGTTGTCTCGCATTTTCTGAAAACCCCTCAAGATAAGCATTAAATTAAACTTTCTCCCCACGTCCTCCGCTTTAATTTAATTAAGTAATTTAATAAACATTCTGGGGCATTACACTAGGCTCAGGGAGGAGCTAAGGTCCAGATGATCAGGAGGTCGGGTGCAGTCGTGTGTGACGAGATGGACCGAGACTAGTCGTGGAGAGGCATGGATGGTCGAGACTAGGCACGGGTGGTGCTGAGGTCGTGAGCGGCCGGGAGCTGCCAATGACGACGGGGTCTTGTGAGGTGGTTGCAAGCGTGGACAGGAAGGCAGTGTGAGGGCATTTTGGAGAAATGCCAAAGCGCAAAGGAAGCCGTCCCTCCGTAAAGCACACGAGAAAAGAAGTGGATTCAGTTGGCGCTAACGGGCAAAGTGCGGGTCTGTTGGGATGGCAGGCAAAGCACTTTGGTTAGCGGGTAAAGTGAGTGATAAAACTCGGTGTTAGGTGGGGTTTACGGGTTATCCCCAGTGTGGACTAATGGATGGATCCATTAGGGTTAGTCTCGGGTGTGAGGCTATAAAAGGGAGAGGGGAGGCAAGTGTTGGACTTGAGTTAGTCGGCTAGGCCGTGGAGGCAGCCGCCTCTCCCTCCCTTGGGAGTTTATCTCTGTGTGTGTTCGCTCTAGGGCTAGAGCTTGTCCTCCCAGGGGGAGTGGTTGCAGAAACCTCCCTTGTTATGCTTTTGAGAGGACTCATCTCTCTATCTATTAGAGTTTATCTATGAGATGGTTCTTTGTTTGTGATCTGGGTTGAGAGGCTGTTCTTCATGCTATTCTTCAGTCTGTGTTGATTTAAGTCTCTCTTCTTTGAGATTTTTTGACCGAACGGTCGTGCACCTTTCACCGCCGATTCTCTGTTTCGACTGCATCAATCTCTTTGGCCGGAACAAAGACTTTTGGCTTTCCTGGTAAATTCACTTCTAGAGATCATATTCTTGCTAAGTTTGAAGTTTCATGTGCTTTGGATCTCTAAATCAAAAGTTCTTTGAAAAATTGTTCTGCGGTCGTCCGCCTCAAAGATGCTCTGTTTTCAGTTTTGCCGTATTTAGACTTTGCGTCTTCTTTAGCTTCGACCGCCTTGAGGAGACTGGTCGAAAGGAAGTCTGACTTGAGAATACAAGTTTCAGTTTGTTTATCTCAAGTTTCTCAACTGGTCTGAACACTTCCTTAGTGGTCGAAATCAGTTTCGCTATTCGCTACTCTGTGGTCGTCGCTCCGACAAAAGTAGTACTTACTGTTTGCTCGTCATTTTCCGATCGAGTATCTACCACGTTCTATTTGCATCTGAGCACTGCTTCTGTCGACTGGTCCAATCACGACGTTCGACTTATTGTCATTGTCGGTTGGTTCGACCACTCAAGACGTAGATCATCTGCTTTATTTTGCGCTGGTTTCCGAGTGCTTGATGGTCGTAGATCTCGTAGTCGTGTGCCCCCACGGTCTCATGAGGTGTCTGCGATCGCAATCGGCTATAGGTACAGTCGGTCTTCGACCACGCTGATCGCATCGACCATGCCATTGGCTTACGACCACGACGGTTCCGACCGGACTCATCTTTCGATCGCCCGCTTCCGTTGGTCATACTTTGTCGGTGCCGCTGTCATCCTTTGTCGGACAGGTCGACAAGCGCAGTCTTGGTATTTACTGTTGGCTGTTTTCGGTTCTCGGGTGATTCTGTTTTTCGGATGAGTTGTTCGACCATTGCAAATATCATTCGGATATAGATCACGGTACTGCTCGATCGGTGGTTTCAACCATAGGCGATTACTCTGGTCTTCATCACCACAGTGAGAGACTCTCCGATACTCTCTGATAGCTTTCGACCACGGTTTGATTTTCCAGTAATTCGCTTTCTCTCCTAGATTTCGACCACAGTCTTTTGACCCTTTTCCTCTCGGTCTTAAGCTAAAGATTTCTCTGTTCTCTCTGAGTTTTCCAGTGAACAACCAATCTTCTTCTTCATAGCTCTTTAGCTACTGGAGAAAGATAGGGTTGAATTTTATTTGAGAATTTTTTTAAGGCACCATTCACCCCCCTCTTTTGCCATTTCGATCCTACATAACCCAACTAAAGAAAATAAAGGAAAGAAAGACAAAGACAAAGAGTCATGGGGAATCAAGCCGTTGGATACGATCTCCAAGAAACCTCTTCAGTTACCTTTGCCCTTGTTTCCTCTACCGAGTAGATGGTTATATAAGTTGAATGTGGGGACTTAGTATTGACCATTGTAGCTTTAAGCTCTTTTATCTCCTCCCAAACTTGCTTTTCCCCCTCGTGCCTGTTGCCTCCAGAAATTCCAAATCTTCCATCCAAAAAGCCAGATTTCCATCTTAGATCTAGATCCATGGCGAGTAGAAATTCTGATTGGGAGAAACCAGAGATGGCCGAGAAGAAGATCGTAGCCTTGGTAAGCAAAGGCTTGGTACCAGACTGGAGCCTAATCATGTGGAAGGAGGTGGAGGATTAGCGCTAACCATCAGGCGAGGAAGGGAAAATCGCCATCTTCCAAGCCTATGTAGAGTCCGACTTCAAGCTGCCTTCCCACCAGTTTCTGCTGGACGTGCTCGAGCAGATTGAAATTGAGTTGGTGAATTTGAGCCCCAACTCAACTACGTTTTGAGCATCTTTGTCTACCTCTACAAGTCGTACTTGGGGTTTCCAACCGATTTGGAACTCTTCAAGTACTACTACGGTATGTCCAGCAAGGTCAGAACAGTAGTAGGAAGTTTCTCCCTTCGCCTTCATGATGGGAAGATGAAGGAGCGCATCCCCATGTATACCAAGTATTTTCGTTCTGTATGAAGAAGAGGTGGTTCTATATGACCTTGACCTCTGACGAATGGCTAACCTTTGAGGGAAATATGGCATCAAAGGCCAAGTCATGGGAGTCGGCCTCCAAGAAACGTGGTCGGATCTACCCCTTCATCAAGGGGATTACCCTCCTAAAGAATGAGGGGCTGACCTGCTGGCACGTGGTGAAGGATTTCATCACACACCGCACTATAGCCCTAGAGGCTCAGCTCATCTAATATGGATGTACTCGAGGGTTGATGACTCGACTAGGGACTGCCAAGATTAATCTTTTGAATTTTGTGATTTTTGAGTAGATTTTGACTTCTTGTTCCTCCATATAGATTTGCCCCTGTGGGAAGTTTTGAGCAGGGTCAAAAAATTTGCGAGAAGGAGCCGACTAGCAAGAAGGGAGGCCCTTAGATCTTGGTTGTGCTCTCCGATGCGGAGATGACAACCTGACTGAAGATAAATCTCTCAGTTCGATCCAATTTTAGTAGTCGATTGATTACTAAAATTATTTTCCTTTGCAGACAATCGATGTGGAGGAGACCTTGGGAGACAGAAATGTCAACATGTTTAGATGGTATTTTGCCGGTCCAAAGTGTTCAACCAGTAGGGGTTTAACATGGTATGGCTAGCCCTACTAGCACTAAACTGGTGAAATCGGTTGGGAAGAAATAGAGGAGGAGCACTTCGAGTGCTTTGGGGTTTGTCCCCAACAAGTTCAAATTAAAAGTACGAAAGACAAGCTATGTATAAACCACAAGGGGATTTCTCTTACTTTCTTTCCAACCATGTGCTCTCAACTCTAATCCTTTCCTTATGTGTTGAAGCTCTGCCATGTGCTCAGAAGGAGATCTCCCTCAGGTTTAGGCCACTCACTCAGATTGCGATATTCTGAGTGGTTCTGTTGTAGTAGTCAAGGTGGTTCTAGGAAAGAAGAAAACTTTCTCCAGCAAGACTCCAACCCCCGAGAACTCAAGCACAGAGGTGGTGAAAGCAGCGAAGGACATCACCACTCTAGCGACTAAACAGTCACTTGAGTTGGCTGTCACTATAGTTTGGGAGAGGTCTAGTCAGGCTCTCTGACCTCTCGGGGAAGCAAAGGTCTTACCTCCCTCTTCCAACATTGCAGAGGGAGAAGAAAAACATGGACATTTTTCTTAGAAATTTTTGGACTTCCGGAGATCAGGGCCTCCTCATGGAGGAGCCATGATCAAACCACACACCCAAAGGACATTCTTGGCTGAGCTCACATTTTTTATGATGAATGATTCATGGATCTTTGGTGGGGCAAGATCGCAGATCTCCTGAAATGGAGTAAACGCGATCCTATTAAGTGATCTCAGTAAGTATTCATGAACATTTTAACATCCCAATTTTTGCCTTCTTTAAAATTTATTTTGGAAATTAGTTATTTCAAAGATTTGGATTTTAATTAGATTTTCTATGTAATCCTAGAAATTAATCTCCAAATTCCAATTAAAATCCAAAATTCAAATTCAAAATCCAATCTTCCAAATTCAAATTCAAAATCCAAACTTCCAAATTCAAATCCAATCCAAAATCTAAAAATAATTCCTTTTTCTAGACCAAGTCCATTTTCTTTTCTTCTTGGGACAGAGCCCATTTTTCTGGCCCAGCCGGCCCATCTATCTTTTATTTTTCTTCCTTTTCTTTTCTTTTCTTTTCTTTTCTCTTTCTTCCTTCCTTCCCTGCTTTCTACTGCTTTGTCTCCTGACTGACCAAGCTCCTAGCATTGACTGAGCCCACCTGTGCCTAGCCAGCCAAGCCACCCTACTCACGCCTGCATTTCAAATGCTCACAATCTATTGCTAATCTTGCGCCATTACCATTTTTAACCCGGCCGTTTCCATCTCCATTCAACGCACATTGAATTGCATTATGAAAACTGTCACACATTGCTCAGTTTCCTCCTCCAATTGCATAAACAGCGAGGGTCATTAGCTTGCCTTTGGCCTCTCCGTGCAATCTCCAAGCCTACCTTACCTTCGCTCATAGCCCTGCCTTGATTGATACCGACACCCGTGCCCTCTACCCCGGCCTCCTTCCGATCTTTGTCTCCAATGAGTTTTCAATGAAATCGTTCGTGTCATCTCGTGTTCCAACATCCAACAACTAATCCTCCAAGTTAATTACATTTTCGTTCAGCCAATCCTCGGGAATTGAGTCATCTTCCTCATGACTAGCTGGACATGTTCGCTATCGATTCATTGTCTCCGGTGAGCCATTTCTCGATTCCTTGCATCGGGAGCTTCACCTCCATGCTCTCTTCAACTTCCCCACCTCAATTCGGTAGAAGTGTCACTGTGGATCTCCACCACCATCTCCCTCCTCCTCACTTACATAGACCACCATCGTTAGCTCTCTCCAACCATTCCCTTACCTAGCTGACCCCTTAGCGTGCTTCCCCTCATCCACGCCATGGTCATTCACGTGCTAGTCCCTACCAGGCGCCACTAGAATGCCGCTCTTTGTCACTCACCCACATCAGCTGCTGCCTGCGACGCCGACCGTGACGTCGCCACCTATCTCCTCTGCGTAGTCCCAACAACCCATTTTGCTAGTCCGCTCCACCGCCTATTTCGCCGTTCGCTACTGCCGCCAGCCACTATAGCCATCGCCTCCTCCCCTATTCCCTGCTCTGTTCCCTCTCTAACTCTCTCTATCTCAATGACATGGATGGCCCACTCATCAGCATTCTTTTTATTTATTTATAGCCAAACGGAATATTCTTTTCCTTCTCAATTTTAGCATTTTTTCCTTCCAGCAAATCTTCTGATGACCCATTTATTTATTTAAATTCATAAAGATGCAGTATCAAATTTATTTATTTAAATTCTCGTTTTGCGTGTAGAATCTGATATTGTTGAGTTGACCCAAGACCACTAGGAAGAAGTCCCAGCTAGCATCAATGAAGTCAAGTATTCCTTGATAATGTTGTACCTATTTTTATAAAATTTATTTTACTATTTTAAATTTATACTGCATCTTTATTTCATATAAAATGATAACTTTTGTTTTAGGGTTGTTAGTTAATCCGATGTTGATTATACCCCCCATTTGATGTTGATATCCATGTACCTTTGTGGCCTTAGATTATATTAGTCCAAATATTGATAATATAACCGTTGGTCTAAATTAGAAAGGTAGAATTGCGTAGACAAGCTAGTCAGTCATAATAACCCTAGGGGTGGGAAAATAATACTATCCTTTAATCATTTTATTTTGAGAACTTTATGGCAATATAAATTGCCATTGGTTTATAAAATAAAATAAAATCCTGAAAACTGATTTTATACTTGGGTGGATGGTAAGATTGGATTGGTGCAGATGGAGCATGAAATCTTGTATTATGAAAGTACCTCCTTAGTCAATTAAGGATCGACACTTGTGACTATCCAAATTGAGTACTACCGTACAACCATAAGTCTAGTATATGATAGAGCTGACTAATTAATTTGCAACAACCTAGTTTAGATTCCATCAAAGTTCTGAGTGGGTGTCGGATGGAGATAGTTGTCCCACATGGAGGAAGAGAGGGCTTCTGACTAGGTGAATAGAATCCTTCAGCGGTGAAACCTTAGCGGGTGGAGTTGAGTTGGGTTGGCGTATTGTAAAGGTCTTGTAATAATCAATTAGTGACACACCTTTGCAAGTGTGTCAGGCGGACAATATAAGTTGATTATCTCTTGTGGGTAAAGCTATACAACCTCTGCAGAGTGTAAAACTATTCAAATAGCCATACCTATGATCAAGGGTGGGCAAGGCACACTTGAAAGATCAAGCTCCGATTAAGTTGGTTTTGGTGTTAATTACAAATACTTTTATATTATGTTGGTGATAATGATAAATGTTTATATGAGACTAATATGTTTGTTTGAGTATACTATAGTTTAGTCTCATTTGGATGGAAAGGTGAAATCAAAGAGGTATACATTCGAAATCACTTTCTTACATATTAATGCGTTCCTTGGATCCAAAATATAGATTGAACTCCACTCATTGTTCAAATTGAATATTTGCATATGTCTTCATTATATACACTTGTATGCACCATTTAGAAGGAGCTCTCTATGTTTTAGAATTTCATAAGTATTGATCCATGCTTCTTTTATTATGCATATTCAGGATCTTTAATATAATATCCCGAACGTCGTTACGGCGTAAGTTTTTAAAACAATCGCGGAGTCGCCAGTTTTTCGGCAAATCGCGGGAAGGAAAAATATAAATTGTAGAACAATGAAAATAAATAAAATCAATTAAAAATTAAATTAAAAGCCCAGAGTGGGCTGCCTGGGGAGTGGGCCGACCGCCCTGGGCCGAGGCCCAAGGGGGTGGCGCCCCACCCCCCCAAACCGCACCCCTCTCTCCCTTTAACCCTAGCCCCTCCTCACCCTTTCCAGCCGCCACCCCTCTCCTCCACCCTTTGGGCACCTCCCCTCCCCTCTTGTTGCCATTGGTGCCCCCAAGTGCTGCTGCCATTGGAGGGAGAAGAAAGGAGAAGGAAGGAGAAGACGGAAGGAGAAGGAAGGAGAATAAGAAGAGGAGGAAAAAAAGGGGTGATCCATCATCTAGGTAATTTTTTCTCATCCCAAACCCTTTGTTTTTTTGAATAATTAGGGTTCTTGGCATGGATTTTGAAGGTAGTTAATAGATTAATTGCCCGATTAGAGATTAGCTGCTGTCTGCCTATAGATTGATTCACACAACACGTCTGTTCGTGCGGTTTTGATCTAGTAAACGATTTTTCCTGCGAACCCTCCCAAAAGGCAAGTTGTAGAGGACTTCAAAATGCATCTCCTGTATTGTTTTTGGAATTTTTGGCCGTGGGATCTGGGAGTAACAGGGTCGGGAATTCTGATGTTCGTCAGGCGAGCAGATTGGTACAGACCGATGGTAATCTGTGAATTTGAGGTAGTAAATGATTTTTATGATCATGGCCGTAATTGAGAAAGTTGTACAGAATATGGTAATCTAGCTGCTGTAGAAATTTCAGAATTGTTAGACCCCTGTACTGTTGCTGGGACACAATTGAATACTGCTGTCCAATCTGCCAGAACATAGTTCTTCCTCTGTTTTGAGCATTAAATTAGTCCTAGCTGTGATCAAAATAAAAATATGTGTTCTACATGAAAAATATAGGATTTTAAGTAACGAATCTAGAGAGGTATCATTTGCTGTATTGGATCAATATTTTTAAAGATACGAAATTGTTAAGCGGAGCGGAGTTTGTGCGGGTTCAGGGTTCTAGCGACGCCTTTAATTATTTTATTCGTGTTTGTATGCTGTAGCTGTGTGCTGAGAGTTGCCTTTTGGACAGGTGGTCTTGTCCCTGAGCGTTTTTGATTTACTTCGCTTCGTCGGATTGAGGCAAGTAAACGTAGCGGTGGTTGCTACCGTTTAACTTATTATTCCTTCTACTTACAATTTACATTATTATCGTAATTTGATATATTATGCTATGATTGCATGATATTTTAATTGTGAAGATGGTAGCAAGTATTAATCAATTGATATGTTGATATTCTGCTAGTAGCCATATGGAACTATTGCTTAATGTGATATCGTGGGACATGAAATTAATATGTGGTGGATGTGGTTATGTTGAGAGCATGATAATGCTCCCTGTGGATGAATTAATGTGATGTATGAATTATCATATCATTCATGTCATTTGCATATGTGGATGTCGCCGCACCTAGCGGCGATCGTACCGGTACAACATCGTATATTGCCGTAATACGATGCATCTCTTATCCCGCGGGAAGCATCATATATTGCCGTAATACGATGCACCTCAATTCCTGCCCTGGAAAGAGTGACGTGGAGCATAGCATGAAAGCATTCATATGCGTTGCATTGTGGAAAGATTCATTTGCATACATATACAATATATTGTGGTGTTGTTATTTTGTGGAATATACAATATTCTAATTGTAATGTAAAATTGGCTCATGTGAGCTATTGTGGTATGAAGATTGTGGATGTGGTCGTGGAATGGGATTCGTCCCCTGTGTATGGTAAGGGTTGTGATTGTGGCATTAGATTATTTCCTCATGTAGTAATTGTTGATAGCAATTGTGGATGTGAGAATTATTAAAGTAGTGAGATGATCATTACATATGTTTTATTGTCTTTGGTGATGATAGGGGTTGATGTTTTAAAGTAGTTAAACAAGATTTATTTACTAATGCTTTACCGTCATTGATGGTAATTTGAGGTTGAGGATATAAACATTGTCAATTGTGGAAGATTAAATGTTGACGATTAATCTATTGTGGTTTGTGGAAGATTAAATGTTTCAATTGCATTTAATTGTGGATAAATTGATTGCATTCATATGTCAATTAAAACTAAAATTGAAGAGGTATGATTCATGGAAGTTTGTGGTGGCTTAATAATTGTGGACATGAATTGTGGTTGTGGTAGTATGGAATTATAAATGATGATGTATAATTGTTTGTAGTTTGAATAGCTGTTAAATGCTTTGCTTGTTTGAGATTTTATCTCACCCTTGTTTCCCCCTCCCTACAGGTGGACTTTGAGCATACATGGGAAGGGTAGAGCGGCACCACACTGATGCATGTGAATCATATTTTTTATGCTGTAATAAAGTTGAAAGGATTCTAGACCTTTGCATAGCTTTGTTTACATTATCTTAATAATGTTAAATTTGTGAACTATATTTTAGATTAAAATGTTGGAGGATGTTTTGAATTTTGAATTGATATCACTATCCTGTTATTCCTTAGTTGTTTATGCTTCCGCTTATACTATCTTGTTTAGTATTGTTGCCAGTTTAATTTATCTTGTAAATTGGCTAGTTGTAGAGCAGTTTTAGTAGCATCCCAGGGTAATATGGGTCCTGGGTTGGTACATTTACTTTGAAATACATTCTTGAGTATATATAACTTGTGTGGTTCATATATACTCATGTGAAATTGGGTTGTCATCTAACTTCTCCATTATATGTTAATGGTTGAATAATCAATGATAACCGGATAAGTAAGCTTTGATTAAAGCTTATCTTAGAGTATACAAATTGTTGTGTACAAGTTGTATACTCGTAAATCAATTTTTATGTCTCATTATTTGTTGAGATTGTCATGAATTACCAAAAAGGGAAGATTGTTGAATCTAATCCCTCCATGATGTGTTAATGGTGAAGTTGGTAATTAATGACAATTGTTTTGTGGACTAACAGTTTTCATGAGTTGGATGAATATGTTAGGTTCCACAAATAAGGACGACTTGGGATAACTTCATGTGTTGAAGATCATCAAGTCAAGATTGAGAAGAAGATAGCTTCATGAGTTGAAGGCTATCAAGAAGAAGAAGGCTTCATGTGTTGAAGGCCATCAAGAAAAGGATGCATCATGAGTTGATGCTGTCCAAGATGATCATGTGTTGATCAAGTAAAGACCATCATATAGTGATGGAGTTGATGAGAAGAATGCATCATGAGTTTATGCATATCAAGATGATGACCCAAGGCAAAGGTATGAACTAGCTAGGGCTAAGGATGTGTTCCTAGTTTTTTACCGGTCTTGGTGTTTGGTTGGAAGACCAGATTACTAGTATAGGTTGTCGTACTATTAAGAGGGGTCGTGTCTAGTAGTTTGAGTCTCATCATGTGTTGATGGCTCAACCTCACCTCGTCTAGCTTATCTTGACATGAGGCTTGCATTTGCGAATATGTTTTGCAAATGGTTGAAGCTCATGTGTTGAACTCTTGTAACATAGGACTATGCATTGCAAATGTATTTTGCAAGTGTTTGAAGTCCATGTTTTTATTTTTTGTGATATGAGGCTTATATTTGTAAATGGTTGAAGCTCATGTATAATCCTTGTGCCGTGTGACTTAGGTTTGCGAATGTGTTTTGCAAATGTGAGAAGTCCATGTATAAATTCTTTGTGTCATGATTTCAAAAGTGTGCAAATGTGTTTTGCAACTTGTCGGGAATCATGTGTGATCCTTGTGTGCATAATATCGTAGTTTGCAAATGTGTTTTGCAAAATCTGTTGATATATCTGTATTTCTTAGAAAACCTGGAAGTACCGGCTCTATAAGCGGTAGTACTGGAGGTAGCAGTCTGACCGGCTTGGTAGGAGCGGTCAGACCGGCCTGATCAGGTCTTCCCGGGCCGATGGGCAGTCTGACCGAGGAGCGATCTGACTGGCATGCACTAGGCGGTCTGACTGGCTTGAGGTAGTTCCGCTCCTTCGTGCGGAACGTTTTTTCCAAAGAGCGACTCGGCTGATTTTCTGAGGAGCGGTCTGCTCGGTGTGTGCAACGGTCTGACCAGTCCTATGTGGGCGGTCTGACCGGACTTGGAGGTCTGACCGATTTTTGTATGGCGGTCTGACCGATTTTCCAGGGTAACGGCTAGTTTTTTTGTAGCCGTTGGGAGGGCGGAAATACCGGCTGTATAACGGCGATAGTTTCGACCCTCGCGTTGATTTCAGCCCTCTCTCTTCTCTAACGGATAGTTTTTGAGGGAGGTGTATAAATACCTCCTCAAGGGCTATTGGGAGGAGGTTGCTGGTGCTTGTCTTCTATTCTTTGAGCTAGTGTGAGGTTCTCCACTCTAGAGTGTATGTGTTGCACTTTGTGAGAGAGGAGAAGATGTTCTAGAGTGCATGTGTTGCCTCTAGAGGTGGACTTTGTGTCCAAGTGAGCTTGTGCATTCGTTGCACATGGTGAGAGTCAAGTGAGGAACTTGACTTATTACTCTTAGAGTTTGCTAACTCCTAGACGGCGTTGGAGGCGTCGTGCGCGGTGATCTTCTCAAAGAAGGTTGTGAGAAGACCCGGCGAAGTTGTGAAGGTTGGAGCTCACCTACCCGGAGCGGGAAAGAGCTACCACTAGTGAAATTGAGGTGGAAGGATTAATTCGTGGAGCCGGTCTGATTAGTTCGGGCTTACCTCAACGTGGACTAGGGGAGACCGACAAGTCTCCGAACACTATGGTAAAAAGAGAACGTGTCAATTGCGGTTTGCTTTCTTATGCTTAGTTTACCTTCAAGCAATTTACTTAGAATTAATTTGATTGCCTGTCAACCTAGAATTGCAAACCTTGACCTAGGCTAGAATTATTGGTGCACTTAGGCGAATTAATTTGTTCTAGGCGCTATTTGAGCAAACCACGTTGAATTTAGCTTCCGCATTATTTACTTGGTTTAGGCAAATAGAAAATGTCTTGAATTGTTAGTAATAATTTGAAGTGAATTTTTAGATCGCCTATTCACCCCCTCTCTAGTTGACCTCCTCGATCTTGCAACGTTTTCACATGGTAGATCTTTTGTTTTGGTTTCAAAATACATCTTTTGTTTTACTTAGTATCTTGTTCTCGTCTTTGTATTCACTTGTTAAAAGTTTAACTAATCTCTGCTCTTATTCCAACTCTATAGATGTCTTTCGCCAATGCCTTCACTGTAGATCAGGGAGGTTTCTGCGATGAGCTTTGGATGATGCTCCTAGAGATGGGTCACACCAGGTGTCCCCATCTACACATGGTTTCACCCTCACCAAGGACAACAAGAGGTTTGGAGGGTGCAGTTGACTGTCATTGCTAGGAGCAGTCCCAAGGGTGGTCGTGCACACTGCTTCATGACTGATCAGGACTCCTTTGGTGACGGATGCTAGGAGGTGCCAGAGAGGTGATCCTTCTTCTAGGGTACCTTTACCATCAGCAGTTGGAGAGCTCGTTCTACCATCATTTCCCTTACCGTAAGAAGGGTGATGTTGCCAACACCTACTGGAATCTTCAGAGTGAGCCAAACCCCACAGTGGTTTACATGGCCGCTTTCATGGTGGGTTAATTCAACTATATATGAGACTAACTGATGACACTTAAGAATATAATAATTCATGTAGTGTCTCATGGTGGGTTAATTCAATATCATATTCTCTAACATGTGTCCATATTATTGATTTGACATCCCGTATCCATGATCCGTAAAATATGATCATCAATCTATACATGTGCTGATTTGTAAATCATAATTATCCCACATAATGATATACAATCATGGATAATTTTGAATAACATCAAAACATGAATAAAGAGTTCCACGAACAAGTCACATACTTGTTGATCAATATGAAAGACATTTATTCAAGAGACAAAATAATATATTATTCAACAAATCATAAATATAAAGTAATATAATCATCTTCATGATTGTCTCTAGGGCATATCACTAACAAGAACATCTCGTACTTTGGGCAGTGGAGGATGGCTTAGTGAGGACGAGCCTAAGGAGGACCCTGAGGAGCGTGTGATCATTAAGGATGAGGAGTAGTTCTTCTGTCTGTAGTACCCAAATAAAGTTCTATGTCCTTATAATGCTTTTATATTATTAGTTGGTGTGTTAGGTGTACTGTACCAAGCCTTGTGCACTTATGGTACAACCATCCTTAACACCATTTTGGTTTCAAATAAAGTTTTCCTAGTTGGTGTTTGTTTTTCTCTTCTGTGTTTGCTTTGGATGTTGTTTAGTTGTTCTCTTGATCTCTTATATGTGATTCTTTCCTCTTTTCTTTTGCTAACCCCAGCTGCCACTTCAGATAGTGAACAAAAGGAGCCGTGCCAAGTAGTGGAGCCAATGTTCAACTAGAGAATAATACTGCAATTCCACCATCATCTCCAGCTCAAGCACCCAACATGGAACAAATGATGGCAATGCGCAATGCAGCTACAACTTCTTCAACTCTTACTCAAAACCAAATTAATCAAGTCCAGCAAGCACCTATCCCTATCCAAGCACCACAACCAAGCTTGGAGAATTCATGAGGACCCAACCTACTATGTTTGCTGGTTTCGTTGATCGTTTGGAAGCTGATGACTGGCTTAAGGATGTTGAGAAGAAACTTATCTTAGCTCAGTGCAGTGACCATGAGAAAGTGCTATATGTTGCTCATCAACTTAAAGAAACTGCTGCTAGTTGGTGGGAAATTATTGAGCTGCCCACCAGGATGTTCAAGCTATCAATTCGGCTGAATTTGTTGAAGCCTTCTATACTACACACATTCCTATGGGAATGATGGAGATGAAGAAAAGGGAGTTCCATAAGCTGCAGCAATGCAACATCAACGTGTTTGAGTATATGAACAGATTCACTTAGTTGTCTACATAAGCACCAGATGATGTTGCAATAAATGAAGTAAAGATCTGTCAGTTTATGGAAGGACTTGACTCCAACATCAAAGTGCAATTGGTGTCAAATGACTTTCCTACTTTCCAGCACATGGTCAACAAGGCCCTTGTTCAAGAGGAAGCTCAGCATCACTTGTATGAGTTCCAAAAGAGGAAGTTTCAAGCTCAGCATCGCGCTAGCAACTCCCAACTTCGTCTGACTCCAACTCACTTCAACAGGCCCTTAATGCCAAGTGTGCCAAGGACTCCATTCATGGGACCTCGGCTAGTTTTGCATGTAGCTCGTGTAGGTAACAATGGTCAACCTTAGCAAAACAAGACGTCTACCCCAGAAATGCAATGCTTCAAATGTAGGGAGATGGGGCATTATGGCAATAGTTGCCCCTAGAAGCATCAATGCAACCACAATAGAATTTAACATGAGATCAAGTGTCCGCCATCAAATTTTACATCTAGATGCCAATTTTATATATGCTGATTGAATTGATGTGAACTGGAAGATAATGAGTTATGAATTTCAAAGGATGATTACCCTTATAACAGGTATCAACTGATCAAGCAATTCTCTGGTGAGATCCCCACAAAGTTAACAATTCTTGAAGGCATTCGGTTTCTAAATCTATCAAGTACCGGAACTGACTTCCTTCTCCCTTCCTTCTCATCCTCTCTACATTGAGGGTTGTCATGAATTTGGTGGATAGGAGGGCCAAGTCATCCTTAGGATACTGCTCAATTTGATCATCACTCAAAGCATGCATGGCAGACAAGGAAAAATCAATAGAAGCTGATTCAGTTGAGCTAGAAGGACCATTAGTGGGATCAATCACAAGCGCAACCGACTATATCTTGCTTTTACGAGAGAACAAATCAATTTCATGAGTCTTGAGCCTCAAATAAAGTTTATCCAAGATTAGCTCACTCATGACAGTAGTGTCGTTGATGGACACGACTTTCATTTCCCAAACCGCCATGCCCAATGCTCCAACACTTGCCGTTCATTTTTAGATTAAGAAAATATCACACTGATGGCATGCAAGTTGCTAAGAATCTTGTGAAAATGAGAGAAATACTCATCCAAAGATTCTTCAGATCTCATCTCAAACTTCTGGTATTTCTTCTTGAACTGGTTCTAACGCACTTCCTTAAAGGTAGTTGAACCCTCATGGGAATCACATAGGGCATGTCAAATGTTATGCGCTGAACTGAGATGAGACACACAATCAAACTCATTTCTGTGAGTCTCTAAATTAGGAGATTCCTTCATTTGTTATTTGCCTCCATATCTGGAAGATTTGCCGGAGTGATATGATCATTGGTATGGACAATATAGAAACTCTTGACCTTCTCGTAGATAGTATGTCCTTGGGCATAGATGTAGGTACCCATCCTTGTCTTTCAATATGGGAAGTCAACCCCATCAAAGACGAGAGGATTGGTGGAATACTTATCCGATGCTATGGCTCTAAGACTGGTTAAGATCTACGAGGAGAGTTTAACTGAACTCAAATACCATTTGTTGGACTGATGCCAGTAATCAGAGGGCGTGAATGATTGCAGAAGCTTTTTCAATTCCATAAGTATTCTAAATATTCACTCAAATGACTATGAAAGTCATCAAATTAAGATTACACCTCCTATGCAAGAAGCACAAAGATCTAGAATTAAAACAAATCAACTACTAGCCTTAACTGCAAGACCGATGGTACTGCTGGCTACATACTGGTATGACCATTGTGACACTACCGCCAGCATGAGGCCGGATAAACACACTATGGTACTACTGTTGGTGATATGCCCTAGAGGCAACATGGAGATGTTGAATATATCACATACTATGTTTATGATACATTGCTTTGTTCCTTGAAATAGACATTATCATTATTGATCAATGAGTATGTGACTTATTCATGAGACTCTTAATGCCAAAATGTTGCTATTTCTAAATGATCCCTGATTATATTTCATATGAGGAACAAATATGATTCAAAGATCAACATATGTATTGATTGATGATCATGTCTCATGGATCATGGTATGGAGATGCCAAATCAATAATATGGACATGTGTTAGTGAACATATGTTGGATAGACCCGCCATGAGACACTGCAGAGATTCCAAGTGTCATCAGTTGGTCTCAAGTAGTGTTTATGTGGAATCCTTAGACTTGAGATCATCATGGTTCCCAAGATGCGTAGTAGCTACTTTAGGACTACTAAACACTACTCCGTAATCGGGTAGTCATAAAAGTAGTCTTTGGGTTTGCCATGAAACATGTAGTGGGATGTGAATGATCAAGATAGAATTTGCCCTCCTTATGGGAGAGATATCTCGGGCCCCTCGATGTAATGGATTATGAAAGTGCATGGCCATGCCAAGGTGATTGAGGAGTCAATCACGAGTTTATAATCCATCACGGAATCGAGAGAGTGATTGAGCTATTAAGAGGATGACACAGTCTCGCCTTGAGCTTAATCTATATCGTGAGGCAAAGGGATTAGTACATGAGAACATTACAGTTTCAAATATATGATCTTTACGTATACTTTGGGGTTAATATGTCTTGCTAGAGGCCGCTATTAATGTGGTGACCGGAAGGTGTTTCGGTCGCGACCAAGTATACGTGAACCTGCTGGTCGCACACTTAACGGGTTGGAACACTAATTCAATGTGATTCGGATATGGGCTCAATTCGGATAGAGATCCGGATAGACTCCTATTGGGCCTCGGTCCACGAGGCCCAAGTGAGGAGGTCTATATATGGAGGCGAGGGAGGGAACGCACCGATAATCCCGAGCTAATCCGTAGCCGCCACCTCCGAGCCAAACCCTAGCCGCCGCGAGTGCCGGTACACTCGCGATCGGCGCCCACCCCGTGACGTGTGGATACCGGTGGAGGCGCCGCCGTTGTGGCGTTGATCGGCATCAACAACTTACGATTGGATCTGTTCGTGGTGTGGTTGATCGCGTGGAGGAGACGATCGGTTCGGGACGATCGACTACTTCCACTACTACTTCGACGCGTGGTTGGATCGGCTTCTCCAACTCTTCTTCACGCTGCTGCGTCTAGTGGTAACGATCCATGATCCTCCTTAAGCATGATGTTCTTGTGTGCGCGGTAGAAAAATTTTGTTTTCGCTCGTAGCCTACTCACGATCCATTAGTGGTATCAGAGCCATCTTGCTTAGTTTGCGATCTGGATCAGCGCATATGTTGATATGCGGTTGTAATAGATTGGATCTATTACGGACTAGATCAATCGGTCATAAGGGGTTGGAATATGTATGAGTTGATAGCATCATGTGGCCAAAAGATTAGTTCGTGCTCCTTCTTTGATGTACGCGACTTGCCCCTACCTACCGGTAACACCATCGGGCTAATCACATACATATCGATGAGATTGAGCCAACAGATCGAGGTCTTGTGTTGCGGTCTCCTCAAGCATACCGATCGCGATGATTGATGTGATTGATCTAATGAAAATTGAGACATTTTGAATGGCTCGGATTTGGGTTGATTTGATCGGCCCGATGAGATTTTCATAGCGATTTCATAGATGCGATCTATGTAATTCCGTGAATATGTTCTACGCTTAACTTGTTTTTGCAGGGAATGATGTGAATGGTATGGCATAGATGCATATGTGATGCATGTGTGTTTTGGCGGCTGTGTGTCGTATTAATCACAATAGGGTTGAGGTCGTTCTTTAATTGTATAACGACTGCGTGTCAACTTGTGATGCTTGAGCTCCTCATGTAATTCATTTGCTACCTATTAGTTGTAATAGTTTAGTTCTTTGCTATGGAGGCTTCAAGCATGATGACAAAGAGGACAAGAAGTGTGGCGAAGAATATCACCGTGGAACCATGGCGATGGCGACCACTACGATACAAAATGCCATACCATTCACGATAATGTGATTATATGCATGTGATGTTTATTTCTTGTCATACTATTCTTTCATGCCATACCAACTAAGGGTTAGTTTTTCATGATAGAATAGCTTCTCTCAAGAAAAATTAAGAATTTGTTTTGATGCCCTTCCAATTGTCGCGCTATAAGAATCATGATCATTGTTTGGTAGGTCTCGCCAAAGCGAGTACCATCAACTATCTTGATCTAATAGGGTGGATGTCGGACATCCACATGCATAGTATTGGTTTACTTGACAAGGCTATCAAATTAGATTTGGGCCTTGGGGCATGGTGTTGGGAGCCGGGCATTGGATGCCACCCAACAAACAAGAGTCACATAAGATGTGATTAGCAAGTGTTGCTTACCTCGTCACTAGGTTTCTAGCAAGTGATGCCAAAGCTCACTAGAACTTAGATGAACATGGATCTTGACCACTATATGTCGTTAGAGGAAGACGATTACAAAACATATAGTGGGAGTATCTTTGTTAAATTGTTTAATGGAAGATCAAACATGAACATAGTGCTAAACTTTGCATATTCTTTGTTGTAGATCATGTCAACTAATGCCGCATCCAGTTCTTTTAATTTGCGATCTATTCTTGAGAAAGAAAACTCAATGGAACGAGCTTTTGGATTGGTATCGCAACCGAGAATTGTTCTCAAACAAGAGCGCAAGGAGCATGTCCTTGAGTCTCCTTATCCCGATGACTTGCCCGATAATGCTACTGTGGTCGCACGGAAAGCTTATGAGAAGCAAACGAATGATTACCTTGATGTGAGTGTCTCATGCTTGCCACAATGTCCTCTGAGCTTGAAGCAATATGAGAACACAGATGCCTACAATATCATTGTGGGGTTGCGTGGTATGTTTGAGAACCAAGCAAGGGAGAGGTTCAACACTTCAAAGTCCTTGTTTGCGTGCGAGCTTGCGAAGGGAATCCGTCGACCCTCATGTGATTAAGATGATTGGCTACATTGAGAGTCCGGAAAAGCTTGGTTTTCCCCTTAGCCAAGAGTTGGCTACGATGTGATTCTTCATCGCCCCTCGAGCTTTGAGCCATTCATTCGAACTATCACATGAACAACATGGACAAGACCTTGGGTGAGTTGCATGGGATGCTAAAATCACCGAGGAAAGCATTAAGAAAAGCAGCCATCATGTGATGATGATGCAGAAGGCAAGGGCAAGCCCTATGTAAAGAAAGGCGCGGTCAAAGAAAGTTAGCTCCCGATGAGATCGCGAGCGGTTCTAAGGCCAAGCAAGTCAAGAAGGGCCTGCTCGATGCGATTGCTACTCATCAGAAGCAATCGGGACATTGGAAAAGGAACGCCCAAAGTACTTGGAGGATCTTGAGAAAAGAAGGAAGTACGACTTCGCTCCGGTATAAATGTTATAGAAATCAATCTTGCTACTTCATCTTCGATTCTTGGGTATTTGATACCGGATCGGTTGCTCACATTTGCAAATCGTTGCGGGGCTAAGAAGAAGTAGAAGTTTGAGGAGGAGCGAAGTGGATCTTCGCGTGGCAATGGAGCAAAAGTTGTCATGGTGGTCGTTGGCACCATGCCATTGTCTTTACCTTCGTGATTAGTTTTGGAATTGAATAATTGTTATTGTGTTCCATCTCTTTCCAAGAACATTATTTCGCTTCATGTTTACAAGCGTAAGGTTATGACTTTAGATCCGTGAACAATGGTTGTTCTCTTTATTTCAAAGATATGTTCTATTGTCATACTCCACCGGTGAATGGGTTATATGTTCTTACTCTTGAAGAGTCATCGGTCTATAACATTAATACAAAGAGGCAACGATCGAATGATTTGAATCCCACGCTTATTTGGCACTCCGCTAGGTCACATAAATGAGAAACGCATGGAGAAGCTCCATAGAGATGGTATTCGCACTCATTTGATTTTGAATCATTTGAGACATGCGAATCTTGTTTACTTGGCAAGATGACAAAAGCACCTTTCACCGGTCAAGGTGAACGGGCAAGTGACTTATTGGCACTCGTACATTCGATGTATGTGGACCAATGAGCTCAACGACCGAGGTGGTTTTCGAGACTTCATAACTTTTACAGATGACTTTAGTAGATATGGATATATCTACCGATGAAGATAAGTCCGAATCCTTTGAAAAGTTCAAAGAATTCCAAAATGAAGTGCAAAATCATTTAGGCAAGACAATCAAGTTTCTACGATCCGATCGTGGAGGCGAGTATTTGAGCCATGAGTTTGGTAATCATCTCAAGGATTGTGGAATTGTTCCACAATTGACTCGCCTCGAACACCTCAATGGAATGGGGTATCGAACGAGAAATCGCACCTTATTAGATATGGTGCGCTCCATGATGAGCCACAGTGATCTTCCGTTGTCTTTTGGGGTACGCTCTTGAAATGTACCGCTTTCACACTAAACAGAGTTCCATCAAAATCGAGAAAAGACACCATATGAGATGTGGACAGGGACAACGTCCTAGCTTGTCTTTTCTTAAGATTTGGGGATGTGAGACTTATGTAAAACGTTTACAACCGATAAGCTCACCCTAAATCGATAAATGCTTCTTTATCGGGTATCCTAAGGAAACAAAAGGATATTACTTCTATAATCAAGAAGAAGGCAAAGTGTTTGTCGCCTGGATGGTGTCTTCTTAGAAAGAGTTTCTCTCAAGAAGGGATAGTGGGAGCATGGTGCAACTTGAAGAAATTCGAGAAACACCAAAACGTTTCACTCCTCTGAGAACCACAACAGATGAACAAACTGTTGAAGAACCTGTGGACACACCGCACCACGTAGGTCGAGAGGTCACGTCGTGTACCGAGAGGTACATGTTCTTGACTACTCAACAACGGGATATATTGTTGTTAGACAACGATGAACCTAAGACCTATGAAGAAGCGATGGTGGGACCAGACTCGAGAAATGGCTTGAAGCCATGAGATCCGAAATTGAATCCATGCACGAATCAAGTTTGGAACTTGGTTGATCCACCGATGGTGTTAAAACCATTGAGTGCAAATGGGTTTTCAAGAAAAGATAGACATAGATGGAAATGTTCATATCTATAAAGCGCGATTGGTGGCCAAAGGTTTCAAACAAATTCAAGGTGTTGATTATGATGAAACTTTTTCGCCGTCGCAATGCTAAAGTCTATTCGGATCATTCTAGCGATTCTCGCTTATTTCGACTATGAAATATGGCAAATGGATGTCAAAACAGCTTTCCTTAATGGAAATCGAGTGAGGATGTGTACATGACACACCCACGTGTTTTGTCGATCCGCAATCGCCTAGAAAGATATGCAAGTCGCAAAGATCCATTTATGGATTAAAGCAGCATCTCGGAGTTGGAACATTCGTTTTATGAAGTAATCAAAGGGTTTGGTTTCATCAAGAACGAAGAAGAGCCTTGTGTTTACAAAAGGCTAGTGGGAGCGCACTTTCGTGTTTACGGTCTTATATGTGGATGACATATTATTGATCGGAATGACATTCCTATGTCGAATCATTAAGTCTTCATTGAAAAGTAGTTTCTCTATGAAAGACTTAGGAGAGGCGGCATATATTCTGGGCATCAAGATCTATAGAGATAGATCAAAAAGGCTGATTGGATTAAGCCAAGATACGTACATTGACAAGGTGTTGAAAAGGTTCAACATGCAGATTCCAAGAAAGGCTTCCTACCTATGTCACATGGTATAAATCTTAGCAAGAATCGGTGTCCTAGTACACCGATGAGCGGGATAAAATGAATGCGATTCCTTATGCTTCACTATTGGATCCATTATGTATGCCATGCTTTGTACACGTCCGGATGTCTCGTATGCTTTAAGTGCTACGGTAGATACCGATCGAGATCCGGTGAAAGTCATCGGATTATCAGTAAGAACATCTTGAAGTACTTGAGAAGAACTAAAGATGTGTTCCTCGTCTATGGGGGTGAGGAAGAGCTCGTTGTAAATGGTTACACCGATGCTAGCTTCCAAACTGACAAAGATGATTTTAGATCGCAATCGGGATTTGTGTTCGCTCGAATGGCGGTGCGGTAAGTCGGAAGAGTTCCAAGCGGAGATAGTTGTTGATTCTACAATGAAGCCGAGTACATAGCGGCTTCAAGTCGCTAAAGAGGTTGTTTGGATCAAGAAATTTGTTTCGAGCTTGGTGTGATGGCTAGTGCCTCCACCCAATGGACCTCATCTGTGACAACAAAGGAGCCATTCGCAAGCCAAGGAGCCTAGATCGCACTGTAAGTCCAAGCACATTCTACGGTGATTTCATCTCATCCGCGAGATTGTGGAGAGGCGATGTTAAGATATGCAAAATACACACGGATTTGAACATTGCGATCCGTTGACAAAGCCGCTTCCCACCAAAGCATGAGGCTCACACTAGGGCAATGGGTATTAGATACCTACATGGTTGACTCTAGTGCAAGTGGGAGATGTTGGTGATATGCCCTAGAGGCAACATGGAGATGTTGAATATATCACATACTATGTTTATGATACATTGCTTTGTTCCTTGAAATAGACATTATCATTATTGATCAATGAGTATGTGACTTATTCATGAGACTCTTAATGCCAAAATGTTGCTATTTCTAAATGATCCCCGATTATATTTCATATGAGGAACAAATATGATTCAAAGATCAAGATATGTATTGATTGATGATCATGTCTCATGGATCATGGTATGGAGATGCCAAATCAATAATATGGACATGTGTTAGTGAACATATGTTGGATAGACCCGCCATGAGACACCGCAGAGATTCCAAGTGTCATCGCTTGGTCTCAAGTAGTGTTTATGTGGAATCCTTAGACTTGAGATCATCATGGTTCCCGGCATGCGTAGTAGCTACTTTAGGACTACTAAACACTACTCCGTAATCGGGTAGTCATAAAAGTAGTCTTTGGGTTTGCCATGAAACATGTAGTGGGATGTGAATGATCAAGATAGAATTTGCCCTCCTTATGGGAGAGATATCTCGGGCCCCTCGATGTAATGGATTATGAAAGTGCATGGCCATGCCAAGGTGATTGAGGAGTCAATCACGAGTTTATAATCCATCACGGAATCGAGAGAGTGATTGAGCTATTAAGAGGATGACACAGGTCTCGCCTTGAGCTTAATCTATATCGTGAGGCAAAGGGATTAGTACATGAGAACATTACGTGTTCACCGATATGATCTTTACGTATACTTTGGGGTTAATATGTCTTGCTAGAGGCCGCTATTAATGTGGTGACCGGAAGGTGTTTCGGGTCGCGACCAAGTATACGTGAACCTCTGGTCGCACACTTAACGGGTTGGAACACTAATTCGAATGTGATTCGGATATGGGCTCAATTCGGATAGAGATCCGGATAGACTCCTATTGGGCCTCGGTCCACGAGGCCCAAGTGAGGAGGTCTATATATGGAGGCGAGGGAGGGAACGCACCGATAATCCCGAGCTAATCCGTAGCCGCCACCTCCGAGCCAAACCCTAGCCGCTCGCGAGTCTTTGGTACACTCGCGATCGGCGTTCCCACCAGGACGTGTGGATACCGGTGGAGGCGCTGCTCGTTGTGGCGTTGATCGGCATCAACAACTTACAGATTGGATCTGCTTGTGGTGTGGTTGATCGCGTGGAGGAGACGATCGGTTCGGGACGATCGACTACTTCCACTACTACTTCGACGCGCGTGGTTGGATCGGCTTCTCCAACTCTTCTTCACTGCACGCTGCCTAGTGGTAACGATCCATGATCCCTCCTTAAGCATGATGTTCTTGTGTGCGCGGTAGAAAAATTTTGTTTTCTGCTCTCGTAGCCTACTCACGATCCATTAACTACTACTCAGGTAGGCCCATTGACCACGATGGTACTACTGCCAAGGTGAGGCCGGTACTACCGTGTGCCCTGATCCAAACACAAACCCCTCAGGACAAAAACAAATTTATGGATCTTGATCAAACCTTGTCCAATGCAACCAAAATTTGTAAGGACCTTTGCAACGATGCCAAGAACCAAACCAAATCAAGAAACACATGGTTCTTGGATTGATCCCATCCAATTAGAGAAATCTAGTTCTAAGTTACAAGAACACACCAAACTCTAAAAACCAAATTATTTCTTGCTCATGAGGATCTAAGTCATGAGGACTTCCAGATCATTTCTCACATCTCCTAGCAAGATACTGCAAGCTTAGATTTGGGCTAAAGAGGCCACGATCATAGAATCAGACATTTTGTCAAGTGAAGGCAAGAATCATGCAAGATCTTGATTCTTGCTATAGAAGTGATCTAGCTAGGGAAAGATGGATCCCAAGAATATACTAATATTTCTTACACATCATGGGTTACAGCAAGAAAAAGAGGAGCACGAAAAGAACCAAATAACCAAGGGCAAGCAAAACACAAGAGTTGCAAGAACTTGATCTATTGTGTAGAGAAGCATGATTCTTATAGGTTGGTGGTTTATAAAGAACCGTCCATAAGTTCCACTCTTACTAACACTATGAAAAAGAGAAAGCACTAGCCAAAGCCTAGAACTCAACCCTATTTCCTTGGTTACCCTAGAATCCCTTACCCTTCATCATATAGGCTAACTAGCCCCCTTAGCCGGTCTAGAGTCTCTAAGGATTGGGAAAACCCGTTAACCCCACTAACACTGAGTTTTACACTCACTCGCACGCTTTTCAAAATGTTTACAAGATCAACCTGCTAACATACTAGGGATTGATCCACACAACACAACCGACTCTATCCTAACCCTAAATCACTTCTCTTGCATCTCCAACACCATGGTTTGGAGTAGGCTTCAAGTTTGGTATTTGGCATTTCCCTCAATGCCCTTGACGAAGCTTCCAAGCACCTTCCTTTGACTCCATCTTCACATTGTCATGCACACCATATGTAGGTTGATCAATGGCTTCTCTTCCATCAGAAGGTCTCTCCCATTCTAGCTCCCACTGAACCACGCCTCATTTGAACCGACAAAGTCAACTTGATCTAACCTATTACTCGAACCTTCCCATGAACACCTGCCTTGACTTTGCCATGTGCCATGCTGAGCCCAACCATCCCACGTGACCACCTGACCGCTTGTACCTCGATCTAGCCTGATCTAGTCTCGATCACCTGTCATTGACCATAGTTGCTTTCAAGCTTCCCTCACATTCAAAGACCAAGAAATCATTTCAGGCATAAATATTTCACAACTTGATCCACATTAGCATAAACATGCATCATACAACACAATGAAACCATGAATGTAGTTCCAATATCACCCCATGATCAAAACTCTCAATTTCCCAAAATTCTAGAACTAGCAGACTTCAGTCGGTCTGACTGCCATGGTGTGGCTAGCCAGACTGCTCTAACCAATTTGATCGACCACCATTCACAAAGCATACCCTAGTTAGACCACCACCTTGGCCAGTCATACCGCTCTGGTAGTTTAACCAACCTCTGGTTGGCACTACCAGGCCTTACCCATTCCCGGTAATAGGGGAGTGGTATGACCGCTTGCCAAGGCTGGTACTACTACCCCGGTAGTACCACTAACCAAGCTCTAGTCATGCTGTTCGACTAGTAGTACTGTGATATTACACTTATACTACTGGACCTAGCCAACCTCGAAAATGACTCTCTCTAGAAAATAGCTATCGTTATCTAACTCCCGATCATACCGTATTTGCGGCAGTATCATGGCCACCATTCCAGTACTACCACCTTGATAGTACTACTGGTATCTAGCCGGTACTAACACCCTAGGACTGACATCAACCTAAATTTTAGGAAATTGCAAAACTTTAGATTCAACTCAACCCAATTGCTAGTTGTTCATCATAAATTGACCTAGACCTACTCACATGGTCTCTTAGATAATGATGAGGAATGGCTGAGGCTGAGGCTTCAAGGGTTAACTTGACACAAATTTTGGGAGACGAGTATGCCACTCTTAAGGCATTCAAATCAATATGGTATGTCATCTAGTGCCGTACAAGTCAGGTTTCACACTCAGTTTAAAGAGGATGTGTTCTATCAAATCTAATACCATCACAAGCATTGCTGATCATAAGTATTTTATTGTTTTGGTAACTAATAACGACCATGCTTAAGGGGCTAACATGTTTATTGAGCAAATGAGAAAGGTTTAGTCTCGGATTTGATCAAGGAGCATTAAAAGCATATGCAAGATGGATATTGATGGAACTAGCTCAAGGAAAAGGTAAATAAAAGGCTAAGGATATTTTCATAGCTTTTACCGTTCTCAATATTTGGTGGATAAGACTAGGTTGCTAGGATAGATGTCATACTATTAAAAGTGGTCTTTGGCCAGTAGTATGATAGCCTCATTATGCCATATTACTCAAACTAGCCTCATTGTGCCATATTACTCAAACTTTGTCGCATGCTAGATCTTTGATTTACATCTTTGTTCTTTGGAGTTTTGGAATCTCTTAGCCAGTTGACCTCCATTGAATCTATCGTATGACTGGTCTAGTGGTTGACCGTACTTTTGATGTCAATTGCAATATTCCAGAATGGACGTTTTCTATCCCTTGGCTTTTTTTCAAGGGCGGTATGACCACCATTTTTTGCCATTATGATTGTTCCTTTGATGCTAGTTGCAATACTCTACAGTTCATGTTTTTATGCAATTTTGGTTTTCTTGCAGCACGACACTACCGCCATCTCGTGCCTAGTATGACTACATTTGCGGTTCAGCCGCATTTTAGTTGGTGGTTGTCTTTTTCAGAGAGAGTGCTTTTCAGCACCCTTGTTTTTACTCGAGCGGTCACACTGTGCATTGTGAGGGCGGTCTGACCTGACCAAGGGTTAATGGCTGGTTTTGTGCAGTTAATGCATAGTAAATAGCTATTGAACCACGATATAGTCAGATCAATCATTCAATGGTAGTATGAGCGCTCCTAGATAAAAAAATGTGAATTTCATTCCCAACGACTATCCTAGTGGTTGGGGGCTATAAATACCCCCTCTCCTATAGCAAGGAAACTCTCTTAGAACTCTATTGAATACACTTGAGTCCTTGCCTCTTCTCTTTGCCTCTCGAGCATTGATTTCATCCTTATGAGGTTGTTGAGAGCATTCAAGTGTATAGCATCCGTTGTATGAGGAATGTGGCACTTGAGCACCTTCAAGCAAGTGTTATTGACTTGTTACTCTTGGAGGTTGCCACCTCTTAGATGGCTTTGAGACGTGTGAGACAGTGATCTCTTCATGGAGGTTGTGAAGAGGCCCGGTGTGTTGTGAAGGTTGGAACTCATCTACCCCGAGCGGGGAAGAGCTACCACTAGTTGATTGAGGAAGGCTCATTCACATGTGGAGCTGATTTGATTCGTTCAAGCTCCATCAACACGTAATTGGAGAGACCGACAAATCTTTAAGACCACAAGAAAAATTCTCTTATGTTTATCTTGTGGTTTATTCCTTAGCTCTTTACTTTGTGCATTTACATTCCTAGAAATTGAATTGCTTATTTGTCACCTTAGGATTGCAAACATTAGTTAGACTTAGCGAGACTTAGATTATTTACGCCTTGAATTGTGCAAAAATAAAATTTAGTTCATACTTGATCAAAAACTGGGTTTTAGCCAAAAGAATTTAAAAACTTCCTATTCACCTCCGTCTAGTCAGTTATCCTTAATCCCACAGTCTCCGACACTCCAGCATCCATCAAACCCTGATTCACGGTGGCAGTGTAACACCCCAGGACCCACATTACCCTAGGATGCCACTAAAACTACTCCACAACTAGCTAAATTACAAGATAAAATAATCTGGCAATAATTCTTAAACAAGATAGGATAAGCGGAAGCATAATCAATTAAGCGAAACTGGATAGTGATAATCAATTTAATAATTTAAATCAACCTCCAACAATCTAACCAAAGAATGGTTCATAAGTTTAACACTATTAAATTAAAGTAAACATTGACGAGATAGCTAGGCAAATGGCTAGAATCTCTTCATCTTTATTACAGTATAAATCTATGATCCAAGTGCATTAAGGTGGTGCCGCTCTACCCTTCCCATGCATGCTCAATGATCACCTGTAAGGGGGAACAAGGGTGAGATAAAAATCTCAGCAAGCAAACTGTTTAACAAGCTAATTAAACTACAACAGTTTAATCATCAACATTTTATTTTCCACAATGACCTCATTTATACCCTCAACCTCAAATCACCACCAACAACGGTAAAACAATAACAAATAAATGTTGTTTGACTACTTTAAAACCTCAACCACTACTACCACCAAAGACAATAAAACATATGTATGTTTTACTTCACTACTTTATTATTTCTCACATCCACAACTGCTATCAACAATTACTACAAGTGAAAAGAATCTCATGCCACAGTCACAACCCCTACCATACCACAAGGGACGAACCCTATTCCACGACCACATCCACATTCCTCATACAACAAGTAGCTCACATGAGCCAATTCCACATTACAACTATGAAGTTGTATATTCCACAAAATAACTTCACCACAATACATTGCATAGGTATGCAAATGATCTTTCCACGATGCAATGCATATGAATGCGTATGCTCCACAGCACCCTTACCCAACAAGGTAAGAGTGTGCATCGTATTACGGTAATATACGATGTTGTACCGGTACGGTCGCAGCTAAGTCGACGACATCCACATATGCAAATGTCATGATATGATATGAATGATATGATAATCATAAACCACATGAATTCCAACCTCAAAGGAGCATCAACATGCTCACAACATATCCACAACCACATATCCACCACATATTTGTTTTCATATTCCGCATTAGCACACTAAACAAATTTCCACATGATTACGAGCAATTTATCCAAACATATCAATTGATCAATAATTGCTACCATCACAACCACAAATATTCACTAAGAATACTACCACTTAGATCACAATATACTCGTAAAGTTTTCTACCCCACAACTATATTGATTCATCAAGAACAATTCCGCATATCTACAATTAAACCATCAAGATCATAAACAATTGAATTCTTAAAAATACTACCATCTGGACCACATTAAGAAAGCATGTAATAATGACATAGCACCTCAAATTAAGGGAATTAATTAACATGAATGTAGAATAATTAATAAATTAAACAGTAGCACAACCGCTATGTTTACTTGCTTCTACCGTTGAAGCGAAGCAATCACATGCGTTCAGGAGCAAAACCACCTATCCAAAAGGTACCTCTCAGCACAATGCTACAGTATAGTAAACACGACTTAAGAAGTAAAGACGTCGCTAGAACCCCAATCCCACACATACTCCTCTCCGCTAAACGATTCTTCAATCTACCCACTGCAGCAGCGCTACTTCATATTTTTGTATCTTTAACAATATTAAGCCAAATACAGTAAATGATATATTTCTGGATTCCTCACTTAAATACCTTCACTTTTCATGTAGATCACATATTTTTATTTTGATCTTAGCAAAGTGTAACTTAATACGCAAAACAGAGGACGTTCTTTGTTCTGGCAATCTGGGCAGCCTTTAGGGCTGAAATTAGATTACTGAATTCCCTACATTTTTCTCAATTTCGACCAAGATCATAAAAATCAACTACTACCCCTAAATCACACTTGAACAACAATCTGTCCCAATCTACACCCCTGATAGAGAGCGGTGTTCCCGACCCTTCTACGCCCAGATCCCATGTCCAAAAATTCTGAAAAAATACAGGAGATGGGTCTCGAATTCCTCTACAATTTTCCTTTTAGGAAGATCCATATGAAAAATCGTTTCATGGGTCTAAACCGTAAAAGACGCACATGCGAATTGATCTACGATGCAGACGGAAATCCTTCTCTTTCTCCTTAGCACCAAAGGGTAGCAGCTGTGTGGGGGTGATGAAGGGGGGAGGGTGCGGCCAGGGGTGGAAAAATGGGGAGAGGGGCTAAGGGAGGGGGTTTATAAAGGGGGTGCTAGGGTTTGGGAGGGGGTACGAGCCCCAGTTGGGTGGGCCGCCCAAACAGCCGCCCACCCTCCGGACAGCCCAAAATATCCAAATTAATTATTTTAATTTTTTTTAATTTTGGACAATTCTGCAATTTAATTTTCACCTCCCGCGATTTACCGAAAAATCGGGAAACTCCGCGATTATTTAAAACCCACGCCAAAATGACGATCAGGATATTACAGGCAGACACGGTATATGGCCAAGGATAGAAGGCATTATAGCCAACTCCACATTGGCCTTGAACCATGTAGTGTTTTAATGCATAATTTATGTTGATGCATGCAGCATGACAGTTGAATTCAGTCGTGAAGTGATAAGGTGAGTCAAACTATTATGTTCTTCCTATTAATGTTGCATTTGAGCTTGTTGCTATAAACCCCCACTGTAACATCCTCAAATTAAATATGTGAAATAGTTAATAAGAGATTAAATAACAAGTGCTACTATTGGGCCTAATGGGCTAATAGTAGGCTAATTATTTATAACCTTTACCCTAATTAATAAGTAACGTCCAAAATCTATGATAATTAGGACTAAAAGAAAATAACAACAACAGCAATAATAATAATAGTAAAATTAATAATCATAGTAAAAATTACAATAATTATTAATTTGAAGGTATGGGGGCCAGATGGGCAAGTCCGTCTAAGCCTTGCCCAATTAAAAAGAGTTGTACTCGGTTTCCCCTAGGACTGCCCCTCTCTCCCTAAAGGGCACAGTCGCCACCTTCCTTAGGGAGGCACACCTCTCTAGGGCTTCATATTACTTTCCCTAGGGCTTTACCGTAGCTGCTCCAAGAGATAGAAAGGGAAGCAAGAAAGAGATCGAGAAAGAGGAGAAGAGTTTGTGTGTTTTCTTCATTAGATCTTCTTTGATGTGTGGGTAACCCTCTAATAATTTCACCATGCCCTGTACATGAGCTTTTGTGTAGATTAATTTGCTAATTAGGGTGTGCTTAGCCGTGTGGATCATACCAATTTTTGTTTAGGATTCTAGGGTTATTTTCTTTTGTGCAGTTTAGATCTAAATGATTTTCTAGGGAATTGGAAGAAAAATCCAAAACGGTGATGTACATAAGAGTTTTATATAACTTTTTAATCTTTCCAATAAGCTCAAGATCATTAAATTTCATTGGGTAGATTGTAAGATATAGTATTTAGAAGTCTGTTGTCATGTAGATCATTACAATCGAGTGATGCCGTGGCTTTTGATGGTTTAAGACTTGAATACGATTGAATTAGGTATGGTAAATAACTAGAGAGTTGTATATAATTATTCAATATTTCTATAGAGTCTGAGATCATTAAATTTGGATGGATATATTGGAAGTTATGGCTCTAGGAATGTGTCTATTCTAAAATTGGTTTTCATTTGATGTAGTTGACAAAATTCGCTAATTATACTTAGTAGATGATAGAATTAAATTTTGGGGTCAACTAAAAAGTTGTAAATAATCTTATTATCTTTCTATAGAGTAGTTTGTCAGGTAATTTGGTTGGATATATTGGAAGATACAAATTTTGTAAGCATGTTGTCTGACGAGTCATCATCAATTAATGATGTTATGAAAAAAAACCCTCATTAAAAAATAGTAGCTAGCAAAACTTGGGTTTTTCTCTACATGAAAGTTGTAGATAATTTCTTGAGATTTCCATAGAGTGCTATAATCTTAAATTATATGCAACTGGCAAAGCTGATGCCCAGTATTTTGTCATTGATGGTAACAGTTGTGTTATTTGGCATATTAAACATAGTAGATGGTCGAATTAAATTGTAGTCATAGCTAGAAAAAAATATATAATTTTCTATAATTTTCAAAAGTGGTACGGTTTGCCACTTTTTGTGCTGTAGAAAAATAGTTAAGAAAAAGTGAAGTTGTATGTACTAATTTACATCTGAGCAGTCTTTAGGGCTGAAAATGAGGGTCTAGATGGCCTGATCATGAAGTTGTGATAGCTAGAGAAAAGTTGAAAATTTCATCTAGTTTATATAAAATTTACTGTCTAATATGTTTAGGTTCCTAGGTTATGAGTTATGCTTTTTTGAATGCTAGGACAACAATATTGGTAAATTGGGGAGAAGGGAGATAGGTGTGTTTAAGCGTAGAAGCACATGATCTTATTTACATGTTATGGATGTATATTGAGGTGTTGTATCACGATCGTTACCAGGTTCTAATGCTTCGTTTCGGTGGTTGATAGCCGAGCGTCACGTCTTTCTTCATGGTTAAGGTAAGTGCATTGTATAATGTAACACAGGTTGCTTGCTCTTGCTGTTTTATATTGATAAAGTACTTAACATACTGGTTTACATGTTTACACTTGCTTTCTATAATGCTCATATGTTGATGGATAAAATGGTGATGATGATAAATGATTATGATAGAAAGAATCATTATATTTGCGTAATGAGCATTCATGATGGAAAGAAGTGACCTGTGTCACCCTCTAAAACCTACTTTGTGTGGGCAACCCATGGGAGTGGGTAGAGTAAGACCTACTTTAGTAGGCACTCCACAGGAATGGAGATAAGGTCCTCGTATGAAAAAGAATGGGCTTGAGGTCCCCGTATGAAAGAGGGCAGGTTTGACTAGATACCGACGGGTGTAACATTCCACTATACCAGTATATGCTATAGAGAAATTGAGACATATGCATGAGTATTGTATTGCATTGCATCAATTGAAGTAAAGAGATGTTCAAAAATGCTTAAGGTTATGATTGCATGGTTAATGTGAATGACATAGGAGGATATGTGTTTTACATGCTTATGATCATCTACATTGCTTCAATATTAAGAATGAGTTAATAAATTATGAATTAAGATGGTGATACATATATGTTGATATTTACTATTTTATTATGTACTTGCTGAGTCTTTGGACTCATCCTTGTCTTATTGTTGTTTTTAGGTGATCATGGAAGGCGGGCATGCATGGGCAAGAATTAGGTGATCGTGGAAGGCGACATGCATGGGCAAGAATATCATACTCACTTCACGTTCGGGCATAACTTAGATATCACATTTAATATCATATGCAGACTTTAATGATTTGCTTAGCTAGTTCCTTATTTGTTAAGTGGATCCTTAATGGAAATATTTAGTCGTGTTTGGCATGCAGTTTCTTCCGATAGTTGGCGAATTTACGCATTTGGTTGCCTTTAGGTTGATGTTAATTGTCTTGTCTAGGTAATGCTCCCGGGTGTATGGTTTCGGACGTTCTTCGGTACGAGGTTCTAAGCGCGCACGCGCTCACACACACACACACAGATATATATATATATATATATCTGTATATATATATGTATATATATATATATATATATGTATATATATATATATATATATATATATATGTGTGTGTGTGTGCGTGTACGCGTGAGACCTAATTCTTGATCTTAGTGTTAATCTTTTATAATGTTGATCGTTTATGTCATATGGATAATCTTTCGTGAGTAGAATATTGAGGAAAGTGTTGCTAAAATTTTGTAATAGCAGTTTAAATTTAATGTGAAAGTAGAGAGTAGTAACGTTCCGGGCTCAGTGTTCGGCTAGGGTGATACACCCACACAATCCATCCCCTTCTTTCTTTTATTTTTTAGGGCAATGTTCCTTTCTTAGTTAAATGGCCTTATAAATTAGAACCTAAATTGCTTCACTCATAATTGTGTCAATAAAAGTGCTAATTGTTCGAGTAATGTATTTGTCCTGAAATATATCTCATTGAAGGATTGTTGTTTAGTGCCGAGTGATACTGTAGGACCGGATATGGCAACAGAGGGGGGGTGAATGGTGCCTTTAAAAAAAACGCCCTCAAAGTACTCCATAACACTTCTTTTCCGATAACTAGATAAGCTATGAAGAAAAATAAATACTGCGCACTTGAGACCAAACAACAGAGTGATTGTGTTCCAACTTGATTTTCAACTTGAAATAGATTGTCTGCTTGGAGAGAGCAATCTGCAAAGAGACTGAACACAGACACAAATAAGAATTACTCCCGTTGTCGGAAATGAAAAGTGCCTAGCTGATAACAGAGCAAAAGAAGCATTCGGCTTGCAGGAAACTGAACAGCAACTGAGTATAGTCTGTCCAACCGAGGCAGCAAACTGATCAGAAAACTGAAAAAGAAGAACACAACTGAAACTAGAACATCATGAATTCTGCAGCCTGAAAAGGTGGGGTTTCAGTTGAAAAGCAAAAAGAAAAGAAGGCAAAACTAAAAGAGAAAGCAGTCAGCCAACTGCAAAATAAAAACAGCAAAAGATTTCCTGTTTGACCGCAAAGAGCCAAAGGTTCAGCAGCCGAAAACAGAGCATGCAGTTCAGGAAAATGCAGATACTGCTGTGAAAAGAAAACTAAAAGCTTTTGCTGAAATATGCTGGATTGCTGCAGCTTGCTGGCCGAGAGAGTACAATAAAAAATCTGCAGCCGAGAGACACCCTACAATGAGAATCAAAGCCTAATGCTTTCACTTGCCGAATGAATCAAAAGGTTGCTATTTTTCATACTGAAATGCAGACCAAATGAAAAGAAATGTTGCGGCTGTTCTTGACTGAAAACTGAATTTTCAGACTTGTTGTTATCAGCCGAATCAGCACAAAAGTTCAAATCTGAACCGAAAACAAAAGTACTCAATAGAAAGAGAGCCCGAATGCTGTGCAGCCTGAAAATCTCAAATTAATTGATCATGAAAATCTCCCCCTTGATGAGTATATTGACAAACTTAGAAAAAGCATGAAGTAGAGTTTGAAGAGTCGAACATGGTCCATAGAAGAGAATGAAGCAAATGACCATGTCGACAGAAGAAGGAATCGCTAGAGCAACTCAAGAAAGTGCAAATTGTTCTCCAAGCTCTAAATTCCCAAAAGACTTTTTCTCCAATATATTCTCCCCCTTTTGGCAATAAACACATCAAGAATGCAAAAGAGAGAATAAGTCATGATGATGGATGAAATGGCTGAAGTTTGTTTATTCTAAGCATTTAGAGCCATGAGAATTATCCAAAATGACAATAATGTGTTACACCAAGCCATAACTTAATAAAAAGCTATCTAGATCATGACAAAATATATATAAGCCAGCTAGAAGCTACTAGATGACAATATAAATTTAGTGCATTTTATAAACATGTCAAGTCATCAATAAGCAAAGTCTAGCTAGAGATTTCCAAGGATGATGCAAGCCATGTCAATCAAGCTAAGCGGAACCAAGAATCTAATATCGAGTCCAAATAGAGTGTTATATGCTCAAGAGTAAAACAATGGTTCAAGTACTTGATTCTTTTGATAGCTCAAGCAAATTGTGCACAAATGACATTTTTCTTTTGGAACTTATGGTTGTTTTCAACCAATATTTTTATCATGTGCTAGATCTCAAGCCATGCTGCGACTACTCCAAGCAAGAAGCTTAAGAAGATAGTCTAGGTCATCCAAAACTCCCCCCAAGTTCATGCCTAGTGCAATGGCAAGCCGTCTCGTGAGAAAGAATTGGTGAGATCAGTTTTTTCGCACAAAAGAGATCTTTTTGCTTTTTGACAAGTTGTACTAACTCATGTTACATCAAGAGTTTAAGACAGCTCGTTCTAAGGCTCAAAAGAGATTCAACGTTCAACTCAGCCAATTTGACATGGCATGAATCATAAAAGGACAGCTTAAGAAAGACTAAACTCAAGTGCTAATCATGACAAGTTTTTAATTAAAATTGAGCAAGTTTAGTTAACTCATCATGGCAAAAGCTAGTCTACACATATGAAGTCGTGATAAATCTAGCAATTAAGCATAAATCATGGCAAGATGTAAAGCATCGTAAGCATGTCATAACCGGATAATAATCAAGGCTCAATGTATTTATATTACAATGCAGAATGATATGCAGAAAATCCAGCTCCCCCTCAACATGTGATGCAACTTTTAGTTCAAGTTGAATTACGTCAATATTAAGTTCCAGAAGCTCCCAAATGAACTCCCCTTGAACCAAAGCAATAAAAACGAGAAGCTGGCAAAGAAAGCAGAAAACAGGCAGTCCTTAAAGCATGGATAAGATATAGAAAAGACTATGGCTCAGACTGACTCTCATCTACCCCATAAGACTCCAGGACTATCAGCTGACGGAAAAACACATACTAGAGAGTAAACACGTACCATGTCTACCCGAAGGTGGCCCGACCCTCGCTAGATCGCAAGAAGTGAGTGAGCTCTACCTAGTGAGATAAGAAACAGCTAATAGAGCATCCTGAAGGCATAAGATAAGAGTAAGAAGTCTAAGCAACTAGACAAGAGAAACACTCTAATCTATGCTAGGGGGACTAACCCAATGCACCCATATGAAATACAATCAGAAAGGAGTAAGAGCATAATAAGTATAGTAAAGCAATAAAGCACAAGCTCCCCCTCACAACAGTCCATAAGGACACACCACCCCAAGCTCTTCCCACAGAGCTGAAAACCTTGAGCCATCCAAAGGCTTGGTGAAGATGTCAGCCAACTGGTGGTCACCCTCCACAAATTGGAGCACGATGTCACCCTTCTCCACATGGTCTCTAAGGAAGTGAAAGCGAATGTCGATATGTTTGGTCTGAGAATGCTGCACTGGGTTCTTAGCAATGTTAATCGCAGAAGTGTTATCACACAAGAGTGGAACACTGTCGATAACTAACCCAAAGTCCCGCAGGGTCGAGAACATCCAAAGCACTTGACTACAACAAGTGGCTGCAGCAACGTACTCGGCCTCTGCGGTGGACTGTGCAACACCGGACTGCTTCCTCGAGGACCAGGAAACAAGAGAAGTGCCAATGAATTGGCAGGTGCCCGAAGTGCTCTTCCTGTCTATCCTACAGCCAGCAAAGTCTGCATCCGAGTAGGCTCTCAGGGAAAGACAGGATGAGGAAGAGTACCAAATACCATAGTCAATGGTAGCTCGAAGGTACCGAAGGATGCGCTTCACCGCCTGGCGGTGAGATACGCGAGGTGAAGCCTGAAACCGAGCACAAATACATACGGAGAAGTGTATGTCCGGTCTCGAGGCAGTGAGGTACAAGAGGGAACCGATCATACTTCGATACTCCTTCTGATCAACTGGCTCGCCGTCTTCGTCTGGGTCGAGTGGAACTGAAGTAGCCATAGGAGTGGACACCGGCTTCCCATCACTCATATCGAAGCGCTTCAGGAGGTCTCGAGTGTATTTGCCCTGATGCAAGAAGCTCAACTCGCCCATCATGCTCATCTCAAATTCCGAGCTCATGACATCGGAAAACTGGGAAACGAGAGCATGCGAGGAGCCACCAAAGATGATGTCATCCACATAAATCTGGACAAGCAGAAAGTCAGTGCCAAGCCGGCGGATGAACAAGGTCTTGTCGACTTTACCCATTTCGAAACCATGACTCAACAGATAGGACTTAAGCCTCTCATACCAAGCTCTGGGGGCCTGTTTAAGTCCATACAAAGCTTTGGAAAGCTCAGAGACATGGTTTGGGTATTTGGGGTTTTAAAACCGGAGGTCGTCTCACATAGACTTCTTCCTCAATAAGGCCATTGAGGAAGGCACTCTTGACGTCCATCTGGTAAAGCTTGAAACCCTTAGAAGCTGCGAAGGCAAGCAGGATTATAATGGCTTCAAGTCTAGCTGCAGGGGCAAAGGTCTCCTAGAAATCTAGACCCTCAACCTGGGAGTACCCCTGAGCTACCAATCTAGCCTTGTTTCGAATAACCACACCATCCTCGCTCTGCTTGTTCTTGAACACCCACTTAGCTCCAATGATATTGTGACCTTGTGAAGGTGCAACAAGCTTCCAGACCTTGTTTCTCTCGAAATTCTCTAGCTCCTCATGCATGGCATTGACTCAAGACTCATCAGAGAGAGCATGACAAATGTCTTTGGGATCGAAGGAGGCAACAAAGGCAGAATGGAGACAAAAGAGTGACATGCCAGATTTTGAGCGAGTAACTCGCTCAAAAAGGTCTCCAATGATCTGCTCTGAAGGATGAGATTTTTGGATATGTTTAGGAGGTCCGGGATGAGATGAAGAAATGGCCTCTACCTCGTGAGCTGATGAGGTAGGAACAGAGCCACTAGCTCCAGAAGAAGCAGAAGGCATGGGCTGATCACCTTGAGGTGCGGTGGAAGGCACCTCAAGGGGTGGATGAGGGACTGGATCAGGTAGACAACCCTCGTCTCCCTCGTCCTCATCATCCACGAAGATGGTCTCGGACTGCTCTAAAGAACCTGAGATGTCGGGCCTAGTCCCCGGACTGGCCTCATCGAAAGTCACCTCACAGGTCTCTACCATTTTACTAGACTCGCAGTTCCAGACCCTATAGGCCCGCGACGAAGTCGAGTAGCCTAAAAAGAGTCCATCACAAGAACGTGACTCGAACTTATCTAGGTTCCCGGACTTCAGAATAAAGCACTTGCAACCAAACACACGAAAATAAGAAACACTAGGCTTTCGCCCATATCTCAACTCGTAAGAAGTGCGATGCAAGTGTGCCCTGAGAAAAACTCTGTTCGAAACATGGCACGCGGTGGCTATAGCCTCAGCCCAAAACTTCCGCGGTGTAGAGTATTCATCGAGCATCGTCCTGGCCATTTCGACCAAAGTACGGTTCTTCCTCTCCACGACGCCATTCTGCTGTGGGACGTGCGGAGAAGAGAACTGGTGCTCTACACCTGTCTCATCACAGAACCTCTCAAAGTAGGAATTCTTGAACTCCGTGCCATTGTCACTGCGGATCGCTCGTAAGGCACCTGGAAGCTCAACAGAAAGCCTACTGAAAAGACCTCGGAAATGTGTAAACGTCTCATCCTTCGAGGCTAAGAAAAACACCCAAGAATACCTCGAGAAGTCATCGACCACGACAAGAATATACCACTTCCCTCCTGCTGACTGCACTCGAGCTGGTCCAACCGTGTCCATATAGAGCAGCTGTCCTGGTGCATCGGTCATAGTAATGTGGACCGAGGATGAGAGCGGCAACCATCTTGCCGTCTTGGCATGGAGCACAAACCAGATCTTTGACCATCTTGAGTTTCGGCAGACCACGAATGAGATCGTAGCCGCTAACACGGGTCAAATGGTCAAATCCAATATGACCAAGTCTCCTATGCCAGAAAGAAAGGTCACAGGACTCAGAGGCAACCAAACACCGGAGATGATCACCAGAAGACTCAGAAAAATCAGCACGAAAGATCCTCCCAAAACAAGAAATCCCGCAAACCAGACTACCCGAAGAATCAAGAATTTTGCAATTGTTTTTCTTAAAACTCACCTCAAAGTCGTCATCGGTAAGCTGAGAAACAGAAAGCAAATTATACTGCAGCTTACTAACCAAGGCAACATCTCTCAAAATAAATGAATCATTAATGCGCATTGTACCTTTCGCGATGACGCGCCCAGATGAAGCGTCTCCGAAGGTGATCGTCTCATCACCTGGAGCTCGGGCAAGGGAAGAAAACCAACGGGAATCTCCGGTCATGTGTCGTGAACACCCGGAGTCTACGAGCCAAACCTTTCCTTCCCCGCCGGTGGACCCGAGTCAAACAGAGTAAAGTCTCGATCTGGGGTAAATCAACGTGATTTTGGCACCCAATCTTGAGTAACACGTCGAGCGATGAAGTAGTCAAGCACGATTGACCTCTATCTACCCTACGCTCTCCGTCGCTCAAAGAAGCAGAAGGTCTGTGTGCAGACCTGAAGCTGTTGCTGGGTCCGACTGCTACGGAAGAGCGAGTCGGCGCACCGACAACAGGCTGATAACGCCGCGGGTAGGCATCTCGATGGGGAAAACGAGATCTACCCTCAGGACGGCGGAAGTCACGACCAGAGGGAGCACGATGACGAAAAACAGAGAACTCGGAAGAACCAAGTCCTCGATGCTGCCCAAAGCTACCAACAGTAGCAAGCCTAGACCTCGTGTTGGTCTTAGCTGCACTCAAGGTCTGGGGCTAACCCTGAATACGCCTAAGAGACTCAACACGGTCTCTTCGCGCAATCTTGGCGCGCTTGAGCGATGGTCAATCAAATGTCCATCCTTCGATGAAGGTGCAATGATACTTCACCTTCGAGAGGCGTAAGTAGCATGAGATGGCTTCGCCTTCCGAGGCCGGCTACTGTGTGGAATCACCTTCGCGTAAATCCCTTGAACAAAGCCCGCTGATTTAAATTGAACTTTCTTGTTTTTGGGCTTGACCTCAATCACACCTGCGGCTATGGGTCTGAGCACGACAGGTGGATGCTTCCTCACATCCTCTAGAAAATCATATCCTGACTCTGATTGAATTTGCAAATCTTTGACTGGTCTAAAATAAGATTAAGCTTTTTCTTGCCTGCTACAAATTTCTCGAGAGTGTTCATAAGATACTGACACTCCCGATAAAGAGAGGTGCAAGAAGAGCAAGGAGAAGAAGAAGAGACAGCAGGAGGAGAGGAAGGAGAAGAACTAATAGCAGAAGAGCGAATAGCACGTGCATATTTCTCCTTATGCACGGCCATCTCAACCTTGAGGGCTTCGCAGGACACACAGGGGGCAGCCCTAATCCTAGCCATTTGGTTCTCGTAACTCTTCCTAAACGTCTCTACCATGCCCTTATCCTTTTCCAACACTTCAGCACAGAAAGCACAAGAAGGATGTGATTTTTCTAGAAGGTCCTTAGTTAGCTTCACACATTTTTTATCCAATGCAATCAATTCAAATTTTAGTTTATTACAACTATTGCATGGTGAGCTAACAGGATCCTTAGTAGCAAATTGAGCCATTTTCTTGTTATGATCAACCATCTCTTGAAATTGCTTAGAAACCGATTCAAGCTCAAAGTTTAATTTAGGACAGTTGGTACAAGAAACAATAGGCTCGAACAGGGAAGCACGCAATTCAGCAATTTTGTGATCTGCCTTTTTTAAGTTCATCTTTAAATTATTACAACTTTCACAAGTCTCGAGCAGATCGAGAAGTAAGGTGTAAAGACCTCTAAAAGCATTATCCTTATCATCACAAGAGGTGCAGAAGGCAGTCTCAATAGCAGATGAAGGAACAACAATCCTAGTCATTTCTAGTTCAGCTAGTAGACTAACATTCTCCACCTTAAGAATATCTAGCTCAGAGGTCACACTATCATAAGAAGTCCTTAACTTCTCCACATCACCAATCAAGGCAGGGTATGTATCACAGTCGTCACGGGAGGAAGCAGATATAAGTGAAGTAAGCTCCCGTGACAATCTATCTACTTCCTTCTCCAACTCGCTACATCTAGTTCTAGATCTAGCATGAAATCCTCCTAACTTAAGAAAAGCTCATTTAGTTGGTCATAGGAGGGACATACCTCGTCGGAGTCGGAGTAGAGATCGCTGTCGCTGATCTCGCCCTCAAGGGCCATGAAACACATGCCGGAGAAGTTGGCGTCGTCTTTGGGTTCTTGATCACCCGTCCCGTCGTCGTCGCTCCATCCCTCCACCTCACTGAGGTCGAGGTCGTCGAAGGCGGCGAGGACGCGGTGGAAAAGCTTCTTGGCCTTCCCAAAGTCACGGAACTTCCTCTTGCCTTGCGTCTGAGCTGGAGGCTTCTTGTTGCGGCTCTTGTCGGTGTAGTCATTCTTGCCCGAACCGCCGTAGTCGTTCTTGCCCTTCTCCAGCTTGGGGCAGTTTGCCCGAATGTGGTTGGGGCCACCACACTCGAAGCAAATCACGGCTCCTCCTCTCTTTCCGTCCCTCCTTCTCTTGTAAGCATGAGAAAATTTGCGAGCAAGGAGAGCCAACTGATCATCCGCAAGCTGTTCTAACCGATCATCGCCACGTCACGAGAGCAGCAAGGGAGAAACCGCAAATAGAATCAGAAGAGGGGCCCAAAGAAGAAGCGGGATCGGTGACCAAGGCCATCGACTGTGACTTCGACCTACGAGAGACAATGTCGATCTCGTGCGTCTTGAGGCGCGAGTACAGCGCGTCAAGCGTCAAAGTCGAGAGGTCGGTGGTGTCCTTGATGGTAGTCACCTTCATCTCCCAGACACGAAGGTCGAGTGCAGTGAGCATCTGACGAGCGTTGTCCGAGTCGGGGTACGTGAGACCGACCGCTCGGAGGTTGCTCAAGATCTTGTGAAAATACGCAAAACACTCATCAAGGGACTCGCCAGCAAGCATTTCAAACTTGTTGTAATCTCGCTTGAACTGGTCCTGTCGCACCGTCTTTATTTGGGTGGTGCCCTCATGGTAAGCATTGAGGGCCGCCCAAATATTGAAGGCGGACAGAAGATGAGATACACGGTTAAACTCACTACGACTCAGACCCTGGGTTATGATGTTCCTTGCCTTAGCGTTTGCCTCAACGTCAGCCATGTTTCCGGCATTGACATCCTCATCGGCAGGAACAGCAAACCGAACCTTGACCTTTCGCCAGATGGCGTAGCCCTGAGCCTGGATGTAGGTCTCCATCCGACTCTTCCAGAAGGGATAGTCCATCCCATCGAAGATCGGGGGCTTGGTCGAGTACTTGTCCATCGCCATGGCTCTTGAGACCGGTTAAGATCTATGAGGAAGAGCTAACCGGCTCTGATACCAATTGTAGGACCGGATATGGCAACAGAGGGGGGTGAATGGTGCCTTTAAAAAAACGCCCTCAAAGTACTCCATAACACTTCTTTTCCGATAACTAGATAAGCTATGAAGAAAAATAAATAATGCGCACTTGAGACCAAACAACAGAGTGATTGTGTTCCAACTTGATTTTCAACTTGAAATAGATTGTCTGCTTGGAGAGAGCAATCTGCAAAGAGACTGAACACAGACACAAATAAGAATTACTCCCGTTGTCGGAAATGAAAAGAGCCTAGCTGATAACAGAGCAAAAGAAGCATTCGGCTTGCAGGAAACTAACCAGCAACTGAGTATAGTCTGTCCAACCGAGGCAGCAAACTGATCAGAAAACTGAAAAAGAAGAACACAACTGAAACTAGAACAGCATGAATTCTGCAGCCTGAAAAGGAGGGGTTTCAGCTGAAAAGCAAAAAGAAAAGAAGGCAAAACTAAAAGAGAAAGCAGTCAGCCAACTGCAAAATAAAAACAGCAAAAGATTTCCTGTTTGACTGCAAAGAGCCAAAGGTTCAGTAGCCGAAAACAGAGCATGCAGTTCAGGAAAATGCAGATACTGCTGTGAAAAGAAAACTAAAAGCTTTTGCTGAAATATGCTGGATTGCTGCAGCTTGCTAGCCGAGAGAGTACAATAAAAAATCTGCAGCCGAGAGACACCCTACAATGAGAATCAAAGCCTAATGCTTTCACTTGCCGAATGAATCAAAAGGTTGCTATTTTTCATACTGAAATGCAGACCAAATGAAAAGAAATGCTGCGGCTGTTCTTGACTGAAAACTGAATTTTCAGACTTGTTGTTATCAGCCGAATCAGCACAAAAGTTCAAATCTGAACCGAAAACAAAAATACTCAATAGAAAGAGAGCCCGAATGCTGTGCAGCCTGAAAATCTCAAATTAATTGATAATGAGAACCTTGATCTCAAAGAGAATAATCTCCGATTGAGAGAACTCAAAAGCACAACAGTCTCTCAAGAAAACATAATTGCTCTGCCAACGAGGAACAGGAAACCCTAGAAATCAGAGAGAACAGAGGAAGTCTGAAACAACCGAATTCTTAGGAAAGAACCTGCAGATGGATTGTTTGACCTTCAGGTATCATCTGACCAAGTGGCCTTGAGGCAATACCAAGTTCAGAGGAACAAGAATCTGCAGCCCTTGAATATAGCACTCCACACAGATGAGAAAAAATACGAAGAAGAACAAGGAGCAGCAAAAACTTCAGATTTAATGCCAACTAAAAATTACAAGGAGTCCTGATACGCATGAACATTAGAACAAAAATGATTACAAGACTCTCAATCCATTCTCTTCATCTCAATCCTCAAGAACACCAAGAGCCTCACATGCTTCTTGGGAGGAACACACACACAAGTGATGAATAAACTCTCAAAACCCTTGTGATCCTCAAAGGGGGTATGCAGCCTCCAACACCTATTTATAGCCCTTGGCTAACGGGTCTCCAACCCGTTACGCCGGCGAAACCCTAACGGAGCCCGCTCCCACTTGTGCAGCCTCGCGAAATGACCATTTCGCCCCTCCTGCACCTTCCGGGAAGCTTCCGCGCTCCTTGCCATCCACGACTCGCAACCACATCGAGTCCACGTCGTCTTCGACACATTCCGACCGTTCTGACCTCAGTGCCACCTGCACCTAGTCCGGTCCACCGTGTCTCGCCACGACTCCGCCTCGACGCCCCGCAGCCCACACGCACAAGAAACACGCCAAATAGCACCGCCGATACATGAAAGCGTAATAGAGACCAAACTGTCGAGTCATCAGAATATGCATCCTAAACCCATACGACCAAGTTTGACCAAGTTCGACCGAGCCCGTTACACCACGTAACGTCAAGGTTCGAACCAACCAACTCAAACTCGACTTTCCTAATCCGGTGTCAATTACTCATCATACACACGGGATGACCACCACATGGTCTCTTAGATACCAAATAAAGTGCAAAGAAACATGAAATTTTCATAAATGAAATAAACTTTCTTAAGGTCATTTACTCCCCCTTTCACAAACACATGATACTATTTGGAATCCCACAATAAAACATTTAGTATGAGTATCCGATCTGTAACAGCCCAGCTGTTTATTTCAAAATTTCAGAAAAAATATTAAATTAATTTAATTTAAAATAAAACAAGTTTAATTCTACCGAAAATCAAATTCACTACTGACATCATAATCTGATTTTTCAGTTCAAAAATAATTCCAGAAAATCAGTTTATTCTTTTTCTCTCCTTTTAAACTTCCAAAAGTCCATACTTCTTTATTTAATTCCGATTGAGCCCATTTAAAATTTATAAATTCTTATAAAATTCCAATCTATCCATTTCTATCCTCTTTTCAAATTTTGGAGTTTGTTTGAATTTATTTGGATTAAATTAATGCTTATAAAGTAAAAATATTTTAAATGGTGAAAATAAACTTCAATTAAATCCGAAATTACTTTATTTAAACTTTTAGTTTTCCAAGGATTTTTGTGGAATTTTTTGAATTTTTTTCGAATTTATTTTCTTTTCTAGTTTTTTCTAAAACATATATTATTTTATTCCTATTTTCTCTCTCCTCACTTCGTCTTCTTCCCGAAACGTTTTCTCCAGACAGAGCTTGTGACGCCATGGCCGTTCTTTGAAGCCTTCAATTCCACATGAACTCCTCCACCATTTTTAGTGAAATCAAGTGAAATCAATGCCTCTCTTCAAGACTCCTCCATCCCCAACCGTTTCCCTCCTCCATTATGCTCATTTGCACGAAAATGAAACCGTTGCTCTAATTGACACCGTCGTTTGATCTTCCTCTCTGGTCCACCTCCATGCCTATAAAAGGGAGCACCGGGTGCCCCTCCTTATGCTCATCCATCCCCGAAAATTTGAAGTCCTCTCTCCCTTTCTTCTCTCTGCAATCACCATTTTTCTTTTGTGAACCGAACGTCGTTCCTCGGCCTTTTTGCGCCGTCTATAGTGGAATTCCTCCACTTTTGACCACACCACACCACTGGCTTCCCCTTCACGCGTTCTACGTGGTGCTTCCCTCACCTTCACCGGAGCTTCACCGGAGCATTGCCGGACCACCGTGGCCAAACCGCGCCGTCGCTTCTCTCCTCGCTGCGAGCCGACCGTGCATGTTCTATCACAACCGAGGTGAGCATTGTGTTTCCCATGTTCTCCTCTTCGTTTCGCCGCAAACCTCACCTGCTAACTCCTCTCTGTTTGCCTGGAACGTCGATGTCAACCCGCTGGTCGCCGAATGTCTTCTCCGCCGTTTTTCGCCACCATCCGATGTTCTTTGGCCAAACCGCCTGTACCGTTGAGTTCGCCTCGACGCGTTCTACATCGTGCTTCCATCACCATCACTTGAAGATTACCCGAATCCTCGTCAACCTTGTCGAGCCGGACACTGAAACCGTGCCTTCGCGCGTACACCACTTTTCGGTAAGCGTTTTGATTTTTGTTCGCGTCATATCGTGTCCTAGCCTCTAACAAAATTATCTACCATTGTTATTTTATTTTTCGTGGAGCCAATTGTCAGAAATATAACTTTCCGCGAAAATGGCCGCTTTTTACTCCTGATGTCAATTCGTCGTCTCTGTTGAGTTTTAGCCTGTGCCGTAATTTTTCTTAGACTTGCCTCACCACGTACTACGCCGTGCTCACTTCCTTTTCCCTAAAAAACCTCCACAAATTTTCGCCTCCGACACCTCGTCATGGCCTCCAATGGCATCTCGTGTCCCCATCCATCCGGTAGTATTTTTCCCAATCCGTTCACGTCATATCGTGCTAAACCATCCCAGGTAGCTACCTTCTAAGTGGTTTTAGATTCGCTTCACCGAGCATCAAGATATCAAGTTTTTCCTTTTTCTCTACCGTCGTCGTTCAAATGTTTCTTGTACCGTCTCCGTTGAGTTTGCAGCTTAGTCGATAATTTTTCTAGCTTCACCATACCGTGTTCTACGCTGTGCTTCCCTCCTTTCCTCCAAAAACCATCCACAAATTTTTGGCTCCTCTCGCCGGCGCTAGCCTCCTTTCTAACTCTCGGATAAACAGTAACTTTTTTCTTTTTCAGCATTTTCTTGCCTGACAAACTTTAGATAGCTCGTTCTCCTTCGTCCGAACTCCGAATCCATTGATTCATTTTCCTAAATTCATATAAAATCATAATATATCCCTCAATATATATTTTATATTTTTTGGATTTTATTTCGATTTTATTTGAATTTATTTGGTTTAGTTCTTCGTGTATAGATTTCGACTATTCCGGAGAGCACGAATTCGATGATTCGCAGCATCACGGCTTCAAGCAAGGCAAGTTACACCTTTGACCATATTGATCCTAATATTTTAAATTATTATACATGCATAATTTTATTCAAGTTAGTTTAAATTCAGTTTTGAATTTTAGTTATACCCAAATCCTTTGGACAACCAAAATTGACATTGAATACCATTATACCTTGTCAACCCTAGATAAAACCTAGTTAGTACATTAGTACTAACAATAAATTTGGTAAAAATGCTTAGTCATGCTTATAATGATTATGGTTTGGGATAATCTTTCACATGAAATGATAAACTTTAAAACTGAGTTCTTGACTTTGGTGAGTCAAAAATGTTTATGAAATTATTTCAAAAAAATGTATAAAAACTTGGTTTAGACTTAGGCAAATGGTTAGAGTGGTGGGTGCTTGCTGGCATGCATTGTTGTTTGGTGACACAATGTTAATTGCCAGGCACATGGGGTATGTGGTTGGTACCTAAGTCAGTAAAGGACCGGTCTGTGAGCTACTATTGCAAAGCCCTATCGTACTACCACAAGGTTGGTATGGGATAATCCTAGCTAATTAATTTGCAGGTCCCAACCTGAGTCTCGCTGTAGGTTGAAAGTGAGTGTTGCGTAGGCCATGAGAAGTCTCAGTCGGCTCAAGAGGGGGCTCCAACTTGTGGATTCAAGTTGTGGTGAAACCTCAGTGTTGGTTTGGCCAGGTTGAAGGCTTAGCATTGTAAAGGCCTTGTCATAATCTCCTCGCCGCACACCTTAGGAAGTGTGTTAATCGCGTGGCAATATGGGATGATCATGTCTTGTGGGTAAAGCTGTACAACCTCTGCAGAGTGTATAACCTATCCTGGATAGCCGTGCCCACGGTCATGGGCAAGCTGAGTAAAGTTTTTCACGGATTAGACTTTGTTTTTGAAAATGGTTTTTGAAAACCTTATGGATGAATGGAATCCATGAGATATTTTGAAAACCTTATGGATGAATGGAATCCATGAGAGATTTTGAAAACCGTATGGATGGATGGAATCCATACGAGTTCATTTTGGAAAAGATGGTCCGGGTGGGATGCCCGTGGTTAGGTTGGTTTAGGGGATGGACCTGCACTAACGTTATTTATTTGATTACAACGTTGATTTTACATATTGTATCAAATTCAGCTTTTACACTTACTTTATGATATTTACTCTAATGATGCCTTTTATGCAAATTAACCATATTATGCCTTCCTTTGATATTCCATATGCATGCATTAACTCTGTTAAACCTCCTGGTGTAACTTGTGGAGTACTTTTTGTACTCATGTTGCTCAATTTAACTCTTTCCAGAGGAAGCCTTCGACGACTTCAGTGAGGATTGCGTCTAGGCCACGTCTTATAGTCATTCGCCTTGTGAGAAGGCTGGATGGGCTGCCACTTTATTTAATTCTTCTTCCGCTGCTATTGTAAACTTTGGCCATCAGGCTCATATTAGTTAAATAAAGTTTATCATTATGCATGATATTTGTCTTTGTTTTCATTGTGTGCACTAGCTTTTCCTGGGATAGTGCGATTAACACAGAGGGTTTCGGAGTTGTTGCTCTGGGTCCCGACACGATCAATACTGTTCTAAATATATATTCCTATCACATGAACATAATGTTGTTAGAATCACTACAACAAGAATACGTTCACAAGTTTAGAAGCATCTATCAATACAAAGTAACAGTACATTAGCATCCTAAAGACCAAGAGTATGGTCAAATGGGATATGTATTTGTGAACTAAGTAGTACTTACTCCATTCTCAAATAAGGGATGTTTTAAACTATGCATGGTTTCCATAATATACAAATTTAACTCTCAAATCTCGACCATTGACTGACCGTCTAGATTGATAGATATATGTGCATAGGCACACAATATTCAGTTTAGCTGTTTATCTGAATTTTGAGTGAAAATTTTGTGCCTTTACAATCATAACATATTTGGATATTTCCTTTCATACATTTTCAGTGGGACACATGCATCTAACAAAACCCGCAACGACGTGCAAGCGGTACGTACACCTGATTTGATGGAAGCAATTGCACAAACAGAAATATCTTATCTTTGCATGCATTTTGTAATTATTTGGGACCTATTTATCAATGGATTGTATTAATGCAAGCATGCAACCAGTTTTTGGGCTCAATAGGGCCCCATCTGCGTTAAAAATAAAATATTGTGAGTTTTCTAAAAAAACGTAAAAAATTCCCAGTGTGATGATATTCGATTTTCCTTCAATACAAAATGAAGGTGCCATTTTTTTCAAGGCGGATACAGTATTCTTATCAGTGAGCTTGAGTGACATTCAATAATATAGTGCCTTTGCATTTCCCAACGAAGAACTTTCACATTCGTTATTTGTTGAGACTCACACTAACATGCGGTAGCTGCCCTCTTGAAATAATTTTCGTGGTTGGAATGTCAAATAAGTTGTTAATAATGAAAAATGTTTTAAAAGCACTTTAGACCCGTAGCAATACGCGGGAGATACTCCTAGTTCCCGCCTATTTCTTTCGCATGGTTGGTGTTCTTTTTTGCTGCGGTTTATGTGTTTTGACTGAAATTTTTGAATTTTGGCTGTTTACGGTACAGATTACGGAGAGACCGATAGTCACTTACGATTTTGGCTGGTACAGATGTTGGGTTTTTAACGTGTACTACGTTTAACTTATAGATCTCGTTTTGAGAAAATACTCCGTTTGAAAATTATGTACTATAGTAAAAATAAAAAACCGTCCGACTTATCACCTGTCGAACAGGCCCAAGTGTTTTCCTTTCTATCTCCAACAGAAACAAATTCGAGTAGGATTTCTTGTGGTGCAATATGCTTCTCCTGCCACAGTAGTTACGTAATGTATACATGAGAGAGAGGATTTTCTATCCTACCCACCAGGCATCCACCGTTAGCTTCTGCTTCAAGATTTGTGACACTTCTCCCTATCAACTTCAAAAGAAACTCAGAATTCAAAGATTTTCAACTCAAACTTTCTCATCACTTCCACTGCAAAAAAAATCAACAGCTCAAAAAAGTGAAAAACTATCAATACTATAGTTGAAAACTATCGGCTCGAAATCGGGAACATTCAACTCAAATTTGAAGACTTCAAACTCAAAATTTCCAACTTCCAACTCAAAGTTCTTCACTTTCAACTAAAAATTTTCCACCTCCACCTCAAAATGTCAAATTTCAACCAGAAAATTTGGGGTGGGTAGTTACCCCTGGACAGCCACATATTTCTCATGTATACATATATAAATTTTAACTGTTTTGTAGTTAACAAGAAGGTAGCATCTGCTATGCTTATTTCCCAGGCAGTTCTTTTGATTTAGCCCAGAGGAAAAGGTAGAGCCCAGCAATCACCATTGTTGTGCCGAGAAGACTGCGCATTCAGAATAAAAGAACAATTGAACAATCAATTGTTGCATATGGCCATAATTTAAACACACTCTATCTTAATTAGCATGTGAATTAACAGCATCAAAGAAATTCTGTTAGATATAATTTGGGGCTGTGCTGTTTCGCTAAGGAAAATGTTTGGTTGAGTAGGGGCATGTGCCTCAATTTATCGATGGTTTTGCTAATTTTGGGTCACCTAAAATCTTCTTAACTTTCTGTCACCTAAAAGCCTTTAATTTCTGAGTTAAGTAATATGCAAATTTAGCAAAGCTCTACTTAATTTTCTTAGGTATACCTCATTTAAAAAGGTTTACAAATGTTAAAATAAAGTAGTTAATATTGGGTGAGACAAATATGCAGAACAAAAAAATAAATCAAATCGAATATTTGCCCCCTACCTAATATTCAAATGTATATCCACATCTAATCTTCAATTTGATTTAATTTTTATAGGTGGGTACAGATCTACTATTACCTAATATTAACTATTGTGCTTTAAGATTCATAAGCTTTTCACAAAGAGGTGTACTGAAGCTAACCTTTTTTAGTTCTATTTGTTTTTTGTATTTGCAGGGGTTAATCTAGGTTTACTTTATTTTTGTATAGCTTAGATTTTTTCTTAGTCTTCACCCAATTTAAAGTTGTTTCTTGTCTAGGTTAGAGTAATTCTTTTTTTCACTTTTGTCTTAAGAGATGTCCAACAACAGTAGCTTTTGAGGAGCCGGACGGCAAAGCCTCAAAATCAGATACAGATGTCTCTTACGCGACCAGGTGTTTGTAAAGGAAGTAGGGCGAGTGATGAGAGTAGTTAAATCTTCATCCAAGAGCCGAGAAAAGTGACTAAAATTTAGCAAAATTTCAATCGTTTGATGAATAGACGTCCCCCTTTTACGAAATATGCTCTATGTATCATTGGAAATATCATGAAAAAACATACACCTCCAACTTCCTGATGCAACTTGCACTCCAACTTCATCGTATGTAGTGCATCCATGATTTTTTTTTTTTTTTGGAATGCTGCAAAGTGAGTGTTTTTTTTACTTGGCTCAGGCGGTCATATGTCTCCCTCCGCTCGCTTCGGCTTTAGCTTCTGGCTTATTTTTTACTATTCATAAATTTTGTCTTTTTCTGAATTTTTGGCTTTTTTAAGCTTTTTTTGCCGGTTTTTTTTCCATATTCGTTTGCGTTGCCCGTGATGAGCTAGCATATTTTTTTTAATTTAAATTTTTTTAAATTTAATTACAGTAAATAAGCCATCTTTAGCTATAGTGAAATTTCAGCCGCTACAATACAATTTTAACCATAAGTCAGAGCTTTTCAGCCCAACCAAGCGGGGTTTGCCAGAGAGGCATCATAGGGAGAAAGCAACTGACCTTCCTACGGTAATGTCGTCCCCCATGACTAGAGATGGCAATGGGTACCCGAAACCCGATACCCGGTGGGTTTTTACTCTATTAGGGCATGGGTCTGGGTCAATTTCCTAACCCATGGGTCTCTTAATGGGCAAAGCCCAACCCATCGGTCTGCCGGGTTCTGCACGTTCCTATAGTACCCAAACCCGTAAACCCATGTGTAATATAAACCCGATCCATAGGAGTTATAAACTCAGGCTCCCAGCCTCCCAGGCAAACCAGCCCAGCCTATTAGTCAAGTACAAAGAGCAGTTGATGTCTCTCCTTTTGGTTTTAACTGAGTTGTGAACTGTGAACTTGTAATGATATACTATGCCAGTGAACTATGAACTGATAATTGATGGAGTGAACTAGTGATGTGCATTGTGAATTTGTCGTTGTTTGTTTCATGCATAGTAGCATATAAATTGAACTTATTGTTGACTTGCTAAGCACTGCACTGTCTGCAATCTGCACAGTTGTTGTCGGGCACGGGCGACCCGTGGGTACCCGTTACCCGAGTGGGCATGGGTCTGGGCAAAAATCTACACCCGTCACGGGCATGGGTTTTTTAGTGGGCACGTTCAACTTTCATGGGCGTGGGTTTGGAATAGCAAAACCCAGCGGGTTTGTGCCCGTTGCCATCTCTACCCATGACGACTGAGTCCAACACAGCAGTGAATACTAACACCAATGGGCTGAACATCGGAGGATACGCTGGGCCTCGCTCGGCCACAGCCCACGAATTCAGGCTGTATCTTCCTGCCGTCGCAAGCGCCCCCTGCACGGCAATTGGTATGATAATTTCCTCGTGAGCAACCGGGCACATTGCATTCTGTGCAAATTTGTTTCGTCAATGTTCACAAGTAACATTAGCTCCTGGTTTATCAATTACTTCAATTTTGTGGTTAATGTTCACAAGTAGTATTTGCTCCTGGTTTACGATTACTTCAATTGTGTGGCTTCAAAATTCTATTCAAACCCAAAAAGTGGAAGCATAGTTTTCTGAAGCAAATTGAGAGCTTAGTCTGTACGGTATCGCATCTCAAATTTTAGCTCTAGTTTTTACTTATGTTTGTACGATCCGAAGGCAGAGGAGGGCTGCTGACCCGATCCGATCGGCAGTGTCTCGCTATCGTTCTGATCCCCATGGCCACATCCGCTCCTCTCGCGCGTCCGTCCCGGCAGCGCCGCCACGATCTCCTCGCCTTTTATTCGGGTGCTTCCCATGAGGACGAACGATTTGAGCGCTATTCTCCATCCCCTACCACCTACTCCACCTCTGGTACTCTTGTTCCAGAGCAATCGCCTGCATCCAGTGAGCTTGGATCCAGCGCGGTTGTGCTCACCACTGTCCGGCTCTCCGGTGATGACTGCGTTCGTGGTCTGGCGGTCATCTCCTGCAACCTGCAGCCCCTTCGTGGCTTCAGTCGAGTGCGGAGTTGAGTGAGCCCGGCCGAGGGGCGGTCTAACTGGAGTCTCACCGGACTCCAGTCGGTGATTTCTCCTGTCTTGACTGCGCAACCGGGTCGAGGGTGGTCTAACCGGAGTCTTGCTAGACTACCGGTGTGCTCTGCGTCGTTTGTCACCGTGGTCGTGCTGGTTTTCAGCCGTATTCGAGCTGTGTTTTGTTGGTGTTGGTTGTGCTTGTTTGTGCACTTGGCCAGTACACGTGCATTGCTTTGGGCGGCGTGTCCTGTACATTGACTTCACAATCTTGGTGGTTTGGCATTGTATCTCTATGAACCACGTCGATGACACCACAGCATAGCAAAGGCGATGGATTTTCTGGGATAGCATCATCTTCCACGTGCCTTGCCGTGATTCTTCTTCATGGCTATGATTGCCATCACTCCTATGAGTTATCTCTAATCATGTTCGTTTACTTTGCTCAGTTAACAACCCAGGAGTTTGGTTGCAGACAGAAAAAGTATCATACATGCTCACGAATATTTAAAAGGAATTAACTTGATTAAAATAAGACCCAACGGTTAACTTTAGCAATAATATGGGTATCCGAGCTCAAAACTTAACTTAAATTCAAAAGAACCGAAAAAATCTCAATAGGAACACTTGAGTGTGATCGTAACCATAACACAAAAGGTTGAAGTATCCTTTCCTCTTCCTGTATCTATTCTGATAGAATTAAGAATACACTATGTACTCAATAAGTTATATAGGCAAATGTTATTTAACTAATTGCTAGTATTTTAAGGGATGGAATGTGTTGGGTTTATTAATACTATATTTGTGGATGCAAATTTGTTGGTAACGAACTTTATATTTTTAAAACAGTAACACAATATTTAATTAACAGAAAAAGAGTTTGTTATCCATACTTTCCATTACTAAATCCTCAAACTCTACTTATCTCTTGTTATTGGAATCACTCATGAAACATAGCTCCATTAACCACAAACATGACGCATTCGAATGCCATTTGCTATACTCTGCAGAGTTGCCCAACTTTACCCAAAAGATTTCTCATGCTCTTAATGTCCAGATACATAACAGGTAATGTGCGACTGAGTTGAGAAAACAAAGTCTTTCACTGCTCTCCTCTTTCTAGTCTTTACCCAGTAGGTTATGGACCACATATTATAGGGTATCCACTGGCCAATGCGGAATGCTACCGTCCGATTCTGAGTGAACCTACCATTGTCAAGTATGGTTTTACCGTTCCCGTACCACTGCCCTTGTCCTTGGACCATTCTCATGCCGGGAACCCCACCTTCCTATAGATATTCAATTGACTTAAGTAGTTACTTGATCAGATTTGATAAGTTAACACTTGTGGTTGAGCAATTTTGGTGTTTCTTACTCAGCATAAGGTTCTTGTCCTTACTTTTTACCACGAGGTAGCCATCCATGAACCACACCTAGTGCTCTACAGCATTACCACCAATCCATCCCAAGACTCCTAAGGTAAGGCTATAGACTCTAACCATCTAGTGGATTTCCATGGTTCATCTTTAACCCTATTACAATTTTATAAATCTATCAGCAAAATGCTAAATTATTTAGTAGTGTAAAGCATTTAAATTCCTAATCTACTATGGTAAATACTATTACTAAGGCTTGTCAAGGTGAATGCGACCATCAATTAAAATAGGGCCTTTTCAGTGTTAGGACATAACTAGTCATTAAGTCATTCAAAACAATTATTTTCAAATAAATAACATTGCATAAATAAAGAATAATAAAAGTATTGATAATTAAATAATTAAAGGATGTAGGTTCAACATGATAAAAAACATGTGACTTGCATCTTAAAGGATGTAGGTTTAACATGATAAAAAACATGTCACTTAGCTCTTTAGCCATAGTCTAATTATTTTTACTATAGTCTTCGGACTTATGTCAACTGCTTGATGGCTCTTGTAGCTCTTCTATTGACCAGCTAGCCGAATCCAGATGCTAGCGCAAAAGAACGAATTCAAATAAGTTCCTACTTTGCAGGATGCAAGATAGAAACAAAATGCAATAAAATAACAAAAAAAGACATAAAAGGAAATGGGTTTGGGTGGTTGGAGTTTAAACAGTGTTGGGTTGGCTAAACGGAGTTGGAAATAGGCTAGATGGTTCAAGACGATCGAAATAGTTATAATATGTTGGGCAGATTTTGGAAAAGTGTGGGTTTGGATTTTGTTGGGATCTGGGTTGGCGAAATGGAGGTCCGAATGGCTTTAACGGGCTTGAAATGGTCAAAGAGGATGTGTACTTGCTTTTCGTGTTTTCTGTGAATAGTGAATTGCTATAGTGGGGAACAATAATGGATCTTCACTGTTCGAGGCAGGTTGTGCTACAAACAGTAATGGGTTCAGAATAGGAATTGGATCAATTTGACTAGGAAATGGTTCGGATTCAATGAACAGTGCAACACAGTCTCTATAGTAATGAGCCGGCCCAAAATGGGTGTTAATCATTTGGGCTGAGTCAGTCCAACCAAATCCCGCGTGCATGGTCTGCTAAGGTGTGGCGTAACTCCTCCCCCCGAGCAAATGCACGGCCCAACGCACATATGTAACATCCCAAATTTTGAGTTTTGAAAAATTTAAATTCAAATTAATTATTTTGAAGCAATTGGCTTTTATTTGGATTTTTCTGGGTTTTTCTGGAGTTTATTTCAAAGCTTTAAATCAAGAAAATATATTTTAAATATTTTATAAAAGCCAAAAAGTGTTTATTTTATTTTTCCTAACCTTCCCAGAATTTTTAAATAATTTTTTAGAATTTTCTGGAATTAAAAATTAATTTTAAAAGATAAAAAGAATTTTATAAAATTATTAAAAGCAAATCTGAAAATATAAATATTTTTATTAAGTCTAAAATGTTTCCAGGAATATTCTATAATTTTTCTGGAATGTTTAGATATTATTTATTATTTTTCCAAGCAAATATATTGTTTCTAGTATTTTCTGAAAATCTAATCCGAAAATAAAATCAATTTAATCTCGTGCCGCCACGTGTCGCTCATCCGACTACCGATACCCTTCGCTTGATTTAATCCAAGCCACACCTCTTCACTTAAATCCAATGGGCAAGATTTAATCACTTGCCACGTGTCAAGCATCCGGCCGCACCATACCCCTTCACCTCTCCTTCTCTCACCGACATGTGGGCCCCACTTGTCATATCCTTCTTCCACCTCTCCTTCTTCCTCCTCCCCTCTCTTTCTCTCTCTCCTCCATTAGAGCCGAACGGGAAGCTTCAATTAACGGCCGATTTCTTCTCGATAACCCCCGTTTGATGGCTCATTAAAACCCCCCAATCACTCTCCATCAATTGCCGGCCGTTTTCCTTAATTAATCCCCTAATTCCGGCCGAAACCGCCGCCTCCCACGCGCATGGCCACGGCCTTCCCTCCCATTGCCCCTATAAAGCCCTCCCAGACATTTTTCTAAGACCCCATCCTCACCTCCACCCTCTCCACCTTTGGCCGCCGCCCCCGCTTTTCCCGAGCGCCGCCCGGCCTCTCTCCGCCACGGTCTTCCTCCGCCCCCGCCCGCCACCACCGCCGGTGAGCTCGCCGCCCTCCCTCTTGCCCGCCGCCGCCGCCCGCCGCCGGCCGGCCGCACACGCCAAGCCCAGCGCCGCCTGCCGTCGTGTGCGCCCACGTGGCGCCACCTCACCGGCCGAGCCGCGGGCGCCATGTGGTCGCCAGCGTGTGCGCCGCGTGGCGACACGCCACGGCATGCCACCTCGGCACGTCTCGCGGTCCGTGGACTCGGTCCACGGTGGACCGGGCCCACGCGTCAGTAATTTTCGAATTTTGAATTTTGCTGACGTCAGAATGACGTCATAATTAAATTTTCAGTACAAAAATAAATCGGGAAAATCGCCCTTTTCTTTTTCTTTCAATTAAAACTTCCTGAGGTCATATCTTTTTCGTTTTAACTCCGATTTGACCCGTTCAAATTTCTAAATTTTTCTAAAATCATAATCTATCTAAATATACATTCTTTTCAATTTTTAATTTTATTTGATTTTTGTGTATTTATTTGCTTTGTTTGCTTTGTCTTTTCCGCAGAGAATCCGACGTCGAAGACTTTGTCGACCTGCAAAGAAGATAATCAAGAGCTCACACACGAAGGCAAGTCTCCTTTGAACATCTTGAACCTATGTTTAAGAAATGTTTTAATTATTTTAAATTAATGCATTGCTATGTTACATAAAATGATAATTCTTGTTTTAGAAATACTAGTTAATCCAACTATTGTTATACCCTCATTTGACGTTGAATGCCATGTACCATTGACACCCTAGGATTTCCTTGACTCAATAATGAGATTATTATATAACTTTGGTAAATATTGTACCGGTAGTAGAAAGCTTAGTCATGCTACATAAACTTTTGTAACCTTGGATTGGGAAAATATTATGTCTTTGATTTAGACTTTTGTTTAGAAATATAGTGGCGATTGATGTTGCCACTGATCTTTAAAATGAAATAAAATGTGAGTTGGTTTAGACCGGGCGGATGGTAAGTTTGGTATGGTGCGGATAGCACGAGAACTCAGACTGTATGTTCCGCCTAGTCAATTAAGGATCGACGCTTGTGTTTGTCCGATCGAGCACTCTGGTACAACCACATGTCTATATGGGTACGACCTAGCTGACTAACTTACAATAGGCTAGTTTAGGTACCACCAGTGGAAAGTGAGTGCCAGGGATTTACTGGTTATTCACAGTGAGGGACAGGGATTTACTGTACTCATATGGCGCAAGAGGGGGCTTCTGTCTGGGTGGATTTAACCCTTCAGCGGTGAAACCTCAGCGGGTGGTGTCTAGCTAGACTAGAGTAAGGTAAAAGCTTTGTGATGAATTATCTGGGTCTCATGCCAAAGGAAGCGTGTTGACTATTAAGATAACTTATCTCTTGTGGGTAAAGTGTACAACCTCTGCAGTGTAAAACTATTCGAATAGCCGTGCCCACGGTCAAGGGCGGCAAGGAATGCATTCACATGGTAGATTATTGTTTTTGGTTTTAAAAGTAAAAGATTTGGGAACCGGGAGTGGTTGGAACTCCCGGGGTCGTCATGGCAGTTATAGCCAGTGTGGGTGGTGTAACCCGTTTTCTTAAACTTTGGCGGTTAGCCAGTTGTTTAGTGTGGGTGGTTTAACCCGTGGTTTTGAGCTTTGGCGGGTTGAGCCAGTATTCAAGTGTTGGTGGTTGTAACCTTCACTTTTTATCTTGATAGATTTTGTGGAAACAAACACTTTGCTAAATTGATGCCTTTAAAGATAATTAATGGTATTTGAAATAAAATGTCGCTTTGTGCAAAAGAACCATATAACCCTCCTTTGTTAAGCCTTGCATCTATTGCATATTCCCAAGACTTATGAGTACTTTATGTACTCACATACTACACTTAAAATAATACCCAGAAGAGTATGAAGCTCAAGATGGAACGTTCGACTACGGAGCTTATGGATTCGACGAAGGCTTTCAGGAGTTCTAGGTTGCGCTTCCCACCAATTGCCTCGTAGCGAATTGATGGGTCTTCTCCGGATTTACTTTTGCTTCACTGTGCTTTATCTTTTGTGTGAGTGCGAGGTCTTGTAACCTCGTTGTAATAAAGGTCTTTCGACCTGTACTCTCTTTATTAATGTATTTTCGTTGTTGGCAATGTAATCATCATCGCTTAACTGTGCACTAGATTTGATCGGGACTAGTGTCAGAATACACGTAGGGCCGGATTTGGAAACCGGTCCCGACAACATATTGCTTCTTCCCCACCGTTTCATTGCTACAGTACGCAAGCAGAGTGAGAGACCATGTGGAGGTGCTCCCATATTTGTGATGAGTAATTGACACGTGTTCTGAAAGTTTGAGTTTGATCTGAGTTTCAAATGTAAATGTTGATTACATTATCTCGAGCGGTGCTATGTTATGCTGTTTTCTTGTCTATGATGGCTGCAGTACTTTGAGACGGAGTCGTGGTGAGGCACGGGATGACCGGACTAGGCACAGGCGGTGCTGAGGTCGGAGCGGTTGGGATGTGCCGAAGACGGCGAGGACTCGAGGTGGTTGCGAGGCTTGGACGGCAAGAAACGAGGAAGCTTCCCGGAAGGTGCAGTAGGGGCATTTTGGTAAATACGCAAGACTGCAAAAGTGGAAGCGAATTCGGTTCGAGTTAATTGGTAAAGCACAAAAGTTGTTGGAGCTAATGGGTAAAGTGTGCTTGTGAACCCATTAGTAGAGACTATAAAAGGAAAGGGGTAGGCATGAGAGCAAATTAGTAGTTAGGGTTTTTTGTTTTGTGTCTTTCTTTTTTCCTTTCAGTTGGGGAGTTGTTGAGAAGCAAGAAATCAGAGTGAGTTCTATGTAGTGAGCGCTCTTAGTGTGTGCGTGTATTCATCTCAAGCATGTAGTGAGATGAGTGATATTTCTTCTCAACTGCGTATGGGGACGCAGTGAGTTAGTTGTATCTCTTGTGTAATCATTCATGGAAATGAATCCATTTAAGAATTTCACACTTGCTTGTCACTCTCTGTTGGTTTTCAGTTTCAGTTGTCTCACTGCTTCTTTTTGATTTTGAGTGATTCTTGCGTGAGTAGCTAACTCTTGGTGGCTCTGTGATGGGAAAATACTCAAGGCCATTTGGCCATTCCATTCCCAAGAGCAAATGGAAGATTCAATGATTTCTTCCTTTTCCCTGTGCTTCGTTCCATTTCCTCTGTTTGCATAAAAGCTAGGGTTCAGAGGCAGAGGATGTGTGGAACTTTGATTTCTCTCCAAAAGATGGCTTGAGACTTGTGTCTTCTAGTCCTAAGATCATGTCTTGCTGAAATGCAAAATATCATAAGCAAATGATTGAAGAATCTTGAGAAATATGGGCTTGCTCAACCTCCTCTGTTTTAGCAAAAACTAGGGTTTACTGTTTGGGTAAACAGAGGAATCCCCTTGTGCTAGAATTTCTTGGTAAAAGATGGTTTGATTCTCGTTCTCTTGATTTCAAGTCTCTTCCCTGGAGTGATCAAGACTTTCTTGTTCAAGAGATTTGAGATTTACAGGCTATGGAAGTCGATTTTACTTTCTTTTCTGGATTTCAGTGCCTTGGTTCAGATTTCGGTTTCAGGTTCATTTTCAATCAAGCTGCTCTCGGTCTGCATTTCCCTGATCCCTAAGGGCATATCCCTCAAGATCCCTAAGGCCCTGATTTGTGTTGCCCTGGGTGTCGCCCCAGTGATAAGTTAAGCGGCTATAACGCTGAAGGATTAAGCATATGGTGCAGATGCCATGTAACGGTGGATGGAATCTGAATCACTATTGTTATTGCATTCTCTTACACATTATGTTTTTGTTCAAACTGTTAGGTCTCAGGGAATTTCTATGTATTATATTTTTAAATAATGAGAATACTAAACTGTCAGGAAGAATAAATAGAATTGTAGAGAAGGAGATAGTTATTATGGTAAAAATATAAAAGATGCTGGTGAATTCATGTCGATCATAAAAGGGAAATGCTAATGTGGATTCTGTGAGTAGATTGGTGGAATCTAAATGAATATATAGGTTAGGTAGATGATTTAAATGATTCTTAGAGAATTAGGGAGCGCAAAGGTAATTGCTATATTACGACACTGTTAACTAACATATATTCTTGGGAGATGTGGGCCATAATGAGTTTAATAGGTTTGATCGAAAACTAGATGGACGAATTGAATTTCTGAAAATTTAGAGATATGATAATTGGAGTATAAACCTGATCAATGATATTCTTGGTGGATGTGTAATAGTGAATTAGTCGGAGACAGATAAAGGAAAAATAAGACGGATTATTGGAAAATCAAATTATGGTTGGGATCAATAACCGAAGGGATTGGATTGTTAGGAAGTCCTAATGCAAATGATTTTGGGGGAATAAAAAGTAAATATGTTAGGGGATTATTAGAAATTACGAGGTGAAGAATTGATGAATATCAATCACAAGATTAGATTATTAGGAAATTTTATGACACAATAGATGTCGGTGGGTATCACAGACAGTTGATAGTTAGAACCGTTTATGATAGTGTTCTTCACAGACGGTTCTAGTTATAAACCGTCTGTGATGTATTTATCACAGACGGCTCATAAACTGTCTATGATAACCTCTGATTATTACTGACATATAAATTCAGATGGTTCAAAAAACCGTCTGTGATGACAGTTTTGAACTGTATGTGATGATCTTTTTTGTAATAGTGTTGTGAGGGTACTAGAAGCATTTCATTTTGTCTTGGGATAGTGTGAAACACAAAGTGCATTAATTTTTTAAGAGTAACTACATCTGAATTAGAATGTGAAAGACAAAGAAATGCTATACCTTAAAATGAGGGAGAGAATGAAGGTGACGAAAGGAATTATATTCAGAAAGATGATGGCGTAGGACGGCGTAGTATCCCGGAGGCCATAGCAGTATAGGCTCAGTGGAACCGCGTACCTGCATGACGCGTAGACGTGTGAGGAGCGCCTCGAATTTTGAGCTTGATGCATGGCTAAAGGCTAATCATGTATATTGTTTTTGTAAATTGCATATCGATCGTCGTGCTCCGAAGTCTCTCTTTTGAGTTAGTTTCCGTGCTCAACTATTTTTCATCAAATTGGCTGTCTAATCAGCCAAGTATGTAGTTCCAAAGTGGCGCTGTGTGTTTCCTTCGGTGCCATTCTGCTGGCAACACTACACATATCTCACCTGAAAAGCTATTTTGCAGTAGGTTAGGTTTAGCAGGGTTATATGCTAACCTTTTACTACATACAGTAAACGACTAAACGGTAGTATTTTAATTTTTTCTATGAGTAGGTAAATTTTATAAAACTACCGTGGTTGCAGAAAACTCTAGGTTTCTCACCCATGCTGACATAATACTGGTCCACCTGCAGGTACCACAAGCCAATTCCGACCTAATTGCAAGAGTTTTAAACACTACTAACGATCCATTTGACGTTGCGGTGACTTTTGGAAAGTGCACTTTTTATTTTCCTTTCTTTATGCGGTTAATATATGAATGCATTTAGTGATTCTGATTCAGAGAACTCGTGCATATTGTTTAAGTTTTACAAAAATAATTTGTTCATATGTACGCGTGGCACTGCAGTTCCACCAAATGTTACTAACTCTGTATATAAAATAGTGCGTGTTCCCATATAACAACACGATAAGTTTTTGCATGTCCACGATAACTGAATTGGCATATCACGTGCGTTCACCCTTTATGGTGTGCATCATGCAATTAACTTTTGGTTTCGGTATCTAATCAATATGAAAAATTTTCAAATAAAATGATGTTGTAGTCTATAGTGTGTTCTAGCACCCTTCAAGATTTCAACATCAGATTCAAATTGTATCTGAAGAAACAAAATTAACAAAAGTTTGTTATGAACCGTATCATTTGTTTTTCCTTTTTTTCTTTTCCATTTGATTCATCATTTGACCTACTTTTCTCTTTTTTGTTGCTCCTAACGTAGAAAGAATACGAGCTTAAAATTTTATACATGGATATAGTAAATTGAGAAGTAAATCTATATCTTTTTCAAAAAATTCTATTTGTATTTGGTGTTTATACTAAAACCAAATGCATGAGTGCACTATATAAAATGCGATTGCATAGGATATGTTACCATTCGAAACATGTACATACCCTATGAATGCATTGTAGAAGATCCATCCGGAGGCGCGCCAATCTATCTCCCTCCATTTTCCCCCGCACACAAAGTTTACAACCAAAATTTTTGTATGCATCCATTCGTTCATTCCATGATGCTTTGAACAGCTAATATTTCTTTTTAATTGAGATGGTATAGGAACCTGCACGATATCTTGTTTGGCTTAACTAGGTTAGCTAATCCTAGATTTTTTTTTAAAAAAGGTCAGCTAATCCTAACTAGATTAGCTTAAAAGAATTTTTGTGTTTGGCAACAAACCTAGTTAGTTTTGATTAGTTGGGTTAGCACGACCACGAATATGTAAAGAGAATTCAGGAGAGTTAATAGTGTTCTTTTCGTCTTATTTAATTTTTTATCATTAAGTAAGTTAAAAAGATTAAAATGGTTAAACTAACTCTAGCTATTTAGCGTGTTAAATTTCTGACAAACCTTGGTGTTTCCAAATTTCATCGAGGAAAACAAAAACAAGTAGTACTGTCTGAACATATATACAAATTAACTTAGTAGATTATATGGTAGATACACACCTCTCGTAGAAGTGCGCGAAGGGAAGGATGAAGGCGGCACCGAAGACGCTGCGGTAGGCGAGGAGGGCGAGGATGAACATGCCGTCGCGGATGACCACCTTCGACAGCAAAGTCATCCCCGTGTTGAACAGCTGCACCAGCACCATCGCCGCCGGCGCCTTCCACCGCCACGTTAATGTCCATCTCGGTGTCAAGGGTCCAAGCTATGTTGAGGGACAAGCTGGTAGTGCTATCACATACATACATTCACTCGAAAATTCGGAGGTATGAGTGAACCTGTATATGGGCTTTGTGGTCCCGTACGTACTACTACTTGATTTACCCTTTTATACTCACCGTATACTCGGTGGTGCAGGGAATTTGGCCTTTCTTAGGGCAAATGTTAGCTGCACGAATTTAGAAGCCAGTGTGATATTACTAGACTCTTTATTTTTTATAATTTTCAATTAAATAATTTCCCTTTTTTAGGAAATAGATTATCAATGGTCCACCGGGTTTGAGATTCATATCTACCTTTCCATTATGTTTCTGGAAGGTGGGAACAATGGCCAAGGACGGCCATATTAAATTATAGCCCAAAGGTCACAAATTCAATTTTCGAAAAACCACAACAGAAAATCCACACACATAACATATCGAGCGTGTAGTTAGTAAGAATAAAACTCTGTTTTTCAGCCGAAGAGACGACGTGTCACATTGCTAGACTATGCTAAAAGTTGTGGCCCATTGCATCGTAATCTTGATGTGTATGTACAAACAGTAAGAAAACTTTCGGGATTTTTATGACCATATAGACTACTTTCCAAAAAAAAAAGCATGAGTAACACCAAAAAGGCTTGAGCACAGCATGCCTCAGAGACGACGCTAAGCGTACTGTGTAGACAGGCTCGAGAAAACAGAACTGGACAAGCCACATGTAGGGCCGTAAACAAAGCTCGAATCTCACGAGCTACTCGAGTTCGATTTATTCTAGGTTCGATTCGAGCTCAGTACGAATTTTAAACAAACCGAACTTAAGTTTGATCTCGAGCTCACAAGCTTCACCGAGCCGAGCTCGAATAGTTCGCGAGCTCCGATTCGAACTTAAATAGTAATATATATTAATTCTTACCGAGCTTACTCGAGCCGAGCTCGAGCTCGAGCTTTTCTTATTATTAAAAATTAGTGTATATTTAAATTATTTTGATTGTTATCGAGCTTAATAGAGCCAAGCTTGAACTTAAAATTTTCTTATTATTGAAAAATAGTGTATAATAAATTATTTTAATTATTATTGAGCTTCACGGAGCCGAGCTCGAGCCCAGATTCAAGCTCAGACCCCAACTCAAACTCGGCTCGAGCTTCTATTTAGCTCGAGCCTGAAAGACCAAGCTCGCTTGAGCTCGACCCGTTTACCGCCCTAAAGCCACTCAATCCCTTCACGCCGCCAGATGACACGTGAGCGCTGACGTCAGAAAACAGCTTCTTGTTGGAATGAGTAGCCTTTCCATTTTTATGCACTTGTTGCACTAGTCTTGGGTGTTATCAAAACCATCAGTCGGATGTGATATTGGACGAAACTTAAAACCGGAAGTCGATCACGTAGAATTTGTGGTTTCAAAGTCAAAAGAGTTAATACATTTTCGTAAGTACAAGCCCAATACAGACTTTCCTTTCACTAACCACGGTGACAGTCATTACTACCACGTTGTGATCCCTTCGATCACTCCTCATTGCTCCGACCACGTAGTCATAAACTTCAGCTGAAGTTACGACCACATTCACCGTTGCTGTGTTGTACTTCCTTCGACCACGGTTGATCGTCATAGTCGTAGTTCTTTATGACCACGCAGTGATTCTATCGACCACGCTAAAGTCTCTGTCGACTGCTATGGTCGTAACACCTTACAACCACGCCGTTCTGCTGTGGTCACTTATGACCATATCTTCTCGCTGTGGTCGTAGCGTTTACGACCACGTCTTTTGCTCTGTGACCATGGTCATAATTCTTCAGCACTTGCGGACACCTCCGCTAGTCGCTGTGGTCGTAACTTCGTTTACGACCACGTATGCAATCCTTCGCTCGCCGTGGCCATAAGTTGTTTACGACCACATCTGCGAACACACAATGAACACGATACTTGATAGTTTCCCAGAGCCAAACCGCTCTTTCTTCGCTTTTTTATTTCTTTCTCTCGATCACACCGATCGCTCTCTCTTACCTCTCGATCACACCGATCGCCTTGGCTTCAACTCTCCTTGCTTACTCTCGGTTACATGGCTCTTCCTTTTATATCCTGCTCTACGACTACGACTCGGGTTTGACTACGACTATGAAGCGGACTCGAACTCGATATACTTGTACTCGTCCTCGTACTCGAACTCGAATATGACAATGACTTCCGACTCTGTTATGACCATGACTTCCGACTCGACTATGACTTACGACTTTGACTTCTAAACTAAAAACAAGATTACAAACTCTAACAGCTATTGCCTTATCGTACTCAAAATTAGTCAAAAGTCCAGTTAAAAGAGCATCTAGGGGTGCAGGGGAAAATTTTCAAGCCACAAGAAATGCTTTGCCAAAACTTCTAAGTACATGTGTGTCTCACGCAATTTACCCATTTTGAATTATGGAACAAACCGACATAACTGGCCCTTTTAATAGCTTCTTTCTTTTCTATTTCCAGTGCTGCCCTTTGTGCCCGAATCTTCGTTATCATCTCGAGTTTTTCACCAGCCATTGGATCTTTGTAAGGAGTTGCACTTCTCTTTCTCTTAACTGTTGGAGTTGTTCCTTGTGAATCCTCTAATCCGACAGCTCTAGGTTGAATAGGTTTCTTTTTTATAGGTTCTCTTTTACACCTGGTCAGTGGCAGATCTTGGCTTCCGTGGTATTTTAGTTCCAGCAGATGTCCCATGGTAGCTAGCAATCCCACTGCAAACACGTTCACGATATTCCAACCAGAAAATAGAGAGGGCACCCAAAACATTAGATAGTCCTCTCACATGTTCATGCTATATGAAGAAACCATGATGCTTCTATTTCCAATGCACATGGAATAAAATGTAGAGAAATGCAGATGACATTGGAATGAAATGATGAAATTGAGAGACCATGTGGAAGTGACCCCATATGTGTGATGAGTAATTGACCCTTGTTTTAGAAAGATTAAGTTTTGATTTTTGAAGTTTGTGTTGTTTCTGCAAAGTCGTAAGCCCTAGCGAGTGGTCGACAGACCAGTTACGACCACGTGGTCGATTTACGACCACGTTGTGCGTCATCGTTGGCTCAAAAATTTTCGACCACGTTGTCGCCTCGCATTTTCAACCACGTTGTCGGCAGACGGATCTTCAACCACATTGTCCGCGGTCGTTAGTCGAAAGCGGGTTTTCGACCACGTTGTCGGCAGACGGGTCTTCGACCACGCTGTCCGCAGTCGGTAGTCGAAAGCAGGTTTTCGACCATGTTGTCGGCAGACGGGTCTTCGACCACGCTGTCCGCGGTCGGTAGTCGAAAACAGGTTTTCGACCACATTGTCTGTGGTCGGTAGTCGAAAGCAGATTTTCGACCATGTGGTCGGTAGCTTCGACCGCTGTGGTCGGTGGTAGGTAGCTTCAACCGCTGCGGTCGATGGTCGTAGCTTCGACCGTTGGGGTCGGTGGTCCGCTGCGGTCAGTGGTCGGTAGCTTCGACTGGTCGATGGTCGTAGATTATGCTGACTGTGGTCGTGGTCGTAGCGATCTGACTGAGCGGTCGTAAGTCGTTGCGACTAGTTCTGATTTGGTCGTAACGACCATTTGTGTGGTCGTCAGTCATAGCGACCAGGTCTGGGGAAGTCGTAGCTGCTAGCGATGGTCGTAGCTTCGACCTCCATGGTCGGTGGTCGGTAGCTTCGACTTTAGCGGTCGGAAGTGGTTGCGATCAGCTCTAGCAAGTCGTAGCATCTGTCTTAGCGGTCGGAAGTGGTTGCGATCAGCTCTGGCAAGTCATAGTGATCAGTCTCGATGGTCGTAGCGGTTTTGCGTGAGGTCGAAGGCGTCTAGCGATGGTGGTAGCTTCTGTTCTCGTGGTCGTACCGACCTCTAGGGTGGTCGTATCATCTTTCTAACTGGTCGTAACTAGTTGGGAGTTACTCTAGGGCTACGTATACCTTTTATCCAGTGCTTTTGAGTGGTTGTAAGTGGTTTACGACTAGCTGGGGTGATTTCCGAGTACATTCTTCTAATGCATATTTACGATGTCAGTGTTTTGTGCGGTGCTATGTGATGCATTGCTTGTCAGTAGTGCTTGTAGGACTTTGGAAGTAGGTCATGGTGAGGCTGGAAGGATCAGGACTAGACAAAGGTGGTGTTGAGGTCCAGAACGATTGAAAGAAGCCGAAGATGGCTTAGACTGTCAGGTGGTTGCAAGCGTGGTCGGCAAGTAAACAGGAAGCTTCCAGAAAGGTGATGAAGGGGCATTTCGGTAAAGTGCTCAAGACTTGCAAAAGGAAGCGGGTTCTGTTAAAGCATCTGTTGTCTGACTATGTTAGCGGGTTGTAGCGGATGTGTCTGCGTGGAAAACCTGGTGTTAGTTGGGGTTAATGGGTTACCCCCCGCTTCTAGAGGCTATAAATATCCTGTAGGCTACCAGTCCGGTGAGAGGTTTTTTGGAGAAGCTCTCGGGTTTTATTTTTTGTTCGTGTGAGTTGTTCTCTACGGCGGAGCACTTCTGCTCCTGGTCCTCCTGGATGGAGTGGCTGTAGAAACCTCCATGAATGCAATGCATCAATCTTTGTGCTTCTATTTGAGTTCTTATGTCTGATTGATGTTTGGTTGACTTGTTCGTGTTTTCTTTATTCCATCTTCTCTTCTCTTCTCTTCTGTCTGAGAGTTTGTTTCCTTTCGGGTTGCTCAAGATTTGACTTGGTCTGTACTAGGAATCATCCTCAAAGTCACCTTGGCTAGTCTATTCCTGAGAGCAAGGTCTGGTCGTAGTTCATCTTTCTCTCAGACATGGTCGTAAGCTTTCTCTGCAATTTCTAGTAGAGATCTCATTTTTTTTGCTAATCCTTCAATTAATCATCAGTGCAGCTTCTTGAGATCTTCATCTTTCTGTGTGCAAAGTTTCTTGGCCTTTTGTTCTCTAAGTCAAAAGTTCCCTGAGTTCTTGGTCTTGTGGGTGTGCGCCTCCCGACCATCCTCTGTTTTGTTGGAGGCGCTAAGACCATGTTCTTCGACCATGGCCAGTTCTGTTGATTTCTTGTCTTCTGGTTTTTCTGAGTGTGTGTAGTCAAAATGAGTGCAATCCTTGTATGGTACGTCGACCAGATTTACAAGTATGTTGGTTTCGACCATGGTCAAGTACCAGACCACATTGCACCCTTTTCGACCACGCTGGTCTTCTGTCACGGTGATCTGGTTTCGACCACGCTAATCGTTAGACCACCTGTTGGCTTACGACTACGTGATTATGACCAGAGAACTGGCTGACATTGTCTGAGTAGCTTGATTGACCACAAGTTGGCATTCAACCACTCTGTACGTAGATAGACACCAGCTCGGTCATTTCGACCATGGCATAGAGACTTACGACCACGTAGTAAGTCTCGACCGCTCTGATTGTCTTCGGCCAGCGTCTGTTTACTCTCTATTTTCAGTCTGTTTTTCTCGGCTTCCAGTAAGCATTCAATCCATGACTTCATAGCTCAGTAGCTATTGGAGAAGAAGGGTTCTGAGAATACTTGGAGAGGTTTGAAGGCACCATTCACCCCCCTCTATTGCATGTTCGGTCCTACAAGTGGTATCAGAGCCCAGTTGACTTTTTGCAATAGTCTTAACTGGTCTTTGGAGACATGGCAACAGACAAGTATTCCACCAATCCCCCTCTCTTCGATGGAATCGACTATCACTTTTGGAAGAGTACGATGGAGTCTTACATACGGCTCAGGGCTATGCAATCTAGAGGAAGGTGAAAACTCGGTTTGTTGTTCCTGCCGATGAGCACATCACAGCGGTGAATACGACAGATGTGGAGGAAAATGCTAAGGCAAGGAACATCATTATTCAAGATCTTAGCAGAAATGAGTTTGATCGCATTTCTCATCTTTCGTCGGCCTATGACATTTGGGTGACCCTCGATGCATACCATGAGAGGACTACCTAATCAAGACCGTACGACAGGACCAATACAAGCGAGAGTACAACAAGTTTAAGATGCTCGCTAGTGAGTCCTTAGATGAGTGCTTTGCTAAATTTCACAATATTTTGAGCAACCTCCGAGTAGTTGGTCTTACATGCCCTCATCAAGGACACTCGGACAATGCTCGTCAAATGCTTTCTACTTTAGACCTACAAGTTTGGGAGATGAAAGTGGCCACCATCAAGGACATGACTGACCTATCGAATTCGACTCTTGATACGTTGTACTCATGCCTGAAGACTCACGAGATTGACATTGTCTCTCGCAAGTCGAAATCACAGTCGATGGCTTTGGTCACCGATCCCAGTCCTACCTCCGAAGCATCTTCTGATGGTGTCTCTAGTTTTTCTTTGGCTGCTCTTTGTGAGATGAGTGATGATTAATTTGAGCAGCTCCTAGAGAGAGAGAGTTAGTCCTCTTAGCTAGAAAATTTTCACATGCATACAAGAGGGTTAGGGACAGAAAGAGGAGTGGGCCAGTGATTTGCTTTGAGTGTGATGTCCCCAACCACATTCGAGCAAACTATCCCAAGCTAGAGAAGGGCAACAACGACTATAGCGATGTGAGCAAGAATGACTACATCAACAAAAACTGCAACAAGAAGCCATCAGCTCGTGGCCAAGGCAAAGAGAAGAAGTACCGCAACCTTGGCAAAGCCAAGAAGCTTTTCCACCACGTCCTCACCGCCTTCGACGACCTCAACTTCAACGACATAGAAGGTTGGAGTGACGACGACGGCAAGGATGATCAAGACAAGGACAGCGACGGCTTCATCGGCATGTGCTTTATGGCCAATGAGACCGACATCAGCGATGATGATCACTACACCGACTCCGATGAGGTAGGCCCTTCCTACGACCAGCTCAATGATGCTTTTCTCAAGCTAGGGAAGTTTTATACTAGATCTAGAGCTAGGTGTGGCGAACTAAAGAAGGAGAACTTGTCACGGGAACTTCACTTAGATCTACTTCCTCTCGTGACGATTGTGATGTTTGTACTTCTTTGCTAGATGATATGGAGAAGCTAAGGACCTCTTATGATAGTGTGATTACTGAATTAGACTTGCTTAAGGTGGAGAATGTTAGTTTGCTAGCTGAGATAGCATCTATTTCATCTGATTCTGTTGAGACTACATTTTGCACCTTATGTGAGGATAAAGACAAAGCTTTTAGAGGTCTTTACACTATGCTTCTGGATCTGCTTGAAACTTATGAAATTTGCAATAATTTGAAGATTAACTTAAAGAAGGCAGATAATAAAATTGCTGAAATACAAGCTGCTTTGCTTCAGCCTGTTGCTTCTTGTGCCAACTGCCCTAAATTAACTGCTGAACTTGAATTGTTACCAAACAATTTCAAGACATGTGTGATCACAATAAGAAAATGACTCAATACGCTTCTAAGGGTCCTGTTAGCTCACCATGCAATAACTGTGAAAAATTAAAATCTAAATTGGTTGCATTGGATGATAAATGTGTGAAGCTAACTAAGGATTTACTAGAGAAGCCACAATCTGCTTCCTCTTTCTGTGCTGACGTAGGGGAGAAATCTAAGGAAATGCTAGAGACCTTTAGGAAGATTGTGGTGGTCGTGCACAAGGATTGTGGTGGTCGTGCACAAGGAGAGATATGCACGTGCTATTCGATCTGTGCAATAACTGTGCATCTTGCGAAATCCTCAAGATTGTGGTGGTCGTGCACAAGCAGAGATGTGCACGTGCTATTCGATCTTCTGCCTCTGCATCTTCTTCCTCTCCTTCTGTTGTTTCCTCTTCTTCTTTGTGCTTTTCATTCGTCTATCTCTTTCAAGAGTGTCAGTACCTTATAAACACTCTTGAAAGATTTGTTGGAGGCAAGAAAAGCTAAATCTTATTCTAAACAAATCCAAGATTTACAAGGTTAATCAAGGTCTAGGATATGATTTCTTAGAGAATGTGAGGAAGCATGCACCTGCTGTTGTCAGACCTATAGCAGCAGGTGTGATTGAAGTCGAGCCCAAAACTAATAAAGTTGAGTTCAAATATGCGGGTTTTGTCCAAGGGATCTCTGACAGTAAGGTGGTACCACCTGTTGCTTCGACCTCTCAGAAGGTGAAGCTTCATCATGCTACTTTAACCTCCCAGAAGGTGAAGTATCATTGTACCTTCTGTCAGAAGGATGGACATGGTATTGAGAGATGCTTCAGGCGCTCCAAGATCGTGCGGAGAGACCGTGTTCACGCTCTTAGGCGTATTTAGGGTCAGCCCCAAACTTTGAGTGCACCTAAGACCAACACGAGGTCTAGAGTTGTATAAAACTCTGTTAAGGTAATTAGGCAGCATCGAAGACTTGGCTTTCCTGCTTCTGTTTTTGGTCCTCGGGTTGCTTCTAGTCAAGATATCCGTCGTCTTAAGGGTAGATCTCATTTCCCCTATCGAGATAGCTATCCGTGGCGTGATCAGCATGTTGCTGTTGGTTAGACTCGCTCTTCTATAGCAGTCGGACCCGGCAACATCTTCAGGTCTGCTCTCAGACCTTTTGGCTTTCTTAGAGGCAGAGTGCGTAGGGTAGTTAGAGGTCAGTCGTGTGTGATTGCTTCTTCTGCTCATCGTGTGACTCAGTACTGGGTTCCCAAATCTGTTCTCATTTAACCCAGTATTGAATCACAGATGTTGTTCTCTTGTTGACTCAGGTCCGTTGGGCTTGGAAGGGAGAGGTTTGGCTTGTCAACTTCGGCTGTTCTCGACACATGACTAGATACTCCCGTTGGTTCTCTTCCCTAGTCCGAGCTCCAGGTGATGAAACAATCACCTTCGGAGATGCCTCGTCTAGTCGATTCATCGCGAAAGATCAAGCAGACTTGGGAGGGCACTTTCTTGCATCAAGGCAAGTACACACGAGACCTCCTGAGATGCTTTGACATGAGTGAGGGAAAGCCGATGTCAACACCGATGGTAGCATCAGCTTCACTCGATCCAAATGAGGATGGCGAGCCATTAGATCACAAGTAGTACAGAATCATGATTGGCTCCCTCCTGTACCTCACTGCCTCTAGGCCAGAAATACACTTCGTCGTGTGCCTGTACACTTGATTCTAGGTCTCTCCTCGCGTATCTCACCACCAGGAGGTGAAGCGCATCTTCCGATACCTTCGAGTTACCACAGACTATGGTATTTGGTACTCTTCAGCTTCCCGTCTTTCCCTTAGAGCCTACTCCGACGCAGACTTTGCTGGCTATAGGATAGATAGGAAGAGCACTTCTGGCACTTGCCAATTCATTGGCACTTCCCTTGTTTCTTGGTCTTCTAGGAAGTAGTCCAGTATTGCACAATCCACCGCAGAGGCCGAGTATGTTGCAACCGCTAGTTGCTGCAGTCAGGTCCTTTGGATGGTCTCAACCTTACGGGACTTTGGGTTAGTCATAGATAGTGTTTCACTTTTCTGTGATAACACTTCTGCCATTAATATTGCTAAGAACCTAGTGCAACACTCCAGAACCAAGCACATTGATATCAGATATCATTTTCTTAGAGACCATGTGGAGAAGGGTGACATAGTGCTCCAATTTGTGGAGAGTGACCACCAGTTGGCTGATATCTTTACCAAGCCTTTAGATAGCTCGAGGTTTTTGACCTTGCGGGGAGAGCTTGGGGTAGTCTATCCTTATGGGTTAATTTGAGGGGGAGCTCATTGTACTCTTTGTATCATATGCTGCATTTCATGAGGGTGCATTTGGGTTAATCTTTCTAGCATAGACTAGAGTGGTTCTCTTTTGCTTAGACTTCTTCCTCTCATCTTATGATTCTAGGATGCTGCTTATTAGTTGTATCTCTTCATACTAGGTTGAGTTCACTCACTTCTTATAGGTCTAGCGAGGGTTGGGCCCCCTTGGGTAGATAGGGAGCCTGTTTACTCCTTAGTGTGTTAGAAGACCAGCTGATAGTTCTAGAGTCATATGGGGTAGATGAGAGTCAATCTGAGCTATAGTATTCTCTGTATTTTGTCTATACTTTAAGAACTGCCTTTTCTTCTTTCTTTGCTAGCTTCTTTCCACGTGTTTACTGTTTTGGTTTAGGGGGAGTTCATTTGAGGTTTTCTTGAGCTTAATGATGACATAACTCAACTTGAACTAAAAAAAATTGATTCACATGTTGAGGGGGAGCTGGATTTTCTTGTATTTCATGTCATTTTAATTTCAGCATTGTGCATTGTAATATAATTACATGGAGCCTTCATTATTATCCTTATATGACATGATAAAACTACATTACATCTTGCCATGATTTGTGCTAGGGTGCTAGATTTATCATGATTTTCTATGTGTAGTCTAGTCTTTGCCATGATAGCTTGAGTAAATGTGCACAACTTAAATTAAATTATGTCATGTTAGATTTTGTGACTAGTCTATCTCTAGTTATCATTTTATGATTTATGCCATGTCAAATAGGCTGAGTTGAGTCTTGAATATATGTTGTGTTTTAGATTGAGCTATGCTAGTTCTTTGGTGAAGCATGAGTTAGTATTAACTCTCTGTTCTTGAACTAAATTTAGAAAATGTAAAAAGATCTCTTTTGTGTAAAAAAACTAATCTCACCAATTCTTTCTCATGAGACTGCTTGCCCCTTGCATTAGGCATGAACTCAGGAAGAGTTTTGGATGACCAACATCATTTTCTTAAACTTCTTGCTTAGAGTGGTCGCATAAGGCTTGGGATATAGCACATGACTAAACAAAAAATGGCTGAAAACAACCATAGATTTCTAAAAAAATTGTGTCAAATGTGCTAAATTTGCTTAATTAAAAAAAATGCTAAATACTTGAACAAATGTCTCATTCTTGAACTTATAGCACTCTAAATTGACTCAATGTTAGTCTCTTGGTTCCACTTAGAATATTGACATGGCTTGCATCATCTTTGGATACCTGTAGCTAGACTATGATCTCGAATGACTTGACATGCTAAGCAATTTATCTAAATTTCATATTATGACTTATTTGGCTTTAGCTTGTCTATACATGAATTGTCATGATCGATATAGCATTTTCTTTTGTTATGGCTTGATGTAATACTCAAAAGGTCATTTTGGATAATCTTCATGGCTCCTTATGCGTAAAATAAATAAAATGCAATCACTCCATTTTACTCATGCTCTATTCTCTTCTTTGCATCTTGATGATTTTATTGCCAAAAGGGGAGAATAATGGAGAAAAAGGCATAAAGGGGGATTTTCTGGAGCTTAAAGGCATAAAAGGGGGATTTTCTGGAGGTTTTGAGGAAAAATTGCTCTTTCTAGTTTTGCTCCATTTTCCTTTCTGTCATTATGGTCATGAGTCTCTCTGTCATTCTTTTTAGACTATGTGTGACACTCTCTTAAAAAAAACAAACTCATCTTCATGCTTTTTCTGTGTTTCTCAATATACTCATCAATGGGGAGATTGAGAGACCATGTGGACGTGACCCCATATATGTGATTAGTAATTGACCCTTGTTTTAGAAAGATTGAGTTTTGTTTTTTGAAGTTTGTGTTGTCTCTACAAAGTCGTAAGCCCTAGTGAGTGGTCGGTAGACCAGTTACGACCACGTTGTGTGTCGTCGTCGGCTCAAAAATTTTCGACCACGTTGTCGGCAGACAAGTCTTCGACCATGTTGTCTGCGGTCGGTAGTCGAAAGCGGGTTTTGACCACGTTGTCGGTAGATGGGTCTTCAACCACGTTGTCCGCGGTCGGTCGTCGAAAGCAGGTTTTTGACCACGTTGTCAGCAGACGGGTCTTCGACCACATTGTCCGTGATCGATAGTTGAAAGTGGGTTTTCGACTACGTTGTCGGTAGACAGGTCTTTGATCACGCTGTCCGCGGTCGGTAGTCGAAAACGGGGTTTCGACCACGTTGTCCGTGGTCGGTACTCGAAAGCGGATTTTCGACCACGTGGTAGGTAGCTTCGATCGCCGTGGTCGGTGGTCAATAACTTCAACTTTAGCGGCTGGAAATGGATGCAATCAGCTCTGGCAAGTCGTAGCGATCAGTCTCGATGGTCGTAGCGGTTTTGCGTGAGGTCGAAGGCATCTAGCGATGGTCGTAGCTTCTATTCTCGTGGTCGTACCAACCTCTAGGGTGGTCATATCATCTTTCTAAGTGGTCGTAACTAGCTGGGAGTTACTCTAGGGCTACGTATACCTTTTATCCAATGCTTTCGAGTGGTCGTTAGTGGTTTACGACTAGCTGGGGTGATTTCTGTGTACATTCTTCCGATGCATATTTACGATGTCAGTGTTTTGTACGGTGCTATGTGATGCTTTGCTTGTCAGTGGTGCTTGTAGGACTTTGGCAGTAGGTCATGGTGAGGCTGGAAGGATCGAAACTAGACAAAGGTGGTGTTGAGGTCCAGAATGATCGGAAGAAGCCGAAGATGACTTGGATTGCCAGGTGGTTGCAAGCGTGGTCGGCAAGTAAACAGGAAGCTTCCGGAAAAGTGCTGAAGGGGCTTTTCAGTAAAGTGCTTAAGACCTACAAAAGGAAGCGAATTCTGTTAAAGCATCTGTTGTCGCGGGTGTGTCTGCGTGGAAAACCCGGTGTTAGTTAGGGTTAATGGGTTCCCCCCCGCTTTTAGAGGCTATAAATAGGATGGTAGGCTACTAGTCCGGTGAGAGGTTTCTTGGAGAAGCTCTGGGGTTTTATTTTCTGTTCTTGCGTGAGTTGTTCTCTGTGGCGGAGCGCTTGTGCTCCTGGTCCTCCTGGATGGAGTGGCTATAGAAACCTCCATGAATGCAGTACATCAATCTTTGTGCTTCTATTTGAGTTCTTATGTGTGTGCTTTCGGGGAAGTGCATACCTATTGTCACAATACTTATGTACTCCCCCGATCTAGAGAAGAAGAAGATAGAGGAGATCACCGGATCTCTCAGGCGCATGAGGAGTTGTTGAAGGGGTTTCAGTCGCGCAAGGAGTAGGGATCTCACAATGAGGAGGCGTTGCTAGTAAGGGGAGATCCCAGAGACGGTTGTGGCTCATCATACAACCGCAGGAGGTGGCTCGGTCGAGGAAGTCAGAGTGGTCGAGGCGGCAGGGGTGGCCATGGAGACAAGACTGGGCAAGGCGGTGGTGAGAGGTCCGATGATACGTCACATATCAAGTGCTTTGAATGTGGCGAATACGGGCACTATGTGATAAAATGCCGCAGCAATAAAAAGTGCTTCAATTGTAACGAGTTTGGGCACTTTCCTTTGGATTGCAAGAGCAAGAAGGACAGGGAAGTGAACCTTTCCAAAGATGAAGAAGAAGATGACAGAGAATTAGTACTTCTCTCCTTATATGTTGAAAATGAGTCGGTCATGGTGGAACTGAATGAGGAGAACGTAGTTCCAAAATTACGCACGAAGGAAGGAAACCATGATCACACGGATTAATGGTACTTGGATAATGGAGTAAGCAACCACATGACGGGAGATCGCTCCATGTTCCACAAGCGCGATGAGAAGGTTTGGGGCAAGGTCAAGTTTGGCGACGGCTCCATGGTGGAGATAAAGGGCAAAGGGACGATGATGCTGCAATGCAGGAACGGGGATAAGTTGTTGGCAGGAATCTATTATATACCAAATCTATGCAACAACATACTAAGTCTCGGGGAGATGACGGAGAGAGGGTGCAAGGTGGTGCTGGAGGATGAGTTCTTGCGAGTGTATGACAAGAACAGAGATTTGTTAATGAAGACGAAGAGGTCTCCAAATCGGTTGTACAAGATTTCTTTGAAAACTTATAGACCGATTTGTGTGAAGAGCGTTCTGGAGGAGCTAGAATATGAAGGACCTCACCAACGGGCGGTAGAAGGCATGGTCATAACGAGCGAGTCAACAGAGAAACAAGTCGTGGCAAATGGCAAAAAAGAGCATGTGGTCATAACGAGCAGACTCTGGAAGAGTGTGCAGCGAGCATGTTGTGGTCATAGCAAGCGTAGCCGAGGAGCGAAGAGTTGGCATGAGCGATCGAAGGGTCGGCTTGGGTGGTTGGCACCGACCACATGCAGCAGGCATGGTCGTAGCGAGCAGGGGCTCGGGAGGGGCTCTCACGCGTGCAGCAAAAGGAAGTCGTAGATGGGCCCCGAGGTGGCGGGAGGAAGCACAGTGTGGAGGGTAGTGGTCGAAAGTAAGGCCACACAATAGTGAAAGTAGGTGCTCCCGTGTTTGTGATGAGTATTTGACACGTATTCTGAAAGTTTGAGTTTGATTTGAATGATTTGTGCGTGAGTTTATCGACTAATGCAAATGTTGATTCAATTATCCCGAGCGGTGCTATGTAATGTAAAAGTTTCATAAGCAAAGGATTGTTGAATCATGAGAAATATGGGTTTGCTCAACTTCCTCTATTTTAGCAAAAACTAGGGTTTACTTGTTCCTAGAAATGAGAGAATCCCTTGTGCTAGAATTTCTTGGTAAAGATGGTTTGATTCTCGTTCTCTTGATTTCAAGTCTCTTCCCTGGAGTAATCAAGAGTTTCGCTCAAGAGATTTGAGATTTACAGTGCTATGGAGGTCGATATTACTTTCTTTTCGTGATTTCATGCCTTGGTTCAGATTTCGGTTTCAGTTCATTTTCAACAAGTCGCTCTTGGTCTCGCATTTCCGATCCCTGAGGTCAAGCTGCTATTAGATTCGAAGTTTTAATCAAACAACCTGAGAAGAACAGCGGTAGATCAATCATGGGTTCAGATTTGGGTTCTACCAGATTCTCGTGCCTTTAAATTTTCGGTCACCGTCTGATTTCGCCCATTGTCGAATGGAATAACTTCTCTGCTTTCACCTCTATTTGGTTCTGTTGTCGCAGCAATTTCACCGAACCGATATTTTCTCTGCTCTCTTTTTCATTTCGGCAGTCAGTTCAGACTGTGTTTCAGGAACACGTTATGTTGTTCCTGCCGATGAGATCATCGATGTGGCAAATATGCCTGATGTTGAGCCGAACGCTAAGGCGAGGGACATCATAATCCAAGGTTTGAGCCGAAGCGAATTCGATCGCATCTCTCATCTCACGTCGGCCTTCGATATTTGGGCGACCCTCGATGCTTACCATGAGGGGACCACTCAAATAAAGACGGTGCGATAGGACCAGTTCAAGCGAGATTACAAGAAGTTTGAAATGCCGCTGGAGAGTCCCTCGATGAGTATTTTGTGAGGTTTCACAAGATTCTGAGCAACCTCCGAGCGGTCGGTCTCACATACCCCAACTCGGACAACGCTCGTCAGATGCTATCGGCCTTGGATCTGTGTGTTTGGGAGATGAAGGTGACCACCATCAAGGACTCGACTAATCTCTCGACTCTGACTCTTGATGCGTTGTATTCAGCCTCAAGATTCATGAGATTGACATAGTCTCTCGTAGGTCGAAGTCGTAGTCGATGGCCTTAGTCACCGATCCCAGTCTTGCTTCTGGTGTTTTCTCCGATAATCCTACTGGTTTTTCCCTAGCTGCTCTTTGTGAAGTAACCGATGATCAAATAGAGTAGCTACCAGAGGACCAGTTAGCCCTTCTAGCTAGAAAGTTCTCCACGCCTACAAGAGAGTGAGGGATAGGAAGAGGAGTGGGCCGATAATCTGCTTCGAGTGTGGTGGCCCCAACCACATTCGGGCCAATTGCCCCAAGCTGTAAAAGGGTAAGGGTGACGACGGCGGTGTGAGCAAGAACATCTACACCAACAAGAACCACAACAAGAAGCCCCCAGCACACACCCCGAGCAAAGAGAAGAAGTTCTGCAACCTTGGGAAGGCCAAGAGGTTTTTCCACCGCGTCCTCACAGCCTTCGACGACATCGATTTCAGCGATGTGGAGGGGTGGAGTGACGACGATGGGAAGGACGATCAAGAACCCAAGGATGGCGATGACTTCATCAGCATGTGCTTCATGGCCAACGAGATCACGTCAGCGACGAGGACCTCTACACCGACACTGATGAGGTAGATCCCTCCTATGAACAGCTCAATGATGCATTCCTTAAGCTAGGAAGATTTTATGGTAGATCTAGAGCTAGGATTGTGGATCTTGAGAAGGAAGTAGATAGACTGTCACGGGAGTTTACTTCACTTATATCTGCTCCCTCCCGTGACGAATGCGATGTATGTCCTTCATTGCTCGGTGATATGGAGAAACTAAGGACTTTTTATGATAGTGTGACTTCTGAGCTAGGTTTGTTTAAGGTGGAGAATGTTAGTCTGTTAGCTGAATTAAAGATGGCTAGGATTGTTGTTCCTTCATCTACTACTAAGACTACTTTTTGCACCTCATGTGAGGATAAAGATAATGCTTTTAGAGGTCTTTACACTATGCTCCTTGATCTGCCAGAAACATGTGAAAACTGCAGTAACTTGAAAATAAACTTAAAAAGGGCAGATCACAAAATTGCTTAATTGAAGGCTTCTTTACTTGAGCCCATTGTTTCTTGTACCAACTATCCCAAATTAACCCTTGAGCTTAAATCTGTTTCTAAGCAATTTCAAGAGATGGTTGATCATAACAAAAAAAATGGCTCAATATGCTTCTAAGGACCCTATTAGTTCACCATGCAACAGTTGTGAAAAATTAAAATATGATTTGATTGCATTGGATAAAAAATGTGTGAAGCTAACTAAGGACCTTCTAGAAAAATCACATCCTGCTTGTGCCTTCTATGCTGAGGTGTTGGAAAAGGATAAGGACATGGTAGAGTCGTTTAGGAAGACCTACGAAGACCAAATGGCTAGGATTAGGACTGCCCCATGTGTGTCCTGCGATGCCCTCAAGGTTGAGACGATCGTGCATAAGGAGAGATACGCACGTGCTATTCGCTCTTCTGTTGTTGGTTCTTCTTCCTCTCCTTCTGATGTCTCTTCTTCCCCTTTCTCCTCTTGCACCTCTCTCTTTCAGAGTGTCAGTACCTTATGAACACTCTTGAAAGATTTGTTGGAGGCAAGAAAAAGCTGAATCTTATTCTAGACAAGTCTAAGATTTGCAAGTTTAATCAAGGTCTAGGATATGATTTCTTATAAGATGTTAGGAAGCATCCACCTGCTGTTCTCAGACCCATAGCAGCAGGTGTGATCGAGGTCAAGCCCCAAATCAAAAAGGTTGAGTTCAAATCCGCGGGCTTTGTCCAAGGTATCTCTGACAGTAAGGTGGCTACACCTGTTGCTTCGACCTCTCAGAAGGCGAAGCCCCATCATTCTACTTCCACCCCTTAGAAGGTGAAGTATCATTGTACCTTCTGTCAGAGGGATGGACATTTGATCGAGAGATGCTTCAGGCGCGCCAAGATCGCGCGGAGAGACCGTGTTCAGGCTCTTAGGCGTATTCAGGGTCAACCCCAGACCTTGAGTGCACCTAAGACCAACACGAGGTCGAGAGTTGATTATGTTGATGGGTTTGGCAGCATCGAGGACTTGGTTTTTCTGAGTTTTCTGATTTTCGTCCTCGATATGCCTCTAGTTTTGACTTCTGCCGTCCTGAGGATATATCTCGTTTCCCCCATCGAGATAGCTACCTGCGGTGAGATTAGCATGTTGCTGGTGCACCGACTCGCTTTTCCTTAGCAGTCGGATCTAGCAACAGGTTCAGGTCTGCTCATAGACCTTCTGGCTTTCTGAGCAACGGAGAGCGTAGGGTAGTTAGAGGTCAGCCGTGTGTGGCTACTTCTTCTACTCGTCGTGTGATTCAGTATTGGGTTCCAAAATCTCTTTTGATTTATCCTAGTACCGAGCCATTTCTCTCTCATTGACTTAGGTTCGCCGGACAGGGAAGGGAGGGGTTTGTCTTGTAGACTCCGGGTGTTCTCGACACATGACTGAAGATTCTCGTTGGTTCTCTTCCCTAGCCCGAGCTCCAGGTGATGAGACGATCACCTTCGGAGATGCCTCTTCTAGGCGCGTCATCGCTAAAGGTACAGTGCGCGTTAATGATTCTTTCATTTTAAAAGATGTTGTCTTAGTTAGTAAGCTGCAATATAATTTGCTTTCAGTTTCCCAACTTACCGATGATGGTTTTGAGGTGAGCTTTAAGAAAAATGCTTGTAAAATTCTTGATTCTTCGGGGAGTCTGGTTTGCGGGATTTCTAGATATGGGAGAATCTTTCGTGCTAATCTTGTTGAGTCTTCTGGTGATTCTATCAGGTGTTTAGTTGCTTTTGAGTCCCGTGACCTCACTTTCTGGCATGGGAGACTTGGTCATATTGGATTTGACCATTTGACTCGACTTTGGATTTCTCATTCGTGGTCTGCCTAAACTCAAGATGGTCAAAGATCTTGGTTGCACTCCTTGCCGGCACGGCAAGATGGTTGCCGCTTCACATCCTCCGCCTGATGACTATGACCGATGCACGTGACACCGCTCCATATGGACACAGTTGGACCAGCTAGAGTGCATTCAGCAGGAGGGAAGTGGTATGTTCTTGTCATGGTCGATGACTTCTCGAGGTACTCTTGGGTGTTTTTCTTAGCCTCGAAGGATGAGACGTTCAGTCATTTTCAGGGTCTTTTTAGTAGGCTGTCTGTTGAGCTCCCAGGTGCCTTACGAGTGATCCGCAGTGACAATGGCACAGAGTTCAAGAATTCCTACTTTAAGAAGTTCTGTGATGAGACAGGTGTAGAGCACCAGTTCTCTTCTCCACACGTCCCACAGCAAAATGGCGTCGTGGAGAGGAAGAACCGTACCTTGATCAAGATGGCCAGGACGATGCTTGATGAGTATTCTACACCTAGGAAGTTTTGGGCTGAGGCTATCACCACCGCGTGCCATGTTTCGAACAGAGTTTTTCTGAGGGCACACTTGCATCGCACTTCTTATGAGTTGAGATATGGGCGAAAACCCAATGTCTCACATTTTCGTGTGTTTGGGTAAGTGCTTTATTCTGAAGTCTAGGAACCTAGATAAGCTCGAGTCACGATCGTGTGATGGGATTTTTTTGGGTTACTCAACTTTTTCACGGGCGTATAGGGTTTGGAACTGCGAGTCTAGTAAAATGATAGAAACCTGTGAGGTAACATTCGATGAGGTCAGTCCGGGGACTAGGCCCGATATCTCATGTTCTGTAGAGCAGTCCGAGACCATCTTTGTGGATGATGAGGAGGATGGAGATGACGGTTGCTTACCTGATCCAGTTCCTCTTCCCCTTGAGGTGCCTGCTTCTATCACCGTACCTCGAGGAGATCAGCCCATTCCTTCCACATCTTCTGGAGCTAGTGGCTCTGTTCCTACCTCGTCAGCTCATGAGGTAGAGGCCAATTCTTCATCTCATCCAGGACCTCCCCATTATATCCAAAAAGACCATCCTTCAGAGCAGATAATCGGAGATCTCTTTGAGCGTGTCACACGCTCAAAGTCTAGCATGTCTCACTTCTGTCTCCACTCTGCCGTTGTTGCCTCTTTTGAGCCCAAGGATGTTGATCATGCACTTTCTGATGAGTCCTGGGTCAATGCCATGCATGAGGAGTTAGAAAACTTTGAGAGAAAGAAGGTCTAGTCGATTGTTGAGCCCCCTAGAGGTCATAATGTCATAGGTACCAAGTGGGTGTTCAAAAATAAGCAGAGTAAGGATGGGGGTAGCCATTCGAAACAAGGCTGGATTGGTAGCTCAGGGTTTCTCCCAGATTGAGGGTCTAGATTTTGAGGAGACCTTTGCCCCTGTAGCTAGGGTAGAGGCCATTAGGATCTTGCTAGTATTCGCATTGTCTAAAGGCTTCAAGCTTTACCAGATGGATGTCAAGAGTGCCTTCTTGAATGGGTATATTGAGGAAGAGATCTATGTTAGGCAGCCTCCAGATTTTGACAACCCCAATATCCAAACCATGTCTACAAGCTTTCCAAAGCCTTGCATAGATTTAAGCAAGCTCCTAGAGCTTGGTATGAGAGGCTTAAATCCTATCTGTTGAGTCATGGGTTTGAGCTGGGTAAGGTAGACAAGACCTTGTTCATTCGTAGGCATGGCAATGACCTTCTACTCGTCCAGATTTATGTCGATGACATCATCTTTGGTGGCTCTTCTCATGCTCTTATTTCCCAATTCTCCAATGTCATGAGTACAGAGTTTGAGGTGAGCATGATGGGCGAATTGAGCTTCTTCCTTGGATTCCAGATCAAGCAGACTCGGGAGGGTACCTTCTTGCATAAGGGCAAGTACACTTGTGACCTCCTGAGACGCTTTGACATGAGCGATGGCAAGCCGGTGTCAACTCCTATGCCTACTTCAGCTTCACTGGATCCAGATGAGGATGGCGAGCCAATCGATCAGAAGGAATATAGCAGCATGATTGGCTCCCTCTTGTACCTTACTGCCTCGAGACCAGACATACACTGCTCTGTGTGTCTGTGTGCTCGTTTCTAGGCTTCTCCTAGTGTTTCTCACCGCCAGGCGGTGAAGCGCATCTTTTGGTACCTTCGAGCTACCATAGACTACGGTATTTGGTACTCTTCCTCTTTCTGTCTTTCCCTTAGAGCCTACTCCGATGCAGACTTTGCTTGCTGTAGGATAGATAGGAAGAATACTTCTGGCACTTACCAATTCATTGGCACTTCTCTTGTTTCTTGGTCTTCTAGGAAGCAGTCCGGTGTTGCATAGTCCACGGCAGGGGCCGAGTACGTTGCTGCCGCCAGTTGCTGCAGCCAAGTACTTTGGATGGCTTGACCCTGCGGGACTTTGGGTTAGTCATAGACAGTGTTCCACTCTTTTGTGATAACACTTCTGCCATTAATATTGCTAAGAACCCAGTGCAACATTCTCGGACTAAGCATATTGATATCAGATTCCATTTCCTTAGAGACCATGTAGAGAAGGGTGACATAGTGCTCCAGTTTGTGGAGAGTGACCACCAGTTGGCTGATATCTTTACCAAGCCTTTGGATAGCTCTAGATTTTTAGCCTTGCGGGGAGAGCTTGGGGTGGTTTGTCCTTATGGACTGCTGTGAGGGGGAGCTTCATTCTCTATGCATTATCTTTTGTGCTCCTATTTCCTTCTGATGCATTGCATAAGGGTGCATGTGGGTTAGTCCTTCTAGCATAGGCTAGAGTGATTCTCTTGCTTAGCTTCTTAGATTTCTTCCTCTCATCTTATGTTTCTAGGTTGCTGCTTCTAGTTGCTTCTCTTCTCACTAGGTTGAGTTCACTCACTTCTTGCGATCTAGCGAGGGTCGGGCCACCCTCGAGCAGACAGGGAACGTATTTACTCCCTAGTGTGTTAGTAGACCAGCTATTAGACCTAGATACATATGGGGTTGATGAGAGTCAGTATGAGCCATAGTCTTCTCTATATCTTGTCTAAGCTTTAAAGACTACCTTCTGATTTCTTTGCCAGCTTTTCGTATTTGTTGGTTTGGTTCAGGGGGAGTACATTTGGGATTTTCTGGATCTTAATGTTGACATAACTCTACTTGAACTAAAAGTGTTTCACATGTTGAGGGGAGCTGGATTTTCTTGCATTTCATTCTGCATTGTAATATAACTACATGGAGCCTTGATTATTATCCAGTTATGACATATTTACAATGCATTACATCTTGCCATGATATGTGCTTACTTGCTAGATTTATCATGACTTTATATGTGTAGACTAGTCTTTGCCATGATAAGTTGATTAAAAAATGCACAACTTGAATTAATTCATGTCATGATAGGTCTTGAGACTAGTCTGTCTTTAGTTATCCTTCTATGATTCATGCTTTGTCAAATAGACTGAGTTGAGTCTTGAATCTTTATTGAGCTTTAGAGTGAGCTATGCTAGTCCTTTTGTGAAGCATGAGTTAGTTTTTAACTCCTTGTTCTTGAACTAAATTCAGCATAAGCAAAAATGATCTCTTTTGTGCGAAAAACTGATCTTACCATTTCTTTCTCAAGAGACTGCTTGCCATTGCACTCGGTATGAACTCAGTGGGTGTTTTGGATGACCAAGATCATTTCCTTAATCTAGCACATGACTAAACAAAAATCTGGTTGGAAACAACTATAAGTTTCTTAAAAGGAAAACAAGTAAATTGTGCTAAAATTTGCTTAATTACATAAAAATAATCAAGTGCTTGAACAAATGATTCATTCTAGAACTTGTCGCACTCCAAATTGACTCAATTCTAGCTTCTTGGTTCCACTTAGAATATTAACATGGCTTGCATCATCCTTGGATACCTTTAGCTAGACTATTGTAACATCCTGAAAACTTAGAAGAACTGTATAGTAAAATGTTGTGAGATATTCTGTAACACATCATGTTGGGTTGGGTTCTAAAAATGTTGTTCTGAAAAACTTCAAGGAAGAACCCACCTGTTTAATTAATAAGAAATTAGAAATTTGAATTCGAATCTGAAAAGATGATCCATAATAAAAATTTGCAAAAAGTAACATAAATAAGTTTGTCAAAGTGCCGAAGGAATATTTATACACAAAATGGTAATATCACAAAATTTATAAAAGAAAAGAGGAGAAAAATAAAAAGGAAGAGAAAAGGGTTCAGTTGTGGGTCCAAAGTTTTTAAATGTAATGGCCACCCCAGTGGGGAAATAATTTTGCTAAACCCAAAATATGTCTAGGGACTTCTGTGAATTTTTCTAGAATTTTTGGTGGTAATTACATATTTTTCCGAGTTATATTAAGCCCTCTAGCATTTCTGAAAATTAAAAATCAACAATTAAACCCCCGGCCGACGCGTGGACGGACCGGATCCGCCCACGACGCCCCTGGATCCGCCTTCCCTCTTCCCTGGGCCGACGCGCGTTCGGTCCCGATGGCGCCACGTCCCATCCGGCGCCATCTCGGCCGCCATGTGATCGCCTTCGCCGCCCTCTCTCGGCGACAGCGGGCCCGCCGCCGCCGCCCCTTTCTTACTCCTCCTCCGCGCGCGATCCCCTCCGCCACGACCTGGCCACGACCGCTCTACGGAATCCCGCAGAGGGGCATGCATGGGGAAGGCCACGACGCCGCCCACGACCCGCCACACCCCCATCGCCGCCGTGGTCGCCGCGACAACACCGCCGCGCGGCAGCCGCTCGTGTCCCGCGGCAGGTCCGCCGTGGCCAGCCCGCTCCGGTCGGCTATAAAGCCCGTGGGTCGCCTCAAAACAATCGCCATGCTTTCCCCATCCTTCCACCGCGCTTAATCGCCCCCGCAGCCACCGCAGTGCCGGCGATCCTCCTTCTTCCCCAACTCCGGCCGTCGGCCCCTCGCGGCGATTGCACTGATTGTAGGACCGAAATGGCGACAGAGGGGGGGTGAATGTCGTTCTCTTAAAAATCGCCCCCGAGAATTCGGAAAATTAATTATGCCGAAAACTGGAATGCATGCGATACTAAAAAATTCAGCATAAATCAGAGAGTAATCAGTAAAAATGTCAGCTGAAAATAATGCCGTTTGATCTACATGCAAAATGGTCAAAGATCAGCAAAAGAATAAAAAGAAAAACACTGACTAAAAAACTGACTGGAAAGGAGAACCGAATTCAGCCAAAAGAAAAACAGTAAACAAGCTGAACCAACTCGACTTGCTCAAAACCGAACTCAGTCAAGAAAATTCTTCCGACTTGCCCAGCCGAACACAGCAGTTCTGAAGACAGAAATCCATTGACCGAAAATTGAAGCAGGAGATAAGCAGCTTCACAAATATTTCCGTCCAACCAAAGAACGAGCAAAACTGCAACTCTGAACCAGTAAGTGAAAGGAAGCACAGACCCAAAAGACAGAAATTCAAGCGGCAAGTGAAAACATGAATCAGAGAGACTCGGCAAAAAGAACAAAGGAACAGTAAATACTTGGATGGAACTAAAGTAAGAAAATGGAAAGAGAAATCCTATGCTTTTCATGTGAACTTCTCTAAACTTCAAAAAGAAATGTAGAACAACCTCAGAGAAGAGGTAATTGCTGACAAGGAGCAAGAATTTCAGAGTTGAGCCAAGAACTGATACGATACAGAGAGCTACTCAAAAAATTCAGATTCCCATCTATCCTTTGATTCTTTGGTCATGGGACTTTGAGGCTAGCTATTTAATAGCCTCTAGTTTCAACATGCAAAATTTCACTTCACCTCATAAAGGGAATCACAAAAGACCTCAAAACCCTAGAAATGGAAAGGCATGAACAGAGTAGGCCAAGAAAAACTGAAATTAAACTTGATTTTCTATTGAAACAAACTAATCAAAGGGTCTAGAAATGCAATTCCATCATAGAGCAACCCATTTTGCTACTCCCCAACAAAAAACAAGCCAAAATACAAAATCTCAAAATTCACACCAATGAAGCATCGAAGCAAAAATAAGAACAGAGAGCTGGAGACTCAATTGATTCAACTAAAGCCATCTCATATTGATATAGAGGATCAAAGAGATGTGTCCATACACATGTACACTAAAATGATGGATTACATGAGACCCAAACCATCCTCTCCCTCTCCATCTCTCAAGAACACACTCAAGAACACATGAACAGAGGAGAGAGAAGCTACGTAGGAGACACAGAGGGAACACACTCTGCCTCCTTCACCCACTCTCAACCACTAAAGCCTAAAGCCAAAACAAACTCTAAAGCCTATTTTGACTAAAGGAAACCCTAAATCCTTTCCAAGTGTTCAAGTGGAGATGCAGCCCCTCCACTTCTTTTTATAGCCTTGGCTAACGGGTCTCTGTCCCGTTACGCCCGCTAAGTCCAACGGAGCCCGCTCCCACTTGTGTAGCTCTGCGAAATTCCCGTTTCGCCCCTCCTGCACCTTCCGGGAAGCTTCCGCGCTCCTTGCCTCGCACGCCTCACAACCACCTCGAGTCCACGTCGTCTTTGACACATCCCGACCGTTCTGACCTCAGCGCCACCTGCGCCTAGTCCAGTCTACCGTGTCTCGCCACGACTCCGCCTCGACGTCCTGCAGCCACACAGACAAGAAACACGTCAAATAGCACCGCTCGATACATGAAAGCGTAATAGAGACCAAACCTGTCGAGTCATCAGAATATGCGTCCTAAACCCATACGACTAGGTTCGACCAAGTCCGACCGAGCCCGTTACGCCACGCAACGTCTAGGGAATGACCTAGACTTTTCTAAACCGATGTCAATTACTCATCATACACAACGGGATGACCTCCACATGGTCTCTCAATCTCCCCCTTGATGAGTATATTGACAAACCCAGAAAAAGCATGAAGTTGAGTTTGAAGAGTCCAACATGGTCCAAAGAAGGAAATGAAACTCATGACCATGTCGACAGAAGGAACACTAGAGCAATAAATAAAGAGTAAATTGATCTCCAAAACTCTAGCAAGATCCCAGAATAAAGTTTTCTCTTTTTCTCCAATCTATTCTCCCCCTTTTGGCAATAAACACATCAAGAATGCAAGAGAGAGAATAAGTCATGATGATGGATGAAATGACTGATTTGATTAATCTAAGCATTTAGAGCCATGAGAATTATCCAAAATGACCATAATGTATTACACCAAGCCATAACATAGAAGTATGCTATCAAGATCATGACTATGTATGTAAAGAGAAGTAAGCCAAATAAGATATAATCCGAATTTTAGTTGAAGTGCTTAGCAAGTCAAGTCAAACATGATTTTAGTCTAGCTAGAGGTATCCATGAATGATGCAGGTCATGTCAATAAGCTAAATGGAACCGAGAAGCTAGTATTGAGTCAACTAGAGTGCTACTAGTTCAAGAATGATACAATTGTTGGAGTACATTGAACTTTTTAGCAATTGAGCACAATTGACAAACTTTGACTTTAGAAATCATATGATTGTTTCCAACCATTTTTTTGTTGTTTAGTCATGTGCTAGACCTCAAGCCTTATGCGACCACTTCAAGCAATGAGCTTAAGAAGATGATCTTGGTCATCCAAATCTCCCCTGAGTTTATGCCTTGTGCAATGGCAAACCGTCTCATGAAAAGGAATTGGTGAGATCAGTTTTTTCGCACAAAAGTGATCTTTTTGCTTTTAATAGATTATACTAACTTATGTGTCATCAAGAAACTAATATAGCTCAATCTATTGCTCAACAATGATTCAAGACTCAACTCAGCCTATTTGACATGGCATGAACCATAAAAAGATAACACAAAGCTGACTAGTCTCAAATATGAACATGACATGAATTAGGACAAATTTAGCATTTTAATTAACCTATCATGGCAAAGACTTGACTACACATATAAAGTCATGATCAAATTAGCAATGGAGCACAAATTATGGCAAGATGTAATATAATGAAAACATGTCATGAGTGGATAATAATCAAGGCTCCATTAAGTTATATTACAAAACAAATGAAGAAAATCCAGCTCCCCCTTAACTTGAGATGCAACTTTTAGTTCAAGTTGAGTTATATTAATATTAAGATCTAGAAGTTCCCAAATGAACTCCCCCTGAACCAAAGCAATAAAAAGAAAGAGCTGGCAAATAAATCAAGAAAGACAGTCCTTAAAGCATAGATAAGATAGAGAATACTAATGACTCAGACTAACTCTTATCTACCCCATATGACTCCAGGACAACAGTTGTCGAGTAAAACACACACTAGAGAGCAAACACGTACCCTGTCTACCCGAGAGTGGCCCAACCCTCGCTAGAACCTAGAAGAAGTGAGTGAGCTCAACCTAGTGAGATAAGAAACAGCTATTCTGAAAGCACAAGATAAGAGTAAGAAGTCTAAGCAACTCAGCAAGAGACATACTCTAACCTATGCTGGAAGGACTAAACCCAATGCACCCACAAATGCAGTGCAATAGTAAGGAGACGGAAGCATAAATAATATGATAAAGCAGTAAAGCCCAAAGCTTCCCCTCACAACAGTCCATAAGGACAAACCACCCCAAGCTCTTCCCGCAGAGCTGAAAACCTCGTGCTATCCAAAGGCTTGGTGAAGATATCAGCCAGCTGGTGGTCACTCTCCACAAACTGAAGCACGATGTCACCCTTCTCTACATGGTCCGAGAGTGCTGCACTGGGTTCTTAGCAATGCTAATCGCAGACGTGTTATCGCAAAAGAGCGGAACACGGTCGATAGCTAACCAAAGTCCCGCAAAGTCGAGACCATCCAAAGGACTCAGCTCGAATCGGCATGAAGAACATACTCGGCCTCTGCGGTGGATCATGCAACACCGGATCGCTTCCTCAAGACTAGGAAACAAGAGAAGTGCCAATGAACTGGCGGTGCCGAGTGCTCTTCCTATCTATCCTCTGACCCGCAAAGTCGCATCCGAATAGGCTCTAAGGGATAGACAGGATGAGGAAGAGTACCAGATACCATAGTCAATGGTAGCTCGAAGGTACCGAAAGATGCGTTTCACCGCTTTGGCGGTGAGATACGCGAGGAGAAGCTCGCCGAGCACATAGACACACGGAAAAGTGTATGTCCGGTCTCGAGGCGGTGAGGTACAAGAGAGCCAATCATACTTCGAACTCCTTTTGATCAATCGGCTCGCCGTCCTCATCTAGGTCAAGTGCGGTCAGTAGAAGTCATCGAGTCGACACCGCTTTCCATCACTCATGTCGAAACGCGTCTCGGGAGATCACGGTGTACTTGCCTTGATGCAAGAAGGTACCCTCCCGAGTCTCGCTTGATCCGAAGCCAAGGAAGAAAGTCAACTCACCCATCATGCTCATCTCAAACTCGGTGCTCATGACATCCGAGAACTGTGAAACTAGAGCATGAGAAGAGCCGCCAAAGATAATGTCATCGTCATAAATTTGGACGAGCAGAAGGTCATTGCCAAGCCGGCGAATGAACAAGGTTTTGTCAACTTTACCCATCTCGAAATCATGCCTCAAAAGATAGGATTTAAGCCTCTCATACCAAGCTCTAGGGGCCTGCTTAAGTCCATACAAGCTTTGGAAAGCTTGTAGACATGATTAGGGTATTTGGGGTTCTCAAAACACGGAGGTCGTCGACATAGACTTCTTCCTCAATGAAGCCATTGAGAAAGGCACTCTTGACATCCATCGGTAGAGCTTGAAACCCTTAGAAGCTGCAAAGGCAAGCGAATTCTAATGGCCTCAAGTCTAGCTACTGAGGGCAAAGGTCTCCTCAAGTCTAGACCCTCAACCCGAGAGTACCCCGAGCAACCGCCTAGCCTTGTTTCAATGACTACCCCATCCTCACTTTGCTTGTTCTTGAACACCCATTTGGTTCCAATGATATTGTGATCTCGAGGGGGCTCAACAAGCGTCTAGACCTTGTTTCTTCGAAACTCTCCGACTCCTCATGCATGGCATTGATCCAAGACTCGTCGGATAAAGCATGACAAACGTCTTTGGGCTCGAAGGAGGCAACAAAGGCAGAATGGAGACAGAAAAGTGATGTACCAGATTTCGAACGAGTGACTCGCTCAAAGAGATCTCCAATAATCTGCTCGAAGGATGGTCTTTTGAATGTGTCTAGGAGGTCCAGATGAGATGAAGAAGTGGTCTCTACCTCGTGACTGACGGGTAGGAACAGAGCCACTAGCTCGAGAGGAAGTCAGAGGCATGGGTCGATCACCTTGAGGTGCGGTGAAGAAGGCACCTCAAGGGGTGGATGAGGGACTGGATCAGGTAGACAACCCTCGTCTCCATCATCCTCATCATCCACAAAGATGGTCTCGGATCGCTCTAGAGAACACGAGATATCGGGCCTAGTCCCTGACCGCCTCATCGAAAGTCACCTCACGTGTTTCTACCATTTTGCTAGACTCAGCAGCCTGGACCCTATAGGCCCGCGAAGAGGTCGAGTAGCCTAGAAAGATCCCATCACAAGAACGTGACTCGAACTTATCTAGGTTCCCAGACTTCAGAATAAAGCACTTGCAACCAAACACACGAAAGTGAGAAACACTGGGCTTTCGCCCATATCTCAACTCGTAAGAAGTGCGGTGCAAGTGTGCCCGAAGAAAAACTTGATTAGAAACATGGCACGCGGTGGCTATAGCCTCAGCCCAAACTTCCGCGGTGTAGAGTACTCATCAAGCATCGTCCTAGCCATCTCGACCAAGGTACAGTTCTTCCTCTCCACGACGCCATTCTGCTGTGGGACGTGCGGAGGAGAGAACTGGTGCTCTACACCTGTCTCATTACAGAACCTCTCAAAGTAGGAGTTTTTGAACTCCGTGCCATTGTCACTGCGGATCGCTCGTAAGGCACCTGGAAGCTCAACAGAAAGCCTACTAAAAAGACCTCGAAAATGTGTAAACGTCTCATCCTTCGAGGCTAAGAAAAACACCCAAGAGTACTTGAGAAGTCATCGACCCGACAAGAACATACCACTTCCTCTCCGCCGATCGCACTCGAGCTGGTCCAACCGTATCCATATGGAGCAGCTGTCCCGGTGCATCGGTCATAGTAACTGTGACCGGAGGATGAGAAGCGACAACCATCTTGCCGTGCCGGCATGGAGCGTAAACAAGATCTTTGACCATCTTGAGTTTCGGCAGACCACGAATGAGATCGTGGCCGCTAACTCGGGTCAAATGATCAAAACCAATATGACCAAGTCTCCTATGCCAGAAGAAAAGGTCACGGGACTCAGAAGCAACCAAACACCGAAGAGGATCACCAGAAGACTCAGAAAAATCAGCACGAAAGATCCTCCCAAAACGAGAAATCCATAAACCGGACTACCAAGAATCAAGAATTTTCCAATTGTTTTCTTAAAACTCACCACAAAATCGTCATCGGTGGTCGAGAAATGGAAAGAAAATTATCTCGCAGCTTACTAACCAAGGCAACATCTCTCAAAATAAATGAATCATTAATGTGCACTGTACCTTTGGCGATGACGCGCCCAGATGAAGCGTCTCCGAAGGTGATCGTCTCATCACCGGGGCTCGGGCAAGGAAGAAAACCACCGGAATCTCCGGTCATGTGTCGTGAACACCGGAGTCTCGAGCCAAACCTTTCCTTCCCCGCCCGTGAGCTCGAGTCAACAAGAGAGCAAAGTCTCGATCGGGATAAATCAAAATAGATTTTGGAACCCAATCTTGAGTCACACGTCGAGCGTAAGAAGTAGTCACACACGATCGACCTCTAACTACCCTCGCCTCCGTCGCTCAAAGAAGCGGAGGGTCCGTGAATAGACACAGTCGCTGTCGGATCCGATCTACGGAGAGCGAGTCGAAGCACCGGCAACATGCTGATCTCGACGCAGATAACTATCTCGATTGGGAAAACGAGATCTACCCTCAGGACGGCGGAAGTCATGACCGAAGGGAGCATGAGGACGAAAACCGAAAACTTCGGAAGAACCAAGTCCTCGATGTTGCCCAAATCCACCAACAAGAGTAAGCCTAGACCTCGTGTTGGTCTTAGGTGCACTCAAGGTCCGGGCTGACCACGAATACACCTAAGAGCTGCAACACGGTCTCTGCGCGCGATCTTGGCGCGCTTGAAGCAATGGTCAATCAAATGTCCATCCTTCTGACAGAAGGTGCAATGATACTTCGCCTTTTGAGAGGCTGAAGTAGCATGAGATGGCTTCACCTTCTGAGAGGCTGAAGCTGCAGGTGAAGTCACCTTGCTGTCAGAAATCCTTTGAACAAAGCCCACTGATTTAAATTGAACATTCTTGTTCTTGGGCTTGACCTCAATCACACCTGCGACTACGGTCCGAGCACGACGGTGGATGCTTCCTCACATCCTCACGGAGATCATATCCTAGACCCTGCTTGAACTTGCAAATCTTTGATTGGTCTAGAATAAGATTGAGTTTCTTCTTGCCTCCTACAAATTTCTCGAGAGTGTTCATAAGGTACTGACACTCCCGAAAGAGAGAGGTGCAAGAAAAGCAAGGAGAAGAAGAAGAGACAGCAGGAGGAGAGGAAAGAGAAGAACCAATAGCAGAAGAGCGAATAGCACGTGCATATTTCTCTTTATGCACGGCCACCTCAACCTTGAGGGCTTCGCAGGACACACAGGGGGCAGTCCTAATCCTAGCCATTTGGTCTTCGTAACTCTTCCTAAACGTCTCTACCATGTCCTTATCCTTTTCCAACACCTCGGCCGAAGGCACAAGCGGGGCGTGATTTTTCTAGGAGGTCCTTAGTTAGCTTCACACATTTATCATCCAAAGCAATCAAGTTAGATTTTAGTTTATCACAATTTTTGCATGGTGAGCTAACATGGTCCTTAGAAGCATACTGAGCCATTTTCTTATTGTAGTCAATCATTTCTTGAAACTGTTTTGAGACAGATTCAAGTTCAGCAGTTAACTTAGGACAATGTACACATGAAGCAATAGGCTCAAGTAGAAAAGCTTGTAACTCAGCAATTTTATGATCTGCCCATTTTAGATTCATCTTTAGGTTATTACAACTTTCACACATCTCGGGCAGATCGAGAAGCAATGTATAAAGACCTCTAAAAGCATTATCCTTATCCTCACATGAGGTGCAAGAAATAGTCTCAACAGTAGAAGATGAAACAGGAACTACCCTACTCATCTCAAGCTCAGCAAGAAGACTAATGTTCTCCACCTTAATCAAATCAAGCTCAGAAGACAGACTAGCATGAGAGGTCCTTAATTTCTCCATATGATCAATCAAGGCACAACATGTATCACAGTCATCACGGGAGGGAGCAGATGTAAGCGAAGTAAACTCCCGTGATAGTCTAGCTACTTCCTTCTCTAAATCAGCACACCTAGCCCTAGAGTTGGCATGAAATCTACCTAGCTTAAGGAAAGCATCATTAGGATGGTCATAAGTAGGGCTCACCTCGTCGGAGTCGGAGTACAGCTCGCTGTCGCTCAGTTCGCCCTTGAGGGCCATGAAGCATATGCCGGAGAAGTCCTCGCCATCCTTGGGATCTTGCTCGTCCTTCCCATCATCGTCGCTCCACCCCTCCACCTCGCTGAGATCGAGGTCGTCGAAGCGGTGAGGACGCGATGGAACAACTTCTTGGCCTTCCGGTTGCGGAACTTCTTCTTGCCTTGTGGGTGTACCGAGTCTTCTTGTTGCGGTTCTTATCGTTGTAGTCGTTCTTGCTCGAACCAAAGTCGCCTTTCCCTTCTCCGCTTTAGGCGGTTTGCCGAATGTGGTTGGGGCCACCACACTTTTAACAGATGACTGGTCCGCCTCTCTTTCTGTCCCTCCTCCTCTTGTAAGCATGGGAGAACTTCCGAGCTAGGAGGGCCAACTGTTCATCCTCTAGCTGCTCTAACTAATCATCAGTTACGTCACAGAGAGCAGCTGGGAGAACCCACCAAGTGAATCGGCAGAAAAACCAGAAGCCGAACTGGGATTCGTGACTAGAGCCATCGACTGTGACTTCGACTTATGGGAGACAATGTCGATCTCGTCGTCTTGAGGCGCGAGTACAGCGCGTCAAGCGTCAAAGTCGAGAGGTCGGTGGTGTCCTTGATGGTAGTCACCTTCATCTCCCAGACACGAAGATCGAGTGCAGTGAGCATCTGACGAGCGTTGTCCGAGTCGGGGTACGTGAGACCGACCGCTCGGAGGTTGCTCAAGATCTTGTGAAAACGCGCAAAACACTCATCAAGGGACTTGCCAGCGAGCATTTCAAACTTGTTGTAATCTCGCTTGAACTGGTCCTATCGCACGGTTTTTATTTGGGTGGTGCCCTCATGGTAAGCATTGAGGGTCGCCCAAATATCAAACGCGGACGGAAGATGAGATATGCGATCAAACTCACTACGACTCAGGCCCTGGGTTATGATGTTCCTTGCCTTAGCGTTTGCCTCAACGTCAGCCAGGTTTCCAACATTGACGTCCTCATCGGCAGGAACAACAAACCGAACATTGACCTTTCACCAGATGGCGTAGCCCTGAGCCTGGATGTAGGTCTCCATCCGACTCTTCCAGAAGGGATAGTCCATCCCATCGAAGATCGGGGGCTTGGTCGAGTACTTGTCCGTCGCCATGGCTCTTGAGACCGGTTAAGATCGATGAGGAAGAGCTAACCAGCTCTGATACCAATTGTAAGACCAAAATGGCGACAGAGGGGGGGGGTGAATGTCATTCTCTTAAAAATCGCCCCCGAGAATTCAGAAAATTAATTCTGCTGAAAACTGGAATGCATGCGATACTAAAAAATTCAGCATAAATCAGAGAGTAATCAGTAAAAATTTCAGCTTGCTCGACTTGCTCCAAACCGAACTCAGTCAAGAAAATTCTTCAGACTTGCCCAGCCGAACACAGCAGTTCTGAAGACAGAAATCCATTGACCGAAAATTGAAGCAGGAGATAAGCAGCTTCACAAATATTTCCGACCAACCAAAGAACGAGCAAAACTGCAACTCTGAACCAGTAAGTGAAAGGAAGCACAGACCCAAAAGACAGAAATTCAAGCGGCAAGTGAAAACATGAATCAGAGAGACTCGGCAAAAAGAACAAAGGAACAGTAAATACTTGGATGGAACTAAAGTAAGAAAATGGAAAGAGAAATCCTATGCTTTTCATGTGAACTTCTCTAAACTTCAAAAAGAAATGTAGAACAACCTCAGAGAAGAGGTAATTGCTGACAAGGAGCAAGAATTTCAGAGTTGAGCCAAGAACTGATACGATACAGAGAGCTACTCAAAAAATTCAGATTCCCATCTATCCTTTGATTCTTTGGTCATGGGACTTTGAGGCTAGCTATTTAATAGCCTCTAGTTTCAACATGAAAAATTTCACTTCACCTCATAAAGGGAATCAAAAAAGACCTCAAAACCCTAGAAATGGAAAGGCATGAACAGAGTAGGCCAAAAGAGAAAAACTGAAATTAAACTTGATTTTCTGTTGAAACAAACTAATCAAAGGGTCTAGAAATGCAATTTCATCATAGAGCAACCCATTTTGCTACTCCCCAACAAAAAACAAGCCAAAACACAAAATCTCAAAATTCACACCAATGAAGCATCGAAGCAAAAATAAGAACAGAGAGCTGGAGACTCAATTGATTCAACTAAAGCCATCTCATATTGATATAGAGGATCAAAGAGATGTGTCCATACACATGTACACTAAAAAGATGGATTACATGAGACCCAAACCATCCTCTCCCTCTCCATCTCTCAAGAACACACTCAAGAACACATGAACAGAGGAGGAAGAAGCTACGTAGGAGACACAGAGGGAACACACTCTGCCTCCTTCACCCACTCTCAACCACTAAAGCCTAAAGCCAAAACATACTCTAAAGCATATTTTGACTAAACGAAACCCTAAATCCTTTCCAAGTGTTCAAGTGGAGATGCAGCCCCTCCACTTCTTTTTATAGCCTTGGCTAACGGGTCTCCGTCCCGTTACGCCCGCTAAGTCCAACGGAGCCTGTTCCCACTTGTGCAGCTCTGCGAAATTCCCGTTTCGCCCCTCCTGCACCTTCCGGGAAGCTTCCGCGCTCCTTGCCTAGCACGCCTCACAACCACCTCGAGTCCACGTCGTCTTTGACACATCCCGACCGTTCTGACCTCAGCGCCACCTGCGCCTAGTCTGGTCTACCGTGTCTCGCCACGACTCCGCCTCGACGTCTTGCAGCCACACAGACAAGAAACACGTCAAATAGCACCGCTCGATACATGAAAGCGTAATAGAGACCAAACCTGTCGAGTCATCAGAATATGCATCCTAAACCCATACGACTAGGTTCGACCAAGTCCGACCGAGCCCGTTACACCACGCAACGTCTAGATCCGAACCAACCGACTCAAACTCGACTTTTCTAAACCGATGTCAATTACTCATCATACACAACGGGATGACCTCCACATGGTCTCTCACTGATCCTCGCTGTGGGAGCTTGATTCCTTGCTCCCACACCATCTCCAGATCGTCACCATGCTTTTCCCGGCATCTCCCGAGCTCGCCGACGACCGTAGCTCGCCGGCGCCGAAAGCCTCCCCGAGCCGCCGTTGCCGCTCGTCGCCGACCCACCTCCGGTGATCCACGGCCCTCCTCGTCGTCACCACCAGCTTCGCCGCGAGCTCAGCATCGCATTTTGACGCTTCCCCGAACGTCGTCGGACCTCCCTCGCCAGCGACGGCCACCGCCTCCCTCGGCTCCCGACCACCTCCCCCCCCCTGGCGCTACCTCAAAAGGGTATGCCCTTGTATGGTTGAGATGCGTTGCTAACCCTACCGGCTAGCGGCACCGACCTCTTCCCGGTTCCCTCGGCGCTTGAGGTTGAGCCTTTCTTTTATTTTCCCGTGACAGTGGGCCCTACTGTCGGCGACTACGCATCTGATGGGCACGCCTCCGGGCCCCTTTGTCGGGGCAGGGCGGGCGTGGCCGCCTCCGGGCCCCTTTGTCGGGGCAGCGGGCGTGAGCCATCGCCGCCAGGCCCCACGTGTCGGCGCCACGCGCGTGGTGGTCGACAGTGGGCCCCACTGTCGATTTTATTAATTTTGAGATTTAATTAAACCAAGGTATTCAAATGTGTATAACTTATTCATTTTAGCTCCAAATTTAGTGAAACCAATTTCTAAATTCATCTAAAATCAAGGGCTACCTAATGGAACCGTAACCAACATTTTTGAAGCTTGTTTAAATTTTTATTGTGTTATTTGATTGTTGTGATGATTTTTATCTAAATTTTCGCGCATATAAAACGTAGCTTTCGAGGCCCAAGAAGAGGAAGCTGCCGCTGTTGTAGACTCCAACACCCCGAACCCCGACCTTTGCATCCAAGGCGAGTCAATGCTTTGATCATTTTGAGCCTATGCTTTCAATCAAGTATTTTGGTTTAAGTATTATAAATAATGGATCGCGAGTAGGCTACGATAGCAGAAAACAAAATTTTTCTACCGCGCACACAAGAACATCATGCTTAAGGAAGGATCATAGATCGTTACCACTAGACGCCAGCAGCAATGAAGAAGAGTTGGAGAAGCCGATCCAACCACGCGTCAAGTAGTAGTGGAAGTAGTCGATCGTCCCGAACCGATCGTCTCCTCCACGCGATCAACCACACCACGAGCGGATCCAATCAGAGGTTGTTGATGCCGATCAACGCCGCAACGAGCAGCGCCTCCACCGGTATCCACACGTCCGGTGGAACGCCGATCGCGAGTGTACCAAAGACTCGCGAGCGGCTAGGGTTTGGCTCGGAGGTGGCGGCTACGGATTAGCTCGGGATTATCGGTGCGTTCCTCACCCTCGCCTCCATATATATAGACCTCCTCACTTGGGCCTCGTGGACCGAGGCCCAATAGGAGTCTATCCGGATCTCTATCCGAATTGAGCCCATATCCGAATCACATTCAATTAGTGTTCCAACCCGTTAAGTGTGCGACCACAGCAGGTTCACGTATACTTGGTCGCGACCGAAACACCTTTCCGGTCACCGTGTTAATAGCGGCCTCTAGTAAGACATATTAACCCCAAAGTATACGTAAAGATCATATCGGTGAACTCGTAATGTTCTCATGTACTAATCCCTTTGCCTCACGATATAGATTAAGCTCAAGGCGAGACCGTGTCATCCTCTTAATAGCTCAATCACTCTCTCGATTCCGTGATGGATTATAAACTCGTGATTGACTCCTCAATCACCTTGGCATGGCCATGCACTTTCATAATCCATTACATCGAGGGGCCCGAGATATCTCTCCCATAAGGAGGGGCAAATTCTATCTTGATCATTCACATCCCACTACATGTTTCATGGCAAACCCAAAGACTACTTTTATGACTACCCGATTCGGAGTAGTGTTTAGTAGTCCCAAAGTAAGCTACTACGCATCTTGGGAACCATGATGATCTCAAGTCTAAGGATTCCACATAAACACTACTTGAGACCAACGATGACACATGGAATCTCTGCAGTGTCTCATGGCGGGTCTATCCAACATATGTTCACTAACACATGTCCATATTATTGATTTGGTATCTCCATACCATGATCCATGAGACATGATCATCAATCAATACATATGTCGATCTTTGAATCATATTTGTTCCTCATATGAAATATAATCGGGGATCATTTAGAAATAGCAACATTTTGGCATTAAGAGTCTCATGAATAAGTCACATACTCATTGATCAATAATGATAATGTCTATTTCAAGGAACAAAGCAATGTATCATAAACATAGTATGTGATATATTCAACATCTCCATGTTGCCTCTAGGGCATATCACCAATGATCCTCCCACTTGCACTAGAGTCAACCATGTAGGTATCTAATACCCATTGCCCTAGTGTGAGCCTCATACTTTGGTCGGGAAGCGGCTTTGTCAACGGATCTGCAATGTTCAAATCCGTGTGTACTTTGCATATCTTAACATCGCCTCTCCACAATCTCGCGGATGAGATGAAATCGCCAGAGAATGTGCTTGGACTTCAGTGCGATCTAGGCTCCTTGGCTTGCAATGGCTCCACTGTTGTCACAAGAGAGGTCCATTGGGTGGAGGCACTAGCCATCACACCAAGCTCGAAACAAATTTCTTGATCCAAACGACCTCTTTAGCGACTTGAGCCGCTATGTACTAAACTTCTGTTGTAGAATCAAGAACCGTCTCTTGCTTGGAACTCTTCCACTCACCGCACCGCCATTCGTGCGTAACACAAATCCAGTTGCGATCTAAAATCATCTTTGTCGGTTTGGAAGCTAGCATCGGTGTAACCATTTACAACGAGCTCTTCCTCACCCCATAGACGAGGAACACATCTTTAGTTCTTCTCAAGTACTTCAAGATGTTCTTTACGGTAATCCGTGACTTTCACCGGATCGGACGGTATCTACTCGTAGCACTTAAAGCATACGAGACATCCGGACGTGTACAAAGCATGGCATACATAATGGATCCAATAGTGAAGCATATGGAATCGCATTCATTTTATCCCGCTCATCGGTGTACTAGGACACCGATTCTTGCTAAGATTTATACCATGTGACATAGGTAGGAAGCCTTTCTTGGAATCCTGCATGTTGAACCTTTTCAACACCTTGTCAATGTAACGTATCTTGGCTTAATCCAATCACCTTTTGATCTATCTCTATAGATCTTGATGCCCGAGAATATATCGCCTCTCCTAAGTCTTTCATAGAGAAACTACTTTTCAATGAAGACTTAATGATTCGAGCATAGGAATGTCATTTCCGATCAATAATATGTCATCCACATATAAGACCGTAAACACGAGTGCGCTCCCACTAGCCTTTTGTAAACACAAGGCTCTTCTTCGTTCTTGATGAAACCAAACCCTTTGATTACTTCATCAAAGCGAATGTTCCAACTCCGAGATGCTCGCTTTAATCCATAAATGGATCTTTGCGACTTGCATATCTTTCTAGTCGATTGCGGATCGACAAAACACGTGGGCTGTGTCATGTACACATCCTCACTCGATTTCCATTAAGAAAAGTTGTTTTGACATCCATTTGCCATATTTCATAGTCGAAATAAGCGACAATCGCTAGAATGATCCGAATAGACTTTAGCATTGCGACGGCGAAAAGTTTCATCATAATCAACACCTTGAATTTGTTTGAAACCTTTGGCCACCAATCGCGCTTTATAGATGTGAACATTTCCATCTATGTCTATCTTTTCTTGAAAACCCATTTGCACTCAATGGTTTTAACACCATCGTGGATCAACCAAGTTCCAAACTTGATTATCGTGCATGGATTCAATTTCGGATCTCATGGCTTCAAGCCATTTCTCGAGTCTGGTCCCATCATCGCTTCTTCATAGGTCTTAGGCTCATCGTTGTCTAACAACAATATGTCCCGTTGTTGAGTAGTCAAGAACATGTACCTCTCGGTGCACGACGTGACCTCTCGACTTACGTGGTGCGGTGTGTCCACAACAGTTCTTCAACAGTTTGTTCATCTGTTGTGGTTCTCAGAGAGCTGAAACGTTTTGGTGTTTCTCGAATTTCTTCAAGTTGCACCATGCTCCCACTATCCCTTCTTGAGAGAAACTCTTTCTCTAAGAAGACACCATGCTTGAAGCGACAAACACTTTGCCTTCTTCTTGATTATAGAAGTAATATCCTTTTGTTTCCTTAGGATACCCGATAAAGAAGCATTTATCGATTTAGGGGTGAGCTTATCGATTGTAAACGTTTTACATAAGTCTCACATCCCCAAATCTTAAGAAAAGACAAGCTAGGACGTTGTCCCGTCCACATCTCATATGGTGTCTTTTCTCGATTTTGATGGAACTCTGCTTAGTGTGAAAGCGGTACATTTCAAGAGCGTACCCCAAAAGACAACGGAAGATTATCATGGCTCATCATGGGCGCACCATATCTAATAAGGTGCGATTTCTCCGTTCAGATACCCCATTCCATTGAGGTGTTCCAAGTGAGTCAATTGTGGAACAATTCCACAATCCTTCGAGATGATTACCAAACTCATGGCTCAAATACTCGCCTCCACGATCGGATCGTAGAAACTTGATTGTCTTGCCTAAATGATTTTGCACTTCATTTTGGAATTCTTTGAACTTTTCAAAGGATTCGGACTTATCTTCATCGGTAGATATATCCATATCTACTAAAGTCATCGATAAAAGTTATGAAGCATTGAAAACCACCTCTGGTCGTTGAGCTCATTGGTCCACATACATCGAATGTACGAGTGCCAATAAGTCACTTGCCCGTTCACCTTGACCGGTGAAAGGTGCTTTTGTCATCTTGCCAAGTAAACAAGATTCGCATGTCTCAAATGATTCAAAATCAAATGAGTGCGAATACCATCTCTATGGAGCTTCTCCATGTTTCTCATTTATGTGACCTAGCGGCGTGCCAAATAAGCGTGGGATTCAAATCATTCGATCGTTGCCTCTTTGTATTAATGTTATAGACCGATGACTCTTCAAGAGTAAGAACATATAACCCATTCACCAATGGAGTATGACAATAGAACATATCTTTGAAATAAAGAGAACAACCATTGTTCACGGATCTAAAGTCATAACCTTCGCTTGTAAACATGAAGCGAAATAATGTTCTTGGAAAGAGATGGAACACAATAACAATTATTCAATTCCAAAACTAATCACGAAGGTAAAGACAATGGCATGGTGCCAACACCACCGCAAAGAACTTTTGCTCCATTGCCAACGCGAAGATCCACTTCGCTCCTCCTCAAACTTCTACTTCTTCTTAGCCCCGCAACGATTTGCAAATGTGAGCAACCGATCCGGTATCAAATACCCAAGAATCGATAGATGAAGTAGCAAGATTGATTTCTATAACATTTATACCGGAGCGGAAGTCGTACTTCCTTCTTTTCTCAAGATCCTCCAAGTACTTTGGGCGGTTCCTTTTCCAATGTCACGATTGCTTACAATGAGTAGCAATCGCTTCTGTGAGCAGGCCCTTCTTGACTTGCTTGGCCTTAGAACCGCTCGCGATCTCATCGGGAGCTAACTTTCTTTGACCGCGCCTTTCTTTACATAGGGCTTGCCCTTGCCTTTCTGCATCATCATCACATGATGGTGCTTTTCTTAATGCTTTCCTCGGTGATTTTAGCATCCCATGCAACTCGGCCAAGGTCTTGTCCATGTTGTTCATGTGATAGTTCGAATGAATGGCTCAAAGCTCGAGGGAGCGATCAAGAATCACATCGAGCCAACTCTTGGCTAAGGGAAAACCAAGCTTTTCCGACTCTCAATGTAGCCAATCATCTTAATCACATGAGGGTCGACGGATTCCCTTCGCAAGCTCGCACGCAAACAAGGACTTTGAAGTGTTGAACCTCTCACCCTTGCTTGGTTCTCAAACATACCACGCAACCCCACAATGATATTGTAGGCATCGTGTTCTCATATTGCTTCAAGCTCGAGAGGACATTGTGGCAAGCATGAGACAGACTCACATCAAGGTAATCATTCGTTTGCTTCTCATAAGCTTTCCGTGCACCCACGGTAGCATTATCGGGCAAGTCATCGGGATAAGGAGACTCAAGGACATGCTCCTTGCGCTCTTGCTTGAGAACAATTCTCGTGTTGCGATACCAATCCAAAAGTTCGTTCCATTGAGTTTTTCTTTCTCAAGAATAGATCGCAAATTAAAAGAACTGGATGCGGCATTAGTTGACATGATCTACAACAAAGAATATGCAAAGTTTAGCACTATGTTCATGTTTGATCTTCCATTAAACAATTTAACAAAGATACTCCCACTATATGTTTTGTAATCGTCTTCCTCTAACGACATATAGTGGTCAAGATCCATGTTCATCTAAGTTCTAGTGAGCTTTGGCATCACCGCTAGAAACCTAGTGACGTGGGTAAGCAACACTTTCTAATCACATCTTATGTGACTCTTGTTTGTTGGGTGGCATCCAATGCCCGGCTCCCAACACCATGCCCCAAGGCCCAAATCTAATTTGATAGCCTTGTCAAGTAAACCAATACTATGCATGTGGATGTCCGACATCCACCCTATTAGATCAAGATAGTTGATGGTACTCGCTTTGGCACCTACCAAACAATGATCATGATTCTTATAGGCGCACAATTGGAAGGGCATCAAAACAAATTCTTAATTTTTCTTGAGAGAAGCTATTCTATCATGAAAAACTAACCCTTAGTTGGTATGGCATGAAAGAATAGTATGACAAGAAATAAACATCACATGCATATAATCACATTATCTTGTGAATGGTATGGCATTTTGTATCGTAGTGGTTGCCATCGCCATGGTTCCACGGTGATACTCTTCGCCACACTTCTTGTCCTCTTTGTCATCATGCTTGAAGCCTCCATAGCAAAGAACTAAACTATTACAACTAATAGGTAGCAAATGAATTACATGGGAGCTCAAGCATCACAAGTCGACACGCAGTCGTTATACAATTAAAGAACGACCTCAACCCTACTGTGATTAATACGACACACAGGTCGCCAAAACACACATGCATCACATATGCATCTATGCCATACCATTCACATCATTCCCTGCAAAAACAAGTTAAGCGTAGAACATATTCTACCGCCCTGACATGAATGTGTTTCTATAACAATCTATGCGTGTACGCAACGGCGGTCCCATCTATGAAACCGCTATGAAAATCTCATCGGGTCGATCAAATCAACCCAAATCCGAGCCATTCAAAATGTCTCAATTTTCATTAGATCAATCACATCAATCATCGCGATCGGTATGTTTGAGGAGACCGCAACACAAGACCTCGATCTGTTGTCTCAATCTCATCGATTGTCTTGCAGATTAGCCCGATGGTGTTACCGGTAGGTAGGGGCAAGTCGCGCGTACATCAAAGAAGGAGCACGAACTAATCTTTTTGGCCACATGATGCTATCAACTCATACATATTCCAACCCCTTATGACCGATTGATCTAGTCCGTAATAGATCCAATCTATTACAACCGCATATCAACATATGCACTGATCCAGATCGCAAACTAAGCAAGATGGCTCTGATACCACTAATGGATCGCGAGTAGGCTACGATAGCGAAAACAAAATTTTCTACCGCACACAAGAACATCATGCTTAAGGAAGGATCATAGATCGTTACCACTAGACGCGCAGCAATGAAGAAGAGTTGGAGAAGCCGATCCAACCACGCGTCGAAGTAGTAGTGGAAGTAGTCGATCGTCCCGAACCGATCGTCTCCTCCACGCGATCAACCACACCACGAGCGGATCCAATCAGAGGTTGTTGATGCCGATCAACGCCGCAACGAGCGGCGCCTCACCGGTATCCACACGTCCGGTGGAACGCCGATCGCGAGTGTACCGGCACTCATGAGCGGCTAGGGTTTGGCTCGGAGGTGGCGGCTACGGATTAGCTCGGGATTATCGGTGCGTTCCTCGCCCCCCATATATAGACCTCCTCACTTGGGCCTCGTGGACCGAGGCCCAATAGGAGTCTATCCGGATCTCTATCCGAATTGAGCCCATATCCGAATCACATTGAATTAGTGTTCCAACCCGTTAAGTGTGCGACCAGTGCAGGTTCACGTATACTTGGTCGCGACCGAAACACCTTTCCGGTCACCGTGTTAATAGCGGCCTCTAGTAAGACATATTAACCCCAAAGTATACGTAAAGATCATATCGGTGAACACGTAATGTTCTCATGTACTAATCCCTTTGCCTCACGATATAGATTAAGCTCAAGGCGAGACCTGTCATCCTCTTAATAGCTCAATCACTCTCTCGATTCCGTGATGGATTATAAACTCGTGATTGACTCCTCAATCACCTTGGCATGGCCATGCACTTTCATAATCCATTACATCGAGGGGCCGAGATATCTCTCCCATAAGGAGGGCAAATTCTATCTTGATCATTCACATCCCACTACATGTTTCATGGCAAACCCAAAGACTACTTTTATGACTACCCGATTCACGGAGTAGTGTTTAGTAGTCCCAAAGTAAGCTACTACGCATGCTGGGAACCATGATGATCTCAAGTCTAAGGATTCCACATAAACACTACTTGAGACCAACTGATGACACATGGAATCTCTGCAGTGTCTCATGGCGGGTCTATCCAACATATGTTCACTAACACATGTCCATATTATTGATTTGGTATCTCCATACCATGATCCATGAGACATGATCATCAATCAATACATATGCTGATCTTTGAATCATATTTGTTCCTCATATGAAATATAATCAGGGATCATTTAGAAATAGCAACATTTTGGCATTAAGAGTCTCATGAATAAGTCACATACTCATTGATCAATAATGATAATGTCTATTTCAAGGAACAAAGCAATGTATCATAAACATAGTATGTGATATATTCAACATCTCCATGTTGCCTCTAGGGCATATCACCAACAATAAATTGCATGCTTATATTTATGTTGTAATGCATGTTAATTTCAGATTTGTAGATATATGCCCATGTTCTCTTGATCTAGTATACCTCATTTACAATATGCTTGATTAAGTGATCCTTGTCACCCTAGTAAAAGTAATAATGCTACAACTTCTTTGAAACTAAGTCTATAATTATAATTGTCATGCTTAGAGTTGTTTAGGTAAACAAGGGTGTGAGAGCACCCTAGCATATCTTACAAACTAAAGAAAGTAGTATTGGGCAGTCATTGTGATGATGACTGGTGTATGTTGGTATAAGTATATTTTTCGTTCCGAAAGAACCCCCGCATGCTTAATTATCTGGGCGGATGGTTGAGGGTGTGAGTGTTAAATGGTGCCGTGATAGCACCAATTGTGATGAAGTGGTGCCGTGATAGCACAAAGGGGATTGTGGTAGAACCGCCCAGATAACCATTAAGGACTGAATCTTGTGATGACCTCCACGGTACAACAAGTACAACCACATCTTGGCAAAGTGTGGCGGGGCTAACTAATTTGCATGGACTTAGTAAGAGTTGCGTCGGTGTGAACACGGGCGGGTAGAGGATGGCCACATCCTCCGACGTGATGGCGCAAGAGGGGGCTTCTGGAAGGGTGGTCGTACCCGGAGGAAGTGGAAACCTTAGCGGTCGTAACTCTGCTAGGAAAATGCATCGTAAGAGCTCTGTGATAGTCTACTCAACCGCATGGCTAAGGAATCGTGTGGGGCAATGAGCAGATCTATCTCATGTGGGTAAAGTGTACACACTCTGCAGAGTAAAAACTATTCGAATAGCCGTGCCCACGGTCAAGGGCGGACATGGGAACTTAACTAGATATAGTTCTGTTTCGAAAACTTTGGGGGTGGAAATGAAAAAGTGGAGGGCAGAGAAAGACCCTTATTTGAGTTGTCCTGGGTGTCGCCCTAGTGGTAAGGTAAGCGACTATACGCTGAAAGCATGGTATGAGGAGCAGAGACCATGTAATGGTGGATGGTCTCTGATTCGATTAAAATAAAGGTATATGTCATTGAGTATCATGTTTAAAATCCAACTGGCTAGGTCTTAGGGAAACTTTTAAGTATTATTATAGTTCAAAAAGCACATTTCGGCAAACAAAATAACCCGAGCCTTCCCTTGTTGAAAGCCTTGCATACTACCTACTGCATTCTGTGTATTGACTCGCTAAGCACGGTGGTTAGTGTGCTCACTCTCGCAATACCAACAATCCAGATTCGGGAGCTCAAGATCCGTATGCCTACGAGGAAGCACCTGCTACAGATGGAGGAGACCACGCTGAGGATTAAGACGAATAATCCGCGCTTAGAACCTTAGACAACTAGACTAAGGTGTGGCTTCATCCAGATATTGCTAGAGCCCTAGTAATATTTGTATGACCACTTTTGCCCTCAGTCTTTGCTTGTGGTTTAAAGGCCTACTTTGTATCACTTCCGCTGTTGGACTTTTGTAATGTAAATATTTGGCCTGCACAGCCCTCTTCAGAATAATGCGCCTTTGTGAAGGCCTAACTTTACCTACACCATGTAATAATATTATGGCTTAATGTGAATTCAGCGATGTATGAAATGATTCAGCAATGTATCTGTGTGCATTATCTACTGATCCAGGGAATAATGCGGTAAGGCACAGCAGATTCTGGATTGAAAAATCTGGGTCTGACAACTATGATCTTGGATAACTTGGCATGCTAAGAAATTCGTCTAATTCTCAGATTATGACTTATTTGGTTTAACTTGTCTATACGTACATTGTCATGATCTAGATAGCATTCTATTGTATTATGGCTTGGTGTAATACTTCAAAAATCATTTTAGATAATCTTCATGACTCTAATGCTTAATTTGAATAACATACAACCATTTCATTCAAACCATGATTTATTTTTCTCCTTGCATCTTGATGATATTATTGCCAAAAAGGGGGAGAATAATGGAGAAAAAGCTATTTCATGGGGATTTTCTAGAACTTTTGAGGAAAAGTTGCTCTTTCTGTTTCTGCTCAAGTATTCTCTTTTGTCAACTTGCTCTTTCTGTTTCTGCTCGAGTATTCTCTTTTGTCAACATGATCATAAGCTTCTTTGTTGTCTTCTAGACCATGTGTGACTTTCAAACTCAACTTTATATGCTTTTTCGGTGTTTGTCAATATACTCATCAAGGGGGAGATTGAGAGACCATGTGGAGGTGCTCCCGTGTTTGTGATGAGTATTTGACACGTGTTCTGAAAGTTTGAGTTTGATTTGAATGATTCGTGCGTGAGTTTATCGACTAATGCAAATGTTGATTCCATTATTTCGAGCGATTCTATGTGATGTGTTTTCTTGTCTGTAATGGCTGCAGGACTTTGAGGCGGAGTCGTGGCGAGGCACGAGATGACTGGACTAGGCATAGACGGTGCTGAGGTCGGAGCGGTCGGGATGTGCCAAAGACGTCGAGGACTCGAAGTGGTTGCGAGGCTTGGATGGCAAGAAAAGAGGAAGCTTCTCGGAAGGTGCAGCAGGGGCATTTTGGTAAATGCGTAAGGCTGCAAAGCGGAAGCGGATTCAGTTCGAGTTAATGGGTAAAGCGCTAAGAATTAGCGGGCAAAGCAAATTGTAAACCCGGAAATGAGAGGCTATATAAAGGAGAGGTGACTCCTGGTTGTAGTATGGATTCCTAGGGTTTTAGAATGGGTCTTTGCTTTGGCTCTCTTTTCTCTTTTGATTGAGAAGTTGGTGGAGAGAGCAGAGGTGGTTGTTGCTTTTTTCTTTTCTCTGTGTGAGGAGTAGGCAGGGTTGCTTTCTTATTTTGTCTCTCGTGTGAGTTCTTGGAGTGTGTTGCCCAGGATGGAGAATGGGTAGGACATGGCTGTAAGATGAACACTGCGTAATCGTTCATTTCTCTTCGTATCAGTATGAGAAATCATGAGTTTGAGATGATTTGATTTCCTAGATGTTCTCCTGGTTTTTGTGCCAGCTCAGGTTTCAGAACTGTTTCTTGCTTGTATCTTCCTCGTTTGGTGTTTGAGTTGAATCCTTGATCAAGGAGGTGCAAAATGGATTTGCTTTGAACTGGGAATAATCTCAAGGCCACTTGGCTAGCACATTCTCGAAAGCAACCATTTTATCTCTGCAAATTTCTTCCCGGGAAATGAGATGAAGTCTTTCCCTTGTTTACTCAAAACTAAAGTTTGGAGGCAGGGGAAGTATGGTTTGCTTGATACTCTTGATGACAAGTGATGTGGGTTGTGTTTTCTAGTTGTGAGATCATCTCCCCTCTGGTTTAAAAGTTTCATAAGCAAAGGATTGTTGAATCATGAGAAATATGGGTTTGCTCAACTTCCTCTGTTTTAGCAAAAACTAGGGTTTACTATTTCGGTAAACAGAGGAATCCCCTCGTACTAGAATTTCTTGGTAAAAGATGGTTTGATTCTCGTTCTCTTGATTTCAAGTCTCTTCCCTGGAGTAATCAAGAGTTTCTGGTTCAAGAGATTTGAGATTTACAGGCTATGGAGGTCGATATTACTTTCTTTTCAGGATTTCAGTGCCTTGGTTCAGATTTCGGTTTCAGGTTCATTTTCAATCAAGCTGCTCTTGGTCTGCATTTCTCTGATCCCTGAGGTCATGCTGCTATTAGATTCGAAGTTCTAATCAAACAATCTGAGAAGAACATCAATAGATCAATCATGGGTTCAGATTTGGGTTCGGCTGTATTTACTGTGCCTTTAAATTTTCAGTCAGCTGTCTGATTTCTGCCCATTGCCGAATAGAATAACTTCTCTGTTTTCGGCCTCTATTTGGTTCCTGTTGTCAGCAGCAATTTCAGCCGAACTGATATTTTCTCTGCTCTCTTTTTCAGTTCGGCAGCAGGCTATTTTCTGCACTCTGTGTTTCAGGCTACCTTTCAGTTTTCCGCAAATATAGTCCAGTTCGGTTCAGCTCATTTCGGCAGCATCTAGTTTCTGTTTTCAGCAGCAACATCAGCCTCTTTTGTCTTCAGGTTCTTTGCTGTTTTCAGCCAAGTTTGTTTTCAGTCTTGTTTTCTGTTTTCAGATTTCAGCTTTTCGTTTTTAGTAAATTGCAGGTTTCAGTTTTCAGCAGTTAGTTAGTATGTTTAGTTTGTGTCTACCAGTTTTCAGTATTTCCTTCTTTTCACTCTATTTTGAGTAGCTTATGGTCTTTTGAGTCCTTTTCAGTCTTGGGTTAGGATTATTGATATTCTCTGCTTTTCGGCCAAATCAAAACGTGTAGCCTCCAGTCTGTTCGCTTGATTGTCTTTTGATTTGCAGTGAGCATCCTACTTTCTTGCCTCATAGTTTCTATAGCTATCGGAGCAGAAAGTTTTGTGAGAATATTTCAGGGGCAATTTTTGAAGGCACCATTCATCGCCATCTGTTGCCATTTCCGATCCTACAGTTACGATTGTCTGCGTGGTCGGAGAACCAACAGAGCGGTCGTAGCGACATAAGAGGTGGTCGTAGCCACTACAACATGGTCGTACAGCTACAGGGTGGTCGTAACGGCTAAACGTGGTCATAAAGATCCTGGGACAGTCGTAGAGGCTGCAACAATATACCTTGTACTTTATATATATATATATATATATATATATATATATATATATATATATATATATATATATATATATAGAAAAATACATTCTACACCGGTGTAGTTATACCCACCTCTAATATACCACCTAAACAAACTTGAAATACTCCTTTATCACTTTAGGTACATTTGTATACTAATTATAAGATACTCCAATGTGAACCACACGAAAAACTTGTAAAGGAGTTCATATTTTAGCGTATTTTGTAAATACCCTTATATATGCGCATAAAAGGAGTATGTCGAAAAAATGTACATACCACTAGAAAAATTGTTCATACCACCTAGATGGTCTTAAATACTTGTATACTACACGTACATACCCTCAGTTACGTGAGATACTCCCTACATTACGAGATACGATATAGGGTGTAACTACACCGGTGTGAAAAGAGGCTTCCTATATACGATATTAGAGGTGGGTGTAACTACACCGGTGTAGAATGTATTTTCCTATATATATATATATATATATATATATATATATATATATAAAGTATAAGGTGACATGTAGTTAAAATTAATTTACTACACATATGAAAGTAACTATATCAGATATAAATCCTAATTGATTCTAATCTATTTCTAGTAGTCTTGTTGTACAAAGTGGTATACTCTAACATCTCCCTATAGTCGAAATAAGAGTATGCATACTCGGGCTGGAGAAGAAGCCGACGAAGACACTCAAGCTAGAGTAAAAGCCAACAAAGAATGCCATACGAAGAGGCATTGGTGAAGTTTCTTTCATCGAGGGAGGTCAATGTAGTCCATCAAGGCCATCAAAAAGCAGGTGTTGAGGAAGAGAGACCACATAGGAGATGCGCTGACACAATAGTGGGAGGATTTGACATTTTGACAGCGGTGGTGATGCTTCGATCGGCACAAGAGAGGGCCGAGGCAGGCAGCACACGGTTGCTGGAGTTAGGGGTGGAAACAGATCGGGTATGATCGAATAGTTTCAAATATAACTATAAATCTATATTTTTAAAATAAATATGAATATGAATTCGAATATTCTCGAATACGAATACGAATATTCTCGAATACGAATACGGATATTTTCGAATATGAATTTTCTCGGATACGAATATCGGATAAAACGGATTCCTAGCAGTTTTGCCAATTTTTCATCGGTTTTTGACCGGTTACCGATTTTAAACTACCTAAATTCAAATTTTGTATCACAAAATTCGTACGGATTTTTCATGAGTTCTAGAAATGGAACGAATACGAATCGAATAGTCTCGAATACGAATACGGATATGAATATTCTCGAATACGGATGCGAATACGAATATTCTCAAATACGGATACGAATATTCTTGAATACGAATACAGACATTTTCGAATGCGGATTTTGCTTACCATATTCATGTTTTCTCGGATACAAATATCGGATAAAACGAATTATCCGTTATCGTTTTTCACCCCTAGCTGTGGACGGGTGTTGCACTCCATGTGTTAATTAATGCAGGAAAGAAAAAAATGTGTTGACCGTTAAAGAACAGCACGGGATGACGTCACAACAGTGGATGTCGTGTTGGGAGAAGAGAAGGAGCCACGATGGCTTGGTAAGAGTAAAAAGAAGGGTTGCCTAGAAGAGGAGTCAGAGAAGCCATGCAGCGATCTGGGAAGCCGACGGTAGGGAGTCGAACTTGAATTGCGCACTGGTAGCGGCGAAGAAAGCAGAGAAGCCGACGGTGTAGGTGCGCAGTGATTGGAAGAAGAAGAAAAAAAAAAAGAAGCCCACAACACCGATGTGCAAACACATGACGTTGATCTGCTCGGCCCCTAGCAGATTTGAGGCGTGCAGTAGAATTTTGCGGTGGCTCTTAATAGGCCTAGATGCTAACCCGCTTTGATATCATAAAGGAAGATAATGCAAAATAATTATTAAATGTATTGCTTGAGCCTTGTAGGCATATATATATGCTATATCGGATACAAATTCTAACCAATTCTAAATAGATTATATTTTTTTAGACTGCAACTGATGATTTTCGTCTACGATTTTTAGACAACGACGGACGGTAAAGAAGCCGCCGTGGATGTTGCACATAATTTTGAGATTGGGAAGTCGTTTGGAGAAACGGCTTCTCGAAGAAGTTGTTCTGTTTGTTTCACCTTTCAGAGAAACCAAAGTTAAAAAATATAAAAAAGCCAAAAAGAATATAACCTATCTCTAATACATTTGCCATACAAGTTGTATATTCTAACATTTCTAATAAGAATAGTAGCAATAGCAAACTTGGCCCTTTTATCATCTGAGTTCACCAGGTACGCCAGGACTCGTACAACGTTCTACCTTTTTCCCTGGACAGATGAAACTGTCTGAACAGAGTTCTACTACAACATTATAGAGCTTCTTCACATTCACATTACCATCATGAGAAGAAGCAATCATACGTTGGATGCTAATTCTTTGCTTTTATCTCCACTCTGAAATTGCAATTCTTCGTTGGGTTTTTCTTCACTCCGAGGCACCGATTCTTTTCTCTTCCCCCAGAGGAAAAGATAGAGCCCAGCAAGAATCATAAACATACCGAGAATACTGCATCCATGTAAACAGAGTAAGGTATTATTGTTTGCGAGGAAAACCGAGCAAGTTTTCCTTTTTGTGGGGAAAACAATATAAGGAATTTACAGTGCACATCCATATTGAGATGCTATCTTCATAAACGTCATGTACAAAAATGGAAAAATGCAGTGAGTCAAGGTAGTAGTGAAGAACACTGACAGCACAAAACATTGACGGGTAGGTGGGCCCGCGCTGTGTGACGACCCATGAAATCATCACGAACTTCGCAGCAGTATTGAGTATCGCCTGCGAGAAAAAAAAGAAGATAACAAAGCTCCTATAGTTGAGTACCACAGGCTATTGGGCAAAAAGCAATTGAAAAACAGGCTTTGGATGGGCAAAAATCATCACGAACTTCCACGCATATGGTGGTGCCCAAACGCAGCTCCTCCTTGCTTTGGATGGTACCCGACGATGTTGGTGGGCCACAGATGCAGCCCCTTGCCCTTGTACAGGCTGATCACTAGTGTTCCTCCAACGCAAACTATGGTACCAATCACCTTTATGTTTCCCACCAGGCTTCTCATGTTCAGCGGCTCCTTCCTGAAACAGTCAATTGTTACAGTTCTTACTTCGCTACAGTTTCTCATTCAACTCTGTGCTTTTTTTTTCGGAATTCAGAACGATCTTCTAATCTTATTTTACCTGAAAAGAACCGCGAGGATGAATGTGGCGATAGGGATGATGTTATAGAAATTGATTGCGTATCCTGGTGATGTGTCTCCCAGGCCAATGTAGTACAGACCAGGAATTGTGAATCTGTAAGTAAGCAATAAGTAGAATTTGGTAAAGAGAGGGAATAATATCTGCGCGCGGAGTACTAGCTGAACTGTTGATAAACGAACTCACCCTACAAGTGCACTGGTAAAAATCCATATGAATGCCTTCAATTTAAGCTCCTCCAGCCTCCCTCTACGTCAGGACATTCAGACATCGACATTTACATATATATGGACTTGAAAAACAACAACATATATGCGTTGTGCCGTATTTAGATCAATACAAGAGGAAACATAATTAAACACATCTGCAACAAATATAAGTAGATTAGCAAATACATAATTTGTACGACACTAGTGATGACATGTACAACGAAATTTCCTTCTAAAAAACTACAAATTATGTTCATGCACAACATAAAACAAGAGAAAATTATAGGCAATAGTCATGGTGGGAGCTAACTTCTCAAAGAACATGGCTGAGAGGACGGCCAAGAGGCCCAAGATGGCGCCAAGGAAGAAGCGATAGGCGAGGAGGGTGCAGACGAACAACCCATCGTCAACCACCACCTTGGTGAGCAACATCTGCCCAGTTGTGAAAGTTTGGATGAGCAGTGCATGTGAGGGGACAATGATCGACACAACAAACATGGGGGCCAGTCGAAGAGTAGAATTAGCTGTAAAAGGTTTCCAATCTTTCAGATTACTTTCCTAATTTGTATGCATTTAGTATAATGCTTTTTTTTTGTACTTGGACAACTGTATGCACTTGGGTGATCAAGATGTTCAGCTTGTCAGTGTCACTAACTGAGGAGAACTAGAGAAGCAATGTGCACGACTCACTCATAGTCCGAGCTAGATCCATTCCGAAGATTTAGGACATGTTTTGATAGGGCCTGGGTATTTGAATTTCAAATCTAAAATTTCCCACATAACTCTCCCTCATCCAGACACCCCCTCTGTTAGTTCCAGTTACAATGATGTTACTCCTTGTGATACAAAAAGATCATGCACTTTTGTTCCTCCAAAAAAAAAAAGAACGGTTTGGTTGGGTTTTTTCTACTCTCGATCTGGTGCAGGTTGCACCGTGCAACTTCAACCCTAACCTTTCTGCAATTGCTTACTTAAATGCATGCATTCTCAATTCGATCTTCTTAATTGGGTCGCTAGTTTATCTCGGTGGTTTAAGGTTTAAAGCCCCGTTTTCCTTTTTAAAGACAGAAACATGTAGCTTCTCATCCGTATTCTCTACTTTTTTTTCTCTCAATTGATTTCTTCATCTGTCAGCTTAGTCGTGCTTTCATGCTTTTCATTCTAACAAGAATGGCATTAATCTTAAAGCACACGAAAGGATAAGTAATCACTACCCGCTATTCAGTTCTACTTTAAAAGTTGTGTAAGTCACTTTGAGAAAAGTATAAAAGCACCTCACATATTGATTACATAATGCTGGATGTAGTTTTCTACTTTTTTTCACACAACGCCTATGTGAAAACAGTTATCAACCCATGCACACGGGCAACATCTCTTGAATAATTCTTTTGAGTGTTTGTAACTTATGTAAATGTTTACATTCAATTCATCTAATGCTTACTATCAGTTTTATATTTTTTCTAAAATTTGGAGGTTTTATATTTTAATTTAATATTTCACTTGTTTCCAAATTTATTTCAAAATTTATTTAAATATGGATACCACAATGTTATGGAATGTTTAATTACTAATTAATATGTTTATATTGCATCATTTTGGAATATTTATTTCCAGGGTATATATATCTGTATACCGCAACTTTTTTAGGTTTTTAGTTCTAAATTCAAACTTACTAACATATTAAATTCAAACTTGTACATAAACTTCAAACATGAGTCCTAGTTTGACTCAAACTCAAGTCTTGATATCTTCAATTTGATGTAATCTAAAAATATGTCTCCGATTTGAGCTCCATTACGTACCCCGCATATGACTTGCAAGGTTAGACTTAAATTCTTACGTTCACAAGAGCACAGCGCTCAAAGTCCTGTGTTACTCTTCTGTCTTTTTATTCTCTTCTATCCAGCACCATATATACGTACACATTATAGTTTTTTTCTCTTCCCAAAGTGAGGATTTCTAGCATTTTTTCTACTTTTAGATTAATGTAGAAATTTCTATCTTTTTCGCTGCTAGGATTGATGCCAGAGCTTCTGGAGGAAAAGAAAACTATTTCCGTGTTTAAATTTATTCCTAATTTTTAGTCTACATATGTTCCAAAATTAATTTTATACCGAATTTAATTCTATTCCTGACTTTCATTTATACATATTCCAAAATCAATTCTACTTATAAATTTATATATATACATATTTTCTTTAAAAAGTTGAAACAATATAGAAATACAGAGTAATTAACTTACGGAAACTTGTTTGGTTCATTTTTTTGGTAGCTTGGTTCGTCCATAAGTAAATAACGCATGATGCCGGAGTAGAAACCAAGCTCATGTTGGCATGATAGTTATGTGTCTGTAAAACTTGAACTTGTGTTCAGGTGAAATTGGATGTTGACCTCTAAGCCATAGATGGCAATATCTGTGAAACCAAAGGATTAGACATTTTCTTTTTCTCGATTAACATGGATATTTCTATCTTTTTTGTAACATCGTGATTTTCAGTGCCTTTTTGAAGTTTTCAAAACAAAAATAGCCATTTAGATTTTTCTTGAATTAATTAAAGCTTACTGTAAATTTTGATAAAATAAAAAAGATTTATTTTTAATAAATAAGCTTTCATTAAATTAAAACCAGATTTATTTAGGTTTCTTGGAATGCAAGTAATTTTTTAGCATTTTCTTGGTTTTTTTTATTTATTTGCTATTTTCTATAGCTCAATCTTCTTTTTCTCCTTTTCTTGGTTTTTCTGGATTTATTTGCTATTTGCTATTTTCTAGAGCCCGGGCCAATTCCATCTGTGCGTCCGACCCACTCCACCAGCCTAGCTTGCTCACCACGCTGCGCCACGCGTCGTCAATCCGAGCTGCTTTGCCACCTGTCGGCCATCCAAGCCATCTTGTGTGCCGGCCATCCGATTCTCGCCTCTACCATGTTTCGTTTATCGAGATACACATGCACTGTTCCTCTTCTCTAACATGAAGCTACGTCATGTTTGTCCGAGAGACCACCTCAACGTGCATGCCTCTCCGTTGCGGAGTCCTCTCCTGTGTCGTAACACCTTATGACCACGTTCAATTTCTTCACAACGTGGTCATAGCACCTTACGACCACGTTCACTTCTTCACTACTATCGACCGCGCTCGCTTCTTCACAACATGGTCGTAGCACCTTACGACCACGTTCAATTTCTTCACAACGTGATCGTATCACCTTACGACCACGTTCACTTCTATATTACGGTGGTCATAGCGCCTTACGACCACGTTCAAACTTCTCTACTGTGGTCGTATCACCTTACGACCACGTGCAGTTGTGGTCGTAGCTCTTTACAGTCACTTCCTGTTGACTGGCCGTGATCGTAATGCTTTACAATCACGTCTTCGATTCTTCACTTGCCGTGGTCGTAAGGTGATGTGTCACCGTTCTGTATCAAGTATGAGTTTAGTAAGTCGTAGTTGAGACCGACTACCTCAATGTTTTAGAATCTTTGCATCTAGATGGATCCCTATATTCCTACATGTAGCTTGCATGTAGAACGCTTTATGTGGAGGCGTGGCTTGTAGTTCATAATGCATTGAGACTAAAACTAGAGTATATCAAGTCAAGATTAAGGGGAGATTATTATAAATAATCTTGACTTAGAGTTCAAGACATAGTAGAGTCCGTCTCCATGTGTAACTCAAGTTGAAATTATGTCCAACTTGAAGTCTGAATACGTATACTAGTAGGAGAATATTAGCCTACATATTGAGGAGTCTTGTAGCTAGTTTTGTAAGAATAGAAGTAAAAGAAAAGGGGAAGCAAGTAAGAGAATAAAGAAATTCAGAAATTTTTCTGTGTTCTCTTAGTTTATATGTGATATATGCGTTTTTTTCTAGAACAAAGTTAACACGGTCTGGTATTACCCATTTCTTGCTACCGACAAAGACAGATAGCGCCACCTGGTGGTCCTACCCATTTCTTGCTACCGACAAAGATAGCTAGCGCCACCTGGGAGGCTAGGCTCAGCAGGTGGTGCATCCACAGCATATTATCTTCCATAGAAAAGGCCGTGATCGTCTCTGATGAGGACATCACTTCTTCGGATACACACAACACTCCTCCACTTATTATTCAAGGACCAATCACTAGAGCTCGCGCCCGACAATTGAATTTAGAGGTGAGCTTGTTCCTAAGTACTTCTTTTGGTTCATTTGAGAATCGATTGCTACCTAATGATTTAATTATGATTAGGAACCATGGAGAGGATCAAGAAGTACTTGGAGAAGGGCTACGAGGCGCACAAGTCCAGCAAGGCGGACGAATCATGTTGGATGTCCAACTCAAACCGACTTGAATCAATTCGAGTCGAGGACAGCTGCACTAAAGCGGACGCCCAGATCGCATCCGGACTCCGTTTTGGACGTTCCACATATGTATGGAAAGCGAGAAGATAACCTTCGAAACAAGTGGACGTCCGAATCTGTCAGTCTTTGCGACACCGTCTTTTGGGCCGTTCGGCTTTGTATCGTGTTGGAGTCCATTAAATGCAGCGTCCGGGGTTTTGCACGCCTTACTCCTTTATATACAGCCGCCACCCCACCATTAGGGTTGGGTTTTGCTTAGATTAATTCGTCTTTGAACAGTTTAGCCATCATCGGTTTGTGAAACCCCAATTTTCGAGTGCTTCATCAATATATCGCAATTTGGTTGTGTTCTTCCTTGTTCTTGCTTGTGTTCTTGATTCGCGGCGAGGATTAGCCTTCTTGGCAAGGTCAACCGGCGGTGCGGTTGATAACACGAGGAGACGTGGTGCTGCGATTGCGGGGTTGAACGTGTCGTTCGGAGCCGGATCGATTGTGTCGCGCCTCCACCAAATCGAACATATCCGAACTGTTGGAAGATCGGGACCCGTTCCCATCAAGTGGTATCGAGCTTGGTGTTCCTCGAGTTCGAGTTACCCCACCTTTGTTATTTTCGGTTTAGTCCTAGAGTCCAAGAAAAGCCCTACAAAAAATTGTAGTCATAGGTTGTTTCTGTCCTAGATCTCGTTTAGCCTTTGCACAAGTTGATTCCGAGTCCGTAGTGTTGAGTTTGTGTCCTTAGTCGAGTTGTGTTGCTGGTTTAGATCGTGTTTTGTTCGAGTTGTATTCCTTCCGCTACCACCCTTCAAACCCTAGTTTGTCACCCATCGCGTTTTCCACCCTCTGTTTTGCTTTCCACCCATATCCCACCCTCTGTTAACCCTCTGTTTCGTCATCCATCACGTCTCGTGATCACACCGAATCATCCCCACCTTTCCCGAGCTTCCGCCACCGATTCCACAATTCCCTCCACCCGATCTTCGTTTTCACCCCACAAAGAACCATAACTTGAGGTTCATCTTCAAGCGGCCATAACTTTTGCATCTGGACTCGAAATCGGTTGCTTTTTTTTGAAATTGGGTGAAATTAAATTTACATCCGAAACTCCCTACTTTGTCGGGTTCGTGAATTTATTTTCCCGAAATTCGGCCTGGAAAGTGTAGTACTCGCTCCGGCGAATCACCGAATTTACAGCACATTCATTAATTTCTGTAGGCCACTCCTTACATCCGATTGAGTTGCAACTTTGTGTGGTTCCTATTGCTGTGCTCTGCTCTGTGAAAAAAATATAAAAAAAATACAAAAAAAAGAAAAATTTCGGCTATAGTAGAGAGGAGAGAGAGTGCTATCCATAGCCGCCAACAAAAAAAAAGAAGAAAAAAAAAGAAAACAGAGCACAGTTTTAGGTGCCATCAATTTATTTGTTTTGTTCTTATGTGAATTGAGCTTCTCGATTGCACGCCCTCTTTGTTCTTGTCGTTGCTTTCATATTCATTCTTGACTCCTTGTTCATCATCTCATACTTGATATAGGACACATTTAGGCCAGCAACTAGGACCATACTTTGGACATTTATTCAGCATTACTATCTCGTTATTGATTTGTGTTCTCTTGACATATTTGGCCTTCAAACTCCATATATCTACTGGATAGCACAGTTTTGACCTTGCAATCGTACCACGCTCGACAAGGTATCACGAACCGACCACCGGTTGTACCACCATTGCTTTGGTAAGCACACTTGCAAGAGCTTGGTAAGCCACTTCCTTTGCGGGTTCCCACTCCCCTTCCTTTGTAGTTGATAGGGATCATCCTTTTGTTTTCCTGTATTTCCACTAACCATGGCGATGCGAAGAGGACGGGACACGGTCGATTTCAACGAGTGTGTTAGTCGCGGCCGCCTACAAGCTGCGCTCGACAAACAAACGCTTCACTCACCGATCTCGCGCGCGAGATTGGACACCATCGTCGCCGCCATTACCAAGTTGAACACCACGGAAGGCATTGAGCGGGTGGGCGGCGGATGGTGACCTCACCGGTCGGATGGACACATTGAGGCACGCCTACCACTGTCAATGACGGCCATCATCATGATGAAGCCACGGTATGATGCGATGGCAACATTGATCGGCGGGCGACACAAGATGCACGACTACGTCGGCGTCTTGACAAAACCGACATGGTATGGGAGGTACTAACGAGAACCGTCATGGTAACGATGACCCTTTGCTAAAGTCAAGTTTACTATTCCATCTTTTTCGGTCTTTATGATGCTGAAATATATCTTGATTGGGAGATGACGGTGAGAGCGAAGTTTAACTCTCACTTAGTTCTGAGCAACATAGAGTTAGACAAGCTACTAGTGAGTTTAAGGACTTTGCTATTATCGGTGGAATGAACTAAGTACCATGCACTTACAACTCGATACATGGGAGCGCTTAAAAGAAGCTATGCGTGTCGTTTTGTTCCTCCCTCATATAAACTTGAATTGAGAAAAAATTGCAGCGCTTAGAACAAGGTGATAGTTCATTCAAGACTATTATCTTGAGCTTCAAAAGGGTATGGTGCGTTGTGGGGTTGTTGAGGACACGGAGGATAAGATTTGTCGTTTCTACGGGGTTACTGGCGTGAAATTCGGACATTGTTGATTATAAAGAATTTACTCATCAACCGGTTGTTCCACCTTGCTATGCTTGCGAAAAAGAATTGCGGGGGCGCTACGAGAATCGGCTAAGGCACGCACCGGACGACCCTTCTACACGCCGCGACGACTACATCGGCGGGGCGCCCAGTCTTCTTGAGTTTCGTTCTCCTACACCACCTGTGAACAAGATGGCAGCAGCGCCACCGAAGCCACCTTCCACGACTCGCCTTGCAGATTCTACAAAAAATTCTTTGCAGGGTCCAGCCAAGAGTTCTTCTTCCGTGGCTTCAACGGGCGCTCCTCCGGCATTCGATGCCACCGCTGCCATGGGCTTGGTCATGTGCAAAAGAATTGCCCTAGCCAGCGGGCATACATCGCCACGAAGATGGAGGCTACATCGACGCCGGATATCGAGGAGGATGATGATGTTGCTGCGCCACGGACGACAATGGCGGTGGTGATGACGACCTCGTCCTTGGTGGGGCGTCCACAGCGACGCTACGGAGCATCATTGTGCAGCGAGTCCTCAGCACACAGTACAACAACCCGATAAACTTCAACGCCATAATTTGTTTCAGACCTTCTTTGCAATCAAGAACCGGCGTGCACGTGTCATCATTGATGGAGGAAGTTGCAACAACTTGGTGAGTTCTGATTTGGTCAAGAAGCTTGGCTTGACCACGCGACCGCATCCACATCCATACCATATTCAATGGTTAAATGACTCGGAAAAGCTAAGGTAACGCAAATATGCCGAGTCCATTTTCCATTGGTGCTTATGTTGATCATGTTGATTGTGATGTGGTTCCCATGCAAGCATGCTCTCTGTTATTGGGTCGACCTTGGGAATTTGATAATGATGCTTTACACCATGGTAGTAGTAACACATACACTTTTATGCATAAGAAAAGAAAGTTACTTTCTTGCCTTTGACCCCACTGAAATTATAGAGGCCGATAGGGCGAGAGCTCTGCTAATGATCCAAAGGAACATGATAAAACTGAAAACAGCAAGTACTCCATTTGAAAAATTCTGTTATGCTTGCCACAAAATCAGACCTTGCTGCAATTGATGATGTTAATGATACATGCTATGCTTTTGTGTGCAAAGATGCTTTATTTTCTCTTGATAATATGCCTTGCACTTTGCCTGCTCTGTCACTAACCTTTGCAGGAGTTTAGAGATGTTTTCCGATGAGATACCTCCAGGACTTCCACCCATTCGAGGGATTGAGCACCGTTGATTTGATCCTCGGGCGAGCCCGCCAAACCGTGCGGCGTCTGGGACCAATCCCAAGAGACTAAGGAGATTCAGCGCCAAGTCCAAGACCTTTTAGACCGTGGGTACGTGCGTGAGAGCCTTAGTCCTTGTCTTGTTCTGTTCTTTTGGTTCCCAAAAAAGATGGTTCTTGGCGTATGTGTGTAGATTGTAGAGCCATTAACAACATTACTATACGGTATCGTCATCCTATTCCTAGGCTAGACTACATGCTTGATGAGTTGTGTGGTGCTATAATTTTCACAAAGATTGACTTGCGTAGTGGATACCACCAAATAAGACCGAAACTTGGCGATGAATGGAAAACGCTTTTAAAACTAAGTTCGGCTTGTATGAGTGGTTAGTCATGCCTTTTGGTTTAACTAATGCACCTAGCACTTTCATGAGATTAATGAACGAGGTTTTACGTCCTTTCATTGGCAAATTTGTGGTCGTTTACTTTGATGATATCTTGATTTATAGCAAGTCCATGGATGAACATTCGACTCACTTACGTGCTGTTTTTAATGCTTTGAGAGATGCACGTTTGTTTGGTAACCTTGACAAGTGCACCTTTTGCACGGATCGAGTCTCTTTTCTTGGCTATGTTGTGACTCCACAGGTAATTGAGGTTGATAGAGCCAAGGTGGAGGCGATATGGAGTTGGCCCACGCCCACCACGCCTCCCAAGTCGCGGAGTTTTCTTGGCCTTGCAGGATTTTATCGCCGCTTTGTCAAAGAATTCAGCACCATTGCGACACCGTTGATTGAGTTGACAAAGAAGGGTGTCGTGTTCCATTGGGGGCCATCACAAGAGGAGTCCTTTAATCTTTTGAAGGACAAGCTTACGCACGCACCATTGCTCCAACTTCCGAATTTTGGTAAGACTTTTGAACTCGAATGTGATGCTAGCGGAATTGGTATTGGTGGTGTTTTGATGCAAGAAGGCAAACCTGTTGCCTACTTTAGCGAAAAATTGAATGGTCCTGTTCTTAATTATTCCACGTATGATAAAGAATTGTATGCTCTTGTTCGTTCTTTAGAGACGTGGCAACACTATTTATGGCCTAAAGAATTTGTCATTCATTCTGATCATGAATCACTTAAGCATATTCGTAGTCAAACCAATTTAAATCGTAGACATGCTAAGTGGGTTGAATTTATTGAATCTTTCCTTATGTCATTAAACACAAGAAAGGGAAGGATAATGTGATTCTTGATGCTTTGTCTCGACGCTATACCATGTTATCTCAACTTGATTGTCGCATTTTTGGTCTTGAAACTATTAAAGAACAATATGCTCTTGATGCTGATTTTAAGGATGTGTTGTTGCATTGTAAAGAGGATCAAGCATGGAATAAATTCGTGATCAATGATGGGTTTTTGTTTAGAGCTAACCGCCTATGCATTCCAGTTGGATCCGTTCGTCTTTTGTTGTTGCAGGAGGCGCATGGAGGCGGTTTGATGGGACATTTTGGTGCTAAGAAGACGGAGACGGAGGACGTTCTGACCACACACTTCTTTTGGCCAAAGATGAGGCGAGATGTTGAGCGGTTTGTGGCTCGCTGCACTACATGTCAAAAAGCTAAGTCTCGCTTGAACCCACATGGATTATATATGCCACTTCCTGTTCCTTCTATTCCGTGGGAAGATATTTCTATGGACTTTGTTTTAGGGTTGCCTAGGACTAAGAGGGGGAGGGATAGCGTTTTTGTTGTTGTGGATCGTTTTTCTAAGATGGCTCACTTTATCCCATGTCATAAAACCGATGATCTTTGTTCATATTGCTAACCTCTTTTCAAAGAGATAGTTCGTTTGCATGGTATGCCTTCTACTATTGTTTCGGATCGTGATGCCAAGTTCTTGAGTCACTTTTGGCGTACTCTATGGAACAAGTTGGGTACAAAGTTGTTGTTCTCCACCACATGTCACCCACAAACTGATGGCCAAACCGAGGTGGTGAACCGCACATTGTCTACCATGTTGAGAGCTATTTTGAAGAACAATTTGAAGCTATGGGAAGAGTGCTTGCCGCATGTTGAGTTCAGTATATAATCGAGCGGAACATTCCACCACCAAGGTAAGTCCTTTTCGGTAGTGTATGGATTCAATCCCGTGCCCTATTGATATTTTACCTTTGCCTATTAGTGAGAGAGTTCATAATGATGCTAAGGGCGTGCTGATTTTATTATCAAAATACATGAGACTACTAAGGCAAACATTGAACAGATGAATGAAAATATAGGATTCTTGGTAGTAAAGGTAGAAAGGAAGTTAAACTTGAACCGGGTGATTTTGTTTGGTTGCACTTGCGAAAGGATAGATTTCCTGAATTAAGAAAGTCAAAATTGATGCCTAGAGCTGCTGGTCCTTTTAAGATAGTTGAGAAGATAAATGATAATGCATATAAACTTGAGTTGCCTCCCGAGTTTGGGGTTAGTCCCACCTTTAACATTTCAGATTTGAAGCCATACTTGGGAGAAGAAGATGAGGCTGAGTTGAGGGCAACTCCGCTTCAAGAGGGGAGGATGATGAGGACATCACTTCTTGGATACACACAACACTCCTCCACTTGATATTCAAGGACCAATCACTAGAGCTCGCGCCGACAATTGAATTTAGAGGTGAGCTCGTTCCTAAGTACTTCTTTTGGTTCATTTGAGAATCGATTGCTACCTAATGATTTAATTATGATTAGGAACCATGGAGAGGATCAAGAAGTACTTGGAGAAGGGCTACGAGGCGCACAAGTCCAGCAAGGGCGGACGAATCATGTTGGATGTCCAACTCAAACCGACTTCGAATCCAATTCGGGTCAGGACCAAACTTCACTAAAGCGGACGCCCAGATCGCATCCGGACTCCGTTTTGGACGTTCCACATATGTATGGAAAGCTGAGAAGATAACCTTTCCAATGGCTCTGGTATCATATCAAAATTCCTTCTGAGTCAACGGGAATCGTCGAAACAAGTGGACGTCCAGAATCTGTCAGGGTGCTGCGACACCGTCTTTTGGGCCGTTCGGCTTTGTATCGTGTTGGAGTCCATTAAGTACGCGTCCAGGGGTTTTGCACGCCCCTTACTCCTTTATATACAGCCGCCACCCCCACCATTAGGGTTGGGTTTTGCTTAGATTAATTCTGTCTTTGAACAGTTTCGCCGTCATCGGTTTGTGAAACCCCAATTTTCGAGTGCTTCATCAATATATCTGCAATTTGGTTGTGTTCTTCCTTGTTCTTGCTTGTATTCTTCGATTCGCAGGCGAGGATTAGCCTTCTTGGCAAGGTCAACCGGGCAGCGCACGGTTGATAACCTGAGGAGACGTGGTGCTGCGATTGCGGGGGTTCGGAACGTGTCGTTCGGAAGCCGGATCGATTTGTGTCGCGCCTCCACCAAATCGAACATATCTAGAATCTGTTGGAAGATCGGGACCCCGTTCCCATCAGTCTCCTACCCACCAAGGTGGAGCAGCATGAACGGCACCAAAAAGAGCATGAGCCCATGGCGCAGACCATTGATGTGGAGAGCAAGATGGCCAAGGACAAAGATTGCCAACCGAGTCGGCTGACACATCAGTGATGTAACACCTCAGAACCCACATTATCCTGAAATGCCACTAAAACCACTCCACAACAAGTCAAATTACAAGATAAAATAAACTGGCAACAATTCCTAAACAAGATAGGATAAGCGGAAGCATAAACAACTAAGGGAAAACAGGATAGTGATAACAATTCAATAATTAAAATCAACCTCCAATAGATTAACCAAAAGAACAGTTCACAAATTTAACATGTAATATCCCAAAATTTTAAATTTGAAAAGGTAAAGCTTTTGAATTATTTTTGCCATATATTCTATTTGAATTTTGATTTTTATGGTGTTTCTCTAAATTTCAGTTGAGGTTCTAGTAAATGAAGAAGATCCAGGAAGAATTGAACAAATGGTAAATTATGACGGACCTATGAACATAATAGAAAGTTAAGTTCTAAAAGACGAATCTGAAAATATGACCCAGCATAAGGAGGGAGAAAACCCGAGTTACAATATAAAATCTCATTTTGGAGACAATAGCATACGAAACCCAAATTTGGACATTCAAAGATTTATATATATACAAATTATAGCAAAAATAAATAAATAAATAAAATAAAAAATAGAGGACTATTAGATTTTGTATCTATGAAATCTAACCAAAGCTTGAAACAAAATCAACAATTTTAATTAGGAAATAGAAATGCAAAACTCAAGATTCAAAATTTCAAAAACTGCTAAAGTTTCACATATTCTCTCATTCATTTAACTCTCTCTCTCTCACTTCCATGTGGACCCACCCTCTCTCTCCCTCTCTTTTCCTCTGCCTACCAATGAACCCGGCCCTTCCTCCTCCCTTCTTTCTTTTCTTCCCGAGCGCCCACGCCTTCTCCCTTTTCTCCTCCTCCCTCTTCCCTTCTGTGGCCGTAAGCCGTCCGCGTCTTCCCCTTTTTTTGTCTCCCCTGCGCCGAAATCCCCGGAGAAAGCATGCTCTGCCTCCCTGCCATGTGCCGCGTCATTAGCAAGCCCTGCCACCCGCGAATCCTGCCGACGCCCGTCCCCTCCGCGTCGAGCCCCGCGCCCTGCTCCCATCGCCTCCGTCCACCGAGCCCCAAGCCGGTCCTTGCCCAGCGGCTTCTCCCCGCCGCTCGGTCCTTCGCCACCGCGCTCCCCTGCCCCATCTGCCGCTATAAGAGCCTCCAGTTTTTCTTTTCTCCTTCCGCGTCATTGCCTCTTCCTCCTCCCCCACCTTCCTCCTTTTCTCAAATCTCCGGCCGCCGCCATTCCCGCCGCCGCCTCCTCCTTGGCCGATCTCCTTTCGATTCCTCGCCGGGGAAGCACCTTCTCAGTGCCCTCAACCCGTCCCAACCGCCAATTGAGGCTCTCCTTGCTCGAGTTCTCTCGCCACCGTGAGCTCCACCCGCGCCGCCGCCGGTACACGTCGCCAGACCTCCCTGATGCCTCTCCGGCTCGGCTGTTGGCTCGGTACGCTCCACCTCCACCCCCTCATGCTCAAGCACCCTCCCCTTCCCTTCCTCTTCTCCCACGGCGCCGCCACCCCGAGCTCACCTCGCCGCCGGCCGCCCTTAGCGCCGCTGACCCCTCCTAGCGCCGTCCTGGGGCACGGCACCTCTCCCATTGGCCTCCCCACCTCTGGTGGAATCCATTTTGCCGGTCACCACACCCTCCCCGGCCGCCCCTCGCCGCCGGCACCACCGCCCAGACATGGCCCCGAGCTGCTCTGCTTCAAGGGACTGACATGCTGAACTAAGAGGATATAACATCCTATATGGGTAGGCAACGCCTTGAAGCTCACTTGGCTATCACCGCTAATCCTCCCCGGGCTCCCTCGGCCGCTGTTCGAGCCCGCTCACGCCACGCTGGCGAGGTCGAGCCCGTTCTTTATTTTCTGGTGACGGGTGGGCCCTACACTGTCGGCGACAAGACGCTCTGGCGTGCCCGCCACCGAGCCCCGCCTGTCGAGGCGGAAGGAGAGAGTGGGCGGTCGCGCCCGGTGGCCCGCCTGTCGGCGCCCGCGTGAGTGGGTGCTGTCTGTGGGCCCCACCTGTCAGAGTTTTTATAATTTCTGTATTTGATTAAACCGAAAGAATTCAAATGGACATAGCTTATTCATTTTAACTCCAAATTGAATGAAACAAATTTCTAAATTCATCTAAAATCAAGATATGTCCAATGGAACCAAAATCATGATTTTTGAAGCTCATTTAAATTTAGAAAATAATTTAGAAAAGCTAATGAAATTTAAATAGGGTGCAAAATAGATTATAGGACATTTAACATGGATTTAGTTGTCATAAAAGGATAAGGTGCCTATAGTATTTATTCTAAAATCCAAATTAATTAGAGGCATTAATAAAGAAAAGTGGCTTTTGTTAAATATTCAAGTTAAATAAAGATACCCTTAATGATAATTAGAATAGGTGTCCAAAATTTAATATGCCATCTTAAATAAACCCTAAAAGTAGTTGTTGATAACTAACAAATGTTAAAATGCAACCTTGTCTCAAACCACCCGAACCGATCATTAGCTCATAACAAACCTAAATCAAGATTATTCAGATTTATTTGGATCTTTTAAGTTATTTGCCTTTATTTGGATTCAGTTGCTTAGCACGTAATTAGAGAAGTCGAAGTCCTGAAGAATCGAGGAATCAAGCGTGAACCAGGGCGAGGTGTAGATAAAGACCAGACGCTCAAGAGAAGCCTTTGTGTGAGCTCAAGACCACGGTAAACCGTGCCAGGCGAGTCAATACTTTGATCATATTGAACCTACATTTTCTGCAAATTACTTTTGTTTAAATTATCAAAATACATGCTATTATTTTATGTACAAATACATGTTTAATTTAAGATCCTAGTCATATGCCCATGTTTACCTTGATTAGTATTACACTCCCTTTTGAATACTTGATTATGTGAACCTTGTCACCCTAGCAAAAAAAAATTATGATAGTAACCTTTCGAAAATAAGTCCTTAATTATATGCCATGCTTAGTATTGCATAGATACTCATGGGCGTGAGAACGCCCAAGCATCACTTTTAATCATGAGAAAGTTTGGTTGGGCAGTCATGGTGGTAATGACTGATATGTGTTGGATATGATTATTTTATGCTCCCAAAAACCCCAACTTGCTTGAATATCTGGGCGGATGATTTGGGGGCTGGTATGTGGTGCAGTGGAAGCACAAATTATGAAGTGTGGTAGAACCGCCCAGGTTTCTAAGGACCGAATCTTGTCATGACCTCCTGTGTAAAATAGTACAACCACAAGTCTGTAAAATACAACTTGGCTAAGTAGATTTATCGAAACCCCTGGATTCATCTCACCAGTAGTGGATAGAAGTGGACAAGCAAGGGCAGAGGAGGCCTAAAGGGACACCGAGTGGAGGGTGAAGTTTACCAGTCGTACTAGCGCTGAGGGGAGTGGAGCCCGAATAACACTAGTAGCCGTGGTGAACATCCCGTGCATAGATGGGACCCACCGCAAGTGGACAGTTTCCCATAAAGTGAGATGATAAAAGGGACTAGATATTTTGAAAAGTCACCGTGATGGTCTGCTCAACCACATGACTAAGGAATCATATGGGGCAATGAGTTGATTGTCTCTTGTGGTGAAAGTGTACAAACTCTGCAGAGTCAAAACTATTCGAATAGCCGTGCCCACGGTCATGTGCGGACATGGGAACTTAACCAGATATAGTTCTATTTCAAAAACTTTGTGGGTGGGATTGGAAAAAGTGGAGGGCAGTGCAAGGCCCTGATTTGAGTTACCCTGGGTGTCGCCCCAGTGATAATGTAAGCGGCTATAACGCTGAAGGATTAAGCATATGGTGCAGATGCCATGTAACAGTGGATGGAATTTGAATCGCTATTGTTATTGCATTCTCTTACACATTATATTTTTGTTCAAACTGCTAAGTCTCAGGAAATTCCTAGTATTATATTTGTAAATGACAATAATACTTAACACCAAATAAAAGGTCAGGAAGAATAAATAGAGATGTAGAGAAGAAGATAGTTGTTATGGTAAAAATATAAAATATGCTGGTGGATGCATGTCGATCATAAAAGGGGACGATAATGTGGATTCTGGGAGTAAATTGGTGGAGTTTAAATGAATATATATAGGCTAGGTAGATGATTTAAATGATTCTTGGGGAATTAGGGAGTACAAAGGTAATTGTTGGATTACGACACTGTTAACTAATATAAACTCTTGGGAGATGTTGGCTATAATGAAATTAATAGGATTCGATCAAATGCTAGATGGATGAATTGAATTTTTGGAAACTTGGAGATATGATAATTGGGGTATAAACCTAATCATTGATATTCTTGGAGGAGGTGTACTAGTGAATTAATTAGAGATAGATAAAATAAGGTGGATTATCGGAAGTGCCAATTTATGGTTTTGGGGATCAATGACCGAAACGATTGGATTGTTAGGAAGTCCTAATACGAATGATTTTGATGGAATAAAAGGTAATTATGCCAGGGGATTATAAGAAATTGTGAGGTGAAGAATTGATGAATAGCAATCACAAGATTGGATTATTAGGAAATTATGACACAACAGATACCGGTGGATACAAAATAAAGGACACCAGATTTTCACTAGAATGAGGAACTAATTAAATTGTTGAATAATGAGCCTAAGATTGGATTTATGAATTGGTGGTGGATATTCTGACCCATGTACGGAATTGGTAACTTCGATTCGATTATTGAATATTTTGAATGATGCAATAGAAATCATTTAAGTATTGGATTATAGATAAATGGTGTAGTTAACGAGTTGGCAATTGGTGGATCTGAGATCGGGATTATACGGTTCTGGTGAAATTTGAGATTGGAGGAATAAATTTATGGGAAAGCTAGGATTATTTGAGATTCAGATACCCATGGCTGGATTAATGAAATGGTGGGTTGTGAAATGGAAAAGTGTATAATCGGTGGATTAAATAAATGATGACACTCGCTGTTCGGAGTTATAGACAGTCATAATAACACCATGATTAAATAATATGAATAATGCTAAGAGCAATTTCTGGCAAATAAAACAACCCGAGCCTCTCTTTTGATTAGCCATGCATACTATTTAATTACATCCTGTGTATTGGCTCACGGAGCACGGTGATTAGTGTGCTCACACTCGCTCTCATAACAAATCCAGAATCAAGATTCAGTTCACTACGCCTCAACAACACTATTGCTCATAACGACAAAGAAGATGAAGATATCAAGGGCTAGGTCGCGAACCTTCAGTTGGCTGCCTGTGGGCATGTCCTGAAGGTCCCACTTGTGTGCTTCGTTCTTCCGCTGCTGCAATTTACTGATTTCAGCCTAATCGGCCCATGTGTAAGTTTACTATTTTATTTATGCTTCCGCATGGTATGTATTTGATATTCATTATCTGTATCTGTGAGCACTATCTACTGATCCAGGGAATAGTGCAATAGATCACAGAGGATTCCGGATAGTAAAATCTGAGGTCCCTACTTAACACTATTATGTTGAATCAATCATTGACGAGATAGCTACGCAAAAGACTAGAATCTCTTCGTCTTTATTACAGCATAAAACTATGATCCAAGTGCATCAATATGGTGCCGCTCTACCCTTCCCATGCATGCTCAAAGACCACCTGTAGGGGGGAAACAAGGGTGAGATAAAAATCTCAGCAAGCAAACAGTTTAACATGCTATTCAAACTACAAACAATTATACATCATCATTTTTGTTTCTATACAACCACACCACAATTCATGTCCACAATTATTTAACCACCACAAACTTCCACAAATCATAGCTCATAAATCTTATAATCAGTTGGCATATGAATACAGTTATTCCATCCACAATTAAATGCATATGAATGCTATCATGCTATGCTCCACTACACCCTTTCCTAACAAGATAAGAGTGTGCATCATACTACGGTAATGTACGATGCTGTACCGGTACGGTCACGACTATAAGCGATGATATCCACAATGCAAATGTCATGATATGTTATGAATGATATGATAATCATAAACCACAAGAACTCTGACCTCAACGGAGAATCCACATGTTCCACAACATATCCACAACCACATATCCACCACGTAGTTATTTTTATATTCCGCATTTAACACATTAAACAAATTGCCACATGACTACGAGTAATTTATCCAAACATATCAATTGATCAATAATTGCTACCATAATCTCATTTAGAAAACATGCAACCATGGCATAACATATCAAATTACGATAATCATGTAAATTGCAAGTAGTAAGAATAACGAGTTTAACGGTAGCACATTTGCTATGTTTACTTGCCTCTACCGACGAAGCGAAGCAAATCACGTGCGTTCAGGAGCAAAACCACTTGTCCAAAAGTACCTCTCAGCACAAAACAACAGCAATGAAAACGTGTCTTAAGAAGTAAAGATGTCGCTAGAACCCCGAACCCACACATACTCCTCTCCGCTTAATAATTCTTCAATTTACCCACTGCAGCGCCGCTGCTTAATATTTTTGTATCTTTAACAATATTAAGCCATTTACAGCAAATGATATATTTATGGATTTCGCACTTAAATACCTTCACTTTTCATGTAGATCACATATTTTTATTTTGATCCTAGCAAGTTGTAACTTATTGCGCAAAATAGAGGACGTTCTCTGTTCTGGCAATCTGGGTAGCCAGATTCTAATGCGTCCCAACCACAGTGTAAGGCTCTAAAACTTATGATTTTTATACAGCTGTTAGATTATTGAATTCCCTACATTTTTTTCAATTGTGACCAAAAACATAAAAATCATCTACTACCCCTAAATCACACTTGAACAACAATCTGCCCTAATCTGCACCCCTGACGGACAGCGAGGTTCCCGACCCTGCTATGCCCAAATCCCGCGGACAAACATTGTAAAAACATTACCGTAGATGGGTCTCGACGTTCTCTACAATTTTCCTTTTGGGAAGACCTGAAGAAAAAATCGTTTCTTAGGTCTAAACTATGCAAATAGACGCGCTGCGTGGATTGATCTACAGACAGACAGTAGGAAATCCCTAATCGGGGAATCTAATTGCTAATCCCCCACCAATTCTTAGGCTAAGAACTCTAATTACAGCAATAACAGAGGGATTTGAGATGAGGAAGAGTTACCTAGAGGATCCCTTGGGATCACCCCTCTTCTTTCCTCCTCCTCTTCTCCTCCTTCTCCTCTTCTTCCTTCTCTTCCCTTTCTTCTTCTTCCTTCTCTTTCTCCTTTGCACCAATGGACAACAGCTATAGAGGGTGTTGGAGGCACAACCTGGGAGGGAGGGTGCGGCCAAGGGGTGGGGAAAGAGGGGTTGGCGGCTAGGGGGAAGAGGGGGGTGCAGCTAGGGTTTTGTGGGGAGGGGGTGCGGCCACCCCTTGGGCTGGAAGGCCCATGGCGGTCGGCCCACTCTCCAGGAAGTTCACTTAGAGGTTTTTTTATTTATTTTATTTATTTTACGCTATTCCATAATTTTTTTATTTTTTCCTTCCCGCGATTTCCCGAAAAACCGGCGACTCTGCGATTAATTTAAAGCCGATGCCGAAACGACGTTCAGGATATTACAGGTGAACCATAGTTACATCCTCAGGACACTGGAGGTGGTACTCTTCCTATTACCCGAGAAGAAGAGAAGGAAGGCTTGCAAGGCAAAGCTCACAAGCGCCATGAAGTGGATCTCCCATTCATTCCAGTACAGGATTCAGAAATGAATTTGCCAGATAACTTCTTGTTTCTACGTTTGACAAGTTTAACTCATGGCTGTAAGGCATGTGAAGTCGTGAAGATTTGTGCGCTTGCACGAAATTGTGCACAAATACAACCATATGTATACAGTACTACAAAAAGGAGTAGCTAGGAAGATAGACTTATATTGTGCAACAATGTGCATATGGCTCGCCGGCGCCGAGCTTGGCTAGGCCGGTTCTGGCCGCCTCCTTCGTTTCAGAAGGAATGGGAGGAAGAAGCATTTTAGTATCGTAATTAGCATTAATGACGTGATTAAAGTCGTTATTATGGTTACTGACCAAACATCATATAAAGAGACTAGTTAGAGAGAGCCAATGATAGGAGAGAGAGAGAGTGCTCGTGTATAAAATAAGTAGATCTGGCCTCCTCATATCCCTCTTGGGGGTTTATATACATAAGTGGGGTAGGATAGGAAATTCGTATCCTACCCCTTAATAGTTACAAAAGGTAGGGATACATTAGTACATTCCTTTATATTATTGGGCCTCTTACATATTGCACTAGTTGTAAGGCGTTATCATGGGGGTTGGACCACCCCTACAACAGTCGTCTTTTCGTGCAATTGTTTGAGTGGGGGATGATAGGTAGGGCCTCTCTGTTGGTCAGATAAGAGGGAGGTGAGAATGATAGGTGAGACCGGATATCACAAAATGAAAAAAGAAAGAAAAGGAGGAATGATGGCAAAATGGTATTCGCTCGAACGCGGATAGAAAAATCATAGCAATGGCATTTTGCATATTTTTAACCTTTGTGATGATATTTCGCAGCGTCTTTTCTTCTCGATGGTATTTTCCAAGTCTATGCTTTGATATGGCACTGAGCAAATTTTCTCTTTGACTTTCCATAACACGTTATATCTGAAGTGATAATTCTAAAATGCTAGAAAAGATTGGATCTTTTTAACCAATTGACATTGTTGAGTTACCAAAGCAACATAAGTAGTGACCCGACAGGCTTGATCAAGCCTATTCTGCAATGAAGTCAATCATAGTTAGCTTCATCCAAAGCTTAGTGATTTTTACTATCTAGTAAAAACAGTTGATTTTTAGGAAGTTGAATTTTGTTTTCAAAGAGTGGCGTTTTAGTTTTTCGATGCAATATTTTCTATCAAATGCTCCATTAATTGCTCATTGGTTATCGTGTTAGAGACGTTGTCGGGACCCCGGATTTCCGAATCCTGACCCTCTGTGTATTACAGCACTAGTCCCAGATCAAAGCTAGTGCACACAGTTAAACAATGATGATTACATAACTAACAACGAATAATACAATAATAAAGAGTACAGACCGAAAGGTCTCTTCATTACAACTAAGATTTCAAGACCTCGCAATTAAACAAAACACAGCGGAAGCAAAATAAACTTTGATAAAGACCCATCAATACGCCACAGGCAATTAACTGGGGAAACGCAACCTAGTACTCCGGAAATCCTTCGTTGAATCCACACGCAAAGTAGTCGTAATCTCCTTCCTGAGCTTCGTATTCCTCTGAGATTTTATTTTTAAGTATAGCATGTGAGTACATAAAGTACTCCGCAAGTCTTAGGAAAATGCAGTAGATGTAAGGCTTAACAAAGGAGGTTATATGGTTCTTTTGCACAAAGCAATATTTTATTTCCAATACCATTAAATAATTTTAAAGGCATGAATTTAACAAAGTAATTATCTTGAATGATACTGCTAAGCATTTTATAGTGAAGGTTCCATCCAACATCACTAGATAACTGGCTCCATCCGCTAAGGCTCAAGTCTACGGATTCCAACCACCCACACTGGCTTCATCCGCCAGAACAATCCTGAGAGTTCCATCCACTCTCGGATTCCCAAAACTTTACTTTAAAAACCAGAAATCGACCATGTGAATGCATTCCTTGCCCGCCCTTGACCGTGGGCACGGCTATTCGAATAGTTTTAACACTCTGCAGAGGTTGTACAACTTTACCCACAAGAGACAAGTTATCTTAATAGGCATGAGACCCAGATAATTTATCACTAAGACTTTACCTTACTCTAGCCTAGCTAGTCACCACCTGCTGAGATTTCACCGCTGAAGGGTTAAATCCACCACATTCTGAAGCCCCTCTTGCGCCATATGAGTACAGTAAACCCTATCCCTCACTGTGAATAACTAGTATACCCTTGCACTCACTTTCCACTTGTGATACCAAAACTAGTCTATTGTAAGTTATTCAGCTAGGTCGTACCCATATAGACATGTGGTTGTACGGTAGTGCTCAGTTTTCACAAACACAGCGTCGGTCCTTAATTGACTTGGGTGGAACATACACTTTTCAAGTTCTCGTGCTAAAACTGCACCAATACAATCTTACCATCCACCCAAGTCTAAAATAACTTTCACCATTTTATTTTAGTTTAACAACAACAACAATACTTATTACCACTAAATGAAAAGAAGAAATCATTCATATCAATTTTTCACCCGAAGGGTTATACTGACCGACTAGCTTGTCTAAGCAATTACTACCATTCTAAAATTAACAATTACATAATAATCTCAATACTGAGACAAGGGAAACCTATGGTGACAAAGATACATGGTTGTCAATTTCAAATGAGGGCATAACAATTATTGGTTTAACTACTATCCTTACAACAGAAATTATCATTTTATGTAACATAGCGAATGCATTAAATTTAAAATAATAAAATAATTTTGGTAAATATAGGTACAAGATGTTTAAAGGAGACTTGCCTTCGTGTGTGATGTCTTGACTTTCTTGCTGCTGGTTTGAGAATTCTTCGACAACGTCGGGTTCTACGCGCAAAATGATAACACAAACGAACAAATAAATACTAATAAAATTACAAAAATATAATATTTTTACTGGAAGGAAGTGTATAATTTTATATGAATTTAGGAGAAAGTTTCAACAGATTCGGAGTTCAAACGAGGGAGAGAGAATACCTGGAAGATTAATTGAAAAAGAATTTATTGGGAATAAATATTTGAGCTCAGAAAAATTAGAATAAATTTTATGGGGATTTTACAAAGTTGAATTTGAATCTTTGGAAGTGCACAGAAAATTAGGGATGAAACTGGGGTTTTGAAAATGAACTGGGTTTTGAAATTTGAAGTTTAAATTTTAAAATATCAAATAAATTTCAAAAAATTAAAAGGATCGCAGAAATGGATAGTTGGAAATTTTGATGAATTTATAAATTTGAATGGGCTCAATCAGAGTTAGGAGGAAGGAGAACGGGCTCTGGAAATTTTAAAATCAAAGAAAAGAATAAACTGGATTTTTGGAATTATTTTTCTAAAGGAAAATCGGAAATATCACGTCAGCCAGGATTTTAATTTCGGCCGAATAAATTTGCAGAAGGAAAAGAAACTTATGACGCCTGCATGACGTTATCAGTGGGCTGATTTGACAGACGGTTGGGGCCTTGATCCATGGACCAGGCCCACGGGAAGTGGCGCCGGGTGAGGTGGCAGCGAGGTTTGACCGCGCGTGGCGCTAACGGGGCACCGATGGGGCGAGGTGGCACGGGCGTGGCGCCATGTCAACCGCCACGTGGACATGTGGCGCTGACGTGGACAGGCCGGCGGGGAGGTGTTCGGGCCGGCGGGCTCGCCGGCGCGCAGCGGCGGCTGTTGCCGTGGCGAGGCACCAACGGACGAGAGGGAGCGAGGATCACGCGGAGGGTGTGGCGTTATCGAGGGTGGTCGGCAACGGCGAGGGGCGGCGGTGGCCGGTGTTCCACAGTCTGCGCGGCGCTACGGTGACGAGGAGGGGCGGTGAGGATGATGGTGGGGTCGGCGACGCACGACGTGGCCCGAGGCTTCGGCAATTCCTTACCGGAGTTGGCGACGGTGGCAGGGGCGGATGCGCACGGCGCGGAGGCGCTTGACTCGCCGAAGGTGGGTGGTGGCGGCGGCGGTTACGGAGGGGAACGTGGGCGCGGTTGGCGTGCGGCGCATAAGGGGGTGGGCGGCGCGCGGACGAAAAAGAGGGTAGGTGGCCGGTTAGGGCGGAGCCGGCCAATGGCCATGGCGGCGGCGCCTGCGTAAAGGAGGCGGGGGTCGGGGATGACAGGTGGGGCCGGTGGTCAGTGAGAGAGAGAGAGAGGGGGCGAGGACGGTGAGATCGCCAGGCAAGTGATCGAACGACGGTGGATGGGGGTTAGGGCTTAAGTGGGAGGGAGCGGCCGTGATGCGATCGACGGGATCGGACGGCTATGGAGAAGGAGGAGCGGGCGGGTGAGATGGGCCGGTGGGCGGCGTGGCCGATATCTGGGCCGCACACGTGGCGCGCAGGGAGGGGAGGGAGATGGGATGGCGGCGGTGACGCGGGCTGATCCCGGCCGTCCACGTGGCGGCCGGAGGGGAGGGTTGGGTTTTATTTTCTTTTTTTTATTTTCTAAAAACCCGAATAAATACTTTTAGGCCTAGAAAATAGCAGAAAAATCCAAATAAATCCCAAAAAAACCTATAAGTCTAGAAAATGCAGGGAATCCAAATAAAATTACTTAAACTCATTTTGATCACAATTTCTAACAATCTTAATATCTTTTAAAACGAGGCAAAAACAAAAGAAGGATTTTAAATTGCAGAAAATAAAATTAAAATAAATGAAAATTTGGGATGTTACAAACCTACCCCCTTAGGATGAATCTCGATCCCGATATTCGGATGGACTGGGAAAAAGGTTAGGGAACTCTGCTCTCAAATCCTCCTCATGCTCCCAAGTTGCTTCAGACTTAGAATGATTACTCCACTGCACTTTACAGAATTTGATGCTCTTGTTTCTTGTACGACGCTCTGCTTTATCCAAAATCTTGACTGGATACTCTGGATATGTTAAGTCCTCCTTCAAAGTCACTTCTTCTAAGGGCATTTGTTCTTCTAGCACTCCGAGACACTTTCTTAACTGGGACACATGGAAGACGTTGTGCACATTCGACAACTGAGGTGGAAGCTTCAACTGGTAAACAACTTCTCCCCTTTTGGCTAGAACAGGAAATGGTCCAATGAATCTCGGAGCAAGCTTCCCACTAACACTGAAACAGCGCATTCCCTTGAGAGGTGAAACTTTCAGATACACATGATCTCCAGGTACAAATTCTAACGCTCTTCGACGATTGTCCGCATAGCTTTTCTGTCTTGTTTGTGCTATCTTTAATCTGTCCTGAACCAGACGAACTTGCTCTTCTGCTTGCTTCAACACATCAGGTCCAAATACTTGTCCTTCTCCTATTTCTTTCCAATACAACGGTGTTCCGCACTTTCTGCCATACAAAAGTTCAAACGGAGACATTTGCAGGCTAGATTGATAACTATTATTATAAGAAAACTCTGCATAGGGCAAACTTTGATCCCAACTAGCTTTATTTGCCAAGGCACAAGCTCTCAACATGTCTTCCAATATTTGATTTACTCTTTCTGTTTGACCATCAGTCTGTGGGTGATATGCTGTACTGAAATTTAAGTTTGTGCCCAAAATCTCATGCAACGTCTGCCAAAATCTTGAAGTGAATTGAGGTCCTCGATCTGACACAATCTTCTTTGGAACTCCATGCAAACACACGATTCTTGACATATAAAGTTCTACGAGTCTATCTCCAGAATTTGTGGTTTTTACTGGGATGAAATGTGCGACTTTTGTTAGTCGGTCCACAATAACCCAAATCGAATCATAACCTGACCTTGTTCTTGGCAAACCAGTTATAAAATCCATACCAATTTCTTCCCATTTCCACTCAGGTATCTGCAGAGGTTGCAAAAGTCCAGAAGGTCTCTGATGTTCAGCTTTAACTCGCTGGCACACATCACACAAGGCTACATATTCAGCAATTTCTCTTTTCATACTTGACCACCAATGCCTTTCTTTGAGATCTTGATGCATCTTTGTACTTGCAAGGTGAATTAAATATCCAGATTTGTGAGGTTCCTTCAGGATTAACTCTTTTATTTCTTTTCTTTCGGGTACAAGAATTCTTTTCCCAAACCAAAGGATACCTCCTTCATCTTCTAAAATCCTGATGCTTTACCCTTCTTCATATTCTCTTTGATTTCTTTGACATAATTGTCTTCTCTTTGATCTGCCTTGATCTGGTCCTCTAAAGTTGGTTGAACTTCCAATGTGGCTAGAAATCCTTCATCTACTACTTCTAAATTGAGTCGCTGAAACTCTTCATGAAGTGCAGGCCGTCTATCATTAATCAACAGACTATTGCAGTAACTTTTCTGCTCAAGGCATCTGCTACTACATTAGCCTTCCCTGGATGATAATGTATTCCAACATCATAATCCTTTATTAACTCAAGCCATCTTCGCTGTCTCAGATTGAGGTCAGGTTGGGTAAATATATACTTCAAACTTTTGTGATCCGTGTAAATCTCACAACGATTACTAATCAAATAATGCCTCCAGATTTTTAGAGCATGCACAACAGTAGCTAGCTCTATATCGTGGGTTGGATAGTTCTGCTCATACGGGCGCAATTGCCTTGAAGCATAGGCTACCACCCTTCCTTCTTGCATCAAAACACATCCTAGTCCTTGTCTAGATGCATCACAGAAAACTTCAAAATCCTTCCTAATATCTGGAAGTGTCAGCACTGGTGCAGAAGTTAACCTCTTTTTTAGTTCTTGGAAATTGTCCTCACAAGATTTAGTCCATTCAAACTTCTTTTCCTTCTTTAGCAACTGAGTGAGAGGTCTTGCAAGCTTGGAAAATCCTTCTATGAAGCGACGATAGTATCTGACTAAACCCAGAAGACTTCTGATCTCAGTCACTGATTTGGGTTGTGCCCAATTGAGCACATCTGTTGCCTTTTCAGTATCTACAAACACTCTTCCTACCGAAATCTCATGACCCAAGAAAGCTACTTTCTTCAACCATAACTCACACTTGCTAAACTTGGCATACAAATGATGTTCTCTGAGCTTTTCTATAACTATCCTCAGATATTTAGCATGTTCTTCCTCATTCTGGGAGTATGCGGGAGCATTGGTCAGGCCAAAAGACATCACTGTAAACTCATATAGTCCATAACGAGTAGCAAATGCTATCTTTGGTATATCTTCCGGTCCAATCTTCATTTGATGATAACCTGACCGGAGATCAATCTTGGAGAAGACACATGATCCTTTTAACTGATCAAATAAGTCATCTATCCTGGGCAAAGGTTACTTGTTCTTGATTGTCACATCATTCAAGGATCTGTAGTCCACACACATTCGAAGACTGCCATCCTTCTTCTTCACTAGAAGTACTAGTGCTCCCCATGGCGAAGAACTTGGTCTAACAAAACCTTTCTCTTGCAGTTCCTGAATCTGCTTCTTAACTTCTGCTAGGTCATTTGCAGACATACGGTAGGGTCTCTTGGAAATCGGAGCTATACCAGGTACTAGGTTAATAACAAATTCAATCTCTCTATCCGGTGGCATTCCTGGCAAATCTTCAGGAAACACATCTGGATATTCACTTACTATGGGCACCTTTTCCAGAGTTATTCCTTTCAAACTGTTCAACTCACATCCATTCCTTGAGGATAAACTCGGCTTACACTCTACTTGGATTCCTTCAGAGTTGGTAAGAGTAATGGCACGATTGGCACAATCTATCTGCCCTTTATACTTGGTTAACGAATCCATACTAAGTATTACATCTAGTCTATTGGAGTCTATTATAATAAGATTCGCTAGGAATTTGACTCCATTTATATCTACGGTTGCTCTAGGGCAAACCGTGTTAGTCCTCATCTCCTTTCCCAATGATTGGACTAGCATATCGTTCTTTAACAAACGTGCATCCCAATTATATCTTTCAACAAATCCTTTGGAAACAAAAGAATGCGAAGCTCCAGAATCGAATAATACTAATGCAGGTACTGAGTTGACAAGAAACTTATCCAGAACTACGTCTGGTGCATCCTGGGCTGCTTCCGCAGTAACATGATTAACATGTCCTCTATTCATACCTTGCGAAGTCCTTGGAGCTTGAGGTGTCCCACGGCCTTGTCCTGCAGGTGGGGCTCATGCTGGTGTAGTCCCTAGGTTGAAACGAACAGGGGTCACAGCTGGGCGCTTTTGAGGACAATTATTGGCATAATGTCCCATGTTCTTGCAATTGAAACATTGCACTCCTGCAGTTGAAGTCTTGTTCTGCTGAGGTTGGCCCCCATTATTTGCTCGTGGGGCTTGTGGAATTGGGCGGGGTCCACTGAATGGTGTCCTTGGCACACTTGGCGCTGAGGGTCTACTGAAGTGAGATTGATTAGGACGATGACAAGAACTGCTTGCACCCTGTTGAGCTTGGAATTTCCTCTTTCGAATCTCATACAACTGGCGTTGAGCATCCTCTTGTATAATAGCCTTGTTTATCATATGCTGAAATGTTGGATAATCATTGGACACCAGCTGCACCTTGAGGTTGGGATCAAGTCCCTGCATGAATCGCCAAATCTTTGTTGCATCCGTTACAACATCTTCTGGTGCATACCTGGCCAATTGTGTGAACTTATTCAGGTATTCAATAACACTAAGGTTTTCTTGCTGCAGCTTGTGAAACTCCATTTTCTTCAATTCCATTATTTCCGTAGGAATATGTGCAGTGCGAAAAGCTTCCTCAAATTCAGCCCAAGTGATGCCTTGCACATTTTGATGAGCAGCACAATAATTTTCCCACCAATTAGCTGCAATCCCTTTTAGCTGATGGGCGACGTACAACACTTTCTCGTGATCATTGCACTGAGCTAAAATCAGCTTCCTCTCCATATCCTTAATCTAGTCATCAGCTTCCATCGGATATACTGAACCGGTAAAGGTTGGCGGTCGAGTTCTCATAAATTCTCCAAGCTTAGACTGCGGTGCATGGAAGGGTGCCTGCGGAGCTGGCTGGACTTGATTCTGAGCAAGTGCTTGAAGAAGTTGTAGTTGCATAGCCATCATTTGCTCCAAGTTAGGGGCCTGAGTAGGAGGTGGTGGAATTGGATCATTGCCTTCAGGTTGGGCATTGGCACCACGACTGTTGCCGGCGTTGTTCCTTGTGTTCACCATCTGAAGTGGTAACCGGGATTAGCAAAAGATAAGAGGGAGGTAGCATAGGTAAGAGGTCAGGGGAGACTAAACAACATCCTAAACCAACACACAAAAGAGAACACAAACAACAATTTGGAATAACTTATCTTTGAATTCAAATTAATTTTGAGAATGGTTGTACCACAAGTGCACAAGTGCTTGGTACAGTCCATCTAGCACACCAAAATATAATAATAAAACGTTCTAAGGAAGTAGATATTTATTTGGATGTTACTGTCTCAACATACTACTCGTCCTCCTCGAAGATGCGCTCCTCAGGATCCTCCTCTGGGTCCTCCTCGGAGTCGTTCACGTGGAGCTGCCTACAACCACACATGGGGCTATTGCATGATGCGCGAGTATGAGGATGGCTACGACTGGAGGTAGTCGACCGTGAGCAGGAGCGGGAACGAGAGAGACTGCGTCTTCTGCTGGAATCTCCAATGTTGATGTCGGGTAAAGGACTAGGGCGCCGCACACTCTTGCATGCTGTGAACGAGGTGCGGGGTCCTGTGCGTCGAGTCGGCACTTGGTTGTTGGGGACGACAGCTGGTACAGGTGAAGATGGCGTGTAGTCTTTGGGAGACTGCTATCTGGCTCTGAGTTGCCCTAGCTCGAACTCTGCTGCCTGACACTGAAGAAGTTGAGCACGGAGAGTGTTGGAGTGCTGGTAGTTGGAGGTAAGAAGCATCCGAAGCTGTCCAATCTCCTCCAAGGCGCTGGCGTAGGTAGCTTCCATCGCCTGAGTAAGCAGCACTTGGTGCGACAGTCGGGGATCATCCACTGAGATCTCTAAGGGCTGCGGATAACTCTGTCCCGCTCGAGTGGATGAAAAGAAGCAGTAAGGCGACTGTAGCAGGGTCTCCTTGTGAATCTGGCATAAGTCGGCTATAGCCAAACGAGCTGTATCCTGGATAGCGTCAGAGCGGTCAGTCCGAGGATGATCGATAGGGTATCTGTGGGAATCGAATTCCCTTTCCCGTGCATACAAGAATGCCTCCATCAACCAAGAATCTCGGTCCATGATCCGGACCTTCCGCCCCCTGAAAATAGGTGGTTGCCGATACTTCAGGTACTGCATGAGTTGACGAAGAAGCTCAACAAACGCACCCTCATTCTCGCCGTGGGAGATGTAATCCCATGAACCTGCGGAGGATGAGCCAGCCATCTACAAGTTTGAAATAATAGAGAAGATTAGTAAAGAAATTTTGAACAAGTGATTATAAGTAGAGCAATTGTAAAGAAGTATAGAAATTTTTTTCTTAAATGTATACTTTTTAATAAATATAAATCCTTAAGGTTTTTGCCGTTCTAATCTAGGTCACGCCCTACAGTCAAGTTGGCTCTGATACCATCTCTATCGGGACCCCGGATTTCCGAATCTGGACCCTTTGTGTATTACAGCACTAGTCCCAGATCAAAACTAGTGCACACAGTTAAACAATAATGATTACATAACTAACAACGAATAATACAATACTAAAGAGTACAGACCGAAAGGTCTCTTCATTACAACTGAGGTTTCAAGACCTCGCAATTAAACAAAACACAGCGGAAGCAAAATAAACTTTGATAAAGACCCATCAATACGCCACAGGCAATTGACTGGGGAAACGCAACCTAATACTCCGGAAATCCTTTGTCGAATCCACATGCAAAGTTGTCGTAGTCTCCTTCCTGAGCTTCGTATTCCTCTGAGATTTTATTTTTAAGTATGGCATATGAGTACATAAAGTACTCCGCAAGTCTTGGGAAAATGCAGTAGATGTAAGGCTTAACAAAGGAGGTTATATGGTTCTTTTGCACAAAGCAATATTTTATTTTCAATACCATTAAATAATTTTAAAGGCATGAATTTAACAAAGTAATTATCTTGAATGAAACTGCTAAGCATTTTATAGTGAAGGTTCTATCCATCATCACTAGATAACTGGCTCCATCTGCTAAGGCTCAAGTCTACGGGTTCCAACCACCCACACTGGCTTCATCCGCCAGAACAACCCCGAGAGTTCCATCCACTCTCGGATTCCCAAAACTTTACTTTAAAAACCAGAAATCTACAATGTGAATGCATTCCTTGCCCGCCCTTGATCGTGGGCACGGCTATTCGAATAGTTTTAACACTCTGCAGAGGTTGTACAACTTTACCCACAAGAGACAAGTTATCTTAATAGCCAACATGCTTCCTTAGACATGAGACCCAGATAATTTATCACAAAGCCTTTACCTTACTCTAGCCTAGCTAGTCACCACCCGCTGAGGTTTCACCGCTGAAGGGTTAAATCCACCACATTCAGAAGCCCCCTCTTGCGCCATACGAGTACAGTAAACCCTGTCCCTCACTGTGAATAACCAGTACAAGCTGGCACTCACTTTCCACTGGTGGTACCTAAACTAGTCTATTGTAAGTTATTCAGCTAGGTCGTACCCATATAGACATGTGGTTGTACGGTAGTGCTCAGTTTGGACAAACACAGCGTTGGTCCTTAATTAACTTGGGTGGAAAGTTCTCGTGATAAATCCACACCAATCCAATCTAATCATCCACCCAAGTCTAAAATAACTTTCACCATTTTATTTTAGTTTAACAAACACAACAATACTTATTGCCACTAAATGAAAAGAATAAATCATTCATATCAATTTTCCACCCGAAGGGTTATACTGACCGACTAGCTTGTCTAAGCAATTACTACCGTTCTAAAATTAACAATTACATAATAATCTCAATACTGATACATGAGAAACCTATGGTGTGGCTGTCAATTTCAAATGAGGGCATAACAATTATTAGTTTAACTACTATCCTTACAACAGAAATTATCATTTTATGTAACATAGCGAATGCATTATATTTAAAATAATGAAAAAAATTGGTAAACATAGGTACAAGATGTTCAAAGGAGACTTGCCTTCGTGTGTGATGTCTTGACTTTCCTACTGCTGGTTTGAGAATTCTTCGACAACGTCGGGTTCTACGCGCAAAACGATAACACAAACGAACAAATAAATACCAATAAAATTACAAAAATATAATATTTTTATTGGTAGGAAGTTTATAATTTTATATGAATTTAGGAGAAAGTTTCAACGGGTTCGGAGTTCAAACGAGGGAGAGAGAATATTTGGAAGATTAATTGAAAAAGAATTTATTGGGAATAAATATTTGAGCTCAGAGAAATTAGAATAAATTTTATGTGGATTTTACAAAGTTGAATTTGAATCTTTGGAAGTGCACAGAAAATTAGGGATGAAACTGGGGTTTTGAAAATGAACTGGGTTTTAAAATTTGAAGTTTAAATTTTAAAATATCAAATAAATTTTAAAAATTTAAAAGGATGGCAGAAATGGATAGTTTGGAATTTTGATGAATTTAGAAATTTGAATGGGCTCAATCGGAGTTAGGAGGAAGGAGAACGGGCTTTGGAAATTTGAAAATCAGAGTAAAGAATAAACTGGATTTTTGTAATTATTTTTCTAAAGGAAAATCGGAAATATGACGCCAGCCAGGCTTTTAATTTCGGCCGAATAAATTTTCTGAAGGAAAAGAAACTTATGACGCCAGCATGACATCATCAGTGGGCCGGTTTGACCGACGGGTGGGGCCTTGGTCCATGGACCAGGCCCACGGGAAGTGGCGCCGGGTGAGGTGACAGGGAGGTTTGACCACGCGCGCGTGGCGCTGATGGGGCACCGACGGGGCGAGGTGGCACAGGCGTGGCGCCATGCCAGCCGCCACGTGGACATGTGGCGGCGTGACGAGCCGCGGAGGTGTTGGTCGGCGGGCTCGCCGGCGCCGCGGCGGCGTGGTTGTCGGTGGCGAGGCACCAACGGAGAGAGGGCGTGGGGATCACACGGAGCGGTGTGGCGGTTACCGAGGACTCGCGGAGGGTGGTCGGCAATGGCGGGGCGGCGGCGGCGGGTTGCAGTCTTGGCGGCTCCGACGACGAGGAGGGCGGCCGAGGAGTCGGGAGCTTCGCATGCGCGGTGAGGATGATGGTGGGGTCGGCGGGTGGCGTGCGGCGCCGAGAGGGGGCAGCGACGAACGAAAAAAAGGGTAGGTGGCGGTTAGGGCGGCCGACCAACGGCCATGGCGGCGCTGCGCAAGAGGAGGCGGGTCGGGGATGACAGTGGGGCGGTGGTCGGTGAGAGGGAGAGAGGGGGGAGGACGGGTGAGATCGTGGGGCGGGTGATCGGACGGCAGCGGATGGGGTTAGGGCTTAAGTGGGAGGGAGTGGCCGTGATGTGATCGGCGGGATCGGACGGTTGTGGGAGAAGGAGGAGCGGGTGAGATGGGCCGTTGGGCGGCGTGGCAGTGTCTGGGCCGCCCGTGCGCGCTGGGAGGAGGAGGAGACGGATGGCGGCGGTGGCTGGTTGATCCGGCCGTCCACGTGGCGGCGGAGGAGGTTGGGTTTATTTTCTTTTTTTATTTTCTAAAAACCCGAATAAAGACTTTTAGGCCTAGAAAATAGCAGAAAAATCCAAATAAATTCCAAAAATCCTATAAGTCTAGAAAAATGCAGGGAATCCAAATAAAATTACTTAAACTCATTTTGATCACAATTTCTCCCAATCTTAATATCTTTTAAAACAAGGCAAAAACAAAAGAAGGATTTTAAATTGCAGAAAATAAAATTAAAATAAATGAAAATTTGGGATGTTACAGACGTGTTATACAATCACTAGGGAAACTATCTTAACAACTACGTATTAACCGAATTCTTGTTCTGTGTGCATGAAGATAAAATAATAAGTAATTTATAATTGAGAAAGTGTAACATTGGCATGTTATCAGATCAAACTACAACTCGACATAAGTAAATAGATATTCTTTTTTAAAAAACGAAGCCCCTATTACATAAAACTAGTATAGGATCAGCACGCTCATGCACATCTTGGTTTCACACTTTCCACTCGAACACCCAAAAAAGAACGAAATAACTACTCGATCTTAATAGCCTGATCTTGTTACCTGTATTGATCCATCTGTAGGCTGCTCTGCCGACAGCATTTCTTATCACCCTCAACGTACAGTTTTCCCTTTCTATTCTAAGATTGAGATCATGCAGTGATGCAGATCGGTCGAATATTGGTCATAGATAAATAATTTACGGTTGAGGATGTATATATATTGCCATCGCTCCTCTGCCTTTCAGGATTTGGCAACTTTGTCATACTCCATTCTTTGCTTAGGTAGGAGAAAATGGATATTCCGGAGTGGTTGGAGTTTGCTCCTCTGCTTTGCTTGTAACTGGAGTTTGACGCAAAGTTGCAATGGTGAGATTATGCGGCAAGCCAAGAACTAGATGCCCATTGATGTCGTCCGGTAGACAGCTCTGATTTTAATTGTGAAGTTAATTTTAAATCTAAACTAATAATTTTGTATTATGTTTTTCTGGATTTTTGTTGCAAATATGAAAATAATTACCTAGTTGATTTGAATCAAAACTTGACCTATGGAGTCTATATTCAAAACATATTTATTTTTTGTTATAGTTTCTAGTTTCTAGGGAAACCATCATAATGCTTTTGAGTTTAAACCCACAATCGCTACTAGAGAGACTAGTTGTCTTACCGGTTGGACTGCAAATGAATTAAAATATTGCTTAATATATATTACTCCCTCTGTGCAAGTTTATAATGTGTAATTCCTTTTGGCATATAGAATAGACCAAGAAGATGATGAAAATGGTTAGATTACACCTAATTATTATCTCTAAGTACTATATTTAATACATGTATGTAGAAAATAATAAATAAAGCTACATATTTATTATGGGTATAAAGAAAACATTACACAAATTTTGCATTGGAATATAAAATACGTCCTATATTTATGGATAATGCCATTCAAAAATACGACCTATAAACTTGGATGGAGAGAGTACCATATTTTGGATTTAATATTATTTATGAGTTTTTATTTTATATATTTATGATTTTTCTGGTTTGACGTGTTTCTTAAGTTACTCTAATTCCATATTTCATTCCATTCTTAATTTAGTTGTAGTTCAAAATTTAACATTTGTATATTCATAACTTGATTTTAATTCTGAAGTTAACTTTATTTCCAAATATAATTATATTTCAAATTAAACATTATTTGCACATTTTTTTCTTTTCCTAATTTCACGTTATTTCTTATTAAAATTTAGTTAATAATTTAAGCCGTCATGAACAGTTGGTTTTTTCTATAATTTTTTTGCCATAACGAATTGTGTAGAGCTCTGACGAAAGTCTCGACTTCTAACCGTGGCTGTACGTGGCCAACGCAATTTGATAAAGGTACCCATGACAATTTGGAAAAGTACATGCAGAACAACAAGCATTTATGCAATTGTTGGAGTGACACATGGATACATAAATTGTATCTCGGCGCAAAAAAATATACATAAATTGGATCTACACGGTGGCATGCATTATGCATGGTATCCAACATCCCTATTTGTTTCATTGCAAGACACAACCACCTCCAAATGATGCAGGCGAACATCAGAAAAATGCGTTTTGACACGGGGCCGGCCAAAAGCATTGTCGTCCTTTATAACTCCCCATTAGTTTAATTAAGAACCACGTCGATATACTTTGCTACAGGGAACTCAGTATAGTCAAACTCTTCTCATCATTTTTGTTCAGCCAAAACGCGATCTCCTTTTTAAACCTCTCCATCGCCAGCCTTGGCAACAGCATCGACACCACAGTAGAGACCTCGCCGTCTTCGTTCCTGCACCTCGTGTGGTCGCTTCCCAACTTCGAAGTGAGGTCCCCAGCCAGCGGTATGCCCCCACCGGCCAGCTCAGCCCACCCAAACTTCAGCACATTCGCCGCGGTCCATTTTATGTCAGACACCTCGTATATCCTGTCCATCGTGGACGGCGGCCATTCGCGCAGCAGTGCCATCGTCTCCACCATCGATCTCATGTACTCCTTCGTCATGTTAAGCTTGGTTTTGCGCACGAGCTCGAGCGCATGGGCGAGCGGCTGTCCGCAGAGCTCGTCGACGGTGGCTTCTACTATGGGGGAGATATGTGCGTTGCCGTAGTATCCCCGTGGGATGGGGGTGTGACTGTTCCACCTCCCACGCGCGTTCATGGTGATCATCAGACGCACTCTCAGACTGGAGCCGTATCCCAGAGCCGTCGTACGACACCGCCACATGACAGCAGTCAGCAGCTCAAAGATCGTGGTGGACTGGGCAAGGTATCCCGGTATGTGGCTTCGTAGTGTTGATATCTCTCTTGGCCCGAAGAGGAAGTACTGGACCACCATGCTCTCCGGTGGAGTTGACAGCATCATGTCGTCGGCTGTAGTGCGGCCTAAACCGTTCAGCGCCGATTCGTATACTGGGAACAGGTGTGTGGCCGGGGGCGAGCTACGTGCTGTTAGTAACTCCCTTTTCCACACCGGCAGAACGGTCGGGGCTGCTTCCCCGCGTGCTAGGTCGGCTATGGCTTTGATAAACAGAGCCATGCCGAAGCCATCGGCGATGTTATGGCACATGTGGAACCCGAGAACGAACCCTCCACAGTTTAGTCGCGTCACCTACAACGTACACATACCAAGGAGCAAATCAGCACTGGTAGCAGCGCAAGAACAATATATGCAGTTTCCAAGAAACTCCAAGTAAACCCATATAATTAAGACGCGAACGCTATATTGTTTTGCCGTCTAGATCGATCCCTTCTCTTCCCCAGTACTAGGTAAGAATTAAATTGTAGTAAGACGGCAAGCTAGGCGTGCAGCAGGCCAGCGACGTCTGACACAGCGAAGAACGCGCTCAATGCCATACAGCGTTGCCAATTCGCCACATCTGTCCGCGGCTGAAAGTGACAGATTACATATTGGAATTAATCTTGATAACTTGTACGTGGTCGTGGTGGTTGTATGAGGTCGATAGACGACAGCCATGGTCGATAATCGACAGCCGTGGCCGATAATTGATAGTCGACAGCCTTTGTCGATAGTCGATGGTCGATAATTGACAGACGTAGTCATTAGTGCATACTCGGAGGAGTACCATAGTCGAAGTGACCATGGTCGAGTGCCCGTGGTCGAAGATGCACCATGATCGAAGCTTCGAGTCGTCGTGCGTGGTCGGTTTCGACCACATTGTAAGTGGTCGTTACGACCACGTTGCAAGTGGTCCTTACGACCACGTTGCAAGTGGTCCTTACGACCATGTTGTCTGTGATCGGTCACGACCACGTTGTGAGTGGTTGATCACGACCATATTGTGCGTAGTCGGTTACGATCACGTTGTGTGTTGTCGTAACTGGGCGCCTGTGTGAGTGGTCGGTTATGATTACGTTGTTAGTGGTCGTAACGACCAGCGTCGCTGTGTCTGTGTGCGTGGTCGGTTACGACCACGTTGTGTGTGGTCGTAACGGCCAAAGCCGTAATCGTTGGTATGTCTGTGGTCGAAATTCCAGCACAGCGGTCGAAGGCAAGTCAAAGATGAAATAGTGGTCGTGCGGTGACTACTGTAGCTGTCGTCAGCTCTGCTTGGCATTAGGCAGCAGTGGCGGCGACTACTGTAGCTATCGTCAACTCTACTCGGCATTGGGTAGCAGTGGCGGTGAGCACTGTAGCGGTAGCAGTGCTCTGCTAGATGTGGGCAGCGACTGAAGTGTCTGTATATAAGTCGTAATGTAACTCAAAAGTAGCAGGGAGAGATAGTAAAAAAGAAAAGAAGTGTTCCACTGCAAGAAGAACTCTCTCCACTCGCATTTGAAAGACTTAGTTCTTCTTGTCCTTCGAAACACCGTAGTTGTAATAACTATAGGTACGACCGTAACTGCATTTTGGCTTGTAGATCCGGTGCTGGAGTTCCAACATTACATAATGGACCTGTTCTTTTTTGTTGTGGCTTATGGCTTTTGGCTGAAATTTTTGAATTTTGGCTGTTTGCGATAGAGATTACGGAGAGAGATACTAGCTTGCAATTTTGGTTGATACAGATGTTAGACCTTTAACGTGTACTACAATTAACTTGTAGATCCCGTCTTGAAAAAATACTCCATTTAAAAGTTAGGTACTATAACAAAAATCAAAAACCGTTTTTAGAAGCCGTAAAGAACAGACCATAGACGCCCTGCGTTGCTTAACTAGAGCGATGTATATGTATATGCCATGCCTATTCTAAAAGGAAACGAAAATTGAGTTACACATGGAACTAAAAACCCACACACGTAGTACCTGCATGAGGAGCAATGGCTTGCCAACGACGGTTCTCGTGTCGCCCACGTCGCACAGCAGCTCCTCGACACATGGGTACGGCGGCAACAGCGGCTGGCCGAACTCCTCCAGCCGCACGTCCGCGCAGGCCTCCACAAACACCACCCCTTCCGCCGTGCAGTCCACCACGAGCTTCCCTCCGGCGGCCTCCCGGAGCCTGCCGGCGATGGGGTAGTAGTACACCAGCGCCTCCGCGAGGGCCACCTTGATGGCCTTGGCCGGGTTATCCGGCCTGCTGCTGTTGCTGCGGAAGAACCCGACAACCGTCTCGTAGTACCGGAGCATCCGTTGGTCGTCGAGGTCGGAGAGGGCCTTGGTCTCACGCGGCGTGGCCCGTGCCGGCGACAACAGCTCGGGCTCACTCCGACGTGATGTGAAGCTCACCATGGTGTTGGTGATACTGTGAGACTGCAAACGTATGTGTTCCGGATGGAGCTTCGATGAGAAGTCGTGGATGGATGCGTGGTTATATATCTGGCTTCGATTCTCAAGCTTGTCTACAAATAGAAAATTTACAGGCATGCCATTGTATTTTATAATCTGAATTTAGTCAAGTCTGATTATTTCAAGAGTCCAATCAGATCTTGCATAAAAGGTAAAAGCAATCACGTCATCAAGTTCTACCAGAATTCATTATCAGACAAGTATACGATTATGGACTGGTCAGAATTTTGGAATGGTAGAACTAGTGTAGTCGAATATGTTTTGGACAGTATGACTAGTTATGAGCAATGTGTATTAATCGGAATTATTATTGGGATCATCTTCATATCCATAATAGACTCTGCACTAATCTACATTAGACATTTTGTCCAAAGGTGCTTGTGCCGACTGGAATCAGATACGGCTATTTAATGCGCTTCCGAATATAACTCCTCGTCTTCTACAGGGACTCTGTTGCGTCTCCAGTAGGATTCTGTTCTCGTTGCTGATTAGCACTCTATTTCTTTATCGTCCGGGACTCTTGTCCCCCAAAGCTATTTATAACCCTATAAGCCTCTCGGTAGAAAAAAGTCAATGCATATGTAATATGCTAAGTGTGTTCTGTAACTCTTCTCTATATAGAGATTTCACTGATCATGTATCTGTGGTTTTTTCCCGCAAGGTTTTTTACGTAAAATCTTTGTTTCGTATGCTCGATTCTTCTTCATTCTTTAAAATTTTTGTCTCGTATTCTTGATTATTCTTCATTGTTTCATATCTTATCTAGTCGATTTCTTAATAAGTGATATCAAAGCTTGGTTCTTTGCCCGATCCATCTAGGGAATACTTGACATGGCATCCAAATCCTTGTAGACATAATTCGTTTATGGCCCAAACCTTATCTCGCCGAGTACTTTGATATCAAAGGGTACAAGTATTCAGATAGAGATGAAGTCCTGAAGGTCTCTAAAGGAGCTCTTGTTATTATAAAATTAAAGGTGATATGAAGGCTGTAAAATTTAAGGCACTACCCTGGTCATAAAATGTCGTTGTTGCCTTGACCAGGTTGTCCAACACTGATAGGACTAATCGATGGCGTATACATCTTGGGCATATGAGTGAAGCCGGGATGAAGGACTTATGCAAAAAAAGAAGTCTACTTGATGGTCAAGGCGTCGACCTATTAAAGTTTTGTGAACATTGCGTTTTCGGTAAACAGAAGAGGGTGAGTTCCAGCTCCGTAAATCACTCTTAAAAAGGCATATGGATTATATTCACTTATATTTGTAGGGAGAGTCCCGCGTTCAATCCCTTGGAGGCACCAGTTACATACTAACCATAATTGATGACTACTTTAGAAGAGTTTAGGGTTACTTTATCAAGTACAAGACATATGTGTTCAAGACATTCAAAGAGTGAAAGATTATGATTAAAAAATAGACCGATAGGCATGTTAGGAAACTCCAAAACGACAATAGTCTGGAATTTTGTTTGGGAGAATTTGAAGCCTTATGCAAATCGAAAGTCGAAAGACATTGTAAGACATGACACTATATAGGGCACAGCTCAGTAGAACAATGTGGCCGAGTGCATGAACAAAATCATTATGGAAAAGGTGTGCTGCATATTGTCTATGTCTGGTCTATCAAAGAGCTTTTGGGCTAAAACTACTTCCACTGCTTGTCATCTGACCACCCGATCACCAGGCACTACCATCGACAAGAAGACTCCGTCGATATGTGGTCTGGTTCTCTGCAAACTATCGAACCTAAGCATTTTTTGTTTATCCTAGTTATGCTCATATAAACAATGGCAAGTTGGAGCCAAGAGTAGTTAAGTGCATCTTCCTTGGCTATAAGCATGGTGTAAAAGGGTACAAATTGTGGAATCCTAAGACAAGGTAGTCATGAGCAAAATGGTACCTTCACTGAGTCTGCTCTGATAAAAGCAAATACAACCAGTGATACTCCCAATGACAAACCATAGAAGACCAGCTTGCAGGTGGAGTATGTTATTGATTCAGGATTATCACCAGAAACTAACAAGGAGAATTCAGAGCAAGTCCCTATTCAAGCTCTCACCAATGATTGTTCCACAGGAAGTGGTCGAAACCTATCTATTGCACATTGAAGGCACTATTAAACTTTCAACTTATTTAGAGACCACTTGCTATGGTGAGTGAGAGAGGTGGATAAGTGCTATGCACGAAGAGATGGAATCTTTCAAGAAGAATTCCACTAGGGAGCTAGTCGAGCTCTCGATTGAAAGAAAAACCCATACATTGCAAGTAGATTCATAGGAAGAAGGAAGGCACATCATCGACCAATCAGGTCAGGTACAAGGCAAGGCTCATTGCAAAAGTATATAAACAAATTCTAGGTATTGATTTTATAGATATTTTTTTCTCCAATCGTGAAGCATACTTCCGTTGGGATTTTACTCATGTTGTGGCTATACGTAACTATGAGTTTGAGCAACAAGATGCTAATACCATATTCTTATAGAGGGAATTGAAATAAGACAATTATATAGAGTAGCTAAAAGATTTTGTGGTTCCAAAAAAGGAGAAGTTTGCTTGCAAATTGAAGAAGTCTCTTTATGGGGTTGAAGCTATCACCTAGATAATGGTACGAAAAATTTGACTCCTTTATAATCTCTCAAGATTTTAAGATATATGACTACGATAGTTGTATTTATTTGAAGAATGTCAATAGTTCAACTATCTATTTTCTCCTATATGTTGATGATATGCTGATCTTGGCAAAAGACAAGGCTGATATTTCAAAATTAAAGACAAAATTAAGAAGTGAATTTGAGATAAAGGATCTCAGTGCAACAAACAAGATTCTTAGTATAGAAATAAACAGACACTGTCGGTTTGCAAAGTTATCCTTGAGTTAGGGAGGGTATATTAGAAAAGTACTTTGTCGTTTCAACATGCACAAGGCCAAATCGACCAGTACCCCATTGGCTGCACACTTCAAACTCTCTTCAGTATTAAGCTCACAAATAGTTGAATAAGATGAATATATGTCAAGTGTTATATATGCAAGTCTAGTCAGATCACTTATATATGCCATGGTCTGCTCATGTTCCGACCTATCGTCATGCTTTAAATGTTGTCAGCAGATATATGCCAATCCAGGGAAAGACCACTAGAGAGCAGCTTCATGCATTTTCATATGTTTGAGGGGCACTTCTAATGCTCATCTTCAGTTTAGAAAGACCAGTGATGGACTAGTTGGATATGTGAATTCTGACTTCACTAGAGATTTAGATGAGGAAATCTCTTACTGGTGATGTGTTCACTATTAGATGTTGTGCCGTGAGCTGGAAAGTTTGTCCGCAAACTAATGTTGCTCTTTCGATCATTGAAGCTGAATACAGGGCTATCTTAGAAGCATGTAAAGAAGTTGTTCAAGTGAGAGGTCCATACACCGAGCTTTATGGAAATACATCTTGAATATCCGTTATGATAATCAAAGTGCTATTGGTCTTAGAAAAACCAAATTGTTCCATGAGCGAACAAAGTACATTGATGCTAGATATCTCTCCATCCGAGGAGTCATTACTTAAGGTGATATTGAATTATGCAAGATCAGTGCTCATAATAATCCTGATGATATGTTGACAAAACTAATTTGGTCGAGTCCGACCGCTTGAAGAGTCCAATTACGTTTTGCTTAAAAGGTAAAAGTAATCAGGTTGTCATGTCCTACCAAAACTCGTTACCCGACTAGTATACGATTCTAAACTAGTCAGGATTTTGGACTGGTCAAACTGGATGTGTTTGAATATATTCTAACCAGTATGACTGGTCATGAGCAATGCAAACTAATCAGAGTTATGATTGGGATCATATTTGTGTCCATGATGGACTCTGCACCAACCTGCATTAAACTTAGTGTCCAAAGATGTTTGTATCAACTGGAATTAGACGTGGCTACTTGAGGCGCTTCCGATTACAACTCTTAATCGTCTTCTACTGGGACTCTACTTCATCTCCTAGTACGACTCTATTTCCATTGCCGATTAGGACTTTATTCCTTCATCATTTGGGACTCTTGTTTCCAAGGCAATTTATACGCCTCTAAGCCTCTCAGTAGGGTAAGCCAATGCACATGTAATATGCCAAGATCATTATGTAACTTCTCCTTATAGTGATTTTGCTAATCGTGTGTCCATGGTTTTCTCCCGCAAGGATTCTCCATGTTAAATCTTTGTCCCGTGTTCTTGATTATTCTTCATTATTTCATATCTCGCCTAATCAATTTCTCAACTAGTGCAATGATGAACCATGGCGCTTTATTCCGTGCAATGGATGTACATACTCTTTCACTATATTATAAGTGACATTTTAGACTTGTGTATGTTTGCTTGGAAACGCACAATAAAATTATCATACCTCTATTAAATGTGTTCATCTTTCCACTTCATTAAATTTGTTTTTCTCCTAAACCAACCCCTTCTATTCCATACTAATCAACGAATAGGAGTACGGAGATAGCTTATATAATGGAGAGAACTCTCTAAGGGTGTAATGTAGGCATGCAAGGTTGTCAACCTACCCACCCAAGTTCGAGTCTTACTTCTACTTCATGTTTGATGTGTGGAGAGAATAAGTTGTAATATCCCAAAGAAAAAGAAAAAGGATCTTGGGCCGAGTTGGCCAGCCTCGGCCCAACACTAGCCACCTAGCTATAAGTATGGGAGCAGGGCAAAGGGAAGCCATGCCCTAATTGCCACCGAGCTCCCCAAGCCACCGCCGTTTCCTTGCTCGCTGGGTGCTGCAGCATGTACCCCGTGTGTCGTCCCTCATGCTCCGTCGCCACCGCGTTAGCCGCATCCTGCTGCCCCTATACGCGTGCTATCGCTATGCACCATTGCCGCCGTTCCCTCCTTTCCCCAATTGTCGCTACTACATCGTCTCCATCCCGTATCACCTCTACCCACGCATGCGCCGCCGCCCAAGCTATCGTCACTACAGCATTGACACCACTGTCGGTTGTCATCTATGTGCCCGAGGAGAACAAGGAAAGCAGGAGGGCAAGGACTAGAAGGACAAGAAGGAAACAAGTGGAGAGACCCAGCTGAGGAGAGGGAAGAGGGAAGAGAGGGAGAGAAGAAAGAAAGAAGAGGAGAGGCCCAGCCGAGGAGAGGGAAGAAGAGAGAGGGGGAAGAATAAGGAGGAGAAGGAGGAAGAAGAGAGGAAGAGAACGTAGTGCCAAGTCATCACATCGTCAACTCCTTCCAACTGCCAAGCTTGAGGTGAATCCCTAGACTGTGTTTCCTGCTATTTTAACACATTTGATTGATGTGAGGTTGTGGTGGTTTTGCTGCCACTTAGATCCCCTTAGCATCACCTGAGTTTGGTTGCTAGGCAACTAGTTCGACTAGCTATTAGCTAGGAGGCCTTGCTCCCTAGCAAGTTACCAACTGTAGCTATTCGTTCTTCTATGGCTACTGAGGGTTGTAACAATGTGCCATGAAATGGATAATGTAGATAATTGTGATTGCTAGACACTAGATTTGGAAATTTATGACATTGGGAGGGCTATTGTGTAGGATTTGGTCGTTGCTACTTATTGTTATGTTAATTTACTAATTTTCATATTGTGAAAAATTAGATACAAAATTGGTAAGCCTGTTGTTCAGTAAATACATTATAGTCGTTTGATCATCGGGACAACATATGGGTTGTCTGATGAAGAAGGGTTTGTTAGGTCAAGGTTCACGTAGGAGAGATGTTGTTTCATTGACGTGTTTGTATTGTTATAGCATGTTTTGAGATGGGACATTGGTTATCTAGGTGGAGGTTCGAGATCAGTGCCGTCCACACATCATCCTCGTGGTTAAATAGGCAACTGCATGGTAGAACATTAGATGGTTTGGTGGCTTTGATGTTTTATGATTATGACATGTTTACCCTGTTGTTCATATAAATGCGCCTGTAAATCTTGTTGCCTAAATGATGTTCATTACACGATAATTGTTGGATAATGATAATAGTATACGATATGGTTATTTGATGATGATATGATAGATGAAAAATAGCTAATGGTACATGATACATGCTAAAATGAATTGTTGCATTATGTGCATTCATATCATAAAAAGAGACGGCTTTTATGGGCATCTATGTTCTACTTTGTATGGACATCCCGTAGGAGTCGAAAGAATAAGACCTACTTCAATAGGCACTTTATAGGAGTAGAAATTATGGTCCCCTTTATGAAAGAGGACGAGCTATTGAGGTCCCTACATAAAAGAGAGCGGGCTTGAGTAAGTATCAATGGGTGCTCACTCCCCTATATCGATATAAGCAAAAGAGAAGAGAAGTCTTGCGCATGTGCATTTGCATTTGCATTGCGTTAATGATAAGAAAGAGTTAATGAATAAAAAAAGAGATACTGAAATACGATTTAAGATGTTGATATGTGTACATGATGTTTATTATTTTACTATATATTTGCTGAGTCTTAGACTTAACTTTGCTTGATTGTTGTTTTTAGGTGACCTTTGAAGACGTCATGCGTGTGGTGGAAGCATCACATTCATTTCACATGCTCTTTTATCTAGACCTTAGCTAATGGAACCTAGGAATTTAATGATGAACTTTAGAGCACTTTTATGGTAATGGTTGACTTACTAATAATGTTAGTTGCATGTTCAAATATGCTCCCGTATGTATGGTTTCCAGTATTCTTGAGCATGTGGTTCCAAACATTCATGGGAGCGTGGTCCTAAGTTTATTTGTGGATCCTTGTTTATGTATACAAAATTGTGTTACCCTTTGGTCGGATAGTTTTTATTGAAGTGTAATCTGGGGAGAGTATTGCAAAGATCATGAGTAATAATGTTTAAAATTCGAATACGACTCGAATAGTCTCAAATATGAATACAAATCCATATAATTAAAATGAATACGGATACGAAGACGAATTCATATTTTTAAAATGAATACGAATACAAATTTGAATATTTTCGAATACGAATACAAATCGAATGTCATAACGAATACGAATTCGAATCAAATATATACTTAATTCTGTCGAATGCGAATATCCTAAAACTTTTCTAACAAATCTTGGTAAAACAAATTTATGTAATATGACTACATGTCTACACAAGCTAGCAGTGTAGCGCATAGAGTTGGAAATTATGCAAAATAATTTTCACTTCTTGCTTGTAAACCCGGTTATATCAGAAAATTACTGCCTACAAATATCCACAAGAAGGTTGCCAGGGATAGAAACAAATTGAATACGAATTGAATAGTCTCGAATATGAATACAAATACGAATATTCTCGAATACGAATATGAATACGAACATTCTCAAATACGGATACTGACATTCTTGAATACGAATATGAATATTCTTCAATACAAATTTTACTTACTATATTTATATTTTCTTAAATACAAATATTAAATAAAACGAATTACCTTCTTACTATTTCCCATCCCTGTACATAAGTCTCGCATCTAAAAACGCAGCAATGCATTGAATAAGATATGGGCAATTTATGGAGAGCTAGTTAATCATCCACCTGCCAAACGTACAACGGCATTAATAAAAAACAATCGCTCAACTAGGAGTTCAATTTCATAACATGTTTGTGTGCAGTAGATGGTTAGAGCAACTCTGAATCACTGTTGGGAGATATTATGCCTTGTCGCATGCATGCACGGCAGCAGTCGTTAAAACATGCTAGTACTGCCAGTGTTGCCAGTTGTGAAAGACATAGCTGTCGCTCGATTGGACTGAAATAAATTGGTTTATAGTTAAAATTGTATTGTAATTGGTTAAAATTATATTGTAACTGATAGTAACTTATTTAGCGTAACTAAATTTAAAAATGTAAAAATAGAAAAAACGAGTTAGTCCATCACAGACAACACAAATGAGTATGGAAAAAAGAACCAGCAAAAAAGCTAAAAAAACCAAAAAATCATAAAAAGACAAAATTTAGGAATAGTAAAAAATAAGTCAGAACCTCAAGTCAAAATGAGCGGAGCCATATATATGAATGCTGAATAAATCATGTACACCCAAACAGCCCAGTTTTTCTCGGCTGCGGCTCATCCAAAATGAATATCGATGAACTGTCTTCAAAAAGCTATTCCAATAAATTACTTCAAAATAATAACAGAGAAGCTATCTCTTTTTTAAAAAAACCATAAACTATAAACTATAGGAATCAGACCGAAATCTACTCTATGCGAGCTTATCTGCATTTATTTTCTTTGAAATCTCCGATCTGTGCACTTATTCAGGCAGCTAGCTCAGAGATATACAGTACTACATGGCACATTGAATGGCCGCCGGCCAAGACAGATCAACGGCATGAACGGAACAACCAGCGCGTTATGTTTGCTTGCTGTACACTTCAGGGCAATCAATGTGCCCTTTTTCTTTTGCGAATTTCTCCATTTCTCACGTAGGAATGCATGCACCTACATCTAACCGCCGCATAACTGATGTCCTGCTCAGTCGTTCTTGCGTCTCGTCACGTGGTAGCTTATCAATTTCCTTGTGATGTCCCCAGGTACAACTCGGCGAATGCACACCCAATGTCCAATGCATCCTCCCAAGAAATCTTACATCCTACGAGGGCAGCTCCAACCCGCTGAAGGTTTTAATTTACGGCTATAACTTTTGGTTTAATATTAAAATTATATTATAATAGTTGTTAGTTTTTATCTAAATCATTCAATTAAAAAAATAAATAAATAATAACACTATTATATCTCTACGAACAATAGAACGAAAAAAACAAAAGCAAAAGAAAAGCTAAAATTAGAAGTTGACATTTTAAGTAACTTCTGGCTTTAATAAACTAGAAACTAAAAGCTGAAGCCGTTTGAACGTCAGCTGCCATATGGTATTGGCAACATCCTTAAAGATACCGGTTGGGCTTGATGTCTTCCTCTGTTCCTCATTAATATTCAGTAGCTTTTTTTATGAAAAGCTCAGCTGCAGGGCGAAGTAGTGTCCCGCACAGCTCATCGAGACATCGAGGATGGTGTACCACACAGCAGCGATAAATAGGTCAAATGCAGATTGGATTGGACCAGGTCCACTGGGAGATGGCTACCCGGTTTTATAATATAGACATTGCTATATTTTTCACGTATATTAAGAACCAAAGAAATCATTGTAAGAGAAAAGGTAAAGTAGACATTTCTATCCCTATTAATCTAGGCATTTAACTCTTATTAAATGCTTTGTCAACTTCTACTGGGGCATTATATTTGAAACAAATAAGGGCAAATAATATATAAGTTGTTTTTTACTTTTTATATACCGTCTCAAGACTATAGTTTTTATCATAATATATTAGACAAAATAATGAATATTATATATTATGAGAGTATTTTGCATGACAAATATAATGACATTATTTTTATGTAGTTAATATATGTTTTAAGATATATTACTCCCTCTGTTTCACAAATATTTATTTATAGTCCGCTATACGCACCAAATCAATCAAACACTAAATCTACGAAATATGATCATATATATCTCTATTACATGACATATCACAATCACTTAATCACTTTCAAAGTTTTTATGTAGGTATAAAGAGTTAAAAAATTATAATAACTACACTTTAGATTTAGATATGATTACGTATACTTCCGTTATTATGAATAAATATGACCACTTGAAGACGGTAATAGTCAAAGTTTTAAAAGGTGAACAACACAGATCCTACGGCTATATATATTTTTGAACTGAGCGAGTACTGCTCTACTGCGCTACTGCGCAGGCTCGTCTAGTGGCATTGGTAGCACCGTATCATTAATCTCAAGCCCTGACAGCAACTGCACACCCACTAGTTGGCGTACTACTGTCCGTTCCAAAATTAACACTGATTTAACAAAAGTACACATAAATAATTGACTTCCCCTAGCAGTGGCTAGAGGCAATAAATAAGGCCTTTAAGTTGTGGCGGCAATGAATTGGGCTAGCTGTGCCCTCTACTAGCTGTTGGAGCACTATGATCTCAAGCAAATACTGGTGGTCGTGATAGGAATTAGTAGGATCTAGCAGCTAGAATTTAAATGAGAATGTAGCAACGAATCCATGTTTTGGGATCAACTGAAGGACACTTGTCGCAGTAATTCATTTCTGATATATATATATATATATATATATATATATATATATATATATATGCATATCTAGTACCAATGGTTATTTTAGTATTAAGGTGCTAATGACGATGTGGACTGTCCGATCTAGATTGTGTGGTTCAGATGGAGGTAGGTGGAAACTCTATCCCACTTAAACGCTTTTACAGAAAATCCCCTGCGTTTTTAACAAAAACCCATCAAGTCCACCATTGTTGTTGTATATTGTAGCATTTTCATTTAAGTGCAAAGCGCAGGAGGTTTTCTGCAAAAGTGTTTAAGTGGGATGGAGTTCCCACCCACCTCCATCTGAGCCACGTAATCTAGATCGGATAGTCCACGTCGCCATTAGCACTGAAATATCCATTAGCACTAGATATGTTCCATATATATATTCTGCTGCAATAATTGAATTGAAATATTGCACAGTTCAGTTGGTAAGTTGTGGTAGTTCTATAAAATTGGTTGGGTGAAAAGGAGGCAACTAGACAACGGTATACTGTTTTGACGCTGTAGCCAGAAATTTCATGATCTCTCCAAAAGTTCCAAGGAAACATTTGAATATTTTTAGGATTCAATGAGTTTTGAACGTTCCTAGAAGGTTCCAAAAGATTCCAATAAAGTTTCAAGCAAATATTTAAATGAGTTCTAGATTTTCCAATAAGTTTTGCATGTGGTGCGTTAAGTGACTTGAGTTGTTTGCAAAAGAGGACGGTTCGGTGGGATTCAGACGTGTGAGAGGCTTGGCGGCAAGTCATTGGAGCCACAATGCAGACGGAGAGGCATGGGCGATGCTTCGTGGCCCAAGTGGTAAATTTTGGTAAATTGCACTGTTGTGGTTACCGACCAAATAGTATAGATGGTAGTGGAGAGTTGGTGAGTAATACTTGGGGCTTCCCCATGGACTGGGTGGCCTTATATATTCATATGGAGAGTATTTCACAATTATGTCCTTACAGCCAAGTATCCTTCTCAAGGGCATATATGGCATTACACATGTCTCACTTTGGGCTTTATGACCTTCTAACAGGCCGGCTGGGCTTAGGTAGAAGCTACCCCTACAACAGGAGCCTCTCATGGTGAAGGGCTTCACAGGGCGAAACCATGTTGCCGAGCCATTTGACCCTCTTCGTCCCTACGGCCTGTGAGCTTCTATGATATCAGACAAGACTGCACATTGTTGGTGCGACGCTTCCTAGTGGCGTGGGCACAGGGTCGAAGGTACCACCAAAGGCGTCTGCTGGTCGTGGGGTGTGCGCTTGTAGTGGAGCCGGCCCGTGGGGGCGAGGTTGAATCTTCGGCTGACTTCACTTCGCGGAGATGTGGGTGAAGCGGGTTGCGGAGCCATCCTTCGGACAGGAGGCCGAACCGGAGGACCGACTGGGCCTACAGACATGCGGCCAAATCGTATCCCGGGGTCGTCATCCGCACCTGAAGCCGGGGTGGACTTCGGATTCGCTGTGAGGAGTCAAAGCTACGGTACGGTCGGATGGCTCGTGGCCCCACGACAGCGCTTTAATGGCTCCTGGCATGCGATGTAATCTGCCCGACGTGACGATATGTGAACAGCGCGCCTTGCAGTGCCAGCGGCCGAGCGCTTTTTCTTGGTGCGATAGAGTGCGTGGCTGCATGTGATTGGCGTGTCGTGCGATGCCGAACGGCCGCGCGACCGCGGTCTCATGCCCCTTCCCGAGAAGGTGGGACGCGTGGAGGCGCGCAATTGGTGCGTCGTGCACTGTCAGGCGACCGAGCAACTACACATCCTCAATCTCCATCGGTCGTGCTTACCATTTGTGGGGAGACAAATGGCTGAGATCCTGTCAGTTGCTATTCCCGATCGTGGGGGAGACGAGAAGGCTTTACATACCCCCTTGCTGGTATGTGGGCACTCTTCCCACTCGCTCACTTGCCCTTTTGCTGTCTTTCCACTGTCGTTTGTTTTTGCTTGTTGGCCCGATCTCCCGTCGCTCCCATACATTTGACCGTGCACCTTCGGGGGGAGAATGGCTTGCTGCGAAGGACATATTCACTGGCCCAGCGATAGCGCGTCGTCCAGCCAATGCGACTCGTCGGCGACCTCCGTGGAGTATTCCCTGGTGGCTCGTGAGCCATCGCAAGCCAACAAATGATGGGAGGCCAGGGAGAAGTTTGGAAGCCGCTTCTCTCGTGTGCTAGGGCGGAGTCTTGTGATGGAGGAGATGATTCAATCCCTCCTTCGGGAGGGGAGGCTGGAGGACCGTGCCGGGGTTCGCCTGCCGGCTCGTGACGAGACGGAGCCGCACCCGGAGGAAGGGAGGCGGCCGTCTTTGTTGCGTATTTTGAGGCCAGGCTCCGGATACCAGCAACGCTCTTCGTCAGCGAGGTCCTGCAGGCTTATGGACTAGAGTTGGCGTAGCTGACCCTGAATGCGATAGTTCGCATGGCTGTCTATGTCTGGGCGGCATGGATAGAAGGTGTCCATCCCAGCGCGACCTTGTTCGCCTTTCTCCTTGACACGCGCTGTCAGCCAAAGAAGCTCGAAGGGGGTGGTGGTCTCAAACTTTGGCAATGTCAACTTCGTGCTGAGGTCGCACTACACGAAGACTTTTCCCGCTAACTCAACGCGGGGGAAATGGGAGTCCGGTTGGACACGACGGTGGTTCTACCACATCGTGACGAGCAGTAGCGGCCTCCGGTCGAGGGGGTGACCGATATCCTTCAATACTTCGCCGAATGTGGTGCTCAAAGGCGACAACGAGCATCAGGCGCGGAGACTTGTGGGTACCACCCTCCGATTCAACATGCGTGATCTTGCCGAAGAGTTCGTCATGTATGGAGTGGCGCCGCTTTCCGGCCGGTGGAGGCATCAGCGATGTCCCATCCGGCAGGATGGCGCTCAGCCGATAGTGTCCTCTCTTCCGAAGCCCTGCATTCCTGGTGAGTTGTCCGGCCACGAGTCGTGTACACACATATGTATGCATGTAATTTCTTACAAACGATGCCTCGCTCTGTCTGTAGGGCTTCCGTTGGAGGATGCGGAGCACGCGGTAGTTGCATTCCTTGGGCCATACACAGCCAAGGAGCACGAGCTGCGCGAAGCTGCGACCGCCCTAGGAAGCTGGGGCGGATAAATCGAGTATGCGAGGCTGTAGGCATCCCCGTGCCGAAGCGCGCAGCGCCGACATCGAGCCGGACCCGTCGCCGCGATAGCGACAACAAGGTAGGGACGTCTCCCTCTCAGCGCAGGGCCCGCTCTCCTGCTGCCATATCCATCCCGTCAGCCGTATCTCTGGTGGCTACCGTAGAGGCCGACATTACGATCGGTGCTGGATCCAAATCCGCCGGCTTGGAGGAGGAGCACACTGCCTCAGCGAGGGGCTCCGGGCGACGCTGAGGAGACAGTCCATGGCGCTGGCGCCCAGGAGGGCGAGGCCTCGTCGCCTGCCCCGACCGCCGAGGGCTTATTGCCTACGCCGGCCGCCGCGGCCGTAAAAGTGGCTGAGGAAGCATCACCAAAGTCCCCGAGGACGAAGCGCCCCCGGATATGATCGCCCTCCCCCTTGAAGGAGGGGTTCATTGTGGCGGGCGGTGTCGTCGGGGATTCGGAATCCGATGGGTAGGCCCTCCAAGCCGAGGGTGAATTCACCGCCCCAACACAGATGAAGCCCCCGCGGCCGAGAGCGAGGCGGGGCAGACATCTCCTCGTGCCATGGTGCCCGTTGAGGGTATCGAAGGTAGGCGCAATTCTTTCTCCCCCCACGACTTTGCGAGGTTCTCTCCGATTTGCTCGCTCATTTTGTCATCAACATCAGGCGAGACCAAGTCTCCCGAACGCGACCAAGGATCGAGCAACGGAGACAGCCGTGAAGTCTCAGGTGTTCCTGCCCACGATGTGATGTCAATGCCTGGTGTTGTCAAAGTCGTCAGCGCGGAGGCTCGCTGGCCAGCTGTCTCTAACTTCATTCCCCGGCCAGAGATGCTTCGGGTTCCCCATGGGGTCGCGGAGTGCGCCGACTCCAGCATAGATCGACGGGCGCTGTCGTCGTGTGGGACGGAGCTCCTGGCAGGCACGTTAGAGGCTTCGGAGATGAGGGTAGGTGCTTGGGTTCTTGATTTATGCTGTTGTCCGGGACTTTGCTAATAACCGCACTTTGCAGACCCTTGCTCTCAGCTGAGCCCTGGAGGAGGCACGTATCCACGAGCGGAGGGTGCTAGAAGGATGAGCGCATCCATTTGCTGGAGATGGAAAATGCGAGGGCGGTCTCCGATGCGCAAGTCTCGCTGCAGAGGCGCAATGCGCTGTGGCGGAGGCGCAACGTGCCGCGGCGGAGGCCTAGCGTGCCGCGGCGGAGGCCTAGCGTGCAGCGGCGGAAGAGCGTGATGCCTTGCTCTAGCAAATTGCGGTGCTAGAGGAGGAAAGGGCCCAGCTCGCCGCATCCCTTAAAGAGAGGAACCAGACTATGGGTGACACGTCGGTGGTTGCGTGGGGGCGATGGAGTCTCTGGAGGGTGCCCTCCAGGATCTTTGCGTCGATGCGCCGGAGCTGACGTTCGGTCCCAATGATCTGGCGCGGACCCTTCGACGAATCGGAGAGGGTTCGAGCCTTGCCCTCTGTGCCGCCAAGGCCTTTGGCGACCACTGCGGCTTCGCCAGTGCTTCGTCGCCTTCGCCATGCTTCACAATCGAGGGTGCCAGCACATGGGCGGGCTGGCCGACCCCAGCTAGAGATGCCAGCTGGGGCCGGGGTGATGTCTGGCGCCGTTCACGTCGTCTGGCCCACCGTCCGGGCCTTCTATGACCGGATCTAGGGCTATATCGGGGAGGACGCGGCAAAGGTTGCGCTACGGCGAACACTGCGCGGGGAGGGGAACTTTGGCCACTGGCTCAACGAAGTTCCACGGCGCAACGAAGACGGTACCGCCGTCCCTGGGCACACCAGGGACCCACAGGTGTGATGCCGGGGTCCGGTGTGGCGGCATGCGTTGCTATGCATCCGCTTTTGGAGCCAGACGAGTAGCGACCTTAGGCACCCGAAGGCACTTGTATACGTTAGCCCCTCGCAAATGTAATGCCGAGTTTTTGTAACTATCCTTTTATGAATGCAACGATGGCTTTGGTTGGAGTACATGTCCTTGTCACTCTTCATGACCGCGCCTGCCTTCGATGAACCCATAGGACTTTGCGGTCTGTAAATGCGCAAGTGCCAAGTAGACGCTCGACCGTAGCGGCGGGGCTAGCGCGTGGTCAAAGTAGACGCTTGAGCGCTCCGTTCCCTACCCTTTGACAGGGTGGCAACGGAGCTGGCGCCTAATCGGGGTAGACGCACAAGCGTTCTGTCCCCTACCCTTGACGGTGGTGGCGGTGCCGCGCCTGGTGGGATAAACGCTCGAGTGCTCCGTCCCCTACTCTTCGAAGCGGTGGCAGCGGGGCTGGCGCCTAATTGGGGTGGACGCTTGAGCGCTCCGTCGCCTACCCTTTGAAGCGGTAGTAGCGAAGCTGGCGCCTAATCAGGGTAGACGCTCGAGCGCTCCGTCCCCAACCCTTCGAAGCGGTGGTAGCGGAGCTGGTGCCTAATTGGGGTGGACGCTCGAGCGCAGCGGAGCTGGTGCCTTTTGCTTGTACTGCAGAGCAAGCAGAGGCCGCGCTTCTTATTTCCTCTTTATACTTCGTAGGGTGCGCACGTAGGCTTGCCTTCACTGTGTTTTATTTATACTCCGTAGAGTGCGCGCGGAGGCTTGCCTCCGCTACGTCTTATTTATACTCCGTAGAGTGCGCACGGGGGCTTGCCTCCATTGTGTCTTATTTATACTCCGTAGAGTGCGCGCGGAGGCATCCCCCGCCGCGTCTTATTTATACTCCGTAGAGTGCGCGCGGAGGCTTGCCCCCGCCGCGTCTTATTTATACTCCGTAGAGTGTGCGCGGAGGTTTGCCCCCGCCGCGTCTTATTTATACTTCGTAGAGTACGCGTGGAGGCTTGCCCCGCTGCGTCTTATTTGTACTCAACATCCGCGCGTCTTTACACCGGAAGAGACAAACTTTGCAAATGGTGGGATTTATTGATCTCCCGTTTGTGCGGGCGAGCGATTTACAACAAGCAGGGTGCTTACTTTGTTGCAGGTCCCCCTTCGGCCTTACACATAATAACAGCGCAGCCTGTCTGCGTTCCATGTGTGCCAAAGGGTCTGTCCTTCCAGTGTTGCGAGGCGATACGCCCCACGCTACAAAGCTGTAGCGACAATGTAGGGGCCTTCCCACTTAGACTCCAGCTTGCCGACGATGTCCGCATGGAACGCCATCTTGAGGACGAGGTCTCCCGGCTGTAACTGTCATGAGTATACGGTTCGGTCACGTGCGCGCACCATTTGACGTGCGTACTTCGCGACATGTTGGGTGGCGCTTACCCAGTATCCATCGATAAGATCAAGGGACAGCTGGCGCTCTCCCGCTGGCGCTTGGACAAGGACTCTCCTTGAGCCGGCTTTAATTTCTTCGGGTGTCATGGCCTCGTCACCGAAGAGGAGCTTGAACGGCATGAACCCCGTTAGGCGTGTCACCGTCATACGGAGGGACCAGAGTATGCTGTGGAGCTCGTCTGGCCACTTGTCCCTTGGCAGTCCAACTAGACGTTTCTTGACTCCGGCGGAGATGGCGCCATTCGCTCGCTCAACGGCTCAGTTGGACTGTGGGTACCCGACGGAAGCGAACCAGAGCGTGATGCCCATGCTGTCGCAGAACTCCTTGAACGGAGCGAAGTCGAATTGTAGGCCATTGTCCACGGTGAGCTCCCTAGGCAATCCGAAGCGGCATATGATGTTTTGCCAAAGAAAGCGCTGGATGGCCGCGGAGGTTATCCTGGCTAGAGCGACGGCCTCGGGCCACCTGGAGAAATATTCCAAGGCGATGACAAGGAACCGAAGGTCTCCCGGGGCTCGCGGAAGTGTCCCAACGACATCGATGCCCCACCGTGCTAGTGACCATACTGGGGCGATGGGCTGCAGGCTCGTCGGGGGTCTGCGGATGACCTGCCCCATCCATTGGCAGCCTTGGCACTAACGCATGAGGTCTTGTGCATTAGCAATGACAGTTCACCAGTAGAAACCTTGCCTGAAAGCCTTGCCGACCAGCAACCTTGGCGCAATGTGCGAGCCGTAGAGGCCCGCATGAATTTCCACGAAGAGGTGCCTTCCTTCGTCACGTGAGAGACATCAGAGAAGTGGGGCGCAAACCCCCTTCTTGTAGAGGAGGACATCTAGGCGTCGTAGCTCGAGAGGATCGTCCGGCTCGGCTATGCCTTGCAAGAAGCCGTAAATAGGCTCCCGCCAGTCGCCGTGCTGGGCGATTTGATGGACGAGGGCTGCATCGCGGTTTTCTTGAGCGATGGCTGCCGTGGGCAAGACCTCATAAAATGCTCCTTCGGGGGGGAGCTGCTAGCTGGCGGCCTTCGTGAGGGCGTAGGCTTGTTCGTTGTCCGCGCGAGGGATGGCTTTGACCATGATTCCCAGGAAGTGGTGCTCCTTCGCTCTCACCGCAGCCAAGTACTTGGCTAGCTTGGGGTCCTTGGCTTAGTAGGATTTGTCGACATGGCCTGCTACCAAACGAGAGTCGATGCGAACAAGGACCCTCCGTGCGCCGAGGGCTTTAAGCTTCGCAAGGCCGAAGAGTAGCGCCTCGTACTCGGCCTTATTATTGGTGGCCAGGAATTCGAGGCGCACCGAGTACATCAGGCGGTGACCCTCCGGCGTAGTGATCACTACGCCAACCCCCGTACCCGGGGCCCCGTAGGCCCCTTCGGTGTTTAGTGTCTATACCGGGTCCTCTGGTTGCTGCACTTGGTGAACCTCGTGTTGACTTTATCAGGGTTTGCCTGGATGCCGTGCCTAGATATGAGGAAGCCTAGGAGCTTCCCCGCTTGTACGCCAAAGACGTACTTGTCCGGGTTGAGCTTCATCCTGACGTTATCGAAGGTCTCTTGAAGATCCTGACCGTGGGAGGTGAGCTGCCTAGTTTTGACGACCACATCATCGACGTAGGCCTCTACGTTCCTCCCAAGCTGGAAGGCCAACGCCAACACGACGAGACGAGTGAACGTTGCCCCCGTATTCTTCAAGTCGAAGGGCATTCTGATGAAGCAGTACGTCCCTACCGGCGTGATGAAGCTAGTTTTGTCCTCGTCGTCCTTGGCCATAGAGATCTAGTGGTAGCCGGAGTATGCGTCCAGGAAGCTCATGAGCTCACACCCTGCAGTGGCGTCCACCAGTTGGTCTATGCGCGGCAAAAGGTAGTCATCCTTTGGACATGCCTTGTTAAGGGCGGTGAAGTCTATGCACATGCGCCAGGCGCCGCTAGCTTTCTTCACGAGCACTGGATTAGCGAGCCAGTCCGGATGCTGGACCTCGTGGATGACCACGGCCTGGAGAGGCTTTGCCACCTTCTCCTTCACCGCATTCTACCGATCAGTTGACATGTGCCGGAGCCTCTGCTTGACCGGCTTAGCGTCGGGGCGGACTGCCAACTTCTGTTCAACGAGGGCACGGTCCACGCCCTTGATGTCTTCCGGGCACCATGCGAAGACGTCCGCGTTGTCCCGAAGTACCCGAAGTAGGTCTTATTCGACTTCGGGAGGGAGGCCTTCGCCGACGGAGACACAATGTCCGTCGGCATGCAGGGGCACCTTCTTGACCTCACCCTCCGGTTGAGGCTTGGGCGTCCAACCCGGGGCGGAGGGCGTGTCCGCCTTCAGAATGGTGGTGAGGGCGTGCACCTTGTGGTGCGGGCGTCGAGCACCAGGCTGTATGCACCGAGCGAGGTCCTGGTCGCCGAGGAGGGTGATGATGCCTTACGGGCCCAGGAGCTTCATACATAAGAGGCCAGGGTGTGGGACCGCACTGAGGGAATTAAGGGCTGGGCGCCCCAATATGGTGTTATACGGATACGGGATGTCAACGACGTCAAAGGTGACGTCGTTGCTCCTCACGTTGCCGCCCTAGCCAAAAGAGACTTGCAGGCTTACCTGACCTAGGGCACTCAGCGGTTGTCCCTCGAAGCCATGCAATGGGGCTCTTGAAGGCCCCAGGAGAGTCCGGGAACCCCCATCTGGTCGAAAGCCGCCACGAACAAGATGTTCGCGGAACTGCCTCCGTCGACGAGGACGCGTCGGACGTCGCACTCCGCGATGGCGGTCTAGATGACCAGGGGATCTTGATGAGAAAACTCCACTCCCTCGGCATTGGCAGGCGCGAAGGTGATCTTGCGTTGCGCCCACCTAGGTGGTGTTTGCGCCGAGAGCTCTATCGAAGAGCCCCCGGAGATGACATTTATGGTTTTGCGCTGGGTCCCCTCCGGGGCTTGATTCGCAGGGGTCCTCCTGGGGTTGCTGCACATGAGCTATGACGGGGGGCGCTGCCCTAGGGTTTGGTCTTGCTGGCGCTTTGATGCAGCGCCGCGATGGTGGTGCATGCTCGTGTGAAATGGTCGCCACGGCCATGCACCTCGCACCACATGCCGTAGTCCTGGTTCTCCTGCTCTGCGCGGGGTCTATCGTCGTGGCCCCGGTCGCGTCCCCGCCCCCGGCCTCTGCGGCCCCATCCGCGGAAGGCGGGAGCGACGTCCTCGGAGCCGCCTTCGATGTCAAGGATGTAGCGAGCCCTTTGAGATCTACGCTGATTACGCTTGGGCTTGGGATTGTTACTCGAGTCCTGCCTGCTCGTGGCATCCATTGAAGACTCTTGCTTGCGTTTGCCCCTGGGGGAGTCCTCCCTCTTCGATAAGCCTTCGTGCTTCAACGGGTCCTCCGCTTGACTGGTGTCGGGATCGTCGCCTTTGCGCCGTCGAGCGTCCTCCTCCTCCCTCACGTACTCCTCCATCTTGTTGAAGAGCTTCGCGACCATCTTGATTGGACTGCACGCATTGTACTCAGCCAACGGCCCCGAGCGGAGGCCTTGTATTGCCGCGTTGGTGATAGTCATCTCGTTGACATTCTGAACTTGGCAGCGGATCTTGGCGAAGTGCTTGAAGTACTCCCGAAGCTTCTCCACGGATTTTTACTTGACAACGAAGAGCTGATCCGCATAGACGCGCTCGACGTAGTTCCCATAAAAGTTATTGTAGAGGTGATCGCAGATCTGCTCCCATGCGTAGATGGAGAGCGTCACTCCCTATAACGTGAGGGGAGCCCCTTCGCTTTAGTGGTGTCGTCCCTACCTGCAGCTTCGATTGCAGTCTCGTACACGTGCACGAACTCCTGAGGGTCCGTGTCGCCCTTGTACGGCTCAATAGCGCTGGGGAACTTGAAGTCCTTCGGCCACATCGATTGCTGCAGGCCCGCGGAGAGGGGTGACTCCGGATCTACGTGCCGAAGGGGAACACGACTGGAGGTAGGGACGTCGCGGCTGTCCGCTCGCCTTGGTGTGGACTCTGGTGCGACCACCGGGGGGACTTGTTGGCTCCGAGCTTCTTGTATATCCCGCACGACTTCGCAGAGGTCTTGCAACTCCCGCTGGAATGTGCCGATGGCCATCAGTAGAGCACTCCCCGGCGTCACCATGGTCGCAGCGGTCGGCGCAACGAGTTGCGCCATCAGGCTGGCCGCGACCACGGCTTGCGCTGCAAAGCCGCTCGGCATGCCGGTGCGGTGGACTCCGGAGTCGGAGGCAAGGCCGGCATTGCCTCCGAAGCCACCTGGCGCTCCCGCATCAGATGTGGATGCGGTGGCCGTGCCGGCGCGGACGCCGATGTCACCGCTCTCGACAACCCGATCGGTGTTGCTGGTGCCGATCATCGCGCCAGCGGTGGGGCTGGTCGTTGCGCCACGAGTGTCGACATTAGCAGCCGCAGTGCTGGCGGTGACGTCCACACCCGCGACCGCCGACGCCGAGGCCCTGGTATCGACGCGCATCTCCGCTGTGCTCCTCTTCTTCTTCTCCGTCGCCAATGACGAAGCCTTCTTCGATGCCATCCTTCTTCAGAACTTGGATCTTGCTCTTGTCGTCCCCATGGACGGTGCCAACTGTTGTGGTTACCGACCAAACAGTATAGATGGTAGTGGAGAGTTAGGTGAGTAATGCGTAGGGCTTCCTTCCCCCATGGCCTGGGTGGCATTATATATTCATATGAGGAGTATTTTACAATTATGTCCTTACACCCAAGTACCCTTCTCAAGGGCATATATGACATTACACATGTCCACTTTGGGCTTTATGACCTTGTAACAGGCCGACTGGGCTTTAGGTGGGGGCCACCCCTACAACATGCACAATACAAAAAAGTGGTAGTGTACAAAATTGTGATGTGCCCTAAGTGGTTTAGGTCTTGGTTGTGCTAAAAATGTGAAATGGATCAAGTGTTGAATGACTAATGGGTTAATGGGTGTGTTCGCTTTCAGAAACGTGGTTGTGTAAGTGTGAAACCCAAAATTGTGTTGGGTTAATGGGTTAGCCTATGTAGGTGGATGAAACCCAACCAGAGGAGCTGGTTAGGGTTTCTCATATGCCTCCGCTATAAAAGGGTGGAGAGGGTGGCTTAGGGTTAAGCCATCCATGCCAATAGAGAGAGGGGTTAGGGTTCTTGGAGAAAACTTTGTGGCAGATGTGAAAGGCTTTTGTGGATAAGCTTTTTGTCATCCTTAGGCTTTGTATGTGGCTAGGGAGTGGCTGTAAACATGCATCTCCAAATATTAATAGAGATTAAAATTTGTTCAAGTATTTCCTTCTTATGCTCAAGTGATGAAATCTTAATTTGGCTTGGTTTTTAGTGTTTCCTCTTCTGCTCTTGATCTTGTTGTGTGCAACAAATGTGTAAGTGATAAAGATGTATCTTATAGACCAGATCTCATCCATTTAGTCACTTGTATTTGTAAGTTCTTGTGTTTGCCCGGTTTTGGCTCAAGAAGGGGTGATTTTGGAGTTTTGGTGTTGTAGGTGTTTTGGCTTGAGTTCGTACTACGATCTAGCTTACTATGATATGTGAAAACCCATTTAAGAACATCTAGTTCATTAAGAACTCACGAGTAAGACCATATCGAGATTTCCCTCTTTTGACCGGTTTTGGTCCACCTTTCATTCGGACGAAAAAAGGTCGAAACTTTAGCAACAATTTTCTTTATCGTTGATTGGAATAGGTTCATGACATCTTAGAGAAGGTGCATGCAAAGTTTAAGTCATTTGGATCAACCGATCAAAAGTTACATGAATTTTTGGATTTGAAATAGAACTGAAAATACTGTTCATTCCTGAATTTACTGTAGTTACGGTCTGACCGGGGTTACTGTCGTATCGCCTAATTTTACTGTTTACAGTAATCTGGTTGCCATCGAAACAGAGGTGTGACCGGCCTAGAGGTTAGATCTCCCCTTCATGGATGTCAGACCGCCATATATGTAGGGGTCAGACCGTCGGGGGTTTTTAAAGCACATTTTCTCCATTTTGATTAAATCTTCCCTTGTTATTATTTGTCTCTGATCTTTATAGTTTTCATACCTACTGGAGTGAAGAGTTTTGCTTCCACTCAAAGGAAAAGATTTTGAAATATCTCGGAATTAATTTGGGTTTCTATTCATCCCCTCTAGTCGCCATACTTGATCCTACAAAAACAAATGAATAGAAAAGCAATATAAATAACGCAGACACAAATACAGAAATGCAAACAGTATAATAAAGATAATGCAATCGAAATATACATGCATGCAAAATCTATTTAGAAACAAAAAAACCCCTTGACGGTTACTTACTACTAGAAGGTGAATTAAGTATAATCTTCTTGAATTCGTCAAAAGCAATCAATTCAGTTTTTGGAATCCACATTTGTTTCACTTTAGTAGAAGTTTGAAAACCAGCTTTGGGGGACTCAGGCTTGATCTTAGGAATAGAGGGATGGCATGTGCTGATGTTCAATATGAGTTAACGACCACCATGGCTTAGAACTCGTGGAGTTTCAACAAAATGCTGAAAGCCATGAGTTCGACCATGAGGGTAGCTAGTCGGGTGCTTGTAGATCAACATTGTAAACTAGATTATTGTCATAAAACTGATTGTCGAAATTGTGTCATAACAAAATCAAATAGATGGCCCTTTCTATTATAGGAATCACAATGATAAACTGGTCTCATTAGTTGAGCTTTGGGAACAGCAACCAAAATTTAAAAATAATAAAAAATAAGCCAGAAGTCTAAGTCTAAATGAGCAGGCCGGAATTTAGCTTGCTTGCCTCCACCCTTAGGAACCGCCTGAACAGCAGTCTCTTTGGGTTTCACAATAGAGCCAACATCATTGCTTTTGCTAGTACTAGTACTAGCAACAAATTTAATTGGACCATCATTAGGGAGCATTAACGGACCAACACAATGTTTTCCTTTCTCAAAACCTAAGCTCTCTTTATTGTAACAAACCTTAGAGGAGTCCAAAATCATATCAAGCTTTTCCTCACCATGAGCAAAATTTTGAAGTGAGGCATTGAGATAAACAATATCTTTTGAAAGCTTAGGACATGCTGGACAATCGATAGGTTTGGCATTACGAGCAGCAATTGCTTCCTCTGACCTTGAAATAAAATTACTATTGATTGCCTCTACTTCCTTTTCAAGTTTTTACACATATCAAAAGGAATAGAAGACCTCTGTTCTAGCAAGGCACGAGTATCAGCACAAAGAGGACAAGGATTTTCTTTAAGTTCTTTGGTCTCATCAAAAGTAGTAACAAGTTTATGCCTTAAAATTTCAATTCAGCTACATATCCATCAGAAACTTCGCATGAGTCACACTTCTCAGAGTCGGTGTTGGAACCATCAACAGTTTCCTTAGCGAATTGCTTATCTAACCATGAGCACATGGCTCTCTTTGTCTCCTGCAGATTACGCTTAGGAAATCTCTTCTTTTTGTTGAAGATTTTGTCCTTAACTTCCTTACCACGTGAAGACATCTTCTTCTCATCTGGGCAGTAGAATACCAGATGACCTTCTTTACCGTAACCGTAGTACTTACGTGAACAATTTTTGTAGCTGCCGTTGCGCTCTTGCTTAGTTCTCAATACTCTACTGAATTTCTGGATAATCAAGGCCAAATCATCTTCAAAAAACACATCGAGAGCTCCTTCATCAATCGAAGGCAAAATAGTAAGAGAAAACACATTGTTTTCAGTAGACCTCGATGTCTCAGGTGTAGCTCCTAAAGCGAGATAGGCTTGAAATCAGTAGGTGCAGCGCTTGTGAGATCCATCTCATAGGTCTTCAGTGATGAAAACAAAAATTCAACCGTAAAGAGTATCAACATCCTTTGATTCTGAGATCACGGTGGTCTTAATGTACCACATGTCTTTCGAAAGTGATAGTAGAATCTTACGGCAATTTTCTGCCTCCGTGTGTATATCTTGCCTATACGCTTGTAAGACGATTAATAAGCGATGAAATCCAAGAAAAGAAAGCATCAATGGATTCTCTGGAACTCATCTTGAAAGCTTTATATTATGAAATGAAAAGCTCGGTTTTTATGCTCTTGACTTGAGAGTCCCTTCACGGTACCGTTTGAGGGTCTCCTAAATCTTATGAGCACATCGAATACTAGAGACTCGAGCAAATTCGGATCTCGAAAGAACCAAAAATCCCATGAACAGCTTGAGTATTAGTAGTTTCCAAATCTTTTTTCTGCTTGGGTCAGATTAGGCGTGGTAGGAGAAACATAAGATCTTTTCATTGTTGGGGCAAGTCGGAGCACAAAATGTGATCAGAAGAGCACACAACGTGGTCGGAAGACTTCGACCGCGAATATTCGGTAGCTCTAACTGTGAGTACTCAGAAGACTTCGACCGTGAGTACTCGGAAGACTTCGACCGTGAGCACTCAGTAGATTCGATCGTGAGTACTCGAAAGACATAGTTTTGACCGTGAGTACTCGGAAGACTTCAACCGTGAGCACTCGGCAGCTTCGACCGTGAGTACTCGGAAGATTTCGACCATGGGCACTCAGAAGAACTGCTCGGATGAACAGTACTCTTCTACAATGTTCAGATGAACAAGATCACATGTTGCTTGGATGAACAAGATTTCTCTACAAAGGTTTCGGATGAATAGTACTATACTACAGTGCTCGGATGAACAGTTCTCTACTACAGTACATGGTGAACAATACTCTGCTACAGTACTCGTAGAACAGTACTCTTACGACCACGAAGTAACTCGCACTCGAAGCAAGTTGCGACCACAATAGAACATACTCGAAACGAGTTATGACCACGAAGGAACGTACTTGAAGAGAGTTACGATCACGAAGACTCGACACTCACGGATGGCTAGACTCGCAGGAGAACAGTGAACTCACAGACAACAGTGTTTTTCTACCGTCTGGAATTGGATTGTGTCATTTTCTTCGTTGAACTTTTATACTGAAAACAAGAAACTGACCCGACATACACACCATGACTAGCTCTTTGTGACGCACCATCCCACGTCCAAGCTATTCATGACAATCATGAACTTACATAACATATGCACTAATACTCATAACGCACGCACTAACTCAACGCACGCACTAATGCAGTACGACTATGACCACACTAACGTCTCGATCACATAATGCCGGTGCGACGTAGTTAAGTCCAACAAATCACCCCTTAACTGCGGCGCACTGACTTTACCTCGACCACCCTGATTTTCTGCCTCAGTTCGATGAACTTGACGCGACCGAGGGTCTTTGTAAGAATGACAGCTAGCTGCTCATTTGTGCCAACGTGCTCGACATCTATTTTTCCATCTTCAATGCAGTCGCGAATGAAATGATACCTCATATCAATGTGTATGCTACGATCATGGAGCACATGTTCTTGCATAATGCAATTGCCGACTTGTTGTCCACGAGTAGCTTTGCCTTCTTTGGCTCCACACCCATCAGGTCTCCGATTAGCCGAGTTAGCCAGATTTTTCTGCCATCTGGAATTGGTTTGTGGCATTTTCTTCGTTGAACTTTTATACTGAAAACAAGAAACTGACCCGACATACACGCCATGACCAGCTCTTTGTGACGCGCCATCCCATGTCCGAGCTATTCATGACAATCACGAATTTACATAACGTATGCACTAATACTCATAACGCACACACTAACTCAACGCATGCACTAATGTAGTACGACTATGACCACACTAACGTCTCGATCACATAATGTTGGTGCGACGTAGTTATGTCCAACAAATCACCCCTTAACTGCGGCGCACCGACTTTACCTCGACCACCCTAATTTTCTGCCTCAGTTCGATGAACTTGACACGACCGAGGGTTTTTGTAAGAATGACAGCCAGCTACTTATTTGTGCCAACGTGCTCGACATCTATTTTTCCATCTTCAATGCAGTCGCGAATGGAGTGATACCTCATATCAATGTGTTTGCTGCGATCATGGAGCACATGATTCTTGCATAACGCAATTGCCGACTTGTTGTCCATGAGTAGCTGGGCCTTCTTTGGCTCCACACCCATCAGGTCTCCAATGAGCCGAGTTAGCTAGATTGTCTAGCATGCTACTGCTGCTACCGCGAAGTACTCTACTTCACACGAGGACAACCCCATAATCCTTTGCTTCTGCGATACCCAAGTGATCAAACTTCCACCAAGAAAAAATGTCGTACCCATGGTGCTCTTACGGTCATCTGTGTCGCCCGCCAAATCACTGTCGCTATATCCAACAAGTCTAGGATCCGTCATGCTTGCCCTCATATAACAGCACTTGAATCCAGTCGTGCCGCTCACATAGCGAAGAATATGCTTCACCGCAGCCAAATATTGTGACATTGGTGCCTCCATGTATCTACTCACAACGCCGATGACATAAGCAATATCTGGCCTCATGTTCACAAGGTAGTGAAGACTTCCGACAATGCTGCGGTACTCAATAGCATTGACAGTGGCACTACCATCTTTCTTGCTCAACTTCAGCTGGTTCCCCATCGGTGTTGAGCACGGATTACACCATGCCATTCCCGCTGCTTCCAAAATCTTGCGTGTATAGCTACTCTATGACAATGTGATCTTCCCATCTTCTTGCTTAACCTCGATGCCCAAATAGTAACTTAGCAAACCAAAATGGTTCATACTGAACAGTACCTTCATCTGAGCCTTGAACTTGACAATGTCATCAACCTTTGAGCCGGTGATGATGAGGTCATCGACGTACACCCCACAGCAAGAATGTGTTACCTTTTTTCTACCTGTATACTACATGCTCAAGTGAACTTCTCGTGAACCTGAGCGACACCAAAGTGGCGTCCAACTTCGAGTTCCAGGATCGCGGCGCCTGCCGCAGCCCGTATAAGCCCTTGCGTAGCCTAAGTACTTTGTTCTTGTGCTTGTCATCGATGTACCCTGGAGGTTGTTGAACGCACACCTCCTCGACCAGATCACCATTCAAGAATGCGGACGTAACATCCATATGATGTATTTGCCAACCACCGTGCGCTGCCAGTGCGATCAGCACCCATACTATCTCAATGCGAGCTACTGGTGCAAATACCTCGTCGAAATCTAACCTTGTCACTATGCATATCTTTTTGCAACCAAGCGAGCTTTGTGCTTAGCAATGTTACCTAATAGATCTTTTTTCACCTTGAAGACCCATTTGAGCCTAATTGCTTGATGACCAGAAGGGAGTACGGCGATGTCCCAAGTATTGTTGTCATAGATGGACTTCAATTCAACATCCATGGTCTTCTTCCATGCCAGGCTCAAGAGCGCCTCATGTACACTCGTGGCCTCCTCATCACCAAGGAGACAGAAGGCGCCATATCAATTTCTTGATCAACGGGCTTAGTGTCGTTAATCTACACTGCCTCAATAGTGTTGTAAAAAATTGATATTGAGCGATACCCTTGTGGCACACCTTCGGAATCATGCGATGCACCGGTCGGTGGTGACGCCCATTGTACCACAACTCCATGCGATGTTGTGGGTTGAGGCGGCTCCGTAGCCTATGGCATTACCAGCCTCTCCATCGTTGTCAAAGATGTGGTGTAGTCGGCATCCACCAAAGTGTCATCAGTCACGTTGGTGTACTCGATGGTGAACGTATCGAGTCTGCTAATGCCAGTCGATTAAGATGTCATTGTCCAGTCCCATTTCCTCTCTTCTTCAAACACGACACACGTGTCACATGGAGCTTCTTGTGATCGGATCATAGACATGATAAGCCTTTGAGCCCTCCTCATATCCGATGAACACCAATGGAGTGGAGCGGTTGGAGAGCTTGGTGATGCCAGGGCCAACCTTCTTTATGTGTGCCAAACAACCGAACGTGCAGAAGTAGTGGATTTTAGGGCTCCTCTTGTACCACAACTTGTACGGTGTTACACCGTCAGGCTCCGGGTTGTTGCACGGTTCAGGATGTGCACTGCAGTCTTTACTACTTCACCCCAAAACATGGTAGGCATCGCCATGCTCTTCATCATGCTGTGAGCCATCTCCACAACTGTTTGGTTCCAGCGCTCCACAACACTATTTTGTTGTGGCAAGTATGGTGCAGTCGTATACCGCTTGATGCCCATTTCGTCACAGTAGTCATTGAAGTCGATGGAGTTGAACTCCCCTCCACGATTGGTCCGGAACGCCTTCAGCTTGTAGCTGACCTCGTTTTCGCTGATGGCCTTGATCTTCTTGAAGAACTTGAATGTTTCATCCTTCGACTTGATCACCTGTAGCCACATGAAATGATTGTGATCATCAACAATCACAGGAAGTAGCGCCCACCACCTAGTCTGGGTGGCAAAATCGGGCCGCACAAGTCACTGTGAGCCAGCTCCAGGCCGTGCTCTATGAAGAGGTGTATGGGAATGGTGCTCAATGTTTTTAGCTGAGGACGCAGCCATCGTAGAACTGCTGCAACCGATTAATGATGGGTACACCCTCCACCATCCTCTTGGCATGCAGGTCATGTAGGGCGCGGAAGCTGAGATGGCCATAGCGCATGTGCCATCGCCATGCCTCCTCGCTTGCCTGTGCCTTTAGGCACACTTGTGTAGTCAGGTTCAGGCCAAGTTCATAGAGCCTATTCTGAGACCGTCGCACCCATGCCAGCAATACTCGCTGTCAGTCGAAGATGCTGAGCTCTCCATCCTTGAGTACAATCTTGCAACCACCCTCCTCGAGTTGGCCAAGACTAATGATGTTAGACCGTAGTCGAGGAATGTAGTATACCTCTATGAGTACTCGATGCTCCTGGTTTTTGCACTGAAATAGCACGGAGTCTTTTCCGCAAATGTCCACTATTGAGCCATCGCCGAATTTCACCTTGTCTTTCACATGATCATCCAGCGAAGTGAACTTGTTCTTGTCGCCGGTCATGTGGTTACTCACACCGTGTAAAGGTACCACTAGTTGTCATTTGCATCGACGGACACCACCTTCTCTTCATTGAGATACACAGCATGCGTTGTGTCGATAGCTACCTGAGCAAACTTGTAATTCTTAGCCATCAGCAGCGCCAGTGCGTCATCCTACACTTGCGCTGGGTTTGCTGTTTCCTTGCGCTCGCAACTTGGTTTGCAACAATCCTTCGAGAAGTGCCCGTAGTTGTTACAATTGTAACACTTGAACTTCATCATGTCACGACCACCAGCAGACGGCACTGCATTCTTTCCGTCGTGGCTACCGTTGCCACACCCATGACCATGTTGTTTGCCACGACGTCGATCACTGCCGCCACCTCTATTCTTCTTTCCATTAGAAGAGCCTTCGATGTGCTCCATCTTCTTCTGGCGTGCGAGCCACTCCTCCATGAGGAGTAGTCGCCCTCCTTGGACGCTGGCTTCACCCTCCAGGTCATAGCGTTCCTCCACGACCCTGAAGCATCTAGTCAACTATTCGATGGAGATTGTCTTAAGGTCAAGAAGCAACTCGATGGAGATTGCAACCTGCGAGTACCGTGAGGGAACAACACAAAGAAACTCCCTCACCACCATTTCATCACCGGTCTTGTCACCAAGCAGATTAAGGTTGTTAACGAGCCTGATGAGCTACATCGCGAAATCGTCGACGGTCTCTCCATCCTTGAACTTCATGTACTTGAACTCTGAACACAACGTTTGCACTTTGGCTTCGCACACACGCTCAGTGCCCATGCACATCACCTTCACAGCGTCCCACGCCTGTTTCATCATGTCTTTGATAGCGAGGGTTACTAGCATCTCGGACGGCATGGCGTGGAGAATGGCCAACAGTGCTAGTCGGTCATCGTGGTAGTCGACAACATCTCCAGGCTCGATCACCTCCTAGAGTCCTTGTGCATGCAGGTTCACCCTCATCAAAAGGGACCAATTGCCGTAGTTTGTGCACGTCAGCAAGGGTTAGACTACCGTGCCACCCGTCTCCTTCACCACATGCTATACCACAATCTCGCGACATCCATTGCAGCTGCCATTGCCACTGTTGTTGCCGTCGCCACTGCCATTGCCGCTTTCGCGGACTTCCGACCTCCGAGGAGACCTTGGTTCGTGCTCTTGCCCTGATATTGTGGTAGGATCAAACACAACGCTTGCTCTGATATCACTTGTTGGGGCAAGTCGGAGCACACAACGTGGTCGGAAGACTTCGACCGTGAGTACTCGGTAGTTTCAACCGTGAGTACTCGGAAGACTTCGACCATGAGTACTCAGAAGACTTTGACCATGAGCACTCGATAGCTTCGACCGTGAGTACTCAGAAGACATCGACCATGAGTACTCGGAAGCCTTAGCTTCGACCGTGAGTACTCGGAAGACTTCAACCGTGTGCACTTAGTAGCAACGACCGCAAGTACGCGGAAGACTTCGACCGTGAGCACTTGGATGAACAGTGCTCTGCTACAGTGCTCATAGAATAGTACCCTGCTACAGTACTCATAGAACATCACTCTTATGTCCACGAAGTAACTCATGCTCGAAGCAAGTTATGACCACGAAAGAACATACTCAAAATGAGTTACGACCACGAAGGAACGTACTCGAAGCGAGTTACAATCATGAAGACTCGACACTCGCCGATGGTTGGACTTGCTGGAGAACAGTGAACTCAAAGACAACGGTGTTTTTGTACTGCCCGTAATTGGTTTGTGGTGTTTTCTTCATTGATCTTTTATACTGAAAAACAAGAAACTGACCCAGCATACACACCACGACTAGCTCTTCGTGATGCGTCATCCCATGTCTGAGCTATTCATGACAATCATGAAGTTACATAACAGACGCACTTATACTCTTAACGCACGCACTAACTCAACACACATACTAATGCAGTACGACTAGAACCACAATAATGTCTCGATCATATAATGCTGATGCGACGTAGTTAAGTCCAACATGCATAACATCCCAAACAGAAAAATCAAGCGGCTTGATGTAAGCTTCCATATGTCTCTTCCAGTAAAGGAAATCTTAACCGTCAAAAAGAGGTGGTTAGTCGAAAATCTATCAGTGCCATGGCTACGAGATATCAATTGTTGGATCGAGACAACCGAGATGGCGGGGGCGGTGTTAAATTGATTGACTAAAACTTCAAATCAAATTGCGGCTAAGAAGAACGACGAAATAAAAATAACAACCAATTTGCACTACAAGAATTAAACAGAAAACTCACCAAGCTCTTATTTACTCAAACACTAGACAAAACAGATGCAAACTTTCTACGAAACTTATGCTTTTCTATCCATGCCGAAGAACACTTCCGTGATCTACTTTTCCTCTCTCTATTGGCCCGTCTAATTATTGTAACACCCCCATTTCTGCGAGTATTATGAAATCCTCGCAACTGTCCAGGACTGTTCAGCTGCGAGTACATCCATCGAGTGCATAACATTGCCAACACAAGCTTAAGAGCAAAAGTCAACTTTATTACAATATAGAGGCTTAAAGCTAAACTGCAAAGTAGGGCCAACGGCCTTTAGTTACATTACAGCAAAAGACGCCACAGGCACGCCTGAGCGGAGAACGACCCTAATTCCAAGCTTCGTTGAACTCGTAAAGCACCACCTCATCGACTTCACTTGCTTCCTCAAAGTTTGTCGTTTCTATTTATGTTTTTAGCAAGTATGAGTACAACTACCGTACTCAATAAGTCACACGGAGCTTAACAATAACTACATGCAGGGTACATCAAGTGATGGGAAAAGTTTATTATTGTGGATGCAGTTTTAGTTATAAACAGGTTTTAAACCTAAAATCATACCTTTCCATAATCTTTAGGGGTTTTCAAGGTTCAAATTACCAGATCACCAACATTACCAAATCCTTTCCAAATCTACTTATGCTTTGCTGTTGGATTCACCCATTAAACACAGCTTCATTTACCGGAAGCACGGCGTATTCGAATACAATTGGTTATGACTTTGCAAAGCTGCCCTGCTTTACCCACAAGAATCCTTAACTCCGGCCAAAGAGTTAAGAAAACAAGATTGTTTCACTGCTCAATTCTTTATATAGCCTCCACCTAGAAGGCTTCCCCAACAAGCTCAGGCCACAAACTGACTCATCTCAACCTACTATTGTGTGGACATCTGAAAATCAAATCAGTAGTAAAAATAACAATGGCGCCAACCTCCATACGGCCCTTTGAGAGACCACGTGAGAGGTCCCCCCAAGTTGTGGTGAGTAATTGACAAAGTGTGCGGAAAGTTTGCGCTTTGGATCATTGTCTTTGCTCGAATTTTCAAAACTACCGCGCAGTGTTCAAGAAGATACTACCGGCGGTACTTCCTACCGAGAGCGGAACTACCTACCGTCTTGTGAAACGTAAGTGGGCATAAAATCTGGATTTGGTTTGATCATTGTGGTGATTATGGTTTATGGTTATTCCATTACCTCGAGCGGTGCTATGTGATGTATTTCTTGTCTGTGTTGGCTGCATGACGTCGAGGCGGAGTCGTGGGGAGACACGAGGTGACCGGACTAGGCGCAGGTGACGCTGAGGTCAGAACGGTCGGGGTGTGTCGAAGACGACGGAGACTCAAGGTGGTTGCGAGGCTTGGACGACAAGGAGCGCGGAAGCTTCCCGGAAGGTGCAGGAGGGGCGAAATGGTCATTTCGCGAGGTGCACAAGTGGGAGCGGCTCCGTTCGGGTTTAGCCGTGAACGGGTGGAGACCCGTTAGCCAAGGGCTATAAATAGAGGTGAGGGGCTGCATGACCCCTCAGGCATTCCAAGGGAATTGAGAGAGAGCTAGGGTTTGCTAGAGTCAAAAGAACCTTTGGAGAGGTTGTTTTGCTTTAGGCTTTAGTGGGTGAGAGTGGTTGTGGGCAGTAGGGTTTGCCTCCCACGTCCTCCCTCCTCTCTGTGTATGCCTCCCAAGAACTAGGGACAGTTCTTGGTGATTCTGAGGATTGAGAGAGTGGAGATGAGTTGAGAGTCTTGTAATCCTTCTTCTTGTTCGAATGTCCATGCGTATCGGGACTCCTTTGTACTCATCTTTTGTTTAGAAATGGAAATCTGAAGTTTCTTTTCACTCTTGTGTTCCCTGTTCCTCGTTTCTCCTTTTTGGACGAGTTCTTGATTCTCTGTTTTTCTTGTTGTTTCTTGCCTATGAGGTGTGAAATGGTTGCTCTGTGATAGGATAGTGCCTCAAGGTCATTTGATCGAGTTTTCCCAAGAGCAAATCAAGTTTTAATCTCAGATTTGCGTTTTTGGCTCTCTCTGTTCTTCATATCTCGTTTCTAGGGTTTTTGCTCCAAACCTTGTTTTCTTCTCTATGATGGCTTGAATCTTAGCTCGTAGAGTCTTGTGATTATTGCTAAGATATCCGCAAAGTTTCGTGGCCAAAGGATCAGAGTTGGAATGGAATGTTGGATTTTTGGAGAACTCTCTGTATTTTTCGGGTATTTGTCTTCCCTTTCGATTCTCTAGAGAAATCTTGAAATTGATTCTTGGCTTATCCTTCTGGAAGTGTTTCCTTGCTATCCTCAAAGTTTCCCAAGCCAAGAATCGAGAATCTTGCAATTTCTCGATTTCTCTTTTCTGCAGCGTCTTTGTTCTTGGTGCGGTACTACCGCTCGTCGAGAGGTACTACCGCTCAAAGGTACTACCACATTTTCAACAGCGGTACTTCCGCTCAGTGGTACTACCGCTCATATCAGCGGTACTACCACTCACCGGCAGAACAGCCCAGATTTTTCCTTACTCTCTGGATTTGATTTCTTTTCTCGATCTGTGACTTGCAGTGAGTTCTCTTCTGCTGTGTGAGTACTTGAGGGAAGGATTTTAATTTTTAAAAAGGCACCATTCACCCCCCCTCTATTGCCATTTCGGTCCTACAATTGGTATCAGAGCCAGTTAGCTCTTCTTGATAGATCTTTAACCGGTCTCAAGAGCCATGGCGACGGACAAGTACTCGACCAAGCCCTCAATCTTCGATGGGATGGATTTTCCATTCTGGAAGAGTCGGATGGAGACCTACATCCAGGCTCAGGGCTATGCCATCTGGCGAAAGGTCAAGGTCCAGTTTGTTGTTCCGCCGATGAGAACATCAATGCCGGAATATGGTCGATGTTGAGGCAAACGCAAGGCGAGGAACATCATCATTCGTGGATTGAGCGAGCGAATTTGATCGCATCTCTCACCTGACGTCGGCCTTCGATATTTGGGTGACCCTCAATGCTTACCATGAGGGCACCACCCAAATAAAGATGGTGCGACAAGACCGATTCAAGTCGAATACAAACAAATTCGAGATGCTTGTCGGTGAGTCCCTTGACGAGTGCTTTTCTCGCTTTCACAAGATTTTGAGCAACCTCCGAGCCGTCGGTCTCACATACTCCGACTCGAATAACGCTCGACAAATGCTTTCTGCACTCGATCTTCGAGTTTGGGAGATGAAGGTGACTATCATCAAGGATACCACGGACCTCTCGACCCTGACTCTTGACGCGCTTTACTCGCGCCTCAAGACTCACGAGATTGACATAGTCTCTCGTCGGTCGAAGTCTCAGTCGATGTCACTAGTCACCGATCCCACTTCTCTTTGCGGGTTCTCCCTAGGCGCTACGTGGACGAATCGATGATCGCCAGAACGACTAGAGGATGAACAACCGGCCCTCCTAGCTCGGAAGTTTTCCCATGCTTACAAGAGGAGGAGGGACAAAAAGAGAGGCGAACCAGTTATTTGCTTCGAGTGTGGTGGCCCCAACCACATTCAGGCAAACTGCCCCAAGCTGGGGAAAGGCAAAGGAGACTACGGCGGTTCGAGCAAGAACGACTACCCCGACAAGAACCGCAACAAGAAGCCCCCAGCTCAGACGCAAGGCAAGAAGACATTCCGCGACCTTGGGAAGGCTAAGAAGCTCTTCCACCGCGTCCTCGCCGCCTTCGACGAGCTCGACCTCAGCGAGGTAGAGGGATGGAGCGACGACGATGGGACGGGTGACCAAGACCCCAAGGGCGATTTACGACTTCTCGGCATGTGCTTCATGGCCCTTGAGGGCTTAACCGAGCGACAATGAGCTCTACTCCGACTCGATGAGGTATACCCATCTTACGACCGACAATGATGCCTTTCTTAAGCTAGGTAAATTTCATGCTAGATCTAGAGCTAGATGTAGCGAGTTGGAGAAGGAAGTAGATAGATTGTCACGGGAGCTTACTTCACGTATATCTGCTCCCTCCTGTGACGAATGTGATACATGCCCTGCTTTGCTTGAAGATATGGAGAAGTTAAGGACTTCTCATGGTAGTGTGACCTCTGAGCTTGATATACTTAAGGTGGAGAATATTAGTCTACTTGCTGAACTAGAAATGAGTAGGATAACTCCTTCTTCATTTATTGTTGAGACTATTTCTTGCACCTCATGTGAGGTTAAGGACAATGCTTTTAGAGGTTTTACACTATGCTTCTTGATCTGCCCAAACATGTGAAAATTGCAATAAGTTGAAAATGAACTTAAACGGGCGGATCATAAAATTGTGAACTACAAGCCTTTTACTTGAGCCAATTGATTCATGCTTGAACTGTCCTAAATTAACTGCTAAACTCGAAGCTGTCTCCAAACAGTTTCAAGATATGATTGATCATGATAGGAAGTTGGCTCAGTTTGCTTCTAAGGACCTTGTTAGCTCACCATGCATTAATTGTAACAAACTAAAATCTAATTTGATTGCATTGGATAAGAAATGTGTGAAGCTAACTAAGGACCTACTAGAGAAGCCACCTTGTGCTTGTAGTGTGATTGTGGAGAAGGGGAGAAGCCCCTGTAAGGTAGAGACGCCTAGCGACGTGAACCAACCTGCTAGCGTAGGGGCTGTCCCTCCCGAGTCGGTGTGGTGCACAAGCCGCCTTCCTCTGCTATTGGTTGTTCTTCTCGCTCCCTTACATTCTCATTGTCTCCTCCCACCTTGCTCTTCTTGCACCTCTCTCTTCGGGAGTGTCGGTATCTTATGAACACTCTCGAGAAATTTGTAGGAGGCAAGAAGAAGCTCAATCTTATTCTAGACCAATCAAAGATTTGCATGTTCAATCGTGGTCTAGGATATGATTTACGTGAGGATGTGAGGAAGCATCCACCAGTAGTGCTCGGACACAGTAGTCACAGTGTGATTGAGGTCAAGCCCAAGAACAAGAATGTTCAATTTAAATCAGCGGGCTTTGTCCAAAGGATTTCTGATAGCAAGGTGATTTCACCTGCAGCTTCAGTCTCTCAGAAGGTGAAGCCATCTCATGCTACTTCTGCCTCTCAGAAGGTGAAGTATCATTGCACCTTCTGTCAGAAGGATGGACATTTGATTGACCACTGCTTCAAGCACGCCAAGATTGTGCGAAGAGACCGTGTTGAGTCTCTTAGGCGTATTCAGGGTCAGCCCCAGACCTTGAGTGCACCTAAGACCAACACGAGGTCTAGGCTTGCTACTGTTGGTAGCTTTGGGCAGCATCGAGGACTTGGTTCTTCCGAGTTTTTTGTTTTTCGTCATCATGCTCCCTCTAGTCGTGACTTCCGCCGTCCTGAGGGTAGATCTCGCTTCCCCCGTCGAGATGGCTATCCGCGGTGTGATCAGCATGCTGCCGGTGCTCCGACTCGCTCTCCCGTAGTAGTCGGACCCAGCAACAGCTTCAGGTCTGCACATAGACCTTCTGCTTCTTTGAGCGACGGAGAGCGTAGGGTAGTTAGAGGTTAGTCGTGTGTGACTACTTCTTCTGGTCGACGTGTGACTCAGTATTGGGTTCCAAAATCTATTTTGATTTATCCCAGTACTAAGACTTTGCTCTCTTGTTGACTCAGGCTCGCCGGGCAAGGAAGGGAGAGGTTTGGCTCGTAGACTCCGGGTGTTCTCGACACATGACCGGAGACTCTCGTTGGTTCTCTTCCCTTGCCCGTGCTCCAGGTGATGAGACGATCACCTTCAGAGACGCTTCGTCTGGGCGTGTCATCACCAAAGGTACAGTGCGCGTTAATGATTCTTTCATTTTGAAAGATGTTGCCTTGGTTAGTAAGCTGTAGTATAATTTGTTTTCCGTTTCTCAGCTTACCGATGACGGCTTTGAGGTGAGCTTTAAGAAAAACAATTGCAAAATTCTTGATTCTTCTGTAGTCCGGTTTGCGTGATTTCTCGTTTTGGGAGGATCTTTCGTGCTGATTTTTCTGAATCTTCTGGTGATCCTCTCCGGTGTTTGGTTGCTTCTGAGTCCCGCGACCTTTCCTTCTGGCATAGGAGACTTGGTCATATTGATTTGACCGCTTGACCCGAGTTAGCGCCACGATCTCATTCGTGGTCCGCCAAAACTCAAGATGGTCAAAGATCTTGTTTGCGCCCATGCCGCAGACGACGGCAAGATGGTTGCCGCTTCTCACCCTCCCACACAAGGACTATGACCGATGCACCGACACCGCTCCACATGGACACAATCGGACCACTCGAGTGCGATCCGCAGGAGGGAAGTGGTATGTTCTTGTCGTGGTCGATGACTTCTCGAGGTACTCTTAGGTGTTTTCTTAGCCTCAAGGATGAGACGTTTACACATTTTCGAGGACTTTTCAGTAGGCTTTCTATTGAGCTTCCGGGTGCCTTACGAGCGATCCGCAGTGACAATGGCACGGAGTTCAAGAATTCCTACTTTGAGAGGTTCTGCGATGAGATAGGTGTAGAGCAGCAGTTCTCTTCTCTGCACGTCCCACAGCAGAATGGCGTCGTGGAGAGGAAGAACCGCACCTTGGTCGAGATGGCGTGACAATGCTCGATGAATACTCTACACCACGGAAGTTTTGAGTCGAGGCTATAGCTACCGCGTGCCATGTTTCAAATCGAGTTTTTCGAGGGCACACTTGCACTTCTTATGAGTCGAGATATGGGCGAAAGCCCGCCTCTCATTTTCGTGTGTTTGGTTGCAAGTGCTTTATCTTGAAGTCTGGGAACCTAGATAAGTTCGAGTCACATTCTTGTGATGGGATCTTTCTAGGCTACTCGACTTCTTTGCGGGCTTATAGGGTCTGGAACTGCGAGTCTAGTAAAATGGTAGAGACCTGTGAGGTGACCTTCGACGAGGCCAGTCCGGGGACTAGGCCCGATATCTCAGGTTCTTTAGAGCAGTCCGAGACCATCTTTGTGGATGATGAGGACGATGGAGATGAGGGTTGTCTACCCGATCCAGTCCCTCATCCACCCCTTGAGATGCCGTCTTCCACCGCACCTCAAGGCGATCAGCCTTTGCCTTCTGCTTCTTCTGGAGCTAGTGGCTCTGTTCCTATCCCGTCAGCTCACGAGGTAGAGGTCACTTCTTCATCTCATCCTGAACCTCCCAGACATATCCAAAATCTCATCCTTCAGAGTAGATCATTGGAGACCTTTTTGAGCGAGTTACTCGCTCAAAATCTGGCATGTCACTCTTTTGTCTCCATTCTGCCTTTGTTGCCTCCTTCGAGCCTAAAGACGTTTGTCATGCTCTTACTGATGAGTCTTGGGTCAATGCCATGCATGAGGAGCTAGAGAATTTCGAGAGAAACAAGGTCTGGACTCTTGTTGAGCCCCCTCGCGGTCACAATATCATTGGGACCAAGTGGGTGTTCAAAAACAAGCAAAGTGAGGATGGGGTAGTCATTCGAAACAAGGCTAGACTGGTTGCTCAGGGGTACTCCTAGGTTGAGGGTCTAGATTTCGAGGAGACCTTTGCCCCTGTAGCTAGACTTATGGCCATTAGAATTCTGCTTGCCTTTGCAGCTTCTAAGGGTTTCAAGCTCTACCAGATGAATGTCAAGAGTGCCTTTCTCAATGGTTTTATTGAGGAAGAAGTCTATGTGAGACAGCCTCCAGGTTTCGAGAACCCCAAATACCCTAGTCATGTCTACAAGCTTTCCAAAGCGTTGTATGGACTTAAGCAGGCTCCTAGAGCTTGGTATGAGAGGCTAAAATCCTATCTTTTGAGGCATGATTTCGAGATGGGTAAAGTTGACAAGACCTTGTTCATTCGCCGGCCATAATGACCTCCTGCTCGCCCAAATTTATGTCGATGACATTATCTTTGGCAGCTCTTCTCATGCTCTAGTTTCACAGTTCTCGGATGTCATGAGCACCGAGTTTGAGATGAGCATGATGGTTGAGTTGACTTTCATCCTCGGCTTCCAGATCAAGCAGACTCGGGAGGGTACCTTCTCGCATCAAGGCAAGTACACTCGTGACCTCCTGAGACGTTTCGACATGAGTGATGGAATGCCGGTGTCAACTCCGATGGCTTCTACGACCACACTTAACCCAGATGAGGACGGCGAGCCAGTTGATCAAAAGGAGTTCAGAAGTATGATTGGCTTTCTCTTGTACCTCACTGCCTCGAGACCGGACATACACTTTTCGGTGTGTCTTTGTGCCCGGTTTCAGGCTTCTCCTCGCGTATCTCACCGTCAGGCGGTGAAGCGCATCTTCGGTACCTTCGAGATACCATTGACTATGGTATCGGTACTCTTCCTCCTCCCGCTCATCTCTTAGAGCCTTCTGGATGCGCACTTTGCCGGTCAGAGGATAGATAGGAAGAGCACTTCGAACCGCCAGGTTCATTGGCACTTCTCTCGTTTCTGGGTCCTCGAGGAAGCATCCTGTTGCATAGTCCACCGCAGAGGCCGAGCACGTTGTCGCAGCCCGATTCTTCGTAGCTGGTGCTGGATGGTCTCGACTCTGCGGGATTTTGGGTTAGCTATCGACCGTGTCCCGCTTTTTGCGATAACACGTCCGCAATTAGCATTGCCAAGAGCCCAAGCAGCATTCTCGACCAAGCATATTGATATCGATATCATTTTCTTGAGACCATGTAGAGAAGGGTGACATCGTGCTCCGGTTGTGGAGAGTGACCACCGCTTGGTGATATCTTCACCAAGCCTTTGGATAGCACGAGGTTTTCACTCTGGGAGAGCTTGGGGTGGTTTGTCCTTATGGACTCTTGTGAGGGAGCTTTGGGCTTTATTGCTTTATAATTCTAATTATGCTTCGTCCCCATCTTGTTGCATTGCATCTGCGGTGCATTGGGTTTAGTCCTTCCAGCATAGGTTAGAGTGTGTCTCTTGCTGAGTTGCTTAGACTTCTTACTCTTATCTTGTGCTTCTAGGATAGGTGTTTCTTATCTTACTAGGTTGAGCTCACTCACTTCTTATAGGTTCTAGCGGGGGTTGGGCCACCCTTGGGTAGACAGGGTACGTGTTTGCTCTCTAGTGTGTGTTTTCCCGTCAGCTGATAGTCCTGGAATCATATGGGGTAGATAAGAGTCAGTCTGAGCCATAGTATCCTCTATATCTTATCTATGCTTTAAGGACTGCCTTTCTTGATTTCTTTGCCAGCTTCTCGTTTTTATTGCTTTGGTTCAGGGGGAGTTCATTTGGGAACTTCTAGATCTTAATGTTGACCTAACTCAATTTGAACTAAAAGTTGCATTTTATGTTGAGGGGGAGCTGGATTTTCTGTATGTCATTCTGCATTATAACTACATTTGAGCCTTGATTATTATCCTGTTATGACATGCTTACAATGCTTTACACCCTGCCATGACTTGTGCGTATTTGCTACATTTATCATGACTTTATATGTGTAGACCAGCTTTTGCCATGATAAGTTAATTAAACTTGCTCAATTTGAACTAAAACTTGTCATGTTAGCACTCGAGACTAGTCTTTCTTGAGCTATCCTTTTATGATCCATACCATGTCAAATAGGCTGAGTTGAGCGTTGAATCTCTATTGAGCCTTAGATTGAGCTGTTTTAGTCTCTTAATGATGCATAGGCTAGTACAATCGTTTAAAAAGCAAAAAGATCTCTTTTGTGCGAAAAAAAACTGATCTCACCAATTCTTTCTCATGGGACGGCTTGCCATTGCACTAGGCATGAACTCAGGGGGAGTTTTGGATGACCTAGACTATCTTCTTAAGCTTCTTACTTGGAGTAGTCGTATAAGGCTTGAGATCTAGCACATGATAAAAATATTGGTTGGAAACGACTATAAGTTTCAAAAGAAAAATGTCATTTGTGCTCAATTTGCTTTAGCTACTAAAAGAACCAAGTACTTGAACCAATGTTTCACTCTTGAGCGTATAGCACTCTATTTGGACTCAATATTAGCTTCTTGGTTCCGCTTAGCTTATTGACATGGCCTGCATCATCCTTGGATATCTCTAGCTAGACTTTGCTTATTGATGACTTGACATGATCACAAATTGCACTACATTTCAGATTGTCATCTCTTTGGTTTAGCTGGCATATACATATCTTGTCATGATCTAGATAGCATATTTATGTGTCATGGCTTGGTGTAATCCTTATGGTCATTTTGGATAATTCTCATGGCTCTAAATGCTTAGAATAAACAAATTTCAGCCATTTTATCCTTTTTCATGACTTATTCTCCTTCTTGCATTCTTGATGTGTTTATTGCCAAAAGGGGGAGAATAGTGGTAGAAAAAGCCATTTTGGGAGCTTTGAGGAAAACTTGTTCTTTCTTTTGCTCCTTCTGTCGACATGGTCATTAGCTTCATTCTGCTTCTTTTGGACCATGTTGACTCTTCAAACCAAACTTTATGCCTTTTTTCGGTGTTTGTCAATATACTCATCAAGGGGAGATTGAGAGACCACGTGAGAGGTCCTCCCAGGTTGTGGTGAGTAATTGACAAAGTGTGCGGAAAGTTTGCGCTTTGGATCACCGTGTCGCTCGCAATTTTCGAACTACCGCAGTGTGTTCGGCGGTACTACCGGCGGTACTTCCTACCGAGAGCGAAACTACCTACCGTGTGTGCGTAATGTAATCAGGCATAAAATCTGGGTTTGGTTTGATCATTGTGGTGATTATGGTTTATAGTTATTCCATTATCTCGAGCGGTGCTATGTGATGTATTTCTTATCCGTGTTGGTCGCAGGATCGCCGAGGCGAGTCGTGGGGACACGAGGTGACCGGACTAGGCGCAGTGGCGCCGAGGTCGAACGGTCGGGATGTGTCAAGACGCAGCGGAGACTCGGGGTGGTTGGGAGGCTTGGACGACAAGGAGCACGAAGCTTCCGGAAGGTGCGTGGAGGGCGAAATGGTCATTTCGCGAGGTCGCACAAGTGGGAGCGGGCTCCGTTCGGGTTTAGCCGGCGTAACGGGGTGGAGACCCGTTAGCCAAGGGCTATAAATAGTGGTGAGGGGCTGCATGACCCCTCAGGCATTCCCTTGGAGAGAGCTAGGGTTTGCTAGAGTCAAAAGAACCTTTGGAGAGGTTGTTTTGCTTTAGGCTTTAGTGGGTGAGAGTGGTTGTGGGCGCAGGTTTGCCTCCCACGCCCTCCCTCCTCTCTCGTATGCCTCCAAGAACTAGGGAGAGTTCTTGGTGATTTTGAGGATTGAGAGAGTGGAGATGAGTTGAGAGTCTTGTAATCCTTCTTCTTGTTCGAATGTCCATGCGTGTCGGGACTCGTTTGTACTCATCTTTGTTTAGAAATGGAAATCTGAAGTTTCTTTTCACTCTTGTGCTCCCTGTTCCTCGTTTCTCCTTTTTGGGCGAGTTCTTGATTCTCTGCTTTTCTTGTTGTTTCTTGCCTATGAGGTGTGAAATGGGTTGCTCTGTGATGGGATAGTGACTCAAGGTCATTTGATCGAGTTTTCCCAAGAGCAAATCAAGTTTTAATCTCAGATTTACGTTTTTGGCTCTCTCTGTTCTTCATATCTCGTTTCTAGGGTTTTTGCTCCAAACCTTGTTTCCTTCTCTATGATGGCTTGAATCTTTGCTCGTAGAGTCTTGTGATTATTGCTAAGATATCTGCAAAGTTTCGTGGCCAAAGGATCAGAGTTGGAATAGAATTTTGGATTTTGGAGAACGCCTGTATTTTTCTGTATTTGTCTTCCTTTCGATTCTCTAGAGAAATCTTGAAATTGATTCTTGGCTTATCCTTCCGAAGTGTTTCCTTGCTATCCTCAAAGTTTCCTGTTAAAATCCGAGAATCTTGCGAATTTCTCAGATTTCTCTTTTTCTGCACGTGTTGTTCTTGGTGCGGTACTACCGCTCGTCGAGAGGTACTACCGCTTTTCAATCATGGGTATTTCCGCCACGCAGACTACCGCCACCCCGTAATGTACCCCATTTTTCCTTACTCTCTGGATTTGATTTCTTTTCTCGATCTGTGACTTGCAGTGAGTTCTCTTCTGCTGTGTGAGTACTTGAGGGGAGGATTTTAATTTTTAAAAAAGGCACCATTCACCCCCCCCCCTCTGTTGCCATTTCGGTCCTACACCCTTCTTAACTCCCTTCCGTATGGACTTCACACTTTGCCTCCACCTTGTGTATGTAGAGGTTCAATCGAATTTGAGCAGCTACTAGACCAGGTTTGACGTATCAACGCTTGTGGTTGGACGATCACTATGTTCTTTACTCGGCATAAGGGTCTAGTCCTTATATTTTCACCGGTGGTAATTTCTTCCCACAAATTCTTGTCCAGTGCCACAACACTGTCACTGATTTGTGGTACTTGCCTTCACCCTCGGTTAAGGTCATAGGATCCAGCGATCCTCGCTTACCCTAGAACCATTCTCCAAATAAATACCAACTCTTTTACTAGCAGAAAATGTTATTGATTCTCTGAACTATCATGGCTACATAATATTACAATTAATATTACTATATCTTGTCAAGGTGAATATGGCCATCAAATTAGACTGGGCTTTCTCGGGTGGTAGGACATAACTAGTACTATGTCATTCTAAGCATTTATTGTACATAAAATAACAGTGGGCAAATAACATAATGAAAATACTGATAAATAAATAAATAGCGGAAATGTAGGTTCAACATGATCAAAACATGTGTGACTTGCCTTGCGGGTTTACGATTTTGATTAGCTCGTAATCTTCGGTGGAATGGGCCCGAACTCGAGCTTCTCCCTCCTGCTCCTGCGAATCTTCGACTTCGGAAGCCAACGCAAAATAATTAAAAATAAATTAATTCCATGCCCGAAGGACTAGGCTAGGAATAAAGAAAATAAAAGAATAAAGAAAATCCGGAAAACTCAAATAAATTGGGATTTTGGGCTTTTAGGAGGGCCATATGGGAAAATGGGCTTGAGATTTGGGTTAGCAGGATCGAAACGAATCTAGGGAGTATAAACTTGAATTTTGGGTTTCTTCGCTCATCGGGCTCCATCGCTCATCGGGCTCGAATCTGATGCAACCGGCGCGGCTAACTGATTCAGTTCAACCAAATCAAAGCGGCTCGGTCGGTTACTGTTCCTCGAGCTTGAACTGGACTCGGCGAATGGGTTTGGCGCGACCACGTCGATCGGGCCCAGTCGGGTGCGTCCGGCGCGCCGAAGCGGCTGGGCTCAACCGAGTGGATTGGGTTCGGGCGGGGGAACAGTGCTAGGCACTGTTCTCTTTCCCCGCTCATCTCGCGTGTGCAACGAGAACAGGGGAGGAGGACGGTGGCTGTCGGCGGCGGTAGGGTGGGTTGCGACGGTTTTTGAGGACATGGACGGACTCGTGGAGGTGCGGGGATTCCGTTTTTGGTGGTTGGAAGGCCGGCGGAGGCGGCAATCGCCGGCGGCGAGCTCTCTCCTTTTGTGGCCGTTTTTGAAATTAGGGTTTCATGGGAGTTGGCCCGGGCGATTGAGCTGGCTTTTAAGCATCCTTGGGGTTTGGGAGAGCTCATGGAAAGGTCGGCTTACGTTGGGAAGGCTCGGGTTGGGCTGGCCACGGCGGCTGGTTTTGGCGGTGATGAGGCTCTCGGTGCTGAGGAAGATGGGTGATCGGGGAGCTTTGGCGACGGTTCAAAAATGTTCCTAGGGGCTTGAAGGTGCTATGGACGAAAGCAATTGAAAAGTTGAAGCCCGGGGAGGTGAAATCGAGCTAGGGCTCACAGACGGGGATTTCTGCAATTGCCGGCGGTGGAAGGGATGAGGGGAGCTCCGGGGTGTTTGATTGGCTTCAGGGGAGTGTTGGCTTCGGCTTCGGAGTGTTTGGACTATAAAACTAGATATTTCAAGTATTATATGGACTTTTTCCTATACATTTATATACAGGAAATCAACTAACACACAGAACCAACTAGGAGACGTACTCTTGTTTGCACACGCACATGTTCGGATCAGCTTCCAGGGCAAAAGCCACTTTTGGCATATTTTAAACCCGTATTTATAAAAATGGCTATAGTCGTGAAGCAATTGCAAAAATATCATTTCTGCCGCACGGTGACCGTGCGACAGCCGTGGAAAGGCGACATGTGGCCTCTGCTGCATGAAGATTGCACGGCCACCATGTGGCTGCCCTTAAGGCCGCACACCCACCATGCGGCAGGTAATTACCTATCTTAATTATCAGTTTACGTGTAATATTTGTTTAAAATTTTAAATATAGAAAATGAGCTAAAAAACTTATGAAATTTTATATGCAGCCTTCCGACACAGTGTACTAGATGGTATATTTTTTTTGTAATTTTATTTATTCACAAATTCACTGAATAATTAATTCAAATAGACTATTCGTACGAATTTTCAGTGAAATTCAGAGCAGATAAAATTATGAAAATATTTAGATAAAGAAAATGAGCTAAAAAAATTATGAAATTTTATGTGTAGCCTCCCAATGTAGCATGCTTGATTGTATATTTTTTTGTAATTTTACCCATCCTGAGTTTCACTGAAGAATTCATTGAAGCATATTGTTTGTAGGAATTTTTTAATGTCACAAAAGAGTTCCAAAAATTACGATGTTTAAGGATCCTTGTACGGTCGACCTAATTGTGTAATTTTTCAAGAATTTTATGTGCTCTGAATTATCTCAAAAATCAAGTGTTTAGGTCTCAAAAAATTGGATTTTAGTTTTTTAAATGAGTGTTTCATCATTTTATGTGACTTGGAATGCGGGAAGTTTAGTACGATATGAGTACTTTATGTTGCTCTATCGCTTCGGGTAGCCGTTTGCATTAGGGTTTCATGGTATAATTTTTTCAATTACGCAAGGAATAACAACCCCAAAACTATTACTTTGTGTGTTATATAAATCATTCGTATATGAATCTTTCAAGTTTTATCAACCTCGCTACTACTAAAGTACAGAGTGCTATAAGCATCCGAACCATGTACGAACATAAGCCTTTACAAGATATGAAAAATATGGCGGGTAGGACTAGGGCTACAACAGAATTGCCTGATCTACTATGTGGACCGGGGCCATTGCCGTTCCTTCTGAGATCGGTATTATAGTCCTCGCCGACTGCCATGGCCTTGGCTGTCCTTTCTCTCATGCTCCTCCATGCGAGCCTCGTGCTCTCTATGCCTACACGCCTCCAGATGAGCTTGCGCCTTTCGCCGGATATGCTCGCTATGCTCTTCGTTGCGCCATTGGTCCTCCCTCCTCTTGCGGCCCGTCTCAGCATCCCACTGCTCACAAACGAGATACCACTGGTCGTGTGGGTGGATCTCTTAGTCGATCCATTTGCGGAACGCTCATAATAGACCCAAAGACTACGGGTAGATTGGAGAGGTAGTTAGTACGTGCTTTCGAAGAGAAATGCAAGGGGATTATACTGCAACCGGTTCTTACTAGCTCACGGTACCGCCCCGTGTCTAGGGTGGGAAATGGTAAATGATAATCCATTTTATCTGATATTCGTATCCGAGAAAACACGAATATGGTAAGCAAAATCTGTATTCGAGAATGTTCATATCCGTATTCGATAATGTTCATATCCATATTCGAGAATGTTCATATCCATATTTGAGAATGTTCATATTTATATTTGAGAATGTTCGTATTCATATTTGAGACTATTCGATTTTTATTTGATCTGTTTCCATCCCCAGCGACCTCCCTAGGGTTGATTGTAGGAAACATTTTTATGATTAGCCAAGGTTCATAAGCAAGAAGTGAAAATTACTTTGTATAATTTTCAACTCAATCCACTACACGACTAGCTCATATAGATGTGTAGTCATATTACATAAATTTGTTCTACTGAGATTTATTACAAAAATTTTAGGATATTCATATTCGATCGAATTAAATACATATTCAATTCGAATTCATATTCATTACGACATTCGATTCGTATTTGAGAATGTTTGAATTTGTATTCATTTTAAAATTATGGATTCATATTCATATTTGGGACAATTCGATTCGTATTTGATATGTTTCCATCCCTAACTGTGTCCCAAACCGTAGAAGTGAAACTCGGCACTTCACATACCCAAAAGGTGCTGCATGTCGTAGTACTCAAATATGTACGGCTCCGACACCTACCTCATTTGCACACACGCCTTGTACACATGCGAGCATGGCTTGGCAAGAGCTTCGGCTTGTTGCAGGTGCATATCGCCACATTACTCAGGGTGCATGCTGTTTCATTTTACCCGTAGCATGACTGTTGATATATTTCTGTAGAAGCCTAGCAAAAATTAGGGCTTCATCTTTTCATGTGGACAAAGAGTATTCATATCGTCTTCCTACATCCAAGTCACATAAAATGATGAAACTCTAATTTCAAAAAAGTGAAATCCGATTTTCCGAGAACTAAACCCTTAATTTTTGAGATAGTTTAGAGCACACAAATTTTTTGAAAAAAATACACAATTAGGTCAACTATGCAAGGATCCTTAGAAAATCGTCTCATTGCTACATTAAAAAATTCCTACGAATAGTCTACTTCAATAAATTCTTTAGTCACATTCAAGACGAATAAAATTATGAAAAAAATTACAAATCAAGTACACTATGTTGGAAGATTTAATATAAAATTTTATAATTTTTCGAGCTCATTTGCTATATCTAAAAAATCGATCAAGCAGTGCACCTAAATAAAATCGCTAATTAGGATTAAATTGGTGCTAATTACCCTACTAATGGTGTGCTGCATGGTGGCCGTGTTGCAGCCCCTCTGCCGCACGATGGCCGTGCGGCATTAGCACTACTGCACGGTGGCTATGCATCAGAAGCGACATTTTTGCTAAACTAGTACAAAAAGGGTCATTACAGACGGTTCGGAACTGTTATCATAGACAGTTTTCTGAACCGTCTGAATTTATGTGTCAGTGATAATCGGAGATTATCACAGATGGTTTGTGAACCATCTGTGTTAAATACAACACAACAGCAAACACAACAGCATATTCTATTTTCATTAAGATTAAAATGCATCATTACAGTATAACAAGATAACAAGCAGGTTACATATCTAACACAGCAAGAACATAGCAAGAACAAATCCCCTAATACTACGAACCCAACTCTTAAACATAGCATGCAAGAACATAGAAGAAGCAACGTGTCAGATGTATTTGATGCCCGTCATCGCTGGCGCCGACTTGAGCGCCATCTTGGTAGCTAACTGCTTTCGCAGTGCCTTGCTGTCCATAGACTTACGTGCCGTCTACTTCGTAAGGGTCACCAGGGTCGGGGTCGAGGAGGAGGACGGTGTGGAGAGATGTCGTCGAAATTTTGAACGTTGATGCACCACAATCTCGTGAAAATTCGGAAACCTCAATGAAAAGTGGCGGTGGTGGTGAGAGCGAGACAACGAGCTCGCCGATCTACTGCAATTTAGGAAGACGGTAGTTGTGGCAGTAGGAGATGTGAAGAGGATGAGGGTGAGGGAGAAGTGAGGCTACAGGTAAGTATGTATAGGGAGGGAGAGGCAAGAGTGGGAAAATTTTTGACGAAATGGGTGCTATAATCTGTGGGGTGGGGATTGGTGGGTTTCTATTGGTTGAGATTGGATTGGGGAGGATCGACGGGCCCAGCGATCAGGGATATATAATTATCATAGACGGTTTGAACCACAAACCGTCTGTGATACGTAATTATCACAGATGGTTTGAACCACAAACCGTCTGTGATACATAATTATCAAAGACAATATATATATATATATATATATATATATATATATATATATATATATATATATATATATATATATATATATATGCAATATACACGATAGTCTCAAAAGATAAAATAACAAAGTTCTACAGATAGTCTCAAAAGATAAAATAACAAAGTTCTATATGGCTTATATATGCTTATTTAAAAGGTTTCGATGGGATCTACAATTTTGCAGTTGAGGCAAACCCCAAATTCCGAACGGAAGATCGAAAATTTTGGCAAAACAGAAATCGAAAACTTACGACACAAATTTGAGGCTAAAGATAGACGATTTTGGGGTCTTAGAGGACGGCTAGTGCAAACGGGTTTTTTTTTTATTCGGGTTCGTCGTTAGCTTTCTAACTAGTATAAGAACGGTTTTTAAACTTAAACTATCTGTAATTGCATTTAACATTGACGGTTTTAGTCAACCATCTATGATGAGACGTCTAATATAAGTCTTTTTATAGTAGTGCTAATTCGACATAATGACTACCATTTTTCAAATACACATTCAAATAACGTCAAAAGTGCAGGAAAAAAAATTCGACATCGCGGTCACTTGCCTACTTCCACGTACGCCCTGCGCTGGTCGCACGCACGCCTGGTATCGCAAGCTCACTCCTCGCGCCGCTTCGCTGGCTTACGCTTGCGCACCCTGGTTGCTCTGCACGTGTACTGGTCGCCACGTCCACGACCACTCTGTGGCAGTGTTCCGTGCTGGTCAGTGGTCGGCATGCACTGCGCTGGTTGCGTACACTCTGGTTGCTGCATTCACTGTTGGTTGCCCACGTAACTCCGCAGGTTACGTAAACCACAGCCTGACGCAGTTTGCTTCCATTTGCTTCACATACACCACACAAGCTTTACGTAAACCAAAACTTCGTCGCTGCAACGCATGCACGTAAGCCAGATGATATTCGCGTAAACATCTGGTCTTTTGTCATCGATGGCAAGTCTCTTTGACCTCTCCTCCTGTTCTTGATACCCATTGCACTCACATAACTACGTCCACTACTACAGAAAACCGTATTACACATGGTTCAGAAACATCATCACAGACGGTTTTGTGAGTCGTCTGAATTTATGGATCAATAACGATACGAGGTCATCATAGACGGCTTTCAAACCATCTATGGTGTAAATATTACAGACGGTTTAAAAACTGTCTGTGATTATCAACTGGCACAGACGGTTTTTAGTTAAAAACCGTCTGTGCTATTTTCTTCTATCTCTAAATCTATTTCTGTTTATTGGTTAGCCTCAGGAAATACTAGCCATACCCTCTGAAACAAGCAGATCAACATGTACATGTATACATCCAATTCACATCTCAATTCATTTCACAAACATAAAACATCCATTTCGCAAATCAATTAATTGAAATGAAATAAAATATCCATTAACAAATACACAATTACAATCAATATCAATCTTATCCCAAACAAAAAATCATTGTACGTTGTGAACTCTCCATCTGATTTTACGACTCCAGCCACCAAAAAGTACGCCAACAAAAAATCAATAGCTTCTATGCCGGCCTTCTTCCTTTCCATCTTGCCATTGCCTTCTTCCTATCCATCTTGCTTCAAGTAAAATTTCAGTCACAAAGAGGAGAACATCAAGGAGGCTAGGCTATTATGGTAAGGGTCAGCAAGGAGGAGAAGAACAGCAAAGAGGAGGAGAACAGCAACATGGAGAAGAACAGTAACGAGGAGGAGAACAACAAGGAGGAGAAAGCAACGATCTGTGGGGTGAGGGTTGACGGATTTCTATTGGCTAGGATTGGGTTGACGAGGATTGACGGGCCCAGCGGTCAGATTATCACAAATGGTTTCATATACAAATCGTCTGTGATACTCTCTATCATAGACGGTTAGTAGCTAGAACCGTCTGTGATGAATGAATATCACAGACGGCTCTATATACCAACCGTTTGTGAATTAGAACATAAAATTTTATATACCGATGCATTATAAAAAAACTAGTATGAAAAGATAAAATAGCAAAGTTTTACATGGCTTATATATAGTCATTTGAAAGGTTTCGATGAGATCTACAACTTTTCAGTTGAAGAAAAATCCAAATTTCTAAGGGAAGACCAAGAAAAAGGGAAAAACCAGAAACCAAAAACTTGCGACGCAGGTTTAGGTCAAAAGATGGACGATTTTTGAGGTTTTTCAGGGTGAGTAGTGCAAGTAGGTCATTGTTTCGATCGGGCTTGTCGTTAGCTTTCCAACGAGTACAAGAACGTCGAAAACGGACACCATATGCAAAAGTTATGCCCGTTTTGCTGAAAGTGGCACTATTCTTCTCCCCATCTCTCGCCTCTTATTAACCCCCTCTCCCTACTCGAAGAAACAATACCACCAGTACTAATCCAACTCGTTTGTGCGCGTCAAGGGTGGGAAGGGGTTCGGTAAGGGCGACTGAAATTTCGCTTGAAGCAAAATGGAAAAGAAGAAGGCAATGTCAAATTTGCACTATTCTAAGTCATTGGCATAGAAGTTGTTGATTGTGTCATAGAAGCTGAAAATAGTGTTCGTTGCCTTTTTGTTTCTGCTACTAGAAAATTTCTCGCACCATTTGTTTTAGATTGTAATTTAATGAAGGATGTGTAAGTTTAACTTGCATTTGCCTAAAGTTTCTTTTAGTGTAAGTATTTTTCTAAATTTGTAGCTGTAAAACTTATCTTTGTAAATTTGTAAATGTCACCTTGTGTATGCAGTGCTATGGGTAACCTACTCGATATCTTATAGTGTTGTAATGGTGGATTCTAATCTTAATGGAAATAGAATATATTGTTGTATTTGCTTGTTTTCAAATGATATAGTTAACATTTGCTGAGGCTAGCCGAAAAATAGAAAAAAATTAGGTATAGAATGAACTATCACAGACGGTTTGTGGTATAAACCATCTGTGAAGAATTATCACAGACGTCTCGAACCAGAAACCGTCTGTGATGGAAAAGTATCTCAGACGGTTCTATATACCAATCGTCTGTAATACTCACACATCACAGATGGTTCTAGCTACTAACTGTTTATGATGTGTGAGTATCACAGATGGTTGGTAACTAGAACCGTCTATGATAGTGTTCTTTACAGACGGTTCTAGTTATAAACCGTTTGTGATGTATTTATCACAGACGGCTCACAAACCGTCTGTGATAACCTCTGATTATCACTGACACATAAATTCAGACGATTCAAAAAATCATCTGTGATGACAATTTTGAACCGTCTGTGATAACAATGCAAATATGAGATGCAAATGATTATGCTAGGCACTGTAAAATAGCTACGAGCTATCCACAACATTAAGCTAAAACGGTGCCATACAAAGAGAATCTCAGTCGCATACAAGCTAACAAGAATTATGTTGTATACTATGGCATATGAATATATCATAGCCAGCAGAATATAAGTATGAGTACAATTGTAACACCCTAGCCCGAAATGAGCCTTGAATGTTACCACTAACTCCATTCCTTCTCAAACTAAATCATGTTTCACAAACTACTAACATCTACACAATGACCAAGCTTTAAAAAAATATTAAATTAAGCATAAAATGACAATATTGAATGGAACAAATCTTAACATTTAGTTGAAGCAATAACAATAACGAAGATAATCCAATTATTGGGACGAAGCAGTGATACATTATTTGATTGCAGCCAAACCAATAGCTCTTTATTCTAAATTAGCTTATTAACCAGAAGTAAGATTTTCCATAAATCAAATTACTAATGATGAATGATTATTTTCTAATGTGATAATTAAAGAAACACTGGTGCATGAACTATTTTTGAGCTACTCCCTCCCCATGCATGATGTCTTCAATGTTCATCTAAAAATTACAATATAAGTACAGGTGAGTCCATGACTCAGCAAACACATAATAAAATAGTAAACGGTATTAAAACATTTTACCATGTATTCATGTCAATTTACAACTATCTCATTTTCATCTATCTTTCATTAATGTCATGCACATATCTTATCAACTCTTTTATCTCTCATGAAGGCCATGCACATGTCTTATCATCTCTTCTGCTTACACTGGTATAGCAGAGTGTAACATCCATCGATGTCCACTCAAACCAGCCCTCTTTCGTGTGAGGACCTCAAGCCCATCCTTTTTATATGGAGATCTCATCATCACTCCTGTGGAGTGCCTACTAAAGTAGATCTTAGTCTACCCACTCCCGTGGGTCGTCCACACAAAGTAGGCTCTAGAGACAAATGCAGGTCATCTCTTTCCATCATGAATGCTCATTATGCAAATGCAATGATTCTTTTAACATTAATCATTTATTAACATTAATCATTTATCATCATCGCCATTTAATCCATCATCATATGAACAATATAGAAAGCAAGTGTAAACATGTAAACTAACATGCTAAGTACTTTATTAACAACAAATGACAAAAGCAAACAACCGTGTGACCATTCTATCATGCACTTGCCTTTTCTAGCCACGAGGAATGGATTGATGTGAAGATGGCACCAACCCCAAAGTTACTCCTCCTACAGTAAATATCGGTCTCAACAACATGCTACAACAATTTATAAACATCAAAATACACAGCGTCGCTTTTATATGTTTCTCGATCTAACAAGCTTCACTTTACAGTCTTCCCCAGTTGTCTTAGTAATAAAAATACCATAACTCGGTCTTAGGGTCTTAATTAAGTATTAAAGCCATATTTAGTGGATATCTTAATCCTCATCACAAGCCCTAACATGGCAAAGCATGTAAGTTCTAGAATCTACACAAATTTTTTTACACTTTAATAGTTGTCCAAAATCCTAATTAATCCATTTAAGCCGTCATTTTTAACCCCAAAAACCATTCTGTTATCTTACTGGATAGCAGACTTAACAATTTCATATATATTAATTTACTGGTCCACAAATAATAAATCATACCACTTATGAAAAATAAAGGAAATTATCTACCTTTCTTTAGTTATGCTCAGAATTTAATTCAGTCATCTAATAGGTCTAAACTTCAGATTACCACAACTGCATCCAATAGCGACCAATTCATGGACAACAATCTCTTGAATCAATAACTTCTAAATCACCCAACCAAATCCCATGTTCTTTTACTCTATGCAAACCTTAAACAATTGTCTACAACTTTCATATTATTCCAAAGTTATGAAATAGGATGTGGCTATCCTAAAATGCACCCACCATACGGAATAGTAAACCCTAACGAGCATTGGTACCCAATATTCATCTCTAATGCGTCCCTTCCCTCCAAACCAAAGCTAGCATGACTCGAACCAATCTATCATGGCCTAAAATGGGGGAACAATGTTTGGGGCATTATACCTACAACCCAAAGACTTGCTAGAACAACAGAGACCAGTGTGCATGCAAAATTCCTCTTCCTTCTCTCCTTCTCTTTCCTTTCTTCTTCTTCTTCCCTGGTAGGCTCCCACCTTCTTCCTCCCTCTTCCTCCTCCACTAGCTAGTGCCCTCCTCCTTCCCTTCTCCTCCTCTTGGCCTGCGTGAGATAGTAGCACAGAAATGGTAGCCTAGCTGCAGCAGCGGCAAAGATGGTCAGCATGGGCATGGCAAGGCTACCATAGGGCACAGAGGGGCAAGAATGATGATGTGCTTGAGAGGGAGTGGCGGCTAGGGTTTCTCTTCCCCCTACCCCCTCCTCTCCCTAAAAAGCCCAGCCCAAACCCCCAACACCCCACGTACTACTCGGTCCAACTGAATAGAACTCTCCCCTTTTCTCTCTCTATTCTATTTTCCTTAGACCCTTTCCAAATTCATGAGTGGGTCCTTAGAAGGGTTGGTTTCGGAATATTACAACAAGAAGCTATTTTAGGTATGAACATGTGGATCTAAGTGAGATGATAAGAATTCAACTTACCACATGAGCATATAAAGACCAGAACAATGCCAAACATGTTTACTCAACTTATTTATTCATGAACATTGATCATTGAGATACCATAGCAAAGATTAACACCTTTATTGAATTCATTTGATTTATGCTCATAGGCATGTCCTGTCGGAGTAGCCCGCCACTCACAACTCACACAATTCACTCAAAAGAACATGCACTCTTGTAGAACCAATCCACTAACATGAATGGTCCAAATATTACATAGCTGAGCTTTTCTTTAGTTATTGGCATTTTGACTAGTGGAGCATTTAACAAGTTCCTAAATAGAGTTATGCTCAAAATTGTGGAGCTCTTCATGTATAACATTAACCCAACTAGCATTGGTTAGAGCATGAGTGACATCATCGGGCTCAAAAGATGTAACAAAAGCTAATCAAGCAATATGACTAGTAGAAGTGTTCAACTTAGCTCGAGTCATGCGCTTGTCCATGTCACCAATTATCTATTCAGGTAGATGATCTCGCTGAATGTGTCATGGAGCTGTTATCAGATCGAGAGCCATGATCGTGGCCATTGGCACTATTTCTAAAATAGAAATATCTAGTTGTCCGAACTAATCGGGAAATGACCTGTTCATTGAAGTGATTGTACAATGCTCTGAAGTCATGTGACCCGCTCGAGGTGTTGTCATTGGTGCATCAGCAAACTGATCAGTAGGTGCCTAGTTGAAAAGGTTATGGGGACACATTTACTCGAGGAAACGTTATTACTTAATCTCCTACCTCTTCTTCAAATATTGACTCATTAGTACATGTGTTTCCTGAAAAATCTGATCTAGTACTAGGACTAGTCTCATCGAAAGTGACATCATAGGAAATCATTATAGTATTAGTGCTAAATTAAGCACCTTGTGCCATTTACCATCATCAGGATAGCAAAGAAAAATTCCGTCGGAAGTGCGAGATTCAAAGTTGTCAAGAAGATTTTTCTGAAGAATGAAACACTTGCATCCAAAAAGATAAAAAAATAAGAGACACAAGGTGATTCATTGATTAACAGTTCGTATGGAGTCTTCTTAACATGAGATCTCAAAGTCACTCGATTAGAAATATAACTTGCAGTACTAATGGCTTCAACCCAATATTTTCATGGCATGTTATATTCCTCAAGCATTGTTTTGACCATATCAACAAAGGTTCTATTCTTTCTCTCAACTATCAGAAATTAGGCTCATATGAGTGTGAGGCCCATTTACTGTAATCCTAAAGCTAGCATGGTTTAGTACCATATTGCCTAGTATGTATAGGAGACCAATTTATAAGATGAGATTCTTGCCCTTCCTTAAAAGCTTGAGACACCTAGCATGAGATGGCCTTGACTAAACACACACGCGTGTTCATATTCGCATATTTTCACATGGTAAATCATGTAACTTGTGACTTGCAATGACTGTGTCGTGACCTAATGCATCACTGGCAAACCAAGTCCACCTTATTTTTGCTAAACTGTGCATCTCTCTCTGTTTGACTGAGATTCAAATGTTTGAAATTGAGGCTTCATTGGGTATTTATGATAGGCAATTACCAGTGGGTAAATGGCTAGGTAATTACATCAGTTACCAGTGGGTAAATTGCTAGTTACTAATGTCAGTTAATAGTCTGCATATATATATGTTGGAGACGCCTAGAGCAGAGTGTCCTGAATCATTGCCTCCTCCATTCTTTTCCTTCCTCCTACAAACATGTGATGTTGTGTTGCATCGCCTGATCTTCGTTGGCACTTCTTCCCGGTGTGCACCATGAAGGAGGGAGCGGTATCTCTGAGCTATTGTTGCCATGAAGTAATGTTCTTCATCAGGCCCAACTATAAATCATTTGTGTCACCAATCTACTCTGTTTGAATGTTGTTTCTGCATATATTTCAAAGTAAAATGTGTTGCCTGTAGTTAGTACAAATTTATGGATCACAAGTTATTTATAATATTTGCCTCCTAGTAAAATGTGAAATTAAAATGTTATGCATATTTCCAATAATCAAGAAATCTTATTATGAACTTTGTTGCAATTCAGCAATAGCTGGTGCTTTAGATGCAATGAAACCTGAGAGGTTTTCTGGTCAGAACTTTCGTAGATGGCAGACTAGAGCCAAGTTTTAGCTTATGTCTTTGGAGTTGTGGTGAGTTATCCACCCGTAATATTGATTTACGATTAACCTGTACATGCAATTCAAAAATGCATATAACACCACTCTTGGCTGCATTTTGACCATTTTGGCAGGTTAGCTCTATGATGTCTATATAGACTACAAATCCACCATAGAGTTGTGGAATGCACTAAAGCATAAATATGCAGAGACAGAGACAAGTCGCTAGCTCTACATGTGTGAATAATTCTTCGACATTAGCATAGATGAGGCTAAGTCCATAGCTGGATAAGCTCATGACCTCTAGCTACTGGTTGGTGAGATTGCCCACCTGGGCTATGTGTTGCCGCCTAAGTTTCTAGCTACGAGTATTGTTGCCAAACTTCCTTCTTGTTGGTGGGATTTTGCCACCAGCTTGAAACACAAGAGGAAAGAGATTTCTGTTGAGAATCTCATTGCTACTCTTGATGTTGACGAAAAGGCAAGAGCAAAAGATGCACCCAGCACTTTTGGTCAGAATAATGCAAATTTCATAGAGAAAAAGGCTACTGCAACAAAATATAAATCCCACAAACCTAACAAGGCAAGTAGCTTTAGGAAGAAGAAAATTGATAAAAAATACTTGAGGGATATCATCTACTTCGTGTTCATAAAAGGTCATATGTCAAAAGACTATTGCTTCCACAAGAGCAGGGATGGCGAATAGCTAAAGAAGGCTACAATATGATCATAGGTGAGGCCTCGACTTCAGGAGGATATGGTAATTCACCTGCTAGATTTTTAGCATGTCAATCCACTGATTGGTGGGTTGATACCGATGTTAATTTTTACATATGTTTTGATATTTTTTTATTTTCTTATTATCATGTAGCAGGGGCTTCCTCCATCCTAATGAAAATGGGTCGTATGCTTCTGTTCTTGGTGTTGGCACGGTAGATCTGAAGCTTACTTCATAGAAGATTGTCTGCTTGAAGAACATGCAGCATATTTCAACAATAAACAAGAACCTCATTAGTAGTTCTCTCCTATGCAGATACGGTTATAAGCCAAAATTTGAGTCAAATAAAGTTGTAATGACTAAATTTAGGAATTTTGTTGGTAAAAACTATGAGAGCAGAGGCTTGTTCCATCTAAATACTTTAGCGTCTTGTCATAATTTAAATATTACAACTGGTTTTAACATTTGGCATTCTCGTTTCTGTCATATTGGTTTTGATAGTATGGGTTTTGAGACTACAAATCACATACTTGAGTGCAATCAATGCAATGTTATACCTTGTGAACTACACTAAGCCTGATATTGCATATGTAGTATGTTATTTGGAAAGATATAGTTAAGACCCTATTAGACCATGTGGAGGTCACCCCATAGTTTATCATGAGTAATTGACTTTGGTTTGCATGTGTTGTCGAAATTTGAGTTTGGTTATGAAGAGTTGCAAGGGTTAGAGTTTCTATCTGCCAGGAGCTAGTCTAACCGATATGTCGGACCAGTTAGACCACTGGGCACTGGCAGTCTGACTGGCTGGTGCATGGAGGTTAGAATGGTGTTGAACCAAGCAAGGTGTGGTGACTAGAGGTTAGATAGTGGAAGCTATGTTCTAAAGAGCGGTTGAAATGAGTGGAGTGGTGGTGATCTGATCGGCCATGCTATGGCAATTAGATCGATGGGCGTTTACTAGTGCGCAGTGAGTATGGAATTGAGGTGTTCTGAGTTCGTGTCATGGCTTGGGAGCCATGGTGTGGTTGTGTTACGTTGCATGGTGCATTTATGTACTAATATAGGTCAAGTTATGAAGAACTTATGACCATAAATAGTTTACTTGGTATATTATTGTGCAGATGGCTTGCAGTCAACTAGGTTGATAGTGAGGACCAGGACTTGGTTAGGGAGAACCAAGATTCATAACGGTCGTGGATGCCAAGTGAGATGGATAGACTCAAACAAGATGTAAGATGGACAAGAACCATAGAAGGTAAATTTTGAGCAAAGACCCTTGAGGTAAAGAGGTGCACATGATGCTTTGTGAGCCATGAGATGGCTATATGATTTGGTAATGCTTCTGGGAGTGAAGCTTTGAAGGTAAGTGTTCTTGGATCATTAGTTATGTCAATTGATGATTTTGTGTGTCGTGTAGTGCTACATGACAATTTGCTTATTAGTGATGGTTGTAGGACTCCAGAGTTACGTCATTGTGAGGCGAAGGGGAGAGAGACTTAGCTAGGAGAGCTAAGGTCCAAACGATCAAGGTGCCACTGAAAGATGACCAAGACATGTGGAGTGGTGGGCAACGGCAAGGTGGACCGGGACTAATCTCAGGGAGGAGCTAAGGTCCAAAATGGTCAGGGAAGCCAGGTGCAGTCATGGTTCATGGTGTGCCAAGTGACTTGGGCATGTTTGCAAATGAGGACGGTTCAGTGGGATCTGGATGTGCGACGGCTTGGTAGGGAGTCATTGGGGCCACATAAAAGATGGTGGAGCATACGCGATGCTTTGAGCCAAAGGAATGAGAAAAAATTGATAGAGGGGCAATTTGGTAAAGAGAGCTACTACCCAACGCTATCCTGTTGGACCCAATCCAGCGGGATAGCCTCTAGCTGCTCCCCCTCCCTCTCATCGTCGATGCCCTCCCCGCCTCCCTCCCTGCCACCCCAAACCATCCCCTACTACCTCTCTATGGCCGTTCCCCCGCTGCCACTCCCCTTCCCTCTTTTCTTTGGTATGGGAAGCTCCGCACCCCTCCTCCACCTGCCCCAACCCCCTCCTCCACTGGTGACTAGTGGTGATCTCGCCACCTCGCTGCACCGCCGTCTCCCCTCCCTCGCCACCACCACGTCGCCCAACCTAATATTCACAATGTCACTGTCTCGCTCATTCCTCCCTCTACGACCGCCCACCGCCCTCCACCCAAAGCCCTCCACCACCGTGGGACCACCGCCTCCCTGACCTCCCTCTACATCTTTGGGGGGCATGGTGAACCCGTCGTCAGGCAGCGCTCTCAGAGGAAGAAGGGGAGGCAGTGATATCTCTTCATTTATCTCGTCAATGAAGGAGGTAATGGTATATTGTTCATTAGTTTTTTTATCTTTGGTAAATTGCCTAATGCTAAAAAAGTGGCGGTGTGTAAAACTATGCCATTGGCCCAAGTGGATTAGGTAAATAATACTTCATGGAGGGCAAAGCACGGTGGATTCAGGCTAATGTAGCTAAAGTTGAAGACAATGATTTAAAATACGTGTGTAAGTCTGTTGAGTTGAAAACTCATTACGTTGTTGGGTTTTCCCAAATGCTTAGTGGGTAATATCCATTAAGTGGCTAGTTTTATGGTTTTATGTGAGCATCCATTATATAAGGTGGGGTTATGGTTTGAGAGAGGATAGGAAGCGATGGAAAGAAGAGAGAGGACTTGAGAGAGAAATCTTGAGAGAGATCAGAGCACTTGTTTGTGTGCTACCCTAGTGGCTTTGTCCTCCTAATAGGGTGGCTTTAAATCTTCTTCTGTAAGTGACAATAGAAGATCAAACTTGCTCATCATGTCTTTTGTGTGCTCTTGTTTGATTTTTCTTCTCTTCTTAATTAAGGTGGATTTGGTGTTTCTTGATTCCTCCGATTTCTATCTTATTTTTTGTCATGGTGTTTGACTGTTGGGATATTTTAGAACCCATTTAAGACTGTCTTGGCTATCTAGAATCCACGAGCTTGCTTAGATCGATATTTTTCTCTTTTGCCTGGTTTTGATGCAACTTCCTCTAGAATAGATGAAGGTTGTACCTTTGACAACGATTCTTCAAATCATCGATTGAAATAAGTTTCTGATATTCTAGAGAAGGTATATCAAATTTCAAGTGATTTGGAGCTTTGGATCAAAAGTTAAGTCGATCTGTGAATTGGGCTCATGCAGAAAATTAGTTCTATCCTGAAGGAGAGGTCAGACTGCCCGAGGCGGAGGTCAAACTCCCTAAGTAGTTAGATCGCCTACTACTTGGAGGTTAGATCGCCCAGGACATGTTAAGTCATGTTTTGCTCGGTTTTTGTAGTGCTTTAACTATAGGTACTTAGGCTCTGATCTTCATATATGATCATAGCTATTGAATTGAAAGACTAAGAATTTTGAGGGAAAAGAATTGAAGTAAACGTTATTCGTGTGGCTCCTATTCAACCCCCTCTTCTAGTTGCATTCTCAATCCTTCAGTACTAACAAAGAGTATTTAGATTATTTTTGGAGAATGATCTTATGGCTTTAGTGTTAGTGCATATCAGTTGCATGATGCATGCTTTGAATAACATAAGCCAAGTGTATAGAACTTGTGCTAAAAAATAGTTTTTTAGTCGTTATTTGTGTCTAGGTCATCGCTGAGACTAAGACTATTCTTGGTGAGCTAAGGTCTAGAATGGTTGTGATGCTAGGTGAGGCCACGTGGCTCAATCATGGCTATGAGAAGGACAAGAACAATAGATAGGCAAGTTAGTCCATGCGGGGAATCAAAGTGGCTCGAACTGGTTCAAGTGTTTAGGTGGTCCAATGTCAACCGGAATTGAGAGAGACTTACCGGCTATGTGGAGAGTTATTGGTGCATCAAGAATACATGTCAAAGACATAGAGATTGCTTCGAGACGAAGAAAGGACTCGATTAAAGAAAAGGGCATTTGGTAAAGTGCTAAATACTAGAAAAGAGAAGAGAAAAAAACGTGGCACCATGGATGGAAGTTTAGGTCAAGGGAAGTGGTGAAGCTTAAGTGGATGCAGTTAAGATGGATTCAAGTAAAGACCCGTTTTGAAAAACATGCGAGTCATGTGAGAGTTAAGTGAAACACGATATTGGTGGGTTAACGGTGTAGTATCACGACTAGCCAACTAAAGTGGTGTGAATAGGTGGTTTTTAAAATCTTTTGGCTAACACCTATTTTGAGCGATGTATGAACTAAATTTGTTTTTCACAATCAAGGCCTAAATAATCTCGAATTCACTAAGTGCACCAACAATCTAGGTCTAAAGAAGTTTTGCAATTAAGGCAAAGAGCTATAAGATCAAACCAGAAGATAATTACAAGCAATATTTCTGGTGGTGATCGGAGACTTACATATCTCTGCCATTGAGGAAAGTTTCAATGAATCAAGCGAGCTCCACACGAGCACACAGCTCAATCCACTAGTGGTAGATCTTCTGCTTTTCGGATAAGTGAGGTCTAACCTTCACAAGCCACAGGACTTTCTCACAAGATCCTTTGAGAAAATCACCGGTTCTCATGTCTCCAACCCATCTAAAAGGCAGCAATCTTCAAGAGTAACAGTTGATAACACTTGCTTGAAGATGCTCAAGTGCCACAAAGCGAGCTCAAACATCTTAACTACCCCCAAGAACATGATCTAAATGCTTAAGAGGTGAAGGAGGTAAGACATGGGCTCATGGATGTTCAATAGGGTTCAAAGAGTGACTCGAAATGGGCACAACTTAGCACATGCGGCCATTGAGATAGGGGCTTCTCAAGCCTCTCTCACAACCCGCAGTTAGGCCATGCTACAGAGATCCAGAGGTGTCCAAGAACACACGCTCTGTTAGAAATCGACTGGCAACTACTATGGTCAAACGACGCCATTTAGTGAGACCGGCTGAAGGATAGTGTTAGAGTTTGTAATCTTGTTTTCAGTTTGGTAGTTGTAGTCGTGTACAACTTGGTGGTCGAAATCGTGTACGAATACGTCTCTATCGAAGTGGTCGTAGTCGAGTACGACTTTGTGTCCGAGTCGTAGACGAGTACGCTTCATGGTTGAAAAGCAAGGTATAAAAGGGCAGACCATTGTACCGAGAGGAGCAAGCGAGAGCACCAAGTCGACGAGATGTAGTCGCAGAGGGGTACCGGAAAGAGGGTGACCTGTATGGTCACAGAAGCACCGAGTGGAGGCGATGCAGTCGTAGAGGAGGTGCAGAGCATGGAGCGACTGGCGTGGTCGTAGGCGGACGGCGTGACCGCGGAGCATGGAGCGACCAGCATGGTCATGGGTGATCAGCGTGATCGCAGAGAAGAGATGCGACCAGTGTGGTCGGAGGAGGCGATCGACGTGGTTGTAGGCTATCGGCCTGGGCGACCAGCGTGATCGTAGGCGATCGGTGTGGGTGGCCAGTGTGGTCAAAGACAATCGGTGTGATCGCAGCGGAGGCGACCGGTGCGGTCGCAGGCGGTTTGTGAGATCGCAAGGTTCGCAGACATGGTCGTAAAGGAGTTACGACCACAATGAACAAAGGCTCGCAAACGTGGTCGTAAAGGAGTTTTGACCACGGTGAGAAGGAGATCGCAGACGTGGTCGAAATGAAGTTACGACCATGGCGATCGGACCTGGTCGTAAAGGAGTTACGGCCAGGGTGACGAGCGGAGGTGTCCGCTGGAGCAGAAGCTGTGGTTGTAAGGAGTTACGACCACAGTCACAGAGTCGAGGACGACAACGAGAGCGGAGGTGTCCGCAGGTGCTGGAGACATGGTCTCGTAGGAAGACATGGTCGTAAGTCGATACGACCACAGCGGGGAGACGTGGTCGTAAGTCGTTACGACCACAGCGGGGAGACGTGGTCGTTAGTCGTTACGACCACAGCGGTCGACAGAATCACTGCATGGTCGTAAGGAGCTACGACTACGGTGATTGACTGTGGTTGAAGGAAGTGCAGCGCAGAGGCAGTGAACGTGGTCGTAACTTCAGCTGAAGTTTACGACTACGTGGTTGGAGCAGCGAGGAGTGATCAGAGAGATCACAGTGTGGTCGTAACAACTGTCAGTGTGGTCGGTAAAACAGCAGAGTGTCGTAGCAACATAGGAGGTGGTCGTAGCCACTATAATGTGGCCATACGGCTACAGGAGATGGTCGTAGCGTCAGAAGGAGGTCGTAGAGATCCTGAAATAGTCGTAAAGACTGTAACAGATAGTGCTTAGACCACACCAAGAAGTGGATGGGGACAAGAAAAAATACTTCTATGTTAAGAGCAAATCGACGTCTAGATGGCGGTTAGACCGTACTCCCCGGCCAAAGCGACTTCAAAATGGTGATCAGACCACGGAAGAAAATTAAGCCAGAGATTGATAAAACTCTATAAAAAGTTGACTGGGAAGCAATAGGTCAAACTGATGTGGTGGTCAGATCGGTGATAAGAAGGCAGTCAGACCGCACTGAAATTTCTAGAGCCAGATGTTAGATGTTTACTTTAGTGTTTCCCTCGTCCCAAATGACATCCAATTCTTCTCAGCATTTGTTGTTTCTACTCGGAGTTGGAGTGAGAGAAATGACGGAGAGAACAGAGCGGGACGAGGACATGGGAGGTGTGCCGTGGTGGGATATTTTTTTTCATTTTTTTGGCTAGGGAAACACTTCCTCTCCTTTATCTGATCCAACACTTGATGACATGGATGGGCTCCCCATGTATGAATTTTTAGGACATATAGTGTATTTTAAATCCGTATTTATAGAAATAACCTTATACATACGAAAATAACAAAAATAGCACTTCTGCCATCTGGTCATCAGACGGCAGTGCTTGTGCAGCTGACACGTGGGCCTGCTGCTTGGCCACTGTACACTAGAGGTAGGTGCTGTCCGGTGGCTGTGCACCACCCAATTAGCTTGGTTAATTAGTGTTTCTTAATTGCAATTAGCGAATTCATTATGTGTACTATTTGTATGAATATTTACATATAGCAAATGAGCTCAAAAAATTTCAAAATTGTTTGTAAAGACTGTAGATACAGCATACTTAATTATATAATTTTTTCGTAATTTTATTTTTTCTGAACTTTACTCAAAAAATTATTTAAATATACTATTTGTAATAATTTTTTAATATCAAAAAAGAGTTTCCAAAATTATAAAATGTTTTTCAAGGATCATCACATAGTAGACCTAATTTCAAAAAAAATTAGAATTTATATGTTCCAAAATTATCTCAAAAATTAATTGTTTAGGTCTCAAAAATTAGGATTTTAGGTTTCGGAAATTAGGATCCCATGATTTTATGTGACTAGGAATGTGGGAAGTTTAGTACGACATGATTATTCTAGTTAAGAGACGCCGATTAAGGCCCCCTATAATGATTTGATGATTTGATGTGATATGATTGAAGCCTCTTAGATTGCATTAAGCGAGAATTCCGCTTCCCCGGCAACGCGTATGAAATGACCGTATTATTCTCTAGTTCTTTTTTAGCATCATTTATTCGTCAATAGTTTTACCTATTGTTTAGCACTTGCATGTGAATGAGAAACATTTGTATCATAGTTACTCATTTGGTCGATACCGGCTATGTGACGCTGAAGTTCAATCCAACCACAAAGATGGGGTTTAATGCAATCTAAAATTAATCCAATGTGTAAGCTCTTGTTCTTTTAAATTATAACTGATAGGTTTTTTGTTGCAACTAATAGTTTTTATCTGTATTTTTTGATATGACAACGGATAATAAAGACACCGACACAGATGACACATAATTTTAGACTCAAGAAGCTATTTGAAAAAACTGCAGCGTTTATTTTAGCTTCCGCAGAAGCCAAAACCAAAAGCCATAAAAGCTAAAAAGACAAGGTCTAAGATAAATTGAGGTGATGTAGCGCGCTCTGAGAATAGAAAATTAACAATAATTACAGTAAGTGTAAAGCATTTGTATACACACATAGGATAACCGCTAAATCTAAAATTAGGTCCTTTTCTTACGGGAAGAACCGCATGAAAAAATGGAGAAAAAGCAGATCAACTATACAAAAAATAAACCTTAATCTCATGTTTCTGAAGTTTGCTCAAAATGATTCTTGGAACAGTTACTCGGTTAATTAAAAAATTCTTTTGACTGTCTTGTCGGTCACATTATACATGTTACAGCTATGAATAACTTACTGCACAACATATACATTGATAAACAAATAATCGACAGTCCATTACATTCTCCACTCTACAGTTCCAACTGAGCAAATTAAATCTAATTGTTGTATGTCAAGGAACGTATCATGTCAATACTTTCAAGCATAACTACAAATCCTAGCTTCATGTGCCAACATCCACATCAAACCCAGCACCCGTCCATCCTGACCCAGAACCACCTCTTCCCTTGGGGAGGATCATCACACCACCTCTACCTCTTCCGGAGTTTGATGGTCTTCTCTTCTTTTCTGCCTCGGCGGGTCTTTGCTGCTGTACACTGGAGACAGGCTCGACAGCATTATTCACAGCGCCAGTTGCATTGGCAGGATTTTGTCCGGTGGGCTGCTGAGGTACTGAATTTGTGGTAGCATGCTGTGTAGTATTAAGACCCTGATAATTATAAACAATGAGATAAGCAGTTAGTTACAAACAATGAGATAAGCTGTTAATTATAAACAACAAGATAAGCAGTGGCAGACGGCATACAACCAAGAACACAGTGGGACCGAAACCATAAATATACATGTAAGCAACAACAGAAAAGAACTACTGGCAATCAGAAAATAACATGTTCTGCAATGATGTCTCAAGTATAGTTCAGGTTGATGACCACAACTACTGGCAATTAGAAAATAGCATGTTCTGCAAGGATGTCTCAAGTAGAGATCAGGTTGATGACCACAGGAGTCTGGACTTACAGAAACATCAACAGAAGCCCTGCTGGGATTCAGAGATTCTAAACGCTTCTTTAGCTCCTCTAATCTCGAATACTGGGAAGCGGCACTCTCTTGGACCTAATTAAATCAAATAGCAAGATCTCAACAGAATTTGATGATGTAATAAGAAAAACTTACAAGGTATATGAATAAGAACTACAAAAGGAAACACATACCAGCCGGTTCAGATCATCACATAGCTTCTGCTTAGCATCCTCTTCCTCTTTAACAACTAGTGCAGTAGCTTCCCAAGCCTAATACCCCCACCCCAAAAGTTAAACTTAAGAGATCAATAGAAAGCAAACAGCTTAGTAATGTTAAATAAAAGTAGCAAAACAGTAAACACAAGAATTTTAATCAAGAAAATTGAGAAAAAAATGGGGAGGGAGTAGCTGCACATTGAACCCTAAGCATGTTCATCTACATAAGAGAAAATCGTAACACCGGTTTCCAGAACTTAATAACAGAAGAGGAAAATCGTGGTCACAAAATTTAAGTTTACCTTGTAAGTATTTATGTATTTACAAACACAAAAACCAAAAATACAAGAACACACTGTATCTCCAATTTTAGTCTTTTAAGGTTGTATTCATTCTAATCATAATGGATTGATAATGGTTGCATTTTGGGAGCAAAAATGAGTTAAGATTTATTTATTTTTCTACAATAGAAAATTTTCAAAATCCTCCATGCATATTTGATATTGTTTCCCATGAGGCCATGAACTTAATTTTAACATATGACAATTGCTGAAAGCTGTAGGCAACAATACTAGAGTTTGCATGTTAGGCAATAGTGGTACTGTAGCAGTAAGAAGTTTGAACATCTCCTTGCAAAAGAGTTGCATCCTTCCATTTCATCGACAAGATGGGCAGCTAGTACACGAGAAAAAGGTAAAAAATGGAGACATTTTGGAAAAAGGAGAGCCATTATGTCATATAACAGTTAAAAATTAAAGTTAATTGTATCAGAGTATCCAACCTTCTTTGCCTGTTCCTCTTTCACCTTAGCCAAACGTATTCTCTCTGTTGACATTTCAACTTTTTTCCTTAAATGCTCAAGTGCTGGAATCAGAAGAAAAAAAACAAAAGCAGAAACAAGTCAGCAAAGTGGAAGTATTCTATGTACAGAAGTTGAACCATAAGTGCTCTTGAATAAACTGTTAGCTACCCATAAGTGCTCTTGAATAAACTGTTAGCTACCTGCTTTCTTTGGCCCAGCTGTCAGTTTCATTTCTAAAGTCAGACTCTCTAGCTCCTTCTCAACATCACGAATTTTGGAATAGTTCTCCTGAATGTATCTGAGGAGCAGTATAATCATTTAAATATATTTATGTCAAAGGAAATAATAAAAAGGAAAATGAGTTAAACGCATGGAGACACACCACAGTTGACAAAGATAGAAAGAAACTTAATATGCACAAATTAGTGCGACCCATGCATAACTAAACATACATAGTGATGAGGATTATATATCTAGTTAGCTATTAATATTTACTCATTCGATTATCTTAATACTTAAAAGCCCACAAAGGCCGAACAGGTCTGTTCCTTAACCAGTTGACACCTGGGGACATAGTGACCAGCTCCATGAACCTAAGCTGGCCTTGATTACGGATCAGACATGTGTCCTGTAGAATATTCGTAGGATATACCGATCCAACCAACCGGTCTATGAACCCACAATAGATCGGCACGTGTGGCAAATAAACACCATGTGCTCAGGTGTGTCTATGACAAAAACTGCCTGAGCGCCCTCAAGTCTATGAGCCTGTTTGGCAACGGCTACGGCTTATGGCTTTTGGCTGAAATTTTTGAATTTTTGCTATTTACGGTACAGATTACGGAGAGAGAGATACTCACTTGCGATTTTGGATGGTATAGATGTTGGGCTTTTAACGTGTACATTGTTTAACTTGTAAACCCCGTCTTGAGAAAATATTCCGTTTGAAAGTTAGGTACTGTAGCAAAAGCCAAAAGCCGCCAACTTCGGAGGAAAAGAACAGACAAAAACCATCCAAGGATCGTCCCTGAACCACGCCAGAAGGATGAGTGGCTGACAACTACCACCACGAGCACCTGCTCCAAGGCGCTTCCTCAACCGCAACAACTACCACCCCTTCGACGCTTTATAAGTATCGTTCGGACATGAACAACGACACCAGATTTTCGATCAAGCATTAGCATTAGACATTCTCATTCCCTCCCTAATTGCAATCTCATAGCAATTAGGCTACACTTCCTGGTTCATTGGTCTCCGACCAGTGATCAGGAGCACCATTGTAATCAGTTTGTCCTCATAATGAAAAGACAGGAGTAGGGTTATCAGCTCGAACCTGTATAAACACCCTGTCTTTTCCTTGTGATCATTCACTCTCCAACTTCATATTCATTTTGTAAGATTGACTCACTAATCGTCGACACATAGGCCAATACTAATTTGCTAATGGTTTTCATGGCAAATACGTCCCAGAAATGGCAACAATTTCAAGATTTCAAGCAACAATTCCGCTTAATCCTGATTGACAAATAGATATGGCTCTAATCAATAAAGGCTCCAAGACATTCAAGGTAAATATGAAGTAAATTATGTTAACATGGCATAGCTGTATGTAGAAGCAAAGATTTTGGCATCAGCCTAAAATCATGATGATACGTGTTAGGTGCAGAAAAGAATGCATAGCCCTACACATATCAAGCATACTGATACAAGATTGCCTGTGCTCACACACGATAGGGCACTCTACTAACAAAATGTATGAAAAAGAAAACTGGGTAAGAGCCTGTACACATCTGGCACATAATGCTGATGTCAAAATTAGAAAACGCAGGAAAATTTAAAGCATAGCTGTACAGATCAAGCAAAACAGCCTAAAATCAAATCAAAGATAAGTCTCACAAGGAACAGAGTAGCAACTTCGAACACACCTCAGTTCTCAGGATTGTAGTGCACACAAAGTATGTCCCCAAATACTAGTTTAACATTAACAAATTGCATTATTGCTGATGAAAGTACTAATTTCTAATTTCTTAATAAATTAGTTGAAGTGCATGGCTGTCACTCCCTATTCGTCAATGAAATGCGCTCATTCTTACATGGACAACCATAGCGTAATTTGTAAGTTAGGCTACTAAAATCTGTCCCTAAATCAAAATCACATTTTGGTGGCAGCTAATAAACACAAGAGAAAATTCCTTATTTGCCATGCAAAGTTACCAGTTTCCCTGATATGCTAATGAAAAATTGCTCTTTCATTAGGTGCCACCGGATGAGATTCCGTTGCCCTCTCATGCAAAGTTACCAGCTTCCCTGATATGCTACTGAAAAATTGCTCTTTCATTAGGTGCCACCGGATGAGATTTCGTTGCCCTCTCATACCACTAGCATCCATATTCCATCAATGGGCTGTTAAGTGAGATCCAAAAAGACCAAAATACCCTTCTTTCTCCTCTATCTCATCCTCTGATGGCTGGGTCCACATGTCACAGGATTAGAGAGAGAGAGATAGAAGGAGGGTGCCTCTTCGTTCTAAACGGAGAGCGAGAAAGGGAGTAGAGGAGGCGCACGGGCTCATCTATGGAGGTCCTCGGCAGCGAGTGGTGGCCATCAAGGCGGCAGTGACCAGAAAAACAGAACAAGGGGAGAGAGTGGAGTCCGTAGGTGGTGGCAGTGTTGCTGAAGACTTACCGAAGAGCGGCGGCAGCGGTGAACAGCGGCATTGGCAATGGAGGATGGTGGCGACGGATCAACGACAACAATATGCTGCAATTGATTGGTGAGTGAGAATCATTGGAGGGTGTGGATGATACCGACGCAATGAATTGAAGTGTAGCCTACTGGTGGAGGAGAGTGACCATAGAGACGGTCCTTTCGACCGACGGTGGGACAAAGCTTGGTACGACTTGGCTGTAGGATCTCGGCGTACACGTAGCAAAGTAGCGAACAAGATCATGAGCACTACAACAATTGTGAACAAGATCTGCAGAATCTTGTAGCACATACGAATTTGGGTGTTTCGCCAATATAACACGAATTAGGAATATAATAATTAATTTTCTTATTATTTGAGCTTATTTTCTTTTAAATTATTTCCAAGTATTAGAGATAACTTTTCTGTTATTAGGGAATAGTTTCGTTAATATAGAAATATGTTTCTTGAGTTAAGTTTAGCCATCCGTATAAAAAGCGACAGCATTGTACCTATTACCATTAAGCAAAGAAATAAACAAACTTATTTAGTCTTCCTCTCTTCTTCAACAGGCCTCAGAGCCTTGGCGGCGGTATGGCCGGCTGATTAAGGGCAAGTGCCCTACCCTCGGTCCTCGGACCCGTACCTCAATATTTGGTATCAGAGCAACTCACCATGGCTTCTGATGCTGAATTATCTTCTTTGGACATGTTAATGGCTAGCAACACGAAAATAGAGTCTTTACTCAACAATATGATGGCCACCTTGGAGAAGCCTTGGAGTTGGTGGGCAAGCTAAAGGTGCAGGAAGAGGTGTCACGTGCCACTGCAATGGTTGCGCTGCCACCACCTTCCCCAGGGTCATCAAACCACGTCTCCTGCGTCATCAAACCACACCCAGGGGTTGCTGTCCATTGGAGCTTTGCTAATTTTCTTCCATGCGATACAAGGTCATCTTCGTGCCCCCACGTCGACATGGGGTTACGAAGAACTTCAACCATGGCCGCCACCTGACAGCTCGACGACAAGTTGTCTCACCACAGGGGGTGTAATGGTATGGCCTAGGATCTTGACGTACACGCAGCAGGCGAGCGAATAGTACCACGAGCACTACAACAACCGTGAACAGTACCGCGCGTGTACTATAGCAATGCGTGAACCATACCCACGGGTACTGTAGCACGTACGAATTTAGGTGGTTCGCCGGTATATCGCGGGTTAGGAATATAATAATTAGTTTCCTTATTATTTGAGCTTATTTTCTTTTAGATTATTTCCATGTATTAGAAATAAGTTTTTTATTATTAGGAATTAGTTTGCTTAATATAGTGATATGTTTCTTAGATGTCAAGTTTAGTCATCTCTGTAAAAGGGACAACATTGTACGTATTATCATGAAGCAAAGAAATAAACAAAGTTCTCTAGTCTCTCTTTTCTTCAACAGGCCTCAGAGCCTTGGCAGTGGCATGGTCGGCCAATCAAGGGCGAGTGCCCTACCCCTAGTTCTCGGACCCATACCATAACAGCCGCAAATGGATTCTTGATATTCTCACAGGAGGCGGAGATTGAGCTCGACGGAGCTCGGCAGCAATGGCGGCCTCCAAGAGTGAACCGTACCTTGCACAGATCAGCGAACCGCTCCTCCATGGTGGCGCCGCCGTCCATTTCCCCAAGGCCATGGACCCAAAGGCCCCATCTGTCACCCTAACCCCGAGCTCGTGGGCGCCCAAATTGGAACCACCCAAATCCGACGGACTCAAAAATCTCCAACGAACAGCGGCGGGAGGCGAGGAGGCCACTAGGGTTGTGTGTGTGCTTGCGTTGTGGGGGAGGTGAGGGAAGGGAAGCGGTGGTGGGTGGTGGCATCAGGCGAGGTAGGAGAGGGAATAGAGGGAGGATCGTGGAGAAGGAAGAAGGAAGCTGACATGTGGGCTAGTGTGAGAGTAAGGAGAAGAGGGGCAAGATGGGTATTTCTCAGAAAATCTGATAGTTTTCATGTGCTAACGGCTAATTGACCTAACAGAGCTACAGACGTGGCATGAAAGGGATGCGAAATTTTTCGGTAGTATAAGGAAACTAGTAATTTTGTATGGCAAATAAGGAATTTCTCTAAACACAATATATGTATACAAGGCACTGTTAATTTACTTCTCATCTTTCACTGGACAGTAAATTGTTGTTGATAAAATTAACATCAACAGTACTTCTTGGATGAGCCCTATACACTACTTGGGCTAAGCTCCTTACACAGCTACAGTACTCCCATGGTTCAACAAGTTAATTCTTGTTCCTAAGGCAAATAATTTCATGCACACCTACCACAATGCACACTCGCACAATTCAATCTCACATTCTGTAATTCCTTGCGAGTGAGGGGATATGATTTATCTCTCACTAGCATGACACCTAGGCAGAAAGTGATTCAGAAGAGATGTATAGTCTCGTCCAATTCATTTCCGTTCCTATAGCCGCATCCTCACACATACAATCGCAATTTCTCTTCCTCTATGTTCATCAATTTCATTAGCGGACAAAGTGTAGATTCACATAAAAATTCACATAAAAAAGGCTAATGCAGATCCAAGAATTGTAGACAATAGACACGAAATTAGAAGTGGGTAAAGAAATGGCTCACTTCTTCAGCTGCAGTTGCTCCTCCTCAATTACCTACGAACCAACCAACCGAATCCAAATCAAGAAACCAGGCAGCGATGGAACATTGTACTATTGACGAATCGAGAACGCGTTTGGGAGGGGGAAGGAAGGGCGTATGGTTGCGGACCTTCTCGGTGTAGGCGATGATGGGGGCGTCCCGGGCGATGCCGTCGGGGCCGATCTCCGGATTCAACGCCAGCGGAGGCGGCGGCTGCGGCGCCGCCATTTCGCCGGATCTCCTCTCTTCCTTTTATTTTTCCCCTTTTATTATGCCGAGCTAGTGTGCGAACTGTGAAGTAAGGTAGGAGATCGATGGGAAGGTACCTAACAGCCGAAGACCTGGATCTGAAATCAGTTTGCTGATGAGACGGCCCGTTATTTTTCAGTTTTTGGTTTCTGATTTTGATTTTTCTATAGTAATAAATTTTTAAATAAAGTGTCTTTTAAAAATAAAGTATACTAGTTAATTATAATATATACTATACCAATTTTATTTATATCAATAAAAATCATACATAAATTTCAGTTTGCTGATGAGACTATTTCACCTTGTGATTTGGTTCTGTAGCTATCCTTCCTCTGGTACAATTCAACGGCTGACGGTAGCGTGGCACGTAGGGGTTACAAAAAAAACTTATTAGTGAGGTTCGTTGATACAATTTAAAATTAATTCAATTATACTCGTTAATGGTTAAACAATTTAAAAAGGTTCATTTGTTCAATAGCATTTTTAGGTTGAACAAGATGTCAAACGAGTGGCAGAGGAGCACATTAGTACCAATTTTTAAAATAAAGGAGATATTCAAAATTGTACTAATTATAGAGGAATTAAGCTCATGAGCCACACAATGAAGCTTTGGGAACGAGTGATTGAGCATCGTTTAAGAAAAGTGACTAGCGTGATGGCAAACATATTTGGTTTTATGCCTGGAAGGTCGACCACGAAGGCGATTTTCTTACTACGATAGTTGATAAAGAGGTATAAAGAGCAAAAGAAGGACATTCACATGTTGTTTATTGACTTGGAGAAAGCCTATGATAAAGTGCCAAGAAAGGACATGTGATGGACGCTCCAAAAGAAAAAAAAAGTCCCAACAAAATATATCACCCTAATTAAGGAGATGTATGAAAATACTGCGACTAATGTCAAAACATGTGGTAGTGTTACTAATGACTTTCCTATTAAGATAGGACTACACCAATGGTCAACGTTGAGCCCGTACATTTTTGGCCTAGTGGTGGGCGAGGTCACACGGGACATACAAGGAGATATCTCTTGGTGTATGCTTTTCGCTGATGATATGGTGCTGATTGATGACAGTAGGATATGTGTTGATAGGAAGCTTGAGTTGTAGAGGAAAACCTTAGAATTGAAAGGCTTTAGGCTTAGTAGGACTAAAACTGAATATATAATGTGTGATTTCAGTGGTGCTAGGGTAGATGATAGAGATGTTAGATTGGACGGACAAGTAGTGCCTAAGAAGGACATGTTTTGTTATTTAGGATCGGTACTACAGTGGAACGGTGAAATTAGTGAAGACGTGAGTCACAGGATAAGAGCGGGGTGGGTGAAATGACACCAAGCATCTAGTGTCATGTGTGACAAAAAAGCCCCTCAAAAGTTAAATGATAAGTTTTATAGGACGACGATCAGATCTATGATGCTATATGGAGCAGAATGCTAGACGACTAAAAGATAACATATATAGAAAATGATTGTAGCAGAGATTAGGATGCTGCAATGGATCTATGGTCACACAAGGCGGGATCATATCCGCAATGATGATATACATGATAGGGTGGGGGTAGCACCAATTAAAGAGAAGCTTTTCTAACATCGTTTGAGATGGTTTGGACATCTCCAACGAAGGCCTTCTGAGGCACCAGTACGTAGTAGAATTAAGACGTACTGAAAACGTAGGAAGAGGCAGAGGTCGACCAAGATTGACGTGGGAGGAAGCAGTTAAAAGAGACTTGAGGGATTGGAATATATCTAAAAAATTAACTTTGGATAGGAGCGCATTGAAGTTAGCGATCCACGTACTGAAACCATAAGAAAGTTAGGGGCAGTGTTTTAGACTTTCGGCTCAGATACCAGGATGTACGGCTTAAGGTTTTAGCATTGTAGGTTTTTATTTCAAGGCTCTCAACTCTTTGATCTTGAGAAGGTTTTATTCCTAACTTACATCAACTTGTTTGGGACAAAAGGCTTTATTATTGTTGTTGTTATTAATGGTTAAGCATTGAAATAAATTGATTTCAAATAAATTTAAATTTTATTCTAGCTCGGCTCAGCTCATTAGGTCATTTCTAAAAATACTTCTAAATTATATGTAAATTAATTTTAAATCAAAGTATTTCAATTTAGAAAAAAGCTTGATAAGACAATAATTTGGCTCAGTATCCTCCACTAATGGCAGACATGGGACAAGACTTCTATAATTTTGGAACCAAATTCTCCCTTTTCAGGAGTCAAAAATTATTTTGATGGGTAAAGAATACATCTGTTACACCAATTCATATCAGACTAGACAAAAAAATATAGCTCAATTGCACTCCTAACTTTTTTTTTCTTTTGTGAGGAAATGCCACTCCTAATTGTGGTGTCTATGAAATGCCACCCAATCCATCTTTTGCCATGAAAATCCCACTTCTTTATATTTTGTCCTTTTTTGTTGTCTTTTATTCAACTTCTAACCAACCTATGGCCAAGCTGCACAGGTCCATTCTATGGAGAACAAACTGGGTTTTGGAGACCAGTAGGAAAGTCTGCAACAGTAGGGTACAATATCCATTCTCATGTATAAAATAGAGAATCTTATACGTACAAGATCCTTTGTTTAATATTAGCATAATAGAAAATGAGCTACTAAAATTGTGGGCACTAGAAACCGTTGAAATTGTTGAGGGAAAATTGAATTGAACACTTTACGTGGCCCACAAAAGATCAATAGCATAACTTAGTCCTATATTATTTATTTAACCATAAAGAGGCATCTTCTCTCCCAACAACTTTTCTTGCATATTACTCCATATAAACCTCTTCCCTCTCCATAGGTAGTTTAACCAAACCCAAATTACTTATAATGGAGTTAAAGATGAAAATATCTTCACATTTCCTCCCCAGAGGTGGAACTAGGACCATGGCAACAAGGGCTTCAGCCCGAGACATGAAAAAATTCTCAGTGTATAACCTAGGCATATATAGCTCAGCCCAAGTAGTAGTTTAGGCTATACTCTCTTGGCAGCCCAACCCACTCCTTGGGCGGTCCAACAACATGGTTGTGCATGCCAAAGGCCAAAGCCAAACCCTACGGCGCCTCCCGCACCCGGCCGGCACCCCCTCCCCATCGCCTGGCGCCGCCGCCCCCACTCGAGGTCGTCCTCTCCCCCCCACCAGTTGGAATTGACATTGCTGCCGTTGGTGAGCTTCACTGTAGCCGCCTCACCTAGATTGACTCCGCCTCGCTTGGATTTAGACATAGGGATTCGAGAGCTTCACTCCAACCCCTCGTCGCAACAACCGACCGCCACCCAGACAAGGTGAGCACTGCATGGCTCAAACATGTCACATCCATTTGTAGGTCTCTTTCTCTCTCTCTCTTCTTTATCCTGGGCTCCTAGCTGGCCACAGCTCCCTTTGAGTCTTCTCGAGTATGTTTGTAGATCTGATTTTTTTGTTTGGTTCAAGGAATTTGGGTTAAAGAGTTCAAGGTATTTAAAAGTAAGCTCAATTTGATTAATATATTCATAGATTATCAAGCATTGTTATTTTTATAACTTTGGTTGACGATTTTTTTTCTAATTTTCCAATTGTCGTCTCAACTAATTTTCTTTTCACCAACTATTACTATGCATGGCAAGACTGTCTAATTGTCTCCCGGGTTTCAGAACTTTGAAGCAATTATTACAGAGTAGCCCGCAACTCCGTGTACCTCTCATGGTATGCCATTCAAGCCCTATTTTCTACTCCGTTGGTTGCTCATTGTTGCTAAATTATGTCATTGCTCGCGTACACATTTGACATTCAATTCAAGTATATTTTACTTTGATTGAGTGTATCGTAAGGAGTTTGAATTATGTGACCACAAATGAATAGATGTTACTAATGCAATGTTCTTCTTGCTGTAATTTGAGAGCAATCTGTACATTGTAGGAACATGACATTCAGCTGTCCCTGTTTTTCCCCTTTTGAAATACTGAAGGGAGGAGGAAAAAAAGAAGGATGTCAATTGTCAAAGTGCATGAGATAAGAACTATCTGATGGGTATGTTTGTGCTCATATTGCCATTCAATTAAAGTCCCATGAACTCTCAGTAGACAATCCAGCTATCTACAGTTTTGAAAAGTGAGAGAGTTGGTGACAGAGTAAAACATAAGAAAAGTAAAGGTACGTAAAAAAACTAAGAGTGATGCGGAAGAGCAATAGTTACACTATATTTTGTGAACGCCTTTCTTAGATTTTTGAAATTAAAACTTTAGTCCTTTGGCACGACCAGTCTAGCTAAGGTTTCTACAGTCGTATACTCTAATACCAGCTTTGCCGGACCCAGATTTAGCCAATCTCGAATCCTCTATGAAACTGGTTTACTATTCCTTGAATCAGTGGATAATGCTCACAGATACATAACTAAATCATTTCATACAGGACGTAAATCGTATCATACATTAATATTACAAAAAAAATTAGCGTTCAAATAGACTACATCGAGTCAAGTTTATAATAGGACCGATCAGGTAAAATGAATACATTACATAAACTGCAGAAGTGGTAGTGAAAGCAAAAGGGGAGGTACATCTCGCCACAGACAAGTGACTAGGATAACTTGTGTGCGACCGATATTAACCAAGGACTTGGATAATATTAGTGCACGTAGTCGGCCATACCAGGGTGAGACCTAGACTACGAGAATCTAATCTAATCTCCTCTATTTTCATCACCATTAGCTTCTGGGACATCGTAGTATGAATAGTATCCTTAGCCCACAGGCTCTGAGGGATTTTGTGAGTGAGGGTGAGCACAAGTAACAGTGCTCCACGAGTTAACACATAGAATACAATATTCATATATATAAGGTTCAACAAAGGTATGCTTGGGTTCTTTTATTTGCTAAAGGCAACATTCTAAACCTACAATAATTAGGAATTCCTATGATGAATTAGTATTTTAACCAAGCCATGTTTTGTTAAAGAGAGTGAAAGTGTGCAATATTTATAGTGGTACAGGTTCCATCCACATGTTACATCATTTCATCTATCATATGCTTAATTTTGGTTACCAGGGTTACATCCATCCAGGAAAAAAACAAATACAGGGTTACATCCACCTGACGAGTATTCATTCCCCCATAAAGATTCTTGAAGTAGAAAATAACTCAAGTAAGTTCTCATGCCCGCCATTGTCATGGGTACGGCTATTCAAATAATTTATACTACGCAGAGACTGTACATTTTACCTACAAGAGATAATCAATTTGTCAAATTTCACACATTTCCTTAGATATGTGAATCAAGGAGATCATCACAAGGCATTTACAATGCATCCCCCAATATAAGGCACATACCCACTAAGGTTTCATCTGAGAGTGGTTACATCCACAACACCCAGACCCCCTCTTGCGTCACTCGGCGGCTTACACCAACAACACGACCCGTGTCCACGACAGCTTAAATCCAGCGACATGACTCGTGGGTCACCCCAATGGTGCAACTCGCACTGGTGGATATAAATTATTTAGCTAGGCTGACACCATTATAGACTTATGGTTATATTATTTTACATTGGGAGATCATCACAGGATTAAGTCCTTAAGTCATCTGGACGGTACATGCCACAAACCACAATTTCTTATGCTACATCCGCGCTTGCCATCATACCCTCCACCTAGTTATGGTAACAATAGGTTTAGGATTTTGGGAAGCATAAAACCAAGTTATCTCAAAATACTAGTCATTTCCATCCAATGACTGTTCAAAACTAGTTTCATGATTAAAATATGATGATTAGAGTAATATAATGCCCTGGTACTTAAAAAAGGTTAGCATGACGCTTAAGTAGACTAGTAAAGTTACCATTCAAATATGTAGTGTCAAGGATCAAGTGATTCAAGTATCAAGGGATGGTGTAATAATACTACAACATCGAGTAGGTATATATCTACCTTAAGTTTAACATACATTTGCATAACAAATAGAGCATGCAATTTGATAATTTAAATAAATATAAATGTGCATAAATATAGGTTCAATATGATCAAAATATTGACTTGCCTAGCTCAAAAGCAAGTTGGTCTTGGAATTCTTGCGTTGTCTCGAACTGGGACTCTTTTGTGTCCTCATACTCTAGTCGGACGATAACATCAGTCGGCCAACTGGAGCATGGCACCACAGCATTACAAGGAGCTAGAGACCAAATCCTTGCTACGGGAGCTTCTACGGGCTACGAGGAGTTTATCGAAGGTGGAGGCAGAACTAGGGGATGATGGGCTCGCTAGCTCAGGCTCGACTGTGCTTTAGGGTCTTCGGGCGGTGCTCTATGCGCAAGGAATTGGATTGGGTCGCCGTGGAGCGCGGGGTTGCCTTGGGGAAACGAAGCGGACAACGGTGAGGAAGAAGCACGCTCAGGGGCTCTTGGGCGCAAATAAGGGTGGAGGGGAGTGATTAGGGAGGGGAGTGTTGGGTTGATCTCAGGCTAACAAACCTCCGAGTTCTCAGGGAGGTCACGCTCCCACCTCGCGCCCTGATCGGTGGCACAACCAACTCTGATTTGGTTTTGGTCCCAGTCACCCAGCGCCACATAAAACAGAGGGTTTCGGCAGGGGTGGATACCGACGAGTTATTCACACCTCTAAGAACCCGAACACTACCCGATCAATAGATGGCGCTGTGGTGAACGAAGGCCAAAACTCTCCGTCTCCGTCCACGGCACGACGACCTCACTGCCGCCGGCCAACGACTTCCTCATCTCCACCAACTCCGGCCGACACCCGACCGCAACCCCTCTTCATCCTCATGGCAACCTCCGGCTCGGGTACGCACTCATGTTTCCGCACTTATGATTATTAGGTGTTCATGTTGATCTAGGTCTTAGATTATATGTTAACAATGGTATCAAAGCATGTACCTAGACTCTCATGAACCCTAGAAAAATTTTTGGTTCGGCTTAGCATTTTAGAAGGAGAGGAATCAATGTTTTTGGCAAAAAACCCTAAAAATTCCTTCACCCGAACCTCAAACTCGAATGCATCTTAGATCGGCGGCGAAGAAAACAAAAAAAAACTTACGATTTTAATTGGCGGTCGGGCGCCGCCATGATGTGTGCCGCTCACGCGGCGGTCGCGGTTGTCGCGCCGCCGCCCGAGGGCGCGCCGCCTCCGCTCGCTCGGCTGCCGCCGCCCGCCGGGCCGCCGCTCGCTTGTCGCTTAAGCCTCGCTACCGCTCCGCGGGTGCCCCACCTCCACGCCGCGCGCCGCCCCATGCGGCGCAGCCTGCCGACGCCGCTCCTCGTGCCGCCTCCGCTCGCTCGGGCCGCCGCTCCGCTCCGCTCCGGACCGCCGTCGCTACGTGCATGTTTTTCGGGACGAGACGGTGAAGTGATTTAGGGTTAGGGTTTTTTCGGGGGACTTATACCCACAGCGATTATTTTTGGCCGTCCGATCAGATCGGACAGCCATCGTTTAACGGGCCGATGCGTTCATGGGCCGGCTGCAGCTCTCGGCCGCGAGATGCGTGAGATGCGCATTGGAGGCGCGATCTCAGCCGCCCGATCGCGATCCGACGGCTCTCGCCCACGCGTGCACGTTGGCTGGGCCGCGCGCGATAATGGGCCGCGCCGATTTTTCGTCCCGTGCGGGATTTTTGCCTGTGGGGAGTTTGTGTAGGCCGATTTTTCGGCCCGAATTTCTTTTGGGACTGAATTTTCAGCCTGAATTTTCTTTTGAGGCCATTTTTTCAGCCCAAATTTTCTTTTGAGGCCATTTTTTTGGCAGAAATTTTATATTTTTTCAGTGCATTTCCTTCCGTTTTAAATTTATTATTATGCACTGTTTTAAGTAATTTTTAATGGCTCAAATTATGATTGTAACATTACCATATTGTTATGTATAATCTCTAATTAAAATTGAACCAACGGGATATTTTAATTTTGAGATTTTATGATTAATTTTGGCATTTTGTATGTATATGATTATATTCTGAACAACGTTGTTTATAATCATATGTCGCCATAATTATTAAGTTCTTTTTCATTTTCTGCTCAACGGTGATATGAATTAGAACTGTAATTTTATGCATGTTATTAATCAGACCAACGTAGAGTTAATTACATGCAATATATATTTATGACATTTCTAATTTTTACCCTGTATTTTTATAATTCAGCACTTAATGCTTCAAACGTTGCTACCACAATTGATAACATTGAGCAGCTCACGGGGAGCAATTTTCCCTCGTAGAGAGAATGAATTCATGTTGTCATTGGTGTTTTGAACCTTGACTATGCTTTGAGGGTAGACTTTCCCGTTCCTCCCACCGAAGGTGAGGAGAATTTTGCTGAGAAAAAGAAAATTTATGAGGCTAATGCTGAAAAATGGGAACGGTCTAACCGCTTATTACTTATGATTATGAAGACATCTATTTCAGTCGAGATTAGGGGAGCAATCCCCAATTCCGAAAATGCTAAGGAGTACATGGCTTCTATTGAGGAGAAATTCAAAGGCTTCACTAAAGTTTATGCTAGTACTTTAATTCAGAGGCTCTTAACATCTAAATATGATGGGTCTGGCAGTATAAGAGAGCATATCATGATGATGACTGATATGACAGAAAAACTCAAGGGCATGGACATGGCAATTTTCGATGGTTTTCTAGTTCACTTCATCATGACATCGCTTCCTTCTGAGTACACAGCCTTTAAAATTAATTACAATACTCAGAAAGAGAAATAGAGCATGAGCGATTTGATCACCATGTGTGTCCAGGAGGAAGAGAGAATAAGAACAGAAAAGAAGGACTTTGCTTTTAATGTTGGTGGCTCTCACAAAAGAAAGTTCCAAGGGGACTTTCAAATCTAAGAAGAAGTTGCATTTCTCCTCTAACTCAGACAAATCGGGGCCTAAAGTGCACAATGCACCAAAGCCTCATATAGCTTCCGCTGGAACATCTAAAGGGGGGAATGCCACTTCTGCAAGCAGCCAGGGCATTTTCAGAAAGACTGTGTAGGGTTTCTTAAGTTGCTTGCCAAAAGGGGTAATGATACAATAACTTTCATTGATGAAACACTTTACGCTGATTTCTCTCTTAATGTTTGGTGGATTGACTCAGGTGCAACTGTGCACGTTACCAACTCTTTACATGGATTCCTTACCGCGACAACACTAAGAAAGAGGGAGCGAAGTCTTAGAGTTGCGGATGGAAAGGAAACCGAAGTGAAATCGGTTGGATCTGTTTCACTAACTTTAGACAACGGCTTCCTGCTTCGTCTCAATAATCTAGTTTATGTTCCTTCCATCAGGAGGAATTTAATTTCAGTTTCTTTATTGGACGACGAATGTTTTAAATGTATTTTTGGAGACAATAAATGCATTATTAAGTTTAATTTTAAGGATGTTGGTCTTGCATTTAGACAAGACAAACTTTATATGCTTTCACTTAATGAATCTCCTATATCTTTGAATGTGTATGATGCTAAACGCAAAAATAATGATGAGACTTCTTCGAAACTGAGGCACTGTCGGCCACATTTTGAGGGGGAGAATGGAGCGTCTCATTAAAGAAGAAATTCTCCACCCTTTAGATTTCTCTGACTCAGACCACTTCATTGATTGCATTAAAGGAAAATATGTAAAACAAATAAAGAAGGGAGCTACTCGCAGTATAGGACTTTTAGAATTAATTCATACTGATATTTGTGGTCCCTTTCCTGTGACATCAGTGGATGACTTTGATTCTTTCATCACATTCATTGATGATTTCTCCCGTTACGGTTATATTTTCCCATTAAAGACCGATCTGAATCACTTGACAAATTTAAGATATTTAAGGCTGAAGTTGAAAATCAGCATAACCTAAGAATTAAAGTGGTAAGATCGGATCGTGGGGGAGAATATTATGGAAGACATGCCCCTTATGGGCAAATTCCTGGCCCTTTCGCTAAGTTCCTTCAGGAAAATGGCATTATTGCCAAATATTCTATGCCGGGTGAACCTCAGCAGAATGTTGTAGCTAAAAGACGCAACCGTACACTTATGGATATGGTACGGAGTATAGTTAGCCATTCTAGTTTACCAATTGGCTTGTGGATGGAAGCACTAAAGACAGTCGCACATATTCTTAATCGGGTTCCCAGTAAATCAGTACCTAAAACACCTTATGAATTATGGACTGGGAGAAAACCGAGTATGAAATATTTACGAGTGTGGGGATGTCGTGTTGAAGCTAATTATTTATTCCACACATTAAGAAATTAGACCCTAAGACAATAAGTTGCCATTATATTGGATACCCTAAAAGATCCAAAGGGTATCGGTTTTATTGTCCTGATAGGATAACTAAGTTTGTAGAAACAAGACACGCTGTGTTCTCACAAAATAATGAGGACCCGGAGCCTAGGAAAATAGATCTTGAGGAGAAGCGGGTTTATGTTACTGCACCGCTCATTCCAGAGATCTTTATTCCTGTGCCTCAGGAGGTTGCACTTCCAGTAGAAAATACTGTTGTTGCACCCACTGTTGAGGTATCTGAAATTCCTAATGCTACACCTAATGATGAGCCTCAACAGTCTCCTGAAATAATTGTTGAACCTCTTAGAAGATCAAAGCGGGAGAGAAGATCTGTCATCCCTAATGATTATGTTGTTTATATGAATGAGGATATTAATGATATAGGGAAGGTAGATGATCTATCTCTTGTAAGGAGGCCATAATGAGTGAACATTCTTCTAATTGGCTCAAAGCCATGGAGGATGAACTAAAGTCTATGAGCACTAATGATGTATGGAACTTAGTAGAAATTTCTGACGGAGTCAAAACAGTAGGCTGTAAATGGGTCTACAAAACTAAACATGACTCCAAGGGAAATATCGAAAGGTTCAAAGCGAGGCTTGTAGCAAAAGGCTTCTCACAAAGAGAGGGGATTGACTATAATGACACTTTTTCTCCTGTCTCACTAAAGATCCATTCAGAATTGTTATGGCACTTGTAGCTCATTATGATTTAGAGCTGCATCAGATGGATGTTAAGACGGCATTTCTTAATGGCGACTTGCAAGAGAATGTTTACATGGCTCAACCAGAAGGTTTTGTCGTGGAAGGCAAGGAGCATATGGGATGACTTAAGAAATCCATTTATGGCTTAAAACAAGCGTCAAGGCAGTGGTACCTCAAATTTGATAAAATCATAAGAAGTTTCGACTTTAAAGAAAATGAAGTTGATAACTGCATATATGTTAAGTTCAAGGGGAGTAAATTCACCATCTTAGTACTTTATGTGGATGATATCTTATTGGCCAGCATCGATAAGGATATGTTGTTTGAGACCAAGAGATTTCTTTCATCTAATTTTGATATAAAGGATCTCGGTGATGCCTCTTATGTTCTTGGCATTGAAATTCAACGAGATAGGTCCAAAGGAACATTAGGATTATCTCAGAAGGCATACGTTGACAGAATACTGAAGAAATACAATATGCATAAGTGTTCTGGCTCGCCTGCTCCTATTGTTAAGGGCGATAAGTTTGGAACATTTTAATGTCCAAGGAACCAATATGAAACTGATCAGATGAAGTCGGTTTCTTATGCTTCAGCTGTTGGAAGCATTATGTATGCTCAAGTATGTACACGCCCTGATTTAGCTTTTGTAACCGGGATGCTTGGCAGATATCAGTCAAATCCAGGATTGGACCACTTGAAAGCCGTTAAGAAAGCTTTGCGTTATATGCAAGCTACTAAGCATTTCATGCTCACATATAAGTCTTTTGATAGGCTTGATGTTATTGGTTATTCAGATTCAGATTTTGCGGGATGTGTTGATACTAAGAAATCCACGTCAGGTTATATCTTCACACTCGCTGGAGGAGCTATTTCGTGGAAAAGCTCCAAACAAACCCTTACGGCATCTTCAACGATGCAAGCTGGGTTTGTGGCATGTTATGAGGCTACTGGGCAGGTTGTATGACTTAAGAATTTTATCCCGGGACTTAGATTGGTAGACAGCATCTCTAAACCACTCACCTTATACTGCGATAATGAACCCGCAGTCTTTTATGCAAATAACAACAAGTCAAGTTGTGCTGCCAAACACATTGACATTAAGTATCATGTTGTGAAAGATAGAATCCAGGATCAAACCATAAGTATCAAGCATATTAGCACTAAGTTAATGCTTGCGGATCCGCTTACTAAAGGCTTACCACCCAGTATTTTTCGTGATCATGTTGTCGGCATGGGTTTAGTGGAAAGCCTCTGATTCTGGATAAAAGGACCCTAAAACAAACCAACTCCTATTAAGTATAATGAATATCCACTTCAAGATAAGATAGTACACTATAGATACTGAGGTTGCATGACACTTCATTGGCCATGCAACACATTGCCTTGGTATGCTGTTTTATTGAGAATGGGCTTATGATGTTAGTCTTACGATCAAAGGGGAGAATGTTGGATTGATCTCAGACTAACAAATCTCCGAGATCTCAGGGAAGTCACGCTCCCACCTCGCGCCCTGATCGGGGGCACAACCAACTCTGACATGGTTTTGGTCCCGGTCACCCAGCGCCACATAAAACAGAGGGTTTCGGCAGGGGTGGATACCGACGAGTTGTTCACACCTTTAAGAACCCGAACACTACCCGATCAATAAATGGTGTTGTGGTGATCGAAGGCCAAAACTCTCCGTATCCGTCCACGCCACGACGACCTCACCACCGTCGGCCAACGACTTCGTCATCTCTACCAACTCCGGCCGACACCCGACCGCAACCCCTCTTCGTCCTCATGGCAACCTCCGGCTCAGGTGCGCACTCATGTTTCCGCACTTATGATTATTAGGTGTTCATGTTGATCTAGGTCTTAGATTATATGTTAACAGGGAGGAGGTGGTACGAGGCTTTTATAGCCATAGGAGAGGGGGACGGCCGTTGGTGCCATTAGGGCTTGGGCGGCGGCCAAGGAGTGGGAATGCCAGTGCACGGCATGGCATAGGAAAGGGGGAAGTTAGCATGCGGCGCGGAGAGTGTTAAGGTGACAGGATAGCTTAGAGGCAATAGGGTAGGCGGAGATTTCGGGCACGCATGGGTGATGCAGCGGGCACGGTGCGGACATGGCGGGCGCACGGAGAGGAGAGGGGGAGAGAGGAGCTAGGCCTGGGAGGGGAGGCACTAGGCACGGGTGAGGGCTACGGCGCACTGTGGGGGAGCAGTGGCGCGACGTTGGCATGAGTACAGTGGAGACGGGTCGAGGGCGCACAGGGGCATAGTCGGGAGCAATATCGGGCACGCACAGCGTAGTTGGGCGACGGCTCGGGCCAAGTGGCGTGCCACAGGGCGGCCCAAGGGGCCATCTAGGCTGGGCCAAGGCCAGGTGGGCCAGGTTGAGGGAGGGGTGGGCTGGGCCAACCCCAAGGAGCTTTAAAACTTTTTGAAAATTCAAATTTGGTTTGGAATTTTGAGATGGCTTTTGAATTCAAACTCACTTTGAAATTTTCATTCCAAGCAAAAATTACATGTCAAAAAATATGGTGTTACAATGATCCTGGACTAGTATAGTAAATACGGATAGTTTGGACTTGCAAATTAATGATCCGACTAAGACGGCTGTGGAACACCGGTGGACCACGTCAGCACCGGCGAGGAGGCGGGCGGGCGTGGTGGGCTGGTCGCTGCTATTTTTAAGGTACGGGCAGGCATATATATAGGAGAGTGTGGGATCCTCATCCTTCGCACACAAAATTTGACTGGTTTAGCGTGAAAAAAATTCAGATAATGCTATGGGCTGGGCGCCAGATACGAGCGAAACACTCGTACGGCCCGGCTCATCGGACGTTCCTCGCTTTTTGACCAGCCGCTTCGGCTTCGGCACCTTCGACTCACTCCGATGGGTCTCTCTTCATCCTCATCACCCCAACCACTCGTGTTTTGCTTTGATTTGTTGCGCTCGCTTTGCTGCAGCTGGGCGGGTGTTTGTTGCACGCTTATTTTTTTATCCAAGTCATGAAAGCCTCTTAAGTCACAGTTGAAGGCTGACACAGCTTAAGGCTCCTCGTTTTACCAGCACAACCTATTTTGCTAAACCGCGATTATCATGCACAGTCCAGTCTGGTCAAAACGTCGCCTTCTACATGAGAATCAATGGGTCTGCTCTTTTGTAGCTGCGGTTTATGTTTTTTGGCTGTAATTTATAATTTTTGACTATTCGTGTGAGAGATTACAGAGTAACTAAAATTCACATACAGCTTTTACCGATATAAATGAAGTCGGTACAATATATAGTATAATTAACTAGTAAACCTTATCTTAAAAGACACTCCGTTTAAAAGCTAATTAGTGTAGAAAAACCAAAAACTAAAGTCAAAAGCTATAAAAAACGGACCCAATAGCACTAGAAGCCCGATAATAGATATCCCTGGCCCACCCTTACTTAGCAGCTACATACAGTTGCCCACCGCTCAGGCCTCTAGTTGCTTTACAACTAAATATCTATCGTACAGCTATGCACAAATGAAACGAGCTATAGGAAAACCTTCAAAACAAGGGACTTCTCGACACAGCACGACCAAGATCATGGGAGGTCTCGAAAGGGTCCTCAATGCAAATGAGATGCCTGTCGTTCCCAAGTCCTTCATATGCCTGCTAAGAACAAAGAAAAATAGGGTGAGGAAAAACAATTTCTCAAGCTACTTGGTGTTCCACTGTATAATAAAGAAAAACGGAAGCTACTTCACTTGCATGCTCAATTGTTCATAATTCACTAATTGGGTATGGGAAGAGAAACTACCATACTAAATGTGAATGCAGAATAAATGCTGCTGCACACAATTAGGCATCATGAGATTCAAACAGGAACAAGAGAACAAAAGTTCAGCACAACGAAAGAATTTTATGGTAATAAAAGTATTGGTACGCGTGCTACAGTCCTTTTATGAGTATTAGATCATAACATTACACCTCTCGCGACGAGACAGCTCGTCCTCGAGCTACGGTGGTGGCCCCAGTTGAAGACCTTCTGCGCTTCACTGTTAATCTTCAATTTTTCTAAGAGGGATGGTGTGGCACTGGAAGCCATAGTGAGTGGCTCTGGTACCAATTATTGTAAACTAGCATAAGGAGATAATCATATATCGGAGAGAGGTCGGACGGCGATAACTTGAAGTAGAACGACGCTAGACGAAAAAGGGCACTGATTGAGAGAGGAATAAATCTAGAATAGTTGGTTAAGGCAACGATCACGACTGGACTTTAGGAAATAGAGACTTATTTATTCATCTTTACTTAATTCATAATGGATACATTCTATCCCTTTTATAGGGGCGATCCGACTTGACTCCTCAAAAATAATCTATAAAAAAATTTATATCTAACAATCCAATCTAATAATAGCCTACTTAACTAATAGAAAAATACCAAACACATAATAGATATATTCCTAAATAATAAACCATGTCTAATACGCGCGGCGCTACAGTACCCACGCTACAATAACCACAACGAACAATACACGTGTGCTACAGTATCGCGCACGTAACATTATACCTCTCTTGGTGAAACAGCTCGTCCTCAAGCTGTAACGTAGAGTAACAAACTTCCCCGATGGGGGTGGGTGAATCTATTTATGCATGATCTTCAACATCATCGTCATCTGCTCCATTAGATTGTCTAGTAGGGATAACTCGGTAGCAAAAGCCAAGGTGTTGGCTCTGATATCAATTGTTGTAAACTAGCACAATAATTGGGTAATCATCCGTCGAAAAGAGATCAAACGACGACGACTTAAATTAGAATGACGCTAGATGAAAAAGGGTACCGATTGAGTGAAAAATAGATCAAGAATAGCTGGTCATAGGAACGGTCAAGTTGGACTTTGGGGAATAGAGACTTGTTTATTCGTCTTTGCTTGATTTGTAATGGATACATGCTATCCCTTTTATAGGGACGACCTGATTTGACTCCTAAGAAATAATTTATAAGGAAACTTATCTCTAACAATCCAATCTAATAATAACTTATCTAATTAATAGATAATACTAAACACCTGATAAATAGATTCCTAAATAACAAATCATGCCTAATATGCGTGCCGCTATACTATCCATGCTACAGTAACTCAATACACGTATGCTACAGTACCACACACGAAACAGAAAGGATGGTTTAACATGCATATGATGGCATACCTAATGATCCTTCCGGTACGAATTGATATGACATCTTTTGTGTACTCATGCTGGTACACCCGGTAATGGAAAAGGGCCCAAAGCAGACTTGATACAGTCTGTTTGTTGTGAGCGCCATAGTTACTTAGTTTATCCACTTGATCAAAATAAGCACAATTATTATCATCCACAGTGACATAATAAGTAGCCTCCATTTCCTGGCAGCATTGACAATGTTAGTTGACAAACAAAAAATAATGGTACCACTGTAGAACAAACGATGAATAAGACACTACAAAGAATTGTTAGCGATCCGGCTCAACATCATAGTTTCTGCATGACCAGGGAAGCATCATTCTGCTATTTTGATTATCGAGAAATAAAAGGGATACTGACGGCAAGCACAAAAAATTTATAGTAGATGAATTTTTTGCACAGAAAAAGGTGATTTTTTTTACGAACTGAAGTGTGTTCATTCTTCTTGAGCCTAACCATATAAGGATAATATCATTCTTGTACAGTACTACAGCTTAAGTTCACCTTTCTAAATTGGATAATAAACAACGCAAAACATTGATACAAATCTAAACCTTCAGCAAGCAATTAATACAAAGAATAATAATCCAACAACACACATTTATTGGACCCAACCAAGTTAGTAATAATCCAACAGCACACATTTATTGGATCCAACCAAGTTAGCCTTTGAATAAATCATTTCTGAGCATTTACGACGATAAATAAGAGGACCATTAGCATGGTACATAAGACTTACGGCATTAAGCATTTATATGGTAAAGACTTAAAAGAGAGCATCAGCAAGCGTAATGGTGTGGATACAGCAATATGTAAACACAACAATCCCTAGAGACAACTTACGCATATATGTTTTTGTAACTTCCTTCGCAGTTATGCTAACACTAGTCATTCATAACATCTAGTTTTTACATAGCAAATATTAAGTCCGAAATGCTGGATATCGTTAATTTTTCTGTAAAGTCAGTTACTGTCAAGTGTCAAATATAAAAGATTCAAAAGTTAAAGTTCGTTGTGTAATAATAATAAACACAAATGCAACGGCAGACACATATTAGTATGTAGCTGAATGTGAGTGTACCACAACTGCACTACTACAATCCAGATACCTGTAGACATGGGAGTATTCTTCTCAGCTGTAAGAGGTGGATGCACATTATTACATAGCTGAATGTAAAGGAAAGAATGAAATTCAGATTGTGATCACATAAAGATGAGAACAGCAATTTTTTAAAATTATTTGAAATGGACAACTTACGCATAACTAGAAAGGGTTCCTTGGTAAGTTTCATTTACATGCTGTGATTTAGCCCAATGCTTCACAATGAATGCTAATTGCTGTAATCTTTTATCTATTTGTGCGTAATCTTTCAGAAGTTTTGTGTTGCAACTGCTAAAAGATTATTAACACATATATCACAGGAAAGCCCTGCATCCAGACCCATAAGCTTCACTATTGGGACCCTTGCTCGAGTTAATGCCTGCAAAATTTCATTAATTTGAGTGAGAAATTTAGCACACATGCTCAAATTCCATACTCATATTTTAGTGGTTCTCAAAACGAAAATGATTTGATATAAAAGTTATATTCCATGGTTCATAAAAACAGAATAGACAAATATATAGTCAATAGCTAACATAAAAACCTTCGTGAGATTGTTGTATGCAATACTTCATAAATCATAAAGGCTAAACTTTGATGCATAGTCCTGAGCTGATATTTGATGATTAAGCCAGGAAAAAAGATACGGCGGATCAGATGCCCAGGGATATGCTGCTGCTAATAATGTACCCAATGGGACAGCAGGGACATTAAGAGCTTGTGCAGGATGAACCTGATAAATAAACTCATTAGTTATTAGCCTATTGTTATTGACGACAACAAAGAAAGGAAGCACTTCAAAATTGAACATTCATAAACATTTTATTGCTGCCATTTAGCTTTAACTCACAAGAGGCAGTAACATCTTCAGTGATGAATTGGACGTTGTGTAGTCAACCGAGGAAGCCAAAGTAACAATAGCTGCTAAATTGACGGAACTCCTTCAAAACCTTGGAGATTAGAGGAAAACAATGATAAAAATGATTACATCGAATGAATAGAGAGCTATCTAGTGGTGACACCGAATCACGGATGTAGAGAATATGGGGGCGGTGGCGTTACCTGAAGTTCGCGGCGAGGAGATATTGGCCGAATGTGAGGCTGAGGGAGGCGAGGACACCTGGGCGGGCGGTAAGCTCGTTGGCAGGGGTGGCGAGGAGTTCCAGCATGTACAGACCTCCGAGCGACGGTGACGGAGTGGTAGGAGCTGGTCAGGGACGGTGGTGGGAGCAGTGGCGGTATGGTGACCTCCAAGCGGCGGCGGTGACGGCGAGAGCGCTGGTGTGCGACGGCGACCGAGGAGCGCTGGCGTGGGGAGAGGCGATGTGACCGAGTGGCTCGGGGCTTGAATGGCTGAATGCGATTAGGATTTGGGAGGCTATTAGCGATGGGAGATGGGCTGTCGTCTGTTGGGCCGGGATTGCCCCAACGTATTGACCAAGTATCGCAGCCTATCGAAAACGTGTCAGGGCATTTTATATTTTTTTGGCTGAAATTCCATCGATACTTCTCGATACTGTATCATGCAGTATCAAGCCGTATCGCCATATTGTGTACGGGTACAGCTGGTCAGCCATATATCGGTGCTTCCTAGATAATAACATTGCCAAAGTGCGGACATTGCCTGTAACTTTGATTTCATTTTATAAAAAATGGAACTGGGGTCTCCCCTATGTTTCAATGAAATATCAGAGTAGGTCCATAGTAGCTCTATAGTTGTTGGTTTACATCCAATTGCATCCTATTCATCCAGCAGGCCTAGCAAGATGCCACAACAATTGAATGAATGGTGCAAAACGTCTGTACTAGTATTGCTAGGTAGTTTCCCACAGTTGATTGTAACAGGATTTTCAATATTCATCGTCTTTACAACAACCATGGGTAACTGAATTATGACACATGGTAACAGGTCCATTACACTATGGCAGTACATTCCAATTCCATTGCTTCAACCTGCCTCACCATCTTCTCTAACCTCCTTTTACATCCCCATGCAAAAAAAAAAAAAACAGCATATACACCTATAGAATTTCGATGCATACCTAACATTATAAAAGCAATAACAGGTACTCAACCGGTTACCCCACCTTTTGGAGTTTATACATTTGTACTATTTCAAGGCATACCAAATCTTTGATGGATTCAAGGAGCAAATTAACATATTTTCAGAATTTATAGTTCATTCATTGGAGAATGGCAATGTGAATATTTTGTTCCTTGAAACAGCATATTTATGTGATTTTATATTACAGTTTTGCTATTGCACAATCGACTGAAATTGTTTTATCTCTCAGTCACCTGAAGTTGCACTCTTAGTCACCTAAAATTACAGTGTACTAATTCCTTCTCTCCTGGAGTTGCATTCTCAGTCATATAAACTTACAGTATAAAAAAATGACTGAAAATGAAGAGAAAAAATAGTTGCCTGTACACTATATTGTTTAGTCACCTGAAGTTACACTCTCAGTCACCTAAAGTTGCAGTGTACTAATTCCTTCCCTCCTGAAGCTGCACTCTCAGTCACCTAAAGTTGCAGTATAAAAAGTGACTGAAGATGAAGAGAAAAAACAATCACCTATACAATAGTCACTCCCTATATTGTTTAGAAATGAGAATGCGTTACTAGAGTTCGTGAACCACAAACACAGGCCATATTGTTAATCTTGGTGATCTTGCTCAGATGTTAGACCGAATGCATTACTGTAGTATGAGAACCAAAGTACAGGTCAAATTGGTATTGTCCTGGTGATCTTGTTTAGAAATGAAACTATGTGATCAAATTTATTACTGTAGTACGAGAACCACAGCTCATAGCAAATTAGACATGACTGCCTTTAGTTGTTTAAATGTGAGACAAAAGAAGCAGATTAGAGCTCTCTAGAACAAACCAATCTGATGCACTTGGGAGGTGTAATTAACAGCTACATCTCATGGCTATGGGATAATTAAAATTTCATAACAAACTGCCAGGAAATATTCAATTTACCCTACTCCTTGAGCCATTTTTTGCACCACAACACCCTTCGCCTCACCGATGCCCTCAATCACCAGAGGGCATGTTCTTTTTGGCTGCAACTTATGGTTTTTGGCTGAAATTTTTGAATTTTAGCTGTTTGCGATAGAGATTATGAAGAGAGATACTCGCTTGCGATTTTGGTTGATACAGATGTTAGGCTTTTAACGTGTACTACAATTAACTTATAGATCACGTCTTAAAAAAATACTCCATTTAAAAGTTAGGTACTGTAGCAAAAGCCAAAAACTGCTTTTAAAAGCTGTAAAGAACAGACCAAGAATCTCCAACAACTGCTCAATTATAGCATCCTCCACCTTGCTGTAATCATCCTCTTCCTCATTTTGCCCAGCAAATCTAACCTCGCTCTTCTGACATGATACATCAAAATTACTTGCCCATGCTCAAAACCTACCTCCCCAGCTCGCTTCTGCAATCATCTTCTTACCTCTATCCCTCCTCACAACGGCGTCGACAGAACTGCTAGCATCTACTGTCACCTGGTGCTGTTCTTTCACTGGCATCTTACTGAACATCTCACGCACATTCGCATTGGGCAGCTTCCGAGAGGTATGACCCTTCCCCTCTTTATGGCACTGCCACCTCTGCTCACTTTGCGGCATGTTTGTCAAGCAGGGTATCCTGCCACCTATGACCGGAGGCGTATGCTGCTCTCCAGAGTGTCCTGCCACCTGAGACTGGAGGCGTATGCTGCTCTCTATGTAGTGTCCTACCACCTGTGACCAGAGAAGTATGCTGCTCTCCATAGTGTCCTGCCACGTGTGACTATGACTGAAGACGTATGCTGCTCTTCATGGAGTGTCGTGCCACCTGTGACTATGACTGGAGGCGTATACTGCTCTACACAGATTATCCTGCCACCTATGACTGGAGGCGTATGTTGCTCTCCATGAAGTGTCATGCCACAGTGACTGTGATTGGAGCCACATACAGTGGCGGACCTAAAAACAAATTTTAGGGAGATTAGTGGGACATGTTGTTTAAAAGTTAAACAAACTAAACATGAAGCAAACTATATTTTGCAATCTAAAATCACATATAATTAGAATATAGACACTGTAAAAATGCAAAATATAATAAAGATTGTACCTCGGTAATAGATAATGTACCTTCTAAAGCCCATAAATATATGTAAGCAGCTATCTGTACATCAAAATTAGCAAACTTAGTGATAAAATCAGAAATTGCATTTATGAATAGTTCTAAAGATTGAAAAAAAGGATGTAACATACCATTAGCTAGGATTGAGTACTAGTAGTACAAGCACGAGGTAATAGCATTCTACGAGATTATATGCTTTGAAAGCATTTTCTAATTCTATCATAACCGAAGTTTCTAAAAATCTTTCGCTCAGTGTAGCATATCATCAAGTCACTGAACCACTTACAAGTCTCCCTCACCAGATAAGTTTCAATTTGCCCCCTAACTCCCCATGTCACAGCAGCCCAACACCCCCCAACTCCAGTCTCTAGATCCACTCGGCCTCAGGCCTCTCCCACTCCCAGTCTCCCTCTCGGTCTCGGATCACTCATGGGTGGGCCACCGGCCACAGCAGACGGCACGGCACCGCTGGTCCCTCTGGCCGACCGACCTTCCCCAGCCTCGGATTGACTCCCCCTCACTTCTGACCTCTCCCTCTCCTGTTCGCAACCAGATCTGGCGCTAGGTGGCCGGCCAGTCGACTGCTCGGCGTAACGGCGCGATGGCGGCACGGCACACCACGCCTCCTTCGGTCGATGGACCTACCTCCAAAGTCCAGATCTGGTGCTAGGAAGCCGCTGGCCCACTGCCGGCTACCCGATCAGCTGCTCCTTCTCAGTGACTCGGCGCGTCGGCGCCCCCACGACTGTGCATCATACTACGGCAATGTACGACGTTGTACCGGCTAGGTGCGGCGACATAACTTCAATGCAAATGACATGTTATGACAGCATGATATGGCCACAATTGATTCATTACGAATATAACCACATGGACAACAATATGTAGAAAATAAGACATATAGCGTAGCATGGTATCTTTATTTAAAGATAGATTAATTACCAAACATCAACAATTATGGTGGAGATAGTTAAATTAATAAGTTAAACTGTAGCAACAACCGTTATGTTTACTTACCTCTACTGAAGGGGCGAAGAGCTCAAGCACGGTCAGGAGCGAAACCACCTATTCACAAGTCACCACTCAGGACAAAAAATCAATATAACATTCATATCTTAAAGGAAAAAATGCCACTACACCCGAAACCCAACAACTCCCTCTCAAATTGCTATCCCGACGCCTTTCGACCTATTACAGTGACTACTTGTCTTTTCGTATTTTTTACCCATTGAACAAACCACAGAATTAAATAGCATTTTTTAAATCTATAGAATGAAAGCTACAACTTTCACGAAGACACCATAATTTTATTCCGCCATTAAAAGGGTGTAATCCGCAATGAAAAACAGATGACAGAATCTGCCCCTGAGTTCTGACTAGCGAGCTTCTACAAACCACCAGCGACAGTGCAATGCTCCAAAAATTATAATATTTTACCAGAAGCTACAATACAACATTATCTACAACTTCTATTAGTATGAGTAAATTCATAAAAATCATTAGAGCCTCTGTATCTACCCAACTTCTGTGGCTACCACAAGTGGAAGAGGAGGGGTGGCTGGGGGATTGGGGAAAGGGGGAGGGGCACCTAGGGTTTGGGAGGAGGGGCGGCTGGGCCAAGGGGGAGAAATGGACTAGACCTAGGAGGCTAACTTGGGCCCTAGGTGGGTGGTGGAAGGCCTGGCCTCCCTCAATGGACGGCCCACCAACTCTTCTTCTTCTTCTTTTCTCTTTTTAGAGAAATTCGTAGCCCACACCCGCCTTCACGATTCAACGGAAGAAAAAGAAAACTTCGGGAATCTATTAAATACTTTTGGAAACGCTGAATCAATGTCTAGGGCATTACAAATTGTTTCAGATCGTGACGAGCCAATATGGAGTTGTCCAAGCGTGCTGGATATGTGAAAACAATTCTTGTCAAGATTAAAAGAAGATTGAGAAGACGCTCTACTATGCTAAAAAAAGCAAACAAGATAAGGAAGAAGATGCTCTTTGAACCATGATATTTGGTTTTGGTGTGTCGTGGCTACAGGCCAAACAGTAAAGAATGAGACTCGTAGAGGAGGAAGAGGAGAGCCAGATCTGTGGGAAAGTTGGTAAGAATGAGAGAACGTCCCTCCTCCTGCCCCTCCTGGGGGTTCATATACATGAGTGGGGCAGAATAGGAAATCATCATTCTATCCCTTAATACTTACAAAGGATGAAGGTACATTGGTATATTCCTCTACACTATCGGACCTATTACATATTAAGCCAGTTACAAGGCCCAGTCACGGAGGTTGGGTCACCCCCACAGCAGGGTGCATTTATGAAAGGAACGCTTTTCGAAGAAAAGAATATCCAAGTTAATGCCTTGTGATGATGGTCCATTCAAAGTGCTAGAGAAGATTAATAATAATGTATATAAGATGGAGCTTCCGAGTGATAATTATATCGTGAGTTCTATATTTAATGTTTCTTGAGTTCTACAGAGCAAAAGATGACTCCTTCTCAAGAGGGGTAAGGATGATAAAGACATCCGTAGTAATACTACTCCTTCTGGTACACATGAACAGTACAGAGATACTACCCAAGCTCCAACTGGACCGATCACAAGAGCTCATGCCAATAAAATAAACCAATAGGTGAATTTGCTTCGTAACGAGTATAACTTGGTTTATACGAGAATTGGACACTATCTTATAACTCTACATTTACTGTTCTCATGTTTGACCGTATAAAAGGTCAAGTTTCTTGAAAGCCTATGAATGACCGTCATGCTATCTCTTGTCATGACAGTTTTTGTCCTGAAATGTGTGAGACCGTTTCCAAAAGGTCGTTTTCGAGAAGGACATTGATAAAATCTAACTTTTTTTGTTTTATTGTTCTCCAACATCATTCACTCCAGCTGTTCCTTTACATTTCATCTCTCGGTAGATTTATAGTGCCGCAGCAGGGATAATCTTTGCCAACTCTCAGGGCTTGTCCTCTAAAATTCCTATTGTACCATTGTTAAGTTGTGGCACATACCACCCCAAGGTGAAAGCTGAAAAACAGATGTTCAATTCTGATTTTTTTTTCAATGTGTTGATCCGGCACAAATTGTTTGTTTTTGAAGGTTTAAGAATAATGGCACGGAAGAAAATACTTATGTCTTGTGGAATGAGATAGACGATAGACCAGGAGCAAGAAATTCAGAAAGTTTATCCCTGTGATACGGTTTTCATGTGGTTTCTTGGAGCGCAAAGAAGGCAACAATATAGTGGCAGAGTGTAGTGATCCGGATCTGGTAATCTAAATCTTTTGTGTATTATGAGTTACTCTTTGGATCAATAGCTAACCCACATAATATAACATCAGAAAATATCATATTCATACATACGTATAAATAAAAAGGGTACTTAATATTAGATAGACATTCATAAATAGATCTTATGATCAAGTTTTGTAGAACGGGTCGGCAGGCCAAATAGAATTATTCACAATAAAGCAACGGAAAGTAAATAAATAAAAAGGGGCTCCATGATCTGCCACAGACAATCAACCTACCACACAAGCAAATAAATAAATCAAGAATTTAGTGCTAGCCTTAAATCCTCTGATACACCTCTACTTTAGATGAGTTTCTCTTGCTTGGTTTTTTAGTGTATGTTCTCTATGGCCACACATCATGACTTTATGTAATCCCCTTGTCCTCCTTCGGAGAAAGAGTAAGGGACTATTTGGTTCGTAGCTAAACCTTACCACACTTTCGCCACATTCCAGGTTAGGCAAGTTTAACTGACTTAGGCGCCCGTTTGGTTCATAGCCACACCTGTGGCAAGATTCTTTTTCTGCCAACTGAGTCCCATGCATTAGTGACCCCAAAAAAAAGTGTGGCAAGATTCCATCTGCCAGCCAAAGTGTGGCTTCAATTTTGATGACCTAACCTTAGGTGAGTTTGGCAAAAAAAATGTTATGGCAAGCTTTGACAACCTTAGTATATAAACCAAACAGACCCTAACAATACTAATCCTAATAAGATTATTGTAGGAATCATTATAGCACACATTTTCAAGTCCCAATAGGATTACAACATCACCTCTTTCTCAACACTATAACACTATTAGTTATGTATTTAGAGGGATGTCTTTTATGTATTTCTATAATTAATAAAGATATCTTACACTTGGTTTTTTTTGCAGGATTCCTTAGGGTAGGAAAAATTCAACTTTTTTTTGCAATGGAGAAAACTCTCTCGGGAATTGACATGTCAGGAATCAGGGATAACAACATGAACCCTTTGTGTATACCACACTAGTCCCATGATCAGTAACCAGGGCACGTAGTCAACATCATTGTACCATTTTATACACAAATAATTAAACAGAGTATAACATGATATTAAACAATCATAAATAGACCATTATAGTTGAGGTTTACAAACCAAGTCATGTAGGGCAAATACTTTTTAAAAGTTCTACAGCGGAAGATACATAAAGATGGGTAAGATAACTGGGCCCATATGGTATGCCATAGCCCACATGCAACCGACTGTGTTCACACCCTTGTATTCGTTTCGAAAGATCATCTCCAAATCCAGCGCCGTAGAAGTAATCAGTTGTTGGATCCTCTTCTTCAATTGATAGTGTTCAACAAACAAGAGTGAATACTTTTGTACTCAGCAAGACTTACTTCAAATGATACTAGTTGCATGATTGGCAATGTAAAATGAATGGCAATTCTACCATGTTTCGTTGCTCAAAGCTACTTTTATACTTGCAATAATAATAGTAATTTGCAAACATTATTGAAATACAAATTTTACATAAAAAATAATTTACGTAATCATAAAAATAACATGGAAAGTGTAGGTCTCCACACTCACACTAGTAAGATGATCATCACCGCCGAGTTTTTCTCAAATGATCACCATTTGCCCAAAGTTTATTTCGAGAACATTTTCTTAAACCAAGATCTAACTAAGTGTAGTCTTTCCTTGCAATGCCTATAAGCGGGGCTCGGCTACTCGAATAGATCGAGATCTTACTCTGCAGAGAATGTGCAACTTTACATAGAAGATATAACCAACTCCTATCAAGCTAATGAACAATCAAAATAATAAAGTACAACTAAGAGGTTATAACAGGGCTTTTCCGGTGCATCACCTCAACACTATCCCAGCCACGCCTTACCTAAAAATAAAATTGGAGCGTCACACCTCTTTACCTATCATCTGCAACCATGTGCGATAAATATTGAGAGCTTAGCAAATTACTTAGCTAGATCCTTCCGACAAGGACGTGGTTGCACGAGATATGCTTGGATCTAGGGGTGAAAACGGATCGGATAGTTTCTGACCGATCCAGATGAAAACGAATACGGATTGTGTTGGATCGGATTTTCTTCGGATAATTCTTGGATCAGAAACAAATACGGATTTTTTTGTCGAAAACAAATACGAATACAATAGGCCTGATAACCGACAAATACGAATACAAATATGGATTTCTCCATATTTCTCTCCCGGTTTGCTTTTCACAATCAAATCTCTAAGGTGCTCCATCATCTTACTTGCATTGTCAGATTCACACTCCTGTACAAGTGAAGACCATGGGTTCATGGAAATTTCGGGGTTGGGTTCATGTGCCAGAAATTTTATTGGGTGGTTACATAAGATATATGCTCGTAAATATAATTTCAGGAATCCATTTGATGAAATACCTCATAATCATATCTGGAAAAGAAATTCCTGCCATAGGCTGCCCAGTGCTCCCTAGCTACATCTTCCACTGAGACTAGTCTCTCCCCGACCTTCTTATCCTTGTTTCGGTGTGCAAGTATGGAGAGCCAAGCCAGAACAGCCCTGAAGTCAAGGATTGACCAAGAGTAATACTTGTTTACAGACACTCCTCGAGAAAAAATATGAAGCATGTGACAATACAAAACTCTGATGAATTTCCTCTGTTTGGCTTTCCCAAGCATAGATTGATTTCTAGGACACTTGGGATATCTATAGAAAGTTACACCCATGTGTGAATAATTTACTTCTTACCAGATGCCATCCTTCTCTCTGATGTGATCAGATCCTGTCCCAAAACTTTCCTCTCCGCATATAGACAATTTTCCTGCATCCATTAGGTTCCCAAAAAACTTCCAGCCTGTTGGAACCTACAAATTGACACCACCTTGTCTGACGTGTTCTAGAAGCTACAGCAATGTGGTTATTTGCATATAATCATGCGCATAAAACTCTTTGACAATGGTACCTCAAAGAATGGAACATTCAATTTCTCGGCCACGCGATCAAGGGCACCACTGGTTGGCATTGATCTAGCAAGTCCCTAAAAAATAGTCATTGGTCAAAAGTTAAAGAAGATTTTTATCTTTTCTGAGACTAATACCCAATTGAGAAAAAAGCAAGAGACTATGTATTATCTCATTACTTTTGGACCAGACTGGAAATAAGGAATTGCTGCCTGTGCATTGGCTGCAATTATTGCAACAGAGTCTGATGGTGTAACAAAGAACCTTCTCCCCAGAATCATGTTTCGATCACCATCACCTGCAATTTTTGTTGTTCTCTGGTGTTATTATGTTATCATAAAACATTTCCTTGAATTATTAAAGAAAGAGCAAAAAGAAGACTCAATCAGTGATAACAGACAATTAAACAGAGCTTCGCAGTTCAACAATGAAAGCAATAGGTATGCAATGAATAGTAGATTGATTATGAATAGCAGTACAGGGCTAATATATATAGGCAAGGATATCTAGGGTTATGGCTAATAGAATCATGGGCCAATCAGGGAGATCCTTGCCTATAATAGCTATGTAACCAACCAACTAAGCACACATGGGCCTGCCTAAGGCCAGGAGCCCATAGGGCAACCTAATATGCCTGTCTAACATCCCCCCGCAGTTGAAGCGTCTGCACCTCGGACGTTTAGACTGGACCTGAATTCACTAAAGACCGAAGACGGGAGGCCCTTGGTGAAGATGTCGGCATACTGTGCAGTGGTGGGAACATGCAGTACGCGAACATCGCCAAGTGCCACTCAATGTGCTTGGTGCGCTGATGCTGGACTGGATTGGAGGACATATAGACTGAACTGATGTTGTCGCAATACACCAAGGTAGCCTGCTGAAGTGGGGTATGTAGTTCCATCAGTAGGTAGCGTAGCCAGGAGGCCTCGGCAACAACATTGGCCACAGCACGATACTCAGCCTCTGCGCTGGAGCGGGACACCGTGTTCTGACGCTTGGAGGACCAGGAGACTAGGTTATCTCCGAGAAACACGGCATAGCCCGAGGTGGACTTGCGCGTGTCCGGGCAACCAGCCCAGTCAGCATCAGAGTAAACCACGAGGTCAGACTGCGAGGATGGCTGAAGAAGTAGTCCCAGACGAAGAGTGCCTCGAATATACCAAAGAATCCGCTTGAGGGCAGCAAGGTGGGGCTCGCGAGGGTCGTGCATATGAAGGCACACCTGCTGAACTGCATAGGATATGTCCGGCCTGGTGAAGGTGAGATACTGTAGGGCCCCTGCTAAACTCCGGAAGTCGCTGGGATCACTGACAGGGACACCAGTGGAGGCGGACACCTTTGGATTGGTGTCAACAGGGGTGGAGCATGATTTGCAATCTGCCATGCCTGCTCGCTCCAGGATGTCCATCATGTACTGACACTGTGAGAGGAGTAGACCACCATGAGACTTCTGCACATGCATCCCCAAAAAATGATGAAGCTCACCAAGATCCTTCATAGAGAACTCCCGCTGTAAGGCAGTGATGATGCGGCAGAGGAGCTCGGCAGAGGAGGCGGTGAGAACGATGTCATCAACATAAAGAAGAAAATAGACAATCTGAGTGCCGCGGTTGTACACAAACATCGATGTGTCAGATTTGGTCTCAGTGAACCCAAGGGAGAGCAGATAGGTAGCAAACCTGTTATACCATGCACGGGGGGCCTGTTTGAGACCATAGAGTGATTTGTTCAGGCGGCAGACAAACTCCGGATGAGTAGCATGCTCGAACCCGGATGGTTGTGAACAATAAACCGTCTCAGACAAGGTCCCATGAATTAAGGCGTTCTTCACGTCAAGTTGATGAATCGGCCACTGCCTGGAAAGAGCAAGAGACAGTACTATCCGCACGGTAGCTGGCTTCACAACGGGACTGAATGTCTCGGCGAAATCCACTCCCGGGCATTGTGTAAAACCACGCAGCACCCATCGCGCTTTGTAGCGCTCGAGAGAACCATCTGCCTGAAGTTTGTGCTTGAAGATCCATTTACCAGTGACGACATTAGCCTTGTGTGGTTGAGGAACTAAGGCCCAGGTATTGTTCTGCAGAAGAGCACGGTACTCCTCCATAGCGGCCTGCCAATTAGGGTCGGCAATGGCACTACGGTAGGTCTTCGGGAGCGGCGAAAGCGGAGTGGCGACAAAGAGAGCAGGCACTCGGAAACCACTCTTGGCCCGAGTGGTCATGGCGTGGTTGTTTGTCACCGGGGGAACAGGGACCACGCCCTGCTGTGATGATGGAGATCCAGCGGTGCAAGGAACAGCATGGGCGGGCGGTCTTCCGGGGTTCTTCGTTCACCCGAGTAGACAAACGGGCGGTGGTGACAAGGAAGCAGCCGGTGCTGGGACATCCGCAGGGGCACAAGGCTGATCCGGTTGAGGAAGCGCCGGGGCCGCACGTGGCTGTGCGGGTGCCGTCTCCATCATAGTCGCAGCATCAGGGAGCGCGCGCAATGACGAGGCAGTAGTGGGCGCTGATGCGGCGGATGGACCTGCAGTGAGAAAAGAAGCTTGGCCTATAGGAGTAGGCAAAACATCAGTGAAATCCTCCAAGAAAGCAAGCTCATGATTCTTGCCGCCACCGCTGTAAGGGAAAAGAATTCTCGTCAAAGACAACATGGCGAGAAATAATGAGCCGATTGGGAGCAAGGTCAAGACAACGATATCCTTTGTGATGAGGGGAATATCCAAGGAAGACGCACAACACCGAGCGCGGAGCAAGTTTGTGAATTGCTGTTGCGGATAAATTTGGGTAGCATGCGCAACCGAAGACACGAAGATGATGATATGAGGGAGATTTACCGTGGAGGGCAAAGTATGGTGTGGAGGAACTAAGTGTCTTGGTTGGCAGAAGGTTGATGAGATAGGTGGCGGTGTTGAGGGCCTCTACCCAAAAGGATGGAGGACAACTTGCCTGGAACAGTAAGGAGCGCACAATGTTATAAATGGAACGAATGATGCGCTCAGCTTTACCGTTCTGAGGAGAGGTATATGGACATGACATGCGAAGGTGGACACCACGAGTGAGGAAGAATGTGCGTGTGCTGGAATTATCAAATTCGCACCCATTGTCACATTGAACAGCCTTAATGGTGGTTCCAAACTGAGTAGCCACGTAAGAGAAGAAATTAGCAAGTGTGGTGAATGTGTCAGATTTGAGTCGCAAAGGAAAAGCCCAAAGGAAATGCGAGCAATCATCCAGAATGACCAAATAGTACTGACAAGAGGTGATGTCCAAAGATCACAATGTATAAGGTCAAACTTATGAGTAGCACGCGAGGTGGACACAGGAAACGGAAGACGAATGTGGCGACCTAATTGACAAGCATGACACAGAGAGGTGCTAACTTCTTTATTACATGGCGGAATGGAAGAATTATGCATGAGTGTGGAGCGCCTCCTGACCAGGGTGGCCGAGTCGACGATGCCAAAGGGAGGAGGATTTGGCGAGGAACGCGCTGGGCAAGGGGGCGTCGGCAGGCAAGCGAAGAGGGTAGAGGGGACCAGTGCTACTGCATCTGACGATCACCTTCTAAGAGTTGAGATCCTTCACAGAACAACCAGCGGGATCAAATTCAACATAGCAATTGTTGTCAGTGGTGAACTGGCGAACGGAAATCAGATTCTTAATAAGACTTGGAGAAACAAGAACATTGTTAAGTCGATGTGAACCCGAAAGGTGAGTTGCACCCGTGGTGGTGACGGGGAGTAAAGACCCGTTACCGACAACAATGGAAGAATGAACTGAATTCCGCGGGGAGAAAATGTGAGAGAGAGTACCAGCATCGGATGTCATGTGGGAGGTGGCACTGGAGTCGAAGTACCAGTCATGTTGCGGAGGCGGCTGGAGAGACATGGTGTTGAAAGTGGACGCTAGAGACTACTGATCCCAGGAGGGCAAACCACCGGTGGTATTGTAGGGAAATGGCGGAGGGACAGCCCATTGGCCCTGGCCACCAACGAGAAGAGCGTGCGGTTGCGGGGCAAATAGGGCCTGCTGGTGTTGAGCCAGAAGAGCCTGGTGCGACGAACCACCCATGGGGCGCTGCTGCGGAAGAGGCGCCCGGTGGTGGTCGACCGCCACATGTAGATGGGCCGGCCAGGGGATGGTGAAAGGAGGCCAAGGCCGCCGGCTCCCCTGTCCTCCCGTCCGTGGCTGCTGAGGAAGCCCACCGTCAGAGCCGGTGCCAGCGGTGGAGCTATCGCCGAGCGCGCGCAGCGGCGTTGCCACGTTTGCCTCGGGAAGCAGACTTGGAGGTCCCACTGGAGCCGAAACCGCCACCAAGGAAGCGGCGATTCTTGGTTGGAGCAGGCGAGGATGCAGAACCGCCGGTAGTGGTGATAAGGGCGATGGAGGGTGCCGTTGTGCGATGCACCAGGTTGAGTTCCTCCAAAAGAAGGTCGGCGCGGGCCTCCAGGAAGGTGGGGAAAGGTCGACTACGTTGGAGATGAAGACCAATGGCGGAGAAGCTCTCGTTGAGGCCACGGATGACATGGAGCACCAGGGTGCGGTCGGAGAAGTGCTCGCCGAGGTCACCAAGATCATCAGCCAAGCACTTCAGCTGTTGGCAATAGTCGGTGATCGACAGATCGCCTTGACTGAAGTTGCGGAATCTGGCCTCTAGGAGAAGAGCTCGCTCCTCACGGTTGCCGAGAAATTGAGTCTCAATGGCAAGCCAGGTAGCTCGAGCTGTGGAGCCGCGCTCCATGACGATCCTGATGAGGTCGGCGGAAGTTGTTCCGAAGATCCAAGATCGAACCACGCAATCCATGCGCAGCCAATCAGGGGAGGTTAGTGCAGCGACGTCGCGAAGAATATAATCCTCCAGAGAATATTTGCCCACGGCAAGGAGAAAGAGTTCTCGCCACTGGGTATAATTACCGGAGGACATGTCGAGGACGATGGGGACCAGAGACCGGACGTTCTGGACGGCAACGGCCTGGGCATGGAGATTGAGGACAACGGCAGCCTCATGAAGGAGCATGGCGTTTTGGACGTCGTGGGCACCGAAGCCAGGCGATGCGTACGGGGCGGCGTCCTCCTTCAGGGGGTCGGCGGCATCGGCAAGACGGCGCGAAGCGCTGCGCTCCGCGCGCATCGCGGCGAGCCGCGGCCGCGTCACGCTCTGGTCGCCGCGGCGGCCTCGCGTTCGACCTCTGCGGCAATCGCGAGGGCTCGCTCCAGCGGCCGGCGGCGCGAACGCGATCGATCGGCGGCGGCGGCGATCGAATCGAGATCCTCCTCGGGAAGGCGCGCGGCAGCGGCGCAGCAGCGGCGGCTGGGAGGAGCGGCGGGAGGGAGTCCAGCCATGAGTGGGCGCGAGACGAGGGGGTCGTCCGCGAGACGCAGCGACGGCTAGAGAGACGGCCGGTGCGGAGAGGTGCGGCGGCGTGAAAATGATCCCGCGCGCTAGGGCGGAAGCAAAAACAGGGGAAAACCCAAACTCGTGATACCATGAAAGCAATAGGTATGCAATGAATAGTAGATTGATTATGAATAGCAGTACAGGGCTAATATATATAGGCAAGGATATCTAGGGTTATGGCTAATAGAATCATGGGCCAATCAAGGAGATCCTTGCCTATAATAGCTATGTAACCAACCAACTAAGCACACATGGGCCTAAGGCCAGGAGCCCATAGGGCAGCCTAATATGTCTGTCTAACAAACAATAATACACTTCTCAAATTCAACTGAATTAAGAAGTAATGTTAATGTACACACAAAACAAACTTGATATCAAACAAGAACTCAAATTGTAATTACATGCACTTGGTAGAATGTGAATATGTGGTTAACGTACATAGTTATAGTGATGAGCTACTTATCACTGATTCAAAGGGGGCAAATTACTAGCTTGTATATGACTATTATTTCAGTTCACACGGGTAAATGGTTAGTATGTCATTCTGTGGAAAAGGAATTTTATGATCAGCAAGAAAAGTCGAGGAGTCGTATGAGTACTTGTGGATACTTCTCATCCGGTTGCTAAAAATCAAGGACTTATCGTGCAGAGAGAAATGCCCATGACATGGGCAGGGAAATTAAAATTTGGCAGATACACTATTTAAAAACTTGTGAGCTTAGCTATGTAGTAATATAAACATACCATCACTTGCTGCACCAAAGTCAGGTGCACTGCTTCCATACTTCCATACATTGTAAAAACAAGCTCTTTGGCATAACTGTAGAAAAATATAAGTATAGGAATGTGGCAAAGGTACTTCATTTGATGACTGATTTACATACGTTAGATTAGGATCTGGATGACCATGTCCAAAATCTTCGAGAGGCACCCCATTCAGTATGCAGTCCTGAAAACCAGGTGTATATTCAACATAAAAAATGTGATTCTTCAAGCCAATCAAAGTTGCAATCTCAAGTAATTAATATGCCACCGGATCAGCTCCAAGTTTATCGACAAAAATTGGACCTCCGTAGGCACCAGTTACTGCATGCATGGCATCAAATATGAACCTGAACAACCAGGGTAAATGATCAAATATGAATTTATGATTGTAGTAATAAATTCATGTTCCCAAGAGCATGAAATCAAGGAATATGGTTATTGCTACCAATCATGACAAACATGGAATCAGCAACAGTTAGCAAATATCATCGAACTACTCTCCTTAAAAAATAAACAGTAATCCATTTAGTTTTAGGCTTGTAGTCTTGTACATTCCTCACAACAAATAATATACTCTTCTTGTAAGGAGCAATTTTTTTTTTTTTTTTGCAAAATTATGCTTAAATATAAGTCGCTAAAAACATGTGGGTCATAAGGGATCTACTCCCTCTAATCACAAAAGAAGTCGTTTTTGTTATAAATATTGTATGTATATTCAAGATTCCTAATGGGCAATATATATAAAGGGTAGAAGGGATTATATGCAAAGACCACACTACACATATAAGTAAATACAAAAGGAATATGCATACTCTAACACCCCCTCAAACTCATGGCGGATCACTCAAACTAAGTTTGGAGACAAAATACAGATGTTGCACCCTAGTTTGTGGCTTCATAAAGAAGTCAACAATCTGTAACTCTGATGACAGAAACTAAAGAGCAAGCACTCCCTCCTACACCTATGAGTGAGTGTATGAAGTATCCACACCAATATATTTGGTGAGCTCATGTTTCACTGGGCTGCGGGAAATGCTAATAGCACTTGTACTATCAAATAAAAGAGTCGTAGGTTCCATCAAAGGTACTCCAAAATATGCAACCATCTCAACCAAGTAACCTCTACTGTCACTGTTACCATAGCTCTCAACTCAGCTGTAATGCCACTGACTTGGAAAGGAGTAGTAGCGTAGTGTAAGCCCGTGGACCAAAATGCCCTTGGGGTAGTCAGCCACATGAGAAAAGAAAAGAGGTAAGGGGACAGCGGGTCATTGTTCCAAGCCAAGAGACACGGTCAAACCTCCCTAAGCCAACCACTTGCCGGCCAGGACACCTCGCCCCATTTACTTTGCCACCGCCCAAAGAGGTGGCGGTGCGCTGCCATAGCACGCATGTCGCCACCTCCTTTGCGACTTGCGAGCTTATAAGCCTCCTCCTTAAGTCAAGCAGAGATAGTCACACCACCCGGCGGTGAGGAAGAGAGTGTCCGGGAGGTAGGGGCGGCGGTGGCGTGAGGACGACAACGGCAAGGACGCGACAACCCGGCCATGAACCCACACCAAGCCCACCCTTGAGTCGTTCACCATTCCTCCTCAATCCCATAGCTCGGCAATAGCATGCAAAGGTAGAGCAAATCAAAGCTAGGTAGTAGAGGGGAGATCGATAGGGGTGGTAGGCCAGCAAGAAGCCGGGTGGCGAGCCCGGCCGGGCCGGGAGCCGTGGGGCGTGGGCGCGCAGCGACGAGGGCGTGGGCGCAGTAGGAGCCGAGGATGGCGGCCACCCCATGCCGACCGACGGCGGCGCCCCGTGCCCCACCGTCAGCGCATGCAGGGAGGCGGCAATCCGGTCTGGTAGGTACGGATCCGAGGCGAGTAGAAGGGGCTAGTGGGGGACGGTGGCGGTGAGCCGGGCCGTGAGCCGAAGCTCGCCCGCGGCCGTCAGCCCATCGGGAGAAGCGCCGGGATCGCGATCGCGCATGGAAGAGAGAGTGAGGGTAGGAGAGGAGAGGAAGGGGCGGAGTAAATGAGGAGGAGGTCGATCGGTAGAAAGAAAAAAGAAGGGGAGAGAGAGGGGCCGGATAAGAAAGAAAGAAAAAGGAGGGGATAAGGCCAATCGGCCGAAAGAAAAAAAAGAAAGGAAGAGAGAGAGAAAAGAAGAGGAAAAAAAAGAGAGAAAGAAAAGACAAGAGGAGAAAAATAAAAGAAAAGAAAATGGGATTGGTACCTGCGTGTCGGGTCCTTAATCCGGGTATTTTTGCCCGTTGGGTCGAGGTGTAGAATCGTCATTGTCCGCAAGTCCTGTTTTTTATTCGATGCATTGAGTCGGGTTGACGTTTATGCAATGAAAGTCCCGAGTCGACACCGTCATGCGTCGCTTCGCTCCATTTGGTTAACAAGCAAGTGCATGGTAGAGCGGTAGACCATAGAGTTCATGAATGTGCGATGTTTACATGATGTGATAATGTTTATGCGGAAATGCGATGATTACATGATATTTATGTGGAAATGTGATGTTTACATGACGTAAAGTTGCATGGTAAGTGATGGTAATGATGGAGTAAGGTGGGCAATGATGCTTACCTGCTAATGATGTTAATGATGAGCATGATTATGACAATGAGCATATGCATTTGCATTATGTGCACTCAAGAGTGAGGGCGGTGAAAAAGTCCCTAGCTACGAGTAAAGCTAGCGGACTAATCCGGAGTGCTCTTGAGTAAGACCTACCAGTGAGCCTCCACGGAGTGGAGACCCCGTCTTAGAAATGGACGGGCCCAAGATTATGGGTGAACATCGACGGTGTTCACTCGGCAATCTGAGATTCGCAATGTGATGAGCAAATGTGCATGTAGAGCAGGGGTGAATTGCATTGCATTGCATTGATGATTGGGCAATGTGGAACCTTGAGAATGGTGGTACGAGCATGGCTATGTATGCAGAGTATACTGATTGGATTGAAATTGTCTTCATGTTGTGTTAGTATTTATCGTCCTTTTATGTACTTGCTGAGTCTTTCGACTCACCCTTGCTTTGTTGTTTTTAGGTGACCATTGAGGACGACATGCATGGGCAGGTGTAGCACATGAATATCTTCACGTTCTTGCAGCACGTCACTTAACCAACTTTTGTTAGTATGTTTAACTCCACTAGCAAGTTAGAATAGTTGCTTAAAAAAAAGGGTATGGTGTAAGTGGTGTTGCTTTATGAAAAAGTGTAGTTTGCTTAAATTGTTTAGTAGCTGTTTTAAAATATTAATATTATAGTGCGATGATGGTAGCACTCTAGGCCCAGAGGATGGGCAGGGTGTTACATCAGCCTCAGCGTTCAAACGAGAAACTGTAGTCTGCTTCTTTGTCTTCTAGGTAATCAGAGAGGAGCCAAGAAAAACATAGTAAACAGAAGGAGAACGACAATCAGACGGATCACTAAAGTCGTATCGGAGTAGGCCTAAAGCTGTAGTGAGTTGAAGCTAGGAGAAACAAATAACGAGAGATAGTCCCACGTAAGTAGCGAAGACGAAGGTGACTGTAGTGAAGATGGGTAGGACGAGCTATGAACTGACTTAAGATATGAACAACATGAGCACTACCAGGACGAGTGCTCACAAGATACACCAAACACCCAACAAGATAGCGATATCGAGTAGGATCCTCAAGAAGATCACCATTAGTGGCACAAAGCTGAAGGGATAACTCCATAGGAGTTTTAGCAATGCGAGTGTCAGTCAGACCAGAACATCAAGAAGATCCTAGACATACTTCTGCTAGGGAGGTAGTAGCCCTCAAGTGTGGAAGTGACCTCAATCCTAAGAAAGTATGTAAGAACCAATATTAGTCATCAGAAATTGCACTGAGATACTTTTTCACATATGTGATGAATGAGAAATCATCACTAGTGATGAGTATATCAGCCACATACAGAAGAAGCAGTGTCCTACTTCGAGGTGAGACATGGACAAAGAGAGCAGGATCATGGTAATCACTGAGGTAAAACACGCAAATCAGGCACAAGGAGCCTGTTTGAGATCATAAAGAGCACGATGAAAACGACAAACGTGCCCATTTGAAAAAGAATACAAGGTGGTGGCTGCATGAAGACCTCTTCATGCAAAACACTATTAAGAAAAACGTTCTTAACATCCAGCTAAGAGATAGACCACCAACGAACAGAAGCAAACGCAACAAGGGTGCGAACAGTGGTCATATGGGCAACAGATGCAAAAGTCTTATCGTAGTCACGACCATATTCATGTTGGAAGCTGTGAGCTAGAAGACGAGCCTTATAGCACTCGATAGTACCATCAGACTGGGTCTTAATCTTGTACACCCACTTACACGTGATAGGACGAGCATGCACAGGTGCCGGTACAATATCCCAAATCCCCGTACACCGAAGAGCATCGAGCTGCTCTGCCATAGCGAGCTATCACTCAGAATGAAGAGCAACATCACAATAAGAAATATGCTCAGTGAGAGAGAGCATGAGTTGTCGGAGCAAATCCAAGATGATCAGGAGGCCGAATGGATGTTTGATCATGAAGGTTGTAACGACGAGCATCATCAGGACGATCAGATGAAGGTGTCGGCAAGATACAAGGAAAGGATGCTGGTGAAGGATGAGGATGCCTGGAGTAGTGAGCACCAGATAAACAAGATTATGGTGCTACAAGAACAAGAGGCGATGCGTAAGGCGACCTGAGAAGGCGGGGTATAGAAGGAGTCACTGGAGACAGACCAGGGGAAGACTGTGATAGTGGAGAAATGAGTGAAGAGTCAGAAAGAGACAACCATGAGATCATCTCAACGGTGAAAACAAGATAAGAAGCCAAATCTCGATATAAGAAAGGTCGAGACTCATCAAAGACAACATCTCATGAGATCCTGATCCGTCGAGCAGATGGATCATAGTAGTGACAACTCTTATGCTCAGAATTATAACTAAGAAACACACACTCAACTAATTGAGCCAACAGTTTGGTGCGCTCACAAGGCTGCAGTAGGACAAAACAGGTGCAGCCAAAAACATGATGGTGAGTGTATTGGGGGGCTTAAGAGTAGAGACGTTCCATAGAACTGACACCTTGACGAGCAGTGGAAGGCTACATGTTGCATAGTTATTAAGGCGTCGATATATCACCTTGGCGAACTGGAGGGCCATGCCGTCCAGACGACATGGAATTGCGGCGTGTGCCGTCCGTCCACTGCCCGAAAAAGTGACGAGAGAGTTGCCGCCGCCACCGGATCTGCGAGATCCGCCGCCGGATCCAGTCTCCTCCACCAGATTGGGCTTCCTGCTTTGCCGGGGGGCGAGTTCTCCGCTGGCTCCTCCACGGCTCCGCCGGCTCTGGTCTCCACCGTAGCGCTGCCTCCACTCCTCTAGTCCGCCACCGCCTCCTGCTTCATCGGTCGGCTCTCCGCCGCCTCCTCCGGTCTGCCGGCTGCTGCTTGGGGGCGGTGGAAGGTGGCGGCGGGAAGAGGGCGGCCACCGTGAGTTGGCTCGCTCGCCGGTCTTGGGAGGTGGAGGAGATGGGGAAAGGAGAGGGAGAGAAGCAATGGGGGTGAAGGAAGAACCGAAATGCCGAGCTCAAGAAAATTGCAGGCGGCGGCTACGGTTATGAGGGGATTTCAGCATTTTGCGATTTAGCCCTCTCAATGTTCTAAAATTGCAATAAAACCTTCTCTCTTTTCTTCTGTTTGGACCCTCCGGAAGTCCGATATTGTTGTGTGTATGGCGTCGCCATGCCACGCGCTATAGATATTGTTGTGTGAAGGTGATGAGTCGCCGCTCCTCGCCGCACCGCCTTAATAACCATGGCAGGCTGTATATTGATAAGATATACAGCTGAAGAAATAGCCTCAACCCAGAACTGTAGTGGAACATGAGAGAGGAGAAGAGTGAGGGCAATCTCAATCAGATGACGATGTTTGCACTCAGCAACCCTATTCTAAGTATAGGCGCCGGGACAAGAAGACTAATAAAGAGTGCACTGCCCAGAAAAATTGTCTAAAAGTACGAGTCAGGATCATAGCGAAAAGTACAAATAGAAAACTCAAATTGTCTAATTGTATGTATATTTGTGAGGCCTAATGGGCAATATATATATATATAGTACAAGGGACTACATGCAAAGACCACCTTACACATATAAGTAAATACAAAAGAAATATACCTACTCTAACAATTTTGACCGCTAATTTCTATTGTAACATATATATATACCTACTCTAACAATCACTTCTACAGTGAAATCACCACAGCTTACAACTCCTAGAGAGGTCAAATCAACATCAGGGATATCTGCTATTTTTATTTCAGAAATCTGCAGCGGAAGATTTGCATTGCACAAGAGGAACAAGATAATCAGAAATAAGTAATAGACCTAAATATAATGACTAATAATCTAATAATAAATGGTAAAGCTTTATACCGAAAGTGTGTTCCCATATATTTGGTCAGTAATCGTCTCTGGTGCTGGTTGCCCACTGCTATAATTAAACTGCGATAGAACATTATGTTAGGATAATTGAGTACGCACATATTTGACAAGGCAAATTGCATCATTTGAATATGTCATATATTGACCATTTGATTTTGCAGAATACTTATTAAAACATGAGTAGCTATGTTGTACCATTTGATTCATCAAAGGTCAAACATACAAAACACACACATACATGTATAATATATATATACACTGTCTCTCTTTCTCTCTCTATAAAATACAGAATAACCATTTCTTTTCATTTTGTCCAGGCCTCCAGGGAAAGAAACCGAAATATTGACAAATGCAACCATAACACAAAATATATATCTGGTTTTCTGCTTGGCATTACTCATACTTTAGAGCCTATGATTGCTAACTTCATTTCTAGAAACAACAGAGTGTTTCTTTGTATTGTTTCTTCAAACACTCCAAGTCATTTTCTTCCTAAAGTAAATAAAATTCTTTTAATAAAGCAAACCAAATTTTTTGTTATGGTGTTACCTTAATACCCCAATCATTGTCTGGTCCACCTGGATTATGACTCGCACTCATGACGAACCCCGCCATTGGCCTCACAAAAATGAAAACTGCAACCGATCAAAAAATAGATAAACAGGTGGTGATGCACATAATGAGTGACAAAAGGTCAAAATCATACTTCTCTTTTACGAATTACTGCAGATACAGCAGGTGTTGACAGCAGCCCATGCCTGTGAACAAAATGTTATACATTTGGGCAATTCCAGGATACAAAGTATTTATCAAACATAAGATAGAACATCAAGTGACTAACACAACAGGAATGTGTTTTAGTGACATAGTATGGTTATTCTTGTTGGATGTTTTTATGCCTTCCACAAGTTGCATTTTGCTACCTTTAATGAGTATGCTAACGGCAATAAGTGGATTTATTACTTCATCCTATCCTACCTAATGCTTTGGAATATTAGTTCCGACAAATATACCTACTTCTAACAGTTACTGTTGCATTTCCTTAAGCCAGAAGCTACAGATTGCTCACCTGCCAACAACGATCTTCCCAACACCATTTCCAGCCGCGATCTTAATGAATATGCATACATAATTGTGCAGCAAACACATGTCGCTTCATGCTAGTAAGGAAATGGGAAAACTTCAAGATACACCGTTGCCATAAGAAAATTATTCCTGTGAAATATTTTTATTCTGCTAGAAAAGGTCTCTCAACTATACATGTCTGCCATCAACTCGTCTCAAAACTTGGCCTAAGGTTACATTATTTTTACATTATTTGTTCTTTGGTTGGAAGGGGCCATAAACAGAAAGAAATGAAAGAACACACAGGTGGTGACGACGCTAACGTCATGAGTTTATTTATGTTATAACAGTAGGTCTGTCTCTTCCAGTGTAGTCCTTTAGCTTTGAAATAGACAGCGCTAGGTCTTCATCAGAAATTATAGACAATTTAAGTGTTGGGATATGGCAAAAGGTTCGCATGAGGACAGAAGATAGAAGTAACCTATTAAAGCCTTCAAAGCTGTTTGAGCATCGAGATCATGCTTTGAGGCATCGGACTCAAATTGCTCAATGTACAAGCGGATTGTTGCTCCAGCAGATCCGGTTCCCTGTAAGAACAAAATTTATTGAATTGTAGAACAAGTTTTAACAAGTAAAAAACTTTCAAAAATCAGTGTTATGTCTATACCGAAAGGCGGAAGATAATTCTGGATCCATCGGTGAAAACAAATCGAAGTCCTTGTTTGGATACATTACTACCATCTACCTGTAAAATTTAGAGAAAATGTCAACTTCTGTTAACATTTCACAGAGAGAGAGAGAGAGACAGACAGAGACAGAGAGCCCACAGGATCAGTGTAACTGAAATCATCGGCAAACTGTAGGGTGTAATTTCCTGCAGCACAAGATTTGCATTGCACAAGAGGAACAAGATAATCAGAAATAAGTAATAGACCTAAATATAATGACTAATAATCTAATAATAAATGGTAAAGCTTTATACCGAAAGTGTGTTCCCATATATTTGGTCAGTAATCGTCTCTGGTGCTGGTTGCCCACTGCTATAATTAAACTGCGATAGAACATTATTGTAGAAATATGGGGTGAAGGCCACACCGCCAAAGGCAGGGGTGGCATTCTATTAATAGGCCAATAGGCATAATCACAGGAGATTACAATCCTCAATTAGAGGAGCTATTCTAGGCTAGTGTAGCAATAGAAGGAAAGGTGTATTATTAATTCTAATACCCGCCCGCAGTTGCAGCGGGAGGAGTCCGGACGCAAAGACTGGACCGAAACTCCTTGAAAAGATGAGTCGGAAGACCCTTAGTCATGATGTCCGCGAATTGGTGGGAGGATGGTACATGCAGGACACGGACCTCACCAAGAGAGACCTTTTCGCGGACAAAGTGAATGTCGATCTCGATGTGCTTCGTCCGCCGGTGTTGCACTGGATTGGTGGACATGTAAATGGCGCTGACGTTGTCACAGTACACCACTGTGGCCGAAACAGGAGAAACATGAAGCTCCTGAAGAAGATGTCGCAGCCAACAGCACTCAGCGACGGCATGAGCAACGGCACGGTACTTGGCCTCTGCACTCGAGCGGGACACCGTGGTCTGGCGTTTGGAGGACCAAGACACCAAGTTGTCGCCAAGATAGACGCAGTAGCCGGACGTGGAACGTCGAGAATCCGGACGACCGGCCTAGTCGGCATCGGAGTAAGCAGTGAGAGATGTCACTGGTGATAGACCGATGTGAAGACCAGTATCGAGAGTACCCTTGACGTACCGTAAGATGTGTTTGATCAACGCGAGATGTGGTTCCCGCGGATCATGCACAAATAGGCACACCTGTTGGACATAATATGCCAGGTCAGGGCGAGTGAGCGTCAGGTACTGTAGAGCCCCTGCAAGACTCCTGTACTCTGATGGATCAGCCATAGGAGTTCCATCACGGCCGGAGAGCTTGGCATGGGTGTCAACCGGCGCAGAAATTGGATGACACTCAGTCATGCCAGTGCGTCGTAGAAGATCCATGGCGTCTTGTCATTGGGGCGAGAATAGGTCGTCGGTGGGCGCGTGATGATATCTTGGGAAGAAGTGCAGTGCTCCGAGATCTGTCATGGCGAACTCTGAGCGAAGCTGACTGGTGATGCGTTGGAGGAGCGTTGTAGAGGAGGCGGTGAGGATGATGTCGTCGACGTACAACAGTAGGTAAGCCATGTCAGTCCCCTGACGAAGGATGAATAGGGACGTGTCGGAGGAGGATGTGACGAATCCAAGGCGACGAATGTAAGTGGCAAACCGGCGGTACCACGCTTGGGAGCTTGCTTCAAACCATAAGTGATTTCGAAGAAGACACACATGGTTAGGATGAGTTTGGATCCACAAAGCCGGGTGGGCTGGCAGGCGATGCTTGTCTCGTCAAGTGGTAGTGGAGGAAAGCATTCTTGGCGTCAAGTTGATGAATTGGCCGGGAGGCGGGAAGTGGCGATGGAAGAGCGATGCGAATGGTTGCGGTTTGACCATTTGATGAAGGTCTCGTCATAGTCGATCTGGGTTGTTGAGAGAAACCGAACTACCAGTAGCGCTTTATAGCGAGCTAGTCTGCCGTCAGTGGAACTTGTGTTTGAAAATCCATTTCTTGGGAGACAATGTTGGCGCATGGTGGGCGAGGACAAGACACCGGTGTTGTTGTCCATGAGAGCTTTGTACTAATCTTCCATCGCAGCGCGCCAATTTGGATCTGCGAGGGCACTGCGAGAGGTAGCTGGAATAGGAGATGTCGTGGTGTGCTGAGCCGCCAGGGAGAAGAACTCCATGGAAGGGTCAGTAGCGGCCCGAGACCGCATCACCATCCGGTGGGGCACGTCTAGTGATGAGAGCCCGGCTAATGGTGCTGCCGCATGTGGTCGTCTGGTGTATACCGGTTACACAGGCGGTGGGAGCGGTGCGATGGGAGCTCCATCCGGCACCGGTGATGTCCGTGGTGGGGAGGTCAGCGACCGCTCGACACCGGAGGTGGAGCTATCGTTGGAGTAGTCGGTGCGGTGATAGTGTTGCTGTAAGTGGCCGTCGGTGTGACCCGGTTATGCAGGCGGACGGTGGTCTGGCGAAACTCCAGTAGCGTGTGTGGGGCCGATGGCGAGGATGGCGTGACCGCTCGACACCCAGGGTGGAGCTATCGTTGAAGGAACTGCGGGGTGCCATGGCGATGGTCTTGAGGCTGCGGCATGGCGAGATCATTGACTAGGAATTCCAAGTCGGTCTCGATGTGAAGAAGATTTGGGTATAGTAGTGCTCTTGGCAAGCGGAAAGGAGCTCTCATCAAAATGACATGACGAGATAATTACTCGGTTGGTGGCTAGGTTAAGACAATGACCCTTTATCTTGAGGAGGATAACCAAGAAACACACATGCCGCAGAGCGAGGAGCAAGTTTGTGGGCGGCGATGGCGGATAGGTTAGGAAAGCAAAGGCAACCGAAAACCCGTAGGTGACTGTATTGTGGAGGCTTGTTGTGGAGAAGAGTGTGGGGAATGGCGCCTCCGATGGTAGAAGAGGGGCATCGATTTATGAGATAGGTGACAGTGGCTAAAGCCTCAGCCCAGAATTTGGGGGGCATGTGAGCGTGTAAAAGGAGAGTGCGAACCACATTGTTTATTGTGCGAATCATTCGCTCGGCCTTGCTGGATCTGCGGAGAAGTGTAGGGGCAAGATAGTCGCAAAGTGATGCCCGTGAAGCAAAGAAGGATGTGTTGGCGTGATTCACAAATTCGCGGTTGTCGGTCTGAACAAACTTGAGTAAAAGGCGAGCGTATTGCTAGCATAGGCGGCATGGTCTACTATGTGTTTGTGAACATCAGACTTCTTAGGAAGAGGAAAGGTCCAGCAAAAATGAGTGAAATCATCAACGATAACCAAATAATATAGTGAACCCGAAATGCTAGCAACAGGGGAAGTCCACACATCACAATGTAAAAGCTCGAAAGGCGCAGAAGTGCACGAACTGGATGTAGTAAAGGGAAGGCACGCATGTTTGCCAAGTTGACAAGGCGGCACAATGACGAGCTACGTTATTACAAGAGATAAGTGAATGTTTATTCAAAGCATCGAGGGAGGCAACACCGGTATGTCCAAGACGCTGGTGCCATAATTGGGAGGATACGGCGAGGTAAGTGCTGGCGGTGACAGGAGGGTTGGCATCACCAATGGTGTAGAGGTCGCCCTCGCTATTGCGTGACATCACTTGTTGCGTCAAAGGATCCTTAACGGAAAAACCGAGAGCGTCAAACTCGATGGAACTTTCGAACGGAAAGAAGGTTATGAACTATATGTGGAACAACAAGGACATCATTAAGAAGAAATTTAGTGGTGGGTGTGTGAAGAGAGGTGTGGCCGCTAGAGGTGATAGGGAGGCGAGAACCATTGCCAACAGTGACGAACATGTTAGGAGGAGGTTTGGAGGAAATGAGTATACCGTCATTGGATGTCATGTGAGATGTAGCGCCACTATCCAGGATCCAGCCACCATGCCCTTGGACAGCCATCTGGTTCAGCGCAGAGATAAGGCCCTGCTGGTCCCATGTTGGTGAAGGCGGAGCCGATGCGAAAGCAGTGTGTGCCTCAGGTGGAGCGCTCAGGAGACCGGGGGCAGGAGAAGGTCGCCATTGGCCGCCATGTGAGGTCCGTGACCAAGATCTTGTGAGATGACCACGGGTTGAAGCAAAACCAAGGCCCATTGGATGTGGCAAGCGCCCGCCCTAGAAGCCACCATAATTACTGGCGATGGGCGCCATGGTTGTCTTTGCTTACTGGTGATTCGCCCACCTCGACCGTCGCGCTTGCCATTGTTGGAGTAGGAGCGTAAGGCGTGAGCGTCGTGGTGGGGCGGTGACTCGGCCGCAAGCCGAGGGGCCACCGGTGGCAAGAAGAGCCGTCTCGGTGGCGATCTTTGTCTCGTTGGCGAGGCGAGTCTCCTTGAGGGCAAGCATAGATCGTGCCCTGGCGAAGGAGGGGAACGGCGACGAGTTGGCGATGTCGTCGGCGGTGTTGGAGTAACGCGGATTGAATCCACGCAGCAAGTTGAGAACGATCTGGGAGTCGGAAACCGGGTGACCGACATTGCGGAGGGCATCGGCAAGAGTCTTGACGCGCTGGCTGTAGTCTGCGATTGATTGGTCGCCTTGCATCAGAGAATGAAATTGGCTGCTGAGGAAGACGGCGCGGGACTCTTTGTTGTCGCGAAAGAGTCCCTCGATCGCGACCCAGTCATGGCGCGGTCTCGTTGTCGACCATCGCGAGCAAGGACGTCTTCGGCGATGGAGCCGTAAAGCCAGCTGAGGACGGCGGAGTCGGCGAGGGCCCAAGCGGGATCATCCGGGTGCACCAGGTCTGAGCCGTCGATGTGGGAGAGGAAACCGAACTTGGCGCACATGGTCCGGAAGAACTTGGACCAGCGGGAGTAGTTCGTCGTCTTCATGTCGAGGGTGGTCGGCACATGAGCCTTGACAACAACCGTGCAGAATGGGTTGAGGATGATTGGCGGCGCAGCATGTGCGGCGAGCATTAGGAGATCTTGCCGCCAGAGAGGCAGGCTGCGGCGGCAAGCGCGTCCGCTTCTTGAGGGGTGGTCGACATGGTGGTTGGTGGCGTCGGGTGTGGAAGAACAGGGGAGGTGGGTAGCGGGGAGAAGCAGAGGAGTTGCGGCGGCTGGGTAGAACCCTAGAGCCGAAAGAAAACAAGATGGCGGAAGATCTGCAGGAAGAGGAATCGATACCATGTAGAAATATGGGGTGAAGGCCACACCGCCAAAAGCAGGGGTGGCATTATATTAATAGGCCAATAGGCATAATCACAGGAGATTACAATCCTCAATTAGAGGAGCTATTCTACGCTAGTGTAGCAATAGAAGGAAAGGTATATTATTAATTCTAATAATTATGTTAGGATAATTGAGTACGCACATATTTGACAAGGCAAATTGCATCATTTGAATATGTCATATATTGACCATTTGATTTTGCAGAATACTTATTAAAACATGAGTAGCTATGTTGTAAACTATTTGATTCATCAAAGGTCAAACATACAAAACACACACATACATGTATAATATATATATACACTGTCTCTCTTTCTCTCTCTATAAAATACAGAATAACCATTTCTTTTCATTTTGTCCAGGCCTCCAGGGCAAGAAACCGAAATATTGACAATTGCAACCATAACACAAAATATATATCTGGTTTTCTACTTGGCATTACTCATACTTTAGAGCCTATGATTGCTAACTTCATTTCTAGAAACAACAGAGTGTTTCTTTGTATTGTTTCTACAAACACTCCATGTCATTTTCTTCCTAAAGTAAATAAAATTCTTTTAATAAAGCAAACCAAATTTTTTGTTATGGTGTTACCTTAATACCCCAATCATTGTCTGGTCCACCTGGATTATGACTCGCACTCATGACGAAGCCGCCATTGGCCTGACAAAAATGAAAACTGCAACCGATCAAAAAATAGATAAACAGGTGGTGATGCACATAATGAGTGACAAAGGTCAAAATCATACTTCTCTTTTACAATTACTGCAGATACAGCAGGTGTTGACAGCAGCCCATGCCTGTGAACAAAATGTTATACATTTGGGCAATTCCAGGATACAAAGTATTTATCAAACATAAGATAGAACATCAAGTGACTAACATAACAGGAATGTGTTTTAGTGACATAGTATGGTTATTCTTGTTGGATGTTTTTATGCCTTCCACAAGTTGCATTTGCTACCTTTAATGAGTATGCTAACGGCAATAAGTGGATTTATTACTTCATCCTATCCTACCTAATGCTTTGGAATATTAGTTCCAACAAATATACCTACTTCTAACAGTTACTGTTGCATTTCCTTAAGCCAGAAGCTACTGGTTCCTCACCTGCCAACAAGGATCTTCCCAACACCATTTCCAGCCGCGATCTTAATGAATATGCATACATAATTGTGCAGCAAACACATGTCGCTTCATGCTAGTAAAGAAATGGGAAAACTTCAAGATACACCGTTGCCGTAAGAAAATTATTCCCGTGAAATATTTTTATTCTGCTAGAAAAGGTCTCTCAACGATACATGTCTGCCATCAACTCGTCTCAAAACTTGGCCTAAGGTTACATTATTTTTACATTATTTGTTCTTTGGTTGGAAGGGGCCATAAACAGAATAGTTCATTACATCTATAGAGAAAATATAGCTCAATCAAATGACGATGTTTGCACTCAGCAACCCTATTCTAAGTATAGGCGTCGGGACAAGAAGACTGATAAAGAGTGCCCTGCCCAGAAAAATTGTCTAAAAGTACGAGTCAGGATCATAGCGAAAAGTACAAATAGAAAACTCAAACTGTCTAATTGTATGTATATTTGTGAGGCCTAATGGGCAATATATATATATAGTACAAGGGACTATATGCAAAGACCACCTTACACATATAAGTAAATACAAAAGAAATATACCAACTCTAACAATTTTGACCGCTAATTTCTATTGTAACATATATATATATACCTACTCTAACAATCACTTCTACAGTGAAATCACCACAGCTTACAACTCCTAGAGAGGTCAAATCAACATCAGGAATATCTGCTATTTTTATTTCAGAAATCTGCAGCAGAAGATTTGCATTGCACAAGAGGAACAAGATAATCAGAAATAAGTAATAGACCTAAATATAATGACTAATAATATAATAATAAATGGTAAAGCTTTATACCGAAAGTGTGTTCCCATATATTTGGTCAGTAATCGTCTCTGGTGCTGGTTGCCCACTGCTATAATTAAACTGCGATAGAACATTATGTTAGGATAATTGAGTACGCACATATTTGACAAGGCAAATTGCACCATTTGAATATGTCATATATTGACCATTTGATTTTGCAGAATACTTATTAAAACATGAGTAGCTATGTTGTAAACCATTTGATTCATCAAAGGTCAAACATACAAAACACACACATACATGTATAATATATATATACACTGTCTCTCTTTCTCTCTCTATAAAATACAGAATAACCATTTCTTTTCATTTTGTCCAGGCCTCCAGGGCAAGAAACCGAAATATTGACAAATGCAACCATAACACAAAATATATATCTGGTTTTCTACTTGGCATTACTCATACTTTAGAGCCTATGATTGCTAACTTCAATTCTAGAAACAACAGAGTGTTTGTATTGTTTCTTCAAACACTCCATGTCATTTTCTTCCTAAAGTAAATAAAATTCTTTTAATAAAGCAAACCAAATTTTTTGTTATGGAGTTACCTTAATACCCCAATCATTGTCTGGTCCACCTGGATTATGACTCGCACTCATGACGAAGCCGCCATTGGCCTGACAAAAATGAAAACTGCAACCGATCAAAAAATAGATAAACAGGTGGTGATGCACATAATGAGTGACAAAGGTCAAAATCATACTTCTCTTTTACAATTACTGCAGATACAGCAGGTGTTGACAGCAGCCCATGCCTGTGAACAAAATGTTATACATTTGGGCAATTCCAGGATACAAAGTATTTATCAAACATAAGATAGAACATCAAGTGACTAACATAACAGGAATGTGTTTTAGTGACATAGTATGGTTATTCATGTTGGATGTTTTTATGCCTTCCACAAGTTGCATTTTGCTACCTTTAATGAGTATGCTAACGGCAATAAGTGGATTTATTACTTCATCCTATCCTACCTAATGCTTTGGAATATTAGTTCCAACAAATATACCTACTTCTAACAGTTACTGTTGCATTTTCTTAAGCCAGAATCTACTGATTCCTCACCTGCCAACAAGGATCTTCCCAACACCATTTCCAGCCGCGATCTTAATGAATATGCATACATAATTGTGCAGCAAACACATGTCGCTTCATGCTAGTAAAGAAATGGGAAACTTCAAGATACACCGTTGCCGTAAGAAAATTATTCCTGTGAAATATTTTTATTCTGCTAGAAAAGGTCTCTCAACGATACATGTCTGCCATCAACTCGTCTCAAAACTTGGCCTAAGGTTACATTATTTTTACATTATTTGTTCTTTGGTTGGAAGGGGCCATAAACAGAATAGTTCATTTCATCTATAGAGAAAATATAGCTCAATCAAATGACGATGTTTGCACTCAGCAACCCTATTCTAAGTATAGGCGCCGGGACAAGAAGACTGATAAAGAGTGCCCTGCCCAGAAAAATTGTCTAAAAGTACGAGTCAGGATCATAGCGAAAAGTACAAATAGAAAACTCAAACTGTCTAATTGTATGTATATTTGTGAGGCCTAATGGGCAATATATATATATATAGTACAAGGGACTATATCCAAAGACCACCTTACACATATAAGTAAATACAAAAGAAATATACCTACTCTAACAATTTTGACCGCTAATTTCTATTGTAACATATATATATATATATACCTACTCTAACAATCACTTCTACAGTGAAATCACCACAGCTTACAACTCCTAGAGAGGTCAAATCAACATCAGGAATATCTGCTATTTTTATTTCAGAAATCTGCAGCAGAAGATTTGCATTGCACAAGAGGAACAAGATAATCAGAAATAAGTAATAGACCTAAATATAATGACTAATAATCTAATAATAAATGGTAAAGCTTTATACCGAAAGTGTGTTCCCATATATTTGGTCAGTAATCGTCTCTGGTGCTGGTTGCCCACTGCTATAATTAAACTGCGATAGAACATTATGTTAGGATAATTGAGTACGCACATATTTGACAAGGCAAATTGCATCATTTGAATATGTCATATATTGACCATTTGATTTTGCAGAATACTTATTAAAACATGAGTAGCTATGTTGTAAACCATTTGATTCATCAAAGGTCAAACATACAAAACACACACATACATGTATAATATATATATACACTGTCTCTTTTCTCTCTCTATAAAATACAGAATAACCATTTCTTTTCATTTTGTCCAGGCCTCCAGGGCAAGAAACCGAAATATTGACAAATGCAACCATAACACAAAATATATATCTGGTTTTCTGCTTGGCATTACTCATACTTTAGAGCCTATGATTGCTAACTTCATTTCTAGAAACAACAGAGTGTTTCTTTGTATTGTTTCTTCAAACACTCCATGTCATTTTCTTCCTAAAGTAAATAAAATTCTTTTAATAAAGCAAACCAAATTTTTTGTTATGGTGTTACCTTAATACCCCAATCATTGTCTGGTCCACCTGGATTATGACTCGCACTCATGACGAAGCCGCCATTGGCCTGACAAAAATGAAAACTGCAACCGATCAAAAAATAGATAAACAGGTGGTGATGCACATAATGAGTGACAAAGGTCAAAATCATACTTCTCTTTTACAATTACTGCAGATACAGCAGGTGTTGACAGCAGCCCATGCCTGTGAACAAAATGTTATACATTTGGGCAATTCCAGGATACAAAGTATTTATCAAACATAAGATAGAACATCAAGTGACTAACATAACAGGAATGTGTTTTAGTGACATAGTATGGTTATTCTTGTTGGATGTTTTTATGCCTTCCACAAGTTGCATTTTGCTACCTTTAATGAGTATGCTAACGGCAATAAGTGGATTTATTACTTCATCCTATCCTACCTAATGCTTTGGAATATTAGTTCCAACAAATATACCTACTTCTAACAGTTACTGTTGCATTTCCTTAAGCCAGAAGCTACTGATTCCTCACCTGCCAACAAGGATCTTCCCAACACCATTTCCAGCACGATCTTAATGAATATGCATACATAATTGTGCAGCAAACACATGTCGCTTCATGCTAGTAAAGAAATGGGAAAACTTCAAGATACACCGTTGCCGTAAGAAAATTATTCCTGTGAAATATTTTTATTCTGCTAGAAAAGGTCTCTCAACGATACATGTCTGCCATCAACTCGTCTCAAAACTTGGCCTAAGGTTAAATTTTTTTTACATTATTTGTTCTTTGGTTGGAAGGGGCCATAAACAGAAAGAGATGAAAGAATACACAGGTGGTGACGACGCTAACGTCATGAGTTTATTTATGTTATAACAGTAGGTCTGTCTCTTCCAGTGTAGTCCTTTAGCTTTGAAATAGACAGCGCTAGGTCTGCATCAGAAATTATAGACAATTTAAGTGTTGGGATATGGCAAAAGGTTCGTATGAGGACAGAAGATAGAAGTAACCTATTAAAGCCTTCAAAGCTGTTTGAGCATCGAGATCATGCTTTGAGGCATGGGACTCAAATTGCTCAATGTACAAGCGGATTGTTGCTCCAGCAGATCCGGTTCCCTGTAAGAACAAAATTTATTGAATTGTAGAACAAGTTTTAACAAGTAAAAAACTTTCAAAAATCAGTGTTATGTCTATACCGAAAGGCGGAAGATAATCCTGGATCCATCGGTGAAAACAAATCTAAGTCCTTGTTTGGATACATTACTACCATCTACCTGTAATATTGAGAGAAAATGTCAACTTCTGTTAACATTTCACAGAGAGAGAGAGACAGACAGAGACAGAGAGCCCACAGGATCAGTGTAACTGAAATCATCGGCAAACTGTAGGGTGTAATTTCCTGCAGCACAAGATCAATGGCATCACGCTTTCAGGATATTATCATCTATAGGGAAAATACAAGCGCAATTCTATACAAGAAGGCAGTATATCATGCAAACCAACCATATTTCTCTCGGTTTGCTTTTCACAATCAAATCTCTAAGGTGCTCCATCATCTTACTTGCACTGTCAGATTCACACTCCTGTACAAGTGAAGACCATGGGTTCATGGAAATTTCGGGGTTGGGTTAATGTGCCAGAAATTTTATTTGGTGGTTACATAAGATATATGCTCGTAAATATATAATTTCAGGAATCCATTTGATGAAATACCTCATAATCAAATCTGGAAAAGAAATTCCTGCCATAGGCTGCCCAGTGCTCCCAAGCTACATCTTCCACTGAGACTAGTCTCTCCCCGACCTTCTTATCCTTGTTTCGGTGTGCAAGTATGGAGAGCCAAGCCAGAACAGCCCTGAAGTCCAGGATTGACCAAGAGTAATACTTGCTTACAGACACTCCTCGAGAAAAAATATGAAGCATGTGATAGTACAAAACTCTGATGAATTTCCTCTGTTTGGCTTTCCCAAGCATAGATTGATTTCTAGGACACTTGGGATATCTAAAGAAAGTTACAGCCATGTGTGAATAATTTACTTCTTACCAGATGCCATCCTTCTCTCTGATGTGATCAGATCCTGTCCCAAAACTTTCCTCTCCACATATAGACAATTTTCCTGCATCCATTAGGTTCCCAAAAAACTTCCAGCCTGTTGGAACCTACAAATTGACACCACCTTGTCTGACGTGTTCTAGAAGCTACAGCAATGTGGTTATTGCATATAATCATGCGCATAAAACTCTTTGACAATGGTACCTCAAAGAATGGAACATTCAATTTCTCGGCCACGCGATCAAGGGCACCACTGGTTGGCATTGATCTAGCAAGTCCCTAAAAAATAGTCATTGGTCAAAAGTTAAAGAAGATTTTTATCTTTTCTGAGACTAATACCCAATTGAGAAAAAAGCAAGAGACTATGTAGCATCTCATTACTTTTGGACCAGACTGGAAATAAGGAATTGCTGCCTGTGCATTGGCTGCAATTATTGCAACAGAGTCTGATGGTGTAACAAAGAACCTTCTCCCCAGAATCATGTTTCGATCACCATCACCTACAATTTTTGTTGTTCTCTGGTGTTATTATGTTATCATAAAACATTTCCTTGAATTATTAAAGAAAGAGCAAAAAGAAGACTCAATCAGTGATAACAGACAATTAAACAGAGCTTCGCAGTTCAACAATAATACACTTCTCAAATTCAACTGAATTAAGAAGTAATGTTAATGTACACACAAAAAAAACTTGATATCAAACAAGAACTCAAATTGTAATTACATGCACTTGGTAAAATGTGAATATGTGGTTAACGTACATAGTTATAGTGATGAGCTACTTTTCACTGATTCAAAGGGGGTAAATTACTAGCTTGTATATGACTATTATTTCAGTTCACACAGGTAAATGGTTACTATGTCATTCTGTGGAAAAGGAATTTTATGATCAGCAAGAAAAGTCGAGGAGTCGTATGAGTACTTGTGGATACTTCTCATCCGGTTGCTAAAAATCAAGGACTTATCGTGCAGTGAGAATGCCCATGACATGGGCAGGGAAATTAAAATTTGGCAGATACACTATTTAAAAACTTGTGAGCTTAGCTATGTAGTAATATAAACATACCATCACTTGCTGCACCAAAGTCAGGTGCACTGCTTCCATACATTGTAAAAACAAGCTCTTTGGCATAACTGTAGAAAAATACAAGTATAGGAATGTGGCAAAGGTACTTCATTTGATGACTGATTTACATACGTTAGATTAGGATCTGGATGACCATGTCCAAAATCTTCGAGAGGCACCCCATTCAGTATGCAGTCCTGCAAACCAGGTGTATATTCAACATAAAAAATGTGATTCTTCAAGCCAATCAAAGTTGCAATCTCAAGTAATTAATATGCCACCGGATCAGCTCCAAGTTTATCGACAAAAATTGGTCCTCCGTAGGCACCAGTTACTGCATGCATGGCATCAAATATGAACCTGAACAACCAGGGTAAATGATCAAATATGAATTTATGATTGTAGTAATAAATTCATGTTCCCAAGAGCATGAAATCAAGGAATATGGTTATTGCTACCAACATGACAAACATGGAATCAGCAACAGTTAGCAAATATCATCGAACAGTTAGCAAATACCAGTTACTGTATGTATATTTGTGAGGCCTAATGGGCAATATATATATATATAGTACAAGGGACTATATGCAAAGACCACCTTACACATATAAGTAAATACAAAAGAAATATATCTACTCTAACAAATATATATATATATATAGTATAAATAATAGGAGCACCACGGTGCCCAGGCTCCATGATTGATTCAGCATGCTAAATCAATAAATTCCTTTCAAATTAATGTCGTTTTGAATTAATGAATGCTAGTGGGTTCACGATATATTATATATCATTACACTTGCGCATCTAAAAGCAATCCAAAGACAGGGAGGCTTGATGCGTAGACACCATGATGCCCTATTTGATACTAATATATATATATATATATATATATATATATATATATAACCTAATAAAATTATAATATTGAATTTTGTTTGAGACAACTCTATACATATTATTGTCATGTGTTCAATCTAAATGTTGAAAAATATTTCGATTGCCAAACTTAAGAAAGTTTGATTGCACATATTCCCAAACGACTTTCTTTTGTGACCGGAGGAGAGTGGTAGTTATATTTTGCAAAACCTTATTCATGAAGAAATAACAACATGTGAAAGGCAAAAAGAAATAGAACCTGAAATCAGGCCGAGAAAGCAAATTTTTGATAAGTTGGAAGTCAAACACATTCTGCAAGATGAAAAATCAAATGATTACATTAGAATGCAAACATGTTATCACTGCTAAATTCTTTCATTGCATACCTCCATTAATTCAAGATAGTCTGAAACAGGATCTATCACTTCTACACTGAAATCACCATAGCTTACAACTCCTAGAGAGGTCAAATCAACATCAGGAATATCTGCTATTTTTATTTCAGAAATCTGCAGCAGAAGATTTGCATTGCACAAGAGGAACAAGATAATCAGAAATAAGCAATAGACCTAAATATAATGACTAATAATTTAATAATAAATGGTAAAGCTTTATACTGAAAGTGTGTTCCCATATATTTGGTCAGTAATCATCTCTGGTGCTGGTTGCCCACTGCTATAATTAAACTGTGATAGAACATTATGTTAGGATAATTGAGTAGGCACATATTTGACAAGGCAAATTGCATCATTTAAATGTCATATATTGACCATTTGATTTTGCAGAATACTTATTAAAACATGAGTAGCTATGTTGTAAACCATTTGATTCATAAAAGGTCAAACATATAAAACACACACATACATGTATAATATATATATATATATATACTGTCTCTTTTTCTCTCTCTATAAAATACAGAATAACCATTTCTTTTCATTTTGTCCAGGCCTCCAGGGCAAGAAACCGAAATATTGACAAATATAACCATAACACAAAATATATATCTGGTTTTCTGCTTGGCATTACTCATACTTTAGAGCCTATGATTGCTAACTTCATTTCTAGAAACAACAGAGTGTTTCTTTGTATTGTTTCTTCAAACACTCCATGTCATTTTCTTCCTAAAGTAAATAAAATTCTTTTAATAAAGCAAACCAAATTTTTTGTTATGGCCTTACCTTAATACCCCAATCATTGTCTGGTCCACCTGGATTATGACTCGAACTCATGACGAAGCCGCCATTGGCCTGACAAAAATGAAAACTGCAACCGAACAAAAAATAGATAAACAGGTGGTGATGCACATAATGAGTGACAAAAGGTCAAAATCATACTTCTCTTTTACGAATTACTGCAGATACAGCAGGTGTTGACAGCAGCCCATGCCTGTGAACAAAATGTTATACAGTTGGGCAATTCCAGGATACAAAGTATTTATCAAACATAAGATAGAACATCAAGTGACTAACATAACAGGAATGTGTTTTAGTGACATAGTATGGTTATTCTTGTTGGATGTTTTTATGCCTTCCACAAGTTGCATTTTGCTACCTTTAATGAGTATGCTAACGGCAATAAGTGGATTTATTACTTCATCCTATCCTACCTAATGCTTTGGAATATTAGTTCCAACAAATATACCTACTTCTAACAGTTACTGTTGCATTTCCTTAAGCCAGAAGCTACTGATTCCTCACCTGCCAACAAGGATCTTCCCAACACCATTTCCAGCCGCGATCTTAATGAATATGCATACATAATTGGCCGAAATGATTTTTTTCGTTGGGTAGCGAAATTTCCGAAATTTCCGAAATTTAGGCGGTATTTCACCTAAATTGTGAACCCTTCCAAATCAGAGAAAAGGTGAGTGCACTGGAAACACATATGAATCACACAGCCATATCGCTAGAGCCCACAGAAATGGATGGGTAAGCACGTAGATAACCAAAGAACGCCACAGATGCAGTGGCTTTGCACATGACGGGTGTCGAGAAACACCTGAAACCACAAAACTTCGGATCCCACCACCGAAACCCACAGAAACCGCAGCCAAGACAGCGCTGATGCCGGTGCTCCATGGAAAGAGAATCTCCTTCGCATCGTCCAACGACGGAAAGAACCATTGCTAACCCAAATCATGAAAGAACTCAAGGTTAACACCCGAATTGCGCAGGGGAACGCCCTGCACAGAACCGGGCGCTCACGAATGCGACAATTTCACCACCTGAGAACCTACAAGACGAGACGGACACACACCACCCCCCACCAGAGCGCCGCACGAGCGAGGAACCAGGGAAGCGGAAGGGGTTTACCATCTGGGCCGTACCTTGAGCGCCTGGGCGGCGGACGGCGCCCCGGATGAGGAGCACCGTACCAGCACGAACGCCGGCGCGGGGCTCCGGCGGGCAGCTGCGCGCGGCGGGGGCGCGGGGCGGGGCGCGGTGGAGAGCAGCGGGCGGAGGCGGAGTGCGTGCGAGGCCATCCCGCTCCCGGCGCCGACGGCAATGCCGAGGCCGCGAGGGTGCTCGTGGCTTCGCGCCGCAGAGCGGCGAGAGAGGGTGGGAGGGAGAAGCCGAGAAGGGGGAGGGAGCTGTTGAGTGGAAACCGGGATGGGACGCGAGATCTTATGAGTTATGAACGCGAGATCTTATGAGTTATGAAGATGCTTCACTTGTTGTGCGGGCGCGTTGGTAGGGGCAGATACAAAACGAACCCGGAGCCGTTGCGGTGACACGTCACACGTGTGCACGAATTTTTCGCAAAAGGAAAGTTTTCTTGGATTTTCTCAAAAGCATTTTTTCAGTTCAGTCCAGACGAGCCGGAGTTTTATACAAACTTTTTTCATTTACAAGGATAACACCCGCACCACCACTCACACAAACCACCAGCATACACAAATGGGCATATTCTTCTGTGGCTGCAGTTTATGGCTTTTGGCTGCGGCTTGTAACTTTTGGTTATTCGTGTGAGAGGTTATAGAGTAACTGAAATTCACGAACGATTTTTGTCGATATAAATGAAGTCGATACAGTATATACTACAATTAACTAATAGACCTCATCTTGAAAAGACACTCCGTTTAAAAGCTATTTACTGTAGAAAAACCAAAAGCCACAAAAAAAACGTGCCCATTTTTGTATGCTGCATCGTGCAAACGATGTAGAAGAGAAAAGAAATAGTGGCATGTCTAGAGGTTTTTTCTTTTCTGTAAATTTCGCGCTTTATAATTTGGTTTTACATTTTAGGTTGTTCCCTAAACAGGTAAGTGACCTGGAGACAAAATTGTACTCCCTTCCGAAATAGAAAAGGTGACATTTTCGATACTTGCATGCGCGCTCTAAAATGTGAATTTGAATATTGTTACTTTTTTATTATAATGTTATTATGATATCTAATAAAATTATAATGTTGTGAAAGTATTTTCTAAACCAAATCTAGTTATATATATTTTGTTAGCTATTTACATCTCAATGTTGTTACCTGTTAGTCGAAACTCGAAATGTTTAAATGCAAATTTCAAAATTACGAGTAGCACCTATTTTCTTCGTCAACCGAGTCTTGGAAGAGTTTTTGGCGTATATGACATTGTTTGTATCTGTAATTATAAAAACTATAGTATACGAACGTATTTGCAAAAATAGCTTTATTGTCGCCCGGTGGCTGGCGGCCACGCCGCAAAGCTGACGCGTGGGTCTGTCGCCCTGCCACCAGACTGCAGATAGCCTGTCGCCCCACCACTAGACGGCATCAGGCTTGCCGTCCCATAGGCAGACGGCAGAACCTACCTTAAATTTTTTACATACTATTTGTTTGAATTTTAAATATATCAAATGAGCTCAAAAATTACAAAATTTTATGTGCAGTATCTCGACACAATGTACTTGATTGTGTAATTTTTAGCAATTTTATCCGATGTGAATGTTGCTAAAAAATTCATACAATTACCAGGTAATGTTGAAATTTTAAATACAGCAAATAAGCTCGAAAAATTACAAAATATTATGTGTAGCCTCTCGCGACAATGTACTTGACTGTGTAATTTTCTGACAAATTTATCTATTGTGAATGTTGCTCAAAAGTTCATACAATTAGCAGGTGTAGTGTAGTGCCACTGCAATTACTCAATAGCCTTAATGAAGAGAACGATGACATTCGCCAATAAATATAATGCAAGAGGGGCAATGAAGAGGTCGTCAACATAGAAAATTCCTATGATCCCACATGCTACTGTGCGAACCATAGCTGCATATATGTGTGCCACTACAATTACGAGTGATTCATTACTGTCGTCTGTAGCACTTAATTACTTAGCACTATCTCATTACTTAACCATAACTAATTGCCACTACAGAAATTATGAGTGCTTAATTACACACTACCATACAATAACAAATTATGGGTACCATACGTACACAAAAATAGTAAAAAATATGTCTAAATTATTACGACCTACTTACTTCATAATACAAACTACATTAATTACAACTAACCTCGGCACAAGGTTATATGCCTCTTTGTATGTCTCGTACATGGTGAAGCAATCTAGGCAAAATGTTGTATGCCTCTTCAAACGTCTCACACATGGACTTGATGACCTTCTACTTGCCTCGTCAGACCGTACTGTGCTGACTAGATAGTCAACCACATTGGTGACTTCCGATATGAGCATCTTCGAGGAGGCATACATGTCTGCCGCAACTAGGTGGCTGATGATGCTTGCCACATATTGTCGGGACCCGGATTTCCAAATCCAGCCCCTCGTATTACTGACACTAGTCCCGATCAAAGCTAGTGCACACAGTTAAGCGATGATGATTACATTGCCAACAACGAAATTACAATAATAAAGAGAGTGCAGTAGAAAACCTTTATTACAAACGAGGTTACAAGACCTCGCACTCACACAAAAGATAAAGCACAGCGGAAGCAAAACTAAATCCAGCGGAGAAGACCCATCAATTCGCCACGAGCAATTGGTGGGAAGCGCAACCTAGAACTCCTGAAAGCCTTCGTCGAATCCATACGCTCCGTAGTCGAAAGTTCCATCTTGAGCTTCATACTCTTCTGGGTATTATTTTAAGTGTAGTATGTGAGTACATAAAGTACTCATAAGTCTTGGAAAAATGCAATAGATCTGAGGTTTAATCAAGGAGGGTTATATGGTTCTTTTGCACAAAGCCACATTTTATTTCAAATACCATTAATTATTTTTAAAGGCACCAATTTAGCAAAGTGATTGTTTTAACAGAATCTATCAATAATTTTATAGTGAAGGTTACAACCACCAACACTTGAATACTGGCTCAACCCGCCAAAGCTCAAAACCACGGGTTAAACCACCCACACTAAAGTACTGGCTAACCGCCAAAGTTCAAGAAAACGGGTTACACCACCCACACTGGCTACAACTGCTAGGACAACCCCGGGAGTTCCAACCACTCCCGGTTCCCAAATCTTTTATTTTTGAAACCAAAAACAATGATCTACCATGTGAATGCATTCCTTGCCCGCCCTTGACCGTGGGCACGGCTATTTGAATAGTTTTACACTCTGCAGAGGTTGTACAGCTTTACCCACAAGAGATAAGTCATCTTAATAGCCAACATGCTTCCTTAGGCATGAGACCCAGATAAAATATCACAAAGCCTTTACCTTCTTGTAGTCTAGCCGGCACCACCGTGAGAGGTTTCACCGTTGAGGGTTAAACCACCTAGTCGAAGCCCCTCTTGCGCCCGTATGAGTCTGATAAACCACATCCCTCACATGAGATAACCAGTACACCCTGGCACCCACTTTCCACTGGTGGTACCTAGACTAAACTATTGTAAGTTAGTCAGCTAGGTCGTACCCATATAGACTTGTGGTTGTGCGGTGGTGCTCGATGCGGACAAACACAAGTGTCGGTCCTTAATTGACTAGGCGGAACATACACATTACAAGTTCTCGTGCTAACCGCACCAAACCAATCTTACCATCCGCCCCGTCTAAACCAACTCTCACATTTTATTTTAGTTTTAAAGAACGTGGCAACTCAATCACCACTAAATTACGAACAAAATCCGTTCCACAAAATATAATTTCCCATTTCAAAAGGTACCAAAGTAGTATATAGCATGACTAAACATTTTACTACCGATACAACATTTACCAAAATTTTATAATAATCTCATTATTGAGATAAGGGAAAACCTAGGGTGTCAAAGGTACATGGTTGTCAAAGTCAAATGAGGGCATAACAATTATCGGTTTAACTATTATCTCTAAAACATGAATTATCATTTTATGTAACATAGCAATGCATTAATTTAAAATAATCAAAACATTTCTCAAACATAGGTTCAAGATGTTCAAAGGAGACTTGCCTTCGTGAGCGAGTTCTTGATTTTCTTCTTTGCAGTCGACAAAGTCTTGACGTCGGATTCTGTGCGGAAAAAACAATGCAACAAAGCAAATAAATACACAAAATTTAAATAAAATTCAAAAATTGAAAAAGAGTGTATATTTAGATAGATTATGATTTTAGAAAAATTTAGAAATTTGAACGGGTCAAATCGGAGTTAAAACGGAAAAGATATGGCCTCGGAAAGATTTAATTGAAAGAAAAAGAAAAGGGTCGATTTCCCGAATTATTTTTGTACTGAAAAATCATAATTATGACGTCATCAAATATTTGAAATTTGAAATTTCTGACGCGTGGGCCCGGTCCACCGTGGACCGAGTCCACGGACCGTGGCCGTCTTAGGTGGCGCTTCGGCGACGTGGCGCCACACGTCGCCACGTATCGCCCACGCCAAGCGGCCACAGCACTCGGCCGGTGAGGTGGCGGACACGCGCGGCAGGCGGCAGGCAAAGACGGGGCGGGCAAGAGGAGAGGCGGCGAGCTCACCGTGGTGGCGGGGCCGGGCGGTGAGGAAGGCCGGCGAGGAGCAAGAGGCGGCGGTGGCCGACTCGGTGAAAGGAAATGGAGAGGGAGTGAGGGATCTCAAGAGCTCCCCGGGGTGTGCTATTTATAGGGACAATGGGGAGGGGGAAGGCCGGTGGCCATGCGCACGAGGAGGCGACGATTGCGGTAAGCGGTGAAATTTATTGGGGTAAGCAGGGAGTGATGGAGAGAGTGAAGAGAGGAGTTGATTGCGTGGTTCAATCGGGTTTTAAAGGCACGAAACGGCCGAATTGAAAAGCTCCATTCGGCATTAATGGAGGAGGAGAGAGGGAGGTGGGAGGAGGAAGAAGGAGAGGTGGAAGAAAGAGATGACAGGTGGGATCCACACGTCGGTGAGAGAAAAGAGAATGAAGGGGTACGGGCCGTTGGATCGATGACACGTGGCAAGTGAATTGATCATGCCCATTGGATTTAAGTGAAAGGGAATGGCTTGGATTAAATCCAACGAAGGGGTATCGGCTGTCAGATTTGCGACACGTGGCGGCCTGAGATTTAATTGATTTTATTTTCGGATTAGATTTTCAGAAAATACTAGAAACTATATAATTGCTTATAAAAATAATAAATAATATCTAAAAATTCCAGAAAAATTACAGAATATTCCTGGAAACAATTTAGACTTATTAAAAATATTTATATTTTCAGATTTGCTTTTAATAATTTTATAAAATTCTTTTATCTTTTAAAATTAATTTTAATTCGGAAAATTCTCAAAATTATTTAAAAATTCTGGAAGGTTAGGAAAAGTAAAATGAACACTTTTTGGCTTTTATAAAATATTTAAAATACATTTTCTTGTTTTAAAATTTGAAATAAACTCTAGAAAATCCCAGAAAAATCCAAATAAAATCCAATTACTTCAAAATAATTAATTTGAATTTAAATTTTTCAAAACTCAAAATTTGGGATGTTACAAACCTACCCCCCTTAGAATGAATCTCGACCCCGAGATTCGATTTAACTGGGAAAATGATCGGGAACTACGCTCTTAGGTCTTCTTCACGCTCCCAAGTTGCTTCGATTACGTATGATTACTCCACTTGCACTTTACGAATTTGATGCTCTTGCTTCTTGTCTGCTCTCGCTTCATCCAAAATTTTGATTGGATACTCGGATATGATAGGTCCTCCTTCAAAGATACTTCTTCTAAAGGCATTTGCTCTTACGGCACTCGAGGCACTTTCTTAAGCGGGACACATGGAAGGCGTTGTGCACTTGACAACTAAGGTGGAAGTTCAAGCGATAAGCAACTTCTCCCTTTTGCTACCACGGAAATGGTCCAACGAATCTTGGAGCAAGCTTCCCGATGCGATGGAAACGACGCATCCCTTTGAGAGGTGAAACCTTGGATACACATGATCTCTAGGTACAAATTCTAGTGCTCTTGACGATTGTCGCATAACTTTTCTGTCTTGTTTGTCTTGTTTTAATCATCACGAATCGACGGACTTGCTCTTCGCTTGCCTTAACACATCTGGACCAAACACTTGTCCTTCCCAGTTTCTTTCAATACAACGGCGTCTGCATTTTTGCCATACAAAGCTTCAAACGGAGACATCTCAGAGGTGGATTGATAACTATTATTATAAGAAAATTACGCATAGGGTAGACTCGATCCCAACTTGCTTTATTTGCGGGCGAGGCTCTCAACATGTCTTCCAAGATTTGATTCACTCTCTGTTTGACCATCATGCTGGGATGATATGCGATCTTGAAATTTAGATTAGTGCCCAAAATCTCATGAAGTTTCTGCCAAAATCTTGAGGTGAATTGAGATCCTCGATCTGACACAATCTTCTTTGGAACTCCATGCAAGCACACAATTCTTGACATATATAATTCTGCGAGTCTATCTCCAGAATAAGTGGTCTTTACTGGAATGAAATGTGTGATCTTTGTCAATCGGTCCACAATAACCCAAATTGAGTCATACCCTACCTTAGTTCTTGGAAATCCAGTTATAAAATCCATTCCAATTTCTTCCCATTTCCACTCGGGTATCTGCAAAGGTTGCAAGAGTCCAGCAGGTCTCTGATGTTCTGCTTTAACTCGTTGGCATACATCGCACAAGCCTACATATTCAGCAATTTCTCTCTTCATACTGGACCACATGTACCTTTCTTTAAGATCTTGATACATCTTTGTACTTCTAGGGTGAATTGAATATCCGGATTCATGAGCTTCCTTCAGGATTAACTCTTTTATTTCCTTCTTCTCGGGTACAAGAATTCTTTTCCCAAACCAAAGGATACCTTCTTCATCTTCTGAAAATCCTGGTGCTTTTCCTTTCTTCATGTTTTCTTTGATATCCTTAACATAATTATCCTCTTTTGAGTGCCTTGATTTGATCTTGTAAAGTTGGTGAACCTCCAAAGTAGCTAGGAATCCTCCTCTACTACTTCTAAATTAAGCCGTTGAAACTCTTCATGAAGTGCGGGCTGCTGAACTTGAATCATCAGGTTATTACAATAACTTTTTCTGCTTAAGGCATCAGCTACAACATTAGCCTTTCCTGGATGATAGTGAATTCCAACATCATAGTCCTTTATCAACTCAAGCCACCTTCGCTGCCTCAAATTGAGGTTAGGCTCGGTAAATATATACTTCAGGCTTTTGTGATCCGTGTAAATTTCACAACGATTACTGATCAAATAATGCCTCCATAATTTTAGAGCATGCACAACAGCAGCTAGCTCTAAATCATGAGTCGGATAGTTCTGCTCATGCGGGCGCAATTGCCTTGAAGCATAGGCTACAACTTTTCCTTCTTGCATTAAAACACGGCCCAATCCTTGTCTAGAAGCATCACGAATACCTCAAAATCCTTTCTAATATCGGAAGTGTTAACACTGTGCAGATGTTAATCTCTTTTCGCTTCTTGAAAACTTTCCTCACAAGATTTACTCCATTCGAACTTCTTCTCCTTCTTTAGTAACTGAGTGAGAGGTCTTGCGAGTTTGAAAAATACTTCTATAAAGCGGCGATAGTATCCTGCTAGACCCAGAAAACTTCTGATCTCTGATACTGACTTGGGTTGCGTCCAATTGAGTACGTCTGTTACCTTTGCTGGATCTACAGACACTCCTCCTGCAGAAATCACATGTCCCAAGAAAGCTACTTTCTTCAACCAAAATTCACACTTGCTAAACTTGGCATACAGCTGATGCTCTCTGAGTTTTTCCAAAACTATCCTCGGATGTTCGCATGTTCTTCCTCATTCGGGAGTAGATCGAATGTCATCAATAAATCGACAACAAATTTATCCAAATACTCCATGAACACTTTATTCATCGATTCATAAAGTATGCGGGGCATTGGTCAATCAAAAGACATTACTGTAAACTCATACAGTCCATATCGAGTGGAAAATGCTTTCTTTGGTATGTCTTCTGGTCTAATCTTCATTTGATGATAACTTTGTGGGAGATCAATCTTAGAAGACACATGATCCTTTTAACGATCAAGCGGATCATCAATCACGGGCAATGGATACTTGTTCTTAATTGTCGCATCATTCGAGGATCTATAGTCCACACACATCGAAGACGCCATCCTTCTTCTTCACTAAATCTTGGTGCACCCAGGCGAAGAACTTGGTCTTATAAAACCTCTTTCTTGCGGTTCCTCAATCTGCTTCTTAACTTCAACTAAATCATTTGCGGACATCCGGTAGGGTCTCTTGGAAATCGGATAGTTCGGTACTAGATTAATGACAAATTCAACTTCTCTATCTGGCGGCATTCCTGGCAAATCTTCTGGAAACACATCTGGATATTCCCTTACTATGGACACCTTTTCCAAAGTTATTCCTTCAAAATCGTTCAACCCACAACTATTAGAGAAGATGGCTTTGACTTGTACCTCACTTGAATTCCTTGAGTTAGTAAGAGTAATGACACGATTGGCACAATCTATCGCCTTTATACTTGGTTAACCAATCCATACCAAGTATTACATCTAGGCTCTTGGAGTCTATTATAATTAAATTAGCTAGAATTTTACTCCATTTATATCTATGGTTGCTCTAGGGCAAACCGTACTAGTCTTCATTTCATTTCGGTGATTGGACTAGCATAGGGTTCTTTAGCAAACGCACATCCCAATTATATCTTTCCACAAAATCTTTTGACACAAATGAATGCGAAGCTCCAGAATCAAATAATCTTGATCGAGTCTTGAGTTGACAAGAAACTTACCGAATCGGCGTCGGTGCATCTGGCCGCTCTGCGGTGACATGATTAACATACCCTCATTCCTTTGCTTGTGAGTCCTTGAGTCGAGGTGCTCCACGACCTTGTCTGCAAGTGGGACTCTGGCTGGTGTTGTCCCCAGGTTGAAACGAATAGGGGTCACCGCTGGGCGCTTCCGTGAACAATTATTGGCATAATGTCCCATGTTCTTGCAGTTATAACACTGCACTCCGACCATCAAGTCTTGTTCTGCGAGGTGGAACCGCATTATTTGGTGCAGGAGCTTGAGGAATCGGGCGAGGTCCAGAATGGTGTCCTCGGCACATTTGGCAATGGGGCTCTTTGAAATGAGGTGGATTAGGCGGTCTTAGGAACCCTTGCACCTGCTTGAGCTTGAAACTTCCTCTTAGGACCTCATCGGTGACGTTGAGCTTCCTCTTGTATTATGGCCTTGTTCACCATATGCTGGAAAGTTGGGAAATTATTTGAAACCAGCTGCACCTTGAGATTGGGTTCAAGTCCCTGCATGAACTGTCAGATCTTTGCTACATCAGTTGCAACATCTTCAGGAGCATACCTGGATAGTTGAGTGAACCTATTCAGGTACTCAGTGACACTGAGGTTCCCTTGCTGCAGTTTGTGAAATTCCATTCTCTTCATCTCCATTACTCCAGTAGGAACATGTGCAGTGCGAAAAGCTTCCTCAAACTCAGCCCAAGTGATAGTGCGCACATTCGATGGGCGGCAGATAATTTTCCCACCAAGTTCTTTGCGATTCCTTTTAGGCGATGAGCGACATAAAGCACCTTCTCGTTATCACTGCACTGAGCCAAAATTAGCTTCCTCTCCACATCCTTGATCCAATCATCTGCTTCCATTGGATCTACCGCACCAGAAAAGGTTGGCGGTCTGGTCCTCATGAACTCTCCCAGCTTGGACTGGGGTGCCTGAACGGGTGCCTGCGGAGCTTGTTGCACTTGATTCTTGGCCAGGGCTTGAAGCAATTGCAGTTGCATGGCCATCATCTGTTCCATGCTAGGAGCTTGAGCAGGGGGTGGTGGCATGTTATTTTCTGGCTGAGCATTGGCACCACGGCTATCACCGGCATTGCTCCTTGTGTTCACCATCTGAAGCGGTAACCCGGACAAAGCAAAAAGGTAAGGGGGAAGTAGCACAGGTAAGAAGCAAGGGGCAAACTAAATAACATCCCAAACCAACACACAAGAGAGAACACAACAACAACTTAGAAGAAACTTAATCTTTGAAATAAATATAATTTTGAGAATGGTCACCACAAGTGCACAAAGGCATTGGTACAGTCCATCTAGCACACCAACATAATATAAAACGTTCTAAGGAAGGTAAACAATTTATTTGGGTACTACTGTCCCTGCAACTACTTGTCCTCCTCGAAGACAAGCTCCTCCGGGTCCTCCTCTGGATCCTCCTCTATGATACCCACGTGGCGCAGCCTACAACCACACTCGGGGCGGTTGCAAGAGGCCCGGGAGTGAAGATGGTCGCTCTCTTTGGAGGTAGTCGACGGAGGCGAGAACGGAACGAGAGGCTGCGTCTCTTCCGGAGTCTCCGATGTCGATGTCGGCAGCGGACTAGGGCGCCGCACACTCTTGCTGTGTGTAATCAAGATACGGGTCCCGTGCGTCGGCGGCACTGGGTTGTCGGGGACGGCGGTGATGCAGTGAAGGCAGTGTAGTCCTCTGGAGACTGCTGCCTAGCTCGAAGACGTCTCAGCTCGAACTCTGCCTCCTGGCTCTGGATAAGCTGAGCACGGAGAGTCTCGAGTCTTGGTAGGCGGAAGTGAGGCGTCCGGGCTGTCAATCTCCTCCAAGGCGCTGGCGTATGTAGCTGTCATCGCCCGCGTAAGCTGCACCTGATGTGACAGACGGGGATCGTCCATGGTGATCTTGAAGGGTTCTGGATATCTCTGTCCTGCTCTGGTGGTTGGAAAGAAGCAGAAAGGCGTCTGCCGCAGAATATCCTTATGAATCAGGTACAAGTCAGCTAGTGCCAGACGAGCTGCATCCTGGATAGCGTCTGAACGGTCAGTCCGAGGATGATCGATAGGGTATGTGGGAGAGTTGAAATCTCCTTCCCGTGCATACAGGAATACCTCCATCGACCAAGAATCTCGGTCCATGATCTTGACTTTCCGCCCCCTGAAAATACGCGGTTGGGGATACTTCAAATACTGCATAAGCTGACGAAGGAGGCCAACAAATGCTCCAATATTCTCGCCATGAGAAAAGTAGTCCCAAGAGTCATCGGAGGATGAACCGGCCATCTACAAGTTTGAAATAATAGAGAAGATCAGTAAAGACATTTTAAACAAGTGAATAATAGATCAAGAATAGAGCAGAAGTAACGAGATATAGAAATTTTTCTCAAATATTTTTAATAAATATAGGTCCTTAAGATTTTTACCATTCTAATCTAGGTCACGTCCTACAGCCAAGTTGGCTCTGATACCATCTCTGTCGGGACACGAATTTCCAAATCCAGTCCCTCTATGTATTACAGCACTAGTCCCAGATCAAAGCTAGTGCACACAGTTAAACAGTGATGATTACATTGCCAACAACGAAATTACAATAATAAAGAGAGTACAGGCCGAAAGACCTTTATTACAAACGAGGTTACAAGACCTCGCACTCACACAAAAGATAAAGCACGGTGAAGCAAAACTAAATCCAGTGGAGAAGACCCATCAATTAGCCACGAGGCAATTGGTGGGAAGCGCAACCTAGAACTCCTGAAAGCCTTCGTCGAATCCATACGCTCCGTAGTCGAAAGTTCCATCTTGAGCTTCATACTCTTCTGGGTATTATTTTAAGTGTAGTATGTGAGTACATAAAGTACTCATAAGTCTTGGGAAAATGCAATAGATCTGAGGTTTAATCAAGGAGGGTTATATGGTTCTTTTGCACAAAGCCACATTTTATTTCAAATACCATTAATTATTTTAAAGGCACCAATTTAGCAAAGTGATTGTTTTAAGAATCTATCAATAATTTTATAGTGAAGGTTACAACCACCAACACTTGAATACTGGCTCAACCCGCCAAAGCTCAAAACCACGGGTTAAACCACCCACACTAAAGTACTGGCTAACCGCCAAAGTTCAAGGAAAATTTAGAAATTTGAACGGGTCAAATCGGAGTTAAAACGGAAAAGATATGGCCCCGGGAAGATTTAATTGAAAGAAAAAGAAAAGGGCCGATTTCCGAATTATTTTTGTCTTGAAAAATCATAATTATGACGTCATCAAATATTTGAAATTTGAAATTTCGACGCGTGGGCAGTCCACCGTGGACCGAGTCCACGACCGGCCGGCCGTCTTGAGGTGGCGACTCGGCCGACGTGGCGCCACGCGTCTCGCCACGCATGCGCCACATGGCGCCACGCTGGCTCGGGCCGGTGGCGGCGGACATCGCGCAGACGCCTGCCTGCAGAGACGGCGGCGGCGGCGCCAAGCCGGCGGCCACGGGCGGCAAGAAGCGGGGGCAAGAGGAGAGGCGGCGAGCTCACCGGCGGTGGCGGCGGGGCCGAGGCGGAAGGAGAGGTGGAAGAAAGAGATGACAGTGGGACCCACACGTCGGTGAGAGAAAAGAGAATGAAGAGTGCGGTAGTTGGATCGATGACACGTGGCAAGTGAATTGATCATGCCCATTGGATTTAAGTGAAAGGGAATGGCTTGGATTAAATCCAACGAAGGGTATCGGTAGTCAGATTGCGACACGTGGCGGCACGAGATTTAATTGATTTTATTTTCGGATTAGATTTTCGAAAAATACTAGAAACTATATAATTGCTTATAAAATAATAAATAATATCTAAAAATTCCAGAAAAATTATAGAATATTCCTAGAAACAATTTAGACTTATTAAAAATATTTATATTTTCAGATTTGCTTTTAATAATTTTATAAAATTCTTTTTATCTTTTAAAATTAATGTTTAATTCCAGAAAATTCTCAAAAATTATTTAAAAATTCTGGGAAGGTTAGGAAAAGTAAAATGAACACTTTTTGGCTTTTATAAAATATTTAAAATACATTTTCTTGTTTTAAAATTTGAAATAAACTCTAGAAAATCCCAGAAAAATCCAAATAAAATCCAATTACTTCAAAATAATTAATTTGAATTTAAAATTTTCAAAACTCAAAATTTGGGATGTTACACATAAGCGAAAGTCACGTTCTGATGATGGCACAGGGGGCTCGCTGAGCACGTAAGTGTGGTCAATCATCTCCTTGATCGAGAAGATCGAGCCAAAAATCTTGGCTCGTTGAGCGCTGACCTTTGCAAGGTAGCCTTCCACTACACACTTTACTACGTAATTGGCTGGGTGGACCAGTTGTCTATTGTGCTTCGTCGTCGGTATCTTCGGAGCCTAACTCGGTGTCCTCGTTGGACTCCAACCCGAGTGACTAGTTCGGTAGATACTCATTGCAGTCAATGCAAGCTAACCACCACATGCATGCCCCGTTATTCCGCATGAAATCAGGGACGAGTCCTCCCTTCGATACAACACATTTAGTGGATCATCTTGAAGCTCCGCTTGTGGTTCCCTGGGTGTTGGGAGGCCAGGCTCATCAATGTTTTCTGACGCCCGGCGTACGAAACTTAGGTACACATCAATCTCCCGTAAATGGCTTACTCAGGCTGGGAGGCAATTTTGCATGTACTACCTCCATGCTATGGTGTCATTCACCTTCACGAGCTCCCACACGCCATTCGTGCAAGTGATCCCTTTGATCGCAAGTTTCATCGTCATTGTTTTCATGGCAAATTCCCCCCAAATGCACCTTCGTAGCTCGTGAATATTCATGACACCGAGCCCCTTGGTCAAAGCACCTTGTATTGGTATGTCGATGGGTCCAACCCATAGAGTCCAGCCCATACAAGACCATTGCCGTAGAACATTGTCAAGTATTCTATGTCTGCGACTACCTGAAACCACAACAACCAAATTCGCAGTAAGTGTTACAACAAAAAATGATGACAAGCAGCATGCAAGTTAGTGATTATATGCGTGTAATGACATACGAATAATTCATTAATTACAGACAATTTGATTACCCGTCTAAAAAAAGTTATGAGTGATTTATTACCGTCGTCCATAGCACTTAAGTACTTAGCACTAACTCATTACTTAACGCTAACTAATTGCTAATGCGGAATTACGATCGCTAATTGCACACTACCATACAATAACAAATTATGGGTGCAAATGCGTACGTATAAAAAATAGTAAAAACTATGTTTAAATCACTATAACCTACTTACTTCATAATATAAACTACATTAATCATGACTAACTAAAAAACACTAATTAACTAGAATTATAGAGATAACGTCGATGGCATGCGATAAAAAATTATCTATCTTTCGGGAAAAGTAATCAGCACTGCCACGTCCTCTTATCGCATACTTAATGAGCTAGCACTGGTTTCTCAAAATAATTAGCTATGTACTCTTAATTTTGAGCGACGACCGCGAGAACGAGCTTCTGCAATGAGCGACTGAGATGACCAATGATCAACTGCGAGAGGTTCTTATTTTTGGCCAAGTGAAAAGGCAACCCGATGCGCTTACCCCACAAATTAAAGACTAATTGTCAATGCGCAGCACTTCGGACGAGCGGGACAGCATGGTAACACTAACAAATGTGGAGACGAGGGAGCGGGCGAGGGTGGATGGCATGGACATAACGACATCAGTGTGGATGAGGAAGCGCGCTAGAGGGAGACCACATGGACAGAGTAATAATTGTGCGAAGGATGTAGTGAGAAAGGAAAGATAGTAGCAACGGGCCGACATATTTGCAAAAGACAGAGGTCACGCATTGTAAAAGATGGCTAAGCATCGCATATCACTAATTACCTCGATTTATAATTTACAAACCAACTGCAATAACACATGCAAGCTAATTAAATGAGCATCACATATTGCTAATTATGATTAAATTAACATGAATTAACATGGTATATTTGGAGCATATAAAAGTCTCAAAAAATTATACAATTAGGTTGACTATGTTAGGAGGTTTCACATAAAATGTTATAATTTTTGGAGCTCGTTTGCTACATGTAACAACTCCTACATGTATCAAAATTTTAAGAATTTTTGATCAATATTCACAGTGGATAAAATTATCAAAAAATTACACAATGAAGTACATTGTGTCGGTATTGTGCATAAAATTTTATAATTTTTAAGCTCATTTTATATATTTAAAATTTTAAACAAACAGTACACAAAAATAATTAAGCTGTGTAATTAACCCGCCTAATTAGTCGGCTTAGTCACCGTGCTGGTGGTGTCGGCGGGCACACGGTGCCCGATAGAGCGACAAGCCTTGGCCGATGGGTGGCCGGGCGACAAGTTGCCTGCGGTGGCCAGGCGACAGGTTGCACACGTTAGCCGTACGGCGTCGTCGTCCGGCCACCTGCAGCAAAATACTATTTTTACTAATACGATATACATACAACTATTTTATAATTACAATTATAAATAGTGCTATATATATCAAAATTAGTCATGCAATGGCGTGTATTCTCTGCAATTATCGTTTCATTGTTTTTTTTTACGCACAAGAACGTTTTTAACGGAACATCCGCACACAAACTTGCATATGTGCGAGACTGCAGATTGCAATACATGTGTGTTCCTTTCGCTTTCACGAGGCGATCGTAAGCACTTGTGGCCCACATCTTTTTTCCCTGTCGGGCTCGAGCGCCAAAATAATATGGAGCCGTCAAACAACCAAGAGTCACCGCTAGACACGTGTACGATCTCTCTCGAACGAGATCACGAGGGTCGCGCTTCTGCTGGTTCATCACACAAATATCACTTTAGCAATGTTTTTTTCAAATTTAGCATCTAAATAATTTTTACAAATTTAACTCCTCCCTCGAGCCTTTCGGACGTGTCACCACACACAAGCTCACTCGCAAACTGCTTTGGGCGCGGCATATATGTGGACAAGACAGTAGCATACATACCACATCCGATAGGTTCGCGGAGGGGCTAGATGTAAAAAATATTTAAAGGCTAAATTCAAAAAAAATAGTTAGATCGATATTTTGAAGCCCACTTTCATGCTTTGTGCTAAAGAAAAAATGTTTCTTGTCAGGATCCTTTTGGTGCTAGAAAATGATTTTATTAGTGTACTCTTCCATCTAGCGATATAGGTTCTTATTTTTGAAATATCGTCTCTGTCTGAGGACTATTATGGAGACCAACTACCACATATTACCATAGCTTTTCCTAAACTATGATGTCTGTTAGATCTCTATGCAATGGATCACTTTTCTTGTGACTGATGCAAACAATGATGGTTTATGATTATTAGAAACTAAAAGTAGTTTGAAATATTGATTTTTTAACATGGTTTTCTTTTCTCTTTTATATTTCTTTATATTATTCTTGAAGATATAACAGTATTTTTTTATTTTTCCTATTTTTTTTCCATGTCAACCCCGAACTGCCAAACAATATGAGTCATCAATTAACAGAGTCACCGCTAGACACGTGTACGGTCTCTCTTGAACGAGCTCACGAGGGCTGCTGCTTAGTGCGTTGTGCTAAAGAAAAATGTTTCTTGTCGACATCCCGTTAGCGCTAGAAAAAGATTTGATTAGCATACCTGTTTGTCTCATATTTATTTTACGTTCAACTACCGCATATTACCTCGGCTTTTCCTAATCTGTGATGTCTGTTCATCTCCCTGCAATGTTTCCTTTCCAACGGATCAAGAATCACCTCAATCGGAGGTCGTATGCAAAAGTTATGTGTTTCTCTCTCTGTCTCTTTTTTTTCTTTTTTTTCCCGAAACCAGCTAGGGTTTCCTCTTTTCTTTGTTTCTTTCTTTCTTTGCAAACCGAATCTAGCTGCGGTGAGACCAAGCGTGAGCGGACCTCGAAACTCTAAAGGACTAGACGCTAAGACCAAAGAAAGGACACGACGATGCAACCGAAAGTTCAACAATGCAAAATCTTGAAAAGAAAAATTGCGAGGCTAAGACTGGTTTGGATGGGATGATCTACTCTTTTTTCGGTTTTTTTTGTACTCTAGGTAAAGAAGAATAATCTAATCTATGGTAAACTGAAAATTCTCACCGAGCAACCTTGGGCTCTGGTACCACTTGATGGAGACGGGGTGCCCGATCTTTCGATGAGATTGACAACTATCAATTTCGGTGGAGATGACCCTGACGATCCAACTACAAACGCACGACGTCGCTTGCGCCTTAGCAATCGCAGAACTAACTCCGAGATGTTATTGACCTTGCTGGCGGCGGGATCAATCTGAACACGAAGTTCAATCCCTACGAGCAATCGAAGAACTAGCAAGAATAAGACGTAGGCAATCTGATATTGCGAATATGAATGAGGCGTAGATGGTATTGCGAATAACAAAGTTGGGATTCCGAAGCTGTCTTGATAGGTGGTCGTCCGACACAACTGAAGAACAGAAGTTTGCACAATGGCTAAACATAAACTCAACGAAATCCAAGTCTTAGCAATGGAAGCGGTGGCTCCTATGTAGGGAGAACGACCAGAGGTGGTGTCCAAAGTGTACGCCCTAGGGTTACAAGGCCCATGGGCCCAAGTGGTGGTAACGCAATACCCTTTTGACTCGGACTCAGAAACCAATGTGGACTATTTTGATGATTTCGGCCGGCTCGAATGGAATTTGAAGATGAGGTTGGATCCGTTGGAAAATAGACTTCATAAGCTTTCCATGAAGTACAAGAACATTCCAAACGAAGTCCGTATGAGGAAGTTATGCCCGTTTGAACTTGATACCATTACAGCAGTCCGAATCTGATTCCAAGACGAGTCCAACTCGAATTCTTGCTTGACATGGTCCCAAAGTGACGTGGTGACCTCCATTATTCCTTTCATGCATGTCCATGACTCATGTCCCTTTCCTTCGTCCTTTCCCAGGTTCCTAAGCACAATTAAATCACTTGCATTATGTAGTGGTCTATTCTCAGTAACATATGAACCAAGGAATGAATTCACCTGGTAATTAAGTTGACAAGCACGAGCTCGAGTAAGTGATCCTTGCAACACATGTTGTGGATGAGTTGTATCCATGAAAGGGATGTCCTCATCAGTACTTTTATGAATTCAATTGCTTATGATCTTGATGGATTAATTGTGGATATGCGAGATTGTTCTTGATGAATCTATATAGTTGTGGGGTAGAAACCATTACGAGTATATTGTGGTCTAAGTGGAAGTATTCTTAGTGAATGCTTGTGGTTGTGGTGGTAGCAGTTATTGATCAATTAATATGTTTGGATAAATTGCTCGTAATCATGTGGAAATTTGTTTAGTGTGCTAATGCGGAGTATGAAAACAAATATGTGGTGGATATGCTATGAGCATGTTAATGTTCCTTTGTGGATGGAATTCATGTGGTTTATGATTATCATATCATTCATATCATATCATGACATTTGCATATGTGGATGTCGCCGCACCTAGCCGCGACCATACCCCAATACAACATCGTATATTCTTGTGTCGATGCACCTCTTATCCTCCTGGGAAAGAGTAATGTGGAGCATAGCATGAAAGCATTCATATGCATTTCATTGTGGAAAGATCATTTGCATACATATGCAATATATTATGATGAAGTTATTTGTGGAATATTCAACTTCATAGTTGTAATGTGAAATATACAACTTCATAGTTGTAATATGGAATTGGCTCATGTGAGCTATTTGTGGTATGAGGATTGTGGATGTGGTCGTGAAATGGGATTCGCCCCTTATGTATGGTAAGGGTTGTGGTTGTGGCATGAGATTCTTTTCTCTTGTAGTAATTGTTGATAGCAGTTGTGGATGTGAGAAATAATAAAGTATTAAAGTAAAACATACATATGTTTTATTGTCTTTGGTGGTGGTAGTGATTGAGGTTTTAAAGTAGTCAAACAAGATTTATTTGCTAATGCTTTACCGTCGTTGATGGTGATTTGAGGTTGAGGATATAGACATTGTTAATTGTGAAAGATTAAATTGTTGATGATTAAACTGTTGTAGTTTAATTAGCCTGTTAAACAGTTTGCTTGCTGAGATTTTTATCTCACCCTTGTTCCCCTCCTTACAGGTGACCATTGAGCATACATGGAAAGGGTAAAGCGGCACCACAATAATACACTTGGATCATAGAATTATGATGCAATAAAGACAAAGTGTTTCTAGTCTTTTGCTTAGCTATCTTGTCGATGATTATTTCAACTTAATAACGTTAAATTTGTGAACTGTTCTTTGGTCATTATGTTGGAGTTGATTATAATATTTGAATTGTTATCACTATCCTGTTATCCCTTAGTTGTTTATGCTTCCGCTTATACTATCTTGTTTAGTAATTGTTGCCATATTATTTTATCTTGTAATTTGGCTAGTTGTGGAGTGGCTTTAGTGGCATCCCAGGGTAATGTGGATCCTGAGGTGTTACAACTTGACTTGATGCCACTTCCATTACAAGAACGTACAAATATGGAGGCTTCTAAGCGTGCTAATTTTGTGAAAAAGCTCCACGAAAAGACTGAAGATGTAATTGAAAAGAAGGTATGTGCTTATGCTTCTAAAGCTAACAAGGCTAGAAAGAAAATGCTATTTGAACTAGGTGATCTAGTATGAGTACACCTTCGCAAAGAACGCTTTCTGGAGAAGCGTAAATCCAAATTGATGCCCGGTGGTGATGATCCTTTTAAAGTACTTTCCAAGATCAATGATAATGTTTTGTTTCTTCGAGATTCTTATATTACGTTAAATGAGAATAACATACTACCTAATGCAAATATGTTATGTCTTCTCAGATTTGAAGCAACAGAAGATCCAGTGGAGAAGGACCAACCTGCAACGAGTCATAAGAAGACGAGTCCATGCAGGCAAGGAGCTATGATATATGTGTCCAAGGATTTCTCAACCAAGCAGCCATCAAATCAATGGAAGGACACGTGACCACAGATCTCATGGTGTGCACAAGATGTGGCCTGCGTGCCCAAAGGGAGACCGAGTCCATCTCAATCTCGGTCTTGTAATAGGATAGGGGCATAGCCCGAAATTAAAGGAAACATATTGCTAAATTTTAGTAATTGGATTAGGAAACCTTGACCGAATAAGAGATTGATTCGGCCAAGACTTTCCTTGCGTGAGTTCGGGGAAACACCATAAAACTCCCTTGTATCCCCTTTGTTTGAGACAGACCACGTTCGAGAAAAATCAATCTATAAAGTCTGTTTGAGTTCAACATTGCTGCTGAAGTTCCATAGGGAATTCGGAGTGATTTCTTCAATCAAGATCGTTCAGCCTTTCCGCTGGGAATTGGATGCACGATAGATCTTCGCTTGGTGGTCGGCGAAATCAACACGTGTGTTTTGACGGATTAAAAAGTATTCGTCCCTTGCATTGGCATTGGAGGATCATTACGATTCATCAAGACCTCGTGAGTATCCATCCTACATCGAGAAGATCGAGCGACCCCATATCATGTATTCTTTCTAGGTGCTAATACATTTTCCTCATTTGGACAACAAAATACATTAAGACTTTATGCCAACCTTCCAAACAGTCGAAAGTACATTATTTATTAGGACATGGGTATAATAAATATGTACTCTCTTGTTACAACATCAATTTATTTTTCCCATTGTTTAAGTCACAAGTCATACGATTTTCACGCGTATACGCGCGCATGTATGCGCGTGTGTGACTAGACAGAACCCTCCACATACCATCTCTATCGATATTCAAGGAGTGGTGATAACTCTACCTTATAAATTGGTCTTCCTCACTTTGCTTTAGCAATATAGTACTAAATCATGCATGTTTTGGAATTAAAAAAATGAGCCATAATTAAATAGGCAATTTCTAACAGTTTGTTGCACGCTTATTTTTTATCCAAGCCATGAAAGCCTCTTAAGTCACAGTTGGAAGGCTGACACAGCTTAAGGTTCCTCGTTTTACCAGCACAACCTATTTTGCTAAACCGCGATTATCATGCACAGTCCAGTCTGGTCAAAACATCGCCTTCTACATGAGAATCAATAGCACTAGAAGTCCGCGATGCCAAAGAGCTCGGCCAACACACGCGTCGAGAGAAAAAGAAGCGGACGCAGAACGGCACACCGAAACCGCGCCCCGCTATCATCGCACCAGAGAGCTCTATCGCTCGCAATTTACACGCGCCCCGCACAGCGTGGAAGCAAGGACGCACGAGGCAGACGTGGCTAGCCTGTCCGGCGGAGAGTCCCAGCGTATAATATGGAGATTATTCCTGGCCCACCCTTACTTAGAAGCTACATACAGTTGCCCACCGCTCAGGCCTCTAGTTGCTTTACAACTAAATATCTATCGTACAGCTATGCACAAATGAAACGAGCTATAGGAAAACCTTCAAAACAAAGGACTTCTCGACACAGCACGACCAAGATCATGGGAGGTCTCGAAAGGGTCCTTAATGCAAATGAGATGCCTGTCGTTCCCAAGTCCTTCGTATGCCTGCTAAGAACAAAGAAAAATAGGGTGAGGAAAAACAATTTCTCAAGCTACTTGGTGTTCCACTGTATAATAAAGAAAAACGGAAGCTACTTCACTTGCATGCTCAATTGTTCATAATTCACTAATTGGGTATGGGAAGAGAAACTACCATACTAAATGTGAATGCAGAATAAATGCTGCTGCACACAATTAGGCATCATGAGATTCAAACAGGAACAAGAGAACAAAAGTTCAGCACAACGAAAGAATTTTATGGTAATAAAAGTATTGGTACGTGTGCTACAGTCCTTTTATGAGTATTAGATCATAACATTACACATCTCGCGGCGAGGCAGCTCGTCCTCGAGCTACGGTGGTGGCCCCAGTTGAGACCTTCTGCGCTTCACTGTTAATCTTCAATTTTTCTAAGAGGGATGGTGTGGCACTGGAAGCCATAGTGAGTGGCTCTGGTACCAATTATTGTAAACTAGCATAAGGAGATAATCATATATCGGAGAGAGGTCTGGACGGCGATAACTTGAAGTAGAACGGCTAGGCGAAAAAGGGCACTGATTGAGAGAGGAATAAATCTAGAATAGTTGGTTAAGGCAACGATCACGACTGGACTTTAGGAAATAGAGACTTATTTATTCATCTTTACTTGATTCATAATGGATACATTCTATCCCTTTTATAGGGGCGATCCGACTTGACTCCTCAAAAATAATCTATAAAGAAATTTATATCTGTTGAAGTATAAGTGAATTGTCCATCTTTCCTCATCAGCTTAAGCTTTTGAGTGAACTGGTTGGTGCAAGAAACTCAATATGGTATCAGAGCCAAGAGGTCCCGAGTTCAAAACCTGGCTGACGCAAGTAAAAAAAAATTAATTGCAGTCCATTTCTATGCCACGTATTAGGCCTAAGGGAGCCTACACGTGAGGGGGAGTGTTAAAGTATAAGTGAATTGTCCATCTTTCCTCATCAGCTTAAGCTTTTGGGTGAACTGGTTGGTGCAAGAAACTCAATAATGAAAGCTTATGGAATTCTATATATTGATTAGGGGCCAAAGGTTACATATATATAGACAAGGAGGACCCGGTTGGTTTATGGAAACATGACCACCGTGGGATCTCCTTGCCTAATATAAGAGCAATCAATCTATAATAGCCATAATAGGCCAAGGGCCCATATATAGTCGTCTAACCATATATAGTCGTCTAACACCCCATGATCGGGCGTCTATACAAACGCTCGACCGGACCGAATTTTGAAAGACTGTCGATGGTAGGCCCTTGGTGAAGATGTCGGCATACTGGGATGACGTCGGCACGTGAAGAACACGGACAGCACCAATGGCGACACGCTCCCGAACAAAATGAAGATCAATCTCAATGTGTTTGGTGCGTTGGTCTTGAACCGGGTTGGAAGACATGTAGACGGCGATGTTGTCGCAATAAACCAAGGTAGCCTTGCTTTGGGTGGGGAGTGGAGCTCACATAGAAGTTGGCGCAACCAGGATGCCTCAGCCACGGCATTGGCAACTCCACGATACTCGGCCGGCTACTGGACACAGAGCGAGTTCGGCGCTTGGAGGACCAGGAGACGAGGCTATCCCCGAGAAACACGGCATAGCCTGAGGTGGACTTGCGTGTAGAGATGGCAACGGGTAAATACCCATCGGTATTGCCATTCCATACCGTGCCGCTAGGTGTAAATTTACCCGTCGGGTTACCCGTATCCGCACGCGGTAGGAAAATTTACCCACTGCACGTACCGCGCGGGTATTACTACCCGACGGGTAACCCGCACCCATAAGCATACCCGGTTCAACACATAAGAATATCATCAATTTAGACATTTATTAATCACACATGCCAAGCACAAAAGCGTCTAATGATCAAAATTAGTACATCACATAAACATACTTGACATGACCATATCAACATATGACAAACAAATAAACAATCAACAACAAGTAGATAATAAAATTAACATTTGAGTGAGATGTCTAGTTGTCTAATGCGGGTATTCATTACTCATGGGTAGGCGGTATGGGTAGTATATACCACACCCGCACCTACCTACCCGTGAGTAGAGGATTTCGCCAATAACATACCCATGGGTACATAAAATTTTCCATACCCGTCTCTTTATCGGGTAAAACCCGTCGGTATTCGGTGTCGGTACCATTGCCATCTCTACTTGCGTGTGTCAGGACAGCCGGCCCAGTCGGCGTCGGAGTAAACCACCAGATCAAACTGTGCTGAGGGTCGAATGAGCAGCCCGAGGTGAAGAGTACCACGTATATACCGCAGGATGCGCTTTAGAGCTGCAAGGTGAGGCTCCCGAGGGTCATGCATGTGGAGGCGGACTGCAGACGGCGTGGGAGGCGTCGGGCGAGTGAAGGTGAGGTCTTGCAAGGCACCGGCCAGTTCAAAATCTGTGGCGTCACCGACAGGAGCACCATCCAGGGCCGAGACCTTGAGCAAGTATCTCACCGGGTGGAGCGGGGTGTACACTCGACCATGCCCGCACGGCCGAGAATCTCTGCATGTCTTGTCATTGCGTGAGAAAGAGACCATCGGTCCGTGGCGAACACGCATCCCGAGGAAGTGATGAAGGTCACCCAAGTCCTTCATCGAAAACTCCCGTTGGAGAGCATAAGCAGTCTTGTTGGAGGAGTGCGGTCGGCGAAGCGGTGAGGGCGATGTCATCCACGTGAGCGATGGGTAAATAGTGTCGATCGCGGCGAACACGAAGAGCGAGGTGTCGACTTGGCTTCCACAAACCCGAGAGACCGTAGGTCGCAAACGGCAGTACCATGCGGGCGCCCGCTTGAGACCGTAGAGAGCAGTTCGACGGCGGGCGTGGTCCGGATGACCGGAATCCTCAAATCGGGGTGAACACGATACACCGCCTCATGAAGAGTGCCGTAGGAAATCTTCACATCGAGTTGACGAACGGGCGATTAGAGAGAGCCGAGATAGAACAATCAGTATAGTGGTGGTTTGACGACGGGTGAAGGTTTCGCAAAATCAGCGCCGTCATTGGGTGAAGCCGCGAAGAACCCAATGAGCTTTATAGCGTTCAATGAGCCATCGACCTTCAACTTGTGTTTGAAGATCCATTTCCGGTGACCACATTTGTGCCGGAGGCGTGGAACTAGATCCCGGTGTTGTTACGAAGAAGGCGACATGCTCCTCCAAAGATGGCGGCTCGCCAACGTGGGTCGCAAGAGCGACACGATATGTCTTGACACAGAGACATTGTTGCGATATGGTAGACCGCAGAAGCCGATCTCGCATTTATACAGTGGTCATGAGATGTTGATTGACCACCGGGAATGGCTATGGCACCTTCGGAAGGGGTGCGGGAGCGGCCGGCGACGAGCGTGAGGGCGCCGGCGGAGCCGGGCGACAAGGCTAAACACCTTGGTGATAGCAGGCGCGACGGCGCCGGACGACCGCATGTGGTCGCAAGGAGACGCGGGCCGCACGTGGTCGCTTGGGGGACGTCGAGATGGCTGCACCGCACGTGGTTGTCTTGGCGAGGGAGCTGGTGACGCCGTAGGAAGGGCGCCAGAGGGCACTACCGCACGTGGCAGTGCGGGGGGCTGCAGGTCAGCTGGAGGCGTCGAAGAAGTCGGTGATGTTCACCGCAATGTAATAACACCGTCGGGCCTATGGGCACTGGCGGGTTTAGTGAAGGTATCCAAGAACTCAAACTCAGGGAGAGGGTGTGTTGGGTCGCTCGGCAAAAGGAAAAGAAGACTCGTCGAAGATCACATGCCGAGAAATGATGATCTTGTTGGAGTCGGTGTCAAGGCGGTATCCTTTATGATGAGCGAGTAGCCAAGAAAACACACGTGGAGCGCGAGGCGGTTTGTGGACAGTTGTGGCAGATAGGTTGGGATAACATCGACAACCGAAGACGCGCAGGTGATCATACGCTGGAGGAGAGCCAAATAAGGCTTCAAGTGGCGTACGGGAGCGCATCGTCTTGGTTGGTAAGATGTTGAGAAGCATGGTGGCGGTGTTCAGGGCCTCTATCCGATGGCGAGGTGGAAGAGGGCACGAAAAGAAGAGATCGAACAATATTGTTGAGGAGCGAATGGCCCTCGGCCTTCCCATTCGGCGGACGTGTAAGGGCACGACATCACGAAGGTGAGTCTGTGAGTGAGGAAGAAGGTGCGGTGCTGGGTTGTCAAACTCGCGCCATTGTCGCATTGACGGACTTGATGTAGCATCAAGCGTGTGGAAACAAGAGCAAAGAAATTAGGCGGGGTGGTGAGCGTGTCGGACTTGGTAGTAAAGGAAATGTCCACATGTAGTGAGAGCAATCGTCGAGAATGACTAAATAATATTTGAAACCGGATACACTAGGAACTGGCGAGGTCCATAAATCACAATGTATAAGATCAAAAATAAATGAGGCACGGGATGCTGACACAGGAAAAGGGAGACGTATATGACGTCCTAGCTGACAACCATGACATATAGATTGTCTAATTTCTTTATTGCGAGCCATAAGTTTGGATAGAGTCTCGAATCCGGATGGCCGAGACGAGCGGTGCCATAGGGTGGTCGCGGAGGATGCGATGCGATGGCGAGGTGTGCGGCGAGGAGGGATGGTGTGCGGAAGGTCGAAGAGGGTACAACGGCCGGAGCTATTGCACACAGTAATCACTCTGTGTCGCAGATCCTTCACGTAACAACCAGCGGGGTCAAATTCGACGGAGCAATTATTGTCGGAAGTGAATTGGCGTCCGGAAATTAAATTCTTAATAAGCCCAGGTGAAACAAGGACATTATTAAGGCATAATGAACCGTGAAGATGAGTCATGTGCGGAGGAGGTGACGCAGGCGGTGAGGCTCAGGTCGACAATAATTGAAGGTGGAATAGGATCTGCGAGGAAGAGGTGGAGGAGAGTGTCTGAGTCGGAGGTCATATGCGAGGTGGCGCGGTGTCGAAGATCAATCGTGTTCTTTGAGGTGGGGTCGTGACACGGTGTTGAAGGAGGAAGCAAGTCCTGTGCATCCCGGGATGGCGTCTTGCGGTGGGGTAGTAGTGGCGGGAGGAGCATCCCACGACCCACAGGCGCCGGGAGGAGCGACCATCAGTGCTGGCCCGGCCACAAGGGCTGCTGGTGAGTGCTGTGGGCATGGAGAACAGGCGCGGATTGGAGCCATGGGAGGACGATTCCCGTGCCACATGTTGATGGAGCGACCACGGCTGTAGAAGTTGGGCCACGGCCACCGGGGAGGGCTTGTTGGTCTTTGTCGTGGGCGCCGAACCGGGGCGGGTGTGCAGTGTCGCCCCTTGCCTTTGCCGCCGCGGTTGCCACGTTTGTCGCCTTTGCCGGAGTTCCTGGAGTTGTTGTTGGTGCGAGAAGCCCTTTGGAAGGTGCGGCCGACTTCTTGGGTTCTTGATGAAGACGAGCGAGCCGGCGGCACCGGTGGCGATGAGGCGGTGGGCGGGCGTCGGCGATGGGCGGATTGAGCTCCTCAAGGAGGAGGTCGATGCAGGCCGCCGGGAAGGTGAGGAACGGATGCCTGGCGAAGATGAATGCCGATGGAGGCGAAACGCTCGTTGAGGCCGCGGATGGCGTTGAGGGCGAGTGTACGATCGGTGGCGACCTCCCCAAGTCGCCCAGAGCATCAGCCATGGACTTGAACTTGCGGCAGTAGTCGGTGATGGAGAGATCGCCCTGGACGAAGTTGCGAAAGGCGGCGTCGAGGTAGAGGGCTCGCTGCTCGCGATTGCCAAGGAACTGCTGTTCCAGGGCAAGCCAGATGGAGCGGGCAGTGGGGTGGTCTTCCCGGACAATCTCCTCAAGATCGGGAGAGATGGTGTCGTTGAGCCACGTCATGACGACACAGTCCATGCGCTCCCGTCGGGGAAGGTGTGTCAGCGACATCGGCGAGGACATGGTCTTTGGAGGAGAACTTCCCAGGACCGAAGCATCCGTGGCGCCACGGAGTAGTTACGGACTCCATGTCAAGGATGGCGGGACGAGGCTGCGAATGTTACGGACCCCGGCGGCTGCGCGTGGAGGTTGATGATGGCGGCGGCCGTGCGCCGTGAGGCGTCCCGAAGAGGCCGCCGCCGTCGTGGCGGACGAGGCGGCGTCGGCTTAGGGCTTGACGGCGGCTTAGCTTCCTTCAGCGGGCGCGGCTAGTCGTCCGCGCGGGCGGCGGCGGCGCGCGCGCTCTGGCGGCGGCCGCGGCCTCGCCGGCCGCTGGGCGCGGCGGCGGCGTCCGGCGGCCTCGTCGTCTGCCGGCGGAGATCTCGCGGGCGTGGGTGGCGGCGTCGTGCTCCTAGCGGCGGCCGCAGCCTCTGCTTTCGGCCGCCGGGCGTCTTGAAGGCGGCGTCGGCGGCCTCTGGCGGCGGCGGAGGTCCTACACTACTGTGCGCGTCGGCAGCAGGCTGGGCATGGTTTTTAACCTATAAAGGTAAGTCGACGCATCCACGGATCCGTCGCTTTGAAAGGCGGCGTGTGCGGCTCGGAGGTCGGCGGCGGCGTCCGGCGGCGGAGGAGGTCGGCGGCCGTCTCGATCCGGCGGTCGGCAGGAGGGAGCGGCGGTGGCCGGGCGACGGCGGCGTCTGGAGCGTCCGGATCCGGCGTCGGTCGGCAGAGAGGGCGAGACCGGACGGCGGCGGCGCGGCAGAGAGCCCGGCGGCGGTGGCTTCAGGCGGCGGAGGAGCCCGCTAGATCCGGCGACGAGGCGGCGCGTACAAAGCGGCAACAGCTGCTGCAATGCGTGGATCGACGAGGCGCGAATCGGCGGCGGATCGACGGGCCGGCGGATCGGCGACGAGCTGCAGCTCTGGCGACGAAGACCCAGGCGGTGGAGATCGGCGGCGACGAGGCGGACGTCCGGATGAGGGACGGCGGCGCTCGGATCTGGCGACGGCGGAGGGTCGGCGCTGGAGGTGCAATGGAAAGCAAGCGTCTTGCGCCATGCAGGGCGCGAGAGCTAGGTAGCGGAAGTTTAACCTAGGCGTCTGATACCATGAAAGCTTATGGAATTCTATATATTGATTAGGGGCCAAAGGTTACATATATATAGGCAAGGAGGACCCGGTTGGTTTATGGAAACATGACCACGGTGGGATCTCCTTGCCTAATATAAGAGCAATCAATCTATAATAGCCATAATAGGCCAAGGGCCCATATATAGCTGTCTAACCATATATAGCTGTCTAACAATATCTAACAATCCAATCTAATAATAACCTACTTAACTAATAGAAAAACACATAATAGATATATTCTTAAATAATAAACCATGTCTAATACGCTACGGCTCACAAAGACTCCACGCTACAATAACCACAACGAACAATACACGTGTGCTACAGTATCGCGCACGTAACATTATACCCCTCTTGGTGAAACAGCTCGTCCTCAAGCTGTAACGTAGAGTAACAAACTTCCCCGATGGGGGTGGGTGAATCTATTTGTGCATGATCTTCAACATCATCGTCATCTGCTCCATTAGATTGTCTAGTAGGGATAACTCGGTAGCAAAAGCCATGGTGTTGGCTCTGATATCAATTGTTGTAAACTAGCACAATAATTGGGTAATCATCCGTCGAAAAGAGATCAAACGACGACGACTTAAATTAGAATGACGCTAGATGAAAAAGGGCACCGATTGAGTGAAAAATAGATCAAGAATAATTTGGTCATGGGAGCGGTCAAGTTGGACTTTGGGGAATAGAGACTTGTTCATTCGTCTTTGCTTGATTTGTCTTGGATACATGCTATCCCTTTTATAGGGACGACTGATTTGACTCTAAGAAATAATTTATAAGGAAACTTATCTCTAATAATCCAATCTAATAATAACTTATCTAATTAATAGATAATACTAAACACCTGATAAATAGATTCCTAAATAACAAATCATGCCTAATATGCGTGCCGCTATAGTATCCATGCTACAAGAACTCAATACACGTATGCTACAAAGACCACACACGAAAGCAGAAAGGATGGTTTAACATGATGAATAAGTCTTTGTCTGCGGTCTTTGTCAAACATCCGCTTTAGCATCTAGGACGACTTTGCTTTAGCATCTAGGGCGACATCGCTTTAGACGAGATCGCTTTAGCATCCTTGACTAGCATCTAGGGCGAGATCAAGGACGGCATCCGCTTTAGCATCCTTAACTAGCATCTAGGACAACATCTAGGACAAGATCGCTTTAGCATCTAGGACAACATCTTAGCATATGCTTGGTCGGTTGGCGACCTATAAATATGTATCCCCAACCCCTCAGGTTGGTAAGGCATTGTGTGAGAAATAGAAAAAATTGCCCCATCTCCAAGTGTCTTCCTCTCCATGAGAGTAAGGATCTTGCTATCACCAACAGCAAGAGTCCAGCGAGTAACATAACATGCATATGATGGCATACCTAATGATCCTTCCGGTACGAATTGATATGACATCTTTTGTGTACTCATGCTGGTACACCCGGTAATGGAAAAGGGCCCAAAGCAGACTTGATACAGTCTGTTTGTTGTGAGCGCCATAGTTACTTAGTTTATCCACTTGATCAAAATAAGCACAATTATTATCATCCACAGTGACATAATAAGTAGCCTCCATTTCCTGGCAGCATTGACAATGTTAGTTGACAAACAAAAATAATGGTACCACTGTAGAACAAGCGATGAATAAGACACTACAAAGAATTGTTAGCGATCCGGCTCAACATCATTGTTTCTGCATGACCAGGGAAGCATCATTCTGCTATTTTGATTATCGAGAAATAAAAGGGATACTGACGGCAAGCACAAAAAATTTATAGTAGATGAATTTTTTGCACAGAAAAAGGTGATTTTTTTTACGAACTGAAGTGTGTTCATTCTTCTTGAGCCTAACCATATAAGGATAATATCATTCTTGTACAGTACTACAGCTTAAGTTCACCTTTCTAAATTGGATAATAAACAACGCAAAACATTGATACAAATCTAAACCTTCAGCAAGCAATTAATACAAAGAATAATAATCCAACAACACACATTTATTGGACCCAACCAAGTTAGTAATAATCCAACAGCACACATTTATTGGATCCAACCAAGTTAGCCTTTGAATAAATCATTTCTGAGCATTCTGACGATAAATAAGAGGACCATTAGCATGGTACATAAGACTTACGGCATTAAGCATTTATATGGTAAAGACTTAAAAGAGAGCATCAGCAAGCGTAATGGTGTGGATACAGCAATATGTAAACACAACAATCCCTAGAGACAACTTACACATATATGTTTTTGTAACTTCCTTCGCAGTTATGCTAACACTAGTCATTCATAACATCTAGTTTTTACATAGCAAATATTAAGTCCGAAATGCTGGATATCGTTAATTTTTCTGTAAAGTCAGTTACTGTCAAGTGTCAAATATAAAAGATTCAAAAGTTAAAGTTCGTTGTGTAATAATAATAAACACAAATGCAACGGCAGACACATATTAGTATGTAGCTGAATGTGAGTGTACCACAACTGCACTACTACAATCCAGATACCTGTAGACATGGGAGTATTCTTCTCAGCTGTAAGAGGTGGATGCACATTATTACATAGCTGAATGTAAAGGAAAGAATGAAATTCAGATCGTGATCACATAAAGATGAGAACAGCAATTTTTTAAAATTATTTGAAATGGACAACTTACGCATGACTAGAAAGGGTTCCTTGGTAAGTTCCATTTACATGCCGTGATTTAGCCCAATGCTTCACAATGAATGCTAATTGCTGTAATCTTTTATCTATTTGTGCGTAATCTTTCAGAAGTTTTGTGTTGCAACTGCTAAAGATTATTAACACATATATCACAGGAAAGCCCTGCATCCAGACCCATAAGCTTCACTATTGGGACCCTTGCTCGAGTTAATGCCTGCAAAATTTCATTAATTTGAGTGAGAAATTTAGCACACATGCTCAAATTCCATACTCATATTTTAGTGGTTCTCAAAACGAAAATGATTTGATATAAAAGTTATATTCCATGGTTCATAAAAACAGAATAGACAAATATATAGTCAATAGCTAACATAAAAACCTTCGTGAGATTGTTGTATGCAATACTTCATAAATCATAAAGGCTAAACTTTGATGCATAGTCCTGAGCTGATATTTGATGATTAAGCCAGGAAAAAAGATACGGCGGATCAGATGCCCAGGGATATGCTGCTGCTAATAATGTACCCAATGGGACAGCAGGGACATTAAGAGCTTGTGCAGGATGAACCTGATAAATAAACTCATTAGTTATTAGCCTATTGTTATTGACGACAACAAAGAAAGGAAGCACTTCAAAATTGAACATTCATAAACATTTTTATTGCTGCCATTTAGCTTTAACTCACAAGAGGCAGTAACATCTTCAGTGATGAATTGGACGTTGTGTAGTCAACCGAGGAAGCCAAAGTAACAATAGCTGCTAAATTGACGGAACTCCTTCAAAACCTTGGAGATTAGAGGAAAACAATGATAAAAATGATTACATCGAATGAATAGAGAGCTATCTAGTGGTGACACCGAATCACGGATGTAGAGAATATGGGGGCGGTGGCGTTACCTGAAGTTCGCGGCGAGGAGATATTGGCCGAATGTGAGGCTGAGGGAGGCGAGGACACCTGGGCGGGCGGTAAGCTCGTTGGCAGGGGTGGCGAGGAGTTCCAGCATGTACAGACCTCCGAGCGACGGTGACGGAGTGGTAGGAGCTGGTCAGGGACGGTGGTGGGAGCAGTGGCGGTATGGTGACCTCCAAGCGGCGGCGGTGACGGCGAGAGCGCTGGTGTGCGACGGCGACCGAGGAGCGCTGGCGTGGGGAGAGGCGATGTGACCGAGTGGCTCGGGGCTTGAATGGCTGAATGCGATTAGGGTTTGGGAGGCTATTAGCGATGGGAGATGGGCTGTCGTCTGTTGGGCCGGGATGGCCCCAACGTATTGACCAAGTATCGCAGCCTATCGAAAACGTGTCAGGGCATTTTATATTTTTTTTGGCTGAAATTCCATCGATACTTCTCGATACTGTATCATGCAGTATCAAGCCGTATCGCCATATTGTGTACGGGTACAGCTGGTCAGCCATATATCGGTGCTTCCTAGATAATAACATTGCCAAAGTGCGGACATTGCCTGTAACTTTGATTTCATTTTATAAAAAATGGAACTGGGGTCTCCCCTATGTTTCAATGAACGCGCCAGCCACCGTACGTAAAAAAATAAAAGAGGCGATAATTCGTGAGGAGCTTTTCAAAAAAAAAATCGGGGCGAAAACGTATTTTCGAGGAAGGTAAAGGGCTTTTCCGGGAAAAACAGGGGGCAAAAACGTATTTCCTAAAAAGGTGGAGGGGTTATTCGAAAAAACCGAGGATCAGACGTAAAAACCGGGGACCGTCGCGATTTCCAGCAGCGGGCGCTATCGAGCAAAATGGAGGGTGTAAAAAAATTTGTAAGGACCTTTTCGCGAGAACCGTGGACCCATCGCAATTTCAAGAAAGCACAGGTAAACACCTCCCCCGACCGTACGGTTATTCGCATGACACGCGCCGCGTGCGCGCTGGGGCGAGCGTCTTGTGAGGCGATGTGGAGGGCGCGTCGAGCGAGCGTTCCCCGAATTGTCTATGGGTGGGTATATCAGAGTAGGTCCATAGTAGCTCTATAGTTGTTGGTTTACATACAATTGCATCCTATTCATCCAGCAGGCCTAGCAAGATGCCACAACAATTGAATGAATGGTGCAAAACGTCTGTACTAGTATTGCTAGGTAGTTTCCCACAGTTGATTGTAACAGGATTTTCAATATTCATCGTCTTTACAACAACCATGGGTAACTGAATTATGACACATGGTAACAGGTCCATTACACTATGGCAGTACATTCCAATTCCATTGCTTCATCCTGCCTCACCATCTTCTCTAACCTCTTTTTACATCCCCATGCAAAAAAAAAAAATAGCATACACCTATAGAATTTTGATGCATACCTAATGTTATAAAAGCAATAACAGGTACTCAACTGGTAACCCCACCTTTTTGAGTTTATACATTTGTACTATTTCAAGGCATACCAAATCTTAGATGTATTCAAGGAGCAAATTAACATATTTTCAGAATTTATAGTTCATTCATTGGAGAATGGCAATGTGAATATTTTGTTCCTTGAAACAGCATATTTATGTGATTTTATATTACAGTTTTGCTATTGCACAATCGACTGAAATTGTTTTATCTCGGTCACGAAGTTGCACTCTTAGTCACCTAAAATTACAGTGTACTAATTCCTTCTCTCCTGAAGTTGCATTCTCAGTCACATAAACTTACAGTATAAAAAAATGACTGAAAATGAAGAGAAAAAATAGTTGCCTGTACACTATATTGTTTAGTCACCTGAAGTTACACTCTCAGTCACCTAAAGTTGCAGTGTACTAATTCCTTCCCTCCTGAAGTTGCACTCTCAGTCACCTAAAATTGTAGTATAAAAAGTGACTAAAGATGAAGAGAAAAAACAGTCACATATACAATAGTCACTCCCTATATTGTTTAGAAATGAGAATGCGTTACTAGAGTTCGTGAACCACAAACACAGGCCATATTGTTAATCTTGGTGATCTTGCTCAGATGTTAGACCGAATGCATTACTGTAGTATGAGAACCAAAGTACAGGTCAAATTGGTATTGTCCTGGTGATCTTGTTTAGAAATGAAACTATGTGATCAAATTTATTACTGTAGTACGAGAACCACAGCTCATAGCAAATTAGACATGACTGCCTTTAGTTGTTTAAATGTGAGACAAAAGAAGCAGATTAGAGCTCTCTAGAACAAACCAATCTGATGCACTTGGGAGGTGTAATTAACAGCTACATCTCATGGCTATGGGATAATTAAAATTTCATAACAAACTGCCAGGAAATATTCAATTTACCCTACTCCTTGAGCCATTTTTGCACCACAACACCCTTCGCCTCACCGATGCCCTCAATCACCGGAGGGCATGTTCTTTTAATTGCAGACTTATGGTTTTGGTGAAATTTTGAATTTTGGTGTTTTTGCGATAGAGATTATGAAGAGATACTAAACTTGCGATTTTGATTGAAACAGATGTTAGGCTTTTAACGTGTACTACAATTAACTTATAGATCCCGTCTTAAAAAAATACCCAATTTAAAAGTTAGGTACTGTAGTAAAAGCCAAAAACTGCTTTTAAAAGCTATAAAGAACAGACCAAGAATCTCCAACAACTGCTCAATTATAGCATCCTCCACCTTGCTGTAATCATCCTCTTCCTCATTTGCCCAGCAAATCTAACCTCGCTCTTCTGACATGATACATCAAAATTACTTGCCCATGCTCAAAACCTACCTCCCAGCTCGCTTCTGCAATCATCTTCTTACCTCTATCCCTCCTCACAACGGCGTCGACAGAACTGCTAGCATCTACTGTCACCTGGTGCTGTTCTTTCACTGGCATCTTACAGAACATCTCACGCACATTCGCATTGGGCAGCTTCCGAGAGGTATGACCCTTCCCCTCTTTATGGCCCTGCCACCTCTGCTCACTTTGCGGCATGTTTGTCAAGCAGGGTATCCTGCCACCTATGACCGGAGGCGTATGCTGCTCTCCAGAGTGTCCCGCCACCGAGGCCGGAGGCGTATGCTGCTCTCTATGTAGTGTCCTACCACCGTGACCGAGAAGTATGCTGCTCTCCATAGTGTCCCGCCACGTGTGACTATGGTGAAGGCGTATCTTGCTCTTCATGGAGTGTCGTGCCACCGTGACTATGATTTGGGCGTATCTTGCTCTACAGATTATCCTGCCACCTGTGACTGGAGGCGTATGTTGCTCTCCATGAAGTGTCATGCCACGGTGACTGTGATTGGAGCCACATGCAGTGGCGGACCTAAAAACAAATTTTAGGGAGACTAGTGGGGCATGTTGTTTAAAAGATAAACAAACTAAACATGAAGCAAACTATATTTTGCAATCTAAAATCACATATAATTAGAATATAGACACTGTAAAAATGCAAAATATAATAAAGATTGTACCTCGGTAATAGATAATGTACCTTCTAAAGCCCATAAATATATGTAAGCAGCTATCTGTACATCAAAATTAGCAAACTTAGTGATAAAATCAGAAATTGCATTTATGAATAGTTCTAAAGATTGAAAAAAAGGATGTAACATACCATTAGCTAGGATTGAGTACTAGTAGTACAAGTACGAGATAATAGCATTCTACGAGATTATATGCTTTGAAAGCATTTTCTAATTCTATCATAACCGAAGTTTCTAAAAATCTTTCGCTCAGTGTAGCATATCATCAAGTCACTGAACCACTTACAAGTCTCCCTCACCAGATAAGTTTCAATTTACCCCCTAACTCCCCATGTCACAGCAGCCCAACACCCCCCAACTCCAGTCTCTAGATCCACTCGGCCTCAGGCCTCTCCCACTCCCAGTCTCCCTCTCGGTCTCGGGTCACTCATGGGTGGGCCACCGGCACAGCAGACGGCACGGCACCGTTGGTCCCTCTGGCCGACCGACCTTCCCCAGCCTCGGATTGACTCCCCCTCACTTCTGACCTCTTCCTCTCCTGTTCGCAACCAGATCTGGCGCTAGGTGGCCGGCCAGTCGGCTGCTCGGCGTAACGGCGCGATGGCGGCACGGCACCCCACGCCTCCTTCGGTCGATGGACCTACCTCCAAAGTCCAGATCTGGCGCTAGGAAGCCACCGCCCACACGCCGCCACCCGATCACTCCTTCTCAGTGACTCGGCGCGTCGGCGCCCCCACGACTGTGCATCATACTACGGCAATGTACGACGTTGCACCGGTACGATCGCGGCTAGGTGCGGCGACATAACTTCAATGCAAATGACATGTTATGACAGCATGATATGGCCACAATTGATTCATTACGAATGTAACCACATGGACAACAATATGTAGAAAATAAGACATATAGCGTAGCATGGTATCTTTATTTAAAGGTAGATTAATTACCAAACATCAACAATTATGGTGGAGATAGTTAAATTAATAAGTTAAACTGTAGCAACAACCGCTATGTTTACTTACCTCTACCGAAGGGGCGAAGAGCTCAAGCACGGTCAGGAGCGAAACCACCTATTCACAAGTCACCACTCAGGACAAAAAATCAATATAACATTCATATCTTAAAGGAAAAAATGTCACTACACCCGAAACCCAACAACTCCCTCTCAAATTGCTATCCCAACGCTTAGCCTATTGCAGCGCTACTTGTCTTTTTCGTATTTTTTACCCATTGAACAAACCACAGAATTAAATAGCATTTTTTAAATCTATAGAATGAAAGCTACAACTTTCACGAAGACACCATAATTTTATTCCGCCATTAAAAGGGTGTAATCCGCAATAGAAAACAGATGACAGAATCTGCCCCTGAGTTCTGACTAGCGAGCTTCTACAAACCACCAGCGACAGTGCAATGCTCCAAAAATTATAATATTTTACCAGAAGCTACAATACAACATTATCTACAACTTCATTAGTATGAGTAAATTCATAAAAATCATTAGAGCCTCTGTATCTACCCAACTCACATGGCTACCACAAGGGAAGAGGAGGGTGGTGGGGATTGGGGAAAGGGGAGGGCACCTAGGGTTTGGGAGGAGGCGGTGGGCCAAGGAGAGAAATGAACTAGGCCTAGGAGGCTAACTTGGGCCCTAGGTGGGTGGTGGAAGGCCTGGCCTCCCTCTTTGGACGGCCCACCAACTCTTCTCCTTCTTTTTTTCTCTTTTTAGAGAAATTCGTAGCCCACACCCGCCTTCACGATTCAACGGAAGAAAAAGAAAACTTCGGGAATCTATTAAATACTTTTGGAAACGCTGAATCAATGTCTAGGGCATTACAAATTGTTTCAGATCGTGACGAGCCAATATGGAGTTGTCCAAGTGTGCTGGATATGTGAAAACAATTCTTGTCAAGATTAAAAGAAGATTGAGAAGATGCTCTACTATGCTAAAAAAGCAAACAAGATAAGGAAGAAGATGCTCTTTGAACCATGAGATTTGGTTTTGGTGTGTCGTGGCTACAGGCCAAACAGTAAAGAATGTGACTCGTAGAGGAGGAAGAGGAGAGCCAGATCTGTGGGAAAGTTGGTAAGAACGAGAGAACGCCCCTCCTCCTGCCCCTCCTGGGTGTTCATATACATGAGTGGGGTAGAATGGGAAATCATCATTCTATCCCTTAATACTTACAAAGGATGAAGGTACATTGGTATATTCCTCTACACTATCGGACCTATTACATATTAAGCCGTTACAAGGCCCAGTCACGGGAGGTTGGGTCACCCCACAAACAGGTGCATTTACGAAAGGAACGTTTCAAGAAAAGAATATCCAAGTTAATGCCTTGTGATGATGGTCCATTCAAAGTGCTAGAGAAGATTAATAATAATGTATATAAGATGGAGCTTCCGAGTGATAATTATATGGTGAGTTCTATATTTAATGTTTCTTGAGTTCTACAGAGCAAAAGATGACTCCTTCTCAAGAGGGGTAAGGATGATAAAGACATCCCTAGTAACACTACTCCTTCTGGTACACATGAACAGTACAGAGATACTACCCAAGCTCCAACTGGACCGATCACAAGAGCTCATGCCAATAAAATAAACCAATAGGTGAATTTGCTTCGTAACGAGTATAACTTGGTTTATACGAGAATTGGACACTATCTTATAACTCTACATTTACTGTTCTCATGTTTGACCGTATAAAAGGTCAAGTTTCTTGAAAGCCTATGAATGACCGTCATGCTATCTCTTGTCATGACAGTTTTTGTCCTGAAATGTGTGAGACCGTTACCAAAAAGTCATTTTCGAGAAGGACATTGATAAGTCGTTACCAAAAAGTTGTGGCACATACCACCCCAAGGTGAAAGCACAAAAACAGATGTTCAGTTCTGATATTTTTTTTCAATGAGTTGATCCGGCACAAATTGTTTGTTTTTGAAGATTTAAGAATAATGGCACGGAAGAAAATACTTATGTCTTGTGGAATGAGATAGACGATAGACCAGGAGGAAGAAATTCAGAAAGTTTATCCCTGTGATACGGTTTTCATGTGGTTTCTTGGAGCGCAAAGAAGGCAACAATATAGTGGCAGAGTGTAGTGATCCGGATCTGGTAATCTAAATCTTTTGTGTATTATGAGTTACTCTTTGGATCAATAGCTAACCCACATAATATAACATCAGAAAATATCATATTCATACATACGTATAAATAAAAAGGGTACTTAATATTAGATAAACATTCATAAATAGATCTTATGATCAAGTTTTATAGAACGGGTCGGCAGGCCAAATAGAATTATTCACAATAAAGCAACGGAAAGTAAATAAATAAAAAGGGGCTCCATGATCTGCCACAGAAAATCAACCTACCACGCAAGCAAATAAATAAATCAAGAATTTAGTGCTAGCCTTAAATCCTCCGATACACCTCTACTTTAGATGAGTTTCTCTTGCTTGGTTTTTTAGTGTATGTTCTCTATGGCCACACATCATGACTTTATGTAATCCCCTTGTCCTCCTTCGGAGAAAGAGTAAGGGACTATTTGGTTTGTTGCTAAACCTTACCACACTTTTGCCACATTCCAGGTTAGACAAGTTTAACCGACTTAGGCGCCCGTTTGGTTCATAGCCACACCTGTGGCAAGATTCTTTTTCTGCCAACTGAGTCCCATGCGTTAGTGACCCCAAAAAAAAGTGTGGCAAGATTCCATCTGCCAGCCAAAGTGTGGCTTCAATTTTGATGACCTAACCTTAGGTGAGTTTGGCAAAAAAATGTTATGGCAAGCTTTGACAACCTTAGTATATAAACCAAACAGACCCTAACAATACTAATCCTAATAAGATTATTGTAGGAATCATTATAGCACACATTTTCAAGTCCCAATAGGATTACAACATCACCTCTTTCTCAACACTATAACACCATTAGTTATGTATTTAGAGGGATGTCTTTTATGTATTTCTATAATTAATAAAGATATCTTACACTTGGTTTTTTTGCAGGATTCCTTAGGGTAGGAAAATTTCAACTTTTTTTTGCAATGGAGAAAACTCTCTCGGGAATTGGCATGTCAGGAATCAGGGATAACAACATGAACCCTTTGTGTATACCACACTAGTCCCATGATCAGTAACCAGGGCACGTAGTCAACATCATTGTACCATTTTATACACAAATAATTAAACAGAGTATAACATGATATTAAACAATCATAAATAGACCATTATAGTTGAGGTTTACAAACCAGGTCATGTAGGGCAAATACTTTTTAAAAGTTCTACAGCAGAAGATACATAAAGATGGGTAAGATAACTGGGCCCATATGGTATGCCATAGCCCACATGCAACCGACTAGGTTCACACCCTTGTATTCGTTTCCAGCATCATCTCCAAATCCAGCGGCGTAGAAGTAATCAGTTGTTGGATCCTCTTCTTCAATTGATAGTGTTCAACAAACAAGAGTGAATACTTTCGTACTCAGCAAGACTTACTTCAAATGATACTAGTTGCATGATTGGCAATGTAAAATGAATGGCAATTCTACCATGTTTCGTTGCTCAAAGCTACTTTTATACTTGCAATAATAATAGTAATTTGCAAACATTATTGAAATACAAATTTTACATAAAAAATAATTTACGTAATCATAAAAATAACATGGAAAGTGTAGGTCTCCACACTCACACTAGTAAGATGATCATCACCGCCGAGTTTTTCTCAAATGATCACCACTTGCCCAAAGTTTATTTCGAGAACATTTTCTTAAACCAAGATCTAACTAAGTGTAGTCTTTCCTTGCAATGCCTATAAGCAGGGCTCGGCTACTCGAATAGATCGAGATCTTACTCTGCAGAGAATGTGCAACTTTACATAGAAGATATAACCAACTCCTATCAAGCTAATGAACAATCAAAATAATAAAGTACAACTAAGAGGTTATAACATGGCTTTTCCGGTGCATCACCTCAACACTATCCCAGCCGCGCCTTACCTAAAAATAAAATTGGAGCGTCACACCTCTTTACCTATCATCTGCAACCATGTGCGATAAATATTGAGAGCTTAGCAAATTACTTAGCTAGATCCTTCCCACAAGGACGTGGTTGCACGAGATATGCTTGGATCTAGGGGTGAAAACGGATCGGATAGTTTCTGACCGATCCAGATGAAAACGAATACGGATTATGTCGGATCGGATTTTCTTCGGATAATTCTTGGATCAGAAACAAATACGGATTTTTTTTGTCGGAAACGAATACGAATACAATAGGCCTGATAACCGACAAATACGAATACGAATATGGATTATCCAGATAATACGGAATCGGATATCCGGGATTTCAGCCCAACATTGCCCAGCCCAAGCCAGCCTCTCTCATCTCCCCTACCACCAGCCCACTAGTCCAACCAAGCCATAAGCCTCTATTACCATTAGGCATTAGGTACCCTAGTTATATTAAATTACAAACACCACTAGCAAATATTTATGTTTATTAAAAATAAACTTAGTAATGTCGGTAGATTAAAATTTGCACCGATTAAATTAATGTACTACCATTTAAATCATTCTGATGTAAATTTAAATTCTTAATTAATTTATTAGTCACATGTAAATGGTATAAATCTATTAAGAATTATTTAGGACTTTAGAAAAAAATTAACTGCCATTTGAAAATTTAAAATATGTACAATGGTATGACTATTGTGGATAACAATACTTATACTTGTTTAGATTTCATTAATATTTTGACAAGATAAACTATTTAAGTGTTTTCATTTATTTTGGATGTATAGTTTAAGGGGTTTTCATGTTCCGATAAATATTCGTGACCTTATTCGTTTCGATTCGTATTTGCTCCATATTTGTATTTGATATTATTTGTATTTGTATCCGAAGTATCCGTACTCGTATCCGCATCCAAGAAAAAAAATATGAAAACAAATATGATAGAGGTATTATCCGTCTGTATTTGATCCGTTTGTATCCCTACTTGATCAACCACACTTAGGTTCAACCCTTAATCAACCCAGGAGAGACTACCATAGACTCGTCTCACACCAACATACCATTTGCCCAAGTCAACATCATTCTCAATTTTGTTTTCTCGACATATGTTTCCACAAGTACATTTCAAGCACCGGTGGCGGGAGCAGAGCACCCTGGTTTTGTGCCTTTGTTTGGTTAGCTTGGTACTAGTTGATAGGATAAGTAGTAGTTTGTGTAGCGCTTTCCAGGACTCTGATGATTGCATTGCAGTGCTCCAAGTTAGCTGATTATTGTAGTCTTATTCTTCTGTTTTTTTGTTGTAAGCTTATTTAGTAGGAAGCAATCTGTTGCCGCTTCCTCATCATCATTCATTTTTTTCAAACAAACTTGCAATAACAACATGAAAGTTAATGGAAAGGCATACTCCTATTTGTTCAGTACAGCACAATGTCCACTTCATTCTATGAAGGTTTGATTTGCTGTGCCTATGCTTCTTTGATTCTAGGAACTCTGTTAGCTAAGCTGCATTGAAATTATGCACAATTGCACAGAGATTTCTTCTCATGCAATTATGCACCTGTCTGTAGTGGTAGAACTAACAAGCTATACAATCATCTGCCAACTACCAAAACAGGGTTCTGTGTTCCCAAAAAATGCAACGGCCCAAGTCATGCCCAACAATGCCTAAACCCTAGCCAATAAAATCACCTCCCTAAACACAACATAAAAAACCCCTCTCCTTTCTCTCACCCTTTTCTTGTTCCCCTAATCCCCTTCCCTTCCGTTCGCAACTCAAAAAGCCACTTCAGTTAAAGAAATGGGAAAACTTCAAGATACACCGTTGCCGTAAGAAAATTATTCCTGTGAAATATTTTTATTCTGCTAGAAAAGGTCTCTCAACGATACATGTCTGCCATCAACTCGTCTCAAAACTTGGCCTAAGGTTACATTATTTTTACATTATTTGTTCTTTGGTTGGGAGGGGCCATAAACAGAAAGAAATGAAAGAATACACAGGTGGTGACGACGCTAACGTCATGAGTTTATTTATGTTATAACAGTAGGTCTGTCTCTTCCAGTGTAGTCCTTTAGCTTTGAAATAGACAGCGCTACGTCTGCATCAGAAATTATAGACAATTTAAGTGTTGGGATATGGCAAAAGGTTCGTATGAGAACAGAAGATAGAAGTAACCTATTAAAGCCTTCAAAGCTGTTTGAGCATAGAGATCATGCTTTGAGGCATCAGACTCAAATTGCTCAATGTACAAGCGGATTGTTGCTCCAGCAGATCCGGTTCCCTGTAAGAACAAAATTTATTGAATTGTAGAACAAGTTTTAACAAGTAAAAAACTTTCAAAAATCAGTGTTATGTCTATACCGAAAGGCGGAAGATAATACTGGATCCATCGGTGAAAACAAATCTAAGTCCTTGTTTGGATACAGTACTACCATCTACCTGTAATATTGAGAGGAAATGTCAACTTCTGCTAACCATTTCACAGAGAGAGAGAGACAGAGACAGAGACAGAGAGCCCACAGGATCAGTGTAACTGAAATCATCGGCAAACTGTAGGGTGTAATTTCCTGCAGCACAAGATCAATGGCATCACGCTTTCAGGATATTATCATCTATAGGGAAAATACAAGCGCAATTCTATACAAGAAGGCAGTATATCATGCAAACCAACCATATTTCTCTCCCGGTTTGCTTTTCACAATCAAATCTCTAAGGTGCTCCATCATCTTACTTGCACTGTCAGATTCACACTCCTGTACAAGTGAAGACCATGGGTTCATGGAAATTTCGGGGTTGGGTTAATGTGCCAGAAATTTTATTTGGTGGTTACATAAGATATATGCTCGTAAATATATAATTTCAGGAATCCATTTGATGAAATACCTCATAATCATATCTGGAAAAGAAATTCCTGCCATAGGCTGCCCAGTGCTCCCTAGCTACATCTTCCACTGAGACTAGTCTCTCCCCGACCTTCTTATCCTTGTTTCGGTGTGCAAGTATGGAGAGCCAAGCCAGAACAGCCCTGAAGTCCAGGATTGACCAAGAGTAATACTTGCTTACAGACACTCCTCGAGAAAAAATATGAAGCATGTGATAGTACAAAACTCTGATGAATTTCCTCTGTTTGGCTTTCCCAAGCAAAGATTGATTTCTAGGACACTTGGGATATCTAAAGAAAGTTACAGCCATGTGTGAATAATTTAGTTACAGCTAGGAGCCCATGGGGCAACCTAATATGCCTGTCTAACATCCCCCCGCAGTTGAAGCGTCCGCACCTCGGACGTTTAGACTGGACCTGAATTCACTAAAGACCGAAGACGGGAGGCCCTTGGTGAAGATGTCGGCATACTGTGCAGTGGTGGGAACATGCAGTACGCGGACATCGCCAAGTGCCACTTTTTCGCGAACGAAGTGAAGGTCAATCTCAATGTGCTTGGTGCGCTGATGCTAGACTGGATTGGAGGACATATAGACTGAACTGATGTTGTCGCAATACACCAAGGTAGCCTGTTGAAGTGGGGTATGTAGTTCCATCAGTAGGTAGCGTAGCCAGGAGGCCTCGGCAACAACATTGGCCACAGCACGATACTCAGCCTCTGCGCTGGAGCGGGACACCGTGTTCTGACGTTTGGAGGACCAGGAGACTAGGTTATCTCCGAGAAACACGGCATAGCCCGAGGTGGACTTGCGCGTGTCCGGGCAACCAGCCCAGTCAGCATCAGAGTAAACCACTAGGTCAGACTGTGAGGATGGCTGAAGTGCCTCGAATATACCGAAGAATCCGCTTGAGGGCAGCAAGGTGGGGCTCGCGAGGGTCGTGCATATGAAGGCACACCTGCTGAACTGCATAGGATATGTCCGGCCTGGTGAAGGTGAGATACTGTAGGGCCCCTGCTAAACTCCAGAAGTCACTGGGATCACTGACAGGGACACCAGTGGAGGCGGACACCTTTGGATTGGTGTTCACAGGGGTGGAGCATGATTTGCAATCTGTCATGCCTGCTTGCTCCAGGATGTCCATCATGTACTGACACTGTGAGAGGAGTAGACCACCATGAGACTTCTGCACATGCATCCCCAAAAAATGATGAAGCTCACCAAGATCCTTCATAGAGAACTCCCGTTGTAAGGCAGTGATGATGTAGCAGAGCTCGGCAGAGGAGGCGGTGAGAACGATGTCATCAACATAAAGAAGCAAATAGACAATCTCAGTGCCTCGGTTGTACACAAACAGCGATGTGTCAGACTTGGTCTCAGTGAACCCAAGGGAGAGCAGATAGGTAGCAAACCTGTTATACCATGCACGGGGGGCCTGTTTGAGACCATAGAGTGATTTGTTCAGGCGGCAGACAAACTCCGGATGAGTAGCATACTCGAACCCGGATGGTTGTGAACAATAAACCGTCTCAGACAAGGTCCCATGAAGAAAGGCGTTCTTCACGTCAAGTTGATGAATCGCCACTTTGCACGAAAGAGCAAGAGACGAGACTATCCGCACGGTGGCGGCTTCTAGCGGATCGAATGTCTCGGCGAAATCCACTCCCGGGCGTTGTGTAAAACCACGCAGCACCCATCGCGCTTTGTAGCGCTCGAGAGAACCATCTGCCTGAAGTTTGTGCTTGAAGATCCATTTACCGGTGTGACATTAGCCTTGTGTGGTTGAGGAACTAAGGCCCTGTATTGTTCTCGAAGAAGAGCACGGTACTCCTCCATAGCGGCCTGCCAATTAGGGTCAGCAATGGCACTACGGTAGGTCTTCGGGAGCGGCGAAAGCGGAGTGGCGACAAAGAGAGCAGGCACTCGGAAACCACTCTTGGCCCGAGTGGTCATGGCGTGGTTGTTTGTCACCGGGGGAACAGGGACCGCGCTCTGCTGTGATGATGGAGATCCAGCAGGTGCAAGGGCAACAGTGGGCGAGGCAGGTGCTGTCGGGGTTGCTGCGGTTCACCTGGAGTAGACAAACGGGCGGTGGTGACAAGGAAGCAGCCGGTGCCGGGACGTCCGCAGGGGCACAAGGCTGATCCGGTTGAGGAAGCGCCGGGGCCGCACGTGGCTGTGCGGGTGCCGTCTCCATCATAGTCGCAGCATCAGGGAGCGCGCGCAATGACGAGGCAGTAGTGGGCGTTGATGCGGCGGATGGACCTGCAGTGAGAAAAGAAGCTTGGCCTATAGGAGTAGGCAAAACATCAGTGAAATCCTCCAAGAAAGCAAGCTCCGCAGGGGATTGCTGCCGCTGCTTGGCAAGGGGAAAAGAATTCTCGTCAAAGACAACATGGCGAGAAATAATGAGCCGATTGGGAGCAAGGTCAAGACAACGATATCCTTTGTGATGAGGGGAATATCCAAGGAAGACGCACAACACCGAGCGCGGAGCAAGTTTGTGAATTGCTGTTGCGGATAAATTTGGGTAGCATGCGCAACCGAAGACACGAAGATGATGATATGAGGGAGATTTACCGTGGAGGGCAAAGTATGGTGTGGAGGAACTAAGTGTCTTGGTTGGCAGAAGGTTGATGAGATAGGTGGCGGTGTTGAGGGTAGAGGGGACCAGTGCTATTGCATCTGACGATCACCTTCTGAGACTTGAGATCCTTCACAGAACAACCAGCGGGATCAAATTCAACAGAGCAATTGTTGTCAGTGGTGAACTGGCGAACGGAAATCAGATTCTTAACAAGACTTGGAGAAACAAGAACATTGTTAAGTCGATGTGAACCCGAAAGGTGAGTTGCACCCGTGGTGGTGACGGGGAGTAAAGACCCGTTACCGACAACAATGGAAGAATGAACTGAATTCCGCGGGGAGAAAATGTGAGAGAGTACCAGCATCGGATGTCATGTGGGAGGTGGTACTGGAGTCGAAGTACCAGTCATGTTGCGGAGGCGGCTGGAGAGACATGGTGTTGAAAGTGGACGCTAGAGACTGCTGATCCCAGGAGGGCAAACCACCGGTGGTATTGTAGGGAAATGGCGGAGGGACAGCCCATTGGCCCTGGCCACCGGCGAGAAGAGCGTGCGGTTGCGGGGCAAATAGGGCCTGCTGGTGTTGAGCCAGAAGAGCCTGGTACAACGAACCACCCATGGGCGCCGCTGAAGAGGCGCCACAGGTGGTGGTGTGACCGACCACATGTAGATGGAGCCGGCCCAGGGATGGTGAAAGGAGGCCAAGGCCGTCGGCGGCTCTCGCCCTCCCGTCCGCGGCTGCTGAGGAAGCCCACCGTCAAAGCCGGTGCCAGCGGTGGAGCTACTGCCAGAGCGCCCGCGGCGTTTGCCACGTTTGCCTCGGGAAGCAGACTTGGAGGTCCCATCGAGCCGAAACCGTGAAGGAAGCGGTTGTCGGTTGGAGCAGGCGAGGATGCAAAATCGCCGGTAGTGGTGATAAGGGCGATGGAGGGTGCCGTTGTGCGATGCACCAGGTTGAGTTCCTCCAAAAGAAGGTCGGCGCGGGCCTCCAGGAAGGTGGGGAAACGTCGACTACGTTGGAGATGAAGACCAATGGCGAAGAAGCTCTCGTTGAGGCCACGGATGACATGGAGCACCAGGGTGCGGTAGGAGAAGTGCTCGCCGAGGTCACCAAGATCATCAGCCATGCACTTCAGCTGTTGGCAATAGTCGGTGATCGACAGATCGCCTTGACTGAAGTTGCGGAATCTGGCCTCCAGGAGAAGAGCTTGCGCCTCACGGTTGCCGAGAAATTGAGTCTCAATGGCAAGCCAGGTAGCTCGAGCTGTGGAGCCGCGCTCCATGACGATCCTGGTGAGGTCGGTGGAAGTTGTTCGAAGATCCAAGATCGAACCACGCAATCCATGCGCAGCCAATCAGGGGAGGTTAGTGCAGCGACGTCGCGAAGAATATGATCCTCCAGAGAATATTTGCCCACGGCAAGGAGAAAGAGTTCTCGCCACTGGGTATAATTACCGGAGGACATGTCGAGGACGATGGGGACCGAGACCGGGCGTTACGGGCGGCAACGGCACAGGCATGGAGATTGAGGACAACGGCGGCCTCATGAAGGAGCATGGCGTTTTGGGCGTCGTGGGCACCGCCGAGCGATGCGTGCGGGCGGCGTCCTCGCGGGGGGGCGGCGGCATCGGCCGCGGGCGCGGCGCTGCGCCGGCGCATCTCGGCGGCGCGGCGCCACGATCACGCTCTGGGTCGCCGCGGCGGCCTCGCGTTCGACCTCCGCGGCAATCGCGAGGGCTCGCTCCCGCGGCTTGGCGGCGCGACGCGATCGATCGATCGCGGCGGCGGCGGCCGATCGGGATCCTCTGCGGGAAGGCGCCGCGCCGGCGGCGATGCGCGCAGGCGGCGGCGGCTGGGAGAAGGAGCGGCGGGAGGGAGTCCAGCCATGAGGAGTGGGCGCGAGACGAGGGGTCGTCCGCAAGACGCAGCGACAGATATGCCGAGGAAGAAGTGCAGTGCTCCGAGATCCGCTATGGCGAACTCGAGCGGCCGACCGGTGATCTGCTGGAGGAGCGTTGTAGAGGAGGCGGTGAGGATGATGTCGTCGACGTACAACAGTAGGTAAGCCATGTCAGTCCCCTGACAAAGGATGAATAGGGACGTGTCGGAGGAGGATGTGACGAATCTGAGGCGACGAATGTAAGTGGCAAACCGCTGGTACCACGCCCGAGGAGCCTGCTTCAAACCATAGAGTGATTTCTGAAGAAGACACACATGGTTAGGATGAGCCGGATCCACAAAGCCGGGTGGCTGCTGGCAGTAAACTGTCTCGTCAAGTGAGGCGTGGAGGAAAGCATTCTTGACGTCAAGTTGATGAATTGGCCAGGAGCGGGAAGTGGCGATGGAGAGAACGATGATTAATGGTTGCTTGCTTGACCATCGGATGAAGGTCTCGTCATAGTCGACGCCGATTTGTTGAGAGAAACCGCGAACTACCCAGCGCGCTTTATAGCGAGCTAGTCTGCCGTCGGAGTGGAACTTGTGTTTGAAAATCCATTTGCTGGAGACAATGTTGGCGCCTAGTGGGCGAGGGACAAGACACCAGGTGTTGTTGTCCATGAGAGCTTTGTACTCATCTTCCATCGCAGCGCGCCAATTTGGATCTGTGAGGGCACTGCGAGAGGTAGCTGGAATAGGAGATGTCGTGGTCTGCTAAGCCGTCAGGGAGAAGAGCTCCATGGAAGGGTCAGTAGCGGCCCAAGACCGCGTCACCATCTGGTGGGGCACGTCTAGTGATGAGAGCCCGGCTAATGGTGCTGCCGCATGAGGTCGTCTGGTGTATACCAGTTGCACAGGCGGTGGGAGCGGTGCAGTAGGAGCTCCATCGGCACCGGTGATGTCCGACGGTGGGGAGGTCAACGACCGCTCGACACCGGAGGGTGGAGCTATCGTTGGAGTAGTCGGTGCGGCTGATAGTGTTGCCGTAAGTGGCCGTCTGGTGTAGACGAGTTGTACGGGCGGACGGAGTGGAGCGGCAGAAACTCCAGCGGCGTCGGTGGTGGCCGATGGCGAGGATGGCAGCGACCGCTCGACACCCGAGGGTGGAGCTATCGCTGAAGGAACTGATGGATAAGTCTCTGTGTTGCCTGGTGCTTGTGGGGCTGCAGCACATGGTGTTTTTTTCGTTTTTGCTTTGCTGCCTTTCAAGGACAGCATCTTAGGACAAGCATCTTAGGACAGCATCTTAGGACAAGCATCTTAGGACAGCATCTTTCTAGGACAGCATCTTAGCATCTTAGACTAGCATCTAGGACAGCATCTTAGCATCTAGGACAGCATCTTAGACTAGCATCTTAGCATATGCTTGGCTGGTTAGCAGCCTATAAATTTGTATCCCCAACCCCTCAGGTTGGCATGGCATTGTGTGAGAAATAAAGCCTAGAAAATTGCCCCACCTCCAAGTGTCATCCTCTCGATGAGAGTAAGGATCTTGCTATCACCAAGAGCAAGAATCTAGCGACTAACAAGTGGTATCAGAGTTACACTATCCTGTAGCCTGAGCATCTCCTGCTCAATCCCTTCTCTTGCGTCGCTTCCGGCCTCGCAGCACCACAACTAGCGGCGGCAGCTCAGGTGCCTCGCTCACTCTTCCCCGGTTCGACGGCGGCGGCTCATCGAGGCGCTCTCTCTCACGCAGTCCCGGTGGCGCGCCATGTCCGCAGGCAGTCTCGGCCTTCGAGCCTCGAGACGGCGGCGGCGAACTCGCTGGCGTAGGAACGAGAGCGAGCGGCGGCGGCAGCAGCCGCCGTGACGGCGAAAGGCGTCAAAGGCCGGCGGCGGCGGGCGGCGGCGGCCAGAGCGGAGGTGGAAGCGGCGGCGGCAGATGCGGCGCGTCGCAACAATGGAGGTCGAGGTTCACGGCGGCAAAGAATAAGCGCTCCATCTCTGCCGATGACAGCGCCAACACGAACCTTGAGTTGTTGGAGAAGGAGGCGTGAGGGCGGCGCGCGCGGCGGCGGCAAGACGCCACGAGCGCGGCGGCGGCACGGACAGCGGACGCACGCGGGCGCTCTGGAGGAAGCACGACGGCGGCGGCGTGCGGGTCGACGGAGGCGCGGCCTTCACAGCGCGGCGCGCTCTCTCCCGGTTGATGCGTGGTCACCACGAGTACCAGTCGTCGTCGAGGACGTCGGCCCGGCGGCGTGGCCTACCTCACCAAGACCAACTACGTCGAGTGGGATGCGGTGATGAGGTAAAGCTCAGTGCGGCATATGTGGGATGCGGTCCGTGCGGCGGCGTCGACTACGATCGGGATCGGCGGGCGCGGATGCTCTCATCGCCGCAGCGATCCACTTGAGAGATGCGCTCTCGCTTACTAACAAGCGGATCGCCAAAGAGGCTTGGGACGCCATCATCTGCGGACGCATCGGCGGCGACCGCGCCCGCAAGTCCACATTACGGTCTAACGCAGGAGTGGGAGAACACGGCCTTCAAGCCGGTGAGGGCGTTGATGACTTTGCTCTCCGTCTCAACACTGCATTGCGAAAGATGGTGCGGTTCGGCGGCGACACCTACGGCGAGGAGAGGCGTGGAAAAGCTCTTCCGCCGCGTCCCAGAAGTACAAGCGGATGGCTCGCTCGATCGAGTCTCTGCTGGACCTCTCCACGATGACGATCGAGGAGGCGTTGGGTCGCCTCAAGGTCGTTGATGCGATGAGCCACAAGACCTCTCGGGACCCGTCACCATTGGCGGAAGCTCCTCCTCGCTCGGGAACGGTGGGCACGGCCAAGGTGGCGGAAGAAGGGGAGCCTTCTTCCACGACAGCGACGCAAGCGTGGCAAGCGCGGCAAGCCGCGCAAAGACGCCTGTGCGGGCGCGAGGACGTCTTGAGGGTGGTGGCCGTGGGCGCGCCAGGCGGCGCGGGCAAGCAAAAAGCCGACGAGGCGACTCTTGCCACAATCTGCGGCAAGCTCGGTCATTGGGCCAAGGATTGTCGGCGACCACGACGCAGCCTGTGCCCACGTCACGCAGGACGAGGAGCGGCCGGCTCTGCTCATTGCTCATGCGAGCATCAAACTACCTCCAGCGGACACCGCCGCAATGACTCTCCTCCACCTTGACGAGCCAAAAGCACACGCCCTCCTCGGCGGCGGTTAAACGACAAGACCGACGGGTGGTGCCTCGACACCGCGCCACCCACCACATGACCGGCAATGGAGTTCTTCTCCGAGCTTGACTCAGCGTTCGAGGCACCGCTGTTCGGCGACGCCCGCCGGGAAATCAAGGCGTCGGCTCGCCGTCTTCGCCGCCAAGATCGGCAAGCACCGGCCGCCACCGTGTCTACTACATCCCGCGTTGAGGAACTCCATCATCGCCTTGGGACGGTGGATGAGAACGGATCGCGCGTGGAGATCGAGCACGGTGTCTTTGCGCATTCGGGATCATCGCCACGCTCCTCGTCAAGGTCAGCAGAGCAACCGCCTCTCGTCCTTCACGCGCAGTGGCGCAACCTCGTGTCTTGCGCCCCGCCGCGACGACGACGCTTGGAGGTGGCACGGCGTTTGGGCACCTCAACTTTGAGGCCCTAAGGCAGCTCGGCGGCAGAGGAGATGGTGTGGGGCATGCCGCACGTCGACCACGTGGGCGCTTCTGCGACACTGCGTCCTCACCAAGCCGCGGCGGCTCCCTTCCTCGCCAAGCGAGCTTCGCGCCAAGGAGAAGCCGGAGCTCGTACACGGTGACCTCTGGCCCCGTGACACCGCCTACACACGAGGCCGCGCCACTTCCTCCTCCTCGTCGACGGCGTGTCCCGCCACATGTGGGCCGTCACCTTTCGGCGTCAAAGCGGCCGCCGGGCGCCATCAGCGTCTTCAAGCTGCTGCGGGCGAGCGCGGCCGCAAGCTTCGGGTCCCACGCACGGACAACGGCGGTGAGTTCACGGCGGCCGAGTTTGCGGCGTCTCGCGGCCGACGAGGGATCCATCGTCACTTCTCGCGCCGTACACCCCGCAGCAGAGCGGCGTTGTCGGCGCCGCAACCGGGCGGTGGTGGCCACGGCCGCGCCTCCTCAAGCGAGAGGGATGCCATTCTCTTTGGGTGAGGCGGTGATGATCGCCGTCCACTTGCTCAACCGCTCCCCACCAAGGCCCTCGGCGGCAAGGCGCCATACGAGGCACAGCACGGCGCAAGCCCGCGGTGAACCACCTCCGTGTCTTGGTGCTGGCCTTCATCAAGGAGCTCAACCACGTCGGCAAGCTCGGCGGCCGAGCACGCCAGGGTCTTCATCGGCTACGCGGGCGCCAAGGCCTCTGCGTCCTCGACCTGCGACACGGCGCATGCGCATCACGCGTGGCGTCGTGTTCGACGAAGGCGAGGCGGACGTGGGCAAGATGGTGGATGACGGCTCGACTCGACGACCGGCGATTTCATCGTCGACTCGTCCACTTCGAGGAGGGGGAGCGGCTCGTCTTCACCGAGCTCGCCTACCCACCGCCTCGTTCGCCACCACCTCCGTGAGTCCTTCACCACCGCCTCCGGCAAGCCCACGGGCTCTGGCGAGTCCACCGCCAGCACCGCCGGCCACGCCTCGCTCTCCTACACCGGCACCTCATTCGGGCTCGACCGGCGGCTTCGCCCACGACGGCGGACACGGTGGAGTTCGCCACTCCACTGTCCAACGACGAGGATCGCGTCGGCGCCTACCACGGCGGCGAGCCTCTGCCTACTGCATCTGCGGGGCGACCTCCTCGGCGAAAGGTATGTCCTCGGGCTGGCGCGCAGCGACTTGAGGCGGAGCCGCACCGCACAGACGACGGCGAGCCTCGTTCCTTCGCCGAGGCGAGAGAGACGCGATGGCGTGCCGCGATGCGAGAGGAGATGGACGCCGTCGAGCGAAACAAGACGTGGGGCGGCCGATCTTCCACCCCCACCACGCCATCTCTCTCAAGTGGGTCTTCAAGCTCAAGAAAGACGAGGCTGGAGAGGTGATCAAGCACAAGGCGCGCCTCGTGGCACGTGGCTTCGTCCAGCAGGAGGGAGTCGACTTCGACGATGCCTTCGCGCCTGTTGCACGGATGGAGTCCGTGCGTCTCCTCCTTGCCCTCGCAGCCCAGGAGGGCTGGTGCGTCCATCACATGGACGTCAAGTCTGCTTTCCTCAACGGCGACTTGAAGGAGGAGGTCTCGTCACGCCACCACGGATTCATCATCCCGGCAAGGAGAGCAGGTCCTCACTTTGCGCAAGGCCCTCTACGGCTGCGGCGGGCATCGCGAGCTTGGAACGCCAAGGTGGACTCCACCTCAAGCAAATGGGATTCCAACAGAAGCTCACGAGGCCGCGGTCTCCGGGCGGGGCAAGGAGGCAATGCCTGGCGATAGGCGTCTCGTCGGCGACCTTGTGATCACCGATACCAAGGAGGAGGAGATCGAGGCATTCAAGGCGGAGATAAAGGCCACCTTCCGGATGAGCGACCTCGGGCCCTCTCCTTCTACCTCGGGATCGAGGTCCACGGGACAGCTCCCAGATCTCTCTCGCCAGATCGCCACACCAAGCGCTCGTGGGTGGGCGGCCTCACCGATCGCAACCCACCCCACACCCTATGGAGGAGGGTGAGGTCGAGTCGTGAGAGTACTGGCGGAGGAGGTGGACGCTTGACGCAATCTGAGGCACATTATGGGCGCCTTCGCTACCTTGTCCACACGCCGACCGGGACTTGGCGTTCGCCGTCGGCCACATCAGTAGGTTCATGCAATGACCGACGACGAGCACCAAGCAGTGTGAAAGGATCCTCCGCTACGTCGCGGCACCTCCAACTACGGCTTGCACTACCCAAGGTGCCCGTGCGCACTTCACTTCGCCGAGTGCAATGACAACGACCACGCCGGCGACATCGACACGAGCAAGAGCACCAGCGGGACGCTGTTCTTCCTCGGCAAGTGTCCGTCGGTGGCGATCGGTCAAGCGGCGGTGGTGGCTTTGTCTAGTCGCGAGGCGAGTACATTGCGCCCACTACCGCTTCTACTCGAGCTCGTGGTGGCTCGGTACCGCTGGCGATCTCCTTGGCAGAGACGCGGAGGCAGTGGAGCTCAGGGTGGACAGCAAGTCCGCCTTGGCCTTGGCGAAGAACCCTGTCTTCCATGAGCGCAGCAAGCACATCCGGGTGAGGTATCACTTCATCAGAAGCTGCCTGGATGAAGGGAGTGTCCGGGCCAACTACATCAACACCCAAGACCAGCTCGCCGACTTCCTGACCAAGTCTCTTGGGCGGATCAAGTTCCAGGAACTTCGCGCCAGGATCGGGATGGCTCAGATTCCTCACAAGGAGACACACAAGACTTAGGGGGAGAGTGATGGATAAGTCTCTGTGTTGCCTGGTGCTTGTGGGGCTGCAGCACATGGTGTTTTTTTCGTTTGCTGCCTTTCAAGGACAGCATCTTAGGACAAGCATCTTAGGACAGCATCCTAGGACAAGCATCTTAGGACAGCATCTTTCTAGGACAACATCTTAGCATCTTAGACTAGCATCTTGACTAGCATCTAGGACAGCATCTTAGCATCTTGACTAGCATCTAGGACAACATCTTAGACTAGCATCTTAGCATATGCTTGGCTGGTTAGCAGCCTATAAATTTATATCCCCAACCCCTCAGGTTGGCATGGCATTGTGTGAGAAATAAAGCCTAGAAAATTGCCCCACCTCCAAGTGTCATCCTCTCGATGAGAGTAAGGATCTTGCTATCACCAAGAGCAAGAATCCGATGACTAACAGAACTGCAGGGTGCCATGGCGATGGTCTGAGTCATGACATGGCGAGATCATTGACTAGGAATTCCAAGTCGGTCTCAGTGACAGAAGAAGATTTGGGTATAGTAGTGCTACTGGCAAACGGAAAGGAGCTCTCATCAAAAATGACATGACGAGAGATAATTACTCGGTTGGTGGCTAGGTTAAGACAGCGATACCCTTTATGCTGAGGAGGATAACCAAGAAACACACATGCCGCAGAGCGAGGAGCAAGTTTGTGGGCAGCAGTGGCGGATAGGTTAGGAAAGCAAAGGCAACCGAAAACCCGTAGGTGACTGTATTGTGGAGGCTTGTTGTGGAGAAGAGTGTAGGGAATGGCGCCTCCGATGGTAGAAGAGGGGCATCGATTTATGAGATAGGTGGCAGTGGCTAAAGCCTCAGCCCAGAATTTAGGGGGCATGTGAGCGTGTAAAAGGAGAGTGCGAACCACATTGTTTATTGTGCGAATCATTCGCTCAGCCTTGCCGTTCTGCGGAGAAGTGTAGGGGCAAGATAGTCGCAAAGTGATGCCCCGGGAAGCAAAGAAGGATGTGTTGGCGTGATTCACAAATTCGCGGTAGTTGTCGGTCTCGAATGCACTTGAGTAAAAGGCCGAGCGTATTGCTAGCATAGGCGGCAAGGTCTACTATGTGTTTGTGAACATCAGACTTCTTAGGAAGAGGAAAGGTCCAGCAAAAATGAGTGAAATCATCAACAATAACCAAATAATATAGTGAACCCGAAATGCTAGCAACAGGGGAAGTCCACACATCACAATGTAAAAGCTCGAAAGGCGCAGAAGTGCACGAACTGGATGTAGTAAAGGGAAGGCGCACATGTTTGCCAAGTTGACAAGACTGGCACAGCGAGCGAGCTACGTTATTACAAGAGATAAGTGAATGTTTATTCAAAGCATCGAGGGAGGCAACACCGGGATGTCCAAGACGCTGGTGCCATAATTGGGAGGATACGGCGAGGTAAGTGTTGGCGGTGACAGGAGGGTTGGCATCACCAATGGTGTAGAGGTCGCCCTCACTATTGCAGCGAAGCATCACTTGTTGCGTCAAAGGATCCTTAACGGAAAAACCGAGAGCGTCAAACTCGATGGAACTTTCGAACGGAAAGAAGGTTACGAACTATATGAGGAACAACAAGGACATCATTAAGAAGAAATTTAGTGGTGGGTGTGTGAAGAGAGGTGTGGCCGCTAGAGGTGATAGGGAGGCGAGAACCGTTGCCAACAGTGACGAACATGTTAGGGGGAGGTTTGGAGGAAATGAGTATATCGTCATTGGATGTCATGTGAGATGTAGCGCCACTGTCCAGGATCCAGCCACCATGCCCTTGGACGGCCATCCGTTCGTGCATGAGATAAGACCCCTTGGTCCCATGTTGGTGAAGGCGGAGCCGATCGAAGCGAGTGTGCCTCGGTGGGCGCCCGGAGGCCGGGGCAGGAGAAGGTCGCCATTGGCCGCCATGTGAGGTCCGCTGACCAGTACTGTGAGATGACCACGGGTTGAAGCAAAACCAAGGCCCCGCTGGATGTGGCAAGCGCCCGCCCTGGAAGCCACCATAATTCTGCTGATGGGCGCCGCCGTTGTGCTACTTGCTGCGGCGGTTACGCCCACCTCGACCGTCGCGCTTGCCATTGTTGGAGTAGGAGCCGGTCGAAGGCGTGAACGTCGTGGTGGAGCGGCAGCCGGACTGGCTGCAAGCCGAGGGGCCACCGGTGGCAAGAAGAGCCGTCTCGGTGGCGATCTTTGTCTCGTTGGCGAGGCGAGTCTCCTTGAGGGCAAGCATAGATCGTGCCCTGGCGAAGGAGGGGAACGGCGACGAGTTGGCGATGTCGGCGGTGTTGGAGTAACGCGGATTGAGTCCACGCAGCAAGTTGAGAACGATCTGGGAGTCGGAAACCGGGTGACCGACATTGCGGAGGGCATCGGCAAGAGTCTTGACGCGCTGGCTGTAGTCTGCTATTGATTGGTCGCCTTGCATCAGAGAATGAAATTGGCTGCTGAGGAAGACGGCGCGGGACTCTTTGTTGTCGCGAAAGAGTCCCTCGATCGCGACCCAGAGGTCGCGGGCGGTCTCGTCGTCAGCCATCGCGGAAGCAAGGACGTCTTCGGCGATGGAGCCGTAAAGCCAGCTGAGGACAGCGGAATCGGCGAGGGCCCAAGCGGGATCATCCGGGTGCGCCAGGTCTGAGCCGTCGATGTGGGAGAGGAAACCGAACTTGGCGCACATGGTCCGGAAGAACTTGGACCAACGGGAGTAGTTCGTCGTCTTCATGTCGAGGGTGGTCGGCACATGAGCCTTGACAACAACCGTGCAGAATGGGTTGAGGATGATTGGCGGCGCAGCATGTGCGACGAGCATTCTCGGAGATCTTCGCCAGAGAGGCAGGCGCGGCGGCCGAGGCGAGGCGGCCGGTGCGTCCGCTTATTGAGGGGTGGTCGACATGGTGGTTGGTGGCGTCGGGTGTGGAAGAACAGGGGAGGTGGGCAGCGGGGAGAAGCAGAGGAGTTGCGGCGGCTGGGTAGAACCCTAGAGCCAAAAGAAAAAACGGTAGCGGAAGATACGCAGGAAAGAGGGAGTCTGATACCATGTAGAAATATGGGGTGAAGGCCACACCGCCAAAGGCAGGGGTGGCATTCTATTAATAGCCCAATAGGCATAATCACAGGAGATTACAATCCTCAATTAGAGGAGCAATTCTAGGCTAGTGTAGCAATAGAAGCAAAGGTATATTATTAACTCTAATAATTATGTTAGGATAATTGAGTACGCACATATTTGACAAGGCAAATTGCATCATTTGAATGTCATATATTGACCATTTGATTTTGCAGAATACTTATTAAAACATGAGTAGCTATGTTGTAAACCATTTGATTCATAAAAGGTCAAACATACAAAACACACACATACATGTATAATATATATATACACTGTCTCTCTTTCTCTCTCTATAAAATACAGAATAACCATTTCTTTTCATTTTGTCCAGGCCTCCAGGGCAAGAAACCGAAATATTGACAAATGCAACCATAACACAAAATATATATCTGGTTTTCTGCTTGGCATTACTCATACTTTAGAGCCTATGATTGCTAACTTCATTTCTAGAAACAACAGAGTGTTTCTTTGTATTGTTTCTTCAAACACTCCATGTCATTTTCTTCCTAAAGTAAATAAAATTCTTTTAATAAAGCAAACCAAATTTTTTTTTATCGCGTTACCTTAATACCCCAATCATTGTCTGGTCCACCTGGATTATGACTCGCACTCATGACGAAGCCGCCATTGGCCTGACAAAAATGAAAACTGCAACCGATCAAAAAATAGATAAACAGGTGGTGATGCACATAATGAGTGACAAAAGGTCAAAATCATACTTCTCTTTTACGAATTACTGCAGATACAGCAGGTGTTGACAGCAGCCCATGCCTGTGAACAAAATGTTATACATTTGGGCAATTCCAGGATACAAAGTATTTATCAAACATAAGATAGAACATCAAGTGACTAACATAACAGGAACGTGTTTTAGTGAAATAGTATGGTTATTCTTGTTGGATGTTTTTATGCCTTCCACAAGTTGCATTTTGCTACCTTTAATGAGTATGCTAACGGCAATAAGTGGATTTTTTACTTCATCCTATCCTACCTAATGCTTTGGAATATTAGTTCCAACAAATATACCTGCTTCTAACAGTTACTGTTGCATTTCCTTAAGCCAGAAGCTACTGATTCCTCACCTGCCAACAAGGATCTTCCCAACACCATTTCCAGCCGCGATCTTAATGAATATGCATACATAATTGTGCAGCAAACACATGTCGCTTCATGCTAGTAAAGAAATGGGAAAACTTCAAGATACACCGTTGCCGTAAGAAAATTATTCCTGTGAAATATTTTTATTCTGATAGAAAAGGTCTCTCAACGGTACATGTCTGCCATCAACTCGTCTCAAAACTTGGCCTAAGGTTACATTATTTTTACATTATTTGTTCTTTGGTTGGAAGGGGCCATAAACAGAATAGTTCATCTACAGAGAAAATATAGCTCAATCAGATGACAATGTTTGCACTCAGCAACCCTATTCTAAGTATAGGCGCCGGGACAAGAAGACTGATAAAGAGTACCCTGCCCAGAAAAATTGTCTAAAAGTACTAGTCAGGATCATAGCGAAAAGTACAAATAGAAAACTCAAATTGTCTAATTGTATGTATATTTGTGAGGCCTAATGGGCAATATATATATATAGTACAAGGGACTATATGCAAAGACCACCTTACACACATAAGTAAATACAAAAGAAATATACCTACTCTAACAATTTTGACCGCTAATTTCTATTGTAACATATATATATACCTACTCTAACAATCACTTCTACAGTGAAATCACCACAGCTTACAACTCCTAGAGAGGTCAAATCAACATCAGGAATATCTGCTATTTTTATTTCAGAAATCTGCAGCAGAATATTTGCATTGCACAAGAGGAACAAGATAATCAGAAATAAGTAATAGACCTAAATATAATGACTAATAATCTAATAATAAATGGTAAAGCTTTATACCGAAAGTGTGTTCCCATATATTTGGTCAGTAATCGTCTCTGGTGCTGGTTGCCCACTGCTATAATTAAACTGCAATAGAACATTATGTTAGGATAATTGAGTACGCACATATTTGACAAGGCAAATTGCATCATTTGAATATGTCATATATTGACCATTTGATTTTGCAGAATACTTATTAAAACATGAGTAGCTATGTTGTAAACCATTTGATTCATAAAAGGTCAAACATACAAAACACACACATACATGTATAATATATATATACACTGTCTCTCTTTCTCTCTCTATAAAATACAGAATAACCATTTCTTTTCATTTTGTCCAGGCCTCCAGGGCAAGAAACCGAAATATTGACAAATGCAACCATAACACAAAATATATATCTGGTTTCCTGCTTGGCATTACTCATACTTTAGAGCCTATGATTGCTAACTTCATTTCTAGAAACAACAGAGTGTTTCTTTGTATTGTTTCTTCAAACACTCCATGTCATTTTCTTCCTAAAGTAAATAAAATTCTTTTAATAAAGCAAACCAAATTTTTTTTATCGCGTTACCTTAATACCCCAATCATTGTCTGGTCCACCTGGATTATGACTCGCACTCATGACGAAGCCGCCATTGGCCTGACAAAAATGAAAACTGCAACCGATCAAAAAATAGATAAACAGGTGATGATGCACATAATGAGTGACAAAAGGTCAAAATCATACTTCTCTTTTACGAATTACTGCAGATACAGCAGGTGTTGACAGCAGCCCATGCCTGTGAACAAAATGTTATACATTTGGGCAATTCCAGGATACAAAGTATTTATCAAACATAAGATAGAACATCAAGTGACTAACATAACAGGAACGTGTTTTAGTGACATAGTATGGTTATTCTTGTTGGATGTCTTTATGCCTTCCACAAGTTGCATTTTGCTACCTTTAATGAGTATGCTAATGGCAATAAGTGGATTTTTTACTTCATCCTATCCTACCTAATGCTTTGGAATATTAGTTCCAACAAATATACCTACTTCTAACAGTTACTGTTGCATTTCCTTAAGCCAGAAGCTACTGATTCCTCACCTGCCAACAAGGATCTTCCCAACACCATTTCCAGCCGCGATCTTAATGAATATGCATACATAATTGTGCGGCAAACACATGTCGCTTCATGCTAGTAAAGAAATGGGAAAACTTCAAGATACACCGTTGCCGTAAGAAAATTATTCCTGTGAAATATTTTTATTCTGCTAGAAAAGGTCTCTCAACGATACACGTCTGCCATCAACTCGTCACAAAACTTGGCCTAAGGTTACATTATTTGTTCTTTGGTTGGAAGGGGCCATAAATAGAATAGTTCATCTATAGAGAAAATATAGCTCAATCAGATGACGATGTTTGCACTCAGCAACCCTATTCTAAGTATAGGCGCCGGGACAAGAAGACTGATAAAGAATGCCCTGCCCAGAAAAATTGTCTAAAAGTATTAGTCAGGATCATAGCGAAAAGTACAAATAGAAAACTCAAACTGTCTAATTGTATGTATATTTGTGAGGTCTAATGGGCAATATATATATATAGTACAAGGGACTATATGCAAAGACCACCTTACACACATAAGTAAATACAAAAGAAATATACCTACTCTAACAAATATATATATATAGTATAAATAATAGGAGCACCACGGTGCCCAGGCTCCATGATTGATTCAGCATGCTAAATCAATAAATTCCTTTCCAAATTAATGTTGTTTTGAATTAATGAATGCTAGTGGGTTCACCTGATATATTATATATCATTACACTTGCACTCATCTAAAAGCAATCCAAAGACAGGGAGGTTTGATGCGTAGACACTATGATGCCCTATTTCAACACTATAATATATATATATATATATATATATATATATATATATATATATATATATATATATATATTACCTAATAAAATTATAATATTGAATTTTGTTTCGAGACAACTCTATACATATTATTGTCATGTGTTCAATCTAAATGTTGAAAAATATTTCGATTGCCAAACTTCTTAAAGTTTGATTGCACATATTCCCAAACGACTTTCTTTTGTGACCGGAGGAGAGTGGTAGTTATATTTTGCAAAACTTATTCATGAAGAAATAACAACATGTGAAAGGCAAAAAGAAATAGAACCTGAAATCAGGCCGAGAAAGCAAATTTTTGATAAGTTGGAAGTCAAACACATTCTGCAAGATGAAAAATCAAATGATTACATTAGAATGCAAACATGTTATCACTGCTAAATTCATTCATTGCATACCTCCATTAATTCAAGATAGTCTGAAACAGGATCTATCACTTCTACACTGAAATCACCATAGCTTACAACTCCTAGAGAGGGCAAATCAACATCAGGAATATCTGCTATTTTTATTTCAGAAATCTGCAGCAGAAGATTTGCATTGCACAAGAGGAACAAGATAATCAGAAATAAGCAATAGACCTAAATATAATGACTAATAATTTAATAATAAATGGTAAAGCTTTATACCGAAAGTGTGTTCCCATATATTTGGTCAGTAATCGTCTCTGGTGCTGGTTGCCCACTGCTATAATTAAACTGTGATAGAACATTATGTTAGGATAATTGAGTAGGCACATATTTGACAAGGCAAATTGCATCATTTGAATGTCATATATTGACCATTTGATTTTGCAGAATACTTATTAAAACATGAGTAGCTATGTTGTAAACCATTTGATTCATAAAAGGTCAAACATATAAAACACACACATACATGTATAATATATATATATATACACTGTCTCTTTTTCTCTCTCTATAAAATACAGAATAACCATTTCTTTTCATTTTGTCCAGGCCTCCAGGGCAAGAAACCGAAATATTGACAAATATAACCATAACACAAAATATATATCTGGTTTTCTGCTTGGCATTACTCATACTTTAGAGCCTATGATTGCTAACTTCATTTCTAGAAACAACAGAGTGTTTCTTTGTATTGTTTCTTCAAACACTCCATGTCATTTTCTTCCTAAAGTAAATAAAATTCTTTTAATAAAGCAAACCAAATTTTTTGTTATGGCGTTACCTTAATACCCCAATCATTGTCTGGTCCACCTGGATTATGACTCGCACTCATGACGAAGCCGCCATTGGCCTGACAAAAATGAAAACTGCAACCGATCAAAAAATAGATAAACAGGTGGTGATGCACATAATGAGTGACAAAGGTCAAAATCATACTTCTCTTTACGAATTACTGCAGATACAGCAGGTGTTGACAGCAGCCCATGCCTGTGAACAAAATGTTATACATTTGGGCAATTCCAGGATACAAAGTATTTATCAAACATAAGATAGAACATCAAGTGACTAACATAATAGTAATGTGTTTTAGTGACATAGTATGGTTATTCTTGTTGGATGTTTTTATGCCTTCCACAAGTTGCATTTTGCTACCTTTAATGAGTATGCTAACGGCAATAAGTGGATTTATTACTTCATCCTATCCTACCTAATGCTTTGGAATATTAGTTCCAACAAATATACCTACTTCTAACAGTTATTGTTGCATTTCCTTAAGCCAGAAGCTACTGATTCCTCACCTGCCAACAAGGATCTTCCCAACACCATCTCCAGCCGCGATCTTAATGAATATGCATACATAATTGTGCAGCAAACACATGTCGCTTCATGCTAGTAAAGAAATGGGAAAACTTCAAGATACACCGTTGCCGTAAGAAAATTATTCCTGTGAAATATTTTTATTCTGCTAGAAAAGGTCTCTCAACGATACATGTCTGCCATCAACTCGTCTCAAAACTTGGCCTAAGGTTACATTATTTTTACATTATTTGTTCTTTGGTTGGAAGGGGCCATAAACAGAAAGAAATGAAAGAACACACAGGTGGTGACGACGCTAACGTCATGAGTTTATTTATGTTATAACAGTAGGTCTGTCTCTTCCAGTGTAGTCCTTTAGCTTTGAAATAGACAGCGCTAGGTCTGCATCAGAAATTATAGACAATTTAAGTGTTGGGATATGGCAAAAGGTTCGTATGAGGACAGAAGATAGAAGTAACCTATTAAAGCCTTCAAAGCTGTTTGAGCATCGAGATCATGCTTTGAGGCATCGGACTCAAATTGCTCAATGTACAAGCGGATCGTTGCTCCAGCAGATCCGGTTCCCTGTAAGAACAAAATTTATTGAATTGTAGAACAAGTTTTAACAAGTAAAAAACATTCAAAAATCAGTGTTATGTCTATACCGAAAGGCGGAAGATAATCCTGGATCCATCGGTGAAAACAAATCTAAGTCCTTGTTTGGATACATTACTACCATCTACCTGTAATATTGAGAGAAAATGTCAACTTCTGCTAACATTTCACAGAGAGAGAGAGACAGACAGAGACAGAGAGCCCACAGGATCAGTGTAACTGAAATCATCGGCAAACTGTAGGGTGTAATTTCCTGCAGCACAAGATCAATGGCATCACGCTTTCAGGATATTATCATCTATAGGGAAAATACAAGCACAATTCTATACAAGAAGGCAGTATATCATGCAAACCAACCATATTTCTCTCCCGGTTTGCTTTTCACAATCAAATCTCTAAGGTGCTCCATCATCTTACTTGCACTGTCAGATTCACACTCCTGTACAAGTGAAGACCATGGGTTCATGGAAATTTCGGGGTTGGGTTAATGTGCCAGAAATTTTATTTGGTGGTTACATAAGATATATGCTCGTAAATATAATTTCAGGAATCCATTTGATGAAATACCTCATAATCATATCTGGAAAAGAAATTCCTGCCATAGGCTGCCCAGTGCTCCCTAGCTACATCTTCCACTGAGACTAGTCTCTCCCCGACCTTCTTATCCTTGTTTCGGTGTGCAAGTATGGAGAGCCAAGCCAGAACAGCCCTGAAGTCCAGGATTGACCAAGAGTAATACTTGCTTACAGACACTCCTCGAGAAAAAATATGAAGCATGTGATAGTACAAAACTCTGATGAATTTCCTCGGTTTGGCTTTCCCAAGCATAGATTGATTTCTAGGACACTTGGGATATCTAAAGAAAGTTACAGCCATGTGTGAATAATTTACTTCTTACCAGATGCCATCCTTCTCTCTGATGTGATCAGATCCTGTCCCAAAACTTTCCTCTCCACATATAGACAATTTTCCTGCATCCATTAGGTTCCCAAAAAACTTCCAGCCTGTTGGAACCTACAAATTGACACCACCTTGTCTGACGTATTCTAGAAGCTACAGCAATGTGGTTATTTGCATATAATCATGCGCATAAAACTCTTTGACAATGGTACCTCAAAGAATGGAACATTCAATTTCTCGGCCACGCGATCAAGGGCACCACTGGTTGGCATTGATCTAGCAAGTCCCTAAAAAATAGTCATTGGTCAAAAGTTAAAGAAGATTTTATCTTTTCTGAGACTAATACCCAATTGAGAAAAAAGCAAGAGACTATGTAGCATCTCATTACTTTTGGACCAGACTGGAAATAAGGAATTGCTGCCTGTGCATTGGCTGCAATTATTGCAACAGAGTCTGATGGTGTAACAAAGAACCTTCTCCCCAGAATCATGTTTCGATCACCATCACCTACAATTTTTGTTGTTCTCTGGTGTTATTATGTTATCATAAAACATTTCCTTGAATTATTAAAGAAAGAGCAAAAAGAAGACTCAATCAGTGATAACAGACAATTAAACAGAGCTTCGCAGTTCAACAATAATACACTTCTCAAATTCAACTGAATTAAGAAGTAATGTTAATGTACACACAAAAAACTTGATATCAAACAAGAACTCAAATTGTAATTACATGCACTTGGTAAAATGTGAATATGTGGTTAACGTACATAGTTATAGTGATGAGCTTTTTTCACTGATTCAAAGGGGGTAAATTACTAGCTTGTATATGACTATTATTTCAGTTCACACAGGTAAATGGTTGCTATGTCATTCTGTGGAAAAGGAATTTTATGATCAGCAAGAAAAGTCGAGGAGTCGTATGAGTACTTGTGGATACTTCTCATCCGGTTGCTAAAAATCAAGGACTTATCGTGCAGTGAGAATGCCCATGACATGGGCAGGGAAATTAAAATTTGGCAGATACACTATTTAAAAACTTGTGAGCTTAGCTACGTAGTAATATAAACATACCATCACTTGCTGCACCAAAGTCAGGTGCACTGCTTCCATACATTGTAAAAACAAGCTCTTTGGCATAACTGTAGAAAAATACAAGTAAGTATAGGAATGTGGCAAAGGTACTTCATTTGATGACTGATTTACATACGTTAGATTAGGATCTGGATGACCATGTCCAAAATCTTCGAGAGGCACCCCATTCAGTATGCAGTCCTGCAAACCAGGTGTATATTCAACATAAAAAATGTGATTCTTCAAGCTAATCAAAGTTGCAATCTCAAGTAATTAATATGCCACCGGATCAGCTCCAAGTTTATCGACAAAAATTGGTCCTCCGTAGGCACCAGTTACTGCATGCATGGCATCAAATATGAACCTGAACAACCAGGGTAAATGATCAAATATGAATTTATGATTGTAGTAATAAATTCATGTTCCCAAGAGCATGAAATCAAGGAATATGGTTATTGCTACCAATCATGACAAACATGGAATCAGCAACAGTTAGCAAATATCATCGAACAGTTAGCAAATACCAGTTATTGTATGTATATTTGTGAGGCCTAATGGGCAATATATATATATAGTACAAGGGACTATATGCAAAGACCACCTTACACATATAAGTAAATACAAAAGAAATATACCTACTCTAACAAATATATATATATATATATATATATATATATAGTATAAATAATAGGAGCACCACGGTGCCCAGGCTCCATGATTGATTCAGCATGCTAAATCAATAAATTCCTTTCCAAATTAATGTTGTTTTGAATTAATGAATGCTAGTGGGTTCACCTGATATATTATATATCATTACACTTGCACGCATCTAAAAGCAATCCAAAGACAGGGAGGCTTGATGCGTAGACACCATGATGCCCTATTTCAGCGTACTATAATATATATATATATATATATATTACCTAATAAAATTATAATATTGAATTTTGTTTCGAGACAACTCTATACATATTATTGTCATGTGTTCAATCTAAATGTTGAAAAATATTTCGATTGCCAAACTTAAGAAAGTTTGATTGCACATATTCCCAAACGACTTTCTTTTGTGACCGGAGGAGAGTGGTAGTTATATTTTGCAAAAACTTATTCATGAAGAAATAACATGTGAAAGGCAAAAAGAAATAGAACCTGAAATCAGGCCGAGAAAGCAAATTTTTGATAAGTTGGAAGTCAAACACATTCTGCAAGATGAAAAATCAAATGATTACATTAGAATGCAAACATGTTATCACTGCTAAATTCTTTCATTGCATACCTCCATTAATTCAAGATAGTCTGAAACAGGATCTATCACTTCTACACTGAAATCACCATAGCTTACAACTCCTAGAGAGGTCAAACCAACATCAGGAATATCTGCTATTTTTATTTCAGAAATCTGCAGCAGAAGATTTGCATTGCACAAGAGGAACAAGATAATCAGAAATAAGCAATAGACCTAAATATAATGACTAATAATTTAATAATAAATGGTAAAGCTTTATACCGAAAGTGTGTTCCCATATATTTGGTCAGTAATCGTCTCTGGTGCTGGTTGCCCACTGCTATAATTAAACTGTGATAGAACATTATGTTAGGATAATTGAGTAGGCACATATTTGACAAGGCAAATTGCATCATTTGAATGTCATATATTGACCATTTGATTTTGCAGAATACTTATTAAAACATGAGTAGCTATGTTGTAAACCATTTGATTCATAAAAGGTCAAACATATAAAACACACACATACATGTATAATATATATATATATATATATATATACACTGTCTCTTTTTCTCTCTCTATAAAATACAGAATAACCATTTCTTTTCATTTTGTCCAGGCCTCCAGGGCAAGAAACCGAAATATTGACAAATATAACCATAACACAAAATATATATCTGGTTTTCTGCTTGGCATTACTCATACTTTAGAGCCTATGATTGCTAACTTCATTTCTAGAAACAACAGAGTGTTTCTTTGTATTGTTTCTTCAAACACTCCATGTCATTTTCTTCCTAAAGTAAATAAAATTCTTTTAATAAAGCAGACCAAATTTTTTGTTATGGCGTTACCTTAATACCCCAATCATTGTCTGGTCCACCTGGATTATGACTCGCACTCATGACGAAGCCGCCATTGGCCTGACAAAAATGAAAACTGCAACCGATCAAAAAATAGATAAACAGGTGGTGATTCACATAATGAGTGACAAAAGGTCAAAATCATACTTCTCTTTTACGAATTACTGCAGATACAGCAGGTGTTGACAGCAGCCCATGCCTGTGAACAAAATGTTATACAGTTGGGCAATTCCAGGATACAAAGTATTTATCAAACATAAGATAGAACATCAAGTGACTAACATAACAGGAATGTGTTTTAGTGACATAGTATGGTTATTCTTGTTGGATGTTTTTATGCCTTACACAAGTTGCATTTTGCTACCTTTAAGGAGTATGCTAACGGCAATAAGTGAATTTATTACTTCATCCTATCCTACCTAATGCTTTGGAATATTAGTTCCAACAAATATACCTACTTCTAACAGTTACTGTTGCATTTCCTTAAGCCAGAAGCTACTCATTCCTCACCTGCCAACAAGGATCTTCCCAACACCATTTCCAGCCGCGATCTTAATGATAATCTACATTCCCACAGCAAAAGTAGTCATAAATATGCATACATAATTGTGCAGCAAACACATGTCGCTTCATGCTTCATTTCCAGCAGCACCTGAGCAGCCTCCTGGTTAAAGTACCGGCCATCACCCCCAAGTACAAGTGTTCCACCCACATAATCCTCCGGGGGCAATGAATTGAACAGAGCCTTAAAACCATGCAAAATGGATACATCAATATAATTGAATCTGCCGACACAACATCGCAAAAAATAAAACAATATTTATACGTGCAACAGCAAACACTCCAGCACACCTGAATCCAATTGGCGAGGTAGTTCTGCTCCTGGAACACTTTGACCTGAAAAGAACACCAAAGCATGATGTAGCAGTTCCATAATCCATTAAGAGAATTTTACAAGAAAATAAAGCCTACTGAAATATTCATGACTCTGAAACATAAAAAGCTGTACCTTTTTCCTCAATCCGCTGGTTCCCGTCTTCTGCCCCTCAACGGGCTTGGTCCGGATCGACTTGATCTGCACAAAAAGTTACAATAAACCTATGAGATATTGTGTGTCAATCACACAACAAGTACAAGACAAGATGATAGTCCCCAAATCCACACAAAGGACACCATCAAAGTCTACGGTGTCCAAGACATGGGATTAGATCCCTGGACCAAGCGGACGAGCGTGGGGAGACTTGCCATTGGGCTAGAAGGAACCTTGTGCTCAGCGAGGGATTTCGAACTCTTTTAACATTTGGCCGAAATGATTTTTTTCGTTGGGTAGCGAAATTTCCGAAATTTAGGCGGTATTTCACCGAAATTGTGAACCCTTCCAAATCAGAGAAAAGGTGAGTGCACTGGAAACACATATGAATCACACAGCCATATCGCTAGAGCCCACAGAAATGGATGGGTAAGCACGTAGATAACCAAAGAACGCCACAGATGCAGTGGCTTTGCACATGACGGGTGTCGAGAAACACCTGAAACCACAAAACTTCGGATCCCACCACCGAAACCCACAGAAACCGCAGCCAAGACAGCGCTGATGCCGGTGCTCCATGGAAAGAGAATCTCCTTCGCATCGTCCAACGACGGAAAGAACCATTGCTAACCCAAATCATGAAAGAACTCAAGGTTAACACCCGAATTGCGAAGGGGAACGCCCTGCACAGAACCGGGCTCTCACGAATGCGACAATTTCACCACCTGAGAACCTACAAGACGAGACGGACACACACCACCCCCCCACCAGAGCGCCGCACGAGCGAGGAACCAGGGAAGCGGAAGGGGTTTACCATCTGGGCCGTACCTTGAGCGCCTGGGCGGCGGACGGCGCCCCGGATGAGGAGCACCGTACCAGCACGAACGCCGGCGCGGGGCTCCGGCGGGCAGCTGCGCGCGGCGGGGGCGCGAGGCGGGGCGCGGTGGAGAGCAGCGGGCGGAGGCGGAGTGCGTGCGAGGCCATCCCGCTCCCGGCGCCGACGGCAATGCCGAGGCCGCGAGGGTGCTCGTGGCTTCGCGCCGCAGAGGAGCGGCGAGAGAGGGTGGGAGGGAGAAGCCGAGAAGGGGGAGGGAGCTGTTGAGTGGAAACCGGGAGGGGACGCGAGATCTTATGAGTTATGAAGACGCTTCCCTTGTGGTGCGGGCGCGTTGGTAGGGGCAGATACAAAACGAACCCGGAGCCGTTGCGGTGACACGTCACACGTGTGCACGAATTTTTCGCAAAAGGAAAGTTTTCTTGGATTTTCTCAAAAGCATTTTTTCAGTTCAGTCCAGACGAGCCGGAGTTTTATACAAACTTTTTTCATTTACAAGGATAACACCCGCACCACCACTTACACAAACCACCAGCATACACAAATGGGCATATTCTTATGTGGTTGCGACATGGTTTTAATTGCGAACAGTAACTTTTGGTTATTCGTGTGAGAGGTTACAGAGTAACTGAAATTCACGTACGGTTTTTGTCGATATAAATGAAGTCGATACAGTATATACTACAATTAACTAATAGACCTCATCTTGAAAAGACACTCCGTTTAAAAGCTAGTTACTGTAGAAAAACCAAAAGCCACAAAAAAAAACGTGCCCATTTTTGTATGCTGCATGGTGCAAACGATGTAGAAGAGAAAAGAAATAGTGGCATGTCTAGGGTTTTTCTTTTACGTAAATTTCGCTTTATAATTTGGTTTTACATTTTAGGTTGTTCCCTAAACAGGTAAGTGACCTGGAGACAGAATTGTACTCCCTTCCGAAATAGAAAAGGTGACATTTTCGATACTTGCATGCGCGCTCTAAAATGTGAATTTGAATATTGTTACTTTTCTATTATAATGTTATTATGATATCTAATAAAATTATAATGTTGTGAAAGTATTTCTAAACCAAATCTAGTTATATATATTTTGTTAGCTATTTACATCTCAATGTTGTTACCTGTTAGTCAAAACTCGAAATGTTTAAACGCAAATTTCCCATTTACGAGTAGCACCTATTTTCTTCGTCAACCGAGTCCTGGAAGAGTTTTTGGCGTATATGACATTGTTTGTATCTGTAATTATAAAAACTATAGTATACGAACGTATTTGCAAAAATAGCTTTATTGTCGCCCGGTGGCTGGCGGCCACGCCGCAAAGCTGACGCGTGGGTCTGCCGCCCTGCCACCAGACTACAGATAGCCTGTCGCCCCACCACTAGACGGCATCAGGCTTGCCGTCCCATAGGCAGACGGCAGAACCTACCTTAAATTTTTTACATACTATTTGTTTGAATTTTAAATATATCAAATGAGCTCAAAAATTATAAAATTGTATGTGCAGTATCTCGACACAATGTACTTGATTGTGTAATTTTTAGTAATTTTATCCGCTGTGAATGTTGCTAAAAAATTCATACAATTGACAGGTAATGTTGAAATTTTAAATACAGCGAATAAGCTCGAAAAATTACAAAATATTATGTGTAGCCTCTCGCGACAATGTACTTGACTGTGTAATTTTCTGACAAATTTATCTATTGTGAATGTTGCTCAAAAGTTCATACAATTAGCAGGTGTAGTGTAGTGCCATTACAATTACTCAATAGTCTTAATGAGGAGAACGATGACATTCGCCAATAAATATAATGCAAGAGGGGCAATGAAGAGGTCGTCAACATAGAAAATTCATATGATCCCACATGCTACTGTGCGAACCATAGCTGCATATATGTGTGCCACTACAATTACGAGTGATTCATTACTATCGTCTGTAGCACTTAATTACTTAGCACTATCTCATTACTTAACCATAACTATTTGCCAGTACAGAAATTATGACTGCTTAATTACACACTACCATACAATAACAAATTATGGGTACCATACGTACACAAAAATAGTAAAAAATATGTCTAAATTATTACGACCTACTTACTTCATAATACAAACTACATTAATTACAACTAACCTCGGCACAAGGTTATATGCCTCTTTGTATGTCCCGTACATGGTGAAGCAATCTAGGCAAAATGTTGTATGCCTCTTCGTACGTCTCACACATGGACTTGATGACCTTCTACTTGCCTCGTCAGACCGTACTGTGCTGACTAGATAGTCAACCACATTGGTGACTTCCGATATGAGCATCTTCGAGGAGGCATACATGTCTGCCGCAACTAGGTGGCTGATGATGCTTGCCACATATGCGGAAGTCACGTTCTGATGATGGCGCAGGGGGCTCGCTGAGTACGTAAGTGTGGTCAATCATCTCCTTGATCGAGAAGATCGAGCCAAAAATCTTGGCTCGTTGAGCGCTGACCTTTGCAAGGTAGCCTTCCACTACGCACTTTACTACGTAATTGGCTGAGTGGACCAGTTGTCTATTGTGCTTCGTCGTCGGTATCATCGGAGCCTAACTCGGTGTCCTTGTTGGACTCCAACCCGAGTGCCTAGTTCGGTAGATACTCATGGCAGTCAATGCAAGCTAACCACCACATGCATGCCCCGTTATTCCGCATGAAATCAGGGACGAGTCCTCCCTTCGATACAGCACATTTAGTGGATCATCTTGAAGCTCCGCTTGTGGTTCCCTGGGTGTCGAGAGGCCAGGCTCATCAATGTTTTCTGACGTCCGGCGTACGAAACTTAGGTACACATCGATCTCCCGTAAATGGCTTACTCAAGCTGGGAGGCAATTTTGCATGTACTGCCTCCATGCTACGGTGCCATTCACCTTCACGAGCTCCCACACGCCATTCGTGCAAGTGATCCCCTTGATCGCAAGTTTCATCGTCATTGTTTTCATGGCAAATTCCCCCAAATGCACCTTCGTAGCTCGTGAATATTCATAACACCGAGCCCCTTGGTCCGAAGCACCTTGTATTGGTATGTCGATAGGTCCAACCCATAGAGTCCAGCCCATACAAGACCATTGTCGTAGAACATTGTCAAGTATTCTATGTCTGCGACTACCTAAAACCACAACAACCAAATCCGCAGTAAGTGTTACAACAAAAAATGATGACAAGCAGCATGCAAGTTAGTGATTATATGCGTGTAATGACATACGAATAATTCATTAATTACAGACAATTTGATTACCCGTATAAAAAAAGTTATGAGTGATTTATTACCGTCGTCCATAGCACTTAAGTACTTAGCACTAACTCATTACTTAACGCTAACTAATTGCTAATGCAGTAATTACGACAGCTTAATTGCACACTACCATACAATAACAAATTATGGGTACCGTACGTACATAAAAATAGTAAAAACTATATTTAAATTACTATAACCTACTTACTTCATAATATAAACTACATTAATTATGACTAACTAAATAACACTAATTAACTAGAATTATAGGTATAACATCGATGGCATGCGATAAAAAATTATCTATCTTTCGGGAATAGTAATCAGCACTACCACGTCCTCTTGTCGCATACTTAATGAGCTAGAACTGGTTTCTCAAAATAATTAGCTATGTACTCTTAATTTTGATCGACGACCGCGAGAACGAGCTTCTGCAATGAGCGACTGAGATGACCAATGACCAATTGCGAGAGGTTCTTATTTATGGCCAAGTGAAAAGGCAACCCGATGCGCTTACCCAACAAATTAAAGACTAATTGTCAACGCGCAGCACTTCGGACGAGCGGGACAGCATGGTAACACTGACAAATGTGGAGACGAGGGAGCTGGCGAGGGTGGATGGCATGGACATAATGACATCAGTGTAGATGAGAAAGCGCGCGAGAGGGAGACCACATGGACAGAGTGATAATTGTGCGAAGGATGTAGTGAGAAAGGAAAGATAGTAGCAACGGGCCGACATATTTGCAAAAGACAGAGGTCACGCATTGTAAAAGATGGCTAAACATCGCATATCACTAATTACCTCGATTTATAATTTACAAACCAACTGCAATAACACATGCAGGCTAATTAAATGAGCATCACATATTGCTAATTATGATTAAATTAACATGAATTAACATGGTATATTTGGAGCATATAAAAGTCTCAAAAAATTATACAATTAGGTTGACTATGTTAGGAGGTTTCACATAAAATGTAATATTTTTTGAAGCTCGTTTGCTACATGTAACAACTCCTACATGTATCAAAAATTTAAGAATTTTTTGTCAATATTCACAGTGGATAAAATTATCAAAAAAATTACACAATGAAGTACATTGTGTCAAGTGACTGTGCATAAAATTTTATAATTTTTTAAGCTCATTTTATATATTTAAAATTCTAAACAAACAGTACACAAAAAATAATTAAGCCAGGTAATTAACCCGTCTAATTAGTCGGCTTAGTCACCTGTGCCTGGTGGTGTGCGGCAGGGCACCTGGTGCCCGGTAACGGAGCGACAAGCCTTGGCCGATGGGTGGTCGGGCGACAAGTTGCCTGCGGTGGCCAGGCGATAGGTTGCACACGTTAGCCCTACGGCGTCGTCGTCCGGCCACCTGCAGCAAAATACTATTTTTACTAATACGATATACATACAACTATTTTTATAATTACAATTATAAATAGTGCTATATATATAAAAAATTCTTCCTGCAATGGCGTGTGCATTCTCCTGCAATTATCGTTTCCGCTGTTTCTTTTTTCTGCACAAGAACGTTTTTTTACGGAACATCTGCACACAAACTTGCATATGTGCAGACCTGCAGATTGCAATACATGTGTGTTCCTTTCGCTTTCACGAGGCGATCAGCGCAAGCACTGTGGCCCACATCTTTTTTTCCCTGTCAGGCTCGAACTGCCAAAACAATATGGAGCCGTCAAACAACCAAGAGTCACCGCTAGACACGTGTACGGTCTCTACTGAACGAGATCACCAGGGCTGCGCCGTTCCTGCTTTGGTTCATCACACAAATATCACTTTAGCAAATTTTTTTTCAAATTTAGCATCTAAATAATTTTTTTACAAATTTAACTCCCTCCTACTTTCAGACGCGTCACCACACACCCGCCAAGCTCCTGCAAACCTGCTGGACGCGGCATATATGTGGCAGCACTGTAGCATACATACCACATCCGATAGGATCGCTGGAGGGGCTAGATGCGTAAAAAAAATATTTAAAGGCTAAATTCAAAAAAATAGTTAGATTGATATTTTCAAGCCCACTTTCGTGCTTTGTGCTAAAGAAAAAATGTTACTTGCCAGGATCCTTTTGGTGCTAGAAAATGATTTTATTAGCGTACTCTTCCATCTAGCGATATAGGTTATTATTTTTGGAAACATGGTCCCACAATATAGGACTATTGCGGAGATCAACTACCACATATTACCACAGCTTTTCCTAAGCTATGATATCTGTTAGATCTCTGTACAATGGATCACTTTTCTTGACTGAGGCAAACAATGATGGTTTATGATTTTTAGAAACTAAAAGTAGTTTGAAATATTGATTTTTTAATATGTTTTTTCTTTTTTTCTTTTTTTATATTTTTTTATATTATTCGTGAAGATATAACAGTATTTTTTTTATTTTTCCTATTTTTTCCATGTCAGCCCCGAACTGCCAAACAATACGAGTCATCAATTAACCGAGTCACCGCTAGACACGCGTACGGTCTGTACTGAACGAGCTCACGAGGGCTGCGCCGTTCGTGCGTTGTGCTAAAGAAAAAATGTTTCTTGTCAGCATCCTGTTAGCGCTAGAAAAAGATTTGATTAGCATACCTGTTTGTCTCATATTTATTTTACGTTCAACTACCGCATATTACCTCGGCTTTTCCTAATCTGTGATGTCTGTTCATCTCCCTGCAATGGATCACTTTTCCTGTGATTGAGGCCTTCTAAGTTCTAACTTTCACAAGCCAAAACTATTTAGAATATTGATTTCTTAACTTTTTTCTTATTTTCTTTTCTATTATATTATCTGTAGAGAATAATGGTATTTTTTTTATTTTCCTTGTTTTTTGAATTTTTTGCCCATATAGCCTCCGAGATCCATTTTATTGCAGATATGACACGGGAGGACGTGTTTTTGCGTAATTGGCTGCGGAACCACCGATGGCCCACGCGTGGCAATTCTGCGGCCAAGGGGCGCAGAACAGCGGCCGGCAGGCGCGTTCTTTTGTCTTCCCCAGTACGTACTTCGATCATGATACTTCGATCATGACGCTTCGACCACTGAACTTCGACCACGATTTTAACCAGGACCATGACACGTCAAACACTGCAGCTCCTGGGTAGGCCCCCGCTCCACGTGTGTGTGCTACGGGTGGCAAAAGCCTGCTCTCTCCAGCCGCAATTCTGCACCCTCTATACATGGAATTGTCACGTGTTGGTCGTCGGTGGTTCTGTAATCGGGTGGGAACTAATTATACAAAAACATATATTCTCATGCCATATTAAAAAAAAAAGTCTCGGGGACAGATGACAAAAAAAATTATTTTTTCCGTGTCAGGCTCGAACTGCCAAACCAATATGAGCCGTCAGTTAACCAAGGGTCACCGCTAGGCACGTGTACGGTCTCTACTGAACGAGCTAACGAGGGCTGCGCCGTTCGTGCTTTGTGCTAGAGAAAAAATGTTCCTGTCAGGATCCTGTTAGTGCTAGAAAACGATTTGATTAGCATACTTGTTTGTCTTATATTTATTTTATGTTCAACTATCACATGCTCCTTCGTTCAGGTTTATAGAGTGTATTTTTAAATGTCTTATCTATAAATATAAGACGTATTTCTTATTTAAATGTAAAATTATTGTGATTTTTTATATCACTAATAAATATACAGCTTTATTTATTATTATCTATATAAATACATTGAATATAGTTCTTAGAGATAATAATTAAGATTAATCTATCATTTTCACTCGCTCTTTGATTTATGTGACAAGAAAAAAAATAATTTATAAACTTGGACGGAAGAGTATTACTTGGCTTTTCCTAATCTATGATGTTTGTTCAACCTCTATGCAATGATCTACTTTTCCTGTGATTGAGGCTCCGTTCTAAACAGCAATGGGTTCTGGCTTTCGACTTTCTTATGCCAAAAGTCGTTTGAAATGTTAGCCTCTTAGAGCCAAAAGCCGTTTGGAATGTCGGTTTCTTAGAGCGGTTTTTTATTTTCTTCTTTTTTCCTTTACATTATCTACATATATATAATAGCATTTTTCTTTTTTTCTTTTGTTTTAATTGAATAAAAAAGCTAACAACTGCTATAGTGTTATTTCAGCTAAAATTCAAAAGACACAAATAAAAGCAAAAAATTATAATACTTTGGAACAAGGGCTTAGTTGTCTTGGTCAATTAGCCGTTTCATTCTTTTTTGAATCTTGTATACCCATAGGTCACAACTAGCTGGATAAATACACGAACATGGCGCTAATGGGTGGATTCTTGTGGCTTAATATTTTGAATTTTAGCTATTTGTAAGAAAGATTATGGAGAAAAATACCCACGTGAGATTTTAACCGTATAGATGAAGTGAGAACAGTATCTACTATAGTCAACTTAGAGATCCACCTTAAAAAGATACTCTGTTTAAAAACTAACTACTGTTTAAAGACAATAAATCCAAAAAGAAGCTAACCAATGGCAATAAGTAGGGGGTGCAAACGGAGCGGATAATTTCCGTCCGTCCGTTCGACCGACCGACCGAAGGTTTACGGATCGAATACGAAAGGGGTAAATGGGTATCCTGCACTATCCGTGTTTGACTCCGACTCCGAAGAAAAATATGAAATATAATACGGGATAAGTGATATCCGTTCATATATTCCGTATGTCAAGTGATATGAGGAAGTCTGTTGTGACTTCACCTAGGAACAAGATAACATATAGGCAGATTGTCACATCTAAATAGGTGGGAGTACCGAGTATTCTTCCTTCAACATCTTAGTAATTAGTCTTTTCATGTTTGTTCTGATTGTACCATACTGTCTAATATTTTATGCAAAGAAGCAGATAATTTTCATCTGACCGATCGTCCGAAAGATTATGGAACAGATACGGAATGGAGAAATGGATATCCAGTATTATCCATGTCCAACTCCGGTTCTGAGAAAAAATATGGAATAGAATAAAGGATAAACGATATTCGTCCGTATCTGCTTTGATTGCACCCCTAACAATAAGGGACCAGGCGAGATAGCAACGACCTTCATCATCCTCTTCCCTAGTAGGTTCATCGTCCCACCAACCATATAAACACGGGTGGTCGATGGCTTTGGCAGTGAGACCTTCATCATCCTCTTCCCTAGTAGGTTCATCGGGTCCCACCAACCATATAAACACGGGTGGTCGATAGCTTTGGCAGTGAACTGTGGGATGGTGATGCAGCAAGCTGCAAGGGTGCCGCCAGCCATGGGGTTGGCGGTCCGCGCTACGTGATCCACTGTTCACTCTTTATATATAAAGTGAAAAGTATGAATTTGTAGGAGTATGAAATTATTTTTCTGTAGAAATATTTTTCGCACTTTTAGGAGTGCATACTTTCGCTTCGAAATATATCATTTGAACGAACATGTTATACTTATTTATTACTTTTAATATGCTTAAATACTAATTTTAAGATACTCCAACGTGATTTGTTTAAAAAAATTAATTGAAGCCTTTTTATTTTTCTATATAACAAGACTGGATCATGTGGTTTTCCTTGGTTGAAAAAGTTGGAATATATATAGAGAACATATCTAGTGCTAAGGTACTAATGGTGATGTGAACCGTCTAATCTAAATTGTGTGTCTCGAATGGAGGCGGGTGGAAACCCATCTCACTTAAACATTTTTGTAGAAAACCATCTGCACTTTTCACAAAAAACCATCAGGTGGGATGAGGTTCCCACTCACCTTCATCCAAGCCATAATCTAGATCGGATGGTCTACGTCGCCATTAGCATTATATATATATACTGTTGGATATTTAAAAGGGTATATAGAAAAAAATAAAGGGCTCCAATGATTTTTAATACCTGAAGTGGTAAAGAAGTATAATATATTTGTTTAAGTGATATATTTGAAGTGTGAGCATGTACTCTCCAGGAGTACGGAAAAGGCTTCTCCCCTCTCTCTCTATGTGTACACAAATGTACACAGTACAATATAACAAGTCCAAAAAGTATGATTGGGTGTTTAAGTTTTGTATTTCTCGTTTTCTAAAAAAAATCAAGATCGCAATTTAGATCAGTAACATTATCAATCGCGAAATAACCCTAACCCCAATCTTACAATGAAATTAGCATATTTTTCTTGTATTTGTATGCCTTGCCTCTTCCATTATTCATACAAGATTGCATCTTTTAGCGGAGCAGTAATATCTCGAAAATACTCTTCTAAGGGCCTATGTGTAATTAGCGAGAAAGGAACTTAGGAAAAAAAAGAATACCTCGGATTTTTTTAGGTGCCGCTCGGTTAGGCTGAAATAAATTGGTTTATGCCTAAAATTACACAGTAGTTAACTGAAATTATATTGTAGCTAATAGTGGCTTATTTGGCATAACTAAATTTAAAAAATTTAAAAATAGAAAAAAACAGATTAGCCTATCATGGATTACGCAAACGAATACGGAAAAAAAGAACCGACAAAAAAGCTCAAAAAAGATAAAAATCTAGAAAAAGACAAAATTTAGAAGTAATAAAAAATAAGTTAGAAGTTAGAAGCACATGTCGAAATAAGTAGGACCTTAAAAGAGAAATCATTTTCTAGAAGGTGGAGTTGTACAGATAGTTGGACCATATTAGTATTCTTCTCACGATAAAAAGGGACGTGACGTGAGGGAGTTGGAAACCCAAAAACCCAAGCTCTTGTTTCTTTTTCCCGTGCACTGCAGCCGTTGTTAGAGAATATATTTTTTTTTGCTACTCGCCTTCGTCTCCCCGCCCTCGCACCAGCGTGGCCATGGCCTTTTGCTCGCGGGCGTTGCATGCCGCTCACACTGCTTCTCAGTTGCCAGGAAGTGGCCCTGTCCCCGCGCGCGTCCGTGCGCTCCCTTCGACCGACGGGTGACTGGTGGTGCACCTCTATTCGACTGACGGGTGGCCCGGTGTGCTGAGTGCATGCGCGCTGTTCACCGGCCACGTGGCTCGCTTGCTTCACCACTGTGCGTGCGCCAGATCACTCCGTCAACCACACTTGTGTTGCACTAGGAAATCTCCTGCCGGAACCTGCTTTGATGGAAATTTTGTAGTATACATTTTTCAGTATGAAATATTTTTAGTATAGAAATTTTAGTATAATTTTTAGTATAGAAATTTTAGTATAATTTTTAGTATAGAAATTTTAGTATAATTTTTAGTATAGAAATTTTAGTTAACAAAGTTATAGAAAATTAGCAGGCGTAGGAATGGAGAGGAGACGAAGATGCAACCGTAGGTGTAGATCTAGATAGAAATAGTGAAATATTTGTTAGACTAAATTTATTAAACATGTAGTTTTACAAAATTAACAACCGCAGAAGCGTGTAGTATGTATAATTTAGGGAACATAGTTTTAGAAAATTAGCATCAGTACGAAATCTGCATGTGTACAAAATTATAGTTGTAGAAAATTCAGTCACCGTAATTTACAAATTAATCGTCTGGTGAAATTTATATGTACTAAAAATCAGTAAATATTTATGGTATAATTTAATTAATTCGTATGTTTGAAGTTTGTAGACCGAGGTTATTGTAGTGGGTTACGACATACGAACAATCGGCGAAATGTGAATAGCAGTATGTCGGTACTTTGATATTGTACGATGCTATTGGACATGTCACAAAATTGAAACATGTATGCAGACTGATATCAGCAATGACAATAGCCACCACATTGAGAGTGCATTACGGTGCTAGAACCGTTTGCGAAGGTCCGAATGGTATGGACTTGAACGGTTTTCCGCAAGTCACTCCAGTACATTCGGATGGCGAGAATGCTCGGATCTCAGATGTGAAGCACTGGCTGACCCGAAATTTTTCGTTAGACCCCGAGGCGTGCAACGTCGCCGTGCAAGGGCTTGGACCCGGTCTCGCACGGACATTAGATGGGAATTAAATACATTGCTGAGCACTGCTGCGTGGAAGGGCTTTGTGCAAGAGTGCCGGCGCCGTGGATACGGGTGTGTCCTGCTTGTGCAACCGTGCGCATTAGAAGCTGTCCAAGGTCATGCGTCCACCTTTGCTTCGGGAGGTGCTATGTAACATCCTGAAAATTTGGAAATTTGAAATATAAACATTTCTGTATTTATTGCTTTATAATTATTTTGAGAATTCACTATCAAAGCATTTCTTAAATTACGATTAAGGTTCCAAAAGGGCCAAAGAAATAAAGTATTAGAAAACAAAGATTTTGAAATAAGAATCTGAAAAGATGATCCAGTGCAACAAGGATACAGTTGGTCCTAAAAATTTGAGAATAATAGTATGGTTAAATTTTTTTACTAAAGAAATGGGAGGAGGAAATAAAATAGAAGTATATATGTATATGGATATAAATATCTATATGTGGAAAATGAAAATAGCATAAAGGGTTTTAATGAAGATAAACTCCTCATGAAATTAGGATGAAAAATATATATATACATATATATAAATGCATGTATAAAGGAAAGAAATTAAATAAAACAAAAATATATAAATAAATAATAAATATCGGGTCGACCGGCCGCCCACTGCCAACCTAACCAACCCACACAGATCGCCCCAGTCTGACACTTTTTTTCTTCTCTCCTCCTCCTCCTCGCTCGCCCTCACCCGCCCCGCCCCCGCACCAGCAGCCTTCGCCCGCCTCACTGCCCGGCCCGCCTCGGCGCCGCGCTTGGACGTGAATCCTGTCCCTTTGAGCAATGGATCCGCCCGACAATGGACACCGCCGCCTCCGACCGCGCCTTTTTTCCTCGCGAACCCGCGCCACCCTCTGCTGCGCTCAGCTTCCTTCCTCCGCGTGGCATCCATACGCTGCCGTCGCCCACGGTTTTTCCCCGAACCACCCACGCGTGCGCCAGCTCGGCCCTGCCTCGCCCTGCCCCCTACGCCTGCTCCGCCGCTCGCCGAAAGGACAGCACGGGGGAGGCACTCGATGCTATTCCTCCCCGCGCGCCCTTAAGATCTCCCCCGAGCCCCACTGACTTCCCCACACCCTCAGCTCCCTTCCCTGCCGAACAATTGAGCTCCAACAGCCCGAACCACCGCCGGCCCGAGCTTCTTCCCCAACTCCGGCCATCTTCCTCCCCGTCGGCTCACGCCCCTAGAACCAAATCCTAAGCTCCTACACCATCTCCAGGACCCCACAAACCCATTCCCGGCCTCCCCAGCACCTCCCACCGGCCATACCTCGCCAGCACCGGAGACTCCCTTGGACCACCACCGTGCCACGCTGCCGGCCTATCTGCGGCGTCCCTCGGCCTCCACCGCCACCGTCACCGACTTTCCCTCGGCGCCGTGAGCGCATTTCAGTGGACTCCCGACCCTCTCCGACCACTCCTTGCCGGCGACACCGCAGCCCCTCACCGGCCTCTGCCACCGCTACCCAGCCGCCTCCCCGAGCTACCTCAAAAGGGTAAAACACCCTTAAGGGGTAGGCAAAGCCTCCCAAACCCTTGGCTAGCGCATAGATTCTCTTCTCCTCCCACCTCCCGTGCGTGCTCGAGCCCCGCTCCGCTACCGGGTTGAGCCTTTCTTTTATTTTACGCGCTGACATGTGGGCCCCACCGCCGGTGGTGCGCTGCACCAAGAGGCCGCGACAGACGGGTCCCACTGTCGTGCGAGCACCGACGAGTGGGTCCAGAGACCGATGGGACCTACCGTCGGTGACCGCATGAGGTGGTACCGCTGACAGGAGGACCCCACCGCCGAGGCACAGATGGGAGTAATAAAAGAAATAAAATATGCAAGTGGGTCCCACCTGTCAGAGTTTAATGATTTTAGGAATTTATTTAAACTGAGAACTTTGAAATGTCATAACTTCTTCATTTTAACTCCAAATCGAGTGAGACAAATTTCTAAATTCGTTTAAATTCAAGATCTATCCAATGGAACAAAAATCATAATTTTTAGAGTTCATTTGAATTTCTGGTGTTATTTGGGTTGAATTTTCGCGCACGGTTAAAATAGCGTATGAAGCACAAGAAGAGAAAGCAGAGGCAGCAGCAAACCCCAGCACCCAACTCCAAGAACCTTGTGACCAAGGCGAGTTATCACTTTGACCATATTGAACCCAGATTTATGCAAATTAATTCCTTTTAAATTATCTATGTGCGTGCTTTATTTCATGTGGTATATTATGTTCAGATTTTCAGAATGTAGTTATACACCCATTATTATACTTGCTAGTATTACCCGTTGAAACATCTTGGTATATGTGAACCTTGTCGCCATAGTAAAACTAGTATAAAATAGATTTCCCCAAATAGAGTATAATGTAGCGAATTGCTTAGTCATGCTAGTTAAACGGGGACACTTAGTTGTCCCAAAAACTCTCACATGCAATATGAAAAATGATTTGGGCAGTAATGATGGGAATGACTGGTGAAATATTTGGAACTATTATTTTATATCCCAAAAATCCCCAAACTTGCTTAGTATCTGGGTGGATGATTTGAGGGCTGGAATGTGGTGCGGTGGGAGCACAAAAATTTTGGAATGTGGTAGAACCACCCAGATAGCTCTAAGGACTGAATCTTGTCATGTTAGCTCGTGTAAAGCAAAGACAACCACATGTCCGTAAATACAACTTGACTAAGTAGCGGTATCGAAACTCCCGACTCATCTCACCGGTAGTGGATAGGCGTGGTTATGCAAGGCGGAGGAGGCCTAAAGGAACACCGAGTGGAGGTGGCGTTCACCGGTCGTACTAGCATTGGGGAGTGGAGCCCGCATAATGCTAGTAGCCGTGGTGAACATCCCGTGCAACGTATCGGACCCACCGCAAGTGGGAACAGCCCATAGGGTGAGATGACTAGTGGAACTAGATATTCTGAACAGTCATGTGATGATCTATTTGACCACCTGACCAAGGAATCAGGTGTGGCAATAGGTGAATTATCTCTTGTGGTGAAAGTGTACACACTCTGCAGAGTCAAAAACTATTCGAATAGCCGTGCCCACGGTCATGGGCGAACATGGGATACTTAATCGGATATAGTTACATTTACGAAATGATTTGTGAAGGAGTGGGAAAATAGAGGGCGATGGACTGCCCTAGTTTGGATTTGGCCTGGGTTTTGTCCCAGTGGTATGTTAAGTGGCTATAACGCTGAAAGATGCAATATGGTGCAGATGCCATGTAACGGTGGATGGAATCTGTATCGCTATTACAAAGGTTGTACTTCACCTTACCTTTTTAAAAGCTGCTAGATCATAGGGATTTTAATTATGGTATTCACATGCAATTTTTGGCAAACAACCAAACCCCAACCTTCCCTTGATCTAGCCTAGCATGTAATCTACTGCATTCTGTGTGGTAACTTGCTGAGCACGGTGGATAGTGTGCTCACACTCGCAATATCAAAACAGAGACAGTGACGCAGGGTCATTACGATCACGAAGATGCCCCGGTCAAGGAGGAAGGAAACAACGATGAGAATTAGGGCATCGCTTGCTTTTTTGGGCCCAGACAAGATAGACTCTAGGTTGTGTGTGCACGTATATAATCTAAGTCTAGGTGATATACAATGCACACATATTCCCCGATCGCTTGCACGTGGCGTTGGCTTACTTTTGTCACCGTGATACTTTGATGCTGATAACATTTGGCCTTAGGGCCCCTTTTGTAAACTATTGCCCGACGTGGTATAATTCAAACTATGGTCTGTAATATTTGATGCATGTATGATTCAGCAATGTGCTGTGTGCACTAACTACTGATCCAGGGATTAGTGCAATAATCACAGATGATTTCAGATTGAAAAATCCGGGTCCGACAGAGCTGGTATCAGAGCATACGACTGTAGGGTAAAAGCCTTAGAATGGACGTCAGGAAGGATATAGGAATACTATCTTGCAAAGGCTTACAAAAAGAGTTTCAAAAAAAAAACCATAGCGTATTATTTCTTTTCCTAACCCTCCTTAGTTCTGTTCTATTCTATCTTCATTAAATATTTTAAAATGTTACTAACACTAGTAATTCCCTCTACAGATGGCGGGATATGCAGCGGAGGGCAACTGGGACTTCCTGTCTCACGGCCTTCCCCACGGGGAGTTCGCCAGCCTCCTACGCAGGCTTTTGCACTACGTGGGATATAAGGACCAGCCCATGTACCGCGGCCGCAAGGCCATGGCCGGTGGAGTGGAAAGCTGGGTGGTTAAGGTGTTCATCTACGCCAAGAGCGAACAGGATCCCCCTCACGTCTTCCGGACCGAGCACACCAGGAGCACCCGGGTAGCGGCCATCCAGGATGCAAGACGTCTCGCGTTGCCCGACTCTGCGACGTATACAAGACCAACTGCAAAGACACGTCATTCTTCTACTTCCGTCGCGCCCGAGGGTGCGCAGACAACGAGACCTACTGCCGGTTCATCGAGGACAACCCGATGCTTACGCATTAGGTTGATCTCACCCGCGCTATGGGCTCGGCTCACACAGCCGCTCTGGAGGAGATCACCACTCTCCGCGCGCACCTCGTCTCCCAAAGCACGAAATGGCAACCTCCGGAGCAGCTTGCTCGGTCGGCGGGCCTGGCGGCGGCCAAGGTAGAGGCGACTACTGCGCGCGGCGCCACACAAGAGTCCCAGCTCTGCGCCACTCCAACACCTCCCGCCCGGCCGGCCCAGGCGCGGCGGGCCCGTGCCACTGCCATCACAAGAAGAGCGCGACCTCGGGCCACGGTCGACTCTTAGCCAAGGAGGGTCACACCGCAGCCGCAGCCGCTCGCGTTCTGAGACCGACCCCTCCGAGTTTAGCGGCAGTCGGTCCCGCTCCCAGTCGCCGACTTACGCCCTCCACCTGGCGTCGGATACATGGAGGAGTAGATCGGATGGTGCGGTACTTGCCAGATGTAGCACAAGTACTAAGGGGTGTATCGGAGCGTGTTGTCCAAGACTCTCTGTATCGTAGTAGTTATCCCGTCGAACTTTAATTAATTATGTTGTAATTGTAAGTCCAGCCTAAAAGCTGGCTATGTGGTGTTTTATCCTATGAAACCAGCCTTGTGTTTAAAGTTGCTTCTGTCGTTTATCTTGTTGGCTTTTATTTGCTGAGTTGGCAGCCTTCTTTTGCTTTGCCTAGCATTAGTATTAAGTCAATCGTATGTATAATTGTAACTGCAGATGGCCAGCCAGAGGGTAACTAGGGCCCAGACCCATGCCACCCACAATCAGGCGGAGGTCGACTCCACCCCTGGGGTCTCGCCAACAAGGCGTGGACCGGTGCAAGACCAAGGAGCCGACCTCCCACCCCCACCGACAAATCCCACGATGGCACGGTCATGGCGCGAAGAAACCCGCTTCTCGCAAGCCATTATTAATGGGCGACAAGGTGGCTCCACCGGTAGGTCGGTGACCGGCCGATTTTGAGAACCCGCCCTCACCTTCTCTTCGCCGACGAACATCTCGGCCGAGGATTGGCTTCGGATCTGAAGGAAACTGCGCCTAGCCAAGTGCGGAAGAAGACAAAGTGATATTCGCAGCTCATCAGCTCCAAGGAGCAGCGGCAAACTGGTGGGAAAACTACCTTGCCACTAGGGGACAAGAAGAGACCTCCATAGACAGCGACATGGAGACCATACCATGGACAGAATTTAGGACGGCATTCAAGTCCAACTTCATTCCGACCGGAGTAATGCGGATGAAGAAGAACGAGTTTCGTACCCTCAAGCAGGGGAACATGTCGGTTAACAGTACCTTACCAAGTTCACACACTTGCCCGCTTCGCCCGAGGGACGTAGCGAGGAGGAGGAGAAAATTGATGATTCTTTGAGGGTATGAATGAAGAGCTAAGGGTGCGGTGATCGTCCAAGACTTCCCAACTTTCATCAACGGTGAACAAGACACCGATCACGGAAAACGAGAAGAAGAACTTGGAGGCCAGCCGTAAGCGCAAGATGGCGATCTGACCACAAGGAAGGTTTGTTCAAAGGCTCTTCAACAACTCTAACTTCTCAAGGCGAACCGGTTCAAACCCTCGACCTCATCGCCTAGTCCCGCGGCGGTTCAATGCAAGGACGCCAAAATGTTGGCTCAGGTCAGACCACAAGCTATAAGTGCTTCAGCTACGGTGAAAATGGGCACTTTGCCAATCGATGCCCACACAAACAGAATACCCCTATTCGCAGCCAAGCCTCAGCGCCTGGCAAGGGACCTCAGACATCTCAAGCCAGTAGAAATGCCCCAATGCCCAACCGTGGTAGGGTCAACCATGTCACGGCAGAAGAAGCTGAGGAAGCAGCGGGAGTTCTAATGGGTACGTTCTCTGTCCAGTCAATATCAGCACAAACTCTATTTGATTCAGGGGCTTCACATTCATTTATATCCAAGAGGTATGCTGACAAACTAGGGTTACCTACCTATCCTCTAAAGAGGCCAGTAGTACTTAAGTCACCAGCTGGTATGATTACCGCTACCTTAGTGTGCCCTGGGGTAACAATTGTCATGGAAAGGTGCGACTTTCCAGCCGACCTGATAGTACTAAGTTCACAGACCCTAGATATTATATTAGGAATGGACTGGTTAGCCAGATATAAAGGGGTTATAGACCGTGCCTCCAGGACAGTGAAGCTGACTAAATGTCTTGGAATGACCATAGATGTGAAAGTGGACCGACCATACCGCTTGGGCCGTGCAATATATTATTGTGAAGATGTACCCTTAGAGGGAATGATGGTGGTACAAGACTATCAGGAGTATTTCAAGAAGATCTACAGCATGCCCCGGATAGAGACCTAGAGTTTGTTATAAATTTGAAGCTGTGTGCCGCCCTGCTTCCAAGAGGCCATATAGGATGACGGTGGAAGAACTGGAAGAGCTGAAGACCCAACTCCGGGAACTGCAGAAAAAGGGATTTATCAGACCCAGTTCCTCACCTTGGGGATCTCCGGTATTATTTGTAAAGAAGAAGGATGGCATAGCTAGGATGTGTGTGGATTACCGGGTATTAAACGAAGTAACCATCAAGAATAAATACCCCCTTCCCAGGATCGATGATCTATTTGACCAACTTGGTGGAGCCACCATCTTCTCTAAAATAGATCTGAGATCGGGTTACCACCAGCTGAAAATTAGGGCAGAGGACATACCCAAGACAACTTTCACCACTAGATATGGACTGTACGAGTTTACGGTCATGTCCTTCGGTCTGACAAATGCACCGGCTTACTTCATGAGTCTCATGAACAAGGTGTTCATGGAGTATTTGGATAAGTTTGTAGTGGTGTTCATTGATGACATCCTTATGTACTCCAAGACGGCAGACGAGCATGCAGAGCATCTACGCCTAGTGCTAGAGAAGCTAAGAGAACATCAATTATATGCTAAGTACAGCAAGTGTGAATTCTGGCTAAGTGACATCGGCTTTCTAGGACATATAGTGTCCGCAGAAGGAGTATCAGTTGATCCCGCCAAGATTGCAGCAGTGACAGAATGGAAGCAACCCTCCTCTGTTACTGAAGTGTGAAGTTTTCTTGGATTGGCAGGATATTATAGAAGATTCATAGAAGGATTCTCTAGAGTAGCCAGGCCATTAACCCAGCTACTCAAGAAGGAACAGAAGTTTGAATGGACCAAAACCTGCGAAGGAAGCTTTCGAGAGCTTAAGAAAAGATTGACTACCACCCCGGTGCTAGTCCTACCTGATGTACGCAAGGATTTTGAAGTATACTGTGATGCTTCCCATCAAGGACTGGGATGCGTACTGATGCAAGGAGGCAAGGTTGTGGCATATGCATCTAGGCAACTTCGCCCTCATGAGGCTAACTACCCCACCCATGATCTGGAATTAGCATCAGTGGTTCATGCCTTAAAAATCTGGAGGCATTATCTGATCGGCAACCACTGCGATATATACACAGATCACAAGAGCCTCAAGTATTTCTTCACCCAGTCACATCTTAATCTGAGGCAAAGGAGATGGCTAGAATTAATTAAGGATTATGACCTGAGTGTCCACTACCACCCAGGCAAGGCCAACGTAGTGGCAGATGCCTTAAGCCGAAAGGCTTATTGCAATACCATTATGGTGCAAGAGCAACAACCGGAGCTATACAAGGAGTTGATGACCTTGAACTTGGAGATAGTGGAAGAAGGCACCCTAGCAGCAATGGAAATACAGCCAAGTATAGAAGAGAGAATCATCGCTGCACAACAAGAAGACCCAACTGCTTTGAGAATGAGGAGATTAATGGAAGCAGGAAGGGCACCTAAAATATCTGTAGATCAACAAGGGGTTTTGAGGTACGAGACACGTATCTTTGTACCCCACCAGGAAGGCCTTAAGGAACTGATACTCAAGGAAGCTCATAGCTCGGTGTATTCTCTCCATCCTGGGAGCACAAAGATGTATCAGGACATGAAGCGGTGGTCTTGGCCACGTATGAAGAGCGACATCGCCGAACATGTAGCTCGCCGTGGCGTGTGTCGAGAGTGAAGGTGAACATCGAGACCAGCGAGATTATTCTGACCATTACAAGTACCCGGTGGAAGTGGGAAGAAGTACGGATGGATTTTATCACGGGGTTTCCCCGAACAAGGTCGGGATACGACTCCATTTGGGTCGTGGTGGATAGACTGACCAAGGTTGCCCATTTTATCCCTGTCAAGACAACTTATAAGGGGGACAAATTGGCAGAGCTATACATGTCCCGCATCATGTGCTTACACGGTGTGCCAAAACAGATAGTCTCAGATCGAGGGTCCCAGTTTACCTCGCATTTCTGGGCTAGCCTACATGAAGCCCTTGGCACCCATCTGGATTTCAGCACCGCCTACCACCCCCAGAAGGATGGTCAGACGGAAAGAGTAAATCAGATATTGGAAGATATGCTACGGGCTTGTGCCCTAGATTTCTCTAAGGACTGGGATAAGTGTCTGCCGTATGCAGAGTTCGCCTACAACAACAGCTACCAAACCAGTCTTCAGATGTCCCCTTTTGAGGCACTGTACGGAAGGAAGTGTCGCACCCCTTTACATTGGTCAGAAGTAGGGGAAGGGTACATATTTGGGCCTGATACTCTGAAACAAGCAGAAGAGAAAGTTTGCCTGATCAGAGATCGGTTATTGGCCGCCCAGTCTAGACAGAAGAGTTATGCAGATAAAAGGAGAAGGCCATTAAGTTTCGAGATCGGAGACCATGTCTACCTAAAGGTGTCACCCCTACGAGGAATCAGATGATTTAAAGTCAAAGGCAAACTTGCCCCTCGCTATGTTGGACCATTTCCGATCATAGCTAAGAAAGGAGAAGTGGCTTATCAGCTTGAATTGCCTACAAGTCTAGCAGATGTACACAACGTCTTCCATGTGTCCCAGCTCAAGAAGTGTCTTCGGGTACCAGAAGATCAAACCCCGATGGAAGTAGTGGAGCTCGGGAGTGACCTAACCTACAAGGAGCGTCCAATTAAGATTTAGACACTGTGGAAAAGAAGACCAGGAATCAAACCATCCGCACCTGCAGAGTGCAATGGAGTCATCATTCAAAGAAGGAGGCCACCTGGGAACGCGAAGACCAGCTAAGGAGAGACCACCCCGAACTATTCATCAATTAGGCTGAATCTCGGGGTCGAGATTCCCTTTAAGGGGGTAGGTTTGTAACATCCTGAAAATTTGGAAATTTGAAATATAAATATTTCTGTATTTATTGCTTTATAATTATTTTGAGAATTCACTATCAAAGCATTTCTTAAATTACGATTAAGGTTCCAAAAGGGCCAAAGAAATAAAGTATTAGAAAACAAAGATTTTAAATAAGAATCTGAAAAGATGATCCAGTGCAACAAGGATACAGTTGGTCCTAAAAATTTGAGAATAATAGTATGGTTAAATTTTTTTACTAAAGAAATGGGAGGAGGAAATAAAATAGAAGTATATATGTATATGGATATAAATATCTATATGTTGAAAATGAAAATAGCATAAAGGGTTTTAATGAAGATAAACTCCTCATGAAATTAGGATGAAAAATATATATATACATATATATGAATGCATGTATAAAGGAAAGAAATTAAATAAAACAAAAAAATATATAAATAAATAAAAAATATCGGGTCGACCGGCCGTACCCCACCAACCGCCCAACCCCGCCAGATCGCCCCAATCCGACACTGCTTTTCTTCTCTCCTCCTCCTCCTCGCTCGCGCCTCCTGGGCCGCCCCCCAGCCAGCCTCCCGCCGCCCGCCCGCCCCCCCTCACGCCTTTGCCTCCTCATGCTCGCCGGACAAGACGGGAGGCATGATGCCATTCCTCCCGGACAAGATCTCCCAGAGCCCCACCGACTTCCCACACCTCGGCTCCCTTCCTCGCCGAACAATTGAGCTCCAACAGCCCGGACCACCGCCGGCCCGAGCTTCTTCCCCAACTCCGGCCATCTTCCACCCCGCCGGCTCACGCCCCTAGAACCAAATCCTAAGCTCCTACACCATCTCCAGGACCCCACAAACCCATTCCCGGCCTCCCCAGCACCTCCCACCGGCCGTACCTCGCCGGCACCGGAGACTCTCTTGGACCACCACCGTGCCACGCTGCCGGCCTATCTCCGGCGTCCCTCGGCCTCCACCGCCACCGTCACCGACTTCCCTCGGCCGCCGTGGCGCATTTTAGTGGACTCGACCTCTCAGACACCCTCGCCGGCGACACCGCCCCCTCCCGGCCTCGGCCACCGCTACCCGGCCACCTCCCGAGCTACCTCAAAGGGTAAATTGCCCATAAGGGTAGGCAAAGCCTCCCAACCCCTTGGCTAGCGCAGCCGATTCTCTTCTCCTCCCCCTGGCTCCCAAGCGTTCGAGCCCCGCTCCGCTACCGGGTTGAGCCTTTCTTTAATTTTCCGCGCTGACATGTGGGCCCCACTGTCGTGGTGCCAGCATAAAATAGCGTCTGAGGCGGGTCCCAGGAAGCGAGCGGCGGCCACCGACGAGTGGGTCCAGAGACCCGATGGGACCCACCCGTCAGTGACCGCACAGAGGTGGTACCGCTGACAGGAGGACCCCACCTGTCAGAGGCACAGATGGGAGTAATAAAAGAAATAAAATATGCAAGTGGGTCCCACCTGTCAGAGTTTAATGATTTTAGGAATTTATTTAAACTGAGAACTTTGAAATGTCATAACTTCTTCATTTTAACTCCAAATCGAGTGAGACAAATTTCTAAATTCGTTTAAATTCAAGATCTATCTAATGGAACAAAAATCATAATTTTTAGAGTTTATTTGAATTTCTGGAGTTATTTGGGTTGATTTGTTGCTTTTCTTTTTATGCAAATTTTCGCGCACGGTTAAAATAGCGTACGAAGCACAAGAAGAGGAAGCAGAGGCAGCAGCAGACCCCAGCACCCAATTCCAGGAACCTTGTAACCAAGGCGAGTTATCACTTTGACCATATTGAACCCAGATTTATGCAAATTAATTCCTTTTAAATTATCCATGTGCATGCTTTATTTCATGTGGTATATTATGTTCAGATTTTCAGAATGTAGTTATACACCCATTATTATGCTTGCTAGTATTACCCGTTGAAACATCTTGGTATATGTGAACCTTGTCGCCATAGTAAAACTAGTATAAAATAGATTTCCCCAAATAGAGTATAATGTAGCGAATTGCTTAGTCATGCTAGTTAAACGGGGACACTTAGTTGTCCCAAAAACTCTCACATGCAATATGAAAAATGATTTGGGCAGTCATGGTGGGAATGACTGGTGAAATGTTTGGAACTATTATTTTATGTCCCAAAAATTCCCAAACTTGCTTAGTATCTGGGTGGATGATTTGGGGGCTGGAATGTGGTGCGGTGGGAGCACAAAAATTATGGAATGTGGTAGAACCACCCAGATAGCTCTAAGGACTGAATCTTGTCATGTTAGCTCGTGTAAAACAGTACAACCACATGTCTGTAAAATACAACTTGGCTAAGTAGCGGTATCGAAACTCCCCGACTCATCTCATCGGTGGTGGATAGGCGTGGTTATGCAAGGGCAGAGGAGGCCTAAAGGGACACCGAGTGGAGGGTGACGTTCACCAGTCGTACTAGCATTGGGGGAGTGGAGCCCGCATAATGCTAGTAGCCGTGGTGAACATCCCGTGCAACGTATGGGACCCACCGCAAGTGGGAACAGCCCATAGGGTGAGATGACTAGTGGAACTAGATATTACGAGCAGTCATGTGATGATCTATTTGACCACGACCAAGGAATCGGGTGGGGCAATAGGTGGATTATCGCTTGGTGAAAGTGTACACACTCTGCGAGTCAAAAACTATTCGAATAGCCGTGCCCACGGTCATGGGCAGACATGTGATACTTAACTGGATATAGTTCTGTTTCTGAAATGATTTGTGAAGGGAGTGGGAAAATAGAGGGCGATGGACTGCCGTAGTTTGGATTTGGCATGGGTTTTGTCCCAGTGGTATGTTAAGTGGCTATAACGCTGAAAGATGCAATATGGTGCAGATGCCATGTAACGGTGAATGGAATCTGTATCGCTATTACAAAGGCTGTACTTCACCTTACCTTTTTAAAAGCTGCTAGATCATAGGGATTTTAATTATGGTATTCACATGCAATTTTTGGCAAACAACCAAACCTCGACCTTCCTTGATCTAGCCTAGCATGTAATCTCGCATTACGTGTGGTAACTTGTCGAGCACGGTGGATAGTGTGCTCACACTGCAATATCAAAACAGAGACAGGGACGCAGGGTCATTACGATCACGAAGATGCCCCGGTCAAGGAGGAAGGAAACAACGATGAGAATTAGGGCATCGCTTGCGTTTTTGGGCCCAGACAAGATAGACTCTAGGTTGTGTGTGCACGTATATAATCTAAGTCTAGGTGATATACAATGCACACATATTCCCCCAGTCGCTTGCCTATGGCGTTGGCTTACTTTTGCTCCGCTGTGATACTTTGATGCTGATAACATTTGGCCTTAGGGCCCCTTTTGTAAACTATTGCCCGACGTGGCATAATTCAAACTATGGTCTGTAATATTTGATGCACGCGATGTATGTATGATTCAGCAATGTACTGTGTGCACTAACTACTGATATAGGTATTAGTGCAATAATCACAGAGGATTTCAGATTGAAAAATCCGGGTCCGACATGCTAGCAGCTCGGCGCGGGCCGCATGTTGGTGAAGATGATGAAATTGCTTGTGATGAGGTCGATGAGGTACATGGAGGAGAGTTACAACGGTCAAGCCATAGAGAGGGAACTAGACAAGCCGATGAAGGCGAGCAGAATGAGTACATCGTGCAGTAGAAAGATTTTGATAATCAGAGGGCATGGGCTGAAGAGGAAGCTGCACAGGACGACGACGATGACAATTCGGATGACGTTCCTATCCCATAGGAATGGAACTGGTTTAATACTAAGGGTGTTTCCACACATGATGAGCATGAATCAGTGTGGGAGTATCATGAGACAAAGATTCGATTGCATTCTATGTTTGCTGATAAGGCAGCACTACAGGATGCCATCAAGCTGTGGGCCCTTTCAATGCAGCGGACATTTCGTATCGTGAAATCAAGCCAGGAGCAGTACACCGTGAAGTGCGAGTAGGCTGGTTGTCCTTGGAGGGTGCACGCACGTAGACCCAAGTATGAGACTCACTGGATTGTGTCAAAGGTGGACCCGCACTTTTGCATTCTCAATAGTATTTTGGCGAGGCATCGTAACCTAATATCCGTCTTCATAGCAATTTGATGTACGGAGAGATAGTGGAGAAGAGAGGCATAGAGGCCACGCATATCGTGGTAGCTATCGAGAAGAAATTCAAGTACAAGATTAGCTACGCGAAGGTGTGGCGTGCTAAGCAGAAGGCGTTGGAAAAATATTTCGGGTCTTTCGAGGCGGCGTACGATAATCTTCCTTGTATGCTTAAGGTGTTGCAGGACAGGAACCCGGGCACGTATATCGCTGTGCAAGAGTCCACAAGTCCACTAGAATATGCGGTGTTGCAGAGAGCCTTGTTAGCGTTTGGTGCTTGCATCGAGGCATTCAGGCACATGCTGTCGGTAATCGCAATTGATGGGACCTTTTTGACAGGCAAATAGAAGGGGCAGATCCTGACGGCCATAGGCATTGACTGCAACAACCAAATATTACCACTGGCCATCGCATTCGTGGAAAGTAAGAATTATGAAAGCTGGTTGTGGTTTCTTAGACATGTTAGGGTTGCAGTTGTCGGCACTCGTCCTAGTGTGTGCGTAATCCATGATAGCCACGCCGGGATTATAAAGGCTATAAGAAAACTTCAGTAAGACCCAGAGGAGCCCTTTTCTTGGCCGGACATGAGGAACAGGTGATGCATTTGTCACTTAGGGGATAACTTTTTCAAGTAATTCCCGAAACAACCTTTGATGAAGCTATTCAAGAGGCTGGCTATGCAGAACCAGCGTAGGAAATTTGATACTTTGTGGGCGTTGTTGGATGAGCACACCAAGAAGCATGTCGATGAGAGGAGCAAGGGAGCCGGTCATACCTGGGGTGATACAACTGGAATGCTTAGTAGCACTCGATGAGCCTAACCCAGCTGGTCCAAGAAGGCGGAGCTTACGAAACATCAAGTGCTTCTCACAGTGGATCGAGGGAGAACTATTGGAGAAGTGGTCGCTGTTGCACGACACGTACGGTGCAAGGTACGGTATAATGACGACGAACCTTGCAAAGGTGTACAAGGGGCCTCCATTCACAGGCCCTTATCGCCATCGTGGAGGGTTTTCTACACAGCATAATCGAATACTTTAGATAGAGGCACGCGAGTGCGGTACTTCATGTGGCAAATCGCCGAGCAGTGTATTCATCAAAAATTACGGCATACATGGAGACGAAGGCACAGAAGGGTCAATTGCATACAGTGTAGGTCATGGGCAACAAGGAGCATCGTTTCGACGTGGTAATCCGTGATAGAGCCGGATTTAGGACGGCTCGTTCCCTTGTTATCCATGAGGTATACCTTGGAAATCATGCAAACGAATCTAGCCGCACGTGCAATAAGCTGAAGCTGTTACACAAGCCATGCTCTCATGTCCTCGCTGCATGCGGGACCGTGGGTATGGATCCTTCGAACTTCATGTCGGAGTACTTCTTTAAGCAGAGGGTACTGCATGCCTGGTGTGGGCAGCTCTGGGGTTCAGGGTGGTCAGAAACTTCGCCACCTTGGACATTGTAGCGAGGACATGGATTCTAGATGTTAACATGCTGAAGGGTGGGGAAGGATCGGCGACAGAATCAGCGTATTAGAAATGATATGGACAAATCGCAAGCCGGAGCATCTGGTGCACGTTGCGGGCAATGCAGTCAAGAGGGGCACACAGTTAGACGATGCAATGCATCTCCTGATCAGTAGTCAGAGCGGCATGGCGTGTACTACTAGTAGTTGGAGACTACAACTAAATTTACATTGTAAACTGTGTTTGTTTAGTATGCAGTTATCACATGTGAAATATCGTACTAAATGTATCGTATATTTCATGTACCATTCGTACAACTGCTATGTTACATCGCCTTTTCTGTAATGTAGCTCATGTTGTGCTGGTAGTTTAGTATTGCTCTGTTTACTTACTTATTATATGTATTTACTATTAGTTTACATGTGATATTTTTTGCTTCCTTATAAGTGCTAGCTTGAACTCTTTTTGCAGGTATGGCTTGTGATTGTCGTGACTCAGACTGGCGGTACCCACTGTTGGACGAGCACTTGTACCGCCTGCATCACGTTTTTCGTCGTGTACTGTCACCGGCTAAGCACTTCAAATTAAAAAAAAATCAGATTATACCATCTGTTAGCTTAGCTTCTCTTTACATACATAGTCATGATCTTTGTAGCATACTTATATGTTATGGCTTGGTGTAATACATTTGGTCATTTTGGATAATTCTCATGGCTCTGCATACCTTGAATAATCAAATCAGCCATTCCATCCATCATTTTGACTTATTCTCTCTCGCATACTTGATGTGTTTATTGCCAAAAGGGGGAGAATAGATTGGAGAAAAGAAAATTTCTCAACCACGGGTTCTCAACTTCGGGAACTTGCTAGAGCTTTGGAGATCAATTTGCTCTTTATGTGTTGCTCTAGTATTCCTTCATCGACATGGTCATAATTTCATTTTCTTTCCTTGGACCATGTCGGCTTCTACAAACTCAACTTCATATTTTTTGGTGTTTGTCAATATACTCATCAAGGGAGATTGAAAGATCATGTGGAGATGATCCCATCTTTGTGATGAGTAATTGACCTTTAGTTGAAGGAAAATTGAGTTTGTTTTGGGTTTTTCTGTGAAGTCTTATCTCGGCGAAGTTGTAGTCATATCGACTTGTCCCCGCTCGTTCGACCATGTAGGATGCCATACGACCACGTTTGGTCGTGGTGAATTCGTTCGGAGCGTGCGACCACGTTGAGGTGTTCTCGGCAAAGCGGCGGTGGTCGGGGCGTTACGACCACGTTGTCGAGTATCGGGTTCCACCGAGAAACAACGTCACGAGTACTTTGGCCGTGGTCGGAAGGGTTTACGACCACGTTGGCAATTGGGCGTTCGATCACGTTGTGGCGCTCGAGCTTCGACCACGTTGCGGAGCCCTCGGAAGATTTGACCGTGGTCGGCACTCGGCGCTAGGGTTTACGATCACGTTGTGGGATCGGAGCCTCGACCACGTTGGGCGGTCGGGCGTTCGACCACTTTGGCCGTGGTCGGTGGGCGTCACGACCACGTTGTGGGAGCTTGAGGCCTCGACAACGTTGTGGGAAAGGAGCCACGACTACGTTGTGGCACTCGGTGGTGCGACCGCGTTGTGCGCTCGGAGAGCTACGTCCACATTAGTGCGAGAATTGAACGTGGTCGAAACCGCGTTCGACCACGTTATCGGTTGGATGACCGTGGTCGTGCGGGATCACTAAAATTGGTCGTGAGGGTGCATTTCATGTCCGATTACGGTGAGGTTTGGTCGGTTGGGTTCCTTGTGATGTTGTGGACCTTGTAGACTGGTTTGTTCTACATTTTGACAAGGTTTGGTAAAATCTAATTTCGTGGAAAAGAGACTTGAGCTCGTGAGTGTGCGAGTTGGATCGGTGCTATGTGATGGTTTTGTTATGCGTGATGGTTGCGGTCTTGGGAGACATGTCTTGGTGAGGCTTAGAGAGGTCGGGACTAGACATAGGAGATGTTGAGGTCGAGCGGCGTGGAAGCCGAAGAGGACGTGGTCTTGCCCGAGTGGTGTAACGAGAAACAAGGGCATGAGGAGGAAGCTTGGGAGGCTGTCAAGGGCATTTTGGAGAAATGCCAAAGCACATAAAAGGAAGGCTGTGTCCTCTGGGAAAGCACTTGGAGTTGGTGGTGCTATTGGGCAAAGCGGTGGAGTCGTTGCCACGGGTAATGGGCAAAGCACTGGAGGCACGCAGCACTTGGACTCTCAGAACGGGTGGTCTATTGAGACCCATTAGCGTGTGAGACTATAAATAGAGAGGTTAGGTCTCAGGAGCGAAGCGAGGTTGTCCCCCGAGTGCTCTGAGCCTTATTGTTCTATTGTGTGAGTTGTCTCTGGGTAGAGCATGGATGCTCGTGTACCTCCGATGGAGTGGCTGTAGAAACCTCCATGTGCAATAGAAAAGATTGGATTCATCTCTCTGTATCTATTTCTGTTTGTGTTCTTGAGATGATCTGTTTGATCTATTTGCTCTCTTTTTGTTCTGACTGTTATTTGTGTTCTACTTGAGTTTTGGCTTGTGTTTCTTTGCTCAGAACAGGGAATCTATCTAAAGACTATTTGGCCATTTCATTCCCGAGAGCCGAGTTGAAATCGGAGAAATTTCTTGATTCTCGATCTTAGCCTCCGTGCTCGCTCGCTTTTTCGACTTTGGTCTTCTCTCTGTACCTTGCTTAGATCTCTGATTTTCTTGACTAATCTACTTCTAGAGATCTTATCCTTGCTAAGTTTGAAGTTTCTTACGTTCTGGATTTGTAAATCAAAAGTTCTTCAAATTCTTGCTCTGTGGTCGTGCGCCCGACAAAACAGTATTTACTGTGCAGCTCGCAATTTTCGGTCTTACGACCACGACGAGTTTCGGTGGTCGTACGCTGCAGCTCGGTGCCGACCACGTCATCTTCGTCAAGTTTCGCTCGATCGGTTCCTTCGACCACGGTCAAAACCGACACGGTTTCACGATTACGACTACGGTTGTCTTCGGTTACGACTTCTTGTTTTATTGTTGCTGTGTTCGGTTGAGCGTTGTTTTCTGACTTCTTAGCTCTCTAGCTAAAGGAGAAGAAGAACTTTGGGAGGAAGTTTTAAAGGCACCATTCACCCCCTCTGTTGCCATTTCGGTCCTTCAAAGTGGCACTGTCCCCGCGCGCGTCCGTGCGCTCCCTTCGACCGACGGGTGACTGGTGGAGCACCTCTATTCGACTGACGGGTGGCTCGGTGTGCTGAGTGCATGCGCGCTGTTCACCGGCCACGTGGCTCGCTTGCTTCACCACTGCGTGCGCCAGATCACTCCGTCAACCACACTTGTGTTGCAGTAGGAAATCTCCTGCCGGAACCTGCTTTGATGGTGGTGTGATGACCGGCTGGCCTTACGTGGGATGCCACCAGGAGGCTCGTGTGCTGGAGGCCTGGTCTCGGGCGGTCCGCTGAGTGTTTTTCACGATTGGTGCGCTCGGCCGGAGAGAACTACCAGGGAAATGAACCGAGTGAATGGATTGAACGACGGGAAAGAAACTCTAGCGGGAGAAAGGAAAGGAGAAGTGAGAAGGGTATCGTCACGCGGGTAATGATGGCTTTTCCCCATTTTGATCAATTTAATTAGAGTTTAGAAGCGGAATTAGAAAGGAATTAGCAATTTCTAGTCAGGGAAAAATGCGAGTAGTAGATCGGTTTGATTTGCTGTACCGTTGTACTATTTTAACAGGTAGTGTAGAGGTATAATTGGGGAATTTCATCTACTAGAGAGCTATAGGGAACTTCTATATATTTCTATAGATTTTTTTTTCACATCAATCGGATGAGTAGACTATGAGATATAATTTTTATATTTCTACTATCCGGTAATTTTGTCGTGCTTTGGCAGTATCTAGTAATTAGTAAATTAAAAAATAGTGAATGAACTAATATGAGAATTTGGTCAACTTGAACATTGCATGTAATGTCTTAAAGTTTTCAGAGAATCTAAGAATATAATTTTTAGATAAGTAGATTAGAAGTTATGAATTTTGGGAGGCTGTTGTTCGGTACATGATTGCTGTTGGCGCAGTCGTGGGAAAAATATTAATTTGACTAACTTAATATCAGAGTTAAATTTTATGAATAACTAGAAAGTGGTAGAAAATTTCTTGTAGGTTTTTAGAATGCCATTTTTAATATGTTTGCATTTGTAGATTGAAATATATGAAATTACCATGGGCCTATTTTTTTGGCTGAGGTTCATGGCTTTTGGTTACGATTTGTGGCTTTTTGGTTGTTCGTGCGAGAGATTACAGAGCAACAGAAACTCACGTGTGATTTTTGTCGATATAAATAAAATCGGCACATTGTGTACTACAATTAACTAGTATATCCTATCTTTAAAAGACACTTCGTTTAAAAGCTAGTTACTGTAGAAAAGTCAAAAGTAGAAGTCAAAAGCTGAAAAAGAACAGGGTCCATGTTTGATGTCTAGAAGATGACAGATTTATCTTCCAGGTTAAAAACAAAGATTTAGATGATTTAATCTAAAAATTTGGTCAACTAAGAAAACGTAGGGAATTTTGTATAGAATTCCAGAACTGATATACTTTACTATTTTACGATGTGAAAATTGAGTGTTATGTTATTTTTAGCACAATGACAGCAAGAGGAACTTTCCAGTAAATGAGGAAAATGGTGGATTTAGAAAGTGTATTGGAGCGCTGTCAATTAAGAGTTATCTTATATTGCTATGGGTACTGTAGGAGTAGTTTTGGGTGTATTATCAATCACCTTCAAATTATTTTGGTCATCATAACTAGAAAAGTAAGTGAATGGTAGAATGTTAACGAGTGTTTGTCAGGTTATGAAAGTAATTATGGTTGTGTGATTACTTGTAGTGGCGGACCCAGGATTTTACCAAAGGGTATGCCGCACCAAAATTTTCATATGCAATTCGGTAAAACCATTTGCCAATTCGGTAAATAATTGTAAAATTTGCACTGTAATTCGGTATACAGACATTAAATAATATGATAAGTCTTAAATTCAAGGATTAAGTTAGAAACTTGCATAAATTATAATATAAATAGTTCAAACACCATACTAATAGTCTCAAATATACATAAAAGAGACTTAATTCCAACGCAGAGCAGGGCACAAATAGAATTGTAACCTCTTCATTAAGCACGCATCCAGGGATGATCCTAAGGACCATACATTACTCTGCTAGCAACTCGTAAGGATCAGATTCACATCAAACAATACATTTCTTTCAAGCAAAATTGGTACAATGTGTGTCAATACTGTGATGTTATAGCTCTCCTTGTTCAGTTTGATGTTATAGCTCTCCTTGTTCAGTTTTGCATAAAAGTTAATACTCAAGCCTATTTAAATATAACCCTAAGCTACTCTTTTCTTAGTTGCTCACAATCTACCCTGTTTGTCTATTTGATTGAGCGGTTTCAGTCCTACTAAAACTTCCAAGGTGCTGCTTCCTGCTGTAATGTATGCACATTTTTACACCTCCTACCTTTTCCAAATCAACTCGCTTTTGCATAAAACAGCCAATAAATGACTGGAGCTAATTCATAGAACCAAACTAAAAATAATGACTTTCTAACCGCTTCAGTTGTGCAAAATGGCAAATCCCCTTTATGTATTATAGGAATAATAGTGGTAATCTGAGGTCAACTAAGACAGTGTACGGAGACATGAGAAAAAAAAATCATACCAGGCCGGTAAGCATTCACATTTGCGCCCAATTCAATCAGCACTTTGGCCACATTCAGCAGATCAGGCCGCATGCTCGCGACCATTAGTGGCGTCTTCCTATCCTTGTCAATCCACTGCAAGCAGCATTCACCCCAGCATGAGAAAGTAACTCGGCAAATCCCGTACATATAACAAAGAGAAATTTGATGATTTGTCCCACCTTTCTTTGCAAATAGCTTATTTGCCCCACAGTTGATATGAATTGATTATTTGCCCCATCTTTGAATTTTTATTTGATCATTTGCTCTTTTTGTATTTCCAAACCATTTCCTATTTTTATAATACTAATTTATATTAGAAAATAACCAAAATGCCCCTGGCTCAAACGCCGATCCGATACCTTCTTCTCTGTCAAACGCCATCCGACACGTTTCTGGTCATCTTTGCTTATTCGGACAGTTCCTCCGGCCCCGTCATCGACACGCTCTACCTCTCCTCGGCACGCCTCGCCTTCTGCAGCAATACCCCGCTCTCCTACCACGGCCCCGCCGCCCAGCCGCCCGAGCCCATGTACTACAAGGCAAGCGGCCGCCTTTGCTCTTGATGCCACACATTCACCTTCGCTGAGTTCTGCAAGTTCTTCCATGTCTCACCTTGAAATTGACTTGCGGTGGTGCTTCCCGAATCGGTGATCTCGGTGAACCCTTCGCCAAAGATATGGAACCGGTCCAAAAGGTACATCCAGATCACGACCATAGACAACCACGAGTTCTGGTTCATAGGGTTCGTGTCCTACGACAAGGCTCTCAAGAACATCTACGATGCTTTGCAGCACCGTACGTGATGTCCACGGCCTGGCCACCACCACAGCTAAGCTCCAGTTCGATCCTACAAGCAACTGTGTGTGTACTTTCATACACTGTAACTTGCTCCATTAATAGTTCTTGCTCTGAATTAAGACAAAGAATTCTGATGCCGTGTATTAGTAATCAATAATCAGTGTAGAACACTGAATATAAATAAGAAAGCTTTAGCCCTCACAAGTACTAGCTCTTTCTTCATTCATTCCTAGATAGAGTAGTAGCATTTAGCCAGGTTTCTCACATCAGTCTCTGCTCTTACATTACAGATGGCGCATCGGCGCAGTTATGTATAGATTTCATCATCAGATATGATGGAGCTGTGTGTACGTATAGCTCGGTGATGGGGTGGCGTGCGCGGTATGTGTATGGATGGATGCATCTGCTCAGTTCAATGGCGTGGGTGTTGGAAATAATCAAGCCGTTGCTAGGAAACTGGTTTTCGGAAGATCGAAGATCGGGCACGCAGCAAGAAGCTTCAAAGAATGCGGTTCCTCGAAGTTCTTCGGAAGCACTCGGTCAGACTGAAGAAGGAGTCCAGATCCACATTCCCAGGAAGATTGGATCAAGTCCGTTGCGGCAGGAAATCAGTGGTACAGTTAAGGACTTGGTTAGCACTTCGTAAACTTTAAATAACCATGTAATGAGTTGTTTGCTTTTAACTGAGTCTCAGTTCCTGGGAGCATTGTATTTCCCGAGTCATTGTTCATCGTAGTGACAACTTCTGCTTTCCAGTTTTCTTTAGAAGTATTTGTGTCTAGCGCAGGTTCCTTTTTTGTCCACCAATCTTGAGCAATACAATTGGTGAGATAGAGTGATCCTTGGGCTACATCCATCATTTGGTATCAGAGCTGAGGTTGAGTTCTTGAGCGGTGTATGCCCAAGTACTTGCGGCTTGAGAAGATGTCGATCGTTGAGGCGGCGTCGGCGGCAAGCAAGGAGGGAGGGATGTCTCTCCAGTACCCGGTGCTGAACAAGACAGCTTGGGCAACGAGGATGAAATTCCTCATGAAGGCGCAAGGCGCGTGGGAAGCAATTGAACCCACGAGGAATGCTGTTGTTGATGAGAAGAAAGAAGAAAAGGCCATGGCTATCATCTCCCAGGCGTTGAGCGATGTGACGCTCATGCAAGTTGCGGCCAAGAACACTGCCTTGGAGGTGTGGACAGCTCTCCGCACCATGCATATGGGGGCTGGTCGAGTCAAGGAAGCGAAGATCCAGACGCTGCGCTGGGAGTTTGAAAATCTCAGCATGGGCGATGCAGAATCGGTGGACGATTTTGCAACAAAGGTAACCTTGCTTGTTGGCCAGATGCAGGCACTTGGAGAGAAGATAGAAGAGAAGAATGTCGTCAAGAGGTTTCTGCGAGTCGTCTTCGACAAGTTCATCCATATTGCGACGACGATCGAGTATTTTGGCGACGTCAACAACATAGCTCTTGAGAAGGTCGTTGGCTCCCTCAAGGCGTATGAGGAGCGCACCCAACATCGTCATCGCAGCAACGGGAATGAAGAGCATCTCCTTCTCACGAAAGCCCAGTGGGAAGCTCGATCATCAAGACAAGGCGGTGGTCGCGATTCCAAGACGAAGCGCGACAAGAGCCACATCAAGTGTTTCAATTGCAGTGACTACGGGCACTATGCATCCGAGTGCCGCAAGCCAATGCGTGACCGTGGGGATCAGGTGAACCTCATGTCTGCACAGGAAGATGAACCGGCTTTACTTTAGTTGAGTCTAGAGTAGAAGGAATGTTAGAAAATAATCTAGACTTAGTTTTTTTGCTTTAGTATATTTGCATGTGTGTATGGTGCAACATGTGGTGTGCCTGAGATTGTACCAAGTAGTATCACACGGAGTTATTCTAGGTGCAGGAGAACCGGAGAGTCCGGAGTAGCGGGGAGCCACTTGAACCTGCGGATTTATCCTAGATAACAGGTGCAGAAATAATTACCGATGGCAAGTAGCCAGGATGGCCGGGTCATCAGTCATGAGTTACATGTAATAGGAGTGAAAGATTTGGCATAGCAAAGTCTTGATTAGGGGGGAGATTGTTGGAAATAATCAAGCCGTTGCTAGGAAACTGGTTTTTCGGAAGACTGAAGACTGGGCACAGCGCAAGAAGCTTCAGCAATGCAGTTCCCTGGAAGTTCTTCGGAAGCACTCGGTCAGACTGAAGAAGGAGTCCATATCCACATTCCCAGGAAGATTGGATCAAGTCCGTTGCGGCAGGAAATCAGTGGTACAGTTAAGGACTTGGTTAGCACTTCCTAAACTTTAAATAACCATGTAATGAGTTGTTTGCTTTTAACTGAGTCTCAGTTCCTGGAAGCATTGTATTTCCCGAGTCATTGTTCATCGTAGTGACAACTTCTGCTTTCCAGTTTGCTTTAGAAGTATTTGTCTCTAGCGCAGGTTCCTGTTTTGTCCACCAATCTTGAGCAATACAATTGGTGAGATAGAGTGATCCTTGGGCTACATCCATCAGTGGGTGTCCGTGGGTGTAGGCGATCGTCATGATCGGAGGAGTCGACGCGGTTCGTGCTCGCCCGGCGCCTGCCCCGCGCTCTTCACGGCTAACGACTCCTCGTGCTCGACGCCGACGTAGCTGCTGGCCCGACGCAGGTCTCATGCTCGCCACCTCGGGAGTGGGCGTGCGACCGCCCCATGGCCGTGGTGCTCGGGCTGCGTCGACAGTCGTCAGCGGACCGACGCCGGCATCGGTGGCCGCTCTCCTTGGCGGCCGGGAACACGGTGGCCCTGCCGGGTTGATGGGCTTGTTCAAGATGTTCATCACCCTGCAAGAACCATACGCATCCCGTTGTCGGTCACAGGTGTTGGTGGCGCATATGATCTACGCCACTCTCTTCTTTGCCCTTGAACAGGCCTTTTGACAAGGAATCGGATCAGGGTTTGGCCAGGGCTATTTTAGTCATTTTCTAATATAAATTAGCATTATAAAAATAGGAAATAGTTTGGAAATACAAAAAGGGCAAATGATCAAATAAAAATTCAAAGATAGGGCAAATAATCAATTCATATCAACTATGGGGCAAATGAGCTGTTTGCAAAGAAAGATGGGGCAAATCATCAAATTTCTCTATAACAAATTATGCTACCTAAAGGTTAGAAATGCGACAAGGGGAATTTTTATCCTTGCCTCAAGGCCTGCGCCCTGCGCCCGGAGGGTCCGAATCCCATCGACGTTGCCGTAGTTCACCTGCTGGTGCAGCAGCTCCTCCTTGGATTGCTGCAGCCCCATTTGGGACTCACCAAACAGCTCGAAATTGGTGAAGAATAGCAGTCCGCTCGTGCAAAAACTGGACTTTTTGCTGAGTTAACAGAGGGTTTCCGCGGGAAATCGCTCCAAGATTGGACAGAAACCCCGAAGAACCAAGAGATCGCTCCAGAGCAGACTGGCGAGGTGCAAAATCGAATCTTTCCGTCAGAATCAGGCAGAAAAACCAATGAAAACAAAACAAGAAAACAAGAAACTGATCGAACAACCAGGGAATCTCAACTTGCTGGGGCGTGGAATCCGATGGTCTTTGAGGCGGAAGAAGATCACCGAGTGGCCCAGAAACCAGGAGATTGGGGAGGGGAAATGAAGGGCTCGCCACAGCCGCCGCCGTCGCCGTCTGCAAATCTTCTACAACAGAGAGGGCTTCGTATTAGACGCCAGGTCTTGCTGGTCTCTCCCGCTGGGCCCCAGGGTATGCCGGGAGTGGCCCACCCGGCATACCCTGTGGATCCGCCCTTGTGTCCATTATGAGCTAACAAATACTTCTATATGCTTTTATGCAACTAATGCTACGATGCCCTTGACTATCATGCATCTTAGACACGACAAGGGTTTTAAGACGAGCTGATGACAAAAGACGGTTTACTAATGGCGACACGAAAGCAGACTAACAACCATAACGATTTATTAACACTACGTTTGTCGGTGGTTTACCTTTTTGGGTTGGTTTTCACAAAACCATCGGGGCCGGTGCTGTATCTGTCTTCATCTCTTTCACTGCTTCGAGCTCTTCCATAGTGAACAGTTTAATAACTCCAGGTTTTCCTCTTTACTTACTCTTCCATGATTTTGCTTATGTATCAGTGTGTAAATGGACTCGGGGGGTGTTCCTCCTTACCAAACAAATCTTTGTAAAACTTGTAAATACAATTTTTCAGCTCACTGGGGTCAATTAAGGGCATGTTCGGTAAGTAAAAAACCGGACGGCTTTTAACTTTTGCTACAGTACCTAACTTTCAAACAGAGTATTTTCTCAAGACGGGGTCTACAAGTTAAACGTAGTACACGTTAAAAACCCAACATCTGTACCAGCCAAAATCGTAAGTGAGTATCGGTCTCTCCGTAATCTGTACCGTAAACAGCCAAAATTCAAAAATTTCAGCCAAAAGCCATAAACCGCAGAAAAACAAAAACAGTCCCTAAAACTCTTCACCCTCCTCGAGAGATAAGACAGTACACTTCCTTTTCCCCCATTTGCAACTCGTATCTCCTTTTACTATCCATTGTTCACGTCTTCTTTGCCAGAAAAGCTCTGCAGTAGTGTAAATTAGAACCGGCTGCTCCTCAAATTGATATCTCAACACCCATTATGAAGGTTTTAGCTCTCGTTTCACAAGCTATGTCAATTCCTAAATCGCTTTTAATAACTCTTAATTCCTCTTCCTCGGATCACTACCAAAATTTGATCCCCAACCTCTCATAAACCTTCTCAGAAAATACTGTCGTTGTTTCCAGAAATCGAAAATAGTCTCTCATACCTTTAATTGGACATTTCTGTGCAGCCATCTCCATGAATTTGTCATCCTGCAACCAAGCAGGTTCCATTCTAAAATGTTCTAACCTGGGTCTTCTGTCTTCCTAGACCCGATATTATGCATTAATAGAGAGTTTTGGTGATTAATGACAACCAAATTTGCGAGACTAACATTTCTCATGAGATGGTGAAATAGACTGATATGATGAAGACTTTGGATGGCATCATGTGTTGATTATCATCAAGTAAAGATTTGGGATGAAAGATATCATCATATGTTGACAAACATCAAGATAAAATTTCAAACATCAAGATAAAATTTCGAAGTGGATGTAGAATCGGTATGACAAATCAGAAGAGGGTGAATGATTTCTTCAAAATCTTCCCCTAGTATTGATAACTCAACGCAACGGAAACGCAAAGTCACAAGTTCACCAAAACCAAGAGCCAAAGAGTTCAAACTAAATGAAACGTCTCTCTCACCGGTACTATCGCCGATCATGGTGCACTAGTACCACTCGTCAGACTGACTGCTCGGGTCACCGGTCTGACCAGGACCACCAGTCATACCGTTCGATTCACAATGGTATAACCGTTCGCCGATAGTGCCGCTCGGGTCCCTGCGGCATGACCGCTCACAGAGGCATAACATATAACAACACCGCACATGATTCAAGAAAAAAGTTAACTTCTAAACCACTTATCCAAACATAGTGAAGGCTGCATCAAAACCAAGCAAAAGAGAGAAACATTGCTCTACTCTTGCTCATAAGTCTTCGACGATCTATATGACTTCGGATGGGTTTTCACGTGTTATAGCAATTTGGATCACAGCATGAACTCAAGACAAATAGCCCACAAGATCAAAACCCTGAAGTCTCCTTTCTCTTGAAGAAAACCGGGCAAATACAAGAACTCTCCCTAGAGAGTGCCTAGATGATGAAATCTGATCTCCAAGAGATATCTCCACGTCTTACACATCCTTGGCACAGGAAAGATCAAGAAGTGATGAAATCTAACCAAGAAAACTAAGCAAATCAAAAGCACAAGGAGAAATCCATGCACAACTCACTTGGATGAAGTTTGAATGTACATTTTACTTGGATAGGAATGTTTCACAGTCACTTCCTCATGGAGGACAAAGCTCTAACCCTAAAGAGCATATACAAAAGGCTCTAACACAAGAAAACCCTAAAAATCTCTCCATCACCTTGAGAGCTCTCTCACACACACATGTTATATAGTGGAGGCTCTCACCTACACCAAACCCTAACGTGCATACCCTTAGTGGAACACACCATTTACAAATGAGGAAACCCGGTAACCCACAAAACAATAGGTTTTACACTCACACACACTTGTACACTTTTCAAAGCGTGACTTTCATGGCTCCAATAGAGTGATAAGATGCTCCATCCTCCAAGACGTGATCTAAACCACTTAGACCACTACCGCGGTTTTACAAATCACCACTCCAACTGGTATTGGATAATTTTCTCAATTGCCACCATTGAACTCTACACGAAGATGTGATACCCAATAACTTATCACCAAGGTCGTACGCCTTCTCCGATAACCATCACCACTTGAAATATCCGAATCCTATAGCATACCACACCACATCATAGTCCGTGATGCCCAATTACTTGCTATCAAGATCGTACACCTGCTCCGATGATCGTCACTACTTGAAACCTAAGTCAAATTGGCACACCATATGCATGCATTTGCTTCCTCATGACCCTTGCCTTTCTCCTATGCTTCTCCGCTTGAGATGATGCTCCACCTAGCTATTTTGCGTGACATGCCATGGCCTTAGGACCCCCCTTAGCCTCGGTCTTTCTGTTGTCCACAACAATCACTAAGTACCCTGCATATTAAAGACCAAGAAATCATTTCGAGCATGAATGACATGCATTTGACTCTCATTAGCAAATCAACACATGCATAGGGACACGCCATGACCCACACTTGCATGGATTCCCACCATAACTAACACTTGCATAGACTCCGCCATGACTAACAAATGAAACCATCTCAACTCAACCATCTCAGCACAGGCCGTTATGACTGCCAACCATAGGCTAATCGTACTGCCGCAAACCAACTTAAACTCTCTTAGTAATAGGGGACCAATCAGATTATAGCACCAGTATCAGTATGAATGCCCAACAACCTTCGGTCGTACTACTGTTGCATGGATGGTCATACCACACCTAAAAACTTTGCGTAATGCAACCAACACCTCTATAGAAAATAGCTACTACCAACTATGGGCTGGTACTACCGCTACTCCAGTTGAACCGCTCCCACAATCAGTCACACCGCACCTGCCAGACCGGTACTACTATCGTTGCCAGGCTAGTACTATTGCCTAAAACTAACAGCAAAATCCAGAGATCAACTGACACAAAATCAAACTCAAACTTCAACACCGAAGTGCAAGAATAGTCAAATACTTATCACAAACATAGAATAGCCAACACAATGTCTCATAGTGGAGGACATTATCATTTGTTGATGAACAAGACAAGAACTCAAACATGGGGAGGAGATGATCAATATCAAGTGAAAGCTCTTAATGGATACGTGAGGCAAAGATATTACTAGCATATGCTAGGATGTACTTCTAGCCTTTACCAGTCTCATTGTTCAGATAGGGGACTGGATTGCTGTGCTATTAAGAGGAGTTTTGTTGTCTAAGGATGTACTCCTGACCTTTACCAGTCTCGTAGTTCAGTTAGGGGACCGGATTGCTATGATATTAAGAGGAGTCTTGTCTAATAGCTTGAATCTCATCATATATTGATAGCTCAATTCTGCTAGCTCTAGCTCTTCGTGCATGATGCTATTTTTTTGCAAACATGTTTTGTAAATAGTTGAGATTCATGCATTTAATCCTTGTAGCATATGACTATAATTTGTAAATGGTTGAAATTCATGCATCCACTCTTTGTGGTATGGGATTATAGTTTATAAATGTGCTATGTAAATGGTTGAAGTCATGGATCTTTGCTTTGGAATCAATTCTTAAGACTCTTTCATTTGAATGAAAACTTCTTTGGTGAGGACATGCCCTGTGTTTGGCGAGGACATGTCCGAGAGAAATCAAGGGCTCCAATGACATGTCCACCTTAGAGGGAGGACATGTCTACCCCTAGTTGATTTCTAGCCTAATGGTCTCTAAGCTACATTTAATGTAATAGTCATTATACTCAAGGAGAACATGTCCAAGCCTATGCATTTATTCTAATTTTAGTTCCAATGGCTAGTTTTTTGGTGTGTGGACTACAAAAAACCCCTTTTTGGAGAATTTTGGCACCCCATTTCCTTCTCTTGACCTAGTGTAAATCTTTTTACTTAATTGTGCATGTGTTGCACCGTTGAGCAAGGAGAGAAACATGTGTTGCATCTAGAGGTCGATTGAGTATCCACTTGTGCATGTATTCCACTTGGTGAGTCAAGCAAGTGGTTTGGCTTGTTACTCTTGGTGTTTGCTAACACCTAGGTGGCTTGGAGGAATAGTGGCCCATGATCTGTTCAAGAAGCTTGTAAAGAGGCTCGGTAGCTTCATGAAGGTTGAAGTTCAACTACCAAGAGAGGAAAAGAGCTACCAGTAGTGGATAGAGGTGTTTAGTTTAATTAGTTGAATCAGTCCAATTCATTTAGGCTTTCATCAATGTGGATTAGGAGTGACCGGTATGTCTCCAAACACCATGGTAAAAAGATCGTGTGTCATCTCGTGGTTTGATCTCTTGTGCTTTACATCCTTGCAATTTATATTTGTAGAATTGAATTGCTAGCTTGTCACCTTAGTCTTGCAAACATTGATTTAGATTAAGGTTGTTTATGTCCTTAGTGAGACTAGTTGATTTAGGCATTAATTGCGCATAATTGATTTGATTTACACTACCGCATATAAAACTCGACCTTAAAGTGTTCACAATTTCCAGAGGATAATGTGTTCCCAATTGACAGATACCAAAACTCTATGTAACACCTCTCTTGTCGGTTTTAATTGTTTATTTGTCCATGTAAAGTTTCTCCCCAATTTGCGCAACTCTCTAATTTTGGTATCGGCAAAACTTATTGAATTTGTTCATGCTAATCGTGCAAATGGGAACCTGATGTGCCATGGGAGAAATATGTGTCGCAGGTCATAAGAATATTTACAGGAAATAAATGCCCCACCTAGGGCCCAGGCCTTTGCACGCGCAATGGAAGCTTTTGCCCATCCACCTAAGGGGGCGTTCGTATTGGCTTTTACTTTTTGCTTCTGTTTGGAAAAGCTAGAAGCCAATATGAACACTTGGATTCTCGAAGTGGCTTTTCCACTCCTCTCGCTCCCATTTTGCTCTAGAGATAAGGTAGGGGATCACATGCATATCACACACCTCACTCCTTTTACTTCCGTCTTGCGCACACATCTCTCTATCACTTTCTCCACCACTTATTCCCTCATTCTAAAAGTAACTTCTTTCAGCCACTACTATTTATTTCTAGCCAAAAGCTATTAGCCGCAACCAATGGGGGCGTTCTTCTATGCTACAACTGATGGCTTTTGTCTACGCTTTTTGACACAACAGCGGACAACGTGGACACCGACATGGATGGTGTACACGGTTTTGGGTTCACAAAACCGTTTGAAAAATCTGCTTAAAGAGACTGTCCCATTTAGATGTTTGTCTGTTTGACTTCTGGAGAAGCCAAAAGCTAAAAATAATAGGGCCAATACAAATGCCCTCTAATTCTTACATGGCACACCTACTATTCCTTGCTTGGGCATGGAAGTTTTCACGCCTAGACATTGATTCTGGCTGTAATGCATCTAACTCACACAACGTCACCATGGCTCATGTCACCGTGGGCTGATCCAATTCCTCCAATCACTTGAGTACCAAATCCATGCAATCCAAGTGAAATATAGGACCGAGATTTTGCTCGGTTGGCAAGCTTAGCCATTGTGTCAGCTGTCCGTTTGGGTTCAATCTCTAGATCGATCGTGGGTGTCTCACCTCATACACGCGTGTTCGTTCAGTGAGAAAAGTGTGCTCACTCTCCGTGAGATACTAAATAAATTTAGGATTTATCCAGCGACCTTCGCTTAAGTAGTTAAGTTCTAGAGTGTGTTACAGTAGGACAAACACGTTTGTGTGTGTGTGTGTTGTGTATTGTGTAAGTGTGATATGCATGAGTGCGTATCCTCCATTGTAATTGAAAAAGTGAAATACACTAAAAAAACATATCATGTCGCATGGACAACTCTTATACGTATTGCACATATCATCCAACACAAATTGTAAGTATGACTAACACAAATAATAAAACAAAGGGACAAATCAACAAGCATATTTGAGAAAAGGGACCTCTAATTTGAGGGCACCCTCACTGTGAGGAGCACATGGATGAGTCCCCTTCCCCCTACCCAGCTTCGCTTCTTCTAGGTGGCACTCTCGCCACCGCCTCCCGTGCAACACGTGGATGCCAGAGCCCCCTTCTCCCTCCTTCCCTATTCCTTGCAAAAACATCAAACAAATTCAATAGGATTCAATAAAAAATTCAACGCAGTAAATTTCAATTTGGCAAAAAATTCAATTTGGGAATTTTCAACTTGAATTTGACGAAAATTCAACTCGACTCAGGAAAATTTCAACTTCAATTTGGAGGGATTCAAGTCGGCTTCAAGAAAAGAATCAACTCGATTCAAAACTGGAAAAAATCCAAATTAGGGTAGGATTTACTAGATTCCCCTCCGGCGAGCTTTTTCTATGATGACACGAGTTCATCCCCGGTGCAGCAGCGGCATGTGCCAGCAATAGCCACTGCTGTGTCGGACATGCAGCTTGAGAAATACAGGACAATGGCTTGTGGACAATGGTGCGTAGCTTAGGGGCATTGGCCCTGGTCGTGGGAGCGGCGACTAGAAGGAGATAGTGGTGGTAAAAGGGTAATGGAGGTGGGAGAGGAGAGTGAGATTGAGTGGGAGACAGTCGGCTTGAGCGCTAAGAATGGTGGAGCTAGCTCGCCAATACTGCCACATGTCAGCGTTTCAACGGCTCATGGGTGCGCCTCGTGTATCTACGTGGCAACATCCTGTCGTGCACGGGCGACCATGTTGGAATTGGAATCATAAGATTATTTTGGTTACCATTTTGGTACTAAAATTGCATTATAAGAGTTTCATGAATGATCTATTATTGATTGTCCTTAATTGCAATAATGTTAATTTATAGAATACAAAGCTTTTCATTCACGAACGATGGCATCTTTGCTAACTGTAGAATAGCCTAGTGGCATAGCACCTTTTCTTTGTGGTTGATGACTAGATTTTGATTCCCACCAACCACAAATTGTGTGGGTTATTTGTATAGCTTTTCCATTATGTTTTTTAGGAATTTGACACATTTGATGTGTAGATTGTGCTGGAAGTCTTAATCTTCAAAGCATTAACACATCGCATGTAGCTTTGATTCTAAAGAAAAATTCTCAGAAGGAATCAATGATTTCAAACCAATCTCACTTCTCAATTCTTCTCCGAAACTGTTAACTAAAATTTTGGTTGATAGAGAGTTATTCTCTCTCTTGTTCACCAGAACCAATATGGTTTCATTCGGACAAGGACAATCCAAGATTATCTGGCTTGGGCTTTTGCGTTTCTACACCAATTTCATCAATCAAAAAGAGAAATCATTTTGCTCAAATTGGATTTTGGGAAAAACTTTTGACACAATTGAGTAGGGGTGCAAACGGGTCGGGTTAATCCCGACCGATCCGGCACCGAATCCGATTGGTACCGAATCCGATTGATACCGAATCCGAAGAAAAAATATGGGTTAGGATATGGTAACAGTAATATCCGTCCCGAATCCGATACGTCTTCAAGTTTGATTTCAGGTTAGTGCTACTATTTGACGTTTCATTTTCTTTTGCAATGGTAAAATAAAATCTTCCACATCAGCTATTAAGTAGTAACATCAAGTTCTTGACAGTACGTTCTCCTACTCCATTTATTGTACTGCATGTATTCCTTACAAACAAGTAGGTGTGCAAACGACTCGGGTTAATCCCGACCGATCCGGCACCGAATCCGATTGGTACCGAATCCGATTAGTACCGAATCCGAAGAAAAAATATGGGTTAGGATATAGTAACAGCAATATCCGTCCGAATCCGATCCGTTTGCACCCCTACAATTGAGCATACTACCATCTTACAAATCCTTCAACACAAGGGATTTGATGATATATGGCTAAATTAGATCCAGCACATTCTCAGCTTAGGCACCTCTTCCATCCTTCTAAATGGTGTGCTAGGGGAAACATTTTGGTGCAAAGGAGGAGTTCGACAAGGAGCTACTGCATACATTTTATCAATAAACTTCATCCAAGATGATGATGACACTTTGTTATTCATCCAAGCGTCCACCACTCAACTTCATTTTCTCAAGGGGCTACTGCATACATTTTATCAATCAACTGGATTGAAGGTGAACTATTCAAAATCTTGCCTAGTGCCAATAAATATCTCTTCGGACAGAGTTCCACTGTTAGCTAGGGTTCTTGGTTGCTCAATAGGAACTCTTCCTTCACTTATCTTGGACTACCTCTGGGAACAACAAAGCCCAAGATTCAAGATTATGCCCCTCTTATTGATTTGGTGGGAAGACAATTGACTGCTTGCTGTACTTTTCTGTCATATGGTGGGCGTCTGACTATGGTTAATGTGGTTCTCTCGCACCTTCCTACTTTTTATATGTGCACTCTAAAGCTACCAGTAGCAATCATACAACACATTGATGAGCATGAAGACATTGTCTTTGGAGAGAATTAGATATTAACACCAAAGGAATGTCTTTGATTGCTTGGAATAAGGTGTGTAGACCAAAATCCAAAGGTGGCGTCGGCATCCTCAATCTTAGATTGCAGAATGATGCTTTGCTTCTAAAAAATTTGTGTAAGTTCTACAACAATTAGAACTTACCTTGGGTTCATTTAATCTGGTAAACTTATTATGATGATCTAGTCCCACATGTGGCTAAGGAGATTGGCTCATTTTGGTGGAAGGATATTCTTAGATCTTCAAATACCCACGTTTGTACTCTTTTGCACAATACAACATTGCTCGGTTCTAGCTTTCATGTCAAACATGCTGTGGTGGATCCGTTTCACATACCTCTCTTGGCTCAAGCATGTCAAGAATGCAGTTATCTCATGCTTAACCTGGAGAACGTCCTACTGTCTCTTGTTGACAAAGATATTTGAAGTTACATTTGGAGGGCTGCTAATTACTCCTCCAGAAAATTCTACAAACTTCATTTTCAAGAATTACATACATCCAGATCTTTTCAATTCATCTGGAAAAGCAAATGCGTCATGAAGTTGAAAGTTTTTGCTTGGTTATTGTGTATGGATGAGCTGAATACTAAGGAAATGTTACAACGGAAACAAGTATACTCCGAGAGTGATACCCATTGTGTCTTCTGTCCTCATGGGGTTGATGAACATATTTTTCATCTATTTTTTAGTTGCGAATTCAATCAAGCCTGATAGAATTCCCTAGGTATCTCTTGGCCTATTGATGGATCAATTGATCATCTTATTACTCAGGCAGAAGAACAGTTTATGCACCGTTTCTTCATGGAAGTTTTTATTGTTGTTGCCTGGCATATTAGGAAAATGGTGTCATATTCCAGCAACAACAAGCTTCACTCCAACACTAGAAATTGTCCTTTAAACAAGATTTAGCTCTCCATGTTTGTAGAATTAAAGAGATTCATTGACAATTAATTTTTTCCTAGCTAGAGTCGTTGGCACTTTAATCTTTCACCCTTTTACAGGGTTTGTAAATTCTTTTCTCAAATCATAATTTTTCTCCTTATATTAATTCAATTATACCGAAGGGGCCTTCCCTACTGTTTTCTTGTCAAAAAATTTTGTTCCCACCTTATAAAAAAATGGTGGCATTTTTGTTTCTGTTCTTTTACATTTTCAAGATGAGAAAGTTGGTTCTATACCACCCATAGGTGACCACTTTAGCAAAATTCCACTAAATATTTTGGTTTATTTTAATATCACCCAAAGATTGCACCGTTAGCTATTTTACCATTTCCATCCAATTCTGTCTGTCAACTCTAAGGCTGCATTTGGTTCGGAGATAACATAACCAAGTTGGCTACCTTTAACCTAGACAGGTTAGATTAATCCAATTTTTGTGTTTGGAAAGTAACCTAGTTAGTCCAAAATAATATTTAATTAGACTAGGTGGGCTGGTTAGCTGAGTTAGTACATAGTAGAAAAAAATTAAACTAAGGAGATTTAGTTGCATTGAGTCAACTTATTCTACCATTTTGGTGGGATGAATTAATCGTGCGGGATAAGGACACTGATGATTGGAGTAACTCGGTTTAAACTTGGAAACATATGCAACAATGGATGGAGAGCTGGATCCAATTACAACTACCAGATTTTGCAATCGAGATGCATCTCGGAGACTTCAAGGAGAGGGCGATAAGAGGCTATAAAAGGAGGAGGAATGACTCCCAAAGACTTTGCACACGCCACAATCAACAATTTATCTTTCAACCTTTTATATTATGCACTTACCTTTCTTCCCTAAGGGCATGTTCTTTTCGGCTGCGGCTTATGGCTTTTGGCTGAAATTTTTGAATTTTGGCTGTTTACGGTACAGATTACGGAGAGACAGATACTCACTTGCGATTTTGGATGGTACATATGTTGGGCTTTTAATGTGTAGATCGTTTTACCTGTAGACCCCATCTTGAGAAAATACTCCGTTTGAAAGTTAGGTACTATAGCAAAAGCCAAAAGCCGCCGGCTTCGGAGGAAAAGAACAGGCCCTAAGAGTAGTTTGTAATTCGCCTATGGATTGAGCTAGGCCCTGGCCGTTCCTACTCATCAAAACAAGTCCCTAGTGGGTTATTTGCTTGTGGAATAAACAGACCATCGAACTTCAAAAGGTGAGGACCTCCCTTCTCTCAAAGCAATATATATATATATATATATATATATATATATATATATATATATATATATATATATATATATATATCTTTTCTACACCGGATGTAATTACACCCTATATCATATCTCGCAATGTAAGGAGTATCTCGCGAACGGAGGGTATGTACGTGTAGTATACAAGTATTTAAGACCATCTAGGTGGTATGAACAATTTTTCGAAGTGGTATGTACATTTTTTCGACATACTCCTTTTATGCTTGGCGTATATAAGGGTATTTACAAAATACGCAAAAACTATGACCTCCTTTACAAGTTTTTCGTGTGGTTCACATTGGAGTATCTTATAATTAGTATACAAATGTACCTAAAGTGATAAAGGAGTATTTCAAGTTTGTTTAGGTGGTATATTAGAGGTGGGTGTAATTACACCCGGATGTAAAAGATATTTTTCCTATATATATATATATATATATATATATAGAGAGAGAGAGAGAGGATGCTGGAATGGGGCACCATGGTGTCTGGACACCAAGCCTCCCTACCTTTTGATTGCTTTTAGATGCGTACTAGTGTAATGGTATATAATATATCAGACATGTTAAATCAATCATAGATAGAAAATCTCAATCATACTAGCACGTATCTAAAAGCAATCTAAAGACAGAAAAACTTAGTGCCTAGACACCATGATACAGCTGTTATTTATACTATATATATATAGAACATATCTAGTACTAATGGAGTTTTCAATGATAACATGCTAATAGCAAGAAGGGCCATCAGATCTGACGCGTGTGGCTGCAATGGAGGTAAGGGAACTACCAAGTCCATTTATGGATTTTTTGAATAACCCCCCGCGCGGCAATAGTTTGTTATGAAGCACCCCTACTCCCTACTCCCTTCTCCCCAAACCATCCCCATCTCCCTGACTCCAACGACGTGCACAGCTCCCTTTCTCCCTCGCTATTGCCCGGTCCACCTTCTCCTTCGCCGTCACTCCCCCTCTTCTAGGCTGCTGTCGTCGTCCCTCTTCTCCCCGGCCACCGCCAGCTCCCCTTCTCGCAGTCTCCCTATCGCCTCCCTCTCGCACCCTACCACCCCGACTACGGCGCCGTCCTCCCCAGCCCCGACACCGCCCTCCCCTACTGAGCTGCGCACAGTGCCACCTCTCCCTCGCAGTCCCATCTCGATGGTCCCTAGGGTTAGGGTTAGGAGTAGCGCCTCCCTTTGACCCGTAGCGCCGCCGCCACCCCTTCATCGCCGCCCCCTCCACCATCCCAGCGCCTCGTCCCTCCCTGCAGAACCATCGCCCCCTCCTCCTCAGCGCCTGACACCGCCTCCAGCACTGCCCCACCGCCCCCTTTGAAAATCCTTTGACCATTTTGTTGAGGTATGCAAGGTCATCAGTAAGTGTTTGATTTGATTTTGGAGTTCTTGAAAATTGTTATGGGGCAAGACCGAAGAACAATAAATTCATTGCTGAAGATAGGTTAATTGGAAAGAAATTTTAGGATGTTTTCTTTGAACATGGCTTTGTGTGTCAAATTTCCCATGTAATGTTTCCTAACTATTTTTGTTTTCTCATGTAATGTACAGGCAAAGGATATAGCTCAATCAAGATTGCTATTTTGGTCCAGAATAGGGGAGATCATGAACTCTTAATGTCAGTTCCAGATGCACTTGCAGTTGCCGATATATTTTTTCAGTTAGCGACTGGCTAGGAGTCACTGGGACTGAAATCAGTCCTTTGTGTTATATATAGTTTGGAGATCTATTAAAATAAGCAGAAAAATAATGTGATATGAAAAGGAGATGAAGAATAGTTCTTTTTTTCCTTTTTGTTTCATTCAAATTCATCTGGTTAGCTTGGGAATAAGAAATGATGTTGTGAGACCATGTGGAGGTCACCCCATGGTTGTGATGAGTAATTGACTCTTGATCTAGAAAGATTGAGTTTGGTTTTTGAGGTTTGAGCTGACTCTGCAAAGTCGTAAGCCTTAACAATTGTCAGCAGACTGCTTATGACTACGTTGTCCTTAGTTGAAACCGAGTGAGGCATTGAGCAGTGGTGGGAAGGCTATCGACCACGCGCGTGGAGATCTACGATCACGTTGTGGCCTTCTCGACAAGTTTAGCCGTGGTCGAAAGTCTCTCGGGTGGAGTACGACCACGTTGCGGAGCCCTCGGAATATTTGGCCATGATCGAAGGTCACCCCGGCCATTTACGACCACGTTTGGTCGTGGTGAAACCCTTCGAGTGTTGTGCGACCACGTTGGTCGTGATCGGAAGGGTATCGACCACGTTGAGCGAAATCAAGAACCGATCGAGTAGCGTGCGACCACGTTGTGGAGTCTCGACTCGTTGGCGTGGTCGGAGGCCACCGGGCGATTCGACCACGTTGCGGCATCCTCGGTGAATTTGGGCGTGATCGGAGTCGGTCGGACTGCGTGGGACCACGCGGTATCTTACTCGGCGAAAATAACCGTGGTCGGAGGTCTCTAGGGCATCTACGACCACGTTGTGAAGTTTCGACCGCGTTGGTCGTGATCGGTGGTCGGCGCCGGGGTTTACGACCACGTTGAGCGCTTGGGAGCGTCGACCACGTTGGGCGCCTGGCGTTTCGACCACGTTGTGGCGCGGGTCTTCGACCACGTTGGGAGATCGGGCGTTCGATCACGTTGGGCGCTCATTGTTTCGACCACGTTAGCGGATGTCGATCGTGGTCGATGGAGCTCATTAAACCGGTCGTGTGGGCACATATGGTGTCCGATTATGATGGGAATCGGTCGGTTGGGTTTACGGTGATGTTGTGGACCTTGTGGACTTATTGGTTCATCATTTTGACGGTCTTGTTGCAATCTATTTTCTGTTGGGCTCGAGTGTCTCGGTTGGTGCAACGAGTGCTCGTATGAGGTCTAGACTTTGTGCGATAAAGTCATAGCGGCTAGTGATGGTCGTAGCTTGTGTCTGCATGGTCGTAACGAGCTTTGAGATGATCGTGACGGCATGCTGTGTGGTCGAAGGTTGTTGAGAAGTCTTCTAGGACTTCGACCACTTCATGAATTGAGTGTTCGGGTGGTCGTAGGGGATTTACGACCAGGTGTTGTGCTGTGATACTTGTGCCGAGTGATGGTGCGTGTGTATTGTGCGGTGCTATGTGATGGTTTGCTTGTCGTGTGGTGCAGGACTTGAGCTATTTCATGGTGAGGCGTGGGAGGACCGGGACTAGACACGGGAGGTGTTGAGGTCCGACGGTCGGAGACGCCAAGATGATCGAGTGGTGAGGTGGTTGTGAGCCGGGAGAGGAGGCGGGCTGGAGCTGCCGAGAAGGTGGACACGACGGCAGGGCGAGGTGGATCGGGACTAGGCTCGGGAGGAGTCGGAGGTCGAGCGGTCGATGTGCGGGTGCGGTCGTGTGCGGCAAGCGGATCGAGACTAGACTACGGAGGAGTCGAGGGACGAGATGATCTTGGAGACAAGTCTTGGTGAGGCTTGGAATGGTCGGGACTAGACATGGGAGATGTTGAGGTCCGAGCAGTGGGTGAAGCCAAAGAAGACTGGAGCTCAAGGTGGGCGATGAGGAACCGGAGTCGATGCGGCCGGTCGGAGATAGGTGCAGTGAGGCTAGGATGGTCGGGACGAGACACGGTGGTGTTGGGGTCCGAGCGGCCGGGAAGCCGAAGGAGACCTAGTCTTGCGAGGTGGTTGCAAGCGTGGACGGGAAGGCGGTGGGAGGGCATTTTGGAGAAATGCCAAAGCGCAAAGGAAGCTGTCCCTCCGGTAAAGCACACGAGAAAAGAAGTGGATTCTGTTGGTGCTAACGGGCAAAGTGCGGGTCTCATAGGATAGCGGGCAAAGCATTTGAGTTAGCGGGCAAAGTGAGTGATAAAACCCGGTGTTAGGTGGGGTTTACGGGTTATCCCCAGTGTGGACTAATGGATGGATCCATTAGGGTTAGTCTCGGATGTGAGGCTATAAAAGGGAGAGGGGAGGCAGGAGTTATAGTGAGTTGGTCGGCTAGGCCGTGGAGGCAGCCGCCTCTCCCTCCCTTGGGAGTGTATCTGTGTGTGTGTAGCTCTAGGGCTAGAGCTTGTCCTCCCAGGGGGAGTGGTTGCAAAAACCTCCCGTGTTATGATTTGAGAGGACTCATCTCTCTGTACTTGTTAGAGTTTATCTATGAGATGGGTGCGTGTTTGTGATCCGGGTTGAGAGGTCGTTCTTGAGATGTTTTCATTGATTTATTTGCCATCTCTTCATTTTAGTTCCTTCGTATTTCCTTTGAGAGTTGGCTTGTATTTGATTTGCTCAGAACAGAGAATCTGGCTCAAGGCAATTTGGCCAGTTCATTCCCGAGAGCAAGGTCGAATCGGAGAAATTTCTGTGTCTCTCGGTCATGCGCCTCCAGTTCTCTGCTTTCAGTTTTGCCGTATTTAGACTTTGCGTCTTCTTTAGCTTCGACCGCCTTGAGGAGATCGGTCGAAAGGAAGTCTGACTTGAGAATACAAGTTTCAGTTTGTTTATCTCAAGTTTCTCAACTGGTCTGAACACTTCCTTAGTGGTCGAAATCAGTTTCGTTGTTCGCTGCTCCGTGGTCGTCGCTCCGACAAAAGTAGTACTTACTGTTTGCTCGTCATTTTCCGATCAAGTATCGACCACGTTCTATTTGCTTCCAAGCATCGCTTGCCGATCGGTCCAATCACGACGTTCGACTTATTTGTCATTGTCGGTTGGTTCGACCGATCAAGATATAGATCATCGCTTTCTTTTGCCTTTGGTTTCCGAGTGCTTGATGGTCGTAGATCTCGTAGTCGTGTGCCCCCACGGTCACATGAGGTGTCTGCGACCGCAATCGGCTATAGGTGCGAGTCAGTCTTCAACCACGTTGATCGTCGACCATCCCCATTGGCTTACGACCACGGCGGTTCCGACCGAGACTCATCTTTCGATCGCCGCCGCTTCACCGTTGGTCATACTTTGTTGGTCGCCGTTGTCATCCTTTGTCGAGCGGGTGCGACAAGCGCAATCTCGATATCGATCACGGGTACATTCGATCACCGGTTTCAACCATGGGCGATTACTCTCTGGTCTTCACGACCACTGCGGAGAGACTCTGCCGATACTCTCTGCCGATAGCTTTAGACCACGGTTTGATTTCCCAGCGACTGTTCGTTTCTCTCCTAGATTTCGACCACAGTCTTTTGACTCTTTTCCTCTCGGTCTTAAACTAAAGATTCCTCTGTTCTCTCTGAGTTTTCCGGTGAACAACCAATCTTCTTCTTCACGACTCTTTAGCTCTTGGAGAAAGATAGGGTTGAATTTTGGGAGAATTTTAAGGCACCATTCACCCCCTCTGTTGCCATTTCGGTCCTACAATTGGTATCGAGCAAGGTTGGCTCATGTCGATCTTAACCGATCCGGAGCTTGGCAACTAGTAGGGAATCTTGTAAACTTTCCTTTGAATCTTATTGGGGTGTTTTGCCAATGATGTCCTTTGAGACAAGAGGCTTGATTTCGGCTAGAGGATGATTTGATTTGCAAGAAACCACAAGTGTGAGCTTTGTGGTACATTCTTGTCCTTTGCTTAATCAAGTGGCAGGAAGGAGAAAGCCTTGGAGAACACACGGATGATAATGATAAGGACGAGCTTGACTTATCATGAGCAAGGTAAAAACTTATTATGACCTTGGCCTTGTCCAAGATGAATATACTTGCTCTTCGGGATATTGTGAGGTGCCTAGATTATAAATTGCTAGATTGTTCTTGCTAGGTTGAAATCTCATTTCTCATGTGTAGGTTGTGAGTCTTTCTCTGTAGACGGTGAAAATTTAATTTCTCTACTTGAATGTTAAAATCTGCAAATGAGAAATTAAAACTTTGACTCACTGCACTTGTGTAGAGGAGTATGAGCTTACTAGAGTGTAGTAAACGGAGTTCCTCTGTTGTGTCGTCGTTATAGTCGTAATGCCTTCGACCACAACTTGACTTCTCGACATAGTCGTGGCGCATACGACCATGTCTGTGGCGGACACTTCCGCTTGTTACCGTGGTCGAAAGTCCCTACGATCACGATCGCTGGTTCTCGAGCACTGCTGCTTTCGATTGCCGTGGTCATAATCGACTTACGACCACACCGCAATTCCCGATCGTGGTTGTAATGACCAACGATCACATCTCTCGTAGTCATTCAAAACTACGCCTCTCGTGCTACGACCACGCTCATTTCTTCTCGACCGTAGTCGTAGTGCGTAACGACCACTCTTTTTTTTTTGAGTGGCGTGTGTCAAGTCTTGGGTTCAAGCATCGCTTTCTAACCACTTGGGATCCAAGACTTGGGCACTTTGTTCTTGTCATTTGTAGGTATCCAGACGCCGGTTGGAGAACATGTGAATGATTGGGTTCTAGTCTTTTCTTTGATCATGTGACTAGAACATTTGTTGGTTCTCCACTTCATGGCCTCCAAGAGGCATGTACCTTCACGTTTACGTCTCCACCTACTTTGTGAGCTACTCTATACCTTCATGCCCTTATACTCATGTTTGACCATATTGGCATGTTGTTCTTGTTCATGTGCTCACTTGTACCATCTTGGCATGTTTTCTCTCAATGCTTTCATGTCATGCCTTTATGTGTATCTTGCTAAGTATCCATGTACCTTGTTGTATTTGTTACATGCTTAAGCTTTGACTTGACTTCATGAGCTAAGTAGAATGTGTGCATTAGAAGTCAAGTATCATCATGACCTTGTGCTCTGTAGTATCTATCATGGTTCACATCTTGCTCCTTATGTTCATTCATCATTATTTATACATGTTAGCATACTTTTCATGATGTTGATTTGCCATGTTGTATGTCTACATGATGTATGCATATGTATGGACAAGATGAGCTTGAGTATATCTTGGATAGTTTCTTTGTGTCATGATGGTGCGTTTATTCATGCCTTTGTATCTTTTCTAGTATACATGCTTTTATCCATGCTAGCATATGCTTCTGTGACTGTTCCTGTCATCTGCTATGTGTATGGTTGTGATTCATTGTGATGCTTGTATACTTTGATCTTATTGCTGTTATGGCATGAAATAAATTGTATGACATCTTGGTAGCATTAGTCTGTGCTTATGCTTAGATATCATGAGATTTGTGGTTAGGTCACAAGCTTCTTCTAGTATTGGGTGGCTCTAGGCTTCTTGTTCTAGATGCTTTTGATGAGGGCTAGATTGAGCTTGTGGCGGTGCGTGTTCTCATACATTTGTAATGCTACCGATTGTGGTCATTTGTCTCAGTACTGGATCCATGCCTGTGTATTATTTACCCCAGTACTAGGACACCAGCTGTTCCCCTATGTTTTATCCGCAGGTTATGAATGAGGGGAGAGTGGTACAGCTGTTTACGACCGCTCCCTGGTCTTTATGACCACGCCGTAGTTTCTACGACCACAGTATGGACTCTCGGCTGAACCCATACACGACCATGAGCCGGATTCGACCACGGTCTAGACCCGGGATCAATCGCGACCCCAGAATCATCTCGACTATGGTCTGGACTCAATTTGGATTCATCTGCGACCATGGACTCATCTACGACCTCGTCCTGGACACATATTCGACCTCGACCACTACAACAACCTCCCGAGCAACTGTAACCAATGTTTGCTCTCCTGTGATCTTTAGTGTTTTGCTTCCCTCTACTTGGCTTTGCTCTGTTTATCTGTTCTAATGGGAGGAAGAGTCCGATTGGTTAGACAGGAACCGACTCTAGGTGATACTGTCTCGATCACACTTCTCATCCAAATGGTTCTCTAGGATTATTTACTACCTAGTTTGGGCTTTGGTTCTCTAGGATTCTCTTCTCCTAGATTGGACTTTTTCTTGGCCACTAGAGTCTTTTGCATTGACATAGTGTGCTTTTGCCCCGTGGTATGAGGTTATAGACTAGAGACCATGAGGATAGGATGTGTTTGGGAATCACCTCTTTGAGCTAGAACCTTCTCTTTCTGGATTTTGTGCCAAATTTCTTGGTTCTTCTCTTTTTGCCTTCTCTAGGGGGAGTTGGATCCTTTCTGTCTATTCGGGCTATGTTTCAGGGGGAGTTCATCTCATGTGCATTCTTTTGTTCAATAGTGCGTCACATTCACATGAATGCCTGTACAATCTTGGAGCCCTGAATATTATCTTTATGTGACATGATATCATGATTTATATCTTGCCATGTCTTGTGATAGCTTGATTTATCATGCCCTTCTATGTGTTGCTTAGCTCTTGCCATACTAGCTTAATTAAATGTGAACAACTTGAATCAAATCATGTCTTGTTCAATCTTGTGAATAGTCCGCTTTAGTGATCCTCTTTTGATTCGAGCCATGTCGAATAGGCTAAGTTGAGCCTTGAATCTGTTTTGAGATTTAGATTGAGCTAAGTTAGTTCATTAGTGATGCATGAGTTAAGTCTTAACTCTTTGTTCATGAACTAATTCAAGTAAATGCAAAAAGATCTCTTTTGTGCGAAAAAACTGATCTCACCAATTCTTTCTCATGAGACGGCTTGCCATTGCACTCGGCATGAACTCGGGGAGTTTTGGATGACCAAGATCACCTCTTTAAGCTTATTGCTTGGAGTGATCGCATAAGGCTTGAGATCTAGCACATGGCTATGAAAACAAAAATTCTTGTGAAAATGGTTGAAACCAACCATGAATTTCGATAAAAGCCAATTGTGCTAATTTTGCTCACTACAAGTATTCTACAAGTGGTATCCAAAGTACTACAAGTAGTGAATTACTTGTGATATCTAGTGCTTGAACAAAGTGTCTCATTTTGAACTTATAGCACTCTAAAATTGACTCAACTATAGCTTCGTGGTTCCACTTAGAATATTGACATGGCTTGACTCACGTTTGGATACCTTCTTCTAGACTATAATCTTGAGTGACTCGACATGCTAATCAAACCATTTAATTTAAAGATCATAACTTATTTGGCTTGAGCTTGGCAATACATAGTTTGTTATGATCTAGATAGCATTGTCACCTTTATGGCTTGATATAATTTTACGTGAAGTCACTTTCGATAATTTCATGGCTCCCTTTGCTTAAAATGAATTAATTGTAGTCACCCATTTCATTCATGCTCTATGTTTCTTCCTTGCATCTTGATGACTTTATTGCCAAAAGGGAAGAAGGATAGAAAAAGGCTTTAAGGGTGCAAAAGGCATTAAAATGGGAGAATGCATCAAGGGATGGGAGAAGGATAAAAGGCATTAAGGGGGAGAATGCTTGGTCATCTTGCTATGACAATGGTCATGTGCTTCTTGGACCATGAGCAAGATTGTACTTTCGTGTGATTTGGAGTTTCGTAGAAATTTTGATCTTTCTCTGCTGCTCCATTTCATTATGTGTCAACATGGTCTTGAGTCACTTCTTCATTCTTCTAGACCATGTGTGGCTTTTGCATCTCCATCCTTTCTTCTGTTCAAAAACTAACTCTTCCTCATGCTTTTTCTGTGTTTGTCAATATACTCATCAAGGGAGATTGTGAGACCATGTGGAGGTCACCCATGGTTGTGATGAGTAATTGACTCTTGATCTAGAAAGATTGAGTTTGGTTTTGAGGTTTGAGTGACTCTGCAAAGTCGTAAGCCTTAACAATTGTCGTGAGACCGCTTACGACTCGTTGTCCTTAGTTGAAACCGAGTGAGGCATTGAGCGAGTGGTGGGAAGGCTATACGACCACGCTGTGAGATCTACGATCACGTTGTGGCCTTCTCGACAAGTTTAGCCGTGGTCGAAAGTCTCTCGGGTGGAGTACGACCACGTTGCGGAGCCCTCGGAATATTTGGCCATGATCGAAGGTCACCCCGGCCATTTACGACCACGTTTGGTCGTGGTGAAACCCTTCGAGTGTTGTGCGACCACGTTGGTCGTGATCGGAAGGGTATACGACCACGTTGGCGAAATCAAGAACCGGTCGAGTAGCGTGCGACCACGTTGTGGAGTCTCGACTACGTTGGCGTGGTCGGAGGCCACGGGGCGATTCGACCACGTTGCAGCATCCTCGGTGAATTTGGACGTGATCGGAAGTCGGTCGGACTGCGTAGGACCACGCGGTATCTTACTCAGCGAAAATAACCGTGGTCGGAGGTCTCTAGGGGCATCTACGACCACGTTGTGAAGTTTCGACCGCGTTGGTCGTGATCGGTAGTCGGCGCCAGGGTTTACGACCACGTTGAGCGCTTGGGAGCGTCGACCACGTTGGGCGCCTGGCGTTTCGACCACGTTGTGGCGCGTGGGTCTTCGACCACGTTGGGAGATCGGGCGTTCGATCACGTTGGGCGCTCGCTGTTTCGACCACGTTAGCGGATGTCTGACCGTGGTCGATGGAGCTCATTAAAACCGGTCGTGTGGGCACATATGGTGTCCGATTATGATGGGAATCGGTCGGTTGGGTTTCTGGTGATGTTGTGGACCTTGTGGACTTATTGGTTCATCATTTTGACAGGTCTTGTTGCAATCTATTTTCTGTTGGGCTCGAGTGTCTCTGGTTGGTGCAACAGAGTGCTCGTATGAGGTCTAGACTTTGTGCGATAAAGTCATAGCGGCTAGTGATGGTCGTAGCTTGTGTCTGCATGGTCGTAACGAGCTTTGAGATGATCGTGACGGCATGCTGTGTGGTCGAAGGTTGTTGAGAAGTCTTCTAGGACTTCGACCACTTCATGAATTGAGTGTTCGGGTGGTCGTAGGGGATTTACGACCAGGTGTTGTCTTGTGATACTTGTGCCGAGTGATGGTGCTGTGTATTGTGCGGTGCTATGTGATGGTTTGCTTGTCCGTGTGGTCACAGGACTTGAGCTATTTCATGGTGAGGCGTGGGAGGACCGGGACTAGACACAGGAGGTGTTGAGGTCCAGACGGTCGGAGACGCCGAAGATGATCGAGGCTGGTGAGGTGGTTGTGAGCCGGGAGACGAGGAACCGGAGCTGGAGCTGCCGAAGGTGGACACGACGGGCAGCGGCGAGGTGGATCGGGACTAGGCTCGGGGAGGAGTCGGAGGTCCGAGACGGTCGATGTGCGGGTGCGGTCGTGTGCGGCAAGCGGATCGAGACTAGACTCGGAGGAGTCGAGGGACGAGATGATCTTGGAGACAAGTCTTGGTGAGGCTTGGAATGGTCGGGACTAGACATGGGAGATGTTGAGGTCCGAGCAGTGGGTGAAGCCAAAGAAGACTGGAGCTCAAGGTGGTCGATGAGGAACCGGGCCGATGCGTGGGTCGGAGATAGGTGCAGTGAGGCTAGGATGGTCGGGACGAGACACAGGTGGTGTTGGGGTCCAGAACGACCGGGGGAAGCCGAAGGAGACCTAGTCTTGCGAGGTGGTTGCAAGCGTGGACGGGAAGGCGGTGGGAGGCATTTTGGAGAAATGCCAAAGCGCAAGGAAGCTGTCTCTCCGGTAAAGCACACGAGAAAAGAAGTGGATTCTTGGCGCTAACGGGCAAAGTGCGGGTCTGTTAGGATAGCGAGCAAAGCATTTGAGTTAGCGGGCAAAGTGAGTGATAAAACCCGGTGTTAGGTGGGGTTTCTGGGTTATCCCAGTGTGGACTAATGGATGGATCCATTAGGGTTAGTCTCGGATGTGAGGCTATAAAAGGAGAGGGAGGCGGGAGTTATAGTGAGTTGGTCGGCTAGGCCGTGGAGGCACCGCCTCCCTCCCTTGGGAGTGTATCAGTGTGTGTAGCTCTAGGGCTAGAGCTTGTCCTCCTGTGGGAGTGGTTGCAAAACCTCCGTGTTATGATTTGAGAGGACTCATCTCTCTGTACTTGTTAGAGTTTATCTATGAGATGGGTGCGTGTTTGTGATCCGGGTTGAGAGGTCGTTCTTGAGATGTTTTCATTGATTTATTTGCCATCTCTTCATTTTTAGTTCCTTCTGTATTTCCTTTGAGAGTTGGCTTGTATTTGATTTGCTCGAGCAGAGAATCGGCTCAAGGCAATTTGGCGATTCATTCCAGAGCAAGGTCGAATCGGAGAAATTCGTGTCTCTCGGTCATGCGCCTCGGTTCTCGCTTTCGGTTTTGCCGTATTTAGACTTTGCGTCTTCTTTAGCTTCGACCGCCTTGAGGAGATCGGTCGAAGGAAGTCGACTTGAGAATACAAGTTTCGGTTTGTTTATCTCAAGTTTCTCAACTGGTCTGAACACTTCCTTAGTGGTCGAAATCAGTTTCGTTGTTCGCTGCTCCGTGGTCGTCGCTCCGACAAAAGTAATACTTACTGTTTGCTCGTCATTTTCCGATCAAGTATCGACCACGTTCTATTTGCTTCCAAGCACTACTTCTGCCGACTGGTCCAATCACGACGTTCGACTTATTTGTCGGCTTCGGTTGGTTCGACCGATCAAGATATAGATCATCGCTTTCTTTTGCACCGGTTTCCGAGTGCTTGATGGTCGTAGATCTCGTAGTCGTGTGCCCCACGGTCACATGAGGTGTCTGCGACCGCAATCGGCTATAGGTGCGAGTCGGTCTTCAACCACGTTGATCGTCGACCATCCCCATTGGCTTACGACCACGACGGTTCCGACCGAGACTCATCTTTCGATCGCCGCCGCTTCACCGTTGGTCATACTTTGTTGGTCGCCGTTGTCATCCTTTGTCGAGCGGGTCGACAAGCGCAATCTCGATATCGATCACGCGGTGCTTCGATCAGCTGGTTTCAACCATGGGCGATTACTCTCTGGTCTTCACGACCACTGCGGAGAGACTCTGCCGATACTCTCTGCCGATAGCTTTAGACCACGGTTTGATTTCCCAGCGACTGTTCGTTTCTCTCCTAGATTTCGACCACAGTCTTTTGACTCTTTTCCTCTCGGTCTTAAACTAAAGATTCCTCTGTTCTCTCTGAGTTTTCCAGTGAACAACCAATCTTCTTCTTCACAGCTCTTTAGCTACTGGAGAAAGATAGGGTTGAATTTTTGGGAGAATTTTTAAGGCACCATTCACCCCCACTCTGTTGCCATTTCGGTCCTACAGATGTAAATCCAGCTTAGTTGGAATAAAATGTGATTTATGAAAAGAATGGACTTTTAGGTTGTACTGTTGTAGCTTTCTTCGATGAATTGGCGATTTGAATCGTATTTGTAAATCGAATTTCTGTGATGGATGTTGCATGCATGTGTAAAAAGGATTTGTAATGGATGTTGGTTTCCTGGAACAGCTACTGGTCAATATGAAAATTTGTTGCAGGAAGACTGTTAATCTAGGAAGCCTAGAAATATGAAAATTTGTTGCACGAAGACTGTCAATCTACAATCCTGGAAGACCTGTTGCCTGGTCAGATAAATCTGTACACTGTCAGATAAAGCAGGGTCAGCAAGTAGCAGAACTCACAAGTTACAGAAATCAGAAATCTGAGTGGAAAGCAGAGAAATGCTAGCATGGATTGATGAAGAATTGATCAGTTGAAAAAAATTGAATGCACATGAATACTGTCAGTTTGTGCAATGCAATGTGGGTGGTGCTATCCTACTGTTTTTTCAGGTTCGAGTACTTTCGGTTTTTTCACAAGTTCCATTCAACACCACTAGTAGAAAGAAGGCTTGAAACCTGATTTCCATTCGAGGAGTACTGTCAGTTTTTTTTTTCACAAGTTCCATTCATGCAATATTTAGTTCATAAGAATGGGGCTGATTTCCTGATACTATTCATGTACACTGACAATACATGAATTAAAAAATCTGACAGTAGTATTCATGTTACTAATGGAGTTGATTTCGTAAGAATGAATTGTGAATTATGGTAGTATTCATGTTCATAAAACACTCCTGATCTGCACATACACAAACAATACATGAAATTCATAAATCTAAAAATTGAGCTCACATATCTCAAACAAGAATTTCAATTCTTTGCATACATGAAACTCAGAAATATTCATATATAGTATATCTGGCCTACATTGAGAAGGCTTTCATGAGGAACATTGAATATCACGCTGTTCTTTCTGCAGACTTTCATAAGCCAATTGAGACAGGCAACCACTGAGACAACAAAAAAATTCATAAGCCAACTGTGACAACAAAATTGAGACAGGCCGAAGCAATAATTTTGGCAAATCAACCAGATACATGAACATGAACATACGTGGCATTAGAAAGCCATTACATATCCAACAATGAAAAATGACAGAGTACAAGCAAAATTACAATGTTAGGCATCCATGTACAAACAATCCTTCTTTCCCTGACCTGTTCGATCCAGGTGTTTTACTGCAACTCTCTGCTCACCTGTGTGCCCCTCAAAAACAGATACAAACACCTAACTAGCTAGAAATGGTTTTCTACCTCAACAATTGTGCTGCTACTTCCTTAAAAAAATTCAGGCAAATTCATGGCTGCAACCAAATGACATACCTCTGCACTAATTGAACCATGGAAAACATCTCAATTAGCACTAGAAATTTATACAACATTACATTCATAAATTTCAGAAATCATTCACAAAATTTATAAATTTACTTAAATCCGCCAAGAGGGCGAGAGTGGCCGCGGGTGAGGATGGGCACAAGGATGGCCGCGTCAAGGTCGGGAGGGGTAGCGGTTGCGGGCATGGCTAGCCAGTGAGGTCGGGAAGGAGAGCAGCAGCGCCACCCTAACCCTAGGTTGCTCTACCCAGTGTGACCGCTTGACTGAATCAGGATGGGTGAGGCGATGCATCTTAGGTGGCAGCGTGTGGAGGCTGACCGGCATAGAGGGCGGCAACAACGGTGGCCAACCCTAACCCTAGCTAGGGAGAAGGGAGGTCATGGCCGGGAGTAGGGGCGGCGTGGTTCGAAAACCAGTGATTCTGGGCGGTAACCGCATTTCCCGGTGCGTATCGGAAAATAAAAAACCGGCCAAGTTTTTCCGAAGTGCATTATATTTGTGAGTCTTTTGTGACTACGTAATACACCTCTTAGGTTGATTTAAACCTTTTTTATACCAGATTACCTATTGTATGAGCTAAATATGCTTCGAAACATCCCAAATTCAATTTTTTCTTGTGTTTTCCGGTTTTTTAGCGGTTTTTTTTCATTTTTTAGCAGTTTCTCTGATTTTTTTGGGCGGTAACCATTCGGTTTTTCCAGTTACCGGTTTAAAATTCAAATTTCAAAACTTGAAATTTGACCGAGTTTTCCCGGGTTTTTTCGGTTACCGGCCCCCCGCCGGGATTTAGGTCGGTACTGGGTTTTGGAAACTTGGGGACGGCAGCGGTGGCCTAGAAGAGGGGGAGCGGCGGCGGGAGAGAAGGGGGGCCAGGCGACGGCGAGGGAGGAGAGGTGTGTACGCCGTTGGAGTCAAGGAGAAAGGGATGGCATAGGGAGGAAGGGAGCGGGGGTGCGTTCACAAGAAACTATTGCTGCGCAGGGGGTTATTAAAAAAATCCATAAGTGGACTAGTGTAAGATCGAGGAGGCCGACTAGAGAGGGTGAATAGGCGGCCTAAAAATTCTCTTCTAATTAATATTAACAATTTAAGACATTTTCTATTTGCCTAAACCAAGTAAACAATACGGAAGCTAAATTCAAATTGGTTTAGTACAAATAGCGCCTAAGACAAATAAATTCGTCTAAGTGCACCAAAAATTCTAGCCTAGATCAAGGTTTGCAATTCTAGATTGACAAGAAATCAAATTAATTCTAAGTAAATTGCTTGAAAGTAAATTTAGCACAAGAAGCAAACCACAAATGACACGGTCTCTTTTTAGCGCGGTGTTCGGAGACTTGCCGATCTCTCCTAGTCCACATTGAGGTAAGCCCGAACTAATCGGACCGGCTCCACAAATTAAGCCTTCCACCTCAATTCCACTAGTGGTAGCTTTTTTCCGCTCTGGGTAGGTGAGCTCCAACCTTGACAACTTCGCCGGGTCTTCTCCCAACCTTCTTGAGAAGATCACCGCGCACGACGCCTCCAACACCATCTAGAAGTCGGCAAACTCTAAGAGTAACAAGTCAAGTCCCTCACTTGACTCTCACCACGTGCAACGAACGCACAAGCTCACTTGGACACAAAGTCCACCTCTAGAGGCAACACATGCACTTTAGAACCTCTTCTCCTCTCTCACAAAGTGCAACACATGCACAATTGAATAGAGAACCTCACACTAGCTCAAGAACACAGAATGAGTGAAGCAACAATATCTCCAACCGGCCATAAGGGGGTCTTTACACCCCACGCCAAAAAACTAGCTGTTGGAGCCAACTTCCTGAAAAATCAGGACAGTGAAGTACTGCCGCCGAGGCCGTACCCCGCCACCCCGCCAACGGTCGAAAAATAGCCGTATGGAGAAAACCCGGCCGATCGCCCACACAGACCGGTCGATCATTGGGTCCGGTTAGACCGCCCACACGACCGGTCGACCATTGTTCTCGGCCGGCCGACCGCTCGGATCAAGCTGGTCAGACCGCCAGACGGTAGTACCGCTCACACAGAGCCAATACTTCCGACCTCTGGTAGTACCGCTTCATATACAGCGGTAGTTTCGATTTTTCCTATAATGTGCAGATATCTCAACAGATTTTACAAAACACATTTTCAAACTACGATATCATGCACACAAGGATTAAACATGATTTTCAACAAGTTGCAAAACACATTCGCACACTTTTGAAATCATGACACAAGCATTTGGTACATGAACTTCCCACATTTGCAAAACACATTCGCAAATCTAAGTCACATGCCACAAGGATTATATATATGAGCTTCAACCATTTGCAAAACATATTTGCAAATATAAGCCTCATATCGCAAAGAATAGAAACATGGACTTCAAGCACTTGCAAAACACATTTGCAATGCATAGTCTCATGTTACAAGAATTCAACACATGAGCTTTAACCATTTGCAAAACACATTCATAAATGCAAGCCTGATGTCAAGATGAGCTAGACGAGGTGAGGTTGAGCCATCAACACATGATAAGACTTAAAGTACTAGACATGACCCCTCTTAATAGTATGATAACCTATACTAGCAATCCAGTCTTCCAACCAAACAACAAGACTGGTAAAAGACTAGGAACGCATCCTTAGCCCTAGCTAGTCATACCTTTGCCTTGGATCATCATCTTGATATGCATCAACTCATGATGCATTCTTCTTATCAACTCCATCAACACATAATGGTCTTTACTTGATCAACACATGATCATTTGGACATATATCAACTCATGATGTATTTTCTTCTTGATGGCCTTCAACACATGAAGTCTTCTTCTTAATAGCCTTTAACACATGAAGCTTTCTTCTTGATAGCCTTCAACACATGAAGCTACTTTCTTCTCGCATCTTGACTTGATGATCTTCAACACATGAAGTCATCCCAAGTCATCTTCATTTGTGGAACCTAACCTATTCATCCAACTCATGGAAACTGTTAGTCCACAAATAATTGTCATTAATTACCAAACTTCACCATTAACACATAATGGAGGGACTAGATTCAACAATCTTCTCTTTTTGGTAATTCATGACAATCTCAACAATTAATGAGATATAAAAATTAATTTGCGAGTATACAACTTGTACACAACAAATGTATACTCTAAGATAAGCTTTAAACAAAGTTTACTTATCCGGTTGTCATTAATCGTCCAACCATTAACACATAATGGAGAATTTTGATGACAACCCGATTGCATATGAGTATATATGAACTACATAAGCTATATATACTCAAGAATGTATTTCAAAGTAAAGATCCTGAATATGCATATTAAAAGAAGTATGGATCAATACTTATGAAACTCCGAAACATAGAGAAATAGCTTCCCCTAAATGTGTGCATACAAATGTATATAATGAAGACATATGCACATATTCATTTTGAACTAATATATGAGTTCAACTATATTTTGGATCTAAGGAATGCATTAGTATATGAGAAAATGTGATTTCGAATGCATAGCTCTTTGAATTCACCTTTCTATCCAAATGAGACTAAGTATAGATAAACTTAAACAAACATATTAGTCTCATATATGCATTTGTCATTATCACCAACACAATATAAAAGTATTTGTCATTAACATTAAAACCAACTAAAATAGAGCTTGATCTTTCAACTGGGTAGGTCCCCCAACCTCCATCGCAGCCACACTCGCCGGATCTGACGGCCCTGCTCACCATTAGCATGTTATCACTGAAAACTCAATTAACACTAGATATGTTCTATATATATATATATATATATATATATATATATATATATATATATATATATATATATATATATATATATATATATATAGATAGATAGATAGAGAGAGAGAGTGATTAGCATGTAACCACTCCCTTTCCTTGTGAATACCCTGCTCGCCAGTTTTGTATGGGGTTTTGGTACTTTCTTGCCCTCCCCTTTCACCTTGAGTTTCTTCAAAAACTTGAATGCAGTAGGTTGACAGATCGAGAGGAGCCAAGGCCCAATAATTAACAATTTTCAGATTTTCAGTCCACAATTCATCTATGATTCGGTCAAAGTCGACCATTGCTACAATGGATACAATGCACATCATTGGCGTCACGGACCGACCTGGTGTCATGGGCCTGTACACTCATGGGCCGTGGGTTGTGGTTGGCTTTGGTGGGCCTAGTTTGTCAAGCAACATCGGCTGGTTGGGTCACTGAGTACAAAAGGCAAGTAGAAGCTACACAAAGGGGCATGGATCGACAAACAAACAGAAGGCGATAGGCTCGACTCCATTTTCTTCCCCGTGCTCTCTCCCCCAAACTCCAATTCTCTTATTCCTAGTCCCCGTCTTCCAATTCCTAGTCTAGAATTGCTCCACCCAGTCCATGGTTACTGTTCTCCTCAATTTGCGTCCCCAAATACTTGTATCTTGTGTTGGATTGGCAACTTAGCTCTTGACTTTGGTGTTGATTTGTGTTCATGGTGAAGGAACATAACAATATGGTATTAGGGTAGTCGATTCATGGTGTTCCTAGCAAGGATATGGTGTGGGAGATCCTTGGTAGTAGTAGGTGTGACCGGCGGCCGGATTGGGAAGGGGCAGTGCTCATGGCGAGGGCGCCCACCAAGTGTTCGATGAACTGCTGAGTTCTTAGGAGGCTTTACACTCCGGTGACCATGTGAGCCATGTGCTCTATCCGGTGACAAAGGAGGTTTTACACTGAATCCTTGATGCGTATGGCATGGAGATGACCATGTCCCCGAAGGTTGCTCATGTGGAGTCCGTGGTTCAACTCTGATCATGGCACAATGTCGTGTAGGCTCGAGAAGCCTTACATGGCTGGTGCATCTATGAAGGCTACTGCTTCCTCAACATTCAGCTATTACGACGGCATGGCGTGATGCAGTGGCCATCGTGTGTGCCCTCCGAAGTTGTCATCATGGCTCCATGTTCCTCACCACTAACACGCACTCCACTAGCGTCAATGAGCCCATGTCCAAGCCAAGCTCACCACCTTCGTTGGGCTAGGACTAGGACACCATGTCCGACGAGCAGAAAGAGAGGTGCATCAAGATGGTGATTGAGATGATTGAGATGTTGAACAACATGCTTCGGTGGTCTACGTTTTCTCCGATCCCATCAGATGCAACCACCACCAAGGTGGACCAGCCCACCAATGCCACGGCTACTACCGCTCCTGATACGGGGTCGCCCGATCTTCTCGACGTAGGATGGATACTCACGGGAGTCTTGATGAATCGTAATGATCCTCCAATGCCAATGCAAGGGACGAACACTCTTTAATCCGCCAAAACACACTCGTGTTGATTTCGCCGACCACCAAGTAAAGATCTATCGTGCACCCAATTCCTAACGGAAAGGCCGAACGATCTTGATTGAAGAAATTCACTCCTAATTCCCCATGGAACTTCGGTAGCAATGCTAAACTCGAACAAACTTTAGTAGATTCATTATTCTCAAACGTGGTCTCTTACAATGGGGGTGTAACCCTCAATATATAGTTCCCTGTCCACCTCATGGCTGGACAAGAGGTCCTAAACCAACTCCAACTCATCCCTACATGTATTTGGAAACAAACTCACACAAAAGGAAAAACCTAAAATTAAGCCGTCACAATGTTTCAGTCATAACTTTTTATCCGTGATGAATTTGAAGGTGGGGCCAGATCCATTGCGTAGCCCTTGAAATTATCTTACCAACAAGTACAAGAACACCGGAATCGGACTCCGTTTGTGAAAGTTATGGCCTTTTTAGTAACTGCCTATTAGGCTGTCCCGAACCGAATCCGAATTGAATTCTGAGTTGAATCCGAGTTTGAATTGGATTGAGCACGTGGGAGGTCCGAATTTAGCTTGAAAATCTTATCCAAAACTTGTAGTTTAAGTTCTTGTGCTCCTCCCTTTTGCTCTCCCAAGTCTTCACATGAATCATACCTAAGAATATATAAAACAATAGCATGAGGTAGTATTCGAAGTTCATCATCAATTAAAAAAAACTCCTTAAGAAACAAATTCACCTGACAATATTTAATGCGGCTTAATACTTCTTTCCAGTAAAATAATGTATTTAACTGAAAAGTGCTAAGCTTGTGCGTATCCGCATCATCCTCCCCTTCTTCAAGAAAAGCCGTCCACGGCTTTTGGTAGCCTGAAATTATACTAAGTAAAGAATACAACGTATATGCATGGTATATATATTTGTCATCAACTCTTCTTTTGCTTAGCATATCAAGAACATCTGAAGGCGTAGTAGATAAAAAGAACAACACATATGCATGGTATATGTATGAATCAATTGTTGTGTTATTCGCATTGTTTTGCACAAAATAAGTAACACAACTACAACCATAGGATGTATTTGATATATACATTGCGGTACCTTCAGTCACATCATTCTCCCTCCTATGAGAAAAAGTTGTCCTCGACTTTGCTAGGCACATGGACAAGTCATTAATGGGCCAAACCAAATTAAGTTGTTCAAATATGGGGGAGAAAATTTTTAGTTCCTTCCATGCTTCAACTGCGCTAATTTGATTATTTGTACATGATTGTACATTAAAGGATGAATAAGTAGGCTTAAGAAATCTTTTGAAACATGCAGCATTGTTGTTGAAACTCATCTCATTGTGATGATGATATGGCACAGAAGATTGTTTATCCAAAATATGCAATTTCAATTCAGCAAACTTATCACATGTAATGCATATTCGGTAACCATAAAACTTATCATATATACCATAATTTCCAATCAAATTGAACTTATATGTATATGCATAGGTACTAACTAGTGATTTTAAACATGAAATTTTAGCAATATTCTCAATCACACTAGATAGTTCTTAGGATCATCAAACATGATATAATATAAAGAATCATCAGGATATATTCTCGTAAGAACTTCCTTATGAGTAATCAATTTCACATTATGTAAATTGAGCAAAGAATTTTCAGAACATGGAATTTTCATTCGTATATATGAGTTCTCACAAGTACTCATCGTTTCACAATTAATTTCAGCGCCAATATTGTTACCTTTATTGTTCTCCTCAGTTGATGTAGGTGTTGTAGGTATTAAATCATCATGATGTAACAACGGTTCAGCAAGTACTTCATCTTTAACTATGATTATCTCCTCATCGCTTATCTCGAATGGTGCCGCTTGTTGAACATTTGACTCTCTTCTTTAATATCAACTCGCACAATGTGAGAAACAACACTAGAAGTAGATATTAATGTGTTAGTTTCAAAATCAACCTCACTTTGTCCATCTTCTATTTCTCTCTTTTCTTTTGGTGTATCTCTCGCACTCTCGGTTTGGATGCTCTCAAACTCACATATGGTGGAATCACACACCGCTCTTTTAACACTCTCACTCAATTTGGCTATGTGGCTCTCATTCTCACATAGGTTTTGTTGCATCTCAATTGTTGTATGTATCATTGGTGCAGCATAAGATGTCTCCTTTACCGAAGGGAAAGTCCCATCCTCGGTCATCTTCTCATGTGTCACACTAGTGGAACCATAAGAGCTGAAGTATGGACATGGATTGAACCGTGATGTACGTTTCTCCATAAGTCTCTTCTCTGTATAATAGCATAATTCACAAGATCTTGCATGCTACTAAAATATTTATGTTGAAGTGCAGTGGCGATCTCGAATTCAAGCCACCCCTAAAGTATGTCTTCTCCTTGATGGACTAGTGACACCGCACGACGCATCACATCTTGCGCTCAAAATAGTAATCTTGGGCAGTATTATTCCCTTGTGTGATATTCTCCAGATAGTGAAGCAATTCCTGCGCATAATAGGATGACACAAACTCGCTTCTCATAAACGCCTTCAAATCTAACCAAGATTTAATGAGTTGTTTTCCAATTAGTTGTTGCCACCAACTATAAGCATAGTCTTCAAACTCCCTTGTGGCACGCATCACCTCTTGGTTTTTGGAAAGTTTCTGAAATCTAAACACTTTCTCCATTTGCCATTCCCACTCAAGATACTCCTTTGGATCATCAACGCCACGTAAAGGAACAAAGCTATCTTTTGTTGTTGTGGTCAAGTGCTTGCACAATATCATTCACGATGTTTTGTGTAACACCTTCATTTGTTGATTGAATTCAATATGGAAATCCTGCATATCCGCCTTTGTTGTAATGTGCTTAGCAATGGTGCTCGATTGGAGCTCTTCCGCAATGTACTTCTCAATGTCTGATATTTAAAGCGAGTCACCAGGGCATTAAGATTAACTTCATTCTCATCACCATAGTTGTCTTCTCCACCTGACATGGTTAGATTGTGCAAAGACAACACAAAGCAATAACAAGGTATATGGATGATTAGTATAAATCACTCGATCTCACTCTTTTCTCTCACAAGTAAAGTTCTCACCTTTCCGAAGTGGATTGAGACCAAAAGAAACTTACACTTGGTGGTGGCTATAATAACAAGTTATGATCAAGCGGATTTAAATGTGACTCACATTGCACGGCAAAGGATATTTTGTGGAGTTTGGTTAGGAAGTATTTATCCTACACGATATGATTTCTCGATGTTGTAAAATTAAGTAATAATCCAAGTTAGAATATTTTGCCTAAGTGCTGATCCAAAAGATTTAAGTGAAGTATATGAACGCACACACAAAGATCAATGTGACTCGATGCAAACAATGGAATGAGCTAACTAGAGGCAATCTGAAATTAAAGATTAGATAGCTCGTTTTGCACCAAGTACTAGGAGAGACGCTAGCCAATTGCAACGATATGAATGTAAGGGCACAAGATTGCTCAAAGGAATTAAATACACAAACTGAATTTATGGACTAAGAGCTCATCCTAAATTCGGCCAATGTTTTTTTTCCTTTTTTTTAGCTATCTTTTTTCTTCTTCTTTTTTTTTCAAGGGCCGAACTATGTTTAATTGTCTCTTTGATTTTGCACAGGTCACAAATATTCAGCAAGATGTAGAATACTCAAGAGTAGCCCTAGATGTAATATTTAACAGCTAGTCTCAATTGATGAAACAAAAATATCATATTTTTTTTGCGATGCAGTACTGTTCACGCACTGTAGCGATCGGATTTTTTTTAAATTTTCGATTGGACACAAAGATTAAGCTACGTAAATAAACACGAACGATCAGCACGTAAACAAAATTTCTAATGGATCAAGACATAATAAAACTCACAAAAATAGCAGATGCGAAACTAGGGTTTGGATTTTTTTTGTGTGTTTTCGGCTTATGGACTATAAGACATTAAGTAATAAACTGAAATTTAAAGGGATAAGATCCTACCGAGTAAACCGCGCTCTGATACCAAGATGATACGGGGTTGCCCGATCTTCTCGACGTAGGATGGATAATCACGGGAGTCTTGATGAATCGTAATGATCCTCCAATGCCAATGCAAGGGACGAACACTCTTTAATCCGCCAAAACACTCTCGTGTTGATTTCGCCGACCACCAAGCAAAGATCTATCGTGCACCCAATTCCCAACGGAAAGGCCAAACGATCTTGATTGAAGAAATTCACTCCTAATTCCCCATGGAACTTCGGTAGCAATGCTAAACTCGAACAAACTTTAGTAGATTCATTATTCTCAAACGTGGTCTCTTACAATGGGGGTCTAACCCTCAATATATAGTTCCCTGTCCACCTCATGGCTGGACAAGAGGTCCTAAACCAACTCCAACTCATCCCTACATGTATTTGGAAACAAACTCACACAAAAGGAAAAACCTAAAATTAAGCCATCACAATGTTTCAGTCATAACTTTTTATCCATGATGAATTTGAAGGTGGGGATGGATCCATTGCGTAGCCCTTGAAATTATCTTTCCAACGAGTACAAGAACACCGTAATCGAACTCCGTTTGTGAAAGTTATGGCCTTTTTAGTAACTGCCTGTCAGGCTGTCCCGAACCAAATCCGAATTGAATTCTGAGTTGAATCCGAGTTTGAATTGGATTGAGCACGTGGAAGGTCCGAATTTGGCTTAAAAATCTTATCCAAAACTTGTAGTTTAAGTTCTTGTGCTCCTCCCTTTTGCTCTCCCAAGTCTTCACATGAATCATACCTAAGAATACATAAAACAATAGCATGAGGTAGTATTCGAAGTTCATCATCAATTAAAAAAAACTCCTTAAGAAATAAATTCACCTGACAATATTTAATGCGGCTTAATACTTCTTTCCAGTAAAATAATGTATTTAACTGAAAAGTGCTAAGCTTGTGCGTATCCGCATCATCCTCCCTTCTTCAAGAAAAGCCGCCCTCGCTTTTGGTAACTGAAATTATACTAAGCAAAGAATACAACGTATATGCATGGTATATATATTTGTCATCAACTCTTCTTTTGCTTAGCATATCAAGAACATCTGAAGGCGTAGTAGATAAAAAGAATAACACTGCATGGTATATGTATGAATCAATTGTTGTGTTATTCGCATTGTTTTGCACAAAATAAGTAACACAACTACAACCATAGGATGTATTTGATATATACATTGCGGTACCTTCATTCACATCATTCTCCCTCCCATGAGAAAAAGTTGTCCTCGACTTTGCTAGGCACATGGACAAGTCATTAATGGGCCAAACCAAATTAAGTTGTTCAAATATAGGGGAGAAAATTTTTAGTTCCTTCCATGCTTCAACTGCGCTACTCTGATTATTTGTACATGATTGTACATTAAAGGATGAATAAGTAGGCTTAAGAAATCTTTTGAAACATGCAGCATTGTTGTTGAAACTCATCTCATTGTGATCATGATATGGCACAGAAGATTGTTTATCCAAAATATGCAATTTCAATTCAGCAAACTTATCACATGTAATGCATATTCGGTAACCATAAAACTTATCATCTATACCATAATTTCCAATCAAATTGAACTTATATGTATATGCATAGGTACTAACTAGTGATTTTAAACATGAAATTTTAGCAATATTCTCAATCACACTAGATAGTTCTTTAGGATGATCAAACATGATATAATATAAAGAATCATCAGGAGATATTCTCGTAAGAACTTCCTTACGAGTAATCAATTTCACATTATGTAAATTGAGCAAAGAATTTTCAGAACATGGAATTTTCATTCGTATATATGAGTTCTCACAAGTACTCATCGTTTCACAATTAATTTCAGCGCCAATATTGTTACCTTTATTGTTCTCCTCAGTTGATGTAGGTGTTGTAGGTATTAAATCATCATGATGTAACAACGGTTCAGCAAATACTTCATCTTTAACTATGATTATCTCCTCATCGTTTATCTCGAATGGTGCCAGTTGTTGAACATTTGACTCCTCTTCTTTAATATCAACCTGCACAATGTGAGAAACAATACTAGAAGTAGATATTAATGTGTTAGTTTCAAAATCAACTCCACTTTGTCCATCTTCTATTTCTCTCTTTTCTTTTGGTGTATCTCTCGCACTCTCAGTTTGGATTCTCTCAAACTCACATATGGTGGAATCACACAGCTCGCTCTTTTTAACACTTTCACTCAATTTGGCTATGTGGCTCTCATTCTCACATAGGTTTTGTTGCATCTCAATTGTTGTATGTATCATTGGTGCAGCATAAGATGTATCCTTTACCGAAGGGAAAGTCCCATGCTCGGTCATCTTCTCATGTGTCACCAAGGTGGACCAGCCCACCAATGCCACGGCTACTACCGCTCCTCTCTTCTGAGTGGAGGCATAGCCGCTCCCTGCATGGGAAATGTTTGATGACATGCCAATGAAGACACACTCTCAAAAGACAAGCCATTGTCGGTGACTATGCTGACGTCCTCCTTGGTCACCAATGTGGGCCACGCCATGGCCTCTAGCATTCCACATGCAGACGCTCTCCACAACTTCACCACCAAGATCATCGACACAACGCTGGCCAAGTGGTCGATGGCGTGCGAGGGCCCGCCATCGACGCGGACCATGACGCTGTTGCCACTAGCCACAATCCTAAGACGCCCGCCAATTATTCGACTTTGGGCCTTGACATCTACACCAGCTACTTCTATGTCACAGTCGTATCCCTAGTCTGGAAGGGTGTGCCCATGGCTATTTCCGCTCTCAAGAAACTCTCAATAATCATCAGCTCTAGCCCCATGCCGACCGTTGTTGACATTCCGGTGCGTGTCAGCACTGGTGACTTAGCTACGCACCAACTGTTCGATGGAGTGCACGTGCACGCCGAGGTTGATTCCGAGCTTGGCCTTGGCTGAGTGCTAGGCCGACGCTTATTGCTCCCATCGGGTCTCATCTTGACCCCATAGCATCGCCAGTCACAATGGTGCTTAACATCGGCGATGTCACCAAAACCAATGGCGTCATCACCCTTGACTCCTCTGTCCTTGGTACTAACAACCTCATCACCAATACCAGCCACCTCACCTTGGTCGGTGTTCTTCTAGGCTACCTCACCGGTGGGAGTGATGAGCTCCTCCATTCGTTTCTCCTCTGTTGGCCTGATGATCACAAGGTAGTCAAGAAAATATCTGACAAGAGTATGGTGGTACTGTGGCCACCACCGATGAAGATGGCCAAGCAGCAACCATGGCTGCCACCCATGCAAGTGGAGGTCACGGGAGACAATGCTGACGTATGGCCAACACCGCGGCTAGCATTCATCTGCTATTGTCGTGGCACGGATTCGAAGCAGCCATGGCAACCACCCGCCCATGGAAGAAGGTTGATTCCAAGAGCATTATCTTGGTCGGCTAAAAAATTTGCTAAGGTACAGTGCTCCAACTTTTCCTTTGGCAGTGTGGAATGGTCAGTGCAATGTGTGCCAATCAATGCTTTTGAGTCATTTTCTTGCATCAATTTTTTGCTCCTAGAAGTGGCATTTCTAAAGGACAATTTAGGTGATTAGCTTGCTCAGGAGATTATGAATAGAATGGTAGCATAGCTGAAGCATGATAGTGCTGATCTCCATTGTCGTTACCACCTTACTTTACCAATCCGGACAGGCAAACGGTAGTTTTATGAGCTCCGTGAAGAAATTGTTACTATATGCATTTGGCTTGACTGCAAAAAGACATCGGAAATTGTGATGGTTGGGCAGTTGGGGAATGGTGGTGTGGTATTTATTCCTTTCTAGAAGTTGCGTGAATTTGAGAAACATGAGTACCAGGAGGGCAGGGAGAGTTCATGATAATCAAGATCAACCAAGGATTTCTATGAGTGTTAATCATGAACTCCATAATGCTGCCATGGAGCAAGGAGACTTCTTTTCAATCTGAACTCGATAGTGGTGCATTGCTTGGCGGCCTGGTTAATGGGAATGATGAAAAGATGGTTCCACTGTGCTACTGCAAGAAATGGAAGTAACCAGGTACTAGGGTCTCTTAACTCAGTGGAATCTAATGGGGTCATTAGAAGAGGAGTTTTGGTGTGGAGTAAAAGGGCAACAGGGTTTGCATACAATGAGCTCCCAGGCAACCAAGTTATTCAACAGGAGAGGTTCATGTTTTATCTATCAATGTTTCTTCAGGTACCATGGGATCCCGGAGGCTTCGTAAACATGGAGTCGGCTTGGGAACAAGCCGAAATTCAATGGGTGAGGAATGTCATGGACCGACCTAGTGTCACAGGCATGTACACTCATGGGCTATGGGTCATGGTGGCCTTTGGTGGGCCTCATCGTCGAGCGGCATCGGCTAGCTGGGTCATTGCATCAAAAGGTGAGCAAAAGCAACGCAAAGTGGCATTGATTGACAAACGAATAGAATGCGATAGCCTCGGCTCCATCCTCTTCACCGTGCTGTGCCCCCCTCCCCCAAACCCAAACTTCAATTCTCTAATTCCTAGTTCCCTTCTTCCAATTCCTAGTCTAGAATTGCTCCTCCCAATCCATGCTTCATATTCTCCTCAATTTGTATCCCCAAACACTTGTGTTGGATTAGCAACTTAGCTCTTGACTTTTGCATTGATTGGTGTTCATGGTGAAGGAACGTAACAATTGGGTTCGTGTTGTCTTCGGATGGCATGAAGGATGACGATGCCATGTCATCCAACCTACCCCACCCCTTCCTCAAAACCTCCACCATGGCTGTTGTGGCATCGAGCATTGTGGTTGTCCCTGGTGTTGTTGCCGTGTCCAAGCAAGTGGTGAGACTTTTGACTTTGCTATGTTCTTTTAGACTACGGCTGATGGCTTTTGGTTGCGCTTTTCGAGACAACGACGGACAACAGAGATGCGGACGTGAACAACGCATATAGTTTTTGTCTCCAAAAACCGTTTGGAGAAGCGGTTTTAAAAAGTCACTTGAAGAAACCGTCCAATTTATTTTAGCTTCTGAAGAAGCTGAAACCAAAACCCATAAAAAAAACTAAAAAAATAGGGGCTTTATTTGGGCTTGCATTGGACAAGGCTTCTTTGTTTCGGGCCTAGTCAGGATTCAATGAAAGAAACGGAATTTAATACTTGGAGCAGGCTTGTGCTGGACGTCAGCTTACTAGCTGATCCGTTTCCAAACAAGGATGGCTTCTGACTTCTAGAAGGTAAAAATCATTTCAAACATGTTGTCTTCTTAACTAGGATTTCTTTTTTTTCTTTGCATTATCTGTAAAAATATAACAATGTTATTCATTTTTTCTATTTTTTGTTCATTTTCCTTTAAATACTTCAGAAAAAGCTGCAACTACAATATCATTCAACTAAAAACCACAGCAATTTAGAACATCGTATTTCATTGCACATCTTTACCAAAGCTCTCCCTTGTAAATTTGCTACGACGCAGCAGGAGACCAAAGACCAAACATAGTATTCTAAAATTTGCCTTCTTACACTAATGACAAACTGCAAATATGTGACGTAAAGATCAAACATAAAAGATGTATGAAATCACGCCAACGATCAGAGATCTGCGGCCGTAGTAAAAATTCTACATACAAGAGGATAGACGACTAAATTCGTTAGATATATGCTACAAACATCTCATCTCCAAAAGAGACAGCAAAGCAAAAATTTGAATTCTGGACTATTCGTGAGAGCCAGTACACACAAAAAATAATCGCATACAATTTTGACTGATATAGCTAAACTCGGTATAGTTTGTACTACAATCTACCTATAGACCCTGCCTTAAAAGAATGCACCGTTTAAATTAAAAGCTGGTTATTATAGCACATACAATCCAAAGCCTGCTGAAAGTCCATTCAAACCCACCAAGATTGCATTGAAGGAAAGCACCAGCTAAGTTTGCCTCTTCACTTCTTGTCCTCTCTAAGGACGACATAATTGTGGCCATTAGTCTTCTGTATCTTCGAAATTTTCTTCAGAATTTCAGCAAAGGCGTTCTTGTCCTGCAATGCAATACGAACTGACATCAACACACATTCAGCCGGAAGGAAAGTCAACACAGCTGCTAGGAAGAGCTTCATATTTGACAATTCTAGTACATCGTAGAAATGGAACAGCATACAGAAGACATGCGACCGTATAATGAGATTTATATCCTGAAATCATATGATTTTTAAGGTAACTGTAGCAAATTATATCAATGTACCGTGCTCGCTTTCCAATGACTATCCCCAAAGCCCCACCACCAATGAGGTTCAAGAAACCGAGTTGGCTTCATGCACAATGTTAGCGAATCATAACTAAGTCCTTCATAAACTATTATGAGTTTATGACAAAACAAGACTAACGAATTCCTCATGTGAAGCTGAACAAGAATACCTCTGGACCTCGTAGTCTAGACTTAAATCTTGATACTAAATCTTGCGTAGTGACTGGAGCTACTGCAAGAACAGTCCTGATTTCATCCTCTGTGACAGGAGATACATTCGTGCCACTTTTTGATGCAGCAGAGGCCTTCGATGTGGGTTTTGAGGAAGATGGTGCCTCTTCTTTACCGCCTGATGCTTTGGTATCCTATAAAACAAAGAAAATTTATCAGTTAGATACTAAATCAAAAGAACGTACTTGTAAGAATTTTAAGGTTCATCATTTTCACATATTTTAAGTGAATAGATGACTTACAGATTCCACCTTTGCTTTCTTTGAAGCTGCACCACCAGATGCTTTTGCATCATCACCACCTGATTTTCTCTTTTGCTTGGATTTGGATGTAGGAGGTGTGCTACGAGCATGTCCTGAAGAAGGTGTTGGTTTAGCTGGGCTGTTATCTACAGGTTCATCTTTGGGTTGATCTTCCTGTTTTGGAGCAAGCACTGGAGATGACTCATCTTCCTGTCGGATGTAGAAAAGACAAAACTCCTTATAAAAAAAACAGCATGCTTTCCTGTGAACTATACTCTGTTGGATGTAGAAAAGACAAACCCAACCACCTTATCAAAAAAAAGCATGCTTTCCGGCGAAGTATACACTCCTAACGCTTAGTAAAAATAAAATATTGAAATTCCAAGAGAATATATCATTACATCATCGTCTTCATCATCCTCATCGGCATCTGACTCATTTACTCCAGCAGCACGCCCAAGCAGCTTTTTTAATTCCTTGCCAGACTTGCTCAGACCACCTTCTTCTTCATTCTCTTCATCATCCTGGAAGTATCATAATTAGAATATGACAATTTGATATTGATCATTGATTATCACCCAAGAAAAGGTGCAAGTACCAAGCAATAACCCAAAAGGGGGAGGGGAAAAAAGAGCAGCATATGATGATTTCCCATAACTTTGGCCAGAATGCAATACCCAGCTCCATTTTTTAATGAGGAACTAAGAAGAAAGCTATCAAATACTTAGCATTAAACAGGAATCTTAACAAAAAGCACAAACTTTCCATTACTGAATCCTACTATTTATGGCCATGGTGAGAAAGCACCCCACTTATCACTTCATATCACAAAGCCACATGTGGATTGCCGTCGTTGCACCAGGCATGCATTATTAGGATGCATGCTAACAGCCAGAAACAACTTGGATAAAAAGTGAGTATGGGCAAATATCTTCTCCATATGGATATTTATTTACAAATGCTCACAACTTGCATTTATAGATGTGCGCAAACAGAGCCTGACAAGAGCATGGAACATTTGTGAATATAGCAAATACTAGTAACACATTTATAAGCATACTAAGAAGACATCACTGAAAGAGGAAAATGCTAGTTACTTTTGTCGCCTTTTGTTAACCATCACATACACATTCCCATTTAATTTAGAAATTCATTATATCAATTTTTAGTACTGATTCGAGGGTGTCTTATGAGACAAAATATTGTGATAAGAGATACAAATTTAAATTCATAAATATTTCTACAATAGTGTATATCTCTATCTACCTGCTTAATTTCAGGAGGAGCAGGAATCTCAGGAGCTAAATCTGCCCGTTCCTCTGGGTTGATATCCACAGCCTCATCATCATCAGTGAATGTTTCTTCATGTTCCCAGTCATCACCTGATAAAGACAATTCCCCGCTAAGATAGCAATCTGGGGCTTAGAAATATGCTCATGACATAAAGGGATTATTAATATTTTCTTTGCAATGCAAACATTTCAATAGCTATGTTGCAATAGAGCAAATGAATCTCAATAATTTGGTCAGATGTTAGGCATAGTTGCTAAGACTTAGTAGGCTATTAGCACATCTGAACAGAAGCAAAATGTGGCATCCTTGTTCAAGGTCATTGAATGAAAATATGGTATGCATTGTGTAAAGAAGACTAACAGCCACACAGAACTACCACAACCATATGTTTCATAGTTTATAAAAAATATATCGTTCTCGCAAAAAATCATAAAAATATATAATCTCAGAATCCTAAACTCTAATGCATAAGTATCTCCCAAGTAATCTGATTGACAGTACAAAATATATTTCTAATTATAGCTCCCACATAAAAGAGGGAATAATATCAAACAGAAATTGCATGTCGAGCAAAATAAGGGTAAAAACTTAAAGGTGTTATGCAATGAGAGTGTGAAATAGAGATGTGTAGGTAAGCTGTAGAAGTATTCAAAGTTGAGAAGCAGACCTTTCTCAATTTCATCATCCAAATCAAAATCTAGATCTTTTCCACCTTCCTCGTCGTCATCCATACCCTTTTTAATGAGCCCAAGCCTGTTTTTGCGTGAGGCTTCCTCTTCTTCATCCTCCTCACCTTTATCAGAATTATTGCCCTCCTCATTATTTTTCCCTTTCTTGGGACGAGCACTTTCTTTTTCCCCACCATTTGTAACCTCGAGTTTCTTCATGTCTGAACCAAAGGCAGCTGGCCCATTCATAGCTGCTTTCATCATCCAACGTTCATAACCAGTTGCACTGGTCTTTCTCTTATTCATCTTCTCTTCAGCCTCTTCCAGCGTCAGCTGTTTGTATTGTGCAATTTTACTGAAGTTATACCTGAAATAAGGATAGAATCAAGGAACAAACAGAACATTTAATTCAGCACGGCAAAATTATATCTAGCTTTGACTCTCGAACACAAAATATGTACTATTATAACCATTGCTAATCCTTTCATTGAAGTTTCTGCAATACTGAACACCTTTGTGAAACTTGACTCCTGCTGCTAACGTTATGTATTCCAGTGACAAAAAGTGTTGTCCTAGAATGTGTGGTAAAATCATTTAACTTAGACCAATAATAAACTTGTTTAGACATGCAGATGATTTGGCTAAATTTTTTATAGAAGATACATTCACAACATTGTATTTTTTGTAGAATTTTTGAGCATATAACAACAAAATCTAACAGTAAAAGTTGCATCCATGGGACTTTGAAAAGTCAAAAATGACTCTTTTTTAGCAACCAGAGGTACGTGGATGCTAATTCTAGTTAACACAACAGCAAACACAACAAAATGTGCAACAAGTGTATTACCAAGAACCAGCGGGAAATGCATGAAATTCCCTGCCATGCAACATTAACAAATAGTATGTAGCTGTTGATGACTGTGATCCCTCCATCTGACCTTGATACTGATATTGGCCAGTTTCATCTTCCAAAATCCATGGCTTCCTGTTGTATTTCTCCTGTTGTTTCCAAAATATACATGCACACAATTAACAAAGCCAACCACACAAACTTTGCAACAACTTTTAGAATTGCTAAGGCTCAAAACAAGATACAGTAGAACATATTTTATCCAAAACATGGCGCAGAAAATGGTGACATTTGGTTCAAGCAAAGAAAAATAAACCAGGGGGAGTATCTAGTGTCAACCAAAAGCTAGGTGCTATCATGCAAACTTACATGTGAACCATTGGACAAGATTTGGATGCATTGGATTTACATAGACCTGAAGTGGTGGGATCCTTCGTGTATGATTTTTCAATCTGCAATTTGCAAAATGCTCATTCGTGTAGTCCTCAAGTACACTTATATCTAGTTCATCCAAATGCCATCCAATGGCCCACATTGGGAAATGCATGATATAAGTTTTCGCTAGATGTCCCCAATAAACTATTCACAAAATTTGACAAAGAAACTATATCACAAGAAAGCAATGAAAATGGAAGGTATAGCTCCTAATTTGATCCTCCAATTTTGGGTCTTACGATCTTTTGACCAAAACTTTTCAAAGATCCCTTTTTTGTCCCTCAACAATTAGTCCAGGCCCTATTTTGGGCCCCGGTCGAATAGATTTCTTTTAGCTGGAGGACCAAAATGCGGACTAGATTGAAAGTTGAACCAAGATGGCGCCTTTTTTCAAAATTAAAAAAAATGTATGGCTTCATCACCTTTTTTTCGTATCATTTGGACTAGTTATTGGCAAATGGAAAATGTAATGTTACAATGGTACATCTGGTAATCAAAATATTTCACCAGGACATGCAGGAAGACTAAAAAAATTCATACTCTCTTTTGTACTGAAAAAAGTGCTGAATTAAACAATGATTATCTGTGAATACATACCCGCATATTCTCAGTAAGCTGCCGTCCTTGTAGGCCCTCCTTATGAAGAGACCATTTGTTCTCAGCACTCTTCTTCTTTGAGAAAGGAGGTAAACCAGTGACAAATCTTCCAATAGAGAAGGTCTTATCTGTGGTAGCATTTGCCCGTACATTGTATTCCTGCAAGACAAAGATTAACATTGAGCACATCATAGTGTGAACAGATGAATCAAATTGTGACCACACAATGCCTAGAACTGACACACCACATGATTCATAATGTAGACAAAAAATAACAATCTAGCTGAATAATTTGCAAGGGATAAACCACAGCATTAACAATGCATTCCACGTGAGAGGCTCCATCAAATTGTGAAACTAGCATGAATTGTAATGTATCTTGCGGTGACACTGTCAATAGGTAGCATGTCTGTATACGACACATAAACGAGGCTGACAACTCGCCCCAAAACTTGCTGACACAAAACAAAGTCATGTTAGTCTCATCAATTCGTCAGCACCAATGTTGGTGTGACGTCAAAGAGATTTTTTTCCACTATAACAGAACTGACAATTGGATATATTATTTTTACAAGGCAACTATCATTAACTCTCTGATATGTTTATTACATAACCTAGCTTGTAATTTACATGAACAGGAGATGCCGAAACCCTAGCTCGAGAGCGAACACGGATCCCGCACCAACGCCGCGCGCGGGAAGACGGACGGATCCATACCCGGATGAGGTTGGTGATGGGGGCGGAGCAGACGAGGCAACGGGCGCGGGAGAGAGCCATGGACTTGCCGCAGGAGCTGCAGAGCGTGGTGTGCTTGCACCCCGTGCCGTAGAGGTCCGACGGCGAGCCGCAGCCCTCACACGCTGGCTTCAGCACCAGGTCCACGCTCCCCATCGTGGTGGCCAGGAGAGGTGGGGGGCGGAAGGCGGGCTAGGGTTCCGGCGACGTTGACGGCGAGCGGTGGTAGGGATCGGTCTGGGTCTCGTCGAGTGTGGTTTGGCAACTGTTGGGAAGGGGAACCGGAGTCCAGAGGAGGGAATTTGTAGGCGGAAATAATGGCCGCGGGGAGTTTTGTTTTCCTAATCCCGTATTTTGGTGAGGGGATTAGAAATCGTGGGAATTAATTTTTAACTTAGGTCTCGGATAAGTCATAATAAAGGGAAGGGAAATGATACTTTGAGAGGGAGTGATTCTTTGCTTTTTTTTAAGTAATCTGTATAACTTTAAAACAGAACTGAATGATGAATAGTGATTATTTATCTCTTTACGTGGTTTGAGATTGATATCATTATTGTTAGAGTAGAAAGTATAAAAACACTACTCTATTTTGAATACGTTCGATCTGGAAAAAAACAGACCCTCTACTTCATCAAGTCCCTTGCCTTATCCATGCGTATCTTGACTCTTCCGCTCAGTCACTCTCTCTCAGCCACAAACACCTAGTTCTCTCTCATCTATTCCCCTTCTCTCAAGAGTCTCTCTCTCACTCAGGCCACCATGCGTAACACTTTTCTTGCTTCTCTCTTTCATCCTCCCCTGTCTAGCCAGACGTTGACGATGCTAGGCCCATGCGAAGCTTGAAGGAGCCAGTATTGCCGACAACATGGTTAGAGAGCAACAAGACGCTGGTGCCAGGCCTCGCACCTACTGAATCCGGGCTGGCCAACGATAAGGCAATGATGTGGGCATCTGTCCTTTTCTTCGTCTCCTAAGCTTAGCTTTGGTAAGGTTATTGTATGTATTCTTGGTTTTGTTACAACATCTTTCTCCATTTGTTCAAGATCTTCTTGGGTATTGTGGCTGTTGTAGATTTATTTTTAGTTATTGCGTACTTGGTTACACAATGTTGTAACTATAATTTGCGAATGTTGCAGCTTCTAAATACTCCCATCGTTCTTTGTTTTTCTTATGTTGTGTATATGGCCGAGTAATGTTGTATATATGACCGAGAAATATTGCATACATAGTGAAAAATGTTGCATATATGACAAGAAATATTACATATATGGTCGAGAAATATTGCATACATGACCGACAAATACTGCGACTGAGAGTGTATAGAGCTAACGCCCGAATCAGATATCTGGGCGCTAGTAAATCCCTAAAGGGAAGGATTGAGATGCACTCATCGCCACCGCCGTAGGCTTTGGCTCCCTATATATCATCCTCCATCCTTCGCTGTAAGCACTGAGCCCGCATGGTCCACTTCAATCCTATTTGCTCAAATCAAATAGTTTCCACTTGTTTATCTTCTTCTCCCAAAGAGACTACTTACGGGGCATTTTGGTTTCACTGGTATTTTTATGTTACAAAAGTTACATGTCTTTTTCCCTTTACAAGTGAAAAACAATTCAGAACCCCAAGCAGGCCCTTAGGGGGTTATTCACTTATTCCCCATGGAATGTCTTCCTAATTCTATTCCCATCCCCATTTAATAATTGAGGCAAGTTTATTCTGGTCTCCATCCCTATCGGGAAATTTACGGGGAACGAAGTTTTAGTAAAACCTAAATTTGAATGGCAGCAAGCTGCAAGTTTATCGTATGGTTGTTAGAAACAAGTAAATTTATTAATACACGAAATGGTGGAATACAAATGAGTTATATACTTTAGATTATAAAAATATAAATACATGTGGTTTAGACATGTAGATGTATCAATACAGGTGTATATAAGTATATATCGAGGAGCACGGATGAAAGGCATTCCAATCATCAGCCCCATATCATAAGGTTGGAGGGACAAAATCTCCTCTTACCTATTTCCTAGCATGCGAATTCCTAAAGGTTGACAAGGAAGCAAAGCCATTACCAGCCCTAGGTATGTTCCATTTGGAATGACCGGTACATTCATTTTGCATTCGATGCCCACAATTCCCCTTTATTCCGGCTGTTTCATCTGAAATATTGTCAAATTGACTAGAATGTGCCCTAAATGTTTCATTCTGTTCCGTTTTAGTCATAAGAACAAGTATTTAACCTGAAGTTTAATTCAGATGTTTGACTAAAAATATAATTTTCTGTCCATACTTTGCACAAAACATACCAGTAACATGAAAATTTTGAACTTATGTAATATATTATGTATTATATTACGAAATGTGCCATCCCAATAAGAAAAACGAAATGACCATTGGAATGGAATTCATAAATATGAGTGGAACTATGGAAATTGGAACGAGCTGAAGGTGAAGCTTGAGGTTTCTTTTTTGAAAAAAAACATATATTTTACATGATGTAATCGCATAGCATTTGATTTTGGTTCATTATTCCCTACCAAGTGAATGTCTTGTATATATAATCCATCATTTTCCAGCCCTTGTTCATTAGGATGAGGGAGAGGGTCAGGCCCAATGTCAGGGACAGAGCTTAATTGGGGCCAAGGTAGTAGCATTTAGGGCATGTTACTGATTATAGGTTTCAAAATGGACAAATCTATATTGCCTACTCCATAGCTCTGGTTTTGGGCTAAAGCTCTGCCATTGCCCAAGGTCACCTTTTTTGTGAGGTGGGGTGCGTCACAGTGAATGAATTTATTTGTTATTCAATATCCACTTGGAAAAAAATTCAACTGAATGTACTATTGTCCAAGAATCATACCTAAACTTCTTAAAAAAAATGTAGTTTAGCAGCCCATCTATGGTATGAGATGGAAATGCCTTTCAACCAGGTTTTGTTTACATATTTGAGAAAATATATATCAAACAATCCATACAACATTAGTTATCTACAGATTGAAGCTACTTGTCTATGAACATTTTGCACCCTAGATTATAGTTTTAATATGTATTTATAAGTAGAACACATATTGACAAAATTAAGCAAATGCATATTGCAAAGACGTAATCAAGCATTAACCAGGCTAACCAAAGTTGAGTAATGGGGACGTGTTGATATGCTTATTTATGGACAAGAAGTGAGCGGGGCAGCGTGCGAGCACAAGGCCAAGGGCAGGGGAGGTAGGGATGAAAACGGAACGAATACGAATCGAATAGTCTCAAATATGAATACGAATCCATATTTTTAAAATGAATACAGATACGAATATGAATTCCTATTTTAAAACAAATATGAATACAAATTCGAACATTCTCGAATACGAATACGAATCAAATGTCGTAACGAATACGAATTCGAATATGTACTTAATTTGGTTGAATGCGAATATCCTAAAACTTTTGTAACAAATCTTGGTAGAACAAATTTATATAACATGACTACACGTCTACATGAGTTAGCAGTGTAGCGCATAGAGTTAAATATTATGCAAAGTAATTTTCACCTTTCGCGTGTGAATCTTGATTCATTAGAAATTGCTTCCTACAATCATCTCTAGAGAGGTCTGTAGGGATGGAAACGGATCAAACATTCTCGAATACAAATACAAATACGAATATTCTCGAATACGAGTACAAACATTCTTGAATACGAATTTTACTTATCATATTTATATTTTCTTAAATATAAATATCAGATAAAATGAATTATCTTTTACCTTGCACATCCTAGGGGAGGCAAGGGCCACGTAGACGGAGCGACGACAAGCAGCAAATGATGTGGCAACGCATTACGTGGCGACAGGCACACGGGCAGTGGCAATGAGGAGGCACACATACAAGCAGTGCACAACGGTGCAACCTGTGGGTCCACGTGGCTCGCAGCGGGCGTTAGACGGTCAGAGGGTGTGTCCGGCACACATACAAGTAGCGCACATCGGTGCAACGTGTGGGTCCACGTGGCTCGCAGCGGGCGTTAGACGGGCAAAGGGTGTGTCCAAGTAGGTGACGACTCGTGCGAATGGCAGTGGACAGTGGCAGAGGAGATGCACATGCACCTCGTTCCCAAACAGGTACTATTCCGTACACGTGGGTTATTTTCGATTGCAGTATATGGTTGTCTTATGATTTTTAGCACTAGCGTGAACATGTGTATGAACGAATCAAATACCGATAAGTCGGTAATCCGCTTCAAAAATATTGTTCTAATAAGTCGCTTTGAAACGACGATGAAGAAATCAACCTGTTTGTTTGTTTAAGGTAAATCATAAGCTGAAAATAACTTGGCCCATGCTATAGCCTCCAAAATTGAAGAAGGCACCAAGAATCGTCGTGTTAAATTAAAATTTATCTAAATTATTTTGAGATATTGTCTCTAACAGAAACAATCTGTACTTGATTTTTGCTATCTTGGACACTTAATTTTCCATTGATGAATATTTTTGTTAACTCCGATCATCTATTCTACTGATCTTGGATCTGCTACTGGGCTCGAGGCATCTGCTGCCGCAGCCTCTGCGCCCGACCGCAAGTCCATGTGGGCCATCCAGTCTCTGTTCGCCAGGCCATTCGCCTCGCCGCCGCTGATTTGTCCGCCCCCAGCGCGGCCGCGCAGCCCGACCTCCGCCGTTGCAAGTTCCTGCCTTAATCTGGCCATTTGATTCATTTTGGACGCTGTGGATGAGGCCTACTGCCAAAACTGCAGTCACCACAACGACTGCACCTCCGTCCAAAGGCGGCCCAATATTGGCTTGTTGAATCCAGCCCAACCGTCCCCTGTTTTTTATGTATTACAATCAGATCATTAATACATGGGTAAACGAACGAGGTGGGCATTGTCGAGGTGGGCAAGGGTGGTGCTAGAACGTATGTTGTCTGTTTGTATAAGGGTGGGTTTTTTAGCTGTGATTTATGATTTATATAGGAAAATTTTTGAAATTTAGACTATTCGTGAAAGGCAGTATATAGAGAAAAATAGTTACATATGATTTTAACCGATATAGATAAATTCAGTATAATTTATATTACAATCTACCTGTAAACTCTGTCTTAAAAAAATACATCGTTTAAAAACTAGTTACTTTAGCACATATAAGCCAAAGCTTAAACCAAGTGCAAACCAACCCACCCTATATATACTTAGAGCTAGCCAGCTTTCGGCCCTGTTCTTTTCAGCTTCTAAAAGCTGCTTTTCGGCTTTTCTACAGTGACTAACTTTTAAACGAAGTATTTTTTCAAGATAAGATCTACTAGTTAATTGTAGTATATACTTTACTGACTTCATTTATACCGGCAAAAATCGCACGTGATTTTCTGTTACTCTATAATCTCTTGTACAAACAAATTTAAAAGTCACAAGTCATGACCAAAAGCCACAAGTCATGACCAAAAAGAACAGGCCCTTCGTTCCTTTAAGGAAGGTGACTAGAGAATACTTGAGTACTTTGTTATTAAATAGTACTCAAATTTTGATCCTTTAGATCTGGATCCAATAGATAAAATCACTTTGCCTCCTCCCCTCCAATTCAAGTACCGTTTTGTCAAAGAATACTTAATTATTTAGATGTTGAATACATATCTACAACCTATGTCTATAAGATTGCTTATTATTTATTAGCATGCGATGTGATACATTGAGGAATGCTCTGATACATATTATTATTTTCTACATCATCTTTTTATATTAATTATATACTAGTTTTATACGAATTAAATTATGTAAAAAATGATGTGACGGTTTATAAAAAGGAGCTACAAAACAAACTACAAGGAACACAACAAAAACCATAAAAGATCCTACTTGATCATTTATGTTTGTTCCAACGACACTAATCAAATTGATTACTCCTTCATTACATTGTTTACTTGGAGAAAAAACTACAAAGTCCAAATCATAAAACACAACGTGAATCACAAAGCCATGGATAAAAAATTTAGTACTCATAAACATAAAAAACACTCGAGTACCATATAACAAATTCCTTCTAGTAATTAGGGCTGTAAACGAGCCGAGTTCGAGCGAGTTTGGCCTTCCAGGCTCGAGCTCGATAGAAGCTCGAGCCGAGCTCGAGTTAGGGTCCGAGCTTGAACCTGGGTTCGAGCTCGGTTTGGTCCAAGCTCGAGTAGGCTCGAGCTCAGCTCGGTGAAGCTCGATAACAATTAAAATAATTTATTATGCACTATTTTCAATAATAAGAAAATTCTAAGTTCGAGCTCAGTTCTAGTAAACTCGATAACAGTCAAAATAATTCATATATACACTAATTTTCAACAATAAGAAAAGCTCGAGCTCGAGTTCGGCTCGAGTAAGTTCGGTAAGAATTAATATGTATTACTATTTAAGCTCGAATCAGAGCTCGCGAACTATTCGAGCTTGGCTCAGTAAAGCTCGCAAGCTCGAGTTCGGCTCGTTAAAGTTCGAACCGAGCTCGAATCGAGTGTAGAACGAGCCGAACTCAAGTAGCTCGTGAGCTTTGTGCTTTTTTTACAGCCCTACTAGTAATCAGCAAAAACAGGGTTACAATGTTCGTACATAAGAGAACAACGTAAGAAAGGAACCCTATTTCCCAATGATACACACGGGGAACTCGACCTCGGTTACGCTGCACAAGTATGAGCAGCAGCATAGGCAGACCTCGCTCCTAACAGACTGAATTAATGATTCAGCGAAGAACTCACACGCTTCCGCAGTCTCCTTCAGAATACTTGATAGTGTTAATTGTTCAGCCCTGCTGCACCAGCTCCTGCTAGTCCGTCTCAATGACGACACGGCTGAGTCCTTTGCTCCTAGCTAGGATGGCTCCCATCACGAAAAACGTAGGCTTCTGCTGTTAACGCATCAGGCAAACGCACCGTACCACCTTGCGACTGCTTTCAACAAACTTCCATTACTATCTCTAATTAGTACTCCTCCTGCACCCTCTGTAACTTCATGTTGAAACGCTCCATCAACATTCACCTTGTACCATCCAACCCGAGGAGGCTATCAGCGTTCTAACAGGAGAGGTAAGTTGACTGCCGCCGGCATCGTCATCGAACTTAGTTGCAGCACTCTCTCTCTCTCTCTCTCATCTGGCTGTCTGCTCCTGTGTCCATACTGATTTACCATGGCGTCGATCATTTCTAGCCATCCACAGTATCCACATACCACAAAGAAGCACTGATGCATTCTCACTCCGACACAAGCGCACATCAAGAATCTCTCTCCCAAGTATCCGGCCGGGTGAAAGTTTGGAAGCTTTACTCCGGTCTCCTTTCGTAAACGATCCCAAAAAATCCGTGCCCAGGTGCAAGCTGTTAGGGCATGCAGGATGGACTCATCTGTAGCACCACAAGAATCACAAGTATATACCCAGAATTTCTATATGTCGCTTACACACTACTTGTTAAGCTGGAAGAAAACCATGAATAGTTCTCCAACAAAACACTCGTACCTTAGGCGGAACTTGGAGCCTCCAAACTTCTTTCAAGAAAGGAGCTTGGCTTATCGATCCCGGGGCATTGCTAGCATCGATCTGGGCCTGTCCTCCCCGTACAAATAAGCAAACGGTACGCACATCTCACTGAGTACATTAATTCCACCTTTCTCATACGCCCATGCAAGGAAATGTTCAGTGTTACCAGTTACCACCCAACGGAATCTGAAGTATTTCATCAGCATCCGGTGCTATGAATTCCTGACGAACACGACCACGATCCCAAGCAGCCATCCCTGGAACAGTCGATTCTTTCACACGCTAGACAGAACTCGACGCCAGCCTGCACAAAAGGGTTTCAGATTTGCATTGGTCGGAATCCAATTATCTGTCCAAATCTTTATAGAACTTCCATCACCAGTCCGCGAACTAAGACGCTTTTTGATGGAATCGAGTGTCCGGTTATATTGACTTCTGATTCTGACTTCTGTTTGGATAAACCAGAAGGCAATGTGAAAATCCGGCTTTCAAAAGCGGCTTTCTCATTCCTCTGACTCCGAAGATAAGACAGAGAGTCATAGTCTCGTTCCCATCTCACGCATACATCTCTCGCTCACTTTTCACACCGCTCACACCTTTTTTCTAAAATCTACTTCTTTCAACCACTAATATTCACTTTCAATCAACCATCAGCCGTAAAGAAAAGCCAATAGCAACAGTCCCTAAAACTTTGAAAACAGGGCCAGTCCATGACACAAGTCCACTCGTTGGATTGATTTGCCTGACCCAAATTAGTTTAGAATAGGCCAAACGGGCCGACCCACTTCAATTTCGAGGCAAGGAAGCTCAATACCCAGCTCGCCCATAGGACGATATGGCCCGACGCACGCTTAAAGCTGACCTCAAAGGCCACACTCGTGCTCGTCTCCTTTTTCAGTATTTTTGTTCCGCTCGGTGGCTAGTTTTGTGTCTTATGCATGTCTCAGTAAGATTGCGAGACTATAGAGAGATCATCCTATGATTGTGATAAATAATTATTTTTTAGTTTAGAGATATTGCAGAGTTTGAATATGATTTTTAGAGTTTGCAAAGTTGTCGAAGTGTTTGGACGATCGGCAGTCAGACTGGTCTAACCGACCAAAGTGTGGTTGCCAAACCAGATGGGGGTCAGGTAAGACCGGCAGGCATGTGTAGTTTCGGCTGAGGTTTGTATTTTGGGATTTTGAAATATGGTGAGAGTTTGGTTTGACCTAGGTCGTTGCTTGTGTATACATGGGTTTATTGTTTGGTCCTAAGTTTAAGATTAGTAGTTTGGTTGCATACATTTTGCATGATGCATTGTATGGATTAACTACGTCAATTGATAGTTTTGTCTCGTGCAGTGTTACGTAACGGTTTACTTATTTGTGTTGGTTGTGGGACTTCAGAGCTACGTCATGGTAAGACGGATGTGACCGGGACTAAGGCAACTTTAGGTCCAAAGCGGTCAAGGGATCGGGACTACGCTCAGGAGAAAGCAAGGTCTAGACAATCAAGGAGTCATAGAAGATGACCAAGACTTACAAGTGGTTACAAGCCGGGACGACGAAGAACCGAAGTAGGAGCTACCAGTGGTGGACATAATGGATAACGACAAGTTGGATCGGGGCTAAGTTCAGAGAGGAGCTAAGGTCCAAAGTGGTCAAGAAAGTCATGTGCCATGATGTGCGAGGAGAAGCATGTGGTGTGCCAAGTGACTTAGGTCGTTTACAAGTGATGACGGTTTGGCGGGATCCAAAAGAAGAAAGAGGTTTGGCGGCAAGTCATTAGGGCCACATGGAAGATAGCGAAGTATAGACGATTCTTCGTAGCAAAGGAAGTAGGAAACTTCGTGGAAGATGGTGGAGGGGTATTTTGGTAAATTGCCCAACACCGAAAAGTGGCGGTGTGTAAAACCACGACATGATTTAAGTGGTTTAGGTCTTGTATGTGCTAAAAATGTGAAGTGGATCAAGTATTAGTTCACTAATGGATTAATGGGTGTGAGCGATTTTGAGAAACTCAATATAGTTTTAAGTTAGTGGGTTAGCCTATATAAGTGTATGAAACCCAATTAGAGGTGCTAGTTAGGGTTTTTCTTGTGAGCCTCTATATATAAGGAGAGAGAGAGAGGTGGTTAGGTTAAGTTTTTGAGAGTTTAGTTTAAGCCTTTGAGAGGAGAGCTAGGGTTCATGGAGAAAACCTTGTGTGAGATATGATAGACTCTTGTGGGTGAGCCTTTTGTCATCCTTAGACTTTGTGTATGGCTAGGGAGTAACTGTAAACATTCATATCCAAGTATCAATAAAGATCAAAAGTCATCCAAGTATTTCCCTCTTATGCTTAAGTGATGAAATATTGGTTTGGCTTAGTTTTTGTGCTTCTCTCTCCCCTTCTTATAAGAGATGGAGATGACCCTGAAAAGCAATCCCCATCTATCTAGGCATCTGGTTGGTAAATTCTTGAAGTTGCTTAGTTTTCACTCTTTTTGGCCACTCTGAGTGATTTCTTGATTCAGTTATTTCTACCTCAAATTATTTGGTGTTTTTGCTTGCCATGACATGTCAAAATACATGTAGAGCCACCTAGGTTACCATCTACCCAAGGGCAAGTCATATTCACCGTTTTATTTACCCTTTTTGTGCAATTTTCCTTCGAATGAAAAAGGTCAGAACTCTGGCAACGACTTTCTTAATCCATAATTGGAATAGGTTTCTAACATCGTAGAGAAGGTTCATACCAAATTTCATGTGATTTAGAGTTTTGGTCTGAATGTTGGCTCAATTGAGGTTTTAGCCTAGTTTTGGTGCAACAGAGGTTCAAGAGATAATAGATCCTAATTTTCTTAAATTCTTTTTTATTGTTTAGTTGGAATAGGTTCTTAAGATTATGATCTAGTCTTGGTTCAAATTTCAAGTCATTTGGAGTTGTGGATCAAAAGTTACGAAGTTTTTAATTTGAAACAGTGTTATTTTTACTGTTCATACGGCTGATTTCACTGTTCATCCGGTCAGACCAGGATTGGGGAGTGAGAGATCATGTGGAGATGATCCCATCTTTATGATGAGTAATTGACCCTTGGTTGAAGGTAAATTGAGTTTGTTTTGGGCTTTTATTGCAAAGTCTTAACTCTGGACGAAATGAAGTCGTACGACTTGTCCTCGGTTCGCACGACCACGTTTGGTCGTGGTCGAAACTCTTCCGAGTGTCGACGACCATGGTGGTCGTGGTCGGAAGGTTATACGACCACGTTGAACTCAATCGGTGGTCTCGACCACGTTGTGGCGCCCCGGCGAATTTGAACGTGATCGAAGTCTGGGTAGCGTCGACCACGTTGGTGGTAATCAGATCGGTAGAAGCGTCAGACGAGTTCTTTGGCCGTGGTCGGAAGGGTTTACGACCACGCTGGCAATTGGGAGCGTTCGATCACGTTGTAGCGCTCGAGCTCACCACGCTGCGAGCCCTCGAAGATTTGACCGTGGTCGGCACTCGGCGCTAGGGCTTACGACCACGCCAGGGGATCGGAGCCTCGACCACGCTGGGCGGTCGGGCGTTCGACCACTTTGGCCGTAGTCGGTGGGCGCCACGACCACGCCAGGGAGCTCGAGGCCTCGACCACGCCAGGGAAAGGAGCAACGACTACGTTGTGGCACTCGGTGGTGCGATCGCGTTATGCGCCGGAGAGCTACGACCACGTTAGCGAGAATTGAACGTGGTCGAACCGCGTTCGACCACGTTATCGGTTGGATGACCGTGGTCGTGCGGGATCACTAAAATTGGTCGTGAGGGTGCATTTCATGTCCGATTACGGTGAGGTTTGGTCGGTTGGGTTCCTTGTGAAGTCATGGACCTTGTGGACTGGTTTGTTCTACATTTTGACAAGGTTTGGTAAAGTCTATTTTCTGTGGAAAAGACTTGAGCTCGGTGTGTTGTGCGGTATGGATCGGTGCTATGTGATGGTTTTGTTGTCTGTGATGGTTGCAGGTACTGGGAGACATGTCTTGGTGAGGCTTAGAGAGGTCGGGACTAGACATAGGAGATGTTGAGGTCCAGAACGACGTGGAAGCCGAAGAGGACGTGGTCTTGCCCGAGTGGTGTAACCAGAAACAGAAGGCATGAGGAGGAAGCTTGGAGGCTGTCAAGGGCATTTTGGAGAAATGCCAAAGCCTCGCAAAGGAAGTCAGTGTCCTCTGGGAAAGCACTTGGAGTTGGTGGTGCTATTGGGCAAAGCGGTGGAGCCGTTGCCACCGGGTAATGGGCAAAGCACCGGAGGCCCGCAGCATTGGACTCTCTCAGAACGGGTGGTCTGTTGAGACCCGTTAGCGTGTGAGACTATAAATAGAGAGGTTAGGTCTCAGGAGCAAAGTGAGGTTATCCCCTGAGTGCTCTGAGTGTTCCTCTCTATCTTGTGTGAGTTGTCTCTGGGTAAGAGCATGGATGCTCGTGTACCTCCGATGGAGTGGCTGTAGAAACCTCCATGTGAAATAGAAAAGATTGGATTCATCTCTCTGTATCTTTCCAGTTTTATGTTCTTGAGATGATTTGTTTGATATGTTTGTCGTCTCTCTATTCTTATTGTCATCTGTGTCTTCTTTGAGAGTTGGCCTACATTTGATTTGCTCAGAACTGGGAAGTTGTCGTAAGGCAGTTTGTCAAGATCATTCCCGAGAGCAAAGAACAAATCAGAGAGAAATTCGTTTTCTGTGAACTTCCGCCTGAAGCTCTCTGTCTAGGATTTCGACTTTCTTTGTTCTCTCGATTGTTGGGAAGACTTTGGAGATTCTTGGTAAATTCACTTCTAGAGATCTCATGCTTACTAGGTTTCAAGTTTCATGCTTCTTGGATCTCTGAACAAAAAGTTCTTCAAATTCTTGCTTCGGGGTCGTGCGCCCGACAACAGTATTCATCGTTGCTTTCTTACGACCACTACCGAGACATAGCCAAGTCTCTCCTGGGTGTTTCGCTCACTACCGGTTCTCTCGACTGCTGCTCGGTCGTCTTCGATTGTGACCGAAGAAGTTTTCTTTTCTGCTTTCTCTCATTTTCAAGAAGCAATCAATCTTCTTCTTCATAGCTATATAGCTATCGGAGAAAAGATAAGGTTGAATATGAGGAGGAATTTTAAGGCACCATTCACCCCTCTGTTGCCATTTCGATCCTTCAATTGGTATCGAGCGGTTAGCTCTTCTTCATAGATCTTAACCGGTCTCAAAGAGCCATGGCAAGACAAGTATTCCACCAAGCCGCCTATTTTCGATGGCTCGGATTACCCTTCCGAAGAGCCGAATGGAAACATATATCCGTGCTCGGGGGTATGCTATTTGGCGGAAGGTGAAAATACAATTTGTTGTTCCCGCCGATGAGAACATCAATGCCGGAATATGGCTGATGTTGAGGCAAATGCAAAGGCAAGGAATATCATCATACAGGGATTGAGCAGAAGCGAATTTGATCGCATCTCTCATCTGTCGTCCGCTCACGACATCTGGGTGACCCTCGATGCATACCATGAGGGCACCTCCCGGATCAAGACGGTTCGACAGATCGGTTCAGCGAATACAAAGAAATTCGAGATGCTTGTCGGAGAGTCCCTTGACGAGTGCTTTTCACGCTTTCACAAGATTTTGAGCAATCTCCGAGCGGTCGGTCTCACATACTCCGACTCGGATAACGCCGACAGATGCTTTCTGCACTCGATCTTCGGGTTTGGGAGATGAAGGTGACTACCATCAAGGACACCACGGACCTCTCGACCTTGACTCTTGATGCGCTTTACTCGCGCCTCAAGACTCACGAGATTGACATAGTCTCTCGGCGGTCGAAGTCACAATCGATGGCTCTAGTCACGGATCCCACCCGGCTTCGGTTCTTCTCGCCGATTCTCTTTGCGGATTCTCCTCGCGCCTCTCGTGACATAACCGATGATCGACAGAGCGACTTATGATGAGCAGCTAGCCCTCCTCGCACGGAGATTCTCCCATGCTTACAAAGGGAGGAGGGACGGAAGGAAAAGAGGACCCGTGATTTGTTTCGAGTGTGGTGGCCCCAACCACATTCGAGCAAACTGTCCCAAAGTGGGGAAAGGCAAAACTGACGTTGGCGGTTCCGGCAAGAACGACTACTCCGACAAGAACCGCAACAAGAAGGCCCCAACTCCGACGCAAGGCAAGAAGCCGCCCGCAACTTTGGGAAGGCCAAGCTCTTCCACCGCGCCCTCGCCGCTTCGACGACCTCGACCTCGGCGAAGTGGAGGGATGGAGCGACGACGACGGACGGGTGATCAAGAACCCAAGAGCGCGACGACTTCTCCGGCATGTGCTTCATGGCCTCGAGGCGAGATCGTGACGGCGATCTCTATTCCGACTCGACGAGGTATGTCCCTCCTATGACCAACTGAATGCAGCTTTTCTTAAGCTAGGAGGTTTTCATGCTAGATCTAGAGCTAGATGTAGCGAGTTGGAGAAGGAAGTAGATCGTTTGTCACGGGAGCTTTCTTTACTTATATCTGCTCCCTCCCGTGACGATTGTGATACATGCACTGCTTTGCTTGGAGACATGGAGAAACTAAGGACCTCGCATGATAGTCTGTCCTCGGAACTTGACATTGTTAAGGTGGAGAACATTAGTCTTCTTGCTGAGCTTGAGATGAGTAGGGTAGTTCCTGTTTCATCTTCTACTGTTGAGACTATTTCTTGCACCTCATGTGAGGATAAGGACAATGCTTTTAGAGGTCTTTATACCATGTTGCTTGATCTGCTCGAGACTTGTGAAAGTTGCAATAATTTAAAATGAACTTAAAAGGCGATCACAAAATTGTCGAGTTACAAGCTTTTCTACTTGAGCCTATTGCTTAATGTGTAAATTGTCCTAAGTTAATCACGAACTTGAATCGTCTCAAAAGTTTCAAGAAATGATTGACTACAATAAGAAAATGGCTCAAGATGCTTCTAAGGACCTGTTAGCTCACCATGCAATAGTTGTAATAAACTAAAATCTGAATTGATTGCATTGGATGAAAAATGTGTGAAGCTAACTAAGGACCTTCTAGAAAATCACATCCTTCTTGTGCTTTACGTCAAGTGTTACAAAAGGATAAGGACATGGTAGAGACGTTTAGGAAGAGTTACGAGAACCAAATGGCTAGGATTAGGGCTGCCCCCTGTGTGTCCTGTGAAGCCCTCAAGGTTGAGGTGGCCGTGCATAAGGAAAAATACGCACGTGCTATTCGCTCTTCTGCTATTGGTTCTTCTCCTTCCTCTCCTCCTGCTGTCTCTTCTTCTCCTCCTTGCTCTTCTTGCACCTCTCTCTTTCGGGAGTGTTAGTACCTTATGAACACTCTCGAGAAATTTGTAGGAGGCAAGAAGGATCTCAATCTTATTCTAGACCAATCAAAAATTTGCAAGTTCAAACAGGGTCTAGGATATAATTTCCGTGAGGATGTGAGAAAACATCCACCGTCGTGCTCGCACCCATAGCCGCAGTGTGATCGAGGTCAAGCCCAAGAACAAGAAAGTTCAATTTAGATCGTGGGCTTTGTCCAAGGGATTTCGACGACAAGGTGATTTCACCGCAGCTTGACCTCTCGAGGCGGCCATCTCATGCTACTTCACCCCTCGGCGGTATCATTGCACCTTCTGTCAGAAGGATGGGCATCTGATTGACCAATGCTTCAAGCGCGCAAGATCGCGCCAAGAGACCGTCTTGAGTCTCTTAGGCGTATTCGTGGTCAGCCCGGACCTTGAGTGCACCTAAGACCAACACGAGGTCTAGGCTTGCTCTTGTTGGTAGCTTTGGGCGACCGAGGACTTGGTTTTCCGAGTTTTCATTTTTGTCCTCGTGCTCCCTCTGGTCGTGACTTCCGCCGTCCCGAGGGTAGATCTCGTTTTCCCCATCGAGATAGCTACCCGCGGCGTGATCGGCGGTCTGCCGGTGCTCACTCGCTCTCCCGTAGTAGTCGGACCCGAAATGCCTTCAGTGCGCACATAGACCTTCGCTTTTTGAGCGACGAGGGCGAGGGTAGTTAGAGGTCACCGTGTGTGACTACTTCTTACGCCGACGTGTGACTCAAGATTGGGTGCCAAAATCTATGTTGATTTATCCCAAGATCGAGACTTTGCTCTCTTGTTGACTCAAGTTCACAAGGCGGGGAAGGAAAGGTTTGGCTTGTAGACTCGGGTGTTCACGACACATGACCGGAGATTCCGTTGGTTTTCTTCCTTGCCCGTGCTCCAGGTGATGAGACGATCACCTTGGAGATGCTTCATCTGGGTGCGTCATCGCCAAAGGTACTGTGCGCATTAATTATTCATTTATTTTGAAAGATGTTGCTTTAGTTAGCAAGCTGCGGACAATTTGCTCTCGCCTCTCGACTTCCGATGACAATTTCGAGGTGAGCTTTAAGAAAACAATTGCAAAATTCTTGATTCTTCTGTAGTCCGGTTTATGGATTTCTCGTTTTGGGAGGATCTTTCGTGCTGATTTTTCTGAGTCTTCTGGTGATCCTCTCCGTTGTCTGCTTGCTTCTGAGTCCCGCGATCTTTCCTTCTGGCATAGGAGACTTGGTCATATTGGATTTGACCATTTGACCCGAGTTAGCGGCCACGATCTCATTCGTGGTCTGCCGAAACTCAAGATGGTCAAAGATCTTGTTTGCGCTCCATGCCGGCACGGCAAGATGGTTGCCGCTTCTCATCCTCCCACACAGCTACTATGACCGATGCACCGGACGTTGCTCCATATGGATACGGTTGGACCACTCGAGTGCGATCGGCAGGAGGGAAGTGGTACGTTCTTGTTGTGGTCGATGACTATTCGAGGTACTCTTGGGTGTTTTCTTAGCCTCAAGGATGAGACGCTTACATATTTTCGAGGTCTTTCAAGAGGCTTTCTGCTGAGCTTCCGTGTGCCTTACGAGCGATCCGCAGTGACAATGGCACGGAGTTCAAGAATTCCTACTTTGAGAGTTTCGTGGTGAGACAGTGTAGAGCACCGCCTCTCTTCTCCATACGCCCCCAAACAGAATGGCGTTGTGGAGAGAAAGAACCGTACCTTGGTCGAGATGGCGGGACGATGCTTGATGAGTACTCTACACCGTGGAAGTTTTGGGTGAGGCTATAGCCACCGCGCCATGTTTCCAATCGAGTTTTCTTGAGCACACTTGCACCGCACTTCTTATGAGTTGAGATACGGACGAAAGCCCAGTGTTTCTCATTTTCGTGTGTTTGGTTGCAAGTGTTTTATTCTGAAGTCCGGGAACCTAGATAAGTTCGAGTCACGTTCTTGTGATGGACTTTTTCTGGGCTACTCGACTTCTTCGCGGGCCTATAGGGTCTAGAACTGCGAGTCTAGTAAAATGGTAGAAACCTGTGAGGTAACTTTCGATGAGGCCAGTCCGGGGACTAGGCCCGATATCTCAGGTTCACTAGAGCAATCCGAGACCATCTTTGTGGATGATGAGGATGATGGAGATGAGGGTTGTCTACCCGATCCAGTCCCTTCTCCACCCCTTGAGGTGCCTTCTTCCACCGCACCTCGAGGCGATCAGCCCTTACCTTCTGCTTCTTCTGGAGCTAGTGGCTCTGTTCCTACCTCGTCAGGTAACGAGGTAGAGGCCACTTCTTCATCTCATCCTGGACCTCCTAGACATATCCAAAAAACTCATCCTTCAGAGCAGATCATTGGAGACCTCTTCGAGCGGGTTACCCGCTCAAAATCTGGCTTATCTCAATTCTGTCTCCATTCTGCTTTCATTGCCTCCTTTGAGCCCAAAGATGTTTCTCATGCTCTTTCTGACGAGTCTTGGATCAATGCTATGCATGAGGAGCTAGAGAGTTTCGAGAGAAACAAGGTCTGGACGCTTGTTGAGCCCCCTCAAGATCACAATATCATTGGAACCAAATGGGTGTTCAAGAACAAGCAAAGTGAGGATGGGGTAGTCATTCGAAACAAGGCTAGACGGTTGCAGGGGTACTCCCTGTGTTGAGGGTCCGGATTTTGAGGAGACCTTTGCCCTCGTAGCTCGCCTTGAGGCCATTAGAATTCGCTTGCCTTTGCGACTTCTAAAGGTTTCAAGCTTTACCAGATGGACGTCAAGAGTGCCTTTCTCAATGGCTTCATTGAGGAAGAAGTCTATGTCAGACAGCCTCCAGGTTTCGAGAACCCCAAATACCCTAGTCATGTCTTCAAGCTTTCCAAAGCGTTGTATGGACTTAAGCAAGCCCCTAGAGCTTGGTATGAGAGGCTTAAGTCCTATCTATTGAGACATGATTTTGAGATGGGTAAAGTTGACAAGACCTTGTTCATTCGCCGACTTGGCAATGATCTCCTGCTCGTCCAAATTTATGTCGATGACATCATCTTTGGCGGCTCTTCTCATGCTCTAGTTTCACGCCTCTCGGATGTCATGAGCACCGAGTTTGAGATGAGCATGATGGGTGAGTTGACTTTCTTCCTTGGCTTCCAAATCAAGCGCACTCGGAGGTACCTTCTTGCATCAAGGCAAGTACACCGTGATCTCCGAGACGCTCGACATGAGTGATGGAAAGCGGTGTCGACTCCGATGGCTTCTACGGCCACACTTGACCCGATGAGGACGGCGAGCCGCTTGATCAAAAGAGTTCGAAGTATGATTGGCTCTCTTGTACCTCACTGCCTCGAGACCGGACATACACTTTTCTGTGTGTCTTTGTGCCCGGTTTCAGGCTTCTCCTCGCGTATCTCACCGCCAGGCGGTGAAGCGCATCTTTCGGTACCTTCGAGCTACCATTGACTATGGTATTCGGTACTCTTCCTCATCCTGCTATCCCTTAGAGCCTATTCGGATGCGCACTTTGCCTACCGTAGGATAGATAGGAAGAGCACTTCGGCACCGCCGCTTCATTGGCACTTCTCTCGCTTCTTGGTCTTGAGGAAGCGATGCGGTGTTGCACACCCACCGCAGAGGCCGAGTACGTTGTCGCAGCCGATTCTCAGTAGCCAAGTGCTTTGATGGTCTCGACTCTGCGGGACTTTGGGTTAGCTATCGATCGTGTTCCGCTCTTTTGCGATAACACGTCTGCGATCAGCATTGCTAAGAACCCAGTGCAGCACTCTCGGACCAAGCACATCGATATCAGATATCATTTTCTTCGAGACCATGTAGAGAAGGGTGACATCGTGCTCCGGTTTGTGGAGTGACCTCCGGTTGGCTGATATCTTCACCAAACCTTTGGATAGCACGAGGTTTTCAGCTCTGCGGGGAGAGCTTGGGGTGGTTTGTCCTTACGGACTATTGTGAGGGGGAGCTTTGGGCTTTACTGCTTTATCTTATTAATTGTGCTTCAGATCCTTCTTGTTGCATCGCATTTTGGTGCATTGGGTTTAGTCCTTCTAGCATAGGTTAGAGTGTGTCTCTTCTTGAGTTGCTTAGACTTCTTGCTCTTATCTTGTGCTTTCGGGATAGTGTTTCTTATCTCACTAGGTTGAGCTCACTCACTTCTTTTAGGTTCTAGCGAGGTTGGGCCACCCTCGGGTGAGCAGGGTTCGTGTTTGCTCTCTAGTGTGCGTTTTCTCGACAATTTGTTGTCCGGAGACATATAGGGTAGATGAGAGTCGATCGAGCCATAGTATCCTATATCTTATCTATGCTTTAAGGACTCACTGCTTTTCTGATTTATTTGCCAGCTCTTGTTTTTATTGCTTTGGTTCAGGGGGAGTTCATTTGGGAACTTCTAGACTTTAATTTTGACTTAAACTCAACTTGAACTAAAAGCTGCATAACATGTTGAGGGGGAGCTGGATTTTCTGCATTGCATTCTGCATTGTAATATAACCACATTGAGCCTTGATTATTATCCGGTTATGACATGCTTTCAATGCTTTACACATTGCCATGATTTGTGCTCCATTGCTAATCTGATCATGACTTTATATGTGTAGTCAAGTCTTTGCCATGATAGGTTAATCAAAAAGCCAAATTTGACCTAATTCATGTCTTGTTCATATTTGAGACTAGTCAGCCTTGTGTTATCTTTTATGATTCTCGCCATGTCAAATAGGTCGAGTTGAGTCTTGAATCTTAGTTGAGCAACAGATTGAGCTATACAGGTTTCTTGATGACACATAAGTTAGTACAATCTATCAAAAAAGGATCTCTTACGTGCGAAAAACCGATCTCACCAATTCCTTCTCATGAGACGGCTTGCCATTGCACAAGGCATGAACTCAGGGGAGATTTGGATGACCAAGATCATTTCCTTAAGCTTCTCGCTTGGAATGATCGCATAAGGCTTGAGGTCTAGCACATGACAAAAGTATGATTGAAAACAATCATGAGATCTCTAAAAGAAAAATGTCATTTATGCTCAATTGCTAAAATTTCAAGTGTACTTAAACAAATGTATCATTCGTGAATAAATAGCACTCTTGTTGGCTCAACACTAGCTTCTCGATTCCATTTAGCTCATTGACATGGCTTGCATCATTTGTGGATATCATTAGCTAGACTAAAATCTTGTTTGACTTGACTTGCTAAGCACTTCAAATTAAAAAAAATCAGATTATACCATCTGTTAGCTTAGCTTCTCTTTACATACATAGTCATGATCTTTGTAGCATACTTGTATGTTATGGCTTGTGTAATACATTTGGTCATTTTGGATAATTCTCATGGCTCGCATACTTTGAATAATCAAATCACCATTCCATCCATCATTTTGACTTATTCTCTCTTGCATACTTGATGTGTTTATTGCCAAAAGGGGGAGAATAGATTGGAGAAAAAGAAAATTTCTCAACTTCTGGGAACTTGCTAGAGCTTTGGAGATCAATTTGCTCTTTATGTATTGCTCTAGTATTCCTTCTGTCGACATGGTCATAATTTCATTTTCTTTCCTTGGACCATGTCGGCTTCTACAAACTCAACTTCATATTTTTCGGTGTTTGTCAATATACTCATCAAGGGGGAGATTGAGAGATCATGTGGAGATGATCCCATCTTTATGATGAGTAATTGACCCTTGGTTGAAGGTAAATTGAGTTTGTTTTGGGCTTTTATTGCAAAGTCTTAACTCGATTTAAATGAAGTCGGTACGACTTGTCCACGGTTCGCATGCGACCACGTTTGGTCGTGGTCGAAACTCTTCCGAGTGTTTGTCGACCATGGTGGTCGTGGTCGGAAGGTTATACGACCACGTTGAACTCAATCGGTGGTCTACGACCACGCCAGGCGTCCCGCGAATTTGAACGTGATCGGAAGTCTCACCGGTAGCGTCGACCACGTTGGTGGTAATCGGTTCGGTAGCAGCGTCACGAGTTCTTTGGCCGTGGTCGGAAGGGTTTACGACCACGCTGGCAATTGGGAGCGTTCGATCACGTTGTAGCGCTCGAGCTCGACCACGCTTGCGAGCCCTCGAAGATTTGACCGTGGTCGGCACTCGGCGCTAGGGCTTACGACCACGCCAGGGATCGGAGCCTCGACCACGTTGGGCGGTCGGGCGTTCGACCACTTTGGCCGTAGTCGGTGGGCGTCACGACCACGTTGTGGGAGCTCGAGGCCTCGACCACGTTGTGGGAAAGGAGCAACGACTACGTTGTGGCACTTTCGGTGGTGCGACCGCGTTATGCGCTCGGAGAGCTACGACCACGTTAGCGAGAATTGAACGTGGTCGAACCGCGTTCGACCACGTTATCGGTTGGATGACCGTGGTCGTGCGGGATCACTAAAATTGGTCGTGAGGTGCATTTCATGTCCGATTACGGTGAGGTTTGGTCGGTTGGGTTCCTTGTGAAGTCATGGACCTTGTGGACTGGTTTGTTCTACATTTTGACAAGGTTTGGTAAAGTCTATTTTCTGTGGAAAAGACTTGAGCTCGGTGTGAGCTGTGCAGAGTATGGATCAGTGCTATGTGATGGTTTTGTTGTCTGTGATGGTTGCAGGTACTGGGAGACATGTCTTGGTGAGACTTAGAGAGGTCGGGACTAGACATAGGAGATGTTGAGGTCCAGAACGACGTGGAAGCCGAAGAGGACGTGGTCTTGCCCGAGTGGTGTAACCAGAAAACAGCAAGGCATGAGGAGGAAGCTTCGGGAGGCTGCTGAAGGGCATTTTGGAGAAATGCCAAAGCCTCGCAAAGGAAGTCTGTGTCCTCTGGGAAAGCACTGGAGTTGGTGGTGCTATTGGGCAAAGCAGTGGAGCCGTTGCCACTGGGTAATGGGCAAAGCACTGGAGGCCTGCAAAGCACTGGACTCTCTGTAACGGGTGGTCTTGAGAGACCATGTGGAGGTCATCCCATTGTGAGTGATGAGTAATTGACATCTGTTTCCAAAAGTCGAGTTTGAGTCGGTTTGTCCGGACCCAGACGTTGCATGGTGCAACGGGCTCGGTCGGACTTTGGTCAAACTTAGTCATATGGGTTAGGATGTATATTCCATTGTTGCGACGAGTTTGATCTTGCTAATGCTATTTGCGCTGCTCATGTATCGGCGGTGCTATGTGACGTGTTTCTTGTCCGTGTGACCGCAGGGCGAGGCGAGTCGTGGCGAGACACGGTGGACCGGACTAGGCGCAGGTGGCGCTGAGGTCAGAACGGTCATGAGGTGTCAAAGACGACGTGGACTCAACGTGTTGCGAGGCGTGCGAGGCAAGGAGCGCGGAAGCTTCCGGAAGGTGCGGGAGGGCGGCGGAATTTCGCAAAGCTGCACAAGCGGGAGACAGCTCCGTTAGGGTTTAGCCGTAGAACGGGTTGGAGACCCGTTAGCCAAGGGCTATAAATAGAGGTGAGGGGCTGCATACCTCTTAGGACACTTGAGAGCTTATTCATATCTTTGTGTGTGTTGTGTTCCTCCCAAGAAGCATGTGAGGCTCTTGGTGTTCTTGAGGATTGAGAGCTTTGAGATGGATGTAGAACTTCTTTGTAATTGTGTATCTCTTTGTCTCAATCTATGAGAGATGTGTCTTGTGATATGACTACTTGTTTTTTGTGTCTTGATTTCATTTTTCTCTGACGCTGCTTCTTCTTGTTCTTGGCAAATGAAAATGGAAGTAGTTCTCAGGGTTCTTTGATTTTAGTCGACTTAGCATCTTCTTACATTAGCTACTCTCGGTAGTTTTCCTTCGCTTGTCGCTACGCTTTTTATCTTCTCTCATAGTCTGTCTGCGTCTTTGTTTTATCGCTTGTTCTATTCTTGTTTGGCAACTCGTGTCGATTGTTCTTGATCAATAGATCATTCGGCATTTCTGTTGCCTCTATCCAGCACTTGAGCTTCCAAGTTTTGTTTTCTTGTCTCCTGCGTGAGGACTTCCTTTGGTTAGAATGTACTCAAGTTTTTCTTCTTGTTCTCTGCCGTTCTTATTGTTAGTTGTGCTAGTATTTTGAGTTCTTGCGTTGATTCATCCTCTTTAGGAAGAGCGCAACCGAATGCTTCTCTCGCATCTTCCTTTATTAGCAATCCTATCGGCTTTCTTGCAATCAATCATGTTCGGTTTGCAGCTTGCAATCTTCTCCTTGCTAGCGTAAAACCATCGGTTCCTTTCACTTTTATTTCGGCAAAAAGGTCTTTTTATTAGTGCAACTAAATCGCTTTTGGTCTTGGTCTTCTTGTCAATCTCTTCTGCTTTGTGCAACCTGTTTTTCACCGGTGCGCTTCTTTTGTTTTTCACCATCGCACATCTTTTCTCTTTGCTTGCCGATTGAGTTTTTGCTTAGCCTCAGATTAAACTGGATGTACTACTTCAGTTCTTGGTCTATTTCGGCTAGCTAGCTTCCATGCAGTTTGATTTTCCTGCCTTCTTTTGCTTTCCCTTCTTTTGTTTTTGCTTTTCACTTTCTGTTAGACAAAAGTCTGTCTCGGCTGCTTGTGATCCTCTCGGCAGGGTCAGGCTCTCTGTCTTGAATATTTGTCCAGAGGAACACATGGATCAATAGCTTTGGGTCATTTCTTTTTATTTCTTTTCTGATCTTTGACGATTTTGCATGCAGATCAAACGGTATTATTTTCAGCTGAAATTTTTACTGATCACTCTTTGATTTATGCTGAATTTTTTAGTATAGCATGCGTTCCAGTTTTTAGCAGAATTATTTTTCCGATTTCTCGGGGGCGATTCAAAAGAGAACGACATTCACCCCCCCTCTGTCGCCATTTCGGTCCTACAGGTCTGTTGAGACCCGTTAGCGTGTGAGACTATAAATAGAGAGGTTAGGTCTCAGTAGCAAAGTGAGGTTATCCCCTGAGTGCTCTGAGTGTTCCTCTCTATCTTGTGTGAGTTGTCTCGGTAAGAGCATGGATGCTCGTGTACCTCCGATGGAGTGGTCAGAGAAACCTCCATGTGAAATAGAAAAGATTGGATTCATCTCTCTGTATCTTTCCAGTTTTATGTTCTTGAGATGATTTGTTTGATATGTTTGTCGTCTCTCTATTCTTACTGTCATCTGTGTCTTCTTTGAGAGTTGGCCTACATTTGATTTGCTCAGAACTGGGAAGTTGTCGTAAGGCAGTTTGTCAAGATCATTCCCGAGAGCAAAGAACAAATCAGAGAGAAATTGTTTCGTGAACTTCCACTCAAGCTCTCTCTAGGATTTCGACTTTCTTTGTTCTCTCGATGTTGGGAAGACTTTGGAGATTCTTGGTAAATTCACTTCTAGAGATCTCATGCTTACTAGGTTTCAAGTTTCATGCTTCTTGGATCTCTGAACAAAAAGTTCTTCAAATTCTTGCTTCGGGGTCGTGCGCCCGACAACAGAGTATTCACTGTTTTCGTTCTTACGACCACGGCTGAGACATAGCCGAAGTCTGCTCTGGGGTGTTTCGTTCACGGCTGGTTCTCTCGACCGTTGCTCTGGTCGTCTTCGGCTGTGACCAGCAAGTTTTCTTTTCTGTTTCTCTCTCAGATTTTCAGTAAGCAATCAATCTTCTTCTTCATAGCTATATAGCTATCGGAGAAAAGATAAGGTTGAATATGAGGAGGAATTTTTAAGGCACCATTCACCCCCCCTCTGTTGCCATTTCGATCCTTCAGGGAGTGGTCAGACCAGCTTCCACCGTTCATCTGATCAAACAAAAATTGGAGAGAGGTCAGACTAGGTTTGGGGAGTAGTCAAACCGATTTTAGGGAGAGGTCTGATCGGTGGTGCTGTTTTTTCTCGGAATTTTGATTTTGTGTTTTGATAGCTTCTGTTTTGGATTCCATTTTTAATATCAATAACTCTATAGTTATTTGAGTGAAGAATCAAGATTACTTAGGAGAAATTTTTGATCAGCACTATTCACCTCCCTCTAGTCACTTCTCTCCTTTGCAGTATTTCTGTTCGGCTTGGCTTTGCTAGTTTTGTGTCTTATGTATGCCTCAACAAGATGGTACTCCATACTAACATAGTATAATTCGATGTAAATATGTAAACTATATTTATCAAAGCATAGTTTCAAAATTCAATAATTCACATCACGCCTATCTTAGACTTGAATTGATGTAACCCAATTTTAAGCCGGCCTCCATCTCCTGTTCACATACACAAAAAAGTCAATGAGTTCCCAAATTGATTTATTCCTCTTCTCCGATTGGATTTTGATTTGAGTTGTAGCACTTCTATTCCATTTGATTTGAGTGGTAGCACTTCTATTCCACCATGCTCATTACTAGCGCAAATGGCAGTGAGGTCTGGGTTTTCCCCTTTGATACTCCCCGTGTGGTTCCTTGTGCTATGTCTCCATTGAGTAGCAACAAGGAGATTTTGGGGTTTTGTTTTTGAGGGTTGAATCCAATCGGCTCAAGATTGATTTGAGAGAGGGGAACCTTATGATTGGTTCTTGGTGTTCTTCGGTGCTCTTGGTCGGAGCATTTTGGTTGGTTCTTGTGCAGCATTCCTTGTACCTCGACTTTGCAAGTTGGTGTGTCCCATTTTGCAAAGCGGCATTGTATCTCCGATCACCTTGTCCGTTCTTCGTGGTACAGTGGGGCGATTGGTTTTGTGAGACAACGCCTTATGCGTGCCTTGCCTGACTTACTTCTTGGTGGCTTTGAGTGCTATTCGCATCATGAGTATCTCTGGTTTTTTAGCATTATCTTCCCAAGTGTATTGTAGTAGTTGTTCTTATCATTCTAACTAGTATTAGGGGAATTGGTTAGTGATGTGGTGGGCTCAGTTCATTGCTCTATGATGAGATGACGTCAAACTGAAATTGAATATGACAATTGGTGTATATCTGGCCTTGAACTAAAAGGTTACTTGCTGTTTTTGTATTGTGCCATGCAATTTATGATTAATTTGTACATATGATTTATTTCCTAATTGATAGCTGCCCTCTGTGATTCACTTTGTTCACTCAGTTATTTAATGTTGTTCATTGTGATTCATTTATCTTCTAATCAGTGTATTGTATTAATTCTTGTCACTGTCATATTCACTATTAATTGTTTCAATTACCGAAAGTAGGTAGACTTTGAATTTCTGATTTGCATGAGTTGGGTATAAGCAAAGTGTCAGTTTTAGCTCAAGGCTGAATTTATCTAATCTGGTTGTCATATTCAATTTGTGATTAAGGTTTGGCACAAGTATCACGAGGGCCAAGATTTATTCTTGAGCAACAAGGCATCTGAGTGCAATCAATTTGATTAAAACCTAAGCATTATGCTTGTTTATATTGCCCACATGCTCTATGTTTTGAGTATATTATCTTTGTTTAAATGACATGGAAGATTTACATGTTTATTTTGTCATTTAAATGTGCTGGAAATATGCTTTAATTGCGATTAACATTGCTAGAGTTAATTTGCTAAAACTACCATCATTACAACAATTTAAAAAACGAAATTTTGAAGAAATGGTTTCCTTGTCCGATGTCATTAAGCCGAAAGTGTTTGACAGTGCCAACTTTAAACATTAGTAGGCTAAAACTAAGTTATAGCTGACTGACCTCAAACTTTTCTGGGTTATTTCAAATCATCCAATGTTCCCATTGCAAACCGCTGATATGACGCGGCATAAGGATGTGAACAATTCAATCTTAGCTCGTTTGTTTGCAATCTTATCCAACTAGCTGTTCGACGTGTATGTTAACTTCAACAATGCTAAGCAGCTCTGGGATGAACTTGATAAGAAATATTCCAAAGGGGATAATGGGAATAAGTCATTCATAACTGCTATCTACTTGAACTTTAAGATGGTAGAGGGGTGAAGCAGCTCCAAGAGTTACAATTCCATGTACATGACTTAAGTCAGTACGACTGCGTCCTATCAGAGAAGTTTCAAGTGAATGTCATCCTAGCTAAGCTGCCACCCTCGTGGCATGACTTTGTGACTGCTCACTGATATATAAAGGAGTGCTTGACCCTCAATGAGTTGTCAGCAGCTATTAATGTCGAAGAGCATGCAAGAGCCGATGATGGTACAGGAAAGGCTCAAGTTCAGGCTCATCAGTTGGAGGTCACGAATGCTAGAGGCAGTTGGAAACAAAAGGTCAAGAATCAGCCCTAGATTAGGCCCCAAGGAAAGAACATGAAGAAGAAGGAGGAGATTATCTGCTACGTTTGTGGAGTGGCTAGTCATAAGGCCAACAATTGCCGCAATCATAAATACAACGGTCCTTCTCCTGGTCAGCACAAAGGCCATAAGGCTGGCATGAATATCGCACTGGCTAGTTCCAGTTCAGAAGGGTATGTACCTCAGGCCTTTATAGCAAGTCCATCAATTGTTTAGTGAACTGATATAGGTTCTCCTAGAAATATATGTGCTGATCGATCTTGTTTTTCTTCATTTTAGGGTGAAGGTGGTGGATCGTCCTGATAGGGAATGGAGACACTGCTACAGTACGTGGGGTTGGACAAGTTCGCTTGAAGCTGACTTCAGGTAAAACACTCATCCTCAAAGACATACTGTACATGCCTGTCATGACTCGCAATTTGCTGAGTGAGTCTTTGCTATGTAGGTAAGGAATAAAGCTTATGTTTGAGTCCAATAAGGTTGTGTTGACCAAATTTAGTAATTTTGTGGGCAAATGTTACGATAGCGGAGGTATGTTCCGCTTATCCATTCTTGATTTCAACAATGTAAATATTTTTAATGTTTCTCATTGCAATAAAATTCATGATGTTTGGCATTCTCATTTATGTCATGTTAACTTTGAAGGCATTATGTGGTTAAGTAAAATAAGTTTAATTCCAAGCTATAATTACAATAAGGGTTCAACGTGTGAAGTGTGTGTATAAGCAAAGCAACCTCGAAAATCTTTCCATAGCGCTGAAGGGCAAAGCACTTCTCTAATCCATTCTAACCTTTTGAGATGAATGGAATATTAACTAAAGGTGGCGAACGGTATTTTCTAACCCTCATAGATGGTGCGACTAAGTGTTGCCATATTTATTTACTTAGGTCAAAAGATGAATTACAAGAACACTTTAAAGTCCGTAAAGCTGACATGAAAAATCAACTAGTAAAGAAAATAAAATGGTTAAGGTTGGATCGAAGTGGTGAATGTCTCAAATGAATTTTCTCTATTCTGTGAAGAAAGTGGAATAATTAATGACATTACTCCACAATACTCACCTTAATCGAATCGAACTCTCTATGACTTGATTAACACCATACTACAAAGTTCTGGTATGTCGAACTATTAGTGGGGTGAAGCGGTTCTCACATCTAAGTATGTCCTCAATAGGGTTCCGCCTCGCAATCAAGAGGAAACACCTTATAAAGGATGGAAGGGGAGAAAACCTAACTTATCATTTCTTTGAACATGGATATGCCTTACAAAAGTGCATGTGCCGTTACCGAAGAAAATAAAGCTTGGTCCTAAGACTGTTGACTGTATCTTTCTAGGGTATGCTAAAAATAGGCTAGCTTATAGATTTTTAGTGGTCAAATCTGAGGTGAGTGGCATCGCTATAATTGTAATGATGGAATCTTGTGATGCGACGTTCTTTGAACATGTATTTCCTATGAGAAAAAAATGAAGTTATTGACCTTAATGGTTCAAATGAATACTTTATTCCTCCTAGTGTGGATAACATCGCTCCAGAATTGAAGTTGAGAAGGAGTAAGAGACAGAGGACTGAAAAGTCTCTTGGTGATCACTATGTCACCTATGTCATGGATGATGAACCACGAAACCTTTCAAAGGCATACACATTCCTGGATATGGATTACTAGAAGGAGGCAGTTCGTAGCAAGATGGATTCCATCATAGCTAACGGAACATGGGAGGTTATAGACCTTCCATCTAGATTCAAACCAGTGAGCTGCAAATGGATCTTTAAAAGAAAACGTATACCCAACAGTACTATAGAAAAGTACAAGGCCCATTTAGTGGCTAAAGATTTCACAAAAAAAAGGAGAAGACTACTTTGATACATACTCTCCTGTGGCTTGTTTACCCATAATTCAGGTGCATCTAGCACTATCTGCCATATACAAACTTCGAGTACATAAAATGGATGTAAAGGCCGCCTTTCTAAATGAATAGTTGGTTGAAAAAATTTATATACAACAGCCCAATGGCTTTGTGGTTGAATGGCAAGACAAGAGAGTATATTGATTGATTAAATCATTGTGTTGCCTAAAGCAAGCTTTTAAGCAATGGCATGAGAAATTTGATAGTACTATGACCTCGGTCGACTTTTATGTAAATGAAGCTGATAAATGTGTCTACTATCGGTTTAGTGGGGGCGAAGGTGCCATTCTCTATCTATACATAGATGACATATTGCTTTTTGAGACCAACTTGGATGTAATCAATAAAACAAAGTCTTTCCTCGCACAGAATTTTGATATGAAAGATCTGGGTGAAACTAATGTTATCTAAACCATCAAGCTGATAATGGGTGAGAATGGAATTATCCTTTTACAATCCCATTATGTGGACAAGGTCCTAACCAGATTTGGGTTTATGAACTGTAAGTCAGTGGCCACACCTTATGATCCAAATGTTAAGCTACATAAAAATACTAGATATAGAAAAGACCAGCTTAAATATTCTCAACTAATTGGATCCTTAATGTATCTAACTAGTGCAACGAGGCCAGACACCAGATTGAGTCCTCATACAGCCAATCCAGGAGATAATCATTGGATAGCACTAGAAATGGTACTTAGGTATGTAAAGGGGACCAAAAAAATTTTGGAATACATTATTCTGGCTATCTAGTAGTCTTAGAAAGATTAAGTGATGCTAACTAGATCAGGGACTCAGATGATATGAAGGCTACTAGTCGCTATGTTTTCACTTTAGCAGGTGGTGTTGTCTCGTGTAAGTCTTCTAAACAGACTATCTTTACATGATTCACTATGGAGGCTGAGTTGGTAGCTCTTGACTCAGCAGCTATAGAGACAGAATGGATCAGATAACTCTTTTCTGACATACCTGTGCTGGAAAAGCTAATTCTAGCTATATTGACCTACTTGCGATAACCAAACCATTTTGGTTAAGGCTAAGAGTAGGAAGGACAATATGAAATATTCAAAATATATAAAGAGGCAACTAAAGTCAATAAGTTATGCTAGAGAGACATGTATTATTTCTGTGGAATATATGCAATCTAAAAGGAACTTTGTAGATGCTTTCACCAAAAGATTGGTGCGGAAAGCCATTTTTGCAGCATCAAAGGGAATAGGACTCATACTCATGTAAAGGCTCACATTGGTGGTAACCTATCATAGGAGATCGGAAATCCTATGAACAAGGCTCTAGGACAACAAAATGTGCGGGCTTAGAGAGCACATGTAAGGAGCCCCATTAGTTGTGGTGTTGTTTCAATATGGGAAGTTGAGCAATAGCTCTTAATGAATTTGATACCTGTATGGGATTGGGAATCATCCTACAGGATTTCCTGAAGAATTCACCTACTTAAGTATGATCATGAGGTCACGATCAAAGGAAGATAAGGGTATACATTCTTAAACACTTATGAGCTAGATACGGGGACATGACCGTAATGTCCCAATCTAAGAGGGAAAAGGGCAAGCTGCCTAGTGCAGAATGTAACCTGGGAAAAATTCTTACACCAAGGTATTGGATCAAAGCGATGTCCTCCTTTGTTTATGCAGAGTCATAGTCCTTGTTGCTAAGCTTTAGGTTCAAACCCGAAAGGTACCCATTGTTGAACAGTTGTATATTAAACAAGACTTTCAACATATTTTATCAAAATGATAATTTTGTGGGGACTATTGTGACTTTGAGGGCTTTGTGGTAATTTTCTATTTTGAGAAAAGGGAAAATAGAGAAAACGAAGGTGAGTCGCACTTGTCGGTAGGACAAAGGGAAGAGATAAGGCTGCCCTATCCCTTGCGCATGTGGCCGAGTGGCTTGACTGACTCTTGCGGTGTGGAGCTCCAATGCGATAGCACAGGAGGCGCCAACAACCCGTGTGCCTCGATGTCGGCCGTTGGCTGCAGCTGCGCCGGTTGCCTTGCCACTCCTTAATTTTAAGCTGGCCTCCATCTCCTAATCACATACATGAAAAAGTTAGTGAGTTACCAAATTGATTTCTTCCTTTTGTCCGATTGGATTTCAATTTGAGTGGTACCACTACTATTTCGCCGTGCTCATTACCAGCACGGACGATAGTGAGGCCCATGTTTTCCCCTTTGACACTCTTTGTGTGGTTCCTTGTGTTATCTCTCCATTGAGGTAGTAGTGAGGAGATTTGGGGGGGTTTTGTCTTTGAGGATTGAATCCGGCCGGTTCAAGATTGATTTTAGAGAGAGGAACCTTGTGATCAGTGCTTGGTGTTCTTTGGTGCTCTTGGCCGAAGCATTTCAGTTGGTTCTTGTGCGACATTCCTTGTACCTCAATTTGGCATCTGCATCATGAGCATCTTTGGGTTTTTAGCATTACCTTACCAAGTGTGATGTGCTGGTTGTTCTTATCACTCTAATTAGTACTAGGGGACTTGGTTAGTAATGTTGTGGGCTCGGTTCATTGCTCTATGATGAGATGATGTAAAACTGAAACTGAATATGACAATTGGTGTATACTCTAGCTTTTAGCTAAAAGGTTACTTTTTTGTTTTAGTATTGTGTCATGTAATTCATGGTTAATCTGTACATATGATTTATTTTTGTAATTGATAGCTGCCCTTTGTGATTCACTTTGTTCACTTGGTTATTTAATCTTGTTCATTGTTATTGATTCAGCTTCCACTCAGTGTACTGTATTAATTCTTCTCACTATCATATTCACTTGTCAATTGCTTCAATTGTCGAAAGTCAATAGTCATTGAATTTCTGATTTGCATGAGTTGGATATAAGCAAAGTGTTAGTTTTAGCTCAATGTCAAATTTATCTAATTTTGTTATCATATTCAATTTGTGATTACGGTTTGACACAAGTGTTGTGAGGTCCAAGATTTATTCTTGAGCAACATGGCATCTAAGAGCAATCAATTTGAGTAAAACCTAAGCATTATGCTAGTTTACATAGTCCACATACTCTATGTTTTGAGTATATTATCCTATTTAAATGACATGTAGATTTACATGTTTATATGTTAATTTTATCATTTAAATGCTACTAGAAATATGTTTTAATTGTGATTAATACTGCTGGAATTAATTAGCTAAAACTGCCATCATTACAACAACACCGTCTTCTCCTCCAGCACAAAGGTCACCTTGTTGGCTGCACCGAAACTCCCGTCACTGGAACCACCGCCTGACCGCTTCAAGCACCCTTTCCCAACCATCACCTCGACCACCTTCTACTCTGCACCACCGCACCTCGCGAGCGTGGCGGCGAGGTCAACATTGGAGCCATCGGTGGCGAGGCCTTGGTGCTTGCGGAGCGCCTGCAGCTCTCGTCGCTTCATCGTCATGAAATCCATCCCCAAAACCCCCTCGGAGATCAACATGATCCGGCAAGATCATTGGGCATCTTGGTGTTCTGGGTTTGAATTTTGGTCTCACTCTTCCGAATTTTTTTGGCGGCGAAGCGATGAACCAAAATGAAAGTGATTTGATTTTGATTTGGGCTTGTGTGCGGTTTGATTGATTACTTTATAGGCGTTGGGGATTTGAAGTTTGTAGCGGCCGGCAAGATCTTGCTGCCTATTGGGCGATTGATCTCTTCCAGCAGCGGATCGTGGTGTGGCGACCAGAGGTGCGGCTAGTGGGCAAGGTAGCGAAGAAGAATGAAGAAGGGGAAGAATCGAGGGGCAAATAGGACATTTTGCATACACTCTCTAATACTAACCATGATAATATTATTATAATAGCCTCAGTATCCTATAACAAAGAACCATGAAATTATAGTGTGTTTTAGCAAAGCCATGATATTTCGGTGCCCTGGAGCAAACGCCACAAAATTATGGTATCATGTAGCTAATTTTTCTTAAGAAAAAAGACATATGACACAAATTCTCACAAGAAAGAAAACATCTAACCCTTAATTTGGTAGACCTTAATTTTAAAGGCTTAGATTCGATAGTTGTCTTAGAAATTTAAGAATTTGAAATAATTCTCACATAAAAGAAAAATGTCTAGACCTTAATTTGGTGGACCCTAATTTCAAGTGTAAAGTTGCTCCATATCGTTTATTTCCACACAAAGTTGCAAAGACATAGACCCTAATTTTAGAGTCTTGGATTTGATAGCTATCTTAGAAGTATAAGAATTTGAAACAGTTCTCATGTAAAAGAAAAGCAACTAGACTTTAATTTGGAGTCTTGGATTTGACAGCTATCATAGAAGTATAAGAATTTGAAGCAGTTCTCATGTAAAAGAAAAACAACTAGACTTTAATTTGGTGGACCTTAATTTTAAGAGTAAAGTTGCTCCATACCATTGATTTCTTCGTGAAGTTGTAAAATACCATCACAAAGAGGTGGGGCTTATAAATGCCATTACAAACACGAAAAACTCTAGTAAATACCATCGCCGCCATATTTTCCATATGAAAGATTGCAGAATGACCATTTTTCCCACCCCCAACATGCATGTCATTCTATCACGTTTCTTCCTCCTCTCTTCTTACTCCGTTCTCTCCTCTCTTTGCATTAGACTTTTTTTAAATAAACCAATTTTAATTCAATTTACGCAAATAAACCATATGTTTTTTTGCTGGAATAAGACTTAGTCGCATGCCCACCGAGAGACTGGGACTCATTCACACTATGGCTGCGTGACTGAGGCTAATCGCGTGCTGGGCCTACGACTTAGGTCTAGTCGCTTGTTGGCCACATGACTGAGCCCAGTCGCGCGTTGGTCAAACGAGAGGGTCATCGATAGGTTCGTTGACCAGGCCACAACCAGGGCTTGGCTCCAACTAGCACTCAGTTACGACCAATGCTTGGCTTTGACCAGAATTTATGTCTTGGTTGGAAGTGACTTCGACCTGGTCGAGAGTGACAGTTTGGTCGGAATTGACCACTGGTCGTAGTCGAATGCTAGTCAGAGCTGAGCTCTAGTCATAAGAAGTTACGCATTGGTCGGGAGTAGCTATGATCTGATCAGAAGAATTTATATTGACTTCGACCTAGTCGAGAGTGACGGTCTGGTCGGAATCGACCAATGGTTATAGTCGCGCGCTAGTCATAACCTAGTGCTTGTCAGAGCTGAGCCCTGGTCGTGGGCTAGTCGACGAACTTGTCGGTGACGCTCTTATTTAACCAACGCGCGACTGAGCCTCAATCATGTGGCCAGCGCATGATTAGGCCTGAGTCGCGGTCCCACCGCGTGACTGGGCTCAGTTGTGTAGCCACAACATGACTGAGTTCCAGTCGTTCAGAGGACCCACGACTAAGGGTTATTACTGAAAAAAACAGATGGTTTATTTACACAATTTGAATTAAAACTGGTTCATTTAAAAGTTCACCGAGACGAGATCATTCCCCTTTCTTCTTCCTCTCTACTTTCTCCTGTTCTTTCCTTCTTTTTCCGTAGAACCGAGATGAGATCAAGGCAGAGAAGTCCATGTAATCCAGCAGTGAAGGAGCAGGTCGAGCTTTGGATTATTCATGGTGGTGGGGATCGGACGGGCAAGGAGGTGGTGACTGGGCATTGAGCAACACCATCCTTGTGCAGTTTGAACCCCTGCGTGTGGATCTCCTCAGCCTTCACCACATGCCATCCTCATCTCCATCTCCATGGACTTCCTCCGCGCGGTCGTTGCCTCGGGCGGGCGTCCCTGGCGTGCCCTGGTCGGCGCCCTCCTCCTCCCACCTCACATGTCTTGATCTAGCCGCCATCGAGGGCGAAGGGAAAGCGGGGGTCAGTGTCGAGGAGGTCACGGTCTCCAAGGTGGCTGTGGGAGGCTACCGCCAGCAGCGAGAAGGAATAGAGGAGACGGAGGTAGAGTTGGGAGTTGGGCGTTGCGTCGCAAGGCACGCCCAAGCCCATCGTGCTTCGTGCCGCTTCGTGCGTCGCCGGCTCGGCCCGATCATCTTGTCGTGCCGTGTCGTCGCCCGCCGCCGCTTTGGCCGTGCCCAAGCACGCCCAAAGCCCACCGTGCCAGCGTTCGTGCCGTGCCACCAAGCCCTACCGGTAACTATACTGTGGCGGTGGCGATGGTCGTCATCTTTCTGGATCTGTCGTAAGGAAAAGAAGGCGGCGTTAGAACGGCTTGGTGACCATCCGCACCTTTTGGTCTCTCTGTGAAGGATCTTCGCATTCGGAACGTGATAGCCAGGTGCAATAGCTCATCGCCCGGCACTTTTGGTCTCTCTGTGAAGGATCTTCGCATTCGGAACGTGATAGCCAGGTGCAATAGCTCATCGCCCGGCAATCTAGCATAGAGCTGCCCAACTAGTCAAATAGAAAATACGCCATAAGAGTCATGAGTGCAATGCACACACCAATAACATGTTAAAATATGTTGATTTGATTGAAGAACAACAACAGACATCTCATATTACAAGTGCAAAAATGAAGAACAGCAAAAGACATCTCATAGTTTCTAGAACATTTAGTAACTACTTGAATTGCATGTTGTCATTGTGTGCATCCATAGGATGGACCCATGTTCAACCTATTTTCTTAAGGTTCAATACATGTGCAAGAATAGTAGGTAGGAGTTCCCAACGGGGTTCATGTTCAACTGGCAAGTTGCTTTGAACATAGTAAAAGCGGTGAAATCTTGGTCAACATATCCTTCATCTCAGCCTTGTACTCATGTGATATGCTTCATCTCATCACTTTATGAGAGTGAAGTTCCACACATATGTTTCTGACTTCTATAGTGTATCCACCAATACTGAGGAGATCTATAGGGAGACCCAAGAATCAAAGGTACAGGGGTGGATCTGTAGGGAGACCTAAATCACAGCATATCTCAGTAACTTTTTTCATTCATTATATTAGGATCCAACAATCCTCATCCCATCATATATGTTAGAATATATTGATTTGATTGATCTTCTTCTCGAGCAGTTCAGCCCTACGATTATACACACATTATATCACAAGTGCAAAAATAAACTCGGCTTAAATCACAGATATCTTAGTCAATCTTCAAATTTGGCATTCTAAGAACTAGAACAGAAGAAATCAAAATAGATAAAAACATATTTGTACATTTCAAAAAAACTGAAGGAGTAAATCACAAAATATCTAAATCCTAAAATCCTCATTGCTTATCTCATTCGGTCATTCCTCCCGAATCCCGATCTCCGCCTCCTCGGTCCCCAACTCCTGCCCCCCCCCCCCGCCCCCCTCCTCCCCCTCCCCTCCTCCCAGATCTCCCCACCGCCTCTTCTCCCGGCCGCCCTCCCGCCGCCCCTCCTCCCCGCCGCCACTCCTCCCGGATCTCCCCACCGCACCCTCTTCGCCCGCCCCTCCCCGCCCCCCACTCCTCCCGCCGCCTCCTCCCGGATCTCCCCACCGCCCCTCTTCTCCCGGTCGCGCCCCCCGGTGCCCCTCCTCCCGCCGCCACTCCTCCCGGATCTCCCCACCGCACCTCTTCGCCTGCCGCCTCCCTCCCGCCCCACCTCCCCCCGCCCTCCTCCCGGATCTCCCCACCGCCTCTTCGCCCGCCGCCTCCCGACCGCCCCACCTCCTCCCGCCGCCCCTACTCCCCGCCGCCACCTTTCCTCCCTCCCATGGCCGCCATCTTCTCGCCTCGGCCCCTCTCCCCACCGCCTCCTCCCCTCTAGCCGCCCCTCCTCCCCACCGTCCCTCCTTTCCTACCGCCTCCCACCTCTCGGCTCCTCCCGAGCGACGGCGACGGCGACCTCGGCGACCGTCGCCGGGCGTCTTGGCTGGAGATGTCGCGCCACACCGCTCCTCCTCCTGCGCCATCGTCCACCCGTCCGACTGCCCGAGCTCCGGTGACCGGTACACCTCCTTCTCCTCTATTCCCTCTCTCTGCTCTGTGATGTGTGATGGGAAATTTGGGGTGACCGTGAGAGATGTCGACGGGAGGGGAGACTGGGGAGGCGAGGTAGAGCCGTAGAGGCCGAGGCGGCCCGGCCGTTGGCGCCGGCGTGCCCGCCGTGCTGTCCGTGCCCGCCGTGCCGCTCGTGCTCCCGTGTTGCGCAGCGGCCCAAGCACGCACGATTCACCGTGCGCGTCTTGTGCGCCCACCGGGCTGGTTTTCGAGCCCGGCCCGCCCAGCGTTCGTCTTGGTGCCGGCACGGCCCGCCACGTGTCGGGCCGGGCCGTGCTTGGGCGTCAGCCGGCCGGCCGTGCTTTGGGCTGGCCCAAAAAAGCACGGCCCAACTCCCAGCTCTAGACGGAGGAGACCACACGAAGGCCACAGAGGTAATAGTGTCTTTTCTGAATGTTTCTCTCAGCCAAGTGGACGTTAACGGATGGAACGGATAGAAAAATGTGACGGCAATAGGTTTTTTCAGAATTTTTTGCCTTCACCATGGAATTTTGAATCGAGGTCTTGTTGCCATGGTATTTTCTAACCTAGCAACGATTGCAATAGTATGAAACAAATTTACTCTAATTTTAAAGACTTAGATTGATAGTTGGCTTGCAGAGATATGATATTAATTTGAAAGATAAATAAAAGATATTAATAGCACTACATATAATTCAAATGCTGAGTGTGTATAAATTTGCTAGATGGGCTCACCTCCCAATTCTCTTTCATATATTGTATGGATTCAAATATCACAAATGCATTTTCTGGGCGAATTAGAATTTCAACATTTGGTGTTCGCAAAGAAAATTTTATACTCTATACTATACCACGCGACACCGCGTATGCGTAGGATAATCGGCTAGTTTATCAAGAAAATCCGACGAGTAACACGCCTTGAACTACACTATTCTTTATAGAACGCTCAATATTCAAGTTATATAGTTATCCTATTTTAAGGGTAATTATTAGTTTCCTTATTAACAAAACTAATAGTTCACTTTTCTAAAGTTTGCAACTAGAAGCCGACGCGTTTTTATCCATCTGTGTTCCACTAGTAGCAGCAGATGACAAGTCATAATACAGTAGAATGAAAACTACACGGCTGAGACATCTCAACAGCATCAACTGATCAAGGCACTCAACAGGGTAGGGACTGGGACACAACCTGTGCACCACTATTGCGTGCTCCAAAGGTTTTCCAAAACAGCAAGCATGGACCTGTCCTCCAAAAGGGGTTACTCAGAACGGATCTTGCCAAGAAACCAACTGAACCAAAACAATGAAACAAGAACGTTTGGTTCGGCTGAAAAGCTGTGGCTTATAGCTGAAATTGCACTGTAGCGGCTGAAATTTCACTGTAGCGGAAGGTGACTTATTTGGCGTAATTAAATTAAAAAAATATAAAAATATAAAAAACATGCTAGCTCATCATGGACAACGCAAACAAATACGGAAAAAAGAACCGACAAAAAAGCTAAAAAAAACCAAAAATCCAAAAAAACAAAATTTATGAATAGTGAAAAGTAAGCCAGAAGTCAAAAGCTGAAGTTAAAACGAGCAGGTACTAGTAAGTCAACAAAGACATAACTTCAGAACTAAATTAGAGCGGTTGCAGTTAAACTTTTAAAACATAATTTCAGAACTAAATTACTCCATCAGTTCTTAAGTACAGATCATTTTAGAACGTGTGCAGTTAAAACTTTTAAAACTTTGACCACTAATATACAAAAACATTTTAGATTTATCATATGAAAATGATATTAGTAGATTTATCATCAAAAGTACGTTCATATTATTATATTTTTTTATTAAATTTTATAAATATGTAACAGAAAAGATAGTAATCAAATATGTGTATCAGAGATTGTGTGGTGTCTAAAATGGTAAGAAAAAAGAGCCAAAGCATTACCTTTCTGTCCCTTCAATGACCCAGGTAGCTGAACATTCTAAAGCCCTTGTTTCTTCTTGCTAGGCAGTCACGATAGGGTATAGAGAACAATGAAATGTGACGTACACTAGTATAGACGGGATAAACACCTAAAAGGGACGACGGTTAGAAGGAAAAACTGCGCTTAGAGTACACGGTGCATGGCAGGGAGGAAGGGACTCCGCTGGAGAGATCTGAGAAGGAACTTCGTAACTCATTCGCTGCTTGAACAAACTGACGTTCTCATTCGCTGGTTGAACAAACTGACGCGCCTTCCCATCCTCAAGTGGATGATGGCTTCCCTAACAACCAAATCTAATTGAACTAACAGATCTTATCTAATCGAACTAACATATATATGTTGATTAATCTCATCACATCAGTTTTATTTTCCAATCTGTAAAAAACTGGCCGTCGGTTTCGTAGGATTGCATTATTACAATCTTAATTGGTTGCATATGGTCGACAAGACGTGTGTGTATACGTCGGATCATTTTAGTGCCTTAATGAATAGCATTAGTGTCCATTACATTGTAAGTAATGGTAGTTTGTACTTCTTATATAAGGAAGAGAAAACTAGAAAAACTGTGAGCAGTTGTCATGCACAAAGTCCTTGTGTGTGCTTCTCTCCAAAGCGATCTCGTGTGAGTTGGATGGTCTGAGTCTCGACCAGTGTGTGTAATCGAGTTTTACCATAGTTGGATGGTCTGAGTCGTCGACCAATGTGTGTGATCGAGTTTTGCCACAGTCAGAAGACTCGAGTACCTAGTAGTGATCGAGTTGAGTAATCTGAGCACTATTCATTTGAGTATTGTAGCAGTCGGAGTCTTTACGAGCACTCGAGCTCACGATCACATGAGGAAGATCTGAGTCCTTCGAGTACTCCAGCTCACAACCACGTGAGATACTCGGAGCTCACGACCACGTGAGACAGATTCAACAATTGGTATCAGAGCGGTGATAACACGAAACATGTGATGATGCCCTGGGGAGCAAGATCGGCGTCTCCTCCCACTGGAAGATCCGCCGGCTCCAGTGGGCGTCACGCGGTGGCTCTTGGCAGTGGCCAAGAGATGGTAGCGCAGACGGCGCCAAAGGAGGCAGGCGTCATGCTGCGTTACCCCGTCCTCACATGTACCAACTATAATGACTGGGCACTCTTAATGAGGGTGAACCTATAGGCTTAGAGAGTCTAGGAGGCCATCGACCTGGGTGGCGCAGAGTACCAGGTAGATAGGATGGCGTTGGCCGCCATTCTTCAGGCTGTGCCGCCGGAGATACTAGCGTTGTTGGCCGCCAAGAGCATGACCAAATCGGCGTGGGAGACCATTCGCACCATGCGAATGGGTGTTGATCACGTGCGGGAGGCAAGGGTCCAGAATCTACGCCGTGACTTTGAAGACATTCAGATGAAGGAGACCGAGGCAATTGATGATTTCTCCATGCGTCTCACTAGGCTTGTGAACAACATTCACATTCTCGGTGACGAACTGGAGGAAGACAAAGTGGTCAAGAAATTTCTACAGGCTGTTCCATAAAAATCCTCTCACATTGCCATTTCCATCGAACAGGTGCTCGATCTGAACACCATGACGGTGAGGAGCTTACTAGGAGTTTCAAAGCCGTCGAAGACTAGAAGGGAGCTAGTGATGGAGGAGAAGAAAGAGGCCGCCTACTCATGATTGAAGAAGAATGGATGGTGCGGTCTAAGAGCAGGCCACATACCAAGACGTCCTCATCTGGAGTCAAGTCTCGTTGGCCTGCCCGTGACCAAAACTGTGGAAAGCATAGGCATCAATGGCATTAATCCAAGGGTAATTCTGATGGAAAGGATGCTCCAGGAGGCAGACGTGACAAAACCAAGGTAAAGTGCTTTAATTGCAACAATTTTGGGCCACTTTGATAGAGAATGTTGCAAGCCTCACCGAGAGAGGAAGGAGTAGGTGCATTGGCGTAGGTTCAAAAAAAGGAACCTACTCTATTAATGGCACAAGTGTGTGCACTGACAGAACTGTTGCAGCAAGAACCTAAGGCTGTCTTTCTCAATGAAGTCCACGCGCAGGTGAATGTTGGGCATGTTGATGATGAGAAGGACGTCAAGTGGTACCTAGACACTAGAGAGACCAACCACATGACCGGGTGTTGGCAATGGGAATGTTCGCCGAACTAGATATCTCAGTGAAGGGAACTGTGAAGTTTGACAATGGGTTAGATGTGGAAATCTGTGGGCGTGGGATGGTTTCGTTCACATGTCGCACCGGCGAGCATCATGAACTCACGACCGCCTACTACATACCTCGGCTGTCCAGCAACATCATAAGTGTTAGGCAGCTCGATGAGGATGGGTACCAAACAATCATCGAGGATTGTGTCATGCAGATCCGCGACCTAGATTAGAGGCTTCTTGCAAAGGTAAATCATACAAGTAACCGGCTATATGTGCTTAACCTCAAATTATGCAGCCGGTATGCTTGTCGACCCGGAGTGGCGAATTGGCATGGCGATAGCACAAATGTTTCAGCCATCTGAACTTCAATTCGCTCCGAAAGTTGTCTCAACAAGAGATGGTTCGAGGGCTTCCTCAAATTGATCAGGTGGATCAATTGTGCACAAGCTGTTTGGCCCGGAAGCAACGACGTGCCTCATTTCCTCAGGAGGCCAAGTACCGAGCTGATCATGTGCTGGACCTCATACATGGTGATATCTATAGACCGATTACTCCGGCAACTCCTGGAGGTAGACGCTATTTTCTACTTCTAGTCGACAACTTCAGCCGATACATGTGGTTGGTCTTTCTCAAAGCTAAAGAGATGAGGCGGAAGAAGCAATCAAGCGCTTTCAAGCAGGCATTGAGTTAGAGGCCAAGAGGAAGCTTCGTGTGCTACGCACGGATCAAGGAGGAGAGTTCACATCCACAGAGTTCGGGGAATATTATGCAAATCGAGGTATCGTCAGTCATCGCACAATGCTGTACTCACCACAGCAAAATGGCGTGGTCGAGCGACGCAATCAGACCGTGATCTCGATGGCGAGAAGCATGATGAAGGCAAAGGACGTACCAGCAAGGTTCTGTGGAGAAGCTGTTACGCTATCGGTGTATATCCTAAACCGTGCTACGACCCTAAGTATTGATGGGAAAACCCCGTTTGAAGTCTAGTATGGAAGACAACCAAATGTACATTTTTCCGCACATTTAGGTGTCTAGGATACGTCAAGAATGTGAAGCCAAACATCAAGAAGCTGGAGGATAGAAGTACTCCCATGGTGTTCTTTGAGTATGAACCTGGCTCCAAGGCGCACCGGCTGTATGATCCACTCAACGACAAGGTACACGTAACATGAGATGTCATGTTCGACGAAGGTGCAAGATGGGAGTGGGACACATTCAGCAACGAGAAGGAGGTGGATGTTAGTGTGCACCGAGTCCACCCCAACACCGACATCATCGGCAATACTAGCAGGTGTCGAATGGGCATCTCCACCAAGCAATGCCTCAGAGATCGATAGAGAGCCACGTCGGTACCGAACGTTGGCCAACATATATGCAAATACATCAGTCCAAGATTTGGCAGATGCATTTGGTGAGATGAGCCTTCTGGCAGTAGAAGAACTGGCAAGTTTTATGAAGGCAGAAAAGTGTTCAGCCTAGAGACAGGTAACGCAAGAGGAGATCAAGTTGATAGAAGAAAATCAGATGTGAAATCTTGTTTATTTCCCAACTGGGCATCGACCGATAGGTCAAATGGATTTATAAGGTGTAGAAGGACTTTGATGGGAAGATTGTGAAACACAAAGCTAGGCTCGTCACAAAGGGCAACGTGTAGAAGTATGGAGTGAACTTTGAGGAGGTATATGCACCAGTTGCACGCCTTGAGTCTGTGCGGTTGCTCATTGCAATCGCGGCACACGAAAGCTAGGAGATACATCATATGGATGTCAGGTTAGCTTTTCTAGTGTATTGGAGGAAGAGGTATATGTGGTCCAACCTCCGAGGTTTGTAGATGAAGAGAACAAGCACAAAGTCATAAAACTTGAGAAAGCTCTATACGGGTTGCGCCAAGCTCCGAGGGCATGGAACTCTAGATTGGATAGCAGTCTTACGACAGTGGGGTTCAAGAAATGTCCATCAGAACCTGCTATATACAGGAAAGGTGCTAGCTCAAATATTTTACTAATTGGTGTGTATGTTGATGATCTAATTATCACAGAAACTCACACACATGAGATTAGAAATTGAAGGAGATGAAAACATTGTTCAGGATGAGTGATCTTAGTCTACTGTGCTACTATTTGGGTATAGAGGTAGATCAAGGCAATACATGGATCACTTTGAAGCAAATGACTTACTTTAAGAAGATACTGGAGAAGAGTGGAATGGAGGAGTCCACCCCATGTCAAGTTTCCATGGAAGCAAGACTCAAACTAAGCAAAGTAAGTGATAATCCTCCTATTGATGCTACTTGGTATATGAGCATTGTGGGTAGTTTAAAATATCTTGTACACACAAGGCTCAATATTACTTTTGTAGTTGGCTGTGTGAGCCGCTTCATGGAAAGCCCAATCTTTGAACATAAGGTGGTTGTGAAACATATTCTGAGATATATCAGTGATACTCTTTATGTGGGGTGTTTCTATCCATGAAGAGAAAGAGAAGAAAATCTGTAGCTCATCAGGTATAGTGACTGCAATATGGTTGGGGGTGTTGATGATCGCAAGAGAACAACTGGTGTCTCATATATGTTTAGGAGGAGCTTAGTTAGTTTACAATCCCAAAAGCAGAAAGTGGGAGCGTTATCGTTGTATGAGGTCAAATACATTGCTGCTATGACTGCCACAATTCAAAGAGTTTGGCTTAGTCGGTTGTATGGTAAGTTGATAAATGAGGAGCCAAGAAGTTTTACTCTCAAGGTGGATAACAAATCCGCAATAGCATTATGCAAGAGTCCAATTCTCCATGATCGAAGCAAGCACATAGACACCCGTCACCATTTCATCAGGGAATGTATTGAGGGCAAGAAGATGGTGGTTGATTATATAACAACGCAAGAGCACATTACTGATATTCTTACCAAGCCACTTGGACGCATCAGGTTCCAAAAAATGTGCAGCAAGCTTGGTTTAATCAGGGTCAAGTGATGAGCAACGAGATTAGGAGAAGTTTGTTGAGTAATCTCATCGCGTCAGTTTTAATTTCCAGTCTGTAAAGAATTGGTCGTCGGTTTCATAGGATTGCATTATTACAATCCTAATTGGTTGCACATGGTCGACGAGATATGTGTGTTTACGTCAGACCATTTTAGTGCCTTAATTAATAGCATTAGTGTCCATTATATTGTAAGTAACGGTAATTTGTACTTCTTATATAAGGAAGCGAAAACTACAAAAGTTGTGAGCAGTTGTCGTGGCATAAAGTCCTTGTGTGTGCTTCTCTCCAAAGTGATCTCGTGTGAGTTGGATGGTTTGAGTTTCAACTAGTGTGTGTAATGGAGTTTTGCCATACTCCGAAGACTCAACACTCAAGTATCCAGTAGTAATCGAGTCGAGCACTGTTCATTCGAGTACTGTAGTAATCTTTACGAGCACTCGAGCTCATGACTACGTGAGAAAAATCTGAGCATTTCGAGTACTCCAACTCACAATCATGTGAGATACTCGAAGATCACGATCACGTGAGACAGATTCAACAATATATAGAATGCTAATAGAACCAAATAATACTTAACTTCTTATATAAACTGCTTGCGTAAGATGATGGACGTGATCAAGTGTGAACAGTTGCTGTTGGTGCTGCACTGCACAGTCTGCGCATCTACCTCCTGACGTGTCGGCCGGCCGAAGGGCCTCCGTACGAGCTGGCCGCAGCTACCATGTCTAAACTGCTGCTGTTGCGCGCCTCATGTTAAACACGACAGGAATGCCACTGAGCCTGGATCAAAAATAGCCCCATTGATCATCGAAATATCAGATATAATCTTTAAATCAGTGTATTTATATTTTTCGCCTCTCCCCTGCCGCACGATTTTACTGACAACGACACGTGTCAGCCAGATCATGTGATCCTCGACCGTACGACCACTGTTCACCGCCAGATCGTGCGGTCGGAGACCGCACGACGTTCACGCCCAAGTCGTGCGGTCCCCAACCGCACGACCTGCATGTACACAATATTTTTTGCGTGCTTGTACTGAGATTTAAAATTTGTATTTTTATGTGGAGAAGAGTTTATTTAGTTGTGCAATTTTTGTAATTATAAATATTACGAATAAATATTACAAATTTTACAATTTTTCTGTAATATTTATAATTACAAAAAATTTGCACAACTAAATAAACTCTTCTCCACATAAAAAATACAAAATTTAAACCTTAGTGCAAGCACACAAACGTAAAAAAATATTGTGTACATGCAGGTCATGCGGTCGGGGACCGCACAACTCGGGGTGGTTGTGACCACACGATCTGACGGTGAACAGTAGTTGTGCGATCGGGGACCGCACGATCTGGTTGTCGTGCAGTCCACGACCGCACGATTGCCACGTGTTGTCGTTAGCAAAATTGTGCGGTGGAGGAGGGGGCAAAAAAGAGAATACGCTAATTTAAAAGCTACATCTGATATTTCGATGATCAACAAGACTACTTTTGACCAAATTTCACGGGAATCCTACGCATGTGCCCCTCCACACTATAAAATATTCCAATCTCTATCCCTTCCACTAACTTCTCTTGACAATAGTAATGCCTGCTTACTTTATGTCCCATTTATGTTGTACCTTACGAAATATTGAGAGTACATCACATGCATGCCCTACTCACGCCACACACATATACATGTGTGACATCCTCTATACACGTTAGAAATTTTACAAAAGCTTCAAGGCTGTACGAAGCATAGACATATGCATTTTCACTGAATGCATACACGCATATACCCTGAATAAATAAGACATACTGCATCAAATAGTAGGGATAGAACCCAGATGAGTGTGGAATAAACACCACCACCAAGCCAATGTCCCATCCTTAGAAATATTGAAGGTCTTGAACAGGGAAAAAATCTAGTAAAAATAGGTTTCGGATGTGTGAATATTTTTTACTAAATAACCTTTTCTTTGATAATATTTTAAAATAACCTCAAACCAACCGTTTTTTTAAATAACTCCTTTTAAACACGCTACCATTGGTACCTTGGCATGTGAACAACGCCACGCCGCCGACGGTCGCAGGAACAAAAGGGGGTTATTTTTAATATAAGTTTGGACTTGCTGGTAACACTTGAAATTAGAAATTAAAAAACTGCCAATTTTTGGCTCCTTACAGTTCTACAAGAATATAAGTAAGAACTAGAGGGACGCAACAACCTGCAAAACATCAATTCCTCAATCGATTGACAAAATGAGAATAAAAATGCTGTCCAAATAAAAATGGAAAACAAAATTAACTGGAAAGATGTTGATATTTTCATCATAAAATTGTCTTCTACTTTTATCAAATAAATGAGAAGGAACAATGAAGTTTTGCACAAGATATGACGCCACGCTAGTGGGTGTCCTCTGTTTTGCAGAGAACAACTTTTGTCTTGATTTCAGAAGACAAAGATTGGCTGCAGCAGTCTCGCTATTTTACAGACCGTTGCCAAATGCCTTGAAGAACTTGGTTGAGCTCCTCTATATGACCAAGTTAGCAGTTCCATTACTAGAAGTTCCATTACTAGAACAGTACAATTAGTTTTGCAACTAGTGCCCAGTGGACAATGTCATGTTCCCGTTGTAGTTTCAACGAAGTGGCATGTTTCTACTTTCGAGACGGAAGTGAGAGAAAGGAATAAACCGTTTCGAAAAATTAGGTGTTTATATTAACTTTTAAAGCACTGATATGGGTGGTGCATCTCATCTATTCAAGCAAGTCCAAAACGTAGCAAGAAATTATTGGCATCAAAAACAAAAAAAATTGTAGCAATTTCCACGTGAGAGGAAATCTAACACGTTTCCCCCAGGATAATGGGTGCGCTCAATTCAGCTGAAATAAGTTGATTTATAGCTGTTTTCATTGTAGTTGATTTATTTTGAACTGTAGGTACTTGTGATTTTTTTGGTATAATTAAATTTAAAAAATTTTAAAATAGAAAAAACCGGTTAACCTGTCATAGAAAATGCAAACAAATATAGAAAAAAGACAAAAAAAAACCCCAAAAGCTAGAAAGCTAGAAAAATATAAAATTAAAGAATAATGAATTAGAAGCCAGAAGTTGAAATCGAAACGAACAGATCAGTATCAAACAGTTCATTCTGGCATGAACCTCACGAGATGCTCCTAGGCAAAATAAAGAGACTGTTTGGATGGTTGCTAACGCACGAGATGCTCCTAGGCAAAATAAAGAGACTGTTTGGATGGTATCTAACGAAAATCTTACTAAAATTTAGTAACGTCAACGAAAATTATCAGTCATTTGGTTTGTTATTAAAATTTGGTTAATACCTAAGAAAATTTGGTAATACAAATGAAATTCAATATCATACATGTGCAATCGGAGCACGGAGAAACTGGTTATCAAAATTTGGTAAGGCCAAAATTTAATTTGGACACAATCCAAACAACATTCTTTTTGTCAATATTTGACTTTGCCTAGATTTTGGCTCTAATAAATTTTTGGTAAGATTTTCGTTGGCTAGTATCCAAGGAGCCCAAAAATTCCAAGCTGGGGGATGGAGGTCATCGTTTTCTGTTGTAAACTATGCACCCTGTCACAAACTCACAATCAGTGTTAGACCAACATTTGACCATCGTTACATATTGCAGTATAAGCCACTTCAAGAATGTAGTCAATATGTACTGCCAACAGGAGCATATTTAGTTCTGGAAAAACATAATAATACGCCGTGGTAAGCAAATAACGGAGAACGGAGCACTTGAAATTCAACTTTTGCGAGCCAAAGAAAAAAAAATCACTACCTGATTTACTTAAATATTATGTTGAGCTGACGTCTCATAAGATGTTGCTGTGTCACTGTCATCACATACGGTAGACATGAAAATGCTGTTGGTCACTGGGGGCAACAACGATGGCCCAGAGGTCTAATTTACCCTCAACATGAATCGTAGTGTGAGAATGACTTACTCTCAACAGCTAAGCGCACTTTAAGGGTATTATTAATACCTTTAAAGTGCGCTTAAGACGTTGAGAGAGTCATTCTCAAATCAATAGACCAAGGACGCACATATTGGATGAACAAATGAAACACACGAGGAAGTAACTAAGAAGAGAGAACGCTAAATTTTAAGGTCTCAAAAGAAAATTGCAACAGTAATCGGTTAGTATTTACCCATCAGCTGATAGATTTCCTGCAGAGCTCGTGATTATGAACTCTAGTATTTTACGTAAAGGTATTCGATGCCAGTTTTTTAAGCACAAAATAGGGTTATAGAAATATTGACAAGTGTTGAGACTTTTCATGCCCCAATTAATAACCTAATTTTGAGAGGCTTCCGAACCATTCACACCAAACAGCGCATAGATTCTAGTGCCAAGACTGCCAACATCAAGTTCAGGACAACCCAACTCCAAAGCATGTATGCCAACCTACCAGTATAGTGTGTAGACTTGTTAGTGAACCACAATAGCAAGACCGATAGAAAGTTCCACTTTTATTTTATTATTATTTTTTTTAGAAGAACCGGAGGGGAGGGATATTCCACTCCAATGAAGCTTTCCCAGATAGCATATGTCCTGGTTGACTCTAGAGCCCTGCAGAATAGACTACGCGGGAAAAGTGGTAGTGCCACCTCGACGCAAAAGGAACATAAAAGCATGTCCGAACAAGAAAGCTTAGGTCCGCTCGGTTACTGAAAAATTATGACTTACGGTTAAAATTTTACTGTAGCTAAAAATAATTTATTTAACGTAATTAAATTTAAAAAATTTTAAAAATAGAAAAAAAATATACTATCTCATCACGGACAATGCAAACGAATACAAAAAAAAGAACCGGCAAAAAAACTCAAAAAACCAAAAAATTTAAAAAAGATGAAATTTATGAATAATGAAAAATAAGGTAAAAACCAAAACTTGAAGCCGAAACGAGCGGTGCCTGATCTATTGCTGATGGCTTTTGGTTGTTGGTATTTAATTAAAATAGATACTGTAGCAATGTTAATTTTTATTAAAAACTTTAATTAAAATAGTAAAAGAAGAAGAAAAAAACCATATAAAAAAACCAACACGTTCAAGACCAGTTTTATGCTGCTAAAAGCTAGAAGTCAGAAACCAGAATCCGGTTTTAAACAGGACCAGGCCTATGATCGCGCATGTGATTCATGGGGACACAGCTCTTGTCAAATATGAATCAAGATTGCCATTACCTTTTCCCCCTAGAGCAAAAAAAAAACGGGAACTAGGGCCCTGATGGCGCATGTGATTAATGGGGACACAGTTCTTGTCACATGTGAATGAAGAATGCCATTACCTTTTCCCCCTAGAGAGTAAAAAAAAACGTAAACTAGGAATGTGTACAGGAGGAAACATACATAAAGGTACAAGGTTAATGCTACCTTTCGCGTCTAAGCAAGAACCGAAACGAACTCACCGGGCTTTCTTCCGGGACTTGAAAGGGAACCCGCCGGGTGGCGACGGCAAGAACTCCAGCGGGAGGTGCGGTGGCTCTCCCTCACCGGAGAGCATCCGGAGCACCTCCTCACTTGATGGACGACGAGCCGGAGACCTCTGGATGCATAGGAGTGCGACGGTAATGCAGAGCAGAGCCTCGTCACGGTTAACCTCCTGCAGGGCCGGGTCGACAAGTTCAATCAGGCGGCTCGCGCGTGCGAGGTGCTTCGCCCACGATATGAGGCTTGCCTTCTCAAACTCCGACATGGGCGAGGCCGCCACCTGCAATGGCCGGCGCCCGGAGACAAGAACCAATAGCAGGACACCATAGCTGTAGATGTCACACCTCTCTGACAGAGGACCACCACCACCGTACTCCGGAGCCACATAGCACACTGTGCCGCGCATGCTCGGCGTGCTGCTCACTGCGCCGCCGCTCTTGGGCACGAATTCCCCACTTGCCCAATCACGGCTGCTTCTTGCACCGTTGACCCACCAGTTAATGCTGCCATTGCCGTTGCCGCTGCTACTGTTGCTCCTCCGACTCCAGCTCTTCACCATGCTCCACTTGGACCGCCCCTTCCCATCCGAGTCGTCGTCGATATCCCGCTCCCACCATTGCAGCCCTGCCTGCTCGCTCCTTGATTTGGAAAGTGCCCTTCGTTTCTGCTTCTTTGCGAGCTCATCAGCATACTCCTCGCGCCACCACTCACGCGCCCTCCGCTTCGGCTTCTTCCTCTCTGCACCTGGGTTGGTCCCAGCTGCCCCTGCAATCCAGTCGTTCTTGGGGCGCTCCTTCTTGATCTCTGATCTAATCCACTCCATCACATAGTCCTTTACGCCATTGCTGCCCCCGCCATTGTCCTGACGCCACCACCAGTCGCTCCCAGTCCCCGACGACGCCGCGACACCACCAGTGCGTGAGCCGCCACCATTGCAGCTACGGCTGTTCATACCACTGTCAACACTAGTGCGGTCGAACCCGGATGTGGATGCAGCCTCCGCCGGCGAAGCCAATGTGAAGCCCTCGTCATCCTCCGGTGACTTGGGGGCAGCACTCCCGTCCCCATTCACCGTCGTTGTGATCGTGCTCTCCGCCACCACCGAGACGTCATCGTCACATTCCCCATCGGCATTACCATTCGCATCGCTTCCTTCCGCAATCACTCCGCTCTCCGGCTTCCCGTCATGGTCGGGGTCGGAATTGACGCGGGCGAGGCCGAAGTCAGCGAGGCGGGCGCGGAGGTCCGTGTCGAGCAGGACGTTGCTGGGCTTGACGTCCCCGTGAACGACGGGCGGGTTAACCACGGAGTGGAGATAATGAAGCGCGGCGGCCACGTCGCGCGCCACGGCGAGTCGGCGCGACCACTCCGCCACCAGCTCCGGGCAGCGTCGGCCCAGCAGCGCGTCTTGCAGCGACCCGTTCGGCATCAGCTCGTACACCAACATCATCCGCCGCGCCCGCCCCTCGCCCCGCGACGACATCGAGTACGCGAACGGAAGCAATATGGAGTCACGCGCCTTCTCACCGGACTTCGCGGCCGCGTCGGGGTCAGGAGAGGAGGCCGAGGCGGAAGCGGAGGCGAGGAGGTGCGAGGCGACGGCGATCTCGTTGTGGAACTCGCGCTCGCCCTGGAGCGACCCCGCGGCGTCCATGACCTTAACGGCGACGGGTCTCCCGACGCCGCCGCCTCCACGGGGAGGCGGAAGCGCGCCGTAGAACACGGGGCCGAACCCCCCCTGCCCCAGCTTGCTCCCCGCCGCGAATCCCCCCGTGGCGCGCTGCATCTGCCGGTACGAGACCCGCTGCAGCCTCTCCACCCCTCCTTGGCCTCCCTGCCGCGAGCCGCTTCCTCCGTCGAAGCCACCACAGCAGCACGAGAGCGAGCGCGACCACTACGAGCGCCGCCGCGCCCGCCGCCGCGGCGACGGCTGCGGCGTGGCGGCGGCGGGGGAGGTGGTGATGGGCGATGGTAGGCGGTGCAGCTGGGGAGGGGAGTGGAGGCTGGCGAGTGGGCATCGGGAGTGTGCGGAGTCGAGGAGGAGAAGGCGAAAAGCGGATTGGCTTTCCACCATTAGCTACGACTCCGAGCTCGAGTCTTCCAGATGCGATGTCTCCGTCTGACTTGTGTGCACAGCTGCGTGTGGATTTCAGAGGAAGGGGCTTATCTGTGTATGGTTTACGCGTGCGCCATGCGGATGTGATCTGCCGTTGATTTCGCTGAGGCGTTGGGCCGCATGCATGGTTGGACCAATGTCAGTGTGATGGTATTGTACCTGTGTGGTGTGGTGGGGTGTGCGGTGCTCGGGTGGATGGGTTGCGAGGTGAGGAGAGGAGAGGACGATGGGTGGATGAATCTTTGGACGGATACGAGCTCGTAATTGGTGATTAATTAAGTCGACAAGTGTTCAGAAAGTGAATGCCTTCGATTCGGGGAAGAAGTCAATGTACGCCTGGTCCATAGGTCGGATGCTGCCACGGGATTCGGGGGGCCAGTAACTACTTGCTCAGCACCACGTGTACCGTGTGCACGAATCTTAGGTGCCAGCTGAAACGATACACATCTCTTTCGGAGTTTTTATGGTCCGAGAATTCGATGAACCGGTGGGCACCCCGTGCTAAAGTACTTCGTTAATATCGTGTCCATGTTTAAGGAAGGATAGAAAGCGATTCTTCATCGACGAATTCATATACATCAAATCAATAACCTTGTGCAACGGGGGAGAAACCAAATCATCGTTGTGAGATACGGTAGAAACAGCTACTTCGCTCGCACGATTGCTAATTTTTTTTATTTAATTTATTTTGAATTTCAGTTATTTAGAGATTTGATGAAAAAGTTCAGATGGAAATCAAACTGATATTATCTTTCATTTTTGGATTGTAACTGTCGTAGAGTTTCTTTCCAGCTTTAGATTGGAAATCATAAACAAATCCAATTGCTAATATTTATTTAATTTTATTGTAAATTTCACATATTTAGGGATTTTACTTTCAGTTTGAGCGCAAACCAAAGTGCAATTATTTATTTATTTTTTGTTCCCAATTTTATTTCTTTACAACTACTAATTTTATTTTAGTTTCTTTCAAATTTTAGTTTTAGGTTAGATTTCGTATACAAATTGAATTGTTAATTTCTATTTAATTTTTATACTGACTTTTAGCTGTTTAGGAGCTTTACTTTGGAGTTCGTACGTAAATCAAATTATTAATTATCTTTTATTATTTATTTTGAATTTCACTTAGATATTGTACTTGCATAGGCTCCTTTTAGCTTAAGCCATTACAACCAGGTGTAACGTCTCAAATTCCTAACATCTTTTTAATTAATTTCAAGATCATCATTTTTGTATTTCCTTGTTTTTCTAAAATTTTCAGCATTAAAGAGGAGGTTCTTTTATTTTTTGTAGTAGCTAAAAATGAAATTATATAATTAATTAATACCAGATCAAGGCATGCTAGTAACTTATTTGAGTTCTAAATAATCTAAGGTGCCTCTCCAGAAAGTTTCATAATTTTTTAAGTTGGTTTGCTAATTTTAAAATTGAAACTTGATTTCTCGAATAAAATTAATTGGTAAAAGAATTAGAAAATCAACTCTTGTTCTCAGGCCGCATCCGCTACTATTTGCGCAGCCCATTACTATTTTGGCCCAGTTTCGGCCTACTTGCCATACTTTGGCCGAGTCGCCTCCCTCCTCTCTAATTTTTGCTTCCTCAACGTCGTTGGCGTATTTCCGTCCGTGCGTCTCCTTTCTTGTCACCCTCCCGAAGTCACTGGCATCCTAGGCCCGCACGGTAGTAGGTGTTTTCCACCTCTTGCTCGCACGTAGCAACAGCGTGACCGCGCCGAAGCCCCTCTGAATGCCAATCGTCGCTCTTCGTCCTTGCCCAATGAACCAGGAGGTTGTGCCATAGTTGTCGCTATCCACCTCTGTGCCTCCACCGGCCTTGAGGGCCAATACTCATGCGGGTAGACATCAAACAGTGTCATTGCCACCATCGCCGATGTTCCGACCGGCCGCACTGGTCCGCTTCCTTCCCGCCGAAGCCAAGCCCGTGCTAACCAAAGCAGGGAGGCATCATACCTCTTTGTCTCCTTCCTCTTGTCCATGCAGCAGAGAGCACGCGCATTGCGCGATAAAAAACCATGGTCGTCCCTCCCTCTCTCTTTTTCTCATGCAATCCTTTCCTAGCGCCCTTTTCCTTCCTCTCCAAGAACCAAGGGCTATTATCCCTTAGCGCGCTGGGAACGTGAGACATTCGATAAGACAACGGCAAGCACGCCGTCATGCCCTTAGTCACTATGGCGAGCTTCTCTTCTCGATATATGCGTTACTCTTCATCAAAAGCCTTAATGACTCCTTTCCCGTACTCAATTCCATAGTTGGAGCTATGTGTAGTTGGGTTGTCGTCATCTTCTTCGTCTCTGGCAGACGCGCCCGTCCTTGGCTGTGTCTTCCCTATTCTGGTGAGTTCTTACTTCATTCTTTCATGTTACATTGTGTTCCACCATCCACTTGTGCAAACCCCTCAAGCTATTGCATGTTTCCTACAGTGGATTGTCGAGTTCGAGCCATCGCTTTCATTCCTAGACGTCGTGTAACATTTTGTTTTTCAGAGTTTTTTTAAAGCCTTTCAAATAAAACTCACCAATTGGATTTTCTAGAATTAATTAAAGATTAAAATAAAATTTTATGAATTGAAAGGATTTAATTTTGACTAATCTAAACTTTAATTATCATTGAAAGTATTTTATTTGGGTCCTTGTGCTTTAAGGAATTTCTCTGTATTTTCTAGAGTTTTTATGGGTTTATTTGTTATTTTTAAAAAGCTCAATTGATTTTCTCCTAATTTCTGAAAATAGAAAATCCCTAGAAATCGGCCTAGTCCGTCTCACTCGTTCCTACCACATGTCACGCATCCGCCCACCGCCTCGCCCTGCCGGATGCTGCTACATGTCGGTTGTCCATGCCTCTGCCTCGCTCGCACCACCACATCCGGTCGTCCACGTGTCGCCCTCACACACATCATATTCCTCGTGGTCTCTCGCCGCCGTCTCTGAGACAGAGTCCGTCTCGGTGTCCGTGTCGCCACCGCCTTGGACTCCGAGCCATGCACGCGTCAGACTCTCGACGTCCTCGTCTTTTATAACCACACTACCCTTCCTCGGTCCTCTCCAATCTCCCGAGCCGCCACATCTCTACGCCCGGGAGCCATCATTGCTTCTCTGTGCACCGTCGTTCTCGCCGAAACTGAGACCCATGTTGGTCACCGCCTCCACCATCGTCCGCTCCGGCCGTTGTGCGGTGCCGTCTTTGCCTCACCAATGTGACATTCCTAAGACAACGTTTTCTACTCGCTATGGATTGTATGAGTTCACAGTGATATCTTTTGGTTTAACTAATGCCCCCGCTTACTTCATGTATTTGATGAACAAGGTGTTTATGGAGTATTTAGACAAGTTCATTGTCGTGTTCATCGACAACATCTTGATCTACTCCAAGGATAAAAAAGAGCATGAAGAGCTCTTGAGGTTAGTGTTGCAGAAGCTCAGAGAGCATAAGTTGTATGCTAAGTTTAACAAGTGTGAATTCTGAATGAAGTTGCTTTTCTAGGCCATGTTATGTTGGGCGTTGCAGTTGATCCTAGAAAAGTTAAGGATGTCCTTAACTAGAAGTTGGCTACTACAATGCCACAAGTTAGGAATTTCCTTAGTGTGGCAGGATATTATCGTCGCTTCATTGAAGGGTTTTCCATTGTAGCCAGGCTACTTACGCAGTTATTAAAGAAATAAAAGAAGTATGTTTGGATGCTAGAGTGCAAAAAGAGTTTTCAGAAGTTAAAGGAATGTTTGACTACCGCCCCCATATTGGTATTGCCAGATATCAATATGGATTTTATGATTTATTGTGATGCTTCTCGTAAAGGTTTGGGATGTGTGTTGATGCAAGTTAGAAAAGCGGTAGCTTATGTGTCGCAACAGTTAAGGCCGCATTAAGAGACCTTAGCAGTCATAGTGCATGCTTTGAAAATTTGGCATCATTATCTCATGGGGAATCGTTGTGAGTTCTATATCGACCATAAGAGTCTGAAGTACATTTTCACTCAATCCTATCTTAACCTCAGGCAAAGGAGATAGTTGGAACTGATCAAGTATTATAATGTGAGAATTCATTATCATCCCGAAAAAGCCAATGTGGTAGCTGATGCGTTGAGCAGGAAGAATTACTGTAATACCGTGACAATCAAGGAGAGCCAGCCAGCTTTACATGAGGAATTTCGGAAGCTTAGTCTGGAATTGGTGGAAGAAGGATTTCAAGCTACCATGGAAGTCAAGCCAACATTGGATGATCAGATTCATCAAGCACAGGTTGATGATGTGGGTATTCGGAATACTAGGACTAACCTTAGCAAAGGGAAAGATTTAGGTTTTACTGAGGATGAACAAGGTACGTTATTATTCAAGGAGTGGTTGTGTGTGCCAGGTAAAAAGGAATTAAAGGAGTTACTCCTCAAGGAAGCTCATGAATCTTTATATTCGATTCATCTAGGCAGTACAAAGATGTATCAAGATGTAAAAGACAAGTACTGATGGCCTAAAATGAAATGAGAGATAGCTGAGTATGTTGCGCTTTATGATATGTGTCAGAGAGTTAAAGCTGATCATTAGTGACCGACAGGTTTGTTGCAACCATTAAGAATTCCCGAGTGGAAGTGGGGAGAAGTTGGTATGGATTTTATCACTAGATTACCTAAGACCAAGGAATGTTTTGCTTCCATATGGGTAATTGTGGATCGTTTGACAAAAGTTGTTCATTTCATTCCAGTCAAGACAACCTATGCTTGTGACAAGTTAGCAGATCTGTATGTCAAGGATTGTAAGTTTGCATGGTGTACCTAAAAAGATAGTATCAGATTGTGGATCGCAATTTACGTCAAGATTTTGGGAAAGTTTCCATGAAGCCATGGGTACTTATCTGAATTTCAGTACAGCTTACCATCCTCAGACAGATGGACAGACAAAGCGTGTGAATTAGATTCTGGAGAATATATTAAGAGCTTGTGTGCTAGATCATGGAGCTAAGTGGGACAGGTGTTTACCTTTTGCAGAGTTTTTCTACAACAACAATTATCAGGCTAGTCTGTAATTGTCACCATTTGAAGCTCTGTCTGATTAGTTTGTGACATTTCAATTTCAATTTCGCCATTGAGATGAAAGTGAGTGTTGGTTAGATATTTCCACTAGGTGCAAGAGGGGCTCTTTGACTAGGTGGTCAGCCTACTCGGCCGTGAAACCTTAGCGGGTGTAATTGGGTTGAGGTTGAGCATTCTAAAGGCCTTGTTGTGATTTTCTTTTACGTAGAAATGATCATATCGTGTGGGTAAAGTTGTGCAACCTCTGCAGAGTGTAAAACTATTTGAATTGCCATGTCCCCGGTTATGGACAATGCTTGGTGATTTCACATAAGTGGTAGATGTTTCATAAAAACATAGTTAAGTTAAGTTTCGAGAAGTGAATGGTTAGTTCACTAGGAGATCATCAGGTAGATGGTCGGTTCACCTATGGTTTACTCAATTCCTTTGAATTAGTTATTTATTACATGTTTCTAATGTTCGCTTTCAATCTATTTACCGTATTCACTTTAAATTATTGCTTTCTACAAAAATTACCTCTCAGCCATCATTTGGTAAGCCTTGCATACTATATTACATTTTTTGTTACAAACGACTTACTGAGTACTCTATATACTCACGGCTATATCTATACTAGCATAGTTGAAGAAGAACCATACTAGGCATAGGCATGTGAAGGAGGGTACTTCGATAACTTCTCGAAATAGGACTTCGCTCCCTAGTCGATTGCCTATAGACATGTCGAATGGCCACTTCGTCTTTGTTGTATTTTCGCTGCTTGTTCTATTCAACCATTCCAGTTGTTAAAGTGTAACTTGGCCATAAGATCGCAACTTTGATAAATAATTATATTTGAGTCTTTCTCTTAGTTATTCATGAGGGGTTGATATTTCATTTGTGTTTCTACTGTGTGCACTAGCTCGATCCTAGACTTCTGCAATATGCACAGAGCGTCTCTTAAGTACCTTTCAAGTATGGAATTAAGTCAAGTGCTAGTGGTATGTGACTATCCCAATGTGTTTCTTGAAAATTTGCCTAGAATGCCTCCTGACAGGGACATGGAGTTCGTAATCGAGTTGCTACCTAGAATTGCACCAATTTCAAAAAGACAATATAGATTGCTTGTGCATGAGTTGGATGAATTGAAGGAGCAACTTAAGGAGTAGCAAAATAAGCGGTTTATTAGACCCAAGGAACATTTTATTGGCTGAAACCAGTCGAAAACTGGTTTTACTAGTGACCTCGGGTTAAATCTTAAACCGGTTCCAAAAAATTTGGTTTGCATGAATTTGTTGTCAAATTTAGAAGAAATTTTTGCCAAAATTGTTTTCAAAATTTTCGGCCGATATTTTGAACCAAATTTTGGCTGATTTTCGGCGATAATCGTCTAGTTTGCATTTGAAACTCAAATTTCATTTGAACTTTTTGTCCTGAATTTCACCAACAAATTCTGATTTTCAGCCAAACCGGCCCTTCCAGCCCCTTTGGTTAAAAAAAAACCGATAAAAAACCTTGATTAGACCAAGTTCATTGTCTTGGGGGTCACTAGTGTTGTTCGTAAAGAAGAAGGATGGCAACTTGAGGATGTTTGTTGACTGCCAGTACTTGAATGAGGTAACTATCAAGAGCATGTACCGGTTGCGAAGGATTGATAATTTGTTCGACCAAATGAATGGAGCTCGAGTTATCTCCAAGATTGATCTGAGGTTGGGATATTTTCAACTTAAGATCATATCAGAGGACATCTAGAAGACATCCTTCATCACCTACTATGGACTCTATAAGTATACCATGATGTCTATCAGATTGACCAATGCTCCTACATACTTTATGAATCTCATGAATAAAGTATTTATGGAGTTTTTGGATAGATTTGTGGTGATTTTTATAGATAAATTCTTATATATTCAAGTAGTGAAGAAGAGCATGAGCATTATTTGAGATTAGTATTAGAGAAGCTCAGAGCACAAGTTGTATGTGAAATTTAGCAAGTGTGAGTTTTGGTTGAAGGATGTGGCATTCTTGGGTCATGTGTTGTCCGAAGGTGGAGTCGCGGTGGACCCAATTAAGGTTAGAGATGTGTTAGAATGGAAGCATTCCAAGACCATTACGGACGTCCGAAGTTTCTTTGAGTTTGGCTGGATATTACATCTAGTTTATTGAAAACTTCTTCAAAATTGGAAGGCCAATGACTCAGTTGATAAAGAAACAAAAGAAGTTTGAATGAACAATGGGATGTGAGGGAAGTTTCAAAAAATTGAAAACAAGGCTGACCATAGCCCCCGTGCTAGTTCTACTAGACATACACAAGAATTTTGACATTTATTGCGATGCATCACGGCATGGACTTGGGTGTGTGTTGATGCAAGAAGGCAAGATTGTGGCTTATGCCTCATGAAAATTAAGGCCTCATGAGGTAAATTATCCTACTCATGACTTAGAACTGGTAGCAGTGGTACATGTCTTAAAGATTTGGCGAAATTACCTTATTGGTAGGGGTGTAAATGGGTTGGGTTAATCCCGACCGATCCGGTACCGAATCCGGTCGGTACCGGATTCGGGAAGGGAATTTAGTATCCGGTCGGATTCGGATTCGGATTCGGATAATTCATGTCGGATTTGGATTCGGATTCGGGAGAGTTGTTATCCGACCGAATAGTATCGGTATTCGGATATCGGATAATTATCCGGTCGGATATCTGGTCGGATATTCGGTCGGATATCTGGGCGGATATTCGGTCGGATATCTGGGCGGATATTCGGTCGGATATCTGGTCGGATATTCGGTCGGATATCTGGTAAGAGCTAAGAATTCAGCTTTTATTTTGTAAGTATTTGTTTTTTTTGTCATGTTGGTTGGTTGAGGTGTGCAGTGTATAGAAAATTTTCCTGGTATGTTGATTCAGGTATTGCACTCTTCTTTTTGTAAATGTTTTTTTTATCTTTTTTCGTTACAAATTTGCTTCTAACTTAGTTTGATATATTAATTGGCGAATTGTAGGAAGAAGAAATAGCTAGTGATGACGAGCCTTTGTGTTCCTATTGTGGCTTGTATGAATTTACCACTTATGTATAATTTGTGTTCCTATTGTTCTCACTACTTTCTTCTTTTCTTCGTTTTGCTGAACCTTTTTGTTCCTATTGTTCCTATAATTAGTTTACAAAGTTTCTTGATGAGTATTGGTTTCACATTTTATATAAAACCAAGAGATCGTTGTAACTTTGTAAGCTTTTGGAACTAAAGTATAAGCTTTTGGAACTGTAATCATCCGTATTATCCGCCTATATTATCCGTTTCCGAGCCGAATCCGTTACATATCCATCCCGACGGCATCAGTATTCGAAACTCCGAATATTCGAATCCGTATTCAGATCCGGTCTTCTCAGTATTCGACCGAATCCGGAGAAAAAATGTGGGTTAGGATACGGTTTAAGCAATATCCGTCCGAATCCGATCCGTTTTCACCCCTACATATTGGTAATCATTGCAAAATATATACGGACCACAAGAGTTTGAAGTATATATTCGCCCAATTAGATCTAAACCTGAAATAAAGGAGATGGTTAGAATTGTTCAAGGATTATGATCTTGGCATCCATTATCACCCCGGAAAAGCCGATGCATTGAGCCAAAAATCCTATTGCAACACCGCCATGATCAAAGAAAGTCAACCGGAAATACATGAAAAAATTTTGCGAATCAACTTCAAGGTGGTAGAGGAAGTTTTTGCCATTGCATTGGAGGTGAAATCAACTCTAGAAGAATAGATTTGGACAACTCAAAGAGAAGGTAAGGATATCAGGAAAATCAAGGATAGCATGGAGAAGGGAGTGATTACAGAAATTTCTGAGGATGAACAAGGTACTATTTGATATAGGAAGCACTTTGTTGTGGCAAACAACAAAGCACTTAAAGGATTAATTCTTAGGGAGGTTCGTGAAAACACCCTATACCATATACCCTAGAAGCATGAAAATGTACCAGGACATGAAGCAAAGGTTTTGGTGGTCCAGGATGTAAAAAGTCATGGCAAAGTTTGTTGCTAGGTGTGACGTATGTCAAAGGGTAAAAGTTGAGCATCAAAACCCAGCAGGACTGCTGTAACCATTGCAAATACCCGAGTGGAAGTGGAACAAAATTGGCATAGATTTTATCACTGGATTGCCAAGTCACAAAAGGGACAAGATTTGACATGGGTTATACTGGATCAAAGTTAGCCAAGTTATATAGGTCCAGGATAGTATGTTTGAATAGAGTGCCAAAAAGAATGGTTTCATATAGTATGTTGCTCATTTTCACATCGTACTTTTTGAAGAGCTTGCAGATGGTTTTGGGGTACAAGTCTAGCTTTCAGTACAGCATGCAATCCACATATCAGGGGTCAAAACCAAGTGAGTGAATCAAATTTTGGAAGATATACTTCAGGCTTGTGTGCTATCCTATGGACCAAATTGGGTGAAATGTTTGTCATATGTTGAATTTTGTACAACAATAGTTATCAAGCAAGCTTGCAAATGCCACCTTTTTGAAGCCTTGTATGGGAGAAAGTGTAGGATACCTCTCAACTGGTTTGAGAATAGGGTAAGACAAGCGTTTGGTCCCATGTCCATAAAAAAGCCGAAGAGCAGGTTTGGTTGATAAGAACCTGATTGAAGGAAGCCTAGTCCAGACAAAAGAGCGATGCTAACCATCACTGTCAAGATTTAAGTTTTGAGCCAAATAATTATGTGTATTTGAAGGACACACCCCTTCGGGGCACTCAGCATTTTCAGGTCCGAGGAAAGTTGGCACCAAGATACATTGGATCGTATCAAATAGTCACAAGAAGGAAAGAAGTGTCATATCAATTGGAGCTATTGCCTAAGATTTTAGATGTGTATTATGTTTTCCATGTTTCTCAGCTAAAGAAGTGCTTGCGAGCTCCTACTGAGCAAACTCCATTGAAAAAGATCGAGTTGCAGCGAGATCTCACCTACCGGGAGCGCCTGATTCGGGTTTTAGAAGAAGCCGAGTGCCACACAAGGAGCATGAATATGAATATGTGCAAGGTATAGTGGACCAACCATACCGAAGATGAGGTGACATGGGAGAGTGAAGAACGCTTTAGAGCCAAGTTCCCGTATCATTTCCCAAGCTGTCCAAATCTTAGGGACGAGATTTTATGGTGGCAGGTCTGTAACATCCCAAATTCCTAAAATTGTTTTAATTAATTTCAAAATTATTGTTTCTTCATTTCCTTGTTTTTCTAAATTTTCTGCATTAAAGAGAAGGTTCTTCTTTTTAGTAGGTAAAAATGAAATTCTTTAATTAATTAAAACCTCACCAAGACCTACTAATAATTTTTAGAGTTCTAAATAGTCCAAGGCACCTTTCCAAAAAGTTTCACAATTTTTGGAGTTAGTTTCCTAATTTTAAAAATTGAAATCCTAATTTTAAAAATTGAAACTTGTTTTTTGGAATAAAGTGAATCGGTAAAAGAATTAGAAATTGACTTTTGTTCACATGTCGCATCCACTATAGTTGGCCCAACCCATTACTATTTTGGCCCTATTCTAGCCTGCTATCCATCCTCCGGCCGAGCCGCCTCCATCCTCTCTGATTTTCACTTCCTCCACGTCATTTGCATATTTCCGTGCATGCGCCTCACCTCTCGTCGCCCTCCTGAAGTCGTTGAAAGCCCAGGCCCACGCGGCAATAGTTATCTTCCACCTCTCGCCTTCATGTAGAGACAGTGTAGTCGTGCCTGGAACCACTTCACTTGCCCATCATCGCTCATCGCCGCTACCAGTGGACCCAGAGGTCGCGCTATAGTCGTTGTTGTCCAACTTAGTGCCTCCATTGCCCTCAAGGGCCAATAGCCGTGTGGGCAAACACGGAGCGGTGTCATCACTACCGTCACTTGTGTTCTGACTCGTGTTACACACCTCTGCTGCCTTCCTGCCCAAGCCAATCCCGCGCCAACCATCAAAGCGTGCAACATGTTCTATCGCATCGAAGTAGGGATGCATCATGCCTCTTTGATGCCTCCTACTTGTTTGTCCAGCAGAAAGCGCACGCATGACGTGACAACTCACTGTGACCATCCCTCCCTATCTCCTTTTCTTGCACAATCTCTTGGGTATAGAAAGTCATCTGTTTGTGCCTTAACCTTTCCTAGCTCACCCCTCGCCTTCCTCTCCAAGAACCAGGGCTCTTGTCCCTTGGCTCACTAGGAGTGTGAGATGTTTGTTAGGATGCTGGCGAGCATGCTGTCATGCCTACAGCTACTCTGATGAACTTCTCTTCTATACATGCATGTTACTCTTCATCGAAAGCCTTACTAACTCCTTTCCCGTACTCAATTCCACAGTTGGAGCCATGTGGGGTTGGGTCATTGTCGTCTTCTTTGTCTCCAGCAGACACGCCCATTCTAGGCCACCACATCTTCCCTATTCTGGTAAGCTCTTCCCCCCTTTCACGTCACCTTGCATTCCACCATCTACTTGTGCAAACCCCTCTACATGTTGCATATTTGCTATAGTGGATTCTCGAGTTCAAGTTGTCCTTTTCATTTCCGACCGCCATCACCATTTCTGCTCTCCCTCGTAGTCCGATGAGGCCCTGTTCGCCATCATCATCCATAGTAAGCAAGGAGTCTAACCTGCACCTTCTTGTAGCCTTCCTTTCACCGTAGCTCACCGCTATCATGAAGTTGTTCGCCATCGCCTCTGCTCACCGTTGCCCGGCCACCACTGTAGACCTCCGTCCTGTCGACCTCAAAGGTTGGTTCCTAGAGTCCCTAGGATGTTTCTACGTGGTTCACTTCCCCTACTAGTGCCCTCTCCTATGCCAACACTATTTTTCATCTTCGTGGTTTCATCATTGACCCCGCCTACCATTTTGCCGATTTCAACAGCCATTGGTCACGTCGTTCACCGCCAACAAGCGATGTCCGAGTCTGCCACTTCTCTGATCTCCTTATGCTATTTGCTCTCTCTTGTTCTCTCTCTATCAAGCAGGGCCGACTTGTTAGGTGCTCTTAAAAATAGGGTTAAGAATTGATGGGTGTGTCACCTAGGCCCAGCTTACAAGTTTTTGGGTAAAAGTTGTGTTAAGAATTATGTGTATGGCATGTATGGCCCACCTGTAAGGAAGATTTTGTAATTTTCAAAAAAATAGAAAAGTCTAACATGTGGGGCCCACAGTCAATGGTCAGATGCCAACCCCCTTCTTTCTTTTTTAGGATTCTTCAAGCTGAGCCAACTTCAAATGCTTATAATTTTTTGTTTGAACTCCAATTGAGTGAAACTTGTTTCTAAATTTATATAAAATCATGATCTTTCATAATCTAAAAAATATTGAAATTTCTCTCTTTTGATTTTATTTGGTATTTATTTGTGTTATTTGGCTTTTAACGATTAGATACCAATGTGACAAAAAATCTCTGACGCTTCTCCAGAACAAGACCAAGATTTCAACGAGCAAGGCAAGCACTTCGCTTTGACCATGTTGATATCATATTTTACTGTTATGTATGTTATGTTTCAAAATTATTATGCATGTGCGTAATTTCAGCAAAAATCGCTATATTGGTAAGGTTGCTAGTTATATCCAATTGTTGCATTGACTTGGTAGTTATATCCAATTGTTGCATTGACCCTATCTTGATAAATTGATACCCTCACTATTGTCACCATAGTATTGTTGTACAATGCTTATATATTTAGTTGTGGAATCTCTACATGAAGCGAATAGTTGATGCTTAAGCCATGCTCATATCGATACTTGTTGTGCTAGGTTGGAATTGGTCAAATTGTTTAAAAATAGGAAACACATATATTTTGGTACAGAGATGGTACCTCTATTATTTTTCTTAATTAATAAAACTATAAACATATTTTATACTTAGGCGAGTGATTCTTGAGATGGTGCGGTTAGGATGAGACTTTGGTTTGTGGTTGTCTCGTCCGGGTCATTAAGGACCAATTTATTGTACCATAGATCCAAGTATTTTCATATAACCACATGTGCCTCTATGGGGAGGGCTTAGCATAATAAGTTCCATGTTCTAGCAACCCAACTGCAGGTGGTAGATTGTAGGTGATTTGGGCTAGTGCGGGCATGGAGGTTAGGCATATTCGTAGAGGCCTTGCTGGTTCAAGCAAGGCTTACCAACACATTGTATGAGCCTTAGGATGTTGGTGGGGTACTCCCCATCTCAGGAAGGTATCAAAGCACAATTTCTGTTAGGACCGGTGATGTAAAAATTTCATTATAAACTCTCAAATTGAGTACCTATGGTATTGCGTGAGATGAAAAACATGGTGAGATGTTTATGTCATGTGAGTAAAACTTATACAACCTCTGCAATGTAAATCTATTTGCATAGCCATGTCCCTGGTTATGAATATCGCTTTGTTATATCCCACAATAAGTAGCTTTGTATTTGTAACATGGTTCCAGGAACGTATGGACGGGCGATCCATGCGTAGCTTGGTCGGGAAAGGGAATTTGCCACTATTTTGTTTTTAGGGCAGCAAACCTCTCATATAAATATGTTATTTATACTCTAGTATTATTTTCTTATCAAATTCAATTGCTCTTACAACTTTTCATTGTAATATGTTACTCTCTACTACAAATAAAAGCTAACTTTGTTCAAATTAAACTATAATAGACCATCATCTTTGTCTCAACTTGCATAATATAATAGTTTGCTAAAGTCTTGTAGGGTATAATTTTGTACTCACAATTGCTTGTGGAACACTATCGGACCGCAGGTTTTGGTGATAATGACGCCAGTTTCTAAGGTTTAATTCTAGTCAGTTACCTGCAGTTGGACTAAGGCATACTAGCTGGTTTTTGTTGCCTCTTTATCCTTATTTTCCGCTTCAAACTTTATGTCATATGAATAATTTGTCCGATCGCCCCTTTTGTTGTAAAACTAGTCGTGTAAGACTTAATTTCAATTGTTAGTCTGTTTTATTTATGAGATAATTGATTTTATGCCACTGAATAGCGTCCACTTCTACAAAATACCATTGAAAATACTCTCCCTATTATATGCCACTGAATAGCACCAAAATTCTATTATATGCTAGTACGTTTGCCCCTAGAAAAAGATGATTGTGCCCTCAGTTCAAATATGTCCCTATGATAAAAATTAAATATAGGTAAAATTGGCTTAGCTAAAAGTACTGAACTTTTTTTGGTGCATCATTAGGGTAGTGTTAAACTCAAATATAAAATTTTGTGAACTGACTCTTCCATTTGTTCCACTTTTGAAATTCAAATCCAAAATCAGCCTATTTGAGCTATTTTTTAAACTGGGACAAATTCACTGTATAAAAATGGAAAATTATATTTTTAGGGATATATATGACATCTTAGGAGCATGTGAGAATTTTCTATAATTTGTAAACCTCATTTAGGGTCTGTTTGTAAATAGTAGCCTTTATTAGCATTTAAATTAAAAATCTAAAAATTTTCTTCAAACAGTGCCTAGAAATTCTTTTCCTAGCTCATGGACATATTGGACAACACCCCTGTGAATTTTCATAATTGTTAGAGGTTGTTTGCTATTTTAAATAAATCCGGTCTTCGGTTTTTACTAGGGATATTTTGGTCTTTTTCAGAGTATAACGGTCGGCCCTGATGATCAACTAACGGTAGTGGCATATAATACAATTTTAGTGGTATTCAATGGCATATAATAAAGAGAGTGTTTTTCAATGGTATTTTGTAGAATCGGACGCTATTCAGCGATATATAATCAATTATCTCTAGAAAAAAATATCAACATACGTTCTTGGAATTTTTAGAATTATAGAACCATATATTGTTATATAATATTAACCATGCAAGTGCATATGTACATTAGAAATTCTCTCACTAATTGAGAGGGAAGAAATATTACCAAACATATGGTGAATCATGCATAATAGCTTGGAGTTAGAATCTAATTTGGTAAAGATTTGTCTCTTAAAATACATGGGAATATTTGGAAATAATCTGAGCTATTATTTTAACATGATAAGTGTATATAAACCTTTATGTGGGCACAACATTTGATATATGCTAAATCTATTGGTTTATATACATTTGGTGTGTTGTAGTATACTTCTTAAATGAAGCTGAAAAATTCAAAATCTCCATGTTATACAAGATTAACTGTGACTGGAGGGAGTTTGTATGAATGATTGTATCAATGTTTAAAATGACATTTATTTGTGACTGGAGGGAGTTTGTATGAATCATTGTATCCATGTTCAAAATGACACTTATTTGACATTACTAGGACAGTTTCATGTGCACAAAAACTGTAGATGATATACTATATATAAAGATGCATGGAGATATCTATCTGCTCAAAGTAGTTCTACTCATGAATGAGGCAAAAAGTTCATTATATGATAGTGTTATTTATTTAAGTTTAATTGGTGGTTGGTGCAAACATAAGCTCCTGTGTGCAGTGAATATACAATGTTAACAGAAACCGAAAGGACTCTTGACTCTCCGCTACTGATATATATCGATAATTATGCTTAAGATTGGCTCCATAGGCTAGACAATAGGGTTGAATACATTGGATCACACACACACACACAGATATATATATATATATATATATATATATATATATATATATATATATATATATATATATATATATATATATATATATATATATATATATATATATATATATATATATATATATATATATATATATATATATATATATATATATATATATATATATATATATATATATATATATATATATATATATATATATATATATATATATATATATATATATATATATATATATATATATATATATATATATATATATATATATATATATATATATATATATACATATATCGATTTATATCACTATCGACATCGTTCAAAAGTAATTACTGTTCAAAATTACTGTTCACAAAGTTTATTATTCTCAATTTTGATCAGGATCTTTCAGGTTGGCGAAACCGAAATTACAGCCGGAGGTTTAGTAATGTTTGTAAAAATCCTACTCGGTACTCATCATATGTTTCACTACTTTGCTTCAGAAGTAGCTAATCTTTCCCTAAGCATTCGTAGTTATCATCATATAGGATAAAATGTTTATCGTCACTCCAGGCAGTTCCACCCGAAGGGAACACTTCTCTATGGTCTCAAGTTTCCCTATAGCTAACTAGGCTCACCAGAGAATTACCAAAGAGTTTTCTCCTACAGAGTCCCTAGCATAAACATTCTTCCCATATGACAAAAACTCAAAAGATGCTTTTAAGAAGAACTACTTTATTTCCACAAACTAGTTTACATATGGTTTTCCCTTTCGGGAACACCGAGAGATTTACACAAAGATAGAAAAATATACCTTACACCAAAGTTTACAATACTTTTCTCTTGATGAATATAGTACAATGGCACTCTTACTAAGAGCTAGAGTGGAAGATGGTAGGAGGCTGTATGCTGGAAGGCTTCGATCTCCGATGCCTTTGTGTTGCCGATAGCACCTCCCTTTTATAGTCGCTGGAGGAGTCCATCCTTCCTTATTTAATTCATTTCTATAGTCTTAGGCAGTCTTCGCTGGCGCCTATTTTCTTTATGAGATGACATGAAGTGACTGCGGTTGTAGAAATTTGTGCTCATGTCTGACTCGTTCTCCGATAATTGATGTCCTCTGCGTGATATGCATAATTGATGGCGCATATACGTGGCACATAGACCTCTGTCTTTTTCTGTCGGTAAGGAATCCTTTGTGTCGGCAAGGAATCCTTCGTGTCGGCAAGGAATTATTGTTAGGGAATAATTCATAATATCTTTTGGCAGGATTCTATATTCTTTGGAATATATTTGTTTAATTCGGATTTTGCCCATGCCCTGCAATGTCCATAATGTCTTCATCTGTTAAAGATATTTCAAATTTTTCATCATATGACCTTTTCATATCTTCAAATCTTTCGTTTATTTCCTTCCTTATTTCTTTTAGAATTTCTTCTTTTATATCCTTTTTCCATAAGGGAGAAATTGCTTCAAATTTTTCATCTATTTTCCAATCTATATAAGATCCATCTAATGCATCTACTCCTTTAGTCAAGCATTCTTTATATGTGGGTTTCTTTGATGATTCTTCTCCTTCCTTTATATTTATGGAAGGAGATGAAACTGAGGATTTGGGTGATGGGATTGGAGCTTTCTTATTTCTGACCTTTTTGCATTTTTGAATATATTCTTTAGCCGCTGGCTCTATATAATAATTTATCCCCAAAATTTTTCTTGCTTGAGCTAGTGCTTCATCAGTATTTGCGTATTTCTTCCAAGATATTCCTCCTGTTAGCTTTGAATCTATCTTTTGAGCTACTATTTCTTCAAATGATATATAAATTCCTGGCATTCTTCCTTCAAACACTACATATAGGGGTTTTAATTCTATGAATTCAGGATTATCTAGAATAGGCATTGACTCATTAATCATATGAAAATATTCAGCAAGGCTGTTTAGAATTGATAGCATATATCCTTTTTCTTCACGCTTATTATTATATTGGTACCAGAAATTGTTTAATATGCATTCTTGCACTTCATCGATAATCACATGATCTTTTGGTTTGAATTTGTATGAATTCGGGGGAAATATTTTGAGCTTATTTTCAGTTCCAAAGCTGTAGAATTCATTCCCATTGTAATTCATCGATTTCTTCATACCTGCAAAATAGATGAACGTGATAATAGGTCAGGCAATTTGTTTTCCTTTCCCTTAATATGTTCAAATACAATTTTATAGCTATTTCCAGTAATTATATCTTCAAATAACACCCATCTTCTAGTAGAATTTTTCTTACTATTTATTTGATTATGGTATCTACAAACGGCTTCACAATCTGTTCTTACTGTGAATTCTTTGAAGCCTAAGTATAATCTGAAAGAGTTTATTGTATTAATTATTGCTAAAATTTCCCTATCAGTATTATTTACAGTTTTAAGCTTATAACTTCCTGAAGCATATCTACATTTTTTTCTTCTGTTTTTGATAAAAATTTATTAGGTTTTTGCTTTAATATTGCTCCCCATCCTATCTGAGAAGCATCGGTTTCAATAATGAAATAGTTATCATCAAGAGGTAATTCTAGAGGTTTCAAATCTCTAACCTTCTCCTTTATTAATTTTACTAATTTAACATCTTCAGAATTAAAATACTTTTGGCCATTTTTCCTTAACTTAGCATATAGAGGGCCAGCTAGTTTTGCTAGATTTTCAATGTAATTCCTGGCATAATTTATAATTCCTAAAAATTGCTGTAGTATCTTTCTATCATTCATTGCATCAGGAAATTGTAAAATCTTTTTCGCTATATGATCTTGTAAATAAATTTTTCCTTCTCCTATTTCATGACCTAGAAAATTAATTTTCTCTTTGTAGATTTCCATTTTCTTTTTGGATAATATTAATCCATTTTGTTCTACCTTCCTAAAAAATACTTCTAGGTGAGCAATATGTTCTTTATATGTTTTTGAAAATATTAACAGGTCATCTATATAAACTAATATAAATTCTTGATTTTTATTAAATATGTTTTGCATCTTTCTTTGAAATAATGCTGGTGCGTTTTTTAACCCTAAGGGCATAACAAGCCATTCGAAATGTCCCTGAGGGCATGTGAATGCTGTCCATTCTATAGATTCTTCTGCCATCTTTAGTTGCTAAAACCCAGCTTTTAAATTAATTTAGAAAAATACCTACTTCCTTGTATCATGTTAATCCATTCTTGTTTATTTGGAATATTATAGGCATCATCTATAGTATTATCGTTTAGTCTTTTATAATTAATTACCATTCTTGACTTGCCTCTAACTATTTCAGAATGATTTCTAACAATAAAAGCAGCAGACCTATGAGGACTTCTACTTTCTCTTATGGCTCCTAATTTTAGTAGTTCTTCTATGTGCATCTTAAATTCTTCTATATCTTTTGGAGTGGCTTCTATGGGACATGTTTTAATTATATGTTCTAGATTTATTATGTTGATTTTACAGACAATAGAATTTTTATCCCAATGTTTCATAGGTATTTCTCCAATTATTTGAATATCTTCTAGTCTTTGGACTATCTTTTGTATGTCATTTTTGGATTTTATATCTCTATACCAATTGGGTGCAAAGGATTGTAATCCTATACATTCTATGTATGAGTTGGATATATAATATTCTTCTATGTTTTCACTAATCTCATCTATTTGTGTTTCAGTTATTGTGTTGGTATTCTGGCCATCTATGTTTGAACTTCGAGGTGTCTCACCACGCTTTCACACTTCTGAAATATAAGGAACATTATCTTGATATGGAATAAATGTAACACCAAGTTCATGTATAATTGTGGTCTGTACTGATTGTTGTAAAAATCTTAGACCAATTATCATTTCATCATTTATCATGGATAAATCTCTTATTGTAATTTTATCTATTGTATATTTTGTACCATTTATGTACATTTCAATATTATAGGCAAGTTGATTATGGATCTTTTTAATCCCTGACATATCTGTAGATATTTCTGCCTTACTATCTTCTATTGTGTGAACTATATCAGGACATTTTATAAAATATTTATCATGAATAAGATTTTTAGTGCATCCTGTATCTACTAATGCTAGTAATTTGTAGGAGATATTTGGTTTTAATTTTATTTTTACTGGGATTCTTATTCATAATATATCTTTAAAAGTTAACTTGACTATATATTTATTTCTAAAATTAGTTATAGCATCTTTTAACTGAATCATTTTGGTCCCTTTGTTTTCTTTTGAAATTATGGCTTGCTCTTTAAATTCAGTGTTTTCTATGACTTTTTCTTCTTGAGGTCCTTTAGAGTCTAATTGATATTTAAGCTCTTCTAATTCTACTTCTAGTTTATTCATCCTATTTTCTAATATTCTAAGTCTACTAGATAATATTCTTTCATCTGATTCTAATTCTATTTCCTTTCGTCAACTATGTCCTTTTGCTTTTAGACATTCTGAACAGGCTTGCTTTAGACATAGATTGCAGGTTGCTCTATTTTCTTGGCTAGGGTAATATATAAAAAATGTGCATTTTATATTATAGTCACCTTTTCCTTTAATCCAATCATGTTCGCAAATTGTTTGATTCATCATTTCTATTTTTAAACCAGCTAACTCATCTATTAGGTCTATTTCTTCGTTACTTGATTCATATTCATCATCATTGGCTTCAATTTCTTCTGTTTCTATTATTGAATATATTGACTCATCGTCTTTAATTTCATCATCACATACCAATATGTTTTCATTTACACTATCTATTATCAAGACCCTTTCTTGCTCTTCATATTTACTAGAATATCTTTTCTGATCTTTATTAGGACAAGTTTTGCTTAAATGATCTGGCGAGTTACATATAAAACATCTGTATGTTTTATCATAATTCTTTCTGGGATTATAGCGCCTTACGTTTCTTTTATGTAAATATGACACTTTGTTATCTGATTTTCTCAGGAAATATCTTCTTTTTGTTTTGTATTTATTATATCCTATATTTTGAGGCTTATGATACCTTCTGCTTTTGGGCTTATCTTCTCCATATGTCAATGGTATTTGAACTATTTTATTACAAAAATTATAATCTGCATATTTCATATATCTTTGAGCTTGTATGTTTATGCATATTTTCCTTAATTGCTTAAACACAAAAGTTATAGCTTGAGATATATTAATAACTGCTCCTGCAGTCTCCTTTTTATATTCATCAAATATCATGCTTCCTAAGGGATCGGGTAATTTATTAAAATATCTTTCTACTATACCTTTATTATATCCTTGTTTTGCAGTAGTGGCATTGTACAGATAATGCTGTGAAAATTCTTTTATTCCTTTCCAGCTTGTCAGCGTTAGTTTCTCTATTTCTCTTAGCCTTTCATTCTGCAGTGATGTATATCCCATTTCTGGATCTTCTACTATAATAATATTTGATATTATATTGGCAAAGTTATGAGGGTTGTTTCCTGCTCTTTTTAATTCTTCATAGGGATTAGGATTCTTTTCTACCCATTGTTCCCATAAAACTTTCACAGATTCACCTAGGAATGTTTCTAAATATGTTTCAACTTTATTTCCAATATTATGCTGGTTTTGTATGAATTTTTGTACTATCAGGCCTTTCCATATGCTTACGATATTTGGCCAATCTATAGGATCATGTGCAGCCAAGTTTAATCTCGCACCATCACTTCATTATTTTGAAATTTGACACCCTTTCAAATTCTCTTCTCTTAGTTCCCATATACCTATATTGTCCAGGGATATAATTGTATGAATAATCTTCTTTTTCAGGAGGCCATGCGCCTGCTATTCTAGTTTGTCTTTCCTTTTCTCCTTCATTTTTTACAGAACTTTCTCCATACCTTCTTTTCTTACTACCTCCTAAGTCTACCTCTATTGCTTCCATTGCATTGTCTAAGTTGTATAGGCCTATCTCATCTAGAGAATCTATAAAATCATTATACTGTTCTGCATTATCTATAGTTTCTTCTTCATTGCCTAATAATTCTAATTCTTCATCATAACTTTCTAATAACAATTTATCATTTTCTTCCCATTGTGCTTCTTCAGTTATTATCTGTTTTTCTTTGGTATCTTTGCTGTCTATTCTTTCTTTATTCTCAGGCTGCTTCGTATCATCCCTTTGTACCTTTGGACTATTTATAACTAAATCTTTATCTCTTTTCAACTTTTTTAATCTAAATAATTCTCTGTGAAAATAGGTTTCTTTGTCTCTTAACATAAGCCATTCACTTTTCATAGTATTGTTATATTCTTCAGATATGTCCTTTAACTTGTCTTCGCAATATTTTATTTCACTGTCTAGATCTAATTTTTCCATAAATTCAGATACACTATGCCTTCTATTATCTTCAATATCTTGTTCTGATATTTCTGAATCTAAATCATCTAAAGCTCTTGACTTATAGTTTATAAATCTAATACTAGTATTTCCTTTGTTATTTTGATAGCTTATGTAGTCTTAAGATTGCTTCAAAACTTTGTCTTCTATTAGATTACTTATATTCCACTCTTCTCCAGCTCGTTCATCTGCTAAATTTTATTCCCTTTGATTGCATACTTTCTATTACATCATTGACATTTACTTTGTATTTAGTTCTACTTTTGTTCGTTAATCTTCCTATAAATTCTATGCTTACTAATAAATTTGTTCCTTTAAAATCCTCATAACCCTTGGTTTGGAAACCAAAACTCATTTTTTCTATAAACTCTTTTATAGGCATTATTAAGTCTGGAGCTATATAGGTTATCAAGTTATTTTCATTCATATCTCCTTCTAAAAAGCCTAATGCTGCTTTATTTACTGTGTTCCATCTTTTATCTAAAAGAGTTATTAGGACCTTTGCTCCTAATTTCTTTCTAGTCATTCCTTTGACGCCTATAATATACATTCCTTGATGAATATATTTGTAGCCTGAATATTTTAATCCACTTTCAAATTGTTTGCTCACAATTCTTAATTCTACAGGTTGTGTTAAAACACTTAATTCCACTTCTCTAGATATTCTGTATAATCCTGTCCTGCTTTCAAACATACCCATATGATATATCTGTTGTGGTTTTAACTTTCTTAAAGTATCTTTTTGATATCTTTCTAAATCTCTTTCCAAGTCTATGACCTCTTCTAAATTATCAATATCTTCACTTTTGCCTTTTAATTTATCCATTAGAGTTAAGGGCCTATTGTCTGTATTAACTAACTGGAGTCCCTTACAGAGGCTTTTAGATATGTCCATTTTTCTGAGTTTAATGATCTAGTGGAAGAAATTATACCTGAAGAGGCTAGAACTATTTCTTTGCTTCTTTCTTCTGCGTCAATTTTATTCAGAATCTGGACTAACAATTGAAGGATAGTATTATTTTATCTTATTATTACTTTAGAATCCTCTTTGGATGATTCGTAGCTTGAAAATCCAACAGGGTGTTCAAGATATTTTTCTGTTTCCTTTAATGCTTTATTATATTCTGTCATATAACTTAAGAAAGAACCAGGAGTTTAACTTCTTCTATTAATTTTTTAATATTAACAACTTCTTGGTCTAGATATTTAAGTTCCTCTGCTATCTTTATGACTTCTTTGTTACCAACCTTGCTAGGACTGGGTAAAGAGCTCAATTTAGTAGCAATATCTTCTTTAATATAGTCACTATTTTTACTAATCTTAATCTGTTGTACTTTACTTTCTTCTAAATTCTGTAATATTATATTTGTATTATTGTTTATAAGAGAATATTTTTCTACCAACTGGTTATGCTCCCTGTGTAACCTTTCCAATTTAAAGTCTAATTCGTCCTGTCTTCTGCCCCAAGTTATATAAAAATTATGCAGGAGATCAACAAGCAAATTTAACTGGCTATTGGAAGTATGCTAGCTATGTTCTTCAGAAGGGTTTATTCTACACCTTATATTAGTATGATCTTTGGTATTAACGGTTTTACTAGTGCTAACTTCTAAATTTAAATATTTTAGTTTTTCAATGATGACAACCTTGCTCTGATACCACTAATTTTAAATTCTGATTTATATCACTATGATACCAGTAAATTCTGATTTATATCACTAATTTTAAATTCTGATTTATATCACTATGATACCAGTAAATTCTGATTTATATCACTATCGATTACTGTTCAAAAGTAATTACTGTTCACAAAGTTTATTATTCTCAATTTTGATCAGGATCTTTCAGGTTGGTGAAACCGAAATTACAGCCGTAGTTATATATACATATATATATATATACATATATATATATATACATATACGTATATACATATATACATATACGTATATATATATATACATATACGTATATACATATATATATATATATATATATATATATATATATATATATATATATATATATATATATATATATATATATATATATATATATATATATATATATACATATATGTATACATATATGTATATATATATATATATATATATGTATATATATATATATATATATATATATGTACATATACGTATATATATATATATATATATATATATACGTATATATATATATATATATATACATATATACATATACGTATATACATATATACATATACGTATATACATATATACATATATATATATATATATACATATATATATATATATGTATATATACATATATATATATATATATATATATATATGTATATATATATATATATATATATATATATATATATATATATATATATATATATATATATATATATATATATATATATATATATATATATATATATATATATATATATATATATACATATATATATATATATACATATACATATACATATATATATATATACATATATATATATATATATATATATATATATATATATATATATATATATATATATATATATATATATATATATATATATATATATATATATATATATATATATATATATATATATATATATATATATATATATATGATGAGTGTTTCATGCACCCAGTGCCTAGGCATCCATATCAATACCGTTGATTTGCTTTGGGATTCATAACGTTTGATGTAGGTATCTTCATATACCCATAAAAAAGTATATTTGAGATGTCAAACTTCGAAAAAATTAAATTCAACTTCAGTTTAATTAGTTTGAGCTATTTTTGTGGTATATACTCACTGTAGTCGCATTGAATTCGAAAGTAGTTCAAACTAGTTTGAACTGAGTTCGAAACTTACTTACCATAAATATATCAAAGGTATAAAACATTTTCATACCCAAACTCAAAAAAATTATCAACCATACACGTGTATCGAATCGGTTCTTGATGTGGGTGCCTAGGCACCCAAGTGCCTTATGTAATTTTCATATATATATATATATATATATATATATATATATATATATACATATATATATATACACACATATATATATATATATATATATACATACATATACATATACATATATATATATATATATATATATATATATATACATATATATACATAATTCTAGCAAAATTGTGATGTCAAAATATATATGGATCTCGAATTATAATTTTTTAAAAAATTACTTTAAAAATTTAAACAAATTCAAAATTAAGTATTCAAATAAAAGTTCATTGTTGAGGAAATCAAATCATCTTGAACCATGTGGATCTTTGCAAGCATTACGATTTTGATGACACGTATAGATAAAAGCAATAAAAATATGATAACAGTAAATCAAGCAAAAAATATTTTTCGCATTAGATGGTATATTCAGGCCTTGTTTGGGAGGAAGGGGCTAAACTTTAGCCCTGAGCTAAAGTTTAGCCCACTCAAATGAAGGGGCTAAAGTTTAGCCCTTAGGGTGTTTGGGAATGGGGCTAAAGTTTAGCACCTGTTGTTGAAAATGTCAATTTTACCCCTGCATTGCATGCTGGTCCGCGCTTGCATGTAGCCTCCTCTCCTCTCTTTTTCTCTTTTTTCGCGAGGGGCAACCGGGGAAAGAGAGACCGGGACCAATTTTAGCCCTCTTTAGCACCTCTTGGAGGGGCTAATGGATTTAGGGGGGGCTAAATTTTAGTCCATCCAGTTTAGCCCTCCTGTTTGGCAAGAAGAGGCTAAAATCTGGCTAAAATGGGGGGGCTAAAGTTTAGCCCCCCCTCCCAAACGGGGCCTCAATCTGTATGTAAAAGATCTGATATCATGTGCAGAGTAGGATCCACATTAGCAGTAATACCTTGATATTTTAATTTTCTTTTCTAATAATATCTATTTTCAAATCTAAGTAATCTAAGTTTTTATAACAATATTTTATAAACTAGCCTGTGCGTATGCACGGGTTGGCGACAAGTTAACAACTAATTGCTCCCTAATTACTAAGGAAAATAATTTGCATGCAAGAACTATCACCGTATAAAAAAGAGTCGCAGAGAAGATGCTTAGAACAGGATCTGCACCCTTCGAAGTTCTAAGTAGTTGCTCTGAATCCGTGCACCATGGGGCGACTACTTACTATCTCTTCAATGAATCAAAGCAGCCTTTTCAATTCTGAAACTCCATGAAAGGTACGAGGTTAGTGAAAAGCTATGGGCCTGGCTATTTACAGATTTTGTATTTTTTGTACGAATATTTTATTTTTTATTTGAAATTATAGAAATATATCTGTGGCAACATTTTTTACATAAATAGGTTCCAATCGCCCAACGGGAGGGCGACTGGAGCTCTGTCGTGTCGCCCCCCATTATACGACTGGAGCCTATTTATATCAAAAATATTGTCATGGATATATTTATATAATTTAAAATAAAAAAATAGATTATTCGTATAAAAAAATTTATACAGATTTTGGAGGCTGGAAGGTGCATCTCCCGTGGACAAGTGAACCTTTGGTTTGATTCACCTTGTTTCCTTGTTGGGACGGAACAATCGACAGTGTAAGATAATTCATAGCTCAGAGGTCACACACGCCACAGCAACCAGAGCAATCCACGGGGGACTGAAAAGGGTATTTTAGGAATAATGTTTTGCTCCGAATCCTAGCCTACATGTAAGTATAACGACTGGTGCTAAATATTAATTTATGCAATAAGTGTTTTTTTTTTGCTTTTTTGCATCATTTTTGCCGGATACAACCCAAGTGAAGATTACAACATAACCAGCCAACCGAAGAATAGCGGACCTATTTTTTTTTTGGCTTTGGTTTATACTTTTTAGCTGTGATTTATAATTTTAAACTGTTTGTCAGAGAGAGTACAAAGTAATAGAAATTTATGTACGATTTTAGCTGATATAAATAAAACTGTTATAATATATACTATAATTAATTTATAGACCTATCTTTAAAATATATTTTATTTAAAAGTTATTATAAAAAAATTAAAAAATAGATTTTAGAAACCGAAAAGAAAAGTGGCAGGTGTGACACTCTTGGCCGAGCGTTAGCGTGTTGGGCGCAGGCGCCAACAGTTGGAGCATCAGTCGCCATGCTTGGTTCGCTTGAGCTATATCATCTGCGCTAAGCTAGTAGGAATTGAATATGCACATCGAGCGAAGAATTTTTTTTTCTGCACTAGACTAATCAAGGACAGAGCTAACTCTCTTTGTCCAAGTTTATAAAACATATTCTTTTTAGTACATAGATCAAAAAGATAGTAAAAAAAAGTTAGATTACCCTTAATTATTATCTCTAAGCACTATATTCAATCTATGCACTTAGAAAATTACAAATAAAGCTATTATTTATTAGGGATATAAAGGAAATATCGTACTAATTTTGAATTGAAACATAAATACATCTTAAGTTGATTGCACTAGCCAGTTTTTTCTCTCATCTCAAATAAAAGAAGGAAAAAGTACATCTATGATCCTTAACTCTTTTTGTTATTTATTTTATGTCACTCATATGCAATGCCGTTTAGTACACATCTGTCAACTAACAAAATCATGCAAATCACATCCCTAGATAGGTATGAAGGACGGTTTTGCCATGTTGACTACCACATCATCATTTGACTCCATGTTAGTTGCCAACACTCGAGAGAAGAGAAGAAAAGGAAAGAATATAAATATGGAGGCAGGAAAGTAAAAAAAGAGGAGAGAGATGATGAAGAGGATGTATGGCTGACAAGTGGGGTTGAGGTGATGATGGCAACCAATGTGATGAAAATTGCACATGATAAATGTCTAGGAACATGATTTGTATGATTTTGACATTTGAGGAATGGATTTTAAACAGTATTAGAGATGAGAGACAAAAATTAGACTAAAAAAAGTGTTGACGGAGCATGGATGAACTTTCTTAGGAAAAGTATATTACATAACCTTTGTGATATGTTGAACAGAGATTCTATCAGTATCAACTCCACAACACAAATGAGATCTTCTAGAAACTAAAACAAATTACAAATTACCTTGTTTTAATTTGTAATTTGTTTTAGTTTCTAGAAGATGACCCTCTCACTATACCCAACATGCAAATTTGTGCACTAAACTAGAGACCGCACGAACAGCTCCGTGTTCTTGACGTTGTTTCCCTTGCAATTATTAGAAAAAAAAAAGAAACTGCAAACGTTAAATATAGATTAATATGTACTCCACCAACCAAATCTCTCTTTAAAGACACACTAACAAAAGGATGCAGGAAAAGAAGAACAGAAGAGCACAAGGTAAACAAAAAATAATGCAGTTAGATTGTAAGGCGCTATCACGTGACGCTCTTGTTGGACTTTCATTGCCATGACAAAAACCTCGAGTCGAGAGGTACACTGGAACAGCTCCATTCGTCCGTCACCACCACTTGCTACCTTACACTTCAGGACGGTTGCCCTCGAAGTCTCAACAATGGCCATAAACTAATTAATCATGCCCATGATGGTACCATAATTAGCTTCAACGGTCCAACTAGGACCCAGGAAGGGCCTTTCAATGCGATTTAGCACACATAATATTATATAGCAATCTCTTTACTTAAAAGATCTGTACCTCCCTCCAGCCCTGCATGTACTTCGGTGCACCAGGACTACAGATTTCATATAGACTTCCTATGAGGCATATCAAATTAGAAATACTCCGTATATCAAAGTTGGGGGAGTTCTCCGCTCCTCGCCTGTGCCACGTGCTCCCTGTGCGCTGCTGCTTCGACGCGTGTGCGCCGCTACGTTCGGTCGTTCTCACGCCGGTTTCGTTCGCTGGTTAGCACGCTGCGTGTTCGCGTTTACCTCGCGCTTGCCTTCGAGAACAGGGTGACGCACCTGCAGGAGTTCTCGGGCCATGCGGACTTTTCGACGCCATTCATTTGCCTTTGGGCCAGCACAGTAGCGTCCGTTCGCTTCGTCTTCTCGGTTCTTCTTCCGCCGCCGGCGTTTCTTCGTTTCTTTGCTTCATCTCTGATCCTCGCTTTCTGCGCCTCGCTTGCATCCGTTGGTCTGCAGTTTGTTCGTCCCTTCAGCTTTTTAGGTCTGCGCTTTTGCCCAAGGTATTCTTCCCTTCTTCCTTCTTTTTTCGCGATTTGTGCAACGGTAGCTCAGTGCTTTCTTATCTCCTCATATACGATCTACATTCGCGTTTTTTCCCCTTCCCATTTGTTGTTTTGTTTCGTTACACATACTTGTTTTTCAGGGTAGTTTGTTACATACTTCTCTTGAAGCTTTTTTTAGGGTTTAGTTCATGTATTGCATTTCTTTCTTGACGGTTTGTACAACGGTACCTCAGTGCTTTTAGGTATTACTACTGATATTTTCCTACTGATATTTTCCCAGTATTCATACATTTTTGTTCCTGCGATTTTTCCCCTTTCACATTTGTTGTTTTGTTTTGTTAGATACTTGTTTTCAGGATGTTCTACACATTTTACTGCGCTATTGTATAGAGCATTGTTTATTTTTATTTGTTCCTCGACTTTTTCTCCTGTTTTTTACAGTGCTCCTTTACTTACTACTACAGTTAATCACAAATTTGTGTTGTGTGCTATTCCTATTCTAATGGTTGCAATTTTATTGTTCTATGCAGAGGTGCTTCTACGTACTTCATCATATTGTTCTCTAAAGCTGTCTCTATGTTTACCTACTTGTAAGGTGCTTCTCCTGGATAACTTTGTGTATTGCATTAGTTATAAACCAGTGCTTCGTTTCCCGCATTTACAAGGTGCGTACATACTTTGGCATGCTTATGTTGTTTGTATGCTGTTTATTTTCGCCGATATGATTTGCACAGCTCTTTTTCGTACTACGCTACTGAATTATGTCAACTGCTTAGCCATACTTGTTTTGTTTTTGTGTTATTCATTCTTGCTAAGGTTTGTTGTACACATCTTGCTGCGCTATTGTGTAAAGCATTGATTGTTTTTACTTGTTCTTGAAGTTTTTCTTTTGTTTTTTACGGTGCTTCTTTGCTTACTATTACAGTTAATCACAGATTTGTGTTGTATGCTTCCTATTCTAATTCTTGCATTTTTTTGTTCTATACAGAGGTGCTTCTACGTACTTCACCATACTGTTCTGTAAAGCTGTCTCTATGTTTGCCTACTTCTAAGGTGTTTCTCCTGGATAACTTCGTGTATTGCATTAGTTATAAAGCAGTGCTTCGTCTCCCGCATTTACAAGGTGCTCCTGGATAACTTCGTGTATTGCATTAGTTATAAAGCAGTGCTTCATCTCCCGCATTTACAAGGTGCCTCTGTTACCTTCTACCGCGTTTATTTCATAATTCTTATTTCGGTACCGTTATTGTCTGTTTCTACATATTTTACCATGAATTATGTGAGGTTGTTACGCATATCTGTTTTGTTTTTTTCTTGCTCATTCTTCCCAGAAATTGTTCTACATACCTTACTCCGCAGTTGTATGAAGCATTGTTTATTTTTATCTATTCTTCAAGTTCTTCTCTTGCTTTTACGATTGCTTGTTTACTTACTATTACGCTTAATCACAAATTTGTTTTACATGTTGTTCCTATTCTAATGGTTCTGTTACTTTTTGCCACATTTATTTAGTACTTGTTATTCCACTATCGTTATTGCTTGTTCCCACATGCTTTATCATACCTGTGCTATTTGTATGTTATTTATTCTTCCCCATATGATTTGCACAGAATCTTTTCCTGCTACCCTACCGAATTATGTTACTTAATATGGTTCACTTGCTGTGTTATGAAGCATTGTTTATTTTTATCTATTCCTCAAGTTCTTCTCTTGCTTTTTACAATGCTTCTTTACTTACTATTACAGTTAATCACAAATTTGTTTTACATGCTGCTCCTATTCTAATGGTTCTGTTACTTTTTGCCACATTTATTTAGTACTTGTTATTCCACTATCGTTATTGCTTGTTCCCACATACTTTATCATGCCCGTGTTATTTGTATGCTATTTATTCTTCCCATATGATTTGCACGAATTTTTCCTGCTACCCTCTTGAATTATGTTACTTAATATGGTTCACTTGTTGTGTTTATTTTGCACACATATCACATATTTCTGATGCTTTTCATACTATGCAGCCTGCAGTTAACCACATATTTGTGTTCTGTGCTGTTCTTATTCTAATGCTTGCATTCTTTTTTATTCTATGCAGACGTGCCTCTACATACTTTACCGTACTGTTGTATAAAACTGTCTATACTTTTGTCTTCTTCTAAGCTGCTTCGCCTGAATACCTTGGTGCATTGCGTTACTTATAAAGCGAGTTTGCCTCCGTGTTTACAAGGTGCTTCATACCTTTACCACGCTTATTTACTAATTTTGTTCCGCTATTCTTATTGCTTCTTTCCACATACTTTATCATACTTGTGTTATTCCTATGCTGTTTATTCTTGCCAGTATGATTTGCGCAGGGTTTTTCCATACTACTATGCTGAGTTATGTTACCTAATATGGTTCACTTACGATATCTATTTGTTCTTATGCTGTTTGTTCTTGCCAATATGATTTGCGCAGGCTTTTCCTATTTCTTTGTGCTAAGTTATGTTACCTAATATGGTTCACTTACTGTACCTGTTTCGCACACATATCGCATATTTCTGATGTTGCTCGTACTACATAGCGGTGCTTAGTCATGCTTGTTTTATTTTTGTATTACTCATTCTTGTCGATATGACTTACACTATTTTTTAACTGCATTTCGCACTAAAACTATCTTCATCCCATCGTCTTTGAGTTATGTTACTTAGTGTGGTTCACTTACCATACCTGTTTTGTACACACGTTGCATATTTCTGATGCTCCTCATACTACAAAGCAATGCTTAGTCATGCTTTCCTTTTTGTATTGCTCATTCTTGTCGATATGATTTGTCTTTGTTTTTACAGATTTTTCGTAAAACTATCTACTTTTCCCTATTTCTAAAGTACTTCTTTCCCTTTTACAGAATTGTTTGCTTACTACTACGATTTAGCGCAGGTTTTATTCCTTTTTTCTGTTTCTACTCTAATGCTTCCATTTTTTGGCCCTATGTACAACTGTCATCCATATCTTCATCGCTTCATCAGAAGACACATTTTCTGTCCTTACAACGGTTTTGTTTACAGTGTTTTCAACCATTTCGTATCCTCTTTTTCAGCACTAGTCCGACAACTATATTCTTCGTCTTTTAGTTCTTACTATTTAGTATTATGGATTCATCAACCTCTGCTAAAGTCCACCGTGAAGAAATTCTACGTGGAAAACAATTGGTTTATCCAGTAGTTTCAACCGAGCCTTCTAGCTATCCTTTGTCTACCCTCTTCCGCCAATGCTTCCGAGACAACATCTCGACACTCTTCCCATGGAAACGTCAACATGGTTACTTACAATTTTATACCTATTTTTTCTCTTTTCGAGTGCTTGTCGCTCATAATCCTTTTTTACCGTTCTTCCCCGCCTCTATACATAATAGGAAACCATTTCTCTCCATTGATTAGCTCAGCTGAGGCAACTAATAATAGGAAAAAAAGAAGGCTATCCAATTTGCTTCGCAACGCTAATAGAACAGGTGCCTTCTTTTCGTTCTCTCTTTCCAGATTATTCTTCTGTTTTGTATTTTCCATTCACTTCCGCTTATAAAATCTGATGCATATTTTTTTCCATACTTGTTCCTTTTTTTAAGATTTTCCCTGCTTTCTTTACTGTACCGTTATTTTCGATTATAACCATTTGAGCATAGTTTTTTTCATATTTTCTACTGCATTTCTTTCACATTTCAGGTAGCATACCGTCTTTTAGTAAAGTTTTATTTAGAGAAGCAAGTGCTTCCCTTTTGAGGGAACAAATTCCTTCGCTAAAAGGTTCGCTTCAGCAGTACGCTCTTATTTTTTTCCCTCTGTCGTTTTTGTGCCACTTTTTCTTCGTATCTTTCATGTCGCTATTCCATTTGTTTATTCTTCTTTTTTCAGTACACCTTTTTCTACATTATTTCAGCTATGTATGTAGATCGATCATACTATGGTGGTCCAGATTACGAATGTAGTAAATGTGGTGCTATTTTTTGGTTTCAAGAAAGATCTCAGCATAGGAGTTCTTCTAGGCATCAACAGATTGTTTATAATAAATGTTGTCGAAGTGGAAAAGTTTCTCTTCCACCGCATAAAGAATTCCGCACCCACTATGTGAACTTATTGGTTTCAACAAAGGTCCTCGCTCAAATGAATTTATGCGTTTAATACGCAACTACAATTCCTTGTTTGCATTCACCTCCTTGGGCGTAGATGTTGATAAAACTATTAATACTGGTGGAGGTCCTTATGTTTTTCGTATAAATGGTGTCGTTCATCATCGTATTGGTTCATTACTTCCCGCACCAGGCCGAAGGCCCCAATATGCTCAACTATATATTTATGATACGTTCAACGAAATCGGGAACAGTTGTCGTGTTAGATAAAGAAGATAATTTACATCGCGAACCGATCCTAATATTATTGTGCGTTGATGGGCATGCTTGATCGTTACAATCTATTAGTCAAAGAGTTCGAATGGCACGTGACCGGTTACTTTCTCGAGAAAACCCAGAGGTCTATATTCGCTTATTGGTTCACTAATACTCATGGCGATAGATATTCCTACCAACTGTTCTGAGCTAGTCGCTTTAGTCGAGGTGAACTATCTCTAGAGAATAACAAGTTTGATATAGTTGTTGAGACTCACCATAATGAGCTAAAGCAAATTTCTCCTTTGAATCCCGGTCTAATGTCCCTTCAATATCCATTACTATTTCCATATGGAGAAAAAGGATTTCATCTTGGTATTAAGTATAAAGAGACGACAACAACATCCTTTCATCTAGAGAAGAGGTGTCTATGCTTGAGTACTATTGCTATGAATGTCATTACCAAGAAATGAACCAAATCCTTATACATGCCGTGGCGCCTTTCAAATCAAATAGAGGTTGATTCTTATTCATGCCTTGAAGCAAGTCGGCTTTCCTTTCACTTTTTCAATCAAGATGTGCTAAGATCAGAAACATATCAAGGTATTTCAGATGCACTTGGTCAAGGCACATCACAAGGCAAAAATATTGGTATAAAGATTTTACTTCCTGCAAGTTTTACTGGTGGTCCTCGATATAACACATTGAATTATCAAGATGCTATGGCTATTTGCCGTGAGTACGGTGCTCCTGATTTATTTTCTACATTCACATGCAATTCGCGATGGCGAAATTATGGACGCTTAAGATGAACCCGGTCGAAATATATTGACCGTTCTGACATTGTAACTCGGATGTTCCATATGAAACTCACAGAATATATTTCTGACATTAAAGCTGGGCGCTTTTGGTGTCAGTCCGAAAGGTGTTAGCCTCTTGTTCCTTCAATACATATAGTTTTTCCTCTTCTGAATACTAATGGTTTTTTTCATCATTCTAAACTATCTCTTTTCTTTCTGACAGTTGTATACACCATCGAATTCCAGAAGAGAGGCCTACCTCATGTTCATACCCTTATATGGCTTGCTCATCATAACGCAGACCTAACTGGTCAATATATAGATACCTTGATATGTGCTGAAATTCCTGATCCAGCTATTGATCCACTTGGATATGCTCTTGTTGATGAATTTATGATGCATGGTCCATGCGGAGACCTTAATAGGAAATGTTCATGTATGAAAGATGGAATTTGTTCGAAGCATTATCCTAAACAGTTCAGCTCAGAAACAACGCTTGATAGATCTGGTTTTCCAATATATCGTCGATGAGATGATAATCATTTCATTATCAAAAATGGAATCAGATTGGACAATAGATGGGTTGTTCCATACAACATTAGCCTGCTTAAGAAATTTCAAGCTCATATCAATGTTGAGTGGTGCAATAAGACAAATCTTGTGAAGTATTTGTTTAAATACCTTACTAAAGGTCAAGATAGAGCAAAAGTGAATTTTCATACTGCTGCCCAGCCATCAGATTTAGCTGGCTCACAAGTTAAACAAGGAATAGACGAAATTGCTGACTATATTAGATGCAGGTAACAGTTTATTCATACAACAAATTCCACTTTCTTACGTCAAATTATTTAAAGTTTCCTTTTTTCATACCTTATCTTTATGTTTTCCTACATGAAGTTACACAGATTTATCTTCGTATACATCTTAATTATTTTATATTCATTTCTTCTTGTACAAAAATATAGGTACTTGTCTTCATGCGAAGCAATTTGGCGGTTATTTGAATTCGAAATACACGGCCGAATGCCTTCTGTTGAACGATTATCTGTGCATATGCAGGTATGAACAAAGTCATGTACCATGAAGAAGCAAATCTACAGGAGCTTGTTGCCGACCCAAGGACTTATAAAACCACATTAATCGAGTGGTTCATCGCTAACCAACAGCTTTCAAGAAGCAAGAGACTATACTTATTATCGCTTTCCATCCGATGGACATGGAATATTACTAATAGGACATGGAAAAAAAGAAAACGCAGGACATCAAAAATTGGTCGGATATATAATGTGCATCCAATACTGGTGAATTGTTCTATCTAAGAATGCTTTTAATGGTTGTCTGTGGTGCAAAGAATTATGATGATCTTAGAGTTTTCAATGGTGTATGCTATTCTAGCTTTAAGGAAGCCTGCAAAGCCCGCGGTTTAGTTGGTGATGACACAGAATGGTACCTTCGTTTGACGAAGCTTGTTTGGGCTACACCACATCGCCTTAGACACCTCTTTATGGTAGTGCTATCCTTCGCAATGTAATCATCCTCAAAATTTGTTCGATAAGTATTGGTGCTTCTTTGCTGATGATATAGCATACAGAATACGACAGGGATTATAGAATCGATCATATCCCATACCAGCTGATTACTTACAGTCCCAGTTAGTAAAAGAATTATTTCTTATGTTTTCAAGAAATGGACTCAGTTTTGGCACATACAATATAAGCTCGAATCATCACACGGTGACTCTACTTAGAAATCGACTTGTCACCAAGAATTAGCATATGATAGAGCCATGCTAGCAATGTAGTCTCGAATATTGTGTGGTAAACTAAATCGACCAGTGCTGCTATATACAATACAATTCTCTCAGCTGTTACTCACAACAGAGGTGGATTTTATTTTATATCAGGACATGGTGGTACTGGAAAACATTCCTTTGGAATGCAGTCATAGCAACACTAAGAGCTAGAGCTCAAATAGTCATTGCTGTAGCTTCATCTGGAATTGCTTCTCTTTTGTTACCAAATGGTCGCACAGCTCATTCCCGATTCAGAATACCTCTTGATATCAACGAAAGAAGCTTATGTAATATACCACGAGGAACAATGCTTGCTGAGCTTATTATGAAGACTTCCTTAATTATCTGGGATGAAGCACCTACAACACATAGACATTGTTTTGAAGCACTTGATAGAACATTACGTGACATTATGTCTATTGAAGATCCTAGCTGCATTACTTTACCTTTTGGTGGAAAACTTGTTGTCCTCGGCGAGATTTTCGACAAATCTTACCGCTTATCGAGGGTGGTACTCGAACGAGATTATTGAAGCTTCACTTATTAGATCGTCGCTGTGGCAGCACATTACTGTTCTAAAACTATCTACTAATATGAGGCTTCATAATCCACACCTCTCGCCATTCTGAACATCATGCTCTCTCAACGCTTGCTCGGTGGGTACTTAATATTGGCGATGGTCGATTCCAATGATTAGAAAACAAGGAGAAGCTCAACCATCCTGGATAACTATACCAGATGATCTTTTATTGCTACCGACCAACAACAATGTGGATACCATTGTGGATGCTATCTTTATTCATTACGTATGAACTATCAAAATAGTACATACCTCGCAGAACGAGCAATTATCTGCCCAACTAATACCGTCGCTGATGAATTAAACAAGGCTTGTTTTGATGAATACCGGTCACGCAAAAGAATATCTCGCTTTTGATTCCATTTGTCAATCGACAATCACATTGGTGATGTTGACCTTTATATCCACACAATTCTTAAATTCTATAACGATCAACGACTTTCCACGAGATATTATCTCTTTGAAGATAGGTGTTCCAATAATGTCACGAGAAATATAAATCAATCTATTGGTCTTTGCAATGGAACCCAACTCATTACAACAAGACTTGGTGATCGAGCGCTCGAAGGACGTATTATTACTGGGAGCAACATTGGTCAATCTATTTGTATCCCTAGAGTTGTTTTAAATGCAACAAGTCCTCGATGGCCTTTTACTCTCCAGCACCGCCAGTTTCCTATCAAACTTTCATATGCAATGACTATTAACAAAAGTCAGGGCCAAACTTTAAACAAAGTTGGGATTTATCTACGAAATCCGGTGTTCTGTCATGGACAATTATATGTGGCAATATCACGAGTTACGACTCGCTCAGGATTGAAGATACTTATTGAAAACGACAAGGGTGTTGCTTGCACTGAGACAAAAAATATAGTATACAAAGAGCTATTTACTTCCATTTAGTATACTCTTCTGCTAATATTTCCACATTCCTCTCCTCATGCTTTCAACTTAAAATACTTGTTTCACAACTCTTACTATAGACTAATCATAGTGGTTACACACTACCTTTAAAAATACATCCTTACCTTCCTAATCGCATACCAAGTATGCTTATATATTTTCCCATTAATACAGACTACATGCTCTCTCCTTTGTGCTCTATGCACTTTCCCACTGTTTCAGTACATCTCTAAACCACTCCAACACAGGTGGGCTTCAATAAACGCAATACTCTTTTTTTCATTGCAAGATAAAATACATACAAATATCTTTCTTTATACATACCATACCTTTTTCCTTTACATTACTGTTTGTATATATGTCCCATCTACACATAGCATACTTTCTCCCTTTTCTTTAGTACTTCTATGCATACATCAATTTCGCACTTTCCTTTGTATTTCACTGCTTCCATGCCATGCTTTCTCCCTTTACATTCCTACTCCTATGTATACCTCACTATGCATACCATACTTTTTCCTTGCTTTTCTTGCTTCTATATATACATCAATTTTGTCCTTTATTTTGTATTTCGCTGGTTCGTACCATATATCTAACCTTGTTGTATTTGTAGAGATACAGAAATAAGTGTTTATTATCATTCTATTATACAAAAGCATTTTCTTACTTCGCATTGCATATCTGCTTTCTAACATACTTATTCTATACCTTTCTATTTTACGATCTTTAGCACGATGTATACACCGCTAAATCATATCAATCAAAGTTCACATAGATGGAAGATTCTTGTCCGTCTAGCACGACTTTGGGAATTTAGAAATCCACAAGATCCAACAGACGTATATCACTTAGACTTCATCATGCTTGACGAACAGGTATATAATTTTTAACCAGCTACCTTATTCGCTCCACACAAAATATGTTGCTTTCCTGTCTAATACTCATGTTCTTCACATACACCACATTTTTATGACCTTCCTGCTATTTCTTTTATCCTCCTGTGGATATACCACAACACTTCTCTACTATTTAACATTACCTACAACCTTTTTTTAGGGCAATACCATGGAAGGAATAGTTCCCAAAAGATGGCTTGACAAGTTTACATCTGTTCTACAAGAAGGATCTATCTATGAATTTGAATACTTTGAGGTCCTTGAAACAAAAGACATACAAAGCGGTTGACAATGCTATTTCACTCGCTTTTCAAAGTACACAAAGATTAACCAAATTCTACCAGAACCAGATGATTTTCCTGTTTACGCATACAATGCGGCACCTTTTCCTGTCCTGCACACTCGCATTGGAAAAAAGGCTTTATTGTCAGGTATAGCTACAGCTACATTTATACAGCTCCTGCACATTCCTTATACACTTACATTACCTCTTTTTTCTTAACCATTCTCATGTACCTCTCATATGCACTAGATGTTGTTGCTCTTATCACTGCCATCTCACCAACTATGGAAACAATAACAAAGTTAGGCCCAACAGTTAAACGCACTATTAAAATAACAGATGGAAGGTACATATATTTTCTATGACCTCTACTTCTCCATATTCTATTTCATTTCATGCTACATACCTCTATTATTACTGCATCACTTTTACCTCACCACTATAGCTCACACCTTTTTCGCAGTGAATCAGCAGTTATAACACTATGGGGCCATCATGCCGAATTGTTTAATGCTGACCTCTTCTTTGCCAACTCTCAAAATGCACCAGTCATTGGTTTATTTGTTGGCATGTCTGTTGGTACATACTCAGGTTAACATGATTCTCTCTCCATTACTTACCAGCTCTGCAAAATAAATTTATAAGCTTCTTTGTTTACTTCCTATTCCTACATTCCTAACATATACTGCTCATTTCATACACACGATCAGGCCAGCTAGCATTGCAAAGTACATCTGCATCAAAATGGTATATCAATATACCAATACCAGAAATACACGCTCTACAAAACCTGTACTGTTTTCCCCTTCTTTTCCAACCACTTAGCCAATCATTCCGCAAATAATGTTGCCTTTTAATACCGTTCCTACCTTCTTTTTAAGTTTATTAATAATATTCTCTACAGACTTAGTACTCAACCGCACCAAATTGAATGGCAAGGAGGTTCACAAGGCCAGAGCAGTCCAACGCTCACAACAGTGCGTGAATTATTAGAGCTTATACCTCATGAAGTTTTGGTACAGCAAACCCCTATACTTGAACCATTTCTTTACAGCTTACCTTTTACACAAACTACAAATTAATTATTACGAAATATTTTACACACGGTGGTCGATACAAGGTTTCCATACTCATCACAGACTTAGTTCCAGCCCATTCATGGTGGTATATATCATGCTCTACATGCTGGAAAAAGACTTTCCCAGATGGAGACGGATACAAGTGCCAAAGATGTACTGGTACAACAGCCGAACCAAGGTATACAATTCTTCGCACATTTTTACTTGTCATCATTTTGCTACTAGGTCTGCCAACACTACTAACAGATTAATATATAATGTGCTTTCCAAATCTTGCAACAGGTACAAAATAAACGTCTATGGAACTGACCTAGAAAACAATGAGCAAACCACACATGTGCATGCAGAGTTCATGTTTTTCGGTGACATAGGTCAAGAACTAATTGGAAAACCACCTATGCTTTTGGTTGCGGCAACTGAAGGCCAAACAGACCGCATTCCAGATGAGATCAGAGCAATTGTTGGGCAAAAATATGATCTCATAGTCCAAATGTCAGAAGGCTCCCTGCAAAGTGATACTCCAACATTTCATGTACGATCAGTAGCAGCTCAACCAGATCAAAACATATTTCTACTGAAGAACAAACCAGAAACTACACAAATAACGCCCAAACAAATACAATCCATTGAACACCATGAGAAACAAATTACTACTATTCCATTGGCGCCTACTTCTCTTGGTACTACATATGGACAGATATCTACGCCATTGATACCACCGGTTCTTCAAACTTCACAGGTCAGAAAATTAATACCACCAGCATTTGCTATACCAGCAATCTAAAAAGTTTCCGTTTTTCATACACACATCACTTCTTATATAGAATTATTCATGTTTAACCATTCACATATCTACTGCAAGGTTCCATCACCATTAAGCTCTGAGAAAACACCACATGATGCATCTATATCTGTCACAACTGAATTACCTACCTCATCTACAGAAGAAAATAAAAGGTGTTTCCCTTCAACCCAACAAATCGTTAATAACATTACTATAAAAAGGCGAGAGAACATACATTTCACATCTGCAATTCTTACCCTTGTTTTCTCTTTGCAGAGTAATGCGGTCTGCAAAAAAAGGCAAAGTTGCAAAAGAATTGTTCCCAACAGCAAAACGATAAAAGTATCACTAGGTACATACCAATCTACATCTCAATACAATTGCTTATTACTAAATACACACTACCAATATAACATATATTGCTCTTTCTCACTCATTTGTTTCTTTCAGGAACGCTGCACATTTTGCTGACAGCATGCATCGCATCTCTTCTCTACACCAACAGACATAAAGAGTCGCCACACATTTTGCTCCAAACTTTAGTCGTACCACCAACCTCTTCTCTCCAAAGAAACTCCTCCAAATAGCTACATATTTTTGTTGTACAAATTAGCACCACCTAAACTAACTTTCCTAACTAAACAACCGTAACTACTTTACGCTGTGATGTAACTAACTCACTATTACCTACCGACATACCCAGACAAAGACTTCGCTTACTTCACCTATAAAACATATGATATTTGCTACATAAAACAGTTAACTGCTTTCTTCATCAGAACTTCTTTCAGTATCATATTTTTGTTTCAGTTACTAATATTCAATTCATTAGCTTCATGTTACCACCATAGCTACATTACACTTAGTAACTTATTCTACATCAAATTACCTCCCTATATAAAATCACTTCATCAGGTTATACAGAACAGCGACCATACCTCTTATAACCAATGTACTACAGACTATTCTCTCTCTTTTACCACCTCTCCTAGCACCCTACATTGTTTTCATTAAATATAGCCTTAACAAGAACCAATTAAACTGTGCAAAAATACTGATTTTCCTTACCATCTGCGCGACAAAAAAACATACTCTCCTCGCAAAAAAAAAACTGTTTGTCTTACGTTCTACCATACGAAAACCACAGGTTTCACATACGTACATTATTACAAATCCTTTTATAAAATACTTACCGTGTATCTAAACAACTACATATGCGAATTCTATCAGCGTTCTACCCAACGATACACAAAATGCAATCTTATGCCATTCTCAACCGAACCAGATCCCCATTTAAAGCATCGATATTACATTGTATAACAGCTACAAAAATATAAAAAAACCTAAAAAAACTTACCTACACAATAACATACATATATAGATAGTGATCAACTATTTACGCAGATAAGTCTGCATAATACCTCACTACACACGCGTTACTACAATATACTTCTGTCCCCGAAACCATCCACGCATCCATCCTCCGCAAAACAATCTACAAAAAGATTAGTTACTACATTTAAATCCATCATTTTTACAAAAAAAAACCCTACACTGCTACGAAGAAACATAAACACTTCTTCCCCCTCACTAATAGTCAATATTTCCCCGTTATTACAATCAGACCTTTATTTCTTTTAAACAATCCCTTTTTCCCCCGAAAAACTCATCCGCCCTCCTTTTATTGCAAAAAAACCCTCAATTTTTTTACAATAGCTAGCGTGGCGTGACGCCACGCCCCCGTGGCTAGTTTTATCAATTAAACGTGAGAATGCCATATTGTGAGTTCAGGTGACGAGCTATGTTAGTGTGAATTGCTATCCAGTTCTAACACTACCGGGTTCAGCAGCAAAGCACGAGAAACACTCGGCAAAGTCTTTGCCGAGTGCCACCCACGGCATAGCTCACACGTCATAGTTTCGACGGAAGAGAGCTCTTTCGAGTGCCAAACGACCATCGGCAAAAAGGACGATGGACGGCGAAACACGGTGATGGCGTCGTTTGCCGAAAGTGCCGGACTGAATGGCACTCGGCAAAGCTTTAAACTTTGCCGAGTGTCATGGTAAAGACACTCGGCAAAGTTTTAAACTTTGCCGAGTGTTTTTACCACGACACTCGGCAAAATCACAACACTCGGCATAGCATGCCCCGAATGCCCGAACGTTACTTTGCCGAGTGTTTTACCATGACACTCGGCAAAATCACAACACTCGGCATAGCACGCCCTGCATGCCCGAACGTTACTTTGCCGAGTGTTTTACCATGACACTCGGCAAAGCCTCCCTTGCCGAGTGTAACACACGGCAAAGTGGTCGAAACCGCCTATTTTAAATGTTTATTGCACCCCACTCAAACAAATCACAATATCACAGATATATCAACAAGTAATCACCACAAGTAATCACATATATCACATATAGTCCACAATATATCACATATATCACCACAAGTCACAATATATCACATATATCACCACAAGTAATCACATATATCACATATAGTCCACAATATATCACATATACCACCACAAGTCACAATATATCACATATATCACCACAAGTCACAATATATCACATCACAAGTCACAATATCACATATAGTCACAATATATCACATATCAAATATATCACATATCACAAGTCACATATAGTCACCCCGACTGATGTGGTGGGTCATGAGGCATATTATTCGAAGCCGCCGATTGATTCTCGCACAAAAGAGAAGAGATTGCATGTGTGAGACAAGATTTAAGGTAGGAACATACAAACTTAAACATTCATACTCCACTAGAAACTCACAGAGTAGTTGCGGAGGAGGTGGAGGAATAGCTCCGGTGGCGAGGTTGATCCATCCTCTCGCCAAGACTTTGCATCCACCGAAACATCTGCGTCATCCTCTGCCGCCGGCCTCACTCCTCTGCCGATCGGCCTCCATCCTCGCCTCCATCTCCTCCCGTAGCCTCTTCTCTTCTTCCAGCTGGGCCTACAATATTTCACCCCAATGTTACAATGCAAAGCAAAGGTATGTAAAATTAATGAACAACGAATAAAACAAAATAACTGGAGTGCCTCCATCCGGATCGCAAGGTCCTACGGGCGAATGGCGGGCTTGAGCTCGTGCTCCTTGCTCGAACTGGGAGAGAGTGGGAGTAGTGGCCGTGTCGAGTGTGTTGTTGCCAATCCAAGACCGCCCATGCTTCTTGCCTCCTCCCACCCTCATGACGACTTCTCCATCAAGGTCCCGGTGCTCGGATCATACTCGCCCATGGACCGCCCTTGCCATCGATGTGTACTCACCGAGGCGGGCGTGGACGATCGCATTGTCAGTACACCGAGGCGGGTCCTCCGGGTTGTAGTCGACGTCGGACGTCGCTTGCCCTTGTGGGCCAAAGCCCATGCCTTGAACTGGGAGCAAGGTCGGCCACCATGTGACGACGATCGCGAAAAACAAAGAAGATGATTAGAAATTATGCGAATTGAGCGTTATAATAAAGAAATGAATTGCGTACCCATGTAGCCGCCGAATTCGCCGAGGCTACGGTTGCCTTGATGGTGTGGTGCACTGGCATCATCAAACGCCGCTCCGACAAGCGCCAGCGCCTCCTCCCACTAGGCGGCGCACCACTTGTCCACCATCTGTGCTCAAAGATCGAGATGTCAAGCGCACCACCATGGAGGCACCTACACGTCATCAAGTATATAACATATAAGAAGATCAAATTAAGCGTGCTTAATCTCGGAAAAATCAGTATTAATGTTCTATATTTACCGCATGTAGTCTTCCGGTCACCTCATGTTTCTTGCTTGAGTTTTGTTGATCTTCACCCAAGGTAGGTAGCGTTGTATGTTACGATGGCACGGACGCGCCTCGTAATGCATGTCCTTCACGAGTTTATAACAGCTTTATGAGCCACACTAGCCGCCTTGGCCGCATATCCTCCCGGCATCTCAAGAAATCCTGCATATAGACGCGATGTATCCAATCATTATTTCAAGAATGTCCAATGAATGCGATGTATTGAGCAATGTAGTGCGAGGAAGACTTACCCACATCTCGGTAGTCACCCGCCCGCCTTGTTGGCGAATACCACCGCCATCCCGATCCGGTAAATCGTGGACGGCGACGTAGTGGTCCCACGTGTGGCCGGCTCCGCCTCCGCCAAACGCAACCGTGCCGTGGAAGTGTAGCTCGCACAAAGACCTGTGATGCCATTGACATGGCGTTTGTGATCACCGCACCACAAGCGCCCAACCCCGCCCAAGTGATTAAGATAAATTATTAGTTTCTATTGTGATTTTCAACATATCAAATGAAAAGTAGTGATAACATCTAAAGTTACTTACCTAGCCCTGGGTCGAATCGGTAGCGTCTCTCAAGAGGTATCGGTCGCCTCGGGGGTCGAGGACCTCGCAACCAGACACCGACGAACCGAGGAAGTGAATCCCTGCGCCTCCTCCTCCTGCTCCCGCCTCCCGCCTCCTCCTCTGGTCCCGCCTCCTCCCGCTCCTCCTCCTGCTCCTCCTCCCGGTCCCGCTCCTCCTCCCTCCTCCTCCCGCCTCCCGCCTCCCGCTCCCTCTCAAGAGTGCTCCTGCCTCCTCCTGCTCCTCCCGCCCTCCTACTCTTGCTCCCCGACCGCCACCAGTGCATCGGGCCGTCTTTGGTAAAGCGACCTTCGCCCTCATACCGCCCACCATCTTTGGTCAATCACCGCAATTAAAAAGAGTAAACCAATAAGCACGTATAAACAAGACGTACTTAGAAAGAGATGCAAAATAAACAAAACATAATTAGAAAATAACAAAGTATTACATGTATTAGAAATAATCATCATGATCGGGATTAGTGGATCATAAGTCTCATCATCGATGACGCCCATATCCATATAATCAACACTATTCGAAGGAGCAATGTTGTCATCACTGTCATTGCCTAAATGTAATCGCTGAAGTAATTCTAAGTCCTTCAGATTTTGAACCTCATCTCCAGCGTCCTCGTCAACAACCCTTTCATTGTCTACTTCCATTCCGATCGCTTGTTAAGTCTATCTCAAACCGCCTTCTAGCCCTCTTCTTGAAAGAACTCTCCGTCATATGTGTTTGGGTCAAAGTTGTAATCTTCATTGTTTGGGACGGTAGTTTACCGTGTGGCGATACCTTGTACACAACATCCCAACCCTTAAGACGGTCGCCTTTTGGCACGGTATGAGAGATAATAAACTTGCGTGGCTGTTGAGCCACAATATACACATCGCCTCTGGTAAGACGGATGACTGTCGAATTTCGACTAGCCCAAGATTAGGGGTCCGTCTCGTTACTTCAGGATCAAACCAATGGCATTTGAATATGACATGATTAAGAGGTTTGCAACCATGAAACGTGAGTTCGATATTTCTTCAATTATTCCATAATACTCGACCCCATCAAGGCCAGCGTAAAACTCCTAGATTTGTGGTTCTTCGATTGGGCCGACTCTGCTCATGTCTTGTTGTGTGAAAGCGATATCCATTCACGTCATAACCGGTAAATGAGCTTACCCTATAGGCACGACCATCGGTAACTTTGTCTCAACTCGGCACTCATAGACGATCGGTTTGGCCCCGCAAGCTCAAGCGGGATAGTTCGTTATATTATTCGCCTGCACGAGCAACTTGTAATGTCAAACTAAGTACGAGCTAAATTGGACAAGACCTTCTGCTTGAACCAAGAAATGAAATCGGGCATTCCAGCTCCGCACCACAGCTAAGAAGGGTCTCGCCTTCTGGGGTAGGTTCCCTTGATTCACGCCAGAATTGATGATGAAATTCCCTACACCAACGAGAAACAAGGGGGTTGGATGCAGAATAGTGACTACTCGAGAACAAGTTTGTTGACAACTTACCGCATGTACGGCTCCACTTCGGAAAGGTTGTTCAACACATATAGCATAATAGTGCGCCACTCTTCATGTTTCAAGGTCTTGGGGTCGCATCACTTGCACTTCGAGTTGCCCTCGGAAAATGCCGAGGTTCGATTCATTTCGCCAAAGATTGTAACGAGGGGTGGATTGTGCACGCTAGGAAGGTTGTCACCATAGTACGTTGTAGTGAAGTTTGACACCTCCTCCAAAATGTATGCCTCGCAACGGAAGCCTCAATTTTGCATTTATTTTTACATTTAGTTCGATGAACCTTTAGACATCTCTCAATTGATAGCACCAACGGCCAAGACGGCCCCCATTCGTGCCTCATACGGGAGGTGCAAAATCAAATGCTGCATCGGATTGAAGAAGCCGGGTGAAAAGATCTTCTCCAGCTTACAGAGCAACACAGGTGCCATTCTTTCCAAGTCTGCAATCACGGTCCGAGATAACTCCTTGGCACAAAGTCAAGCGGAAGAAATTGCTCAACTCGCCAAGACTAGCCGACATGCTCAGAACATAGCCTCGAACCATCATCGAAGAAGCCGCTCAAGCCATATGTGGTAGTCATGACTCTTGAGCCCATTGATTCGCATAGTAGATAAGTTCACTCCCTCCTCGATTCGCGATACCCATCGTGGAACATTAACGCTTGGAACCATTGTAGTACTTCCCTCCTTTGGGGCCTGGTCAAGGCGAATTCGGCCTTAGGCTTTCTCCATGTCCTGCCGCAAGTAATCACAATATCACAGATATATCAACAAGTAATCACCACAAGTAATCACATATATCACATATAGTCCACAATATATCACATATATCACCACAAGTCACAATATATCACATATATCACCACAAGTCACAATATATCACATCACAAGTCACAATATCACATATAGTCACAATATATCACATATCACATATATCACATATCACAAGTCACATATAGTCACCCCGACTGATGTGGTGGGTCATGAGGCATATTATTCGAAGCCGCCGATTGATTCTGCACAAAAGAGAAGAGATTGCATGTCCTGCCGCCTCTAGGAGGCTTCATTTCTTGCTTTGGTCTATCGCATAACGTTGCCAGATCCACTCTAGCCTTAATGTTGTCCTTTGTCTTATCAGGAATGTCCATGATTGTTGCCCAAAGTGCCTCGGCGACATTCTTTTCAGTGTGCATTACATCAATGTTATGTGGAAGAAGAAGGTCATCAAAATAGGGGAGCCTCAACAAGCCCGACTTATGAGTCCATGCATGTTGCTCACCATATCCCACAAAACCACCTTCTTCTTGATTGACCTCGAGAGCATCTATCTGAGCACGAACCGCGGCACCGGTCATCATCTGCGGTGCAGGGTCTATAACTACGACACCTTTCGTAAAGTTCTTGACGTCTCGTCTGAATGCATGGTCAAGAGGGAGGAATTGTCGATGTTTGTCGAACGAAGAATACTTGCCACCCTTCAGCAACCAAATGAACTTCAGAGCTGCCTTGCATACTGGGCATGGGAACTTCCCGTGAACACACCAGCCGCAGAACATCCCATACGCCGGGAAGTCATGCAGGGAGTAGTGGTACCAAACATGCATTTTGAAGTTTCTCTTTGTAGCTCGGTCGTATGTCCATACCCCTTCCTCCCAAGCACGGACCAATTCATCAATCACAGGCTCCATGAACACACCCATATTATTCCCCGGGTGTTTAGGAATTATCAACGACAAGAATATGTTCTGTCGTTGGAAGAGGACGCCGGGGGGGAGATTGAGGGGGATAACGAACACGGGCCAACAAGTGTATGGGGCGGCCATCATTCCATAAGGATTGAACCCATCTGCTGCCGGCAACACGCACATTACGAGCCTCTAGAGCTTTCTCACGATGAATCACATCAAAGTGGGTCCATGCTTCACCATCGGATGGATGTACCAGCTTCTCAGGATTGTATCGACGTCCATTTTTGTGCCATGTCATCTGCTTCATGGTTTCCTCGGTCATGTATAGCCGTTGGATCCTCGGTATGAACGGAAGGTACCGTAGGATTTTCACGGGATCGCAGTCGCCTCTTCGACCATCACCGAGTTCACCTCCGTGAACCTAGAGGATCCACACTTTCCACAGCACTTTGCTTCCGTGTTCTTTCCTAAATAGGATGCACCCTTCTGACAAGCATGTATCTCGCTCATATGGCATCTTAAGTGCACGAAGGAGTTTCTTTGACTCGTACATGCTCTTTGGCGAATGTGACCCTCCAAGCATGCCGCCAAAACTGCCAACATAGCATCAAGGCGTCTCGACTCAAGCTAAACCGACTTCAAGGCCATTACGTCCAATGCCATCCGGTTGAGAAACCTTCGTCCGCCGTGAAGGGGTTTCGTGCGCAGACAACATGTCGTATACGCCTTTGCGGTTGCCTCGCTCCTCCTCCCTCGCCCTTCAAATAAGTGTGCTTCATGATAGTCATTTAACATGTCTCTAACCCCGCCATCAAGATCATAATCCTCGACGCGTGGTCTCACGACCTCCTCTCTCATACGATCGGATTCACCGTGGTAGATCCACCGGTATAGTCTGCCAGAATCCAAACTTGCAAAGATGTTTACCCATGACCTCCTTTGTTTGTCGACGCGTGTTTGCACATCTGCCGCAGGGACACCAAGTGGCACGCGCTCCTTTAACCTTGGCAAATGCTAGTTCCAAGAAAGCATCGGTCTTCTCAATCCATTCATCGGACAACGAACCCTGACTTGAAAGCATCGGTCTTCTCAATCCATTCATCGGACAACGAACCCTGACTTGAGCGGCCCGTGTACATCCACTCACGGTCATCCATCCTCTAACATATCAGGGAGTAATATAAGAATCAAATGCATCTACACGATCTTTCTCCTATCTAATAGGTGAAGATAGGTCCTATCTCACTGAGATGCGTAGATGAGGTTAGTTTCCATGCTCTACTCCTATCCGTGCAATTTGGCAGCACCTCCCCGCTGTTCTCCAAATACACGTCCTGGCAGGGAGATTGTGTATCCGGAGAACAACAGGGAGATGCTGCCGAAACTCTGTCACGGATCGGAGTAGACCATGGAAACTAACCCCATCTACGCATCCTCGGGTTGTCCAAAAAACGTGGACAATTCGAAACAGATACGGTTATAGATATGCAAAGATCTGCATATTTCCAACCGTATCTCTTTCGAACGGGAGACGCCTAACTAGGTTACGCCTAACAATATATCGCATGTTAGCACAAGGGTTGCAGGAACATTGTAAGTGTTGTCATATGGAACTTTATATATTGTTAGTGAACTTTGTCATACGGAACTGTCTTGTACATGAAACTTAGGTGTGTTGCCTTGAAAGCCTTGTGGAATATGTTTGACTTTTAAAGCCTGTGCCACGTGCATGCTATTGCAGTATTGCTTGTGCAAAAGAAAAGACTGAAGGTGCTAACTTGGGAATTTAAAAGTTAAAAACAAGGTATTGGAACAAAGTACGTAACGACAAAATAGAGCAAGGGGGTAAAAGTTAACTTAGCATGCAGCGAAATTTACTGGAGTAGCATACAATACTAGAGAGTGTCGCCGTATATTTGCCCATATCATGAAATACCCTACTCAGTGGTATCAAGGCTTTAAACAGCTCCATTTATCATGTCCCCAATCATGAAAGAGGTACCTTCTGATTTCTAATTTCTTCCCCGCAAAAAAATATGCATGCTGCTTCTTCTAATTTCTAATCATGATATGTACGTTTTCTCCAGGATCAAAGTTGTAACACAGGTCAAATTGCAAATAGTACTACTAGCAACTTACAAATTTAACTCCAACAGAGAGAGCACTGACAAGTTACTACCACTGATTAACAGCAACTAGTGCAACTATTAGTACTTACCGATCACATGCAGTGCTATTGAAATTACTAAGCGACAGGTCACGGTGAAACAAAACACTAGGAAATACCCAACTACAGAGCTACTGATCGAATACCTACAAACAGAGCACAAAAGTAACAAAAATCACAGCTTAAGAACAATTACCACTGGACGGGCGGCGGGGAGGCGTCGGCGGCGGAGGAGTCGGGCGGCGGCCGGCGGCGGGGCAGTCGGGAGGCGTCGGGCGGCTGGGAGGCGTCGGGCGGCGGCCGCTGGCGGTCGGCGGCGGCGGCGGCGGCTGGGGCGCGCGGGCGGGCGGCGGGCGCGCGCGCGGGCGGGCGGGCGGGCGGGCGGGCGGGCGGGCGGGCGGCGGGCGGGCGCGCGCGGCGCGGGCGGGCGGCGGCGGGCGGGCGCGCGGGCGGCGGCGGGCGCGCGGCGGCGGGTGGCGCGGCGGGCGCGGGCGGGCGGCGGCGGGCGGCGGGCGGCGGCGGCGCGGCGGGCGGCGGGTGCGGGGGCGACGGGGCGGGCGGCGGCGGGCGTGCAGGCGCGGGTGTTGCGTGTGTGGCGCGCTGGGAAACTATATATTAAAGCAGTTGTTTGCCGAGTGTCCCGATCGGGCACTCGGCAAACCCTTCTTGCCGAGTGCCCCGATCGGGCACTCGGCAAACCCCTAATCTTTGCCGAGTGCCTCCCACAATGCACTCGGTAAAGATTTTTTAATAAAACTTCCTTTCCTCTCTTTTTCATAGCGTGTTTTACAAATTTGTTCGAATGTACTTCGAAAATGCCTTGTCAAATTCACTCAACAATGCATATTCGATGCTTCTACGAATATTAGACCATTATTTCATGCAGTTATAGCTCAAATTCAATTTATATCAAGTAAAATTCTATAATTGCAGTTGCAGTTTAAAATTAAAATTATCAAATGGATACGAAAAATTACCAAAATTTCACATGAAACAATCTCTGTTGTCTATTGCCTGTACAAAAAGTTTTGTAGTCAAACCACAATTCGACCGTCACTTTGACTCCAAATCTTACCGGATCCGTCTCAACTCTACGCTTCTTCTTCAGAATTGCTTTAGTTTGTAAACATCGTACGTGACAACTTATGCGAAATCTTATCAAATCTCATGACATCTTGACAAATCTCATGATTTTCTGACTTCGTTTGTGTAGGACCGGATGAGGCAACAGAGGGGGGGTGAATGGTGCCCATAAATTTTTCCTCTAAATATTCACATATTCCTTATTCTCCAATAGCTACAAAGCTATGAAGATCCAAGATATGAGGTCTAGTAGAAGATGAGGAATTCGGACTATCTAATGACCAAATCGAGCACCGTGTGGTTAGATTACGACCACTTGGCGGAAGCTCAAACGTAGTCGAATACATCCACTCCAGAGACAGGTGGTCGGTAACAGCGACGCTTGTTGGGAAGACAACGTGGTCTAGACCGACACCATGGTCGAAACCGACAACTTGGTTGATAGCCCGCATGCGATGGTCGTAACTTTGACCACTGATCAAGAGCATCTTGGTAGGCAATCGATGATCAAACAGATTCAATGAAGTCGATAGCCACCAAAACAAGACCGACAAGATCGAAGATGAGTCCGGTCGAACCGTCGTGATCGTAAGCCAATGGCATGGTCGTGACGATCAACATGGTCGAAGACCGACTTGCACCTATAACCGATCGCGGTCGCAGACACCTCATGAGACCGTGGGGTACACGACTCACGAGATCTCGACCATCAAGCACTCGAAACCAAGTGCAAAAGCGATGATCTATGTCTTGGCCGGTCGAAAATCGAGAAGAGCGTAAGGCCAAGACTTCGTGATCGCAAGTCGTGGTCAAATCTCCAAAGGAAAACCAATCGACCGATGAAACCCGAGAAGACCACTTCACACTAAGTCTTTTCCATGATCGATACCGACCGGGACCGAGTCACTTGACAACAGAGAACCGAAAATAGAATCGGTCGTGAGGTCTTAGCGGTGGTCGATCGCCAACTTGTGGTCGATAACCAAAGCCGAGAAGATATCTGCAATCGAATCCGATCGTCGCCGACCACACAACCGAAAGACTCGATTCAACGCCCTTGGTCGAAAACCGAAAATCGGATGACGAACAAAGAATACTCTATTTTGTCAACATACGACCACAGAGCAAAATTTGAGGAATCTTTTGCACGAGGTCGAAACCAACCGAGACTTGAACTCTAACTTGTATATGATCTCTAGAAGTGAATTTACCAAGAAAAGGAAAGTCTTTGTTTCGCCAAAGAAAATTGATGCAATCGAAAAATAGAACAGAGACTCATCAAGCAGATCGAAAGACACGTGGATTTTTCCAAATCAACTTCCGCTCTTGAATGAACCGCCAACTAGCCTTGAGACAGATTCCCGCTTGAGCAAAACAAATATAAGCCAACTCTCAAAGGAAATACGAAGGAACTAAGAATGAAGAGATGGCAAATAAATCAATGAAAACATCTCAAGAACACCTCTCAACCCGGATCACAAACACGGACCCATCTCATAGATAAACTCTAACAAGTACAGAGAGATGAGTCCTCTCAAATCATAACACGGAGGTTTCGCAACCACTCCCCCTGGGAGGACAAGCTCTAGCCCTAGAGCACACACACAGATACACTCCCAAAGGAGGGAGAGGCGGCTGCCTCCAAGGCCTAGCCGACCAACTCTCTTAACACTTGCCTCCCCTCTCCCTTTTATAGCCTCACACCTGAGACTAACCCTAATGGATCCATCCATTAGTCCATACTGGGATAACCCAAAATCCCATCTAACACCGGTTTTAACACTCACTTTGCCCGCTAACTCAAATGCTTTGCCTGCTATCCCAACAGACCCGCACTTTGCGGGTTAGCGCCAATGAATCCACTTTTTTCTCGTGTGCTTTACGGAGGGACAGCTTCCCCGCAGCTTTGACATTTCTCCAAAATGCCCCTCCGCCGCCTTCCAGAAGCTTCCTCCACCGCTTTGTCGTCCATGCCGTCGACCCACCGCACGACACGCCCTCTTCGGCTTTTCCACGCTGCTCGACCTCAACAACTCCCTTGTCTAGTCCCGACCTCCTAAGCCTCACCAAGACTGCCTCCTGGTACCGCAACCGACCGATCGCACCTCCGACTCCTCCGAGCCTAGTCTCGGTCTATTCCGCCGCACACGACCGCACCCAACCTCCTCGACTGCCTCGACCTCGCTCCTCCCCGAGCCTAGTCCGGTCCTCCTCGTTGTTGCCCGTCGTGCTCAGCCTCTGCAGCCCAGCCCGGCCCTCGCCTCCCGGCCGCAACCACCTCACCACCTCGATCATCTTCGCGTCTCCGACCGTCTGACCTTAACACCTCCGTGCCTAGTCCCGGTCCTCCCACGCCACCATGAAATAGCTCAAGTCCTGCACCCACGCATAAGCAAACCATCACATAGCACCGCACAATACACAGCACCATCACTCGGCACAAGTATCACAAAGACAACACCGGTCGTAATCCCTACGACCACCCGAAGCACAAGACAAGAAGTGGTCAAAACCTTGAAGACTTCCTGCTTCCTTCGACCACACAAAGATGTCATCACGACCATCACAAAGCTCGTTCGACCATGCGGACACAAGCTACGACCAACGCTAGCTTGCTACGACCACATACAACACCGATACTGACTTTATCGCTCAAAGTCTAGTACCTCATCCGAGCACTCTATTGCACACAGATACACTTGAGCTCACCAGAGCCTGCTCAAAGCCTACGACCTCATCCCAAGTCGTTACGACCGATTCCCAGCCAAAACGATCGTTTCTGGTGGTCGTACGACCAGCTCCAGTGCGCCAAACGACCACGGCTCTTCCGTCGCTAACGTGGTTGAACGAGTTTCACCACGCTCAATCCCGTGATAACGTGGTCGGCGTCTCAAGCGCCAACGTGATCGAACCACCGAGCCCCTCAACGTGGTCGTGGCTCGAGTGCACAACGTGGTCGAAGACCCACGCCCTTCAACGTGGTCAAATCTCCCAGCGCCCACGCCAACCACTTCCAACGTGGTCGAAGACGCCACGTCCGTGGTCGTAAATGGCCCCGAGGCCTCCGACCACGGCCAAAGTAGTCGACACCGACTACGACCAATGTGGTCGCAGCCACAACGTGGTCGTAATGGCCCCGTGGCCTCCGACCACGCCAACGAGCCGTAGACTACACAACGTGGTCGCACGCCACCTACCGGTTCTCGATTTCGCTCAACGTGGTCGAGCGCCTTCCGACCACGGCCAAAGTGGTCGAGCGTCGTCCACCGACTCCCGACCACGCCAAATTCACCGATGTTGCCGTAACGTGGTCGATACCTCTCGATAAGCTTCGATCACGGTCAAATCGCCGAGAGCCGCAGCGGGTCGTAAACAACCCGAAGACTTCCGACCACGCCCATAATGGTCGTGACGACGTTTTCGCTTCCCACCGGATCCAAAATGATCGTGCGGCCGGTTGGCTTCCCACCACCGACGGTGTGGTCATAAACTTTCCGGTGGCCTTCGAGCATGGCGGTGGTCGAAACGCCTTCCGACCTTGGACAACGAGTCGTAAGCGATCACGACCATTCTTAAGACTTACGACTTTGCGAGCCACTCAAACCTCAAAACCAAACTCAATCTTTCTAGATCAAGAGTCAATTACTCATCACAACCATGGGGTGACCTCCACATGGTCTCACAATCTCCCTTGATGAGTATATTGACAAACACCGTAAAATATGAAGTTGAGTTTGTAGAAGACGACATGGTCCAAAGATAGAAAATGAAATAATGACCATGTCGCCGTAAGGAACACTAGAGCAATAAATAAAGAGCAAATTGATCTTCAAAACTCTAGCAGTTCCCGAATTGAGAAAATTTCCTTTTTTCAATCTATTCTCCCCTTTGGCAATAAACACATCAAGTATGCAAGGAGAGAATAAGTCATGATGATGGATGAAATGGCTGATTTGATTATTCAAAGTATGCGAGCCATGAGAATTATCCAAAATGACCAAAATGTATTACACCAAGCCATAACATACAAGTATGCTTCAAAGATCATGACTATGTATGTAAAGAGAAGCTAAGCTAATGAAGGTATAAACTGAAATTTTTTTAATTTGAAGTGCTTAGCAAGTCAAGTCAAACAAGATTTTAGTCTAGCTAATGATATCCACAAATGATGCAAGCCATGTCAATGAGCTAAATGGAATCGAGAAGCTAGTGTTGAGCCAACTAGAGTGCTATTTGTTCAAGAATGATACAATTGTTGGAGTACATTGAACATTTTAGCAATTGAGCACAAATGACATTTTTCTTTAGAGATCATATGGTTGTTTTCAACCATCTTTTATTCACCATGTGCTAGACCTCAAGCCTTATGCGATCATTCCAAGCGAGAAGCTTAAGGAAATGATCTTGGTCATCCAAAACTCCTCCGAGTTCATGCCTTGTGCAATGGCAAGCCGTCTCATGAGAAGGAATTGGTGAGATCGGTTTTTTCGCACAAAAGAGATCTTTTTGCTTTTAATATATTGTACTAACTTATGTGTCATCAAGAACCTAATATAGCTCAATCTATTGCTCAACAATGATTCAAGACTCAACTCAGCCTATTTGACATGGCAGAATCATAAAAAGATAACACAAGGTCGACTAGTCTCAAATATGAACAAGACATGAATTAGGTCAAATTTGGCATTTTAATTAACCTATCATGGCAAAGACTTGACTACACATATAAAGTCATGATCGATTAGCAATGGAGCACAAATCATGGCAAGGTGTAAAACATTGTAAGCATGTCATAACCGGATAATAATCAAGGCTCAATGTAGTTATATTACAATGCGAATGCAATGCGTAAAATCCACTCCCCTCAACATGTGATGCAGCTTTTAGTTCAAGTTGAGTTAAGTCAAATTTAAGCTCCAGAAGCTCCCAAAAGAACTCCCCCTGAACCAAAGCAATAAACAAGAAGTCGGTAAAGAAAGGAGAAAACATGTAGTCCTTAAAGCATAGATAAGAGTAAGAAGTCTAACTAGACGAGAGAAACACTCTAATCTATGCTAGAGGATTAACCCAAATGCACCCGATGCAAAGGCAACAAAAATGAGAACAGGAGCAAGATAAATAAATAAAGCAGTAAAACACAGAAACTCCTTCTCACAATAGTCCATAAGGACAAACCACCCTAAGCTCTCCCTGAAACATAGCCCGAACAGACAGAAAGACTCCAACTCCCCTAGAGAAGGCAAAAGAGAAGAACCGGAAATTTGGCACAAAATCCGAAAGAGAAGGTTCTAGCTCAAAGAGGTGATTCCCAAACACATCCTATCCTCATGGTCTCTAGTCTATAACCTCATACCACGGGCAAAAAGCACACTATGTCAATGCAAAAGACTCTAGTGGCCAAGAAAAGTTCAACCTAGGTAGAAGAGAATCCTAGAGAACCAAAGCCCAAACTAGGTAGTAAATAATCCTAGAGAACCATTTGGATGAGAGGTGTGAATGAGACAACATCACCTAGAGTTGGCTCCTCCTGTCCAAAAAGACCCTTCCTACCACTAGAAGACATATACTATGCAAAGCCAAGTGGCGGGAAGCGAGCCTCGAAAATCATAAGGAGAACCAACCTTTGTAGCAGTTGCTCGGTTGTTTAAGCCGTAGTCGTAAATGAGTCGGTCATTATGCCCTGGTCAAGTCGTAACACGAGTTCGGCCGAGGGTCCGCACCATGGTCGTGGTTCCTACGACGTGGTCGTAATGACCGTGAGCGGTCAAACAAATGTATCACTCTCCCTCCCGCAGCTTTAATCATAGGGGAACAATCGTGTCCTAGTACGGGGTAAATGATATACAACATGGAACCAAGATCGAGACAAATGATAACAACAAGAGCATCACTAGTATTAAAGACATAGAACACATGAGAACACGCACCGCCACAAGCTCAATCTAGCCCTCATCAAAAGCATCTAGAACAAAGAAGCCTAGAGCCACCCAATACTAGAAGAAGCTTGTGACCTAACCACAAATCTCATGATATCTAAGCATAAGCACGACTAATGCTACCAAGATGTCATACAATTTATTTCATGCCATAACATCAATAAGATCAAAGTATACAAGCATCACAATAAATCACAACCATACATAGCGGATGACAGAATAATCACGTAGCATATGCTAGCATGGATAAAAGCATGTATACTAGAAAAGATACAAAGGCATGAATAAACGCACCATCATGACACGTAGAAACTATCCAAGATATACTCAAGCTCATACTTGTCCATACATATGCGTACATCATGTAGACATACAACATGGCAAATCAACATCATGAAAAGTATGCTAACATGTATAAATAATGATGAATGAACATAAGGAGCAAGATGTGAACCATGATAGATACTACAGAGCACAAGGTCATGATGATACTTGACTTCCAATGCACACATTCTACTTAGCTCATGAAGTCAAGTCAAAGCTTAAGCATCTAACAAATACAACAAGGTGCATGGATACTTAAGCAAAGATACACATAAAGGCATGACATGAAAGCATTGAGAGAAAACATGCCAAGATGGAACATGTGAGCACATGAACAAGCACAACATGCCAATTATGGTCAAACATGAGTATAAGGGCATGAGGGTATAGAGTAGCTCACAAAGTAGGTTGAGACGCCAAACGTGAAGGTACATACCTCTTGGAGGCCATGAAGTGGAGAACCAACAAATGTTCTAGTCACGTGATGAAGCGTAAGACTAAAATCCATTCGATCCCATGTTCTCCATCCAACGCCGGACACCTACAAAAACAAGAACAAAGTGCCCAAGTCTTGGATCCCAAGTGGTTAGAAAGCGATGCTTGAACCCAAGACTTGACACACGGCCACTCAAAGAAAAAAAGAGTGGTCGTTACGCACTCGACTACGGCCGAGAAGAAATGAGCGTGGTCGTAGCACGAGAGGCGTAGTTTTGAATGACTACACCGAGAGATGTGATCGTTGGTCATTACAACCACGACTGGGAATTGAAGGTGTGGTCGTAAGTCGCTTATGACCACGGCAATCGAAAGGCGTGCTCGAGAACCGCGATCGTGATCGTAGGGACTTTCGACCACGGTAACAAGCGGAAGTGTCCGCCAACAGACATGGTCGTATGCAGCCACGACTATGTCGAGAAGTCAAGTTGTGGTCGTGGGCATTACGACTATAACGACGACACAATGAGAGGAACTCGCTTTACTATACTCTAGTAAGCTCATACTCCTCTACACAAGTGCAAGTGAGTCAAAGTTTTAATTTCTCATTTGCGATTTTAACATTCAAGTAGAGAAATTAAATTTTCACCGCTCACTGAGAAGGACTCACAACCTACACATGAGAAATGAGATTTCAACCTAGCAAGAACAATCTAGCAATTTATAATCTAGGCACCTCACAATATCCCGAAGAGCAAGTATATTCATCTTGGACAAGGCCAAGGTCATAATAAGTTTTTACCTTGCTCATGATAAGTCGAAGCTCGTCCTTATCATTATCATCCGTGTGTTCTCCAAGGCTTTCTCCTTCCTGCCACTTGATTAAGCAAAGGACAAGAATGTACCACAAAGCTCACACTTGTGGTTTCTTGCAAATCAAATCATCCTCTAGCCGAAATCAAGCCTCTTGTCTCAAAGGACATCATTGGCAAAACACCCCAATAAGATTCAAAGGAAAGTTTACAAGATTCCCTACTAGTTGCCAAGCTCCGGATCGGTTAAGATCGATCTGAGCCAACCTTGCTCGATACCAATTGTAGGACCGGATGAGGCAACAGGGGGGTGAATGGTGCCCATAAATTTTCCTCTAAATATTCACATATTCCTTATTCTCCAATAGCTACAAAGCTATGAAGATCCAAGATATGAGGTCTAGTAGAAGATGAGGAATTCGCACTATCTAATGACCAAATCGAGCACCGTGTGGTTAGATTACGACCACTTGGCGAAGCTCAAACGTAGTCGAATACATCCACTCCGCAGAGAGGCGCCGCCGGTAACAAAGCGACGCTTGTTGGGAAGACAACGTGGTCAGACCGACACCATGGTCGAAACCGACAACTTGGTTGATAGCCCGCATGCGGGTCGTAACTTTGACCACTCGATCAAGAGCATCTTGGTAGGCAATCGATGATCAAACAGATTCAATGAAGTCGATAGCCACCAAAACAAGACCGACAAGATCGAAGATGAGTCCGGTCGGAACCGTCGTGATCGTAAGCCAATGGCATGGTCGTGCGATCAATATGGTCGAAGACCGACTTGCACCTATAACCGATCGCGGTCGCAGACACCTCATGAGACCGTGGGGTACACGACTACGAGATCTCGACCATCAAGCACTCGAAACCAAAGGCAAAAGAAAGCGATGATCTATGTCTTGGCCGGTCGAAAATCGAGAAGAGCGAAGGCCAAGACTTCGTGATCGCAAGTCGTGGTCAAATCTCCAAAGGAAAACCAATCGACCGATGAAACCCGAGAAGACCAGCGACTTCACACTAAGTCTTTTCCATGATCGATACCGACCGGGACCGAGTCACTTGACAACAGAGAACCGAAAATAGAATCAGTCGTGAGGTCTTAGCGTGGCGATCGCCAACTTGTGGTCGATAACCAAAGCCGAGAAGATATCTGCAATCGAATCCGACCGTCGCCGACCACACAACCGAAAGACTCGATTCAACACCTTGGTCGTAAAACCGAAAATCGGATGACGAACGGTGAATACTCTATTTTGTCGGCATACGACCACAGAGCAAAATTTGAGGAATCTTTTGCACGAGGTCGAAACCAACCGAGACTTGAACTCTAACTTGTATATGATCTCTAGAAGTGAATTTACCAAGAAAAGGAAAGTCTTTGTTTCGCCAAAGAAAATTGATGCAATCGAAAAATAGAACAGAGACTCATCAAGCAGCAGATCAAAGACACGAGGATTTTTCCAAATCAACTTCCGCTCTCGGGAATGAACCGCCAACTAGCCTTGAGACAGATTCCCGCCGAGCAAAACAAATATAAGCCAACTCTCAAAGGAAATACTGAAGGAACTAAGAATGAAGAGATGGCAAATAAATCAATGAAAACATCTCAAGAACGACCTCTCAACCCGGATCACAAACACGCACCCATCTCATAGATAAACTCTAACAAGTACAGAGATGAGTCCTCTCAAATCATAACACGGGAGGTTTCGCAACCACTCCCCACAGGAGGACAAGCTCTAGCCCTAGAGCACACACACACACAGATACACTCCCAAAGGAGGGAGAGGCGGCTGCCTCCAAGGCCTAGCCGACCAACTCTCTTAACACTTGCCTCCCCTCTCCCTTTTATAGCCTCACACCTGACACTAACCCTAATGGATCCATCCATTAGTCCATACTGGGGATAACCCGAAAACCCCATCTAACACCGGGTTTTAACACTCACTTTGCCCGCTAACTCAAATGCTTTGCCTGCTATCCCAACAGACCGACTTTGCCTGTTAGCGCCAATGAATCCACTTCTTTTCTCGTGTGCTTTACGGAGGGACAGCTTCCCCAGCCTTTGACATTTCTCCAAAATGCCCCTCCGCGCCTTCCAGAAGCTTCCTCCACCGCTTTGTTGTCCATGCTTGTCGACCACCCGCACGACACGTCCTCTTCGGCTTTTCCACGCCGCTCGGACCTCAACAACTCCCTTGTCTAGTCCCGACCTCCTAAGCCTCACCAAGACTGTCTCCTGGTACCTGCAACCGACCGATCAGACCTCCGACTCCTCCAGAGCCTAGTCTCGGTCTATTCCGCCGCACACGACCGCACCCAACCTCCTCGACTGCCTGACCTCGGCTCCTCCCCGAGCCTAGTCCGGTCCTCCTCGTTGTTACTGTTGTGCTCGGCTCTGCGCCCAGCTCGGTTCCTCGTCTCCGCTCGCAACCACCTCACCACCTCGATCATCTTGGCGTCTCCGACCGTCTAGACCTTAACACCTCCCGTGCCTAGTCCGGTCCTCCCACGCCTCACCATGAAATAGCTCAAGTCCTGCACCACACGCACAAGCAAACCATCACATAGCACCGCACAATACACATGCACCATCACTCGGCACAAGTATCACGGCACAACACCGGTCGAAATCCCTACGACCACCCGAAGCACAAGACAAGAAGTGGTCAAAACCCGAAGACTTCCTTCTTCCTTCGACCACACAGCATGTCGTCACGACCATCACAAAGCTCGTTACGACCATGCAGACACAAGCTACGACCAACGCTAGCTTGCTACGACCACATACAACACCGATACGACTTTATCGCTCAAAGTCTAGTACCTCATCCGAGCACTCTATTGCACACGATACACTTGAGCTCACCGAGCCCGCTCAAAGCCTCACGACCTCATCCCAAGTCGTTACGACCGATTCCCACCAAACGACCGCTTACGGTGGTCGTGCGACCAGCTCGATCGCCAAACGACCACGGCTCTTACGTCGCTAACGTGGTCGAACGAGTTTCACCACGCTCAATCCCGTGATAACATGGTCGATGTCTCAAGCGCCAACGTGATCGAACCACCGAGCCCCTCAACGTGGTCGTGGCTCCGAGTGCACAACGTGGTCGAAGACCCACGTCCTTCAACGTGGTCAAATCTCCCAAGCGCTCCCTGCCAACCACTTCCAACGTGGTCGAAGACGCCACGTCGTGGTCGTAAATGGCCCTGGAGGCCTCCGACCACGGCCAAAGTAGTCGTACACTGACTACGACCAATGTGGTCGCAGTTACTGGCGTGGTCGTAAATGGCCCCGTGGCCTCCGACCACGAACGTGCCGTAGACTACACAACGTGGTCGCACGCCACCTACCGGTTCTCGATTTCGCTCAACGTGGTCGAAGCGCCTTCCGACCACGGCCAAAGTGGTCGAGCGTCGTCCAGCTGACTCCCGACTACGGCCAAATTCACCGATGTTGCCGTAACGTGGTCGTATACCTCTCGATAAGCTTCGATCACGGTCAACTGCCGAGAGCCGCAGCGTGGTCGTAAACAACCCGAAGACTTCCGACCACGCCCATAATGGTCGTGACGACGTTTTCGGCTTCCGACCAGATCCAAAATGATCGTGACGGCCGGTTGGCTTCCGACCACCGACGGTGTGGTCGTAAACTTTCCTGGCCTTCGAGCATGGCGAGTGGTCGTCGCGCCTCCCGACCTTGGACAACGAGTCGTAAGCGATCACGACCATTCTTAAGACTTACGACTTTGCGAGCCACTCAAACCTCAAAACCAAACTCAATCTTTCTAGATCAAGAGTCAATTACTCATCACAACCATGGGGTGACCTCCACATGGTCTCACAGCTTGCTTTTTTAAAATTTAAAACCATTCTACCACACGTTTGTGGTCGTGTTTCTGAACAAGATGTTCGAAATTCCTTTTATTTAATGTAAGGCCTCAAACCGGGTGAATAACATGAATATCATTTTCTACTCATTTTTCCTATTATTTCAATCACTTGCGCTTCAAATTTGACTTGATTCAAAAATTGCTTGAAATGCAATTAATTAATTAAATATACCAAACAAATACAAAAATATACCAAATTTTAACATGGAGTACCATATTTTGTATGTGGAGAGTAGAAAAAGTTTGAAGGGTAGGAGAGGAAAAGATTTTTATAGATATGCCGAGTGCCGCAAACAAAACACTCGGCAAAGAGCTCTTTGCCGAGTGTCAGCTCCAGACACTCGGCAAAGGTCTAACGGCGGCGGCTAACATCTAACGGACGGCGGTTGGTGCCGAGTGTTTTATTTTTGTCGAGTGTTTGATTGTTAGCACTCGCCAAAGAGCTCCTATATGCCGAGTGTCTAATCCTCAGCACTCGGCAAAGAGATTTTTGGCGAGTGTTTTATTTTCGCCGAGTGTCCCCGTTAAGGCACTCGGCAAAGCTGTTGTTTACCGAGTGCCCGATGGATTGCACTCGGCAAAATTCCGGACACTCGGCATATAGGAGCTTTCCGGTAGTGTAAGTTCTAACCCACTCTCGGTGCAAACATGTGACAATGTTTGGAGAAACTTGGGTGTAAGACCCACATAATTGATTTTCCATCTGTAAGAGGGTTATTAAAAAAAAGAGAAAATTGCCCCAGGAGAAAGATGATTTTATCCTCAGTTCAAAATTTGCCGTTGTGATAAAAATTAAATATAGGGCACATTGACTTAGCCAAAAATATTAAAAAAATTTTGGTAGATCATTGGGATAGTTTACAACTCAAACATAAAATTTCATGAACTGACCTTTCCATTTGATCTATTGTTGAAATTCAAATCCAAAATTAGCCTATTTGAGCTATTTTGTAAACCGGCACAAATTCACTGTATAAAAATGCAAAAAAATAATTTTTGGGAGCTATGTGACACCTTAGGAGCTTGTGAGAATTTGTCTAGAATTTGCAGACCTCATTTAGTCTCTATTTGTAAATAGTAGCCTTTATTAGCATTTAAATTAAAAATCTGAAAATTTTCTTCAAACAGTGCCTTGAAATATTTTTCCTAGCTCAATAAAATGTTGAACAACATTCCTGTGAATTTTCAAAATTTGTGCAGGTTGTTTGCTATTTTAAATAAATTAGGTTTTCAGTCTTTTGGTAGGGGCATTTTGGTTTTTTTCAGACGATAACGGCCTCCCCTAACGGTGCACAAATGGTGGTGGCATATAATTGAATTTTGGTGCAATTAATTGGTATATAATAAAGAGATTGTTTTTCAGTGGCATTTTATAGAAGCGGAGGCTATTTAGTACATAGAATCAATTATATCTTTTTTTTAAAACAATGAGCTTTGTCTAACATGAAAGAATGGGAAAAAATTGTAAAAAGCTTTAGCTGGAGTAGCATACCTGTGCATCACCCCAGGCATATTTCTTAACGAGGTCACAACAAATAATAGCTTATAGCTCCTGAAGAAACTAATTATATAACCGCTAGCTTGTTTATTTACCTCTACCAAAGCAAATTAGAATCAAAGGTAGTTTTGGCACTGTTTCACATCGTATTTATAAAAACAGCAGTATGCGAGACGTATCATTTTTGCAGTCCTCGGGCGGCGGCGACACGAGGCGAAGCTCGCCGCCGCAGAGGGCGCTGCGGTCTCCTCATCGACAAGAGGGCGCCGCCGCTCGGGCCGATGGCGTGCTTGCTGCCGTCTAGGGAGGAGGCGGCAAGTAATTAGCCAGCCTAATTACTGCCCTATTTTTTTGTTTAATGATTGTTTGAATTTTTAAATATAACAAATGAGTTCCAAAAATGGTCTCTCGCTCGAGTTATTCGCCAACACAAAGCATGGCATGGGAATGCCCAATGATACCACGTGCTGATGTCCACGTCCCTATCCAAGATGGCCAAGTACAAGATCTTCCCTGAGCCTACTAAGCCCCTAGCACTTCCTCGTTGAAGTTTCAGGCCACCAGACCACCACCACGGCCTCAATGGACGACTATGACCTCATTACGTGCTGTTTAGGTGCACCCAGGCCTGCGACCCTCGCCATCACGTCCTCCAGATCCATTGCACCCCATCCAAAAGCAGCCATGGCCACCGCCTTTGCTCCTCAAGACAGAGGTCATGCTAAATCTATGTCCACCACCCGCATATAGAAGGAGGCTGGCTCGGGAAGTAAGAGTTTGACACACTAGAATTCTTATGGAGGTGCAATTTTCTATCCTTCCCTTTAGCAGTGTATTGTGCTTAGTGAAACATGTGTCCAACACTATTTTTGAGCTAATTGATTGCATCAATCCATGGTTTCTGGAAGTAGCACGTTCGAGGAATAACTTAAATGAAGTTGAGTGCCGTGATATCTACCGTACAGATCCTGAATGGAAGATCATTTTACTTAGGTACTTCAACCAGGTTGGGGCTCATCCCGGTGGATACCTTGGTGAGGACCAATGTGGATTTCTGAACAGTCTTATGCCCTTTGTTTAGCAAGTAGTTGTTGGCAGGAGGTTAGCTCTGACAATATTAGGAAATGATTATGCAACAAGAGATGGGACTGGGTTTGAGATTACATCCATGTGGTTGACCTTGCGGATGGACATATCGCCGCATTATACAAGCTTTTTGAAAGCGGTTTTGCTATTGCTGACTGAATTTTTTTTTATTTCTTAGTCATTTGAAGTTGCACTCTCAATTAACTAAAATTACAGCTCTCTTAAAAAAACAGCTGCAACTTCAGGTAATTCAGAGTACAACTAAAGTTACACTTAGTTGCACTTTCAATCAACTGAAGTTGCAGCTCCGCTCCAAAAAAATCAACTGCAATTTTAATTGATTGAGAATGCAACTTCAAGTGACTGAGAGATAAAAAAATTTTAGTAGCCTTTGCAATACACACTCCCTTTTGAAAACTCTGACGTAGGGTGTGAAGCATACAACCTTGGAACTGGAAAAAGGGATAAGTTGTGGAAATAGTTAAGGCATTCGAGGAGGCTTCTGGGAAGAAAATTCCTCTGATCGTTGGTCCATGATGCCCTGGTGATGCGGGGATTCTGTTTTCGCCAACTGCTAAAGCAGAGAGGGATCTCAACTGGAAAGCGAAAAATGGCATCGAAGAAATGTGTAGGGACCAGTGGAACCGGGCTAGCAAGAACCCTTATGGATATGGATATGCTGACTCCAAGCAAAGTGGCCACCACGGATACAGATAAGCCGATGCCCCCAAGCAGAATGGCCACCATGGATACGGATCACCCGACTGCACCAAGCAGAATGGCTACAACGGATATGGTCCAGCTGACAGCACCAAGCAGGATGGCCATACTACTGCTAACATTCTAGATGTTAAGCTCTGTGCTAATGATAGTGGAAATATCTTGATAGTGGTTGAGTTGCCACCTGCTGGAGATTTGCACAGTTTGCTGGGCGCCAGATGGCGAGTGTCGTGGCTACAGACCAAACAAAGAGAGTATGGTAGTAGAGAGTTAGATGAGCAATATCCTAGTGTTTCCTCATGGCCGAATGACATATATATATATATATATATATATATATATATATATATATATATATATAGTTACATGAGGAGTGTTTTACACTATATTCTTGCACTCAAGTACCCCATTAGAGGTATTTATGTCATTGTACATGTCTCATTTTGGACCGTACAACCTTCTAACAGGCCAGCTAGGTTTAGGTGGGGGCCACTCCTACAACAACGGGCAATCTCTTCTACAGCTTTTGCAGGCACTCTAATACAAGGATATATGATACTGGTTAAGAGATTGCAAGTACTATTGGACTCCGGCAGATTGACAATGGCTTAGGGGCGAGCCGAATTTCAACAAAGGAGGAATGTTACAGATCTGGACTCTTGGAGATGGGCTGCTGGTCTGAAAAAACCTAGTGGGCTAGCCCTATGGCCTAATCGGCTGAGAAGGCATGGATGTTCTTTTTGGTCTGCGAACATGGTTTTAATGAAATTTTAAATTTTGTTGCTTACAGACAGACACGGAGAGACCGATACTCACTTACGATTTTGGCTGGTACAGATGTTAGGCTTTTAATGTGTACTACGTTTAATTTGTAGACCCTGTCTTAAGAAAATATTTCGTTTGAAAGTTAGATACTATAGCAAAAGTCAAAAGCCGTCCGACTACTCGCAAGCCGAACAGGCCCTATAAGAATCAATCAGCAGTAGCAGGAGGGGATCATGGATGACCACAGAGATGAAGGCTGCGCCTGGCTTCCCTTCCTCCCTGCTGCTCCCCTTCCCCTAATTCTATTTCTATGGTTTCCAAATCCCCTTCTTTCAATAATATTCTAGATTTGCTTCTTCCGGTTCTTGCTTCTATTCTCTCCCAAATTGTATCCCCAAATATTGTATCTTGAGTTGGATTGGCAACCTAACTTTGGACTTTGGTGTTGATTGGTGTTCATGGCGGAGGAACATGACATCTTTGCTTCATGCTTCGGTCAGAGATTGGGGGAATTAGGTTTTGCGGTCAAGATACACATGATGAGTAGGTAAATTGTGGCACTCAGATATGAGGAAATTCTGAATTTACATGACTAGATTGTACCCTTTGTGTCAAAATGGTTGTTTTGTTATACTCCCTGTATTCTGTGAATTTTATAAGTTAGCTTCGGTATTGATAGTGTTGGAGAAAGGCTTCGGTATTGATAGTGTTGGAGGAAGCACTGCTGCTAACTTCTTTTTGTTGAATTATCGAAAATTATATAACCCATTATTTAAGCTCGGTATTTGTTCGATTATCTCTAAATTTACTAACTTTGGTGGTTTATGTGAATTAGTTGCTAACTTGTCTTTTCCTCTTTGAGGAGTTGATTGTTTGGTGAGGCATTTGTTGATCAGCTGCCTGCTGTCTTTATGCATATTAGTGTTCAGTTACATATTGTTGGCAAAATAAACTGATCCAATACATTTGCCAGTAAATTTGCTAATGTATTTTCAATTTTGTGGATTGGTTGCTATTTTGGGAATTCAGGCTTGCGATTAACAATCCAGTTTGCTACAGAAGTCCCTGTTTTGTTGAGTTCACTACAAAGAGTTTGTATTTTTAGCGTGTTCATGAAATAAGCCATAACTCTAAAACCAACACAAACACATCAGATACTACGAAGTCCTTTCTAATTCTTTTAATTTTGATTAATAAGCATTTCTTTTTTCCTCTTTTTGTAGTGATTACCGAAGGATGGATGAGCAGGACCACTGGTCGGTTGGATTAGATGACTCGATAGAGGATGAGAGAAACCTGGATGAGATCATGGCTGATCGAAGGGACGCAGAAGTGGAACTTGATGCAAGGGAGTAAGACACGGAAGCGAAATTATGGATGATTGACAATGTGGCTTTTTAGCTTTTTGTTCAAGCAGTGAAGTATGATTTTGTTCTTTTCTTTGAATGACTGTATCAAGTAGCAAAGACTATGCTTTGACCTGACATTCATGAATTTTCTACCAACCAGCCAGCTAGTAAGCATGAGTTGATAGCTTGACCAGCATGTGAGGATGCTGTCATGCTGATGATACATTCCTGTCATGGTTCAGGGACAAACTGAAGAACTGCTGAGCCGCTATTTTATGAGATCAAAACTTCAAAATAAGTACAGGTAGGAAGGCTGTGCAAGAACAGTACATGCTGAAGTGCTGATTTTTCAAATCAGAAGACCAGAAAAACCGCTTTGTTGTGTGTACAGTAGTTCCCTTTATGCAAAAGAAACTAGGTAGTACTAAGTACAAACCAATGACAATGGATGGCTTTCTCACATCAGTCCCTCTCAGGCTCTCTGCTTAGCTGAAATGGCCAATAGGAACTATTGGTCAAACGAAACAGGAACCTGAACTGTGCCAGAAATGCTCTCATTGCATGGAACTGGTTCAGAAGCTTATGTTCCTGAATCCTGAGTGGTTCCAGAGTGCCCTGACCACAGCGGCAGCAACAACAACAAAGAGGTGGTTGCTTTACTGAGGATACAAAAGGAACGGAAGAACAACACTGAATGAATACTATTCATATTATCTACACGCCGTCCTGATCCTTTTTTTCCCAGTCTTGTACCGTGATTTCTTTGTTTAAATACGTCAGTTTTACTTGGCAGTGACAATGCAACAAGACCCAAACCAATTAATTATAAGGAAAGAAACGAAGAAAAAAAGGAATCACTCATGAGATCATCAGTTACAAGCAACACAGGTCGCCTGAACATTTCACAAATCCACGGCACAGAGATTACAGAGGAAGCTCCTGGGGGTACAATGACTGGTGCCTAGTTGAGTGAGCCAACCGTCTTGTTCAGATCTTATCATAATTTATGTAGATATGGTCTTAATTTTTTTCATAATTTGTGTATATATGTTTTTTCATAAACAAAAATTTGTTTATATATGGTCTTCAAAAATTTGAGAATTTTTTTCATAAATTATGTACAAATAGAAAGGAGTAAAACACAAATAATAATAAAGTGTTATATCCAGTGGTATCATGGTCTATTTACCCTTAACCCTTCCTCTTATGGTTTTTGGAGTGACCCTACTAGCTAAACACTTTTCAGGGGCATCTTCGGATTCTCAAAGAAGTGAATTATAAAAGAATCAAGAGCAAAAGCTAAAAAATGATAATCTGGAGCTCTACCACACATACCCTTAATACATGTTTAATTGGTATTGTTATAAATTGTATCCACAAAAATTGACAGTATAGATCTTTTTTTTGTCTGATTAATATTTAATTTGTAAGCCTTGAGAGATAACGTGATGGTTTCTTACGATAAAAATCTACCAAAAACAGATCAACTAGCTTGCAACTAGTCGGAATCAAACTCTGTTCGTTAGCCAATGAACTCAGGTGTCGCACCAATTGGATTATACAACGATTGGCAATCTGTAATGAGATTTCGCGGGTGGCAGTATGGCTGGACCAAACTGGGGAAAAAGCACGATTGATCCAAGAATCATCGGGCTTCCACCAAGCAAACCGAAGTCCAATCTAACCTGAACTTGACCTAGCAGACTGTTACTTACCATAAAGAGAGAAAAACATAACAAGATTGTGTGAACTAAGAATCAGGACATCTGCTGGCTTTCACCCTGTAGCTAGTCACCAAGAAGGAAAATAGACAAAGAAACAGGTCTAGCACCACTAGAAATAAACTTCTGCTTTCGCCATTTCTGACCATGAAAATGTGCATTCATGTCCTCCTTTTTCTCCTCCAAAACATACATTCCTCGAAAAGTTTCTTCTTCCTTGTCACCTATATAAACTCGTCCCGTCTGGTTTGTAGCAGAGTGCTTGAGCAACAAGCTAACCATTGCCATGGCGCCTCGCACCGCATTCTACCACCTTGCCCTTGCTCTCTTCTTTACTGCCATTGCTGTTAGAGCTTCGTTAGCCGCTGACGCGGCGGCGTCTCCGACGGCACTGGCGCCGTGCGGTGCGTCTCAGTTGGTGACCCCAACGGCGGCGGCGACATTCCTCCGCGCTCTCTGCAACACCACGCTGTACCCGGCTGTCTGCTACGACTCCCTCCTCCCGTACGCCGCCACTTTCCAGACCAGCCGCGTCAAGCTCGCCCGCGCTGCGACCGATGTCGCGGCTTCTCGGCTGGGCGCCTTATCCGCCCGCCTCAAGTACCTCATCCACCGCAATGCCGGCACAGACAACGTCGCAGGATCGTCGCGCATGGCCGCGGCCCTGCGTGACTGCGCGAGCACGATATCGTCTGCCGCCGGCCTGGCAAGGCGGTCGTCCGCGGAGCTCGGCCGTCTCGACGCGGCAACGGCAGCCGGGTCAAGCAGCGAGGCGTCGACGGCCGGCGGAAGGCAGGCGAGGTGGGAGGTTTCCAACGCGCAGACGTGGCTCAGCGCGGCGATGACGAACGAAGGAACCTGCGCTGACGGGTTCGCTGACGCGGGCAATGCAGCCGCGTCTTCGTCGGCCGGGAAGGAGGCGACAGCCGGGGTGGCGAGCGTCAGCCAGTACACGAGCAACGCCCTCGCGCTTGTCAACGGCATACCGTTATGATTTGTAGAGGGTTCGTGTCGATGAATTGTTGATTAATGAGTGAATTACCGTGGATTGTGATATAGTAAGCTATTATGGTCACATACTAGACAGTAAATAAAAGGGGCTATGAAGGAGCCTTATAAGTCGTGAAGACTTTTAAGTTTGTGCTATATAAGCTTATCTGAAAAAGAGTCATGTTCCCATAGCGCCCTGACACATACGCCCCCCACACAATATATATATATATATATATATATATATATATATATATATATATATATATATATATATATATATATATATATATATATATATATATATATGGAATGTATCTAGTGCTAATGCATATTTGGGTGCTAACATGCTAATACCGTTCGAGATTGTTAGATCTACCATCTACGGTCTGGATGCTTGAAAGTGAAAACTTCCAATCCACTTATACAATTTTACGAAAACCCCCTCCTAATCTTTTTTCTTCTCCCCGCGCCGTTCCGCCTCCCAATCTTTTTTCCCCACCTCAACTCCCATCTCCCAAAGAATCCGGCCGAAACCACCGCATGCAGAGGAAATCAAGGGGACGGCGAGGAGGTGAAGGACGACACGTTGTGCAGACGGCTCGGCGTCGGCCGGAAGCTCCACCTCCTCCGCGCCACGGTGCCACGGCGCGCGTGGCGGGCGGCCATAGCGCCCGCCGCACAGCCTCCTGTTCCCGTCGGCACCGCGCCCGACACCGCCTCGCCGCACGCCCCGCCTCGGCGTCGCCGCGCCCGCCCGCCCGCAACCCACAAGCTGAACTCCGCTCGCCCGATGCGCTCCCGCCGCTTCCGGCCTCGGCGTCTTGGGCCGTGGTGAGCTCGCCGAGCTCGCCACCGCCTGCTAGGTCGCCTCGACCTCGGCAGCCCCACCACGCCACGGGCGGGCGTGCCGCTCCGCCATCGCCACCGCCGCCGACAAGAACTCATCGCACGTTGGCTGCCGCGGCTTTGCTCTTGTTGTCCTCTCGTCGCCGCGCTTCTTATATGCATGAGTGAAGCCAAAGCAAGAGCAACTTTACAGCTCGCGTGTTCGTGTTGACTATCTGACGTGCCGAGTGCCGTTGTCCACCTCCCCGAGCTCTACCACGAGCACCGCCGCCGACCTCCCCAAGGGCCTCCGTCCGCCTCTCTCCCGGCGCCTCAACCCCTCCACAAGTGCCACATTCTTCTCCAATCCAGGCCGACAAATTCTTCCACGCCGCCGCTGGATGGGGTAAAACACGATTCCTCTTTCCCCATAGTTGTGTTAATTTTCCAAGGATTAATTCTTGATAACTTATAGATGATTAGATGCTTACTGCTCATGGTCACCAAACTGAATTAATTGGATCCTTACTGCTCATGGTCACCGTCTAAATGGTTTTACTGTTGAATTTTGTGCAGTGACATACAAAGTCCAAGTCATACCTATGTATATTGTTTTGTTTGTGCAAGACCATTTCAAACTAAGACTGGCTCACCATCTTTTTGTGTAAATTCCTGTGGAACATCTTACTTTTTTTATCACTCTATCCAACATGCGAATGTGGTAAACAAACCGAACACACCATGCGGGGTCATAACATGTGAATTCTTAACACAATAACTACATGTTTCTTGTTGATATTACGACTAATAGTTGAAGATATGACTACATTTTTACTTAACTGCTGCTTCCATGCCCATTTCAGGAACTACTGCTGCTGCTTCCATGTTAACTGTTGCTTCCATGTCCATTCCAGGAACAACTGTTGCTGCTGCTTCCATGCTCATTCCTGAATATATAGTTGTTGGTTCTGTATCATACCTTATGTCCAATGGAAAATGCAATTTGTAGGCAAGATGTGTGCTATGATGTTCTTTTACCTTGTTAAGTTAGCGTACTATTTATACTATCAGAAATCAGCACCCATGTGTTCTATTCTGCCACATGAACAGTATTAGGTAGGTGGTTCTGTAATGCATGAACACTATCAGGTGGTTCTGTGGTGCCAGAAAATTTGATCCCTACTGATTTCTGTGATGGTTCATGTTCTGTGCAATTTGTTTAGGTTCTGTGACGATGAATAGTATCAGGTTTTGTGCAACAATATCCATGACTTCGTTGTACACAACGATCCAACACTATGGAGTTGAACTACCTGACAGTTGAGCAAATGCATAGATATGTCAATTTAACAGAGAAATATACCTGTAATAACATTCTGTCATCTTTGTTCTGTGTTGCAAATATGCTGACCACAAATATGCGACGTGTTAAACGACAAGATATTTTCTATGTTGGATGCAAATATGCTGACCACAAATAACAGAACAGCGTTTAATACAGGATGGTACAAGTTTGGCGCTAGTACCGTCAAATATTGATAGTCTGAGTTTCAGCCAAAAACTACAACATCACAACTATTTCTTTACTTCAGGGGCAGTGATCCATCCTCCAGATTATACACCAAAAGTCTAAGGAGCATCTAGCTAAAGACCTGGTGCTCAGTACAAAGAAGTCATGGATAGTGTTCAGGTTTTTCACGGCAGGCAGCGCGCGCCGAGGCGGCAGACGTCTTGGCAGGGGTGGTGTCGGCGCGGTGCCGACGGGGAACAGGGAGCTGGTGCGCTGAAGCGCTGTCACCGCCCGCCACGCGCCGCCGTGGCGCCGGAGCTCGAGGAGGTGGAGCTTCCGGCCGGCGCCGAGCCATCTGCAACGTGTCGTCCTTCACCTCCTCGCCGTCCCTTGATTTCCTCGCATGCGGTGGTTCCGCGGATTGTTTGGGAGATGGGAGTTGAGGTGGGGAAAAAAGATTGGGAGGCGGAAGCGTGGGGAAAAGAAATAAAGATTGGGAGGGGTTTTGTAAAATTGTATAAGTGGTTTGGATGCTTCCACCTTCAAGGATCCGGTCAGTAGATGATGATCTAACGATCCTAAACGGTATTAGCATGTTAGCACTCAAATATGCATTAGCACTAGATATGTTCCCATATATATATATATATATATATATATATATATATATATATATATATATATATATATATATATATATATATATATATATATATATATATATATATATATATTTGTTATATACATACCTCTACATGGGTATGTACTTATAGGGGCAAATACGTCATTCTTCTACTTAAAGTCACATAAATATCCATATCTTGCCCTATAGTTATGTGGTAAGCATGCCATTTTCCTGGCCTAAAGTCCTTGCCAGGCCAACTGGCTGCCCTATTGGCACAATAAACCAACTAGGCCAAGGTGGGGGCTACGCCCCCAACTGTAACTTCTCATGGATGAAGGGCACTGCTTTATGTGGGCCGAAACCATGTCCTGTATTCCCTAGCGCCCTACGTTTCTTCAGCCCATTGAAAAGTTGTCATTTTGTATTCCTGCCAACATGGTGCTGACCGGATCGACGGGTGTGTCCCCAAGGCTAGTTTGGTCATAGCGATGGGTGCTGGTACACGCGTGGTGGTGATTGGTTTCTTGATTTATGCACGATGAGGTGTCACATCTGCCCAGCTAGGTGCGCCTCTCCTTAATTCTTGCGTGCCCTGCACGAGCATTAATTGCAGTTGTCACATCTTCCTGTTAGGCTGCTCGATGCCCCATCTCTGCCATTTGTTCATGGTTTCCCTCTTGCTCTTCTATCATTTGTCATTGCTTGTAGTTGTTGCCTCCTCCCCCCGCTCTCCTTTCTATTTGCGCTCTTGGTCACTACGATGGTGCATGCCAGTGATCGCCATGGCCATAGCGCGATGTTGGCTCCTTCGAGCAGGAGCTGGGAGGTACGGATTGCTACGAGGAGCTGGTGGACTCCCTTATGCTTGATGACAAGATCGTGTCCTAGGACACCGTGCGCCTTCCTGTTGACAAGGAGGTCGAGCTGAAGCCACGGGAGGGCGAGACGGTTGTGTTTGTGGCGTACTTCGATGCCAAGCTCCGTACCCCCGCCACACGCTTTTTCGGCCACCTGCTACGGCTGTATGACCTGGAGCTCCAGTAGTTGACGCCGAACGCCATCGCGCACCTGGTCCTATACTCCTAGGTGGCCCATTCGGAGGGCACCCAATCCCACATGGCGGTCTTTGCGTTTCTTCATGATGCACGTTGCTAGCCAAAATGCCTTGGGCCTGGTGAGTGCTCCTACTTAGGTAGCGTCAGCTTGTAGCTCCATGGCACTACCTCGAGGGACTTCCTCTTGAACTCCATGCGGATAAAGTGGGAGTCTTGCTGGATGGAGTAGTGATTTTACTGCAAAATCGAACATGACAGGAGTCTCCACTTCACCGGCTGCCTTATGGACTTCGTCCAATCGCCCTTGTTATGCTTGACCGCGACGACGAAGCGTGACTTTGGAGGCTCTGCGATGTCGCCCTTCAACCAAACATGCAGGACTTTGATGCAGAGTTCTATATGCTTGGTGTGTCCCCCCTAGCTCATAGGTGGGAGGTACGGATAGGGCCTGCCTGGGTGAATAGCATTTGCCCTCGCTAACCACGCTGGTGAAGCCCACGGGCCCCAGTTACCTGCTATGCATCCTTGCGATTATGTTAGCCTTCATCATTTTTGTTCCACCTAATGCCATGTGTTCATAGTGCTTTCGCTAGCAGAGGCGGAGCATGCTGCGTGTATGTTTCTTAGGCCGTACATCCTTAAGGAGCATGGCATTCGAGCTTCGGCGACCGGGGGGCTCCGCACATCAACCGTGTGTGCGATATCCTAGAGATTGTTATGCCTGAGCGCCCTGTGCCTGGCGGCACGGTGGCCATGGGTGTGGTTCGAGCTGGTAGGATGGCAAAGATGCTGCCAACCACGATGATCCGAATAGGCGGGGGACTCTGCTTCAGCTATCGCAGCCATTCCTCTCTCATCAGCCCCTCCTGGCCCCATGGGTTAGAGACCTAGGTAGACGAACTCGGTGAGTCTGGCAACTCCGAGGTGGAGGATGGCAAGAGAGAGGCGGTGGAGGAGGATGGTGGTGATGATGACAATGATAGCACCAGTGCCACTGGCGATGAGGATGATGTGCACATTATTGATGACGATGGGCTATCTCTAGTCATCATCCTATCGACGGTAGAACGCTAGCGGTTTTTGCCTAGTTAGGGGGGCCACCACAGAGGTTAATACCTCAAAAAAGACCCTCACGGGTGGCTCCCTTAGTTGGTGAGTTTCGCTAGTGCGTCTGCCTCGCCATTGGCGACCTGTAGTATCGATTTGATGGAGATTCCCAGGAAATTGCACTCCCTTGCCCGGACTATGGCAAGGTATATATTTAACTTGGGGTCCTTGACCGATAAGATTTGTCAATGTGTCCCACGAGGAGATGGGGTTCGTGTGTACAAGCATCCTTCATGCCCCGAGTGCCTTCACCTTCTGTAGGCCGAATAATAGGGCCTTGCATCCTACAATGTTTGTTGTGAATAAGTCGAGGCGCATGGCATAGGTGAGGCTCCAGCCTTGGGGTGTTGTGACAATAGCCCCCAAGCCTGCCCCAGCGGCACAATATGCCTCAACTGTGTGCAAAGCCCATACCAGTTCTAGGGGTTGCTCGTAGGCCTGCTGGCCCCTAGGGGTCCATTTGGCGATGAAGTCTACCAACATTTGTGGTTTTATGGTGGTTCACATGACGAACGTGATGGAGAAGGGGCGAGCTCCACTGCCCATCTACTGATGTGGGCAGTCAACTCCTTGTTTCGTAACATCTCTCCTATGGGGAAGGATGAGGATACAGTAATGCTATGCACCATGAAATAGTGCCACAACTTGTGCGAAGCCATGAGTAGAGCATAAGCCAATTTCTCAAGTTCGATGTAGCATGTCTTTGATCCCTAAAGAGCCTCTAACACGTAGTAGATGGGCTATTGTGTGTAGCCCTCCTATAGCACGAGTACCACACTAACAACCAGGGGGTCATGGCAAGGTACAACAAGAGGGGAGCCTCTATTTTCGGGCATGCGAGGTAGGGGAGTTTGGTGAGGTATTCCTTCAGGTCTTGAAAGGCCCGTGCACACTGATCTATCCATTGAAAATCGCCTGAGTTGCGTAGCATTTTGAAGAAGGCAATGCGCACTCCACCCCCTAGAGAGCAAGCGACTAAGGGCAACTAGGCGACCCGCAAGCCTTCGGACCTCCCGGGTGGTCTTTGGGGCCTCCATAGTCAGTATAGCATTTATTTTATCGGGGTTGGCCTCAATCCCCCGCCTAGAGATAGGAAACAAAGGAGTTTGCCTGCTTGCACTCTGAAGATACTTTTTTCTAGGTTTAGCCTTATGCCCTCCCATCAAAGATTGTTGAACGTTTCTTGGAGATCCTCCTCATTTCTCTTTACTACGATGTCATTGGTGTAGGCCTTGACATTCTGCCCTAGTTGTGATGCGAGGATGAGTGTGACGAGTCTAGTGAACGTAGCCTTGGCGTTTTTGGGCCCGAAGGGCATTCGGACAAAGCAGTACGTGCTGCTGGGGACTATGAAGCTTGTTTTCCTCCTCTGCCATCCGTACCTGATGATATCTGGAGTACTTGTCTAGGAAACTCATCATTTCACATCCTTCTATCACATCGACCAACTGATCAATGCACAACGGTGTGTAATTGTCCTTGTGGCACACTTTGTTGAGGTTGGTGAAGTCAACACACAGTCACCATGTCCCGTTGGACTTTTTCACCAATACGGGGTTGGCAAGCCACTCAATGTGTACTACCTCCATGATAATGTCGGAGGCCTTTAGTTTGGCCACCTCCACTTTGGTGTCCTCCTACCGGTTGAGGGAGATTCGTCTCACTCATTGCTTGATTGGCTTCGTGTCGGGGCATACAACCAAGTTATGCTCGATGATGGAGCGGTCTACACCTGCGATGTTACATGGTGACCATGCAAAGATGTCCACATTCCCGCAAAGTAGGCCATGAGTTTTTCCTCCACCTTAGGGGTGAGGCCTGCTCTGATTAATACCTGCTTCATCGGGTCATTTGGCTGGAGCAGCATCCTCTTTACATCGCTTGTCAACTTTAGCTTGGGCATCCATCCTGAGGCAGAAGGTGGGGTGGGTCCATTGTTCACGGTTTGGACCTTCCAGTGTGGGCTTCGTGTGCTTACTTTGATTTGTCATGCACGGTCCTGATCGCCCAACACTGTGATGACTATGTTGGGGCTTGGGAGCTTCATGCATAAATAGTTATGGTGCAGGATCACACCAATTGCATTGAGTGTGGCTGTCCCTAGGATAGCGTTGTAGGGGTACTGTAGGTCAACCACATCGAAAGTGATGACCTCATGTCTGCTCCACTCCCCTTGTGTATGGATTACTTCCAGTGCTATCCGCCCCAGCGCGTTGACCAACCCTCCGCCAAAGCCTTGTAGGGGTATGCCCGTTGACTCTAGTCTGCTCTGGGGAGGGCCGTTTGGTCAAAGATGTCCATGAATAGGAGGTCCACAGAGCTACCTCCATTGACCAAAACCCAACGTACATCGTCGCCCACAATGTTAGCTATGATTACCAGGGGGTCTTGGTGGGGGAAGTCTACCCCCATGTCATCCTCCTCTTTAAATGTGATGTCTGTGCGAGCCCATTCTAGGATCACTTGCACCGAGTATGAGGCGACATGGTGGACCTGATGAGCTGGGAGACCATGTGGTGGTCATCCCGTGTGTATGATGAGTAATTCACATCGGCTTAGGGAAGTCGAGTTTGAGTTGGTTGGTTCGGACCATGTCGTTGCGGGATGCAACGGGCTCGGTCGGACTTGGTCAAACTTGGTCGTATGGGATTAGGATGCATATTCTGATGATTCGACAGGTTTGCTTGTGACGGTTTGCTTCTCAGATCGGCGGTGCTATGTGATAGTCGATGCGGGTGCGACAGATGCGACGGAACGGACCGGGACTAGACTCAGGAGGAGTCGGAGGTCCAGTCAATCGAAGTCAGGCGCGGTTGTGCGTGATCGACAAGGAGTGCGGAAGCTTCCCGGAAGGTGCACGTGGGGCGAATCGGTAAATTCGCAAGGCTGCACAAGCGGGAGATGGCTCCGTTAGGGTTTAGCCGGCGTAACGGGTTGGAGACCCGTTAGCCAAGGGCTATAAATAGGTGTTGGGGGGCTGCATACCCCCTTGAGGGTTTTTGTGCATTTGCTCTCCATTTTGTGTGTGTTCCTTCCAAGAAGCATGTGAGGCTCTTGGTGTTTTTGAGGATTGAGAGGGAGAGGATGGATTGAGAGTCTTGTAATCATTCCTCCTTGTTAGAATCCTTCATGTTTGTGAATCGGGTTGAATGGAATGATTCTGAGTCTCTTTGTTTCCCTGGCAGTTCTCTCTGTTCTTGAGTTCTTGATTCTTCTTGCTGCTCTTCCTTCCTTTGTGCCAACGGTAGTTTTTGGTTACTTGTTTATTTCAGCGTGCTCTCTGGCCGAATGAATTAATACTTTGAAGACTAGTCTGCAGCTGCGAACTTGCTGTTGAAATTTTTATTCCCTAAAATCTTTATTTGATTCGGCAGCAAAATAGTTCCTGGAACTTACCATAGCAGCAAAATAGTACTGAAGTGCTGTTGGTTCGGCAGCAAAAGCTTGACCAGCAAATTTGTCTCGGCAGCAGCTTGAGCTCTTGAGTTCCTGATCTAAATCCAAGAGTTTTTTGGGTAGTTTTCTTGCTGCAGCAAATCTCCATTTTTCAGCCAGTAGTACTTACAGTCTTCTGCATGTTGTTGCTCTTTTGACCAGCTTTCTTTTTCCTTTTTGAATTCTCTCTCAGAAGTATAGTAGTCTAGTTTTTGCAGCCCGTTCAACTGATTGGTCTCTTCTTGTCGGCTGGCTCTTTCTTTCCTTGCAAAGAAGAACAGCTCTCTTTTCAGCTTTTCAGTTTTGCTTTGCCGTGACAGTGGTTTAGTTGATTTTCCTTGCCGTGGCAGGTTTGTCGGCTATTTCTTTGCCATGGTAATTTATTTCTGCAGGTTCTTTACCGTGACTGTTTCTCTGTCTGATTTCTTGCTCTCGGGAATCTGAAGTTTACTTTCTTATTTCATAGCTGTTGTAGTTATCGGAGAAGAAAGAAATGTGTGTCGATACTCGGGGGGCAATATTTATTTAGGTACCATTGACCCCCCCCTCTGTTGCCATTTCGGTCCTACAATTGGTATCAGAGCCGGTTAGCTCTTCTTGATAGATCTTTAACCGGTCTCAAGAGCCATGGCGACGGACAAGTATTCCACCAAGCCTCCGGTCTTTGATGGCATGGATTACCCCTTCTGGAAGAGCCGAATGGAAACATACATCCAGGCTCAGGGGTATGCCATCTGGAGGAAGGTGAAGGTTCAGTTTGTTGTTCCTGCCGATGATAACATCAATGCCGAGAATATGGCTGATGTTGAGGCAAACGCAAGGGCAAGGAACATCATTATTCAGGGATTGAGCAGAAGCGAGTTTGATCGCATCTCTCACCTGTCGTCTGCCTTCGATATTTGGGCGACCCTCGATGCTTACCATGAGGGCACCACCCAAATAAAGACGGTGCGACAGACCGCCTTCAGCGAATACAAAGAAATTCGAGATGCTTGTTGGCGAGTCCCTTGACGAGTGCTTTTCTCGCTTTCACAAGATTTTGAGCAACCTCCGAGCCGTCGGTCTCACATACTCCGACTCGGATAACGCCGACAAATGCTTTCTGCACTCGATCTTCGGGTTTGGGAGATGAAGGTGACTACCATCAAGGATACCACGGACCTCTCGACCCTGACCCTTGATGCGCTTTACTCGCGCCTCAAGACTCACGAGATTGACATAGTCTCTCGTCGGTCAAGTCACAATCGATGGCATTAGTCACCGATCCCGCTCGGATCTTCTTCTGCGAGCCGATATGTGGATTCTCCTTCGCTCTCTCGTGACATAACCGATGATCGGTTAGAGCGACTTATGACGAACGACTAGCCCTCCTAGCGTAGATTTTCTCATGCCTACAAGAGGAGGAGGATGGTAAAGAGGAGGTCCTGTAATTTGCTTCGAGTGTGGTGGCCCCAACCACATTCGGGCAAACTGCCCCAAGCTGCGGAAGGGCAAAACTGATTTCAGCGGTTCCGGCAAGAATGACTACGTCAACAAGAACCGCAACACGAAGCCCTCAGCACCTGTTCAAGGCAAGAAGAAGTTCCGCGACTTTGGAAAGGCCAAAAAGCTCTTCCACCGCGTCCTCGCCGCCTTCGATGACCTCGACCTCAGCGAGGTGGAGGGATGGAGCGACGACGACGGGACGGGTGATCAAGAACCCAAAGATGGTGATGACTTCTCCGGCATGTGCTTCATGGCCCTTGAGGGCGAACTGAGCGACAGCGAGCTCTACTCTGACTCCGACGAGGTATACCCATCGTACGACCAGCTTAATGATGCCTTTCTTAAGCTAGATAAATTTCATGCTAGATCTAGAGCTAGATGTAGCGAGTTGAAGAAGGAAGTAGATAGATTGTCACGGGAGCTTACTTCACTTATATCTGCTCCCTCCCGTGACGAATGTAATACATGCCCTGCTTTGCTTGGAGATATGGAGAAGTTAAGGACTTCTTATGATAGTGTGACCTCTGAGCTAGATATTCTTAAGGTGGAGAATGTTAGTCTGCCAGCTGAACTAGAAATGACTAGGATTGCTGTTCCTTCATCTGCTATTGAGACTACTTTCTGCACCTCTTGTGAAGATAAGGACAATGCTTTTAGAGGTCTTTACACTATGCTTCTCGATCTGCCCGAGTCTTGTGAAACTGCAATAATCAAGTTAAATCTAAAACGGGCAGATCATAAAATTGCTGATCTACAAGTTGTGTTACTAGAACCCATTTCTTCATGTTTGAATTGTCCAAAGTTAACTGCTGAACTTGAATCTGTCTCAAAACAGTTTCAAGATATGATTGATCATGATAGGAAGTTGGCTCAGTTTGCTTCTAAGGACCCTGTTAGCTCACCATGCATGAATTGTAATAAACTAAAATCTAATTTGATTGCATTGGATGAGAAGTGTGTGAAGCTAACTAAGGGCCTATTTGGGGAGTCAGATTCGAGTAGCTAGCTGGTCCGAGTAGCTAGTGGAGATTCGAGTAGCTAGTGGTCCGAGTAGCAATGGTCCGAGTAGCTAGCCTGTTTGGCATCCTGGATTCTAGCTGTGCAGCTTGTATCCTGCTAAATGTATTGACTGAAATACCCTTAGATGATTTGATGTCCTGATTATGTATTGATAGAAGAGATATCCGTGCTGTAAATTTGTAGTACGTAGTTCAAACATTGAAAAGTAATATTAAAATTCCATGACAATATATTTGATTCCAAATCATAATTTTAAATATTAATATGGATAACTTCCATGTCTCCATACAAAAGGAAAGTGCATGCATATGCTTTCTCATGCAAATTTTGTACTTGCTCTTGTAAGGTACAACATTATTGATAAGACAATAGAACTGAACTCCATCTGATAGAAGATCGTTGTGAGTTGTGATCATTCAGGGATTAATGTGGCTTTGCACCACGGTATCCAAGTACCTTTTCTATCATCCATATACACTCAAGAGAGACGATAGCTCATAACATCAACCTCGTTCTATCACATCGTTGCCAAAAATAAGCTCATTCAAAGATTCGTACACATCTCCACCAACATGCAACTCATTTTCTGCTCAATGTTGTTGAAACTAGCAGCATATTTGCAGATATAGCCCTTGATGCATATATAGCAGGTTAACTGGTTATCACTACAGTGGAGTCGAATTATTTTTGGTGGCAGGTGTTGAATTGTTGCAGAAATCCAATGAAAGCAGAAAGTATTTGAAACTTGCTGAATGCATGCGGTTAAATGCAGGTTAAATCGTAACAGCGGCCGAGCAAGCAGATTGCAATTTCTTCCCATACATGAATTACCGTAAGTTTGTTTTACACCACTGACTTGCCTGTATTACTACTAAATTTTCATTGTCGATGGAAATACTGAAATATTGCTGCTGTTTTATTGACAATATAAACATATCTACATGACATGCAGCATTTTCTTTATACAGAGGTGGACATGCACCAAGACAACAGCCAGAATGGAAGCATCAGCTGGCATGACACATTCTCAGCCTTCAACAAGAGCAGTGACGAAGTGATCACTTGACAAGGATGCACCTGATTGGTGAACCCTCGGCTCCAACCAGCCTCAGAGGTAAGCAGTGCAGCATGTATATTTACTCAAACCCAGAGAGAGAGAGGGCAATTAGCAAGCAAATTACAGAACCAAGACTTTACTCAACTTGTCAACATGTAATACTGTAATAACATGTTTTCAGAGTTTGTTATTTAGTCATTAGCGCTTGACAAGGATTTTTTTGCAGTAGATTAGGGGAATAAGCAGCACGAGATTACAGATATACTAAAGGGAAACAAGGTGGGGAGGAGAGAGGCGTGGGGGCGGCGCCGGATCCGGGGCAGGAGGAGGAGTAGGTGGGGGCGGCGCGGAGGAGCTGAGAATGGCCGACGGTGGGGAGGAGAGAGGCGTGGGGCGGTGGATCAGGGGTGGCGGGAGGGGAGGAGGAGGCGGCGGGCGGTTCCGGGAGGGGGGGGGAGGAGGGGCCGGGTGGGCGGCAGGGGAGGAGAGAGGCGTGGGGCAGCGGATCCGGGGTGGGCGGCGGGGGGGGAGGAGAGAGGCGGGGCGGGGGGTTTTGGGAGGCGGCGGGAGGAGGGGGCGGGTGGGCGGGGAGGGACGAGGCGGGAGGGCGGCGGGGGGGGATCGGGAGGAACCAGGCGGGGACTCGGGCGGTGGGGAATCTGAGGCGGCCAAGGGGGCGGGGTTTTATTTAATGGCATTTACGGGTAATTAGCTTCAAATCTAAGGGGTATTAGTTTGTAGAATCTGTGAGAAGCTCGGTTATGCGGCTTCTTGATTCTAGTATAATTGCATCTTCCCAGATTTTCAGATTCTCAGTAGCTAGCCTAAAATCTGGACTGTTTGGAGGAGCTTTTGGCTACTAGAAGTAGCTAGCTGGCCTAGAATCCAAAACAAATAGGGCCTAAGGACCTTCTAGAGAAGCCACCTTGTGCTTGTAGTGTGATTGTGGAGAAGGTGGAGAAGTCCCTGGTAAGGTAGAGGCGTCTAGCGACGCAAACCAACCGACTAGCGAGGGGACTGTTCCTTACGAGTCGGTGTGTGCGTGCACAAGCCAGTCTTCCCTCTGCTGTTGGTTGTTCTTCTGCTCCCTTACCTTTTGCTGTCTCTTCTCCTCCTTGCTCTTCTTGCACCTCTCTCTTTCGGGAGTGTCAATACCTTATGAACATTTTCGAGAAATTTGTAGGAGGCAAGAAGAAGCTCAATCTTATTCTAGACCAATCAAAGATTTGCAAGTTCAATCAGGGTCTAGGATATGATTTCCGTGAGGATGTGAGGAAGCATCCACCTGTCGTGCTCGCACCGTAGTCAGGTGTGATTGAGGTCAAGCCCAAGAACAAGAATGTTCAATTTAAATCAGCGGGCTTTGTCCAAAGGATTTCTGACAGCAAGGTGACTTCACCTGCAGCTTGACCTCTCGAGCGACGCCATCTCATGCTACCGCCTCGGGCGGTATCATTGCACCTTCTGTCAGAAGGACGGACATTTGATTGGTCATTACTTCAAGCGCGCTAAGATCGCGCTAAGAGACCGTGTTGAGTCTCTCAGGCGTATTCAGGGTCAGCCCCAGACCTTGAGTGCACCTAAGACCAACACGAGGTCTAGGCTTGCTACTGTTGGTAGCTTTGGGCAGCATCGAGGACTTGGTTCTTCCGAGTTTTCTATTTTTCGTCCTCATGCTCCCTCTGGTCATGACTTCCGCCGTTCTGAGGGTAGATCTCGTTTTTCCGTCGAGATGCCTACCCGCGGCGTGATCAGCTTGTTGCCGGTGCGCCGACTCGCTCTTCCGTAGCAGTCGGACCCAGCAACAGCTTCAGGTCTGCACACAGACCTTCTGCTTCTGTGAGTGACAGAGAGCGTAGGGTAGATAGAGGTCAGTCGTGTTTGACTACTTCATCTGCTCGACGTGTTACTCAGTATTGGGTGCCAAAATCACTCTTGATTTATCCCGTCATCGAGACTTTACTCTGTTTGACTCGGGTTCACGGGCGAGGAAGGAACGGTTTGGCTTGTTGACTCCGGGTGTTCACGACACATGACCGGAGATTCCCGTTGGTTCTCTTCCCTTGCCCGTGCTCCAGGTGATGAGACGATCACCTTTGGAGATGCTTCATCTGGGCGCGTCATCGCCAAAGGTACTGTGCGCATTAATGATTCATTTATTTTGAAAGATGTTGCTTTGGTTAGTAAGCTGCAGTACAATTTGTTTTCAGTCTCTCAGCTTACCGATGACGATTTCGAGGTGAGCATTAAGAAAAACAATTGCAAAATTCTTGATTCTTCGGGTAGTCTGGTTTACGGGATTTCTCGTTTTGGAAGGATCTTTCGTGCTGATTTTTCTGAGTCTTCTGGTGATCCTCTCCGTTGTTTGCTTGCTTCTGAGTCCCGCGACCTTTCCTTCATCTCCAAGTGACTTTTCGGTTCTTTGTCTCTTACTCCTCCTCAACTCCAATCTGAAGTAGTGTTATCCACTTTAGGAATAATAGAGAGATCATCTAAACAAGAGTAGTCAATGATAAGTTGGGTTTTCTCCCCTTCCATCCTTCATAGGGCGTTTCCTCCTGATTGCGAGGTGGAACCCTATTCAGGATATAGTTGGCTGTGAGAACTGCCTCACCCCACCAATAGTCCGGCATACCTGAACTCTCAAGCATGGCGTTAACCAAGTCACATAGAGTTCGGTTCTTCCTTTCGGCTATTCCATTTGATTGGGGTGAGTATGGTGGAGTAACTTCATGAATTATTCCACTTTCTTCACAGAATTGAGAGAACTCATGTGAAACGTATTCACCACCTCGGTCCGATCTTAACCGTTTGATTCTCTTTTCTAGTTGATTTTCAACTTCAGCTTTATAGATTTTAAAGTATTCAAGTGCTTCATCTTTCGTTTTAAGTAGATAGATATAACAATACTTAGTTGCATCATCTATGAGAGTTAAGAAGTATCGTTTGCCACCTTTAGTTAATATTCCATTCATCTCACAAATATCTGAATGTATTAGTTCAAGTGGAGAAATGCTTCGCCCTTCAACGCTATGAAAAGGTTTTCGGGGCTGCTTAGCTTGCACACACACTTCACATTTTGAACCCTTCTCATAATTATAGCTTGGAATTAAACTCATTTTACTTAACCGCATAATGTCTTCACAATTGACATGACACAACCGTGAATGCCAAATATCATGAACTTTATTGCAATGGGAAACATTAAACATGTTTACATTATTTGAATCAAGAGTTGATAAGCGGAACATGCCTCCGCTATCATAACCTTTACCCACAAAGTTACCAAACTTGGTCAAGATGACCTTATTTGATTCGAATACAAGCTTTATTCCTTGCCTGCATAGCATTGACCCGCTCAGAAGATTACGAGTCATTGCGGGCACATACAATACGTCTTTAAGGATGAGTGTTTTGCCCGAGGTAAGCGTCAGGCAAACTTGTCCAATCCCACGTACTGTTGCGGTGGCTCCGTTCCCCATTAGGATAGATCCACCACCTTCACCCTGAAATGAAGAGAAACAAAATCGATCAGCACATATATGTCTAGTAGCACTGTATCAATCCACCAATCAATGGATGGACTTGCCACAAAGGCCTGAGGTACGTACTCTTCCAAACTGGAGCTTGCTAGCACGACATTTGCTTCGGCCTTATGGCCTTTGTGCTGACCAGGAGCTGGACCCTTGCCTTTACGATTGCGGCAGTGATTGGCCTTATGACCAGCCTCTCCGCAAACAAAGCAGACAATGTCCTCCTTTTTCTTCTTCATTTTCTTTGGTTGGAGCTTGTATTGGGGCTGACTCTTGAATTTGGGTTTCCCAGGGCCTCCAGTTCTTTTGACTTCCACTTGATGAGCTTGGACTTGAGCCTTCCCCATGCCGTCACCTGCTCTGGCACGCTCTTCGACATTGATAGCAGCTGACAGCTCATTGAGCGTCAAGCGATCCTTTATGTGTCTACGAGCGGTCACAAAGTCACGCCACGAGGACGTTTACTTGGAACTTCTCTGGTAGGGCGCAGTCGTACTGACTTAAGTCATGTACATGGAGTTGAAGCTCGTGGAGCTGCTCCATCACCGACCATCCTTCTACCATTTTATAGTTCAAGTAGTTTGCCGTTACAAAGGACTCATTATCTCCTTTAGAGTATTTCTCATCAAGTTCGTCCCAGAGTTGCTTGGCATCCGTGAAGTTGACATAGACGTCAAACAAACGATTAGACAGGATGGCTAGCAAACGGGCTAAGACTGCATTATTAGCTTCTTCCCATCGCATCGTTTCAAGTATCTCTAGCGGAAACGCCGGAGGACTTGAAATGGTCCAGAAGAGCCTAAGGTCAGTCAGCCAATGCTTGGCCCTCGCCTGCCAACGCTTGAAGTTGACTCCGTCAAAAACTTCGGGTTTTACGACGTCAGATGAGGAAGTCATTTCTTCAAATATAGATTTTCTGGATTGTTGTAGATATTGCGGTATAAGCATATTTTCTATTTTAATTCCAATAATAATTATGATAATAGTTATCACCCAAACATGGCATAAGAATGACTTAAACAACATATTGACATAGGAATCAATCAAGTCATTGCAGAATGAGTGAACACTCAACGTGAACATCATATATGAATTCAACATTAGCATGGCATTCATATCATTAATGTATTTGCATGCTACTCTTATTGAAAGATTAACATATATGATCAGTACATGAAGAAATACAGATTTATAACATGCTGCCATCAAGAATATTCTAGCACAAAAGACTGAAAACAGCATAAGACCAACAGATTTTTTATTTTTGATTGCTCTCAAAACAGAGTCGCACAAGTTAAAATAACTTGGCCTTCTCATGTCAATGTTGAATATCTTTAACAAATATCTAAAAGCTAATAATTAAGATTTGAGCTCTATTTTATTTTCTCATTGTCACAAGAGAAATACAGATCTAGACTCTCTGAATCAAAGCTTCCAGTCAAAGAATACAGTAGCAGTATCAATGCAATAGATCAAGGCAGCATTCTCAAATAGACAAGTATACTAAGTGTAGTTACTTCTAAGCCGAATTTCTCAGAACCATCTAAAGCACATAGATCAAGATTTACTGCTACTGTCAACCTTGATTAAAAGAAAGTATAATCTACAGTTCAGACAGTGAAAGCAATATCATAGAGCTCAATCCCAATTCAATTAGTTAGATCAATCTCAATATTCAACTATTTCATCACAGAGCATACGAGTTCAGCCACAAACATTCACAGCAGCCCACAATAGCTTGATTAAACTTGCAGATCAAGATATACTGCTATAAATGAGAAAGAACTGAATATACTCACAAAGCAGACAGTAGTCAAAACTGTCCAGAAGCAATCAAGCCCAAGATCACAATCGAAATGGCAAGGCACGAAGAATTCGCTGACCCAGAAAATCTATCAACCCGCTGTTGCAAGCAGGTAGATGATTCACAGAGATACAATGCCGCACTCCTCCTTTCAGCCGAACACCAAAGAAGAAGCCGAGGTTCGGGTATGCCGCACAAGACCACAGATTGCTCTGGCCGTGAGCAATCAAACACGATGAGGAACAGGTCACGCCTTGTTCTTCCTCGGCTAGACCTCCCATAATCCCGGGATGTATAAACCCAGATTAGGGTTCACACACGGGAGCAACACAAGGCCTCAAACGGAGATGACTCGAGAGCCAAGTCGTCACCCACCGAAGAACAAAGAGGAGCGTCAAAATCGCGAGAGGCAACTGGAGATCAAGCGAAAGATGGTTTCCCTACCGTCGGAACTGAGCCCCCTTTTAAAGAGCAGAGGAGATGAAGCGCGGGTGGCGTGGCGGCGGCTCAAGAACCCGGGCCAGCTCCACCTCCGCCAACGTTCTCCCGCTCGCTCCCTCCTCCTGCGCGGCCGAGAAAATCGGATCTAGGCGGGGGCACCGCAACCGTCGCACGAAGAGGCACTTCAGCCGCCAGGGCCGAGTCGGGGGGGAGACGAAGTCTCCTCACCCTTTTCTCTTTCGCTCGGGTGACCGCCAGGTGGGTCCCACCATTTAGGGCTCCCTTCATTCTTTTCCTCAATTGCGAAATTCCCTAAATGCCCTCTCAGATATAACAGTCCCCACCAATTTATCAATTGATAAAAGATGTCCAAAGTCTTGTTTAATATACAGCTGTTCGGCTATGGGTACCTTGCGGGTTTGAACCCAAAGCCTAGCTACAAAGACTACGACTCTGCACAGACAAAGGAGGACTTCGCCTTGATCCAATGCCTTGGTGTGAGAACTTTCGCCCAAATCACATTCTGTACTGGGCGGCTTGCCCTTTCCCTCTCGGGTTGAGACGTTCCGGTCATGTCCCCATATCTAGCTCATGAGTGTTTAAGAAAGTATACCCTTATGTTCCTTTGATTGCGACCCCACTATCACACTCACGTAGGTGAACCCTTCTAGGAGTCCTGTAGGACGACTCCATAAGTCATATATAGACCTCGAGTTCATTAAGAGCCATTGCTCAACCTTCCATACAGAAAGAGCACTGCAGCTAATGGGACCCGTTAGATGTGCTCCCTAATTTCACACAGTTTGTTGTCCTAGAGCCTAGTTCACGGGATCTCTGATCTCCTAGGATAGGTTACTACCGATGTGAACCTTCATACGGTATAAGCCCCATTCCCGAGATCTTGCAAGGATGACCTTTTGAGCCAATCCTTTGGTGAAAGGATCTGCCAAGTTCCTTTCAGACTGGATGTATTCTACAGAAATAACACCCGTCTCTCTGGCATGCCTTACCGACTTAAGTCGTCTCTTTATGTGTTTTGAGGACTTCATATTGTCCTTTCTACTCTTCGCCTTAACCAAAACAGTTTGGTTATCGCAGTAGATTAGTATAGCTGGAATCGGTTTTTCCAGCACAGGCAGGTCAGAAAGGAGTTCTCGAATCCATTCTGCCTCTACAGCCGCTGAATCTAGTGCAACTAGCTCAGCCTCCATGGTGGACCGTGTAATGATAGTCTGTTTTGAAGACTTCCATGAAACGGCCCCACCTGCTAGAGTGAATACATAACCACTCGTAGCCTTCATGTCGTCCGAGTCACTGATCCAGTTAGAATCACTGAATCCTTCCAAGACTGCCGGATGACCAGAATAATGTATTCCCAATTTAGAGGTTCCCTTCAAATATCTGAGTACTCTTTCTAGTGCTATCCAATGATCATCTCCTGGATTGGACGTATAACGACTCAATCTGCAAACAGCATATGAGATGTCTGGCCTCGTTGCACTAGTTAAGTACATCAGGGATCCTATAATTTGAGAATATCTAAGTTGATCTTTCCCATGCCCAGTGTTCTTATGCAGCTTTGCATTTGGATCATAGGGTGTGGATACTGGCTTGCAGTCCATAAATCCAAATCTGGTTAGGACTTTATCCACATAATGGGATTGCGAAAGAGTAATCGAATTCTCACCCTTTATAAGCTTGATGTTTAGAATAACATCAGCTTCACCCAGGTCTTTCATATCAAAGTTCTGGGAAAGGAAAGACTTTGTATTATTAATCACATCCATGTTGGTCCCAAAAAGCAATATGTCATCTACATAAAGACATAGAATGACACCTTCTCCTCCACTGAACCGATTGTAGACACATTTATCGGCTTCGTTTACACAAAAGCCGACCGACGTCATCGTACTATCAAATTTCTCATGCCATTGCTTAGGAGCTTGCTTTAGACCATACAGGGATTTGATCAATCGACACTTTCTTTTCTGGCCCTTCAACCACAAATCCTTCAGGCTGTTGCATATAAATCTCCTCATCCAACTCTCCATTTAGGAAAGCGGTCTTTTCATCCATTTGATGTACTAGGAGCTTATATGCAGCAGCTATTGCTAAGAGCACTCGAATTGTTGGTAAACGAGCCACAGTAGAGTATGTGTCAAAATAGTCTTCTCCTTCCTTTTGCGTGAAACCTTTAGCCACTAAACGGGCCTTGTACTTTTCAATAGTACCATCATGTCTACGCTTTCTTTTAAAGATCCATTTGCAGCCTACTGGCTTACAACCAAGCGGGAGATCGGAAATTTCCCAAGTTCCGTTAGCTATGATGGAATTCATCTCGCTACGGACTGCTTCCTTCCAGTAGTCCACATCCGGAGATGCGTATGCCTCTGAAAGAGTTCGTGGTTCATCATCCACGACATAGGTGACAAAGTCATCTCCAAGTGACTTTTCGGTTCTTTGTCTCTTACTCTTCCTCAACTCCAAATCTGAAGTAGTGTTATCCACATTAGGAAGAATAGAGAGATCATCTAAACCAGAGTAGTCACTGACTTCCTTTGGTCTCATAGGAAACACTTGCTCAAAGAATGTCGCATCACGAGATTCCATCACTATATTTGTAGTGATGTCACTCACCTCGGATTTGACCACTAAGAATCTATAAGCGGTACTGTGAAAAGCATATCCTAGAAAGACACAATCAACGGTCTTAGGACCAATCTTCCTTTTCTTCGGTAATGGTACATGAACCTTTGCAAGGCATCCCCAAGTCCGAAGGAATGATAAGTTGGGTTTTCTCCCCTTCCATCCTTCATAGGGCGTTTCCTCCTGATTGCGAGGTGGAACCCTATTCAGGATATAGTTGGCTGTGAGAACTGCCTCACCCCACCAATAGTCCCAAGCATACCGAACTCAAGCATGGCGTTAACCAAGTCACATAGAGTTCGGTTCTTCCTTTCGGCTATTCCATTTGATTGGGGTGAGTATGGTGGAGTAACTTCATGAATTATTCCACTTTCTTCACAGAATTGAGAGAACTCATGTGAAACGTATTCACCACCTCGGTCCGATCTTAACCGTTTGATTCTCTTTTCTAGTTGATTTTCAACTTCAGCTTTATAGATTTTAAAGTATTCAAGTGCTTCATCTTTCGTTTTAAGTAGATAGATATAACAATACTTACTTGCATCATATATGAGAGTTAAGAAGTATCGTTTGCCACCTTTAGTTAATATTCCATTCATCTCACAAATATCTGAATGTATTAGTTCAAGTGGAGAAGTGCTTCGCCCTTCGACGCTATGAAAAGGTTTTCGGGGCTGCTTAGCTTGCACACACACTTCACATTTTGAACCCTTCTCATAATTATAGCTTGGAATTAAACTCATTTTACTTAACCGCATAATGGCTCACAATTGACATGACACAACCGTGAATGCCAAATATCATGAACTTTATTGCAATGGGAAACATTAAAGATGTTTACATTATTTGAATCAAGAGTTGATAAGCGGAACATGCCTCCGCTACATAACCTTTACCCACAAAGTTACCAAACTTGGTCAAGATGACCTTATTTGACTCGAATACAAGCTTTATTCCTTGCCTGCATAGCATTGACCCGCTCAGGAGATTACCATGTTATACATGTTATCCAATACCATCGGTACCCGATTTGAGAGATCACGATGAAGCTTTTACATTACTGATACTACGAACCACCACTCTATAATACATTCTTCAGATGGGGAGTGCCCTTTAGCGTCCCAAGACTAATACTCTGAGCATGGAGTCTGCACCATGTTCGCGTAGCCCAACAATCCACCTATAATCCACCACCTGTGGTGAAGTTGCTAACCCTAGTAACTTATTATTCTAAGGCCTTCCCAAAAAGGCACATATGGATGTACGACTATACTTGGGTCTATGGCATAATATGAATCGGTCCTTAGTGACTCAGGTGAGACATTCACAAACCCCATTCTCGTGCGAACTGCACCGGTCTCCACATCCACTCATCTAAGTCTAAAGCATGTTTTCTATTTTCTTTGCTAACCAAAATATCAAAGGTAAGCTCCTCTATACCAATTCTTGAGTTTCTCCCATTTTTTACTATTATGACCCATTACCAACCTAGCACTTCTAGTACCATTATGAACTCTTTCTCTTTCTCGAGTTCGTTGGTGGAGTTCTCCGGAACATTAGTATCTAATTGTCAAGTACCAAATATTTGCAAATAAGAACCAAATATATTCAAATAGAGAGAAAATTCAAATTTTTGTAGAATATGATAGAGCATGATTTTGCAAAATTATAGAGATAAAAATCACTTAATTGGAGTCAATATGCAAAAGTTACATGCAATTGAATTTATTAGGTTTAAAAAATCCTAAAAATTGAAAAATAGCACAGTTCATAGTGGTGATGTTGAAGGCGCATTTTGGGAATTATGTTTTGCAATGGAGAACGTGCACTTCTACTTAAACTACAAGTGTATTTATGAATTTATGAGTTTTAAAATGTTTTAAAGGGATCAGGCCCACATGTCATAGGCTCATCTAGTTAAAATGGTTTTTAAAAGAAAAACTGATGTGTGGGATCGGCTGATCAGCGACTCGGCAGTGAGAGGAGGGAGTAGCATGGCTGGTACATCACAGGTTAGAGAATCCTAATTTGTGCATAACTGGCCCGATCTTTTACGGTACAAGAAAATCTACAACATAATCTTCTACTTGTCTTGACCAAGTAAACAACAATAAATTTCTGATTTAACAACAGTAGTAATAGCAGTAGCCACACACAACAACTCCCTACACAGCCGAACAATAGCAGTGGATTGATCTGTTCCAACAGCAGTAGTGTATTGATTTGTTCCACGTCTCTCCAACCAGAGCAGCAGCAGCAGTGTTGATTCAACAACCTTCCTGTTTCTTCCCAACAGCACCAGCAGCTTTAGCAATTCCCTAGATCAATAGCAGAAACTCCAAATTGATAGCTCTCTGTGCACCGTACAGCCTCCTCCACGTTAGATCGCAGCAGCCCGTTCGCATGGCAAGGCAAGAACAGCAGCGATGGATCACACATGATCCAGCGAGCGAATTTCCAACAGGATGATTGGAAGCCACATGCGTGTATGAAATCCTAGAGAAGGAATTCACAAGAATACAATATCAATCTTGCCGTCAAACATGATGTTTTCCTGGTTTATTCCACTCATCACAAAACCTAACCTCCCTTAACAAGGCATAAGCCCCTTGCCTTTTATATGCCATGGCACGACTCTGATTCAACCTTAAGTTTCTTTACAACTCTGACTCAAATTGGACTAGAAAAAATAATTAATGAACCAGCAAATTAAAGAACTAAACTAAGCAACTCACGCCATGTTCTAGACCTGTATGGCACCGATCCAAATAAAAGAAGATCCCAAGTATACGACTTGACTTCCTGGTTCGTTTTACACCTAGCTTGAATCTTGTAGTTCCTGGCTTGATTCTCTTGGCTCACTTCCCACTCCCATGCCTCTTCCTGTTGGCTTGGTCTCTAGTGCAACACACTCAGCACATGCACACATCCAACCTATCCCATGCACAATAGTAGCTCCATGCAATGTTGCATTATTCCCATACACAAGTCCAACACTCAGGGTTTTTGCTTGCAGTCAACCTTACTCTTCTTTCTGGTTGCCTAAAAACTTTCTGTTGGCACACCGATGGCACAGCACACAAGTACTTACCGCACCATCGCTTCCCATGTTGTCCTCCCACTTGGTACTAACAAGTATGTTTCCAACTAGAAAATAATTAACATCACTTGAAGCGTTTATGGTTTTTAGGCCCATATCAATGGCACTGACAGGTGGGGCCACATGTCAATGACTCTGAGTGGCGCGTAGCTTGGGTGAGCATTACTGATATATAGCGAATAGTGACGAGGTGTGTACAGGGGATGCGTGAAGAAGAAGGGTGCACGGGGAAGCTTTGGGTAGGCTTGGCCATGGGTGAGCATTGCCAGAGAGAGCTGGTGGCAGAGCTGTGGCAGCGACAGTCACGACGGACGGTGATGAGGGGGAAGAGGTGGCACAGGGACAAAATTGGGAGGAGGATGAGCATCTAGGGATAGCGATGGATGTGAGCACCTGTGGCGTGGTGTTCCGGTGAACAGAAGCTAAAATTGAGGAGGGGAAAGGGGTTAGCAGAGCACAGAGGTGTTACGGGCGCATTGAATTGAGGAATGACTCACTTTGGCATCAAATTGGCCTTACCTCTGCTGTGATAGGAGTTGAGGAAGAAAAGGCATTTTTAGCCAAATTGTTGTTTGGGCGCTAGAAGGGAGGAGGAGGGGATGGTGTGGAATGAGTGCAGTCCTCTTGGGTAGGCTTTTATTGCCGCGAGATGGCTGGCGATGAGCAACTGTTCTGGATGGCATGCAAGAGCACCACTGGAGCCATGAGCAAGAAGACTAGTGCGGCTATGATGGCTTTGCAAGGATGGATGAGGGATGGGGCAGGCGCAGGTGGGCAGGAGCGACAAGCAAGTTTTGCACGCAATGGGATTCCAGGGCATGGCAATCACCTCTACAGTGTGCAGTTGTGTTGGCATGTAATGAGATAGGACAAAACATAGGAATGATGTCAAGAGGCAGGCGGCAGTGCCACTTGCATGGGGGTCGAGCACATGGCAGCTGTCGTGGCATGTGAGCGGAGGAGAGGAGATGGGAGCAGGGAGAAGGGAGAAGGTAGGGAACACTGTTCAAAATGGCCCAATGCATGAGGTGGGATGACTCTAATGTGATAGGGTGGGCTAAGGCATGGCAGATAGCTTTGGGCATAGGCTGGCGCGATCGCGCGGGTGATAAGCTAGGCAGAGCAGCGAAGAGAGGGGAGAGGAGGGGTTGGCTAGTGGGGTTGGGATGGCAGTGACTGAGAGATGAAGAGAGGGGAGGCTCACAGGTGGGGCTAGTAGAAAAGATTTAAATAAATGGATTTTCCATTTTAATTTAAAGGTATATTTAAAGTTTGTGTTTCTAAAAATTAGCAAATGGACTCTAGAATTTATGTGGATTTTTGGGAAAGCTCCAAACACAGTTTCCGAGGAGCACTACTTCATTGACAATTCTCACCGCCACAAGGCAAGTTACACTTCTTGACCATGTTGATCCTAATTTGTAAATAAAATTATATTGTTTTAAATTATTCTGCATGCATATGTTTACTCAATGTATTTTAACTCCTGTTTTAAAGGCATAGTTAATACCTACTTGTTATGACCACATTTGACATTGATCACCTAAATACCTTGTCACCTTAGGATAAAACTCTGGTTAGTATATTAGTGTTAGCTGGAACTTTGTACTAAAGCTTAGATATGCTTAGAAATAACTCTAGGTTAGGATAACTTTTCACATAAAATGATCATTATTAAAATATATTCTTGACTTTGGTTAGTCAAAAAGGTGTGTGAAATGTTTAAAAATAAAATATCAAAAATATAGTTTAGACTTAGGCAAATAGTTAGGTGATGAGTGCTTGGTGGCACAGGGGGTATGTGGAAAGTCTTCCTAAGTCAATTAAGAACTGGTTTGTGAGCTACTACTACAAAGCCACATCGTACTACCATAAGTCTAATATGGAACAGACCTGGCTAACTAATTTGTGGGTCCCTACCTTGGTTTGGCAATAGGTTGAATGTGGGCATGGCGTAGGCCACTCACTAAGTCTCACACGGCACAAGAAGGGCCGCGATTTAGTGGATTCTTTACTAGGGTGAAATCGTATGAGGGGCATGACCATCTTGACAACATCGAATTATAAAGGCCTTGTCATGATCTTCGTGCCATACACCAAAGAAAGTGTGCTTATCCGGTGGCAATATGGGATGATCATGTCTTGTGGGTAAAGTTGTACCATCTCTACAGAGTGCATGAACTATCCTAGATAGCCATGTCCATGGTGATAGGTAAGCCAAGTAAAGTTTTTTATGGATTAGACTTGTTTTCAAAAACTGATTAAAATGAAAGGTGATGAGATCTTTTAGGAAAAGATGGTCCGGGTGGGATACCCATGGATAGGTTGGTGTCAGGTTAGACTTGCACTAAATGTATTAATTTGATTAAATTATTATTTTCATTTATTGTATTAAATTCAGTAATTTACATCTATTTATTGTATTTACTCCAATTTAGCTTTACCCTCAAATAACCCTATTATGCCTTTCACATGTTATACTTGCATTAATACTGCATTTCCTATGTAACTTGCGGAGTATATTTTTTATGCACACCCTTACTTAAAGTTTGTTGCTAAGAAGAGGGCTACTTTGACTACGATGAGGATCATGACGAGTAGGCTATGTCCTATAGTCATTTGCCTATGGGCAGACTTGTTGGGCTTCTTTATTGTACTTATTATCTTCTATTGTTATCTTCCTTTACATTTGGCCTATGGGTCGTGAAAATGTAAACTTGGCCATAAGGCCCATACTCTTTTATTTAATAAAGTTATCATTATGCATGACATGTATCCCTATTACCACTTTGTGCACTAGCCTTTCCTGTACTAGTGTGGCTGGCGTAGAGGATTCGAATGTGTTGTTTTCAGGTCTGACAAGAGATCAGAGACTAAGCACTCATAAGGAAAGCTCCAAGAAAAATAGAGCCAAATGAGTCTGAACATGCCTAGGTGGTCTAGCAACGTAGGGGCAGTTTAACCTCTCCTCCCAATGGTCTGACCGGCCTTGGCCAATTTGACCTCTCTTACATCGGCGTCTGACCTCTCGAAAAAATCCGCACAACAACTAGAGATAGAAACTTGCACAACTTTGAAACCATAGCTCCAAATCATTCACCTCCTTATATAGTAGAGGCTTATAAGAAACCCTAACTAGCACCTCTAGTTGGGTTCATCCACTTACATAGGCTAACATGTTAACCTAACACCATATTAGATTTTACACTCACACATGCATGCTTCTCAAAGAACATACACCCATTAAATCGTCAGTGAATCAACACTTGATCCACTAAACATTTTCAGCACATGCGTGACCTAAACCACCTCTCTTGCGCCACCTCATGCCATGGTTTGATCAAGTCTCAATGTTCTGGTTTGAGGCAAAAAGACCATGTTGCCGCAAAACCACCTTCCACGAAGCTTCGTGCTCCTTTAACTTAAAGCAGCCACGTGATTTATCTTCAACTCCAAATGACTTGTCACCAAGTCTCTCATATGTTCAGATCCCACCGAATAGTCCTAGATTACAAATGGCCCCAAGTCATTTGGCACGCAACATGCTTTTCTGCACACCATGACGGTACCCAGCTTCCCTGACCGTTCTATGCCTCAACTCCCCTAGTTTAGTCCTGATCCACCTTGTCATTGCCCGTCGTGTCCACACCGGTAGCTCCCGCTCTAGTTCCTTGTCTTCCTAGCTTGTAACCACTCCGCTAGTCTCAGTCATCTTCTGGTGGAACCTTGATCACTCTGGACCTCAGCTCCCCTAGTTTAGTCCTGATTTCTTCCACCTCACCATGACCTAGCCTGGAGTCATACAACTAATAATAACATGCAAACTACCACATATCACCATACGACACAAAATCATCAATTTACATAATCGATGAGCCAAAAATCCTTACCATCACCCTGAAGCATCTCCATATACTTTCACATGTAGTCTATAGTGCCCAATGACTAGCTTTTCACATATTCACACATTCGGACTCCCCCGAACCGTCTCGACATGCATCGGCCTCGTCACTTGGTGCACTACATACACCAACTCATCTCTTGACGATCCTTGTCTTCTTTCTGCTCCTGCTTGAGTCACATAGCCTCACCTGGATTTACATGACCACTTGGACCTTAGCTCTCCTGCCTAATCCTGGTCCATTACCATTGATCACTAATTTCTCCAAGCCACTTGCACATCCAAAGACCAAGCAACTATGTCAAGCATAAGTTCTATGCACTTGACTCATAATAGTCAAAGCAATACATCATGCAACACACTACATATAACACTGGCACCCATGCTATGCACACACTCAACCATACTCATACATTGATCCTAACCCTATGACCAAACCTCAAACCAAATTACATAATTTAGCACCAATTAGGCAAAAGCTAGTCTAACTGTCATTATTTGGCTGGTCAAATTGCCGACATTGATCTTGATAGAAACGGGGTCCCGATCTTCCAACAGGTTCTGGATATGTTCGATTTGGTGGAGGCGCGACACAAATCGATCCGGCTTCCGAACGACAAGTTCCGAACCCCGCAATCGCAGCACCACGTCTCCTCAGGTTATCAACCGTGCGCTGTCCGGTTGACCTTGCCAAGAAGGCTAATCCTCGCCTGCGAATTGAAGAACACAAGCAAGAACAAGGAAGAACACAACCAAATTGCAGATATATTGATGAAGCACTCGAAAATTGGGGTTTCACAAACCGATGACGGCGAAACTGTTCAAAGATAGAATTAATCTAATCAAAACCCAACCCTAATGGTGGGGGTGGCGGCTGTATATAAAGGAGTAAGGGGCGTGCAAAACCCCTGGACGCGTCCTTAATGGACTCCAACACGATACAAAGCCGAACGGCCCAAAAGACGGTGTCGCAGCACCCTGACAGATTCTGGACGTCCACTTGTTTCAACGATTCCCGTTGACTCAGAAGGAATTTTGATATGAGACCAGATCCATTGGAAAGGTTATCTTCTCAGCTTTCCATACATATGTGGAACGTCCAAAACGGAGTCCGGATGCGATCTGGGCGTCCATTTTAGTGCAGCCTGGTCCTGGACTCCGAATTGGATTCGAAGTCGGTTTGAGTTGGACATCCAACATGATTCGTCCGCCCTTGCTGGACTTGTGCGCCTCGTAGCCCTTCTCCAAGTACTTCTTGATCCTCTCCATGGTTTCTAATCATAATTAAATCATTAGGTAGCAATCGATTCTCAAATGAACAAAAAGAAGTACTTAGGAACGAGCTCACATGTAAATTCAATTGTCGGGCGCGAGCTCTAGTGATTGGTCCTTGAATCTCAAGTGGAGGAGTGTTGTATATATCCGAAGAAGTGATGTCCTCATCAGATCTGACCATTGGCACCATGCCGGTCTAACTATGAGCGGTCTAATCACCATGTGTTTAGCTAGTCTAACTGCTTAAGAGCACCAAAAAATGCTCTCTTTAGAATTTTGGATAAACTCTATCTACGTATAACACTAGCATATTAGTCAAAGCAATACATCATGCAACACACTACATATAACACTGGCACACATGCCATGCACACACTCAACCATACTCATACATTGATCCTAACCCTAGGACCAAACCTCAAACCAAATTACATAATTTAGCACCAATTAGGCAAAAGCTAGTCTAACTGTCATTATTTGGCTGGTCAAATTGTCGACATTGAACTGACCATTGGCACCACGCCGGTCTAGCTATGAGCGTTCTAATCACCATGTGTTTGGCTAGTCTAACTGCTTAAGAGCACCAAAAAAATACCCTCTTTAGAATTTTGGTTAAACTCTATCTAGTTTCAACTTAGAACTCTAAATTAGATGACACCTAGTGTAAAGACAACCTCAAAAGACACCTACACAAGTGTTTGGTGTCCATTGTCCAAAAGGCATATGAGCGATCTGACTGCTCCGTAACCACTGGTCAGACTGCCATTGCTAGGCTGGTCAAACCAGTTAAAACCTAACAGCAAATCTAAAATTTGCAAACTCCTAAAACCAAACTCAAACTTCGACAACATTTGCATAAGAAGGTCAAATACTCAATATACACCATAGGGTGACCTCCACATGGTCTCACAAATAGGTTATGTTCCATGATAATGAAGACTTTGAATAGCATCATGTGTTGATGGTCATCAAGTCAAGATCCCAACATGGTGAATTGCATTACGTGTTGATGCACAAGACAGGGACCTAGACATGGAGAAGAGATGTGCATCACAAACCAAAAAAGCTCTAAGTGGATGTGCAAGGAAAACATATAACAAGCATAAGCTACGGATATGTTTCTTAGTCATTTTACCAGTCCCGGTGTTTGGTTGAGAGACCAAATTGTTAGTATATGTTGCCAAACAATTAAAGAGGGGTCCTGACTAGTAGCTTGAGTTGATCATGTGTTGATAACTCTTTGTGCTTACTCTAGCTCTCCTTGGCATGATACTATTATTTGTGAATGTGTTTTGCAAATAGTTGAAGCTCGTGCATTATTCTTGTATCATGTGACTTAAGTTTGCGAATGTATTTTATAAATAGTTCGAGTCCATGTCTCTAACCCTTGTGTCATAATTCTAAAGTTTGCGAGTGTGTCTTGTAAGTTGTCGTGAATCATATTTTAACCCTTGTTTGCATGATACTATGTAGGATAAGAAACAATAGTCAAAGGGAGTGAATGACGCCGACCACTTTTTTCCTTGGTATTCACAAGCTTTTCACTTCAATAGATATAGAAAGCTAGGAAGATCAAGATTGAACTCGCAGCAGTGGAAATCAACTCAAAAATGCCAAATCAAACCAAAACCAGTATAGCCTCCTGGACTAATTTGACCAATCTCATAGGGGACGGTCTGACTGGTGGCTCAACAGTGGTCTGATCGACTGACCACCCGGCCCGAAATTTCAGCCCAACATTGAAATCACAATTGATCCAACTTTTGATCTAGTGATCCAAATCAATCAAAATTTGCTAGGCACCTTCCCTAGGATGTCAGAAACCTATTCCAACCAATGATTTCAATAATTATTGTCAAAGTTTCAACCTTTTTTCATTTTAGGGAAGATCTCACCTAAATTGGGCAAGTAAGGAAAAACTTGATCTAAGCCAGCTTGTGGATTCTAGATGACCAAGATTGTTCTAAATGGGTCATAAGACATCTCAGTAACCTATACCACAGCAAGAATCAAGCTAGATGAGAAGAAACAAGAAACCTCAAATCAACCTCAAGAAGGAAAGAAAAACCAAGCACAAACTCAAGAGAGATATGATGAGCAAAGAGTGCTCGATTACCACTTAAGGATGAAAGTTTATAGCCACTATAACTAGAGGACAAAGCCCCATGGGTCAGTTCCAAGCACTCTCCTTAACCCTAATTTCTCTCTACTTGTCTCAAGTGCATCAATCAATCACTCTTTCTACTCATCCTTATGTAGCGGAGGCTCACATCAAACCCTAATTCCTGCATACAAAGTGCACATTATCCACCAACAACTCGTGGGAACCCATTAACCCATACCCACAAGGGTTTTTTGACCTATCTGAACACATCATGTTTTTCAAAGCATCGTCTTCATGCTTGGCTCCAATAGCCCGAATCTACCATGTGTTTGGCCTAGTTGGAGATTCCTTGACCTAATCTATTTATGCCTCCTCGGCAGTTTTGCAAATTGTCCTCCTTTCTGATATGGAGAAATCAACCAAATTGCACCTCAAGTGACATATCACATTTCCTTCACCTCAAATCATTGCCATGCTTTGCTCTCTTACATGTGGTCCCAATGACTTGTCGTCAAGCTTTCCGTGCATTCAAATCCCGTCAAACCATCCTTACTTGCAACAAGGCTCAAGTCATTTAGTGAATCACATGTGTCGTTTGTCCTTGACCACTTGTGCCTTCATTAGTCTTTGTCCACCTTGTACCTTGGTTGAGCCCAACCATGTCACCCAGCCTCCATGATAGTATTGGACCTAGGTTCTCTCAACCAAGTCACGATCAATCTTGTTGTTGGCCATAGTTGACTCCAGAACCACCTGCACAACAATAGACCAAGCAGATCATTTTCATATACAAGTTTATTCCAACTTGACTAATATTAGCCCAAAAATGCATCATTTTTATTCAACCATGACATAACTCAAAAACCATTCTCTAATTAATTCACAATTTGCAAATCAAGGCAATGTTTTATGAAACTCCATGGCTGATCTTACCGCACCCCTCATGCCAATCAGACCACTCAGTCAGACTGTCATGGGGTGGCCGGTCAGACTGCTCATCAAATTTCCTTGGCATCTCAAAATGACCCTCTCTGGAAAATCACAACCAACAACTAAATCCCACTCATACCATTGGGAGCGGTCAGACTACTAGGTGTAACTTCATCTAGTTCAACTAGCAACCAGTCAGACAACCCCTGCAGGCTGGTTTGACCATGCCTATACAGCAGTTAGACCAGACCTAATATCAGTCTAACTGACTGAGACTTGGACTTCTCCCTAAATTATTCATCTTCAATTTCATTAATCTCAAATTCAATTTAACTTTTCGTAAAGTAATCAAATGCACATCACAAATGAAGGATGACCTTCACATGGTCTCACATACTGTGATTTGTGAATGTGTTTTGTGAATTATCGAAGTACATGCATGCCTGAGTCTTGCTTGATATTTAAGCCCTGTCTGACCGTTGGGTGCGCTAGAACTGCTGATTAGATGTCGATTGTTATTTTCCAGAAGGCATGTCATTTTGATCTCTGAAGCTTTCATGAGGTGGTTTGACCGCCATGTTCCAAGCAGCCTAATCACTCAAAGCAGTCAAACCGGTTTTTTATTGTTGGTTGCTTTTTTCTAGAGAACATATTTTTGTGCTCCTCTTTGGAATTTGTGGAGCAGTTTGACCAGCTCTTGTGAGCGATCTGGTCAGCCCTTGCATGGGCAGTCTGATCGGTAGCCTCTATAATGGCTAGTTTTTCAGCCATTGTAGGGCAAGCTAGTCTAACCGGCCATCAATTGGCGGTCAGACCGGTTTCAATTGTTTTGTGCTAAATCTTGCTCCAACAGCTTATTTCTTGGTGTAGGATATAAATAGCCCCATATGGCCGATTGAACAAGAGTGTTACTACCTTGATTCATTTTCTTGAGCTAAGAAGCCTCTCATCTCTTGCATGCATGTGTTGCACCTAGTGAACTTGGATAAGCAAATGTTGTGCATGTGTTATACTTTGTGGTGGGTTGAGTATCATCAAGCTTCAGCACTTGATTTATTCAAGTGAGCGTCTTCGACTTGTTACTCTTATAGGTTGCCGCCTCCTAGATGGTTTGGAGGAGTTATGCTGGTAATTTTATCAAAGAAGTTTATGAAAAGACCCAGTTGTTGTGAGTGGTTTGGTGCTCGCCATCTTTGTAGTAAAGGAAGAGCAATCCTAATATGTTTGAAGTGTTGGCTTAATTTGTGAAGCCAATCTAATTCGTTTAGATTTACCTTAACGTGAATTAGAGGAGACCAGTAAATCTCCGAACATTACGGTAAAAAAATGGTGTGCCTTTGTGGTTTGCTCCCTTGTGCTCATTTCCTTTAGAATTAAAGTTGTTATTTATTACCTTAGAATTGCAAATTTTGACATAGACTTAGATTATTTGTGCACTAAGTTGAGACTTGTTTATTTAGGCTTTAATTATACAAAACGATTTGATTTACGTTTTCGCATGTAAAATTGATTTTCTTCAAAAAAAATTTTAAACCGTCTATAGATATATCTGAAAACAATTTTAATACCGTTTATTCACCGTCTCAGCATCCTCCGACTTACACTCCGACACGGACAGAAGTGTTCGTCTTCGCGGGCCAACAGGCGTACAACAAGCAGCTTGGAGGAAAGGTTGCCCGCGCTGTGAACTAAGCTAATCGGTCGAAAGTCAGAAGCATTTCCTGGATCAGGCTTCTTAGGTAGGGAGACCAATGTTGGCGTTGTTCAGGATCAACAACCCTGTCCTATTCATGTGGAGCCATTTTTGCATAAAACGGCAATAACTTTATTCATGCGTAAGATCAATTTCCATATATGTTGACTGTTGAGAGTAATAAAAATAAGAAATTTCTGACAAATGATAACTCAAAGGAAAAAAACAAAAAGTTGTTGTTCACAGCAAAACGTTTTGAATAAATTTTAACTTTGGCACCGAAAATTTAAATAATGCTACAACACTCCATAGACTGCGCATAATTTGCAGTTTAATTTATTGTTTAGGTTGATACCCGACTTAATATTAACTACATTGATATAAGATTTGTCAACCGTTTTAAAAGAGTAGTACAGAAGCACACCCTTATATTAATAGGATTGCAAATATGTCGACTCTATTATGAATATATTAGAAGATTAGCTACTGAGGCTCTGTTTGGCATTGTGATGTCTTTTTAAAAGTACTTTTGTTTTTATATTTTGATATAAAATTTAGTTGAGGCAACTTTTTTGAAGGATCAACGATACCCAATAGATCGGGAATTTTAAAACTTTTAGGCCTAAACAATTTCATGCAAGTACGAAGAAGAATGGCGTCTCAAAATCCTAAATACAAAAGAATGCTAGGTATAGTTTTGAAAACCAATTGCCCAAATTACATCATTCCGGTGGATTTGCATCCTAGGTGAGAACCAAATCTGCATTTCTAGGAATTCAAAAACAAAAAGTAAACACGGAAAGTAAAGAGATAATCAGAGAAGACACTTTTTTACCAAGGTCACGGAGACACTTACTCTCCCATGCTCCTCCTAAATAGTACTCTCCCAAAAGTATCCCTCCCAACATGTAGTCTCGCAAAACGCACATCCGACTCACTAGTAGTTATCTTTATCCACTCCGGATAGTGCATACCTAACCTCGCACAACATATGCCTGTTTGGCTGCGGCTTATGACTTTTGATTGAAATTTTTAAATTTTAGCTGTTTATGGTACAAATTACGGAGAGATATATACGTATTTGCGATTTTAGATAGTACAGATGTTGGGCTTTTAACGTGTAGATCGTTTAACTTGTAGACTCTATTTTGAGAAAATACTCCATTTGAAAGTTAGGTACTGTAGCAAAAACCAAAAATCGTTAGTTTCGGAGGAAAAGAACAGACCCTATAGCTTCCACCAAGCATCACTAATGGAAGATCATCAGGAACATCTCCAAGTCATTTGGGCATCTAGGTGGCAGGCTGGCAGGAACCACTAAGAGTATTAAGCCTAAGATGTTCATTTGAACCCAAACAAGGTCAAGAAACTCGGAATCCTGCATAATATACTCCCGGCAACTCTGCACAGCTGTCCGGGCTCACCGGCGAGCAACTCTATTGAGCTCCGTTGAACTCACACGTCCCACCGCACGGCTACTGGGCAAAGGGCTCCCGCAGCCACCGACAGTGGCGGAATCAAAATTTGATTACGTCCCGGACTAAGTGATGAAATGATCTAGACTATTTGGACTGGACCTAGATATTTTTCATACTTTAGACTGAAGTCTACTTTGTCCGGAATGTGGCTCTGCCTCTGGCCACCGATATACAATGTGGAACTCAGTCCTTATCACTACGAATGCCCTGAACTTTAATCACTGGGTCCTTGCACTTAATTAACTCCATAAATTCGTTAGTTCCGCTATGATTCGGTTGTCATTAACACCAAAATTAATCAGGGGCCTATGTCCTTCCAGCCACAACAGTAAGATATACTGAAATTGATAAAAATTCCAGAAACTTGAATTAGATAATTAGTTGCACGGTGCAGCACAATGACCACAAACTGATCCCAGTTCTACCGAGTATATTGCCCCGGAGAAAAAAAATAGCAGTAGTAATAAGCAGGAGACACCGCCCAATTTATTTTACATGAAGGTGATACATAATAAACCACACAAGAATAAACAACAAGTACTTTGGCTGATCATTGGTAACATAGAATGGCACAATACATTTAACACTTAACTCATAAAATTGAGACTGGTTTAACATCTGTATTGCGAAAGCTTATGTGCCCAAAGATATTGCTTGTTTGCATCTCGTCCATTAATTTGACCTGATTTGGAGAGCCCTTGGGAGCACCATCAATACTAATCTCCTCAAATCAGTAAGGACCTTCGTTGCTTGCCTGCTGTTGCCTCCGAGCTCTTCTAAGCATCACAAGCCGCTCTGCTACCTCCGTCATATCTGGTCGATCTTCTATCTTTTCATTTAAACAATCAATTGCCAGTCTACCAATTTCTTCTAGGATGGAAATATCTTCCTCAGTTGCAATGTCTTTGTCGAACATTGCCCTCCCACTGTTCTCTTTCTCATAAACCTTGAGGAACTCAATTAAGAGGCTACGGCTTCCATCGTATACAATTGGCTTCCTGGTAATGAGTTCCAAGAGAACGGCTCCGAAGCTGTATGTATCACTCTTTTGTGTTAAGAGTCCACTTTTAATGTATACTGGGTCTATGTAAGCCTTGCACCCGACTACAATCTTGCTGAAATATTCATCCACTTTAAGCAACTTCGATAACCCAAAATCCGAGATTTTTGGTGTGGAATTTTCATCTAGAAGTATGTTGTCGGGTTTGACATCACCGTGTCGTATGGTTTGAGCTGCATACGAGTGCATATATTTCAATCCTTCTGCAGATCCGATTGCAATGTCCAAACGCAAGTCCAGTGGTAGAGGGAGTTGGTGACTAGTTTTACCATGGAGAATGTCTTGGAGGCTCCCTTTGGGTGCATACTCATACACCAACATTGGAACATCCAGCTGCAAGCAGCAACCCACGAGCTTGAGAATGTTCTTATGGATCATATTCGTTTGGATCTTCACTTCCTCTGTAAATTCCACCTTTCTGGCTTCATTTACTTCGATAGAGGCCTTAACTGCCACCTTTCCATTGTCAGGAAGAGTCCCCATGTAGACATTACCAAAGCTTCCTTTACCAATAAAATCTGCATTGTTCTTTGTGATTTTCTTTAGTTCCTCCTTTGTGAAGATAGTCAGTCCCGTCACATTTTGAAGTATATCACCTCCATTCTTTGCGAAAAGTTGGTCCAGTCTTCTCTTTTGGAGCATTATTAGTGTCAAAAGTAGAGCAACGATTAAGAAGGAAACACCCAGAGTGATGCCTACAAAGAACACGTATGCATTATATATGGTACTCGTTAACCATTCAATCGGATTAAAAGAGAGAAACCCATGTTTTTTTATTAGAACCACATCACAACTTTACAAGCAGGGGCGGATCATCATGCAGTCTAACCTGGGCCGCGGCTCCCCATTTCGTTTTGGCATCTCTATATGCCCAGTTATGAAGCTAATAGCTTAAACTAAAAATTCAGTAGTTTGGTTTGACCGATTTTCACCAGTTTCTTGGACCCAGTTAAAAGTATTCACTAGTCTTTAAGCGGTATGAAGAACTATTTCCTCATAAATTAGGGTTGCATCGGCTGATTTCTTTGATGAAATTGTATCTTACTTAAAAGCTAGAGAACAATTTTCGTCGTTAAGGTATGATATGCAGATATGACAATAAATATTGCAAGAGAACAAAAAATTGACAATAGATACTGGGATTCAGCTCGCTGGGAGATATAGAAGTATAGAACTGGTAGAGCAGTGTGGCGTATATATATATATATATATATACCTAGGGCAAGCTTCGCTGCAAGTGGGAATTTTGGATTGCATGGTTTTTCTTTTGGATCACCACTACTTTGATAACCTGGACGGCATTTGCAATCGTAAGATCCATCGGTGTCCTTGCAAACGCCGTAGCAAGGAAACTTCTCCGGGCGTGCACATTCATTGATATCTGCATCACGCATCAATTGCACGCTTCTGCCCGTTAGGAAGCAATCCGTATATATTATTTGAGCAATCAAAGAATCAAAATTACGTGTAGTAAGGCCTTCACAATCCAGTTCTTTTAGGATACTAAACTACAATCCAACTATTAAATGGGTTTCCGGGGAGATGAAAAAAAAGAAATACATATCCCGATTTTTTCTTAACTTAAATCAAGTTAGTCCATGATTTAAAGAACAAATTTTTTATTTATTTATTTTGCACGAGTACTGAAGTAGGACATTACCAAATTTCAAGAGAAAATGGATCAATCATGCATATTATTTTTTGAGCACATTTCAGAAAATCACAGATTTTAATTTATTGTCATAGTTGTAGAAAACCCTAGGTTTATTGGTTAGTGGCACTTAAGCACATGCTTCATGGTAATAAGGTTTCACAGTACCCTATCCTGACTAAAATTTTCCTTGCCTCCAACCTTCTCCGCCGGCTTCAATGAGGTCTCCTCTGCCGTTGATCCTCTTCGCCCGATGACCACCATCCAACGAGGAGTTCCGATTTTGGTTAGGATGGGTTTTATAAAATCTTACGACCATAAAAAATCTAAGGTTTTCTGTCATTATGACAATAAAACCTGCGGTTTTAGAAATTTTACTCTTTTTTTTATTTTGTGGAACCATGCATGTTACTTTGACGTACGACTAGGCTGTCAAAATCTGCGGACAGTAGATCGTACGAACTTACTTGTGCATCCATCGGCAACATAAGGGTTGCCCTCGTAGCCTTTGGTGCAGTTGCAGACGTATCCAGGCCCGTTGGTGGAGTTGACGCACCCACTGTGGGTGCTGACGCAGGCGTAGTCCGGCCTCTTCGCCGCGTCGGCGCACGACATGGATATGTTGTCGTCTCGGATGGCCCAGTCGAGCCACACCGGCACGTTCCGGTTCACGTCCATCTTCAGGTCGGCCCTGCGGAAGGTGTAGTTGTTCCTGTCGACGAGGAAGGCGTAGTCGCAGGGGCTGTAGTCCATCATGGCGGAGTGGTCGTACTCCCAGAAGTTGACGAAGCTGTCGGTGAGGCCCGGCGGGATGTCGACGTGGCAGCAGCCGACGCCGGCGCACGCGCCGTCCTGCGCGCTCGCGGAGTTGTTGCAGTAGGACATGCATCCGGTGTAGTAGGAGCGGGAGTAGCTGCCGCCCTCGCTCCTCTTGCTCGCCGTGTAGCCGAGGGTGTTGCACCCGAGGACGACGAGCATGTTGTGCGTGCTGGAGATGCGGTACACGCCGTTGGGGTTCATGTTCATCTCGGCGTAGCTCCAGTTGGAGGCCTGGTTAGGTTCAGAGGCGTTGTAGCACTGCCACCCCACGGGAAGCATCACCTGCGACTCGGCTGGATCGACGGAGAGGCGCAACACCCGGATGTACGTTCCGTTGAGGACCGGCGCGGGGCCGGCCGTGCCGTTGTTCTCGCAGGCGATCTCGAAGCCCTTGCGAGAGCAGCCATTGCCGATGCCGAATGGGTAGGGGATGTCGACGCCGCCGCAGCTCGCCTGGCACCCGGGAGTAAACGTGAGGCTCTCGCCGGCGGCCGCCAGCGCGGCCAAAAGCAGCGCATGCTGCAGCAACAACGCTACTGTCGACATTGATTAAATTGCTCGTTGATCGGTTTTGCTGATCGGTTAGAGGGTTCTGATCGGCGGACAACATTCAGTCCCCGGCTGGGCTTAAATAGCAGAGATCTCGAGTTTTTTTCGAATTCATTTTCTCAAGTTGCATTTAAATGTTGTTTCTCATTTGTTTTCCCTTTGACAAATTACATGATATTTTTGTAACTGCGCTCTCAAAAAATAATATTTTTAAAACTGACCTGGTTGTTTGATTAATTCTTTGTTTAGTAGTCTGAGAGCCAGATTCGTCAAAATAGGGCTATAAGAAAAACTCGGACTCAACAAGTTATTTAAGCTCGGTTTGTTTTAGGTTTAATTCGAGCTCAACTTAAAATCCGAAATGAGCTAAACTCGAGTCTGACACTAACCTTGCAAGCTTTGATGCACCGAGCTCGAATTGGCTTAGCAATTTTTACTGCCCGCTTATTGCCCCCAACCCGCGCAGCCCAATTTCAAAATCCAGCCCAACCAACCAAGCCCATCCCACCCATCCGGCCACGCACGAGACTCACTGATACAATATGTTGATAAATTTGATTTGTGTAACTTAACAAATGATGGCGTCAATCATTGTTAGAATAACAACATACAACAAAAGAATTTGTTTAGCCACATGCTTTGATTCTTGTTTACTCGACTACGTAAAAGTAGACATAACTTCTTGCAAAATACGAGGAATCACAAGAAGAATGGAGATATTCTAAAAAATCACTCAATTCTCAAAAGGCAACGTGTAGCATAAATTCAAGAATAAGTAATATTAATAATATTAAAAATAATATAATCTACACGAAAAATAACCAAAGTATGAGGTATTTAAGACCCAAGGGAGCGACTTGTAGATTGTTCGGCTGGATAGCCGAGACGACTGCAACTGCTACTCCAAAACTAAAAAGGAAAAGTACATAATTAGGCTATGCTCAGTTGGGTTTTTTTTTTTGTGGTTTTTAGGTTTTTACACTTATTTTACATTGTAACAGCTGGTAGCTTTTTAGCGTAACTAAATTTAAAAATAAATAAAAAAAGATCATCTTACTACGAATAATACGAAGAAACATGAAAAAATAAAGTCTAAAAGACTAAAAACCAAAAAAATAAAATTAAAGAATAGAAAACTAGAACAGAAGCAAGCGGCCAAACGAGCGCAACAAATCCTCGGCAGTAATTCTCTGATGGGGCCCACGCGGCACCATTGCCTTCCGATAGTATGCCGGCCTCGAGGACAATTACAATATTACATAGTAAGTGGTAGCTCCGCCAAGCGCTTAGCTCCCACGAGGATCTAAGCGCGGACTTCCTCTTTGACTCGTACAATCAGGGACTCCGAGGAAGACTCTGTCGATTAGAAAATTCATGCGTTTCATTTGTTCCAAATTTGCCAAGTTACAAGGATTAAGAGTGTTGCCATAGCTTTTCGTGGGGCTCTAGACGTCTCGATAATGGACTCCCACCAATGTGGGACCAAGAACATGGTTGGCTAGTTAGCTGGACCCAATACGGCATAAGCAATCCATCATGAAATGGCTATCCATATTCTTGCAGAGTAACGGCATTCAGCTAGGAGGTGAATCATTGTCTCTATGGCATGTCTGCAAAGCGGGCATAACTGTTGGTTCGGCCATCTTCCCCTGGTGAGGCAGTCCATTGTCCAAATTCTATTTTGTATGACTAATCAGGCAAAGATCTTGTATTTCTGTGGTGCCTAAGTCTTCCAAACTAGTTTGTTCATGTTGTTTGTGTCACGCCTAGGAATTGTGAGAGATCATGTGGAGATGATCACATCTTTGTGATGAGTATTTGACCCTTGTTTGAGGGAAAATTGAGTTTGTTTTAGGCTTTTACTGCAAAGTCGTAGCTCTGGCCGAAGCCAAAGACGCGTACGACCGCGCAAGAGACCCTACGACCATGCCACAGCCCGTTCGACCACGTTTTGTAGTGATCGGAAGTGGTTACGACCACGTTGGTGCAATTCGGGAACCGATCAAACGGCGTTCGACCACGTTGAGCATGGTCGGAAGTCTATCGGGTGATCTACGACCATGCTGCGGCATTCTCGGCCGATCTGACCGTGGTCGGAAGTTCATATGACCACATTGCCAAGCATCGGGTTGCGGTCGAGCGGCGTATGAGTGATCGGAAGGTCTTTCGACCACATTGGGTATGATCGGAAGTCACCCGGGTCATTTACAACCACGTTGGTCTCGGTCGGCAGTCTGCGCGGGAGTTTCGACCACGTTGGGCGCCCGGCGGTACGACCACGTTGTCGCGTGGGTCTTCGACCATGTTGTGTGGTCAGTGCATCGACCACGTTAGCGCGGGTTTGAACGTGGTCAGTAGTCGTGGCTTGGGTCTACGACCACGTTGTATCGCCTGGGGTTCGACCACGTGTTACGCTCGGTCGCTCGACCACGTTGTAGCGGTCGGATTCGACCACGTTGTCGGCAGAATGACCGTGGTCAGTTGAGTCCATTCAAACCGGTCGTGTGTGCACATGTGGTGTCCGATTATGGTGGGAATCGGTCGGTTGGCCTTGTAGTGAAGCTGTGGACCTTGTGGATTGGTTGGTTCACCATTTTGACAAGGTTTGGTTAAGTCTAATTTCTGTGGAAAAGAGACTTGAGCTCTGTGGCTGGGTGAGTGTCATTTTATGTGTGGATCGGTCTTTGTGTGATGCTCTTGTTGTTTGTGATGGTTGCAGTCTTGGGAGACAAGTCTTGGTGAGGCTTTGGACAGGTCGGGACTAGACATGGGAGATGTTGAGGTCCAGAACGACGTGGAAGTCGAAGAGGACGTGGTTTTGCCAGGTGGTCTAACCTCATGGACAGAAGGCGAGGAGGAAGCTTCGGGAAGGCGTGGGAGGGCATTTTGGAGAAATGCCAAAGTCTGCAAAGGGAAGCTGTGTCCTCTGGGAAAGCGCTGTGACCACTGGAGAGTTGGTGGTGCAAACGGGCAAAGTGTTAGGTCGTTGCCTGAGAGGAACGGGTAAAGCACTGGAGGCCTGCAAAGCGCCACTGCCACTCTGTAAACGGGTTGTCGTGTGGAGACCCGTTAGTGAGAGTATAAATAGAGGAGAGAACTCAGAGTGAGTAGAGGTTGTCCCCCGAGAGCTCTGAGCTTTATTGTTCTATTGTGTGAGTTGCCTCTGGGTAGAGCATGGATGCTCATGTACCTCCGATGGAGTGGCTGTAGAAACCTCCATGATCAATAGAAAAGATTGGATTCATCTCTCTGTATCTTCTGAGTATTTTGTTCTTGAGATGTTTTGTTTGATCTGTTTGCCCTCTCTGTGTTCTTTCGATCATTTGTGTTTCCATTGAGAATTGGCTTGCCTTGAGTTGCTCAGAACTGGGAAAGAGTATTAAGACCATCTGGCCATTTCTTTCCCAAGAGCAAAGTCGAAAACGGAGAAGTTTCCTTCACTCTCGGTCTTCCGCCTCCAGTACTCTGTTTTCATTTTCGACTGGTTTGTTCTAGCCGACCATTGCAAAGACTCTGGTGGTTCTTGGTAAATCCACTTCTAGAGATCACATCCTTGCTAAGTTTAAAGTCTCATGCGCTTTGGATCTCTATTTCAAAAGTTCTCTAAATTCTCGCGTTGCGGTCGTGCACCCGACAACAGAGTATATACTGTGCGGCGTCTGTTTTCGTTCTTTCGACCATCGGTCTGATTCTCTCGAGTGAGTTCGATCACAGCCGCAACTTCTTCGACTGCCTCTCTGTTTTCTCGAGTGTTCGACCACTTTATCGGCTATCGATCACAGCCTCGGGTGTGTCCTCGATCACGGCAAAGATTTCTTTTGAAGCCGCTGGTCTTCTCGGTCGGTCGACTGTGGCTCTGCTCTGATTTGGTTTAGACCACTCGGTTCTTTTCTTCAGTAGGGTGATTCGATCACGGCAAAGATACTCTCTGTTTTCGGCTTTCGACCATGGCCGATGTTCTCTGATTTATTTGGTTTTTTCAACCGTGACTGTGTCTCTCGGTAGGCTGTTTCGACCTCGACTGGTTAGTTTTCTGTTGGGGATCTCGACTAACGGCTTTTGAGGTTTCAGTGCATTTCGACCACGCCTTTTCTCCAGTGGCTGGTATATTCTGCCTTTTCGACCACAGCTTTTACTCTATGATTTTCTTGGTCTTAGAAGAAGTCCCTCGGTGTCTCTCTGTTCTGTTGTGGGCAATCAATCTTCTTATTCATAGCTTTTAGCTATTGGAGAGAAGATAGGATTGATCTTTTACGAGAATTTTATTTGGGCACCATTCACCCCCCTCTGTTACCATTTCGGTCCTTCAAATTGAGCTTTGTATGCCGAGGCGGCGCTATAAACATCATCTAGAGTGAGTTTCCATACGACGGTGTCCTCATTTCCTTCCTTTAGGGTCGTCGTGGAGGTCATGCCCTAAATGGTAACAAGCTCATATATGTGTTGTACTGTTATATCATTAGAGAAGTGAAGGTGCTGAAGCCATGTATTATGCGAAAGACTCCTGTACAAGATGCAGTTCTTTCTTTTAGAGGCATTGTAGTTAGCCGTGCGATGTCTCTCAGCAAAAATTCAAATTAAACATTAATTAATTAATTCAAAAAATCTAAATGATTATTTTTGTTTTAATTTTTTTTAAAAGATTGTGAAAAACCCGCGTTTTGCATGCTCTCACACGTTCCATGTCCCTGACACTTTTGGATTTTTTATTTTTTATTTTGGTGCGAATGGACACATGAGCAAAGCTATGAGTTGTGCCTTTTTTTTTTGGTGGGGACAATTAAGTGGAGAACATCACATTACACGTTGATTTGGGTGTACTGTTTTTTTTAATACACTGTTTTTTAAGTTTAAAGATGGAGAATTTTTTAGTTGAAAGTTGTGTAGTCGAAAGTTCTCTCTTTAAATATAGAGAAAAAAAATTTCTAGTTAAAAATTCTATAGTTGAAAGCTGTCTAGTTGAAATTTATGTAGTTGAAGGTTGTCTAGTTGAAATATGTCCGGTTGAAAGTTGTTTGGTTATCAAAATATGTGGAACTTTGTTTTCGTTTTAAAGATGTCTTATAAGTAAAACATGGATCAAATGGATCGCAAATCGGAAACTCAATTTTAAAAATACAGAGTTTTGAACTTGTGGACCCACAAACGCGCTTCCCTTCTGTGCAAACTCTTTTTCTTCGGACCCACCTCGTGCGGGTCCCGTGGCCATTGGGTCACGGGTGTTCACACCTAACCAGCGTCCGTCCTCATGTCCGGCCGTGGAATCTGAGTAGCTAAAACGGGCTTGCGTATGCCATCCCCAGCTTGTCATGGTTATATAATGACTCTGTTTGTCGATGCAGTCTCACGCATTATAGGTAGTCAATAGTTATCAGTTAACCTCCGAGCTAACCTTACAATTAGTCATGCTTATATAAGCATGATTAGCTAACCTCCGAGCTAACTCCGAGCACACCTAACCATTGACTGCATCGACAAATGGAGTTATTATATAAGCATGATTAGCTATAAGATTAGTTCGGAGGTTAACTGATAATAATTGATTACCCATGATGCGTGAGACTGCATCGTCAAATGAAGTTATTATATAAGCATGATTAGCTAGGGATGCATATGCAAGCCCTTTTTTACTGCTCGTCGTAGATTCAACGGCCGGACGACGACGGACGCTGGTTAGGTATGAGCACATGGGTGTGAACACCCGTGACCCAGCGGCCGAACGCCTGTTTCCCTCCCTGATTTCTCCTAAGTGGCAAGTTTCTGTTGACTCTAGTTTTTGCTGGGTCTGCAACAGCAAATGACGTATTCCGGGCGCCAAAACAAAATGTAACCAAATAGAGGGAATAGACTTAATTAGCACCAAAAAAACCAATGGAGACTTACGCACCAAAAAAGTGAACACTGCTTTTATTTATCTTTTCCGAAGTCTATCATGATCAGCCTATACACATAACTCCCCAGTTACAATGGCATCCTTCCCAAATCTTGGCAAGCTTAACACCACAGCTTGTAACATAACAATGACATCACAGTTGTATGCAGGAGCAAATACCATGTTCATGAAAGATACAACGGCTATAATGGCATCATCTACAAATTTCATCAACTACAACAGTACTCCTGGTAATCTAGGAGCAACATCATAACCAGAAGATGTAAGATATTATGTCAAAAATTGTTAAACTATTTGATTGTACAAATACGATTGTGTGCATCCAAATTACTAACACAGTGTAGCATCCTAATTGTTAGAGCTTTTTTGAAGCTTTTTTAATAAATAACCATTTGGATTTTTTAGAATTAACTAAATCTTAAAATGAATTTTTATTAATTAAAAGGATTTAACATGACCAATAGTTATTGTCCAAATTGATTAATACCTCCTTGATAATTTGAATGCCATGATCCATTGTCACCATAGGATGGGTATTTATCTTGTGATTACAGTATTAGTTGTCACATGGATTGCACGTTTAATTGCTTAGCCTTGCTTATAGTCCATTAGGTTTATCATCACATATGATTAATTAATTAATTTTGACTTAATGAGATATTGAATCGTGGTGGCACTACTACAGAAAGCCTAATACTAGACGCCAAATCACAGACGGTTTTGTGAAACCGTCTGTGATGTATACTATTATAGACGGTTTTAATTTGGAGGCCGTCTGTGGTATTTGTGGCGAGAAAAATGAGTATCATAGACGGTTGTTACCGCTGAGCGATGCGTGATATCGAATATCACGACGGTTTTATAATATAAACCGTGCGTGATATTCGAGATATCACGACGGTTTTATTATAAAACCGCTCGTGATATCGGAATATCACGACGGTTTTATTATAAAACCGTCGTGATATTTGAATATCACGACGGTTTTATTATAAAACCGTCCGTGATATTCTAGTATCACAGACGGTTTTATAATAAAAACCGTCTGTGATATGTTTCCCGCCTTGCAATTCCTCAAAATTTCATATTTTCCGCTTAAGTCCGAGTATGATTCAGTTTTGAGACACCTTCATGCGCGGGCATAACTTTTGCATACGGTGTCCGTTTTCGACGTTCTTGTACTCGTTGGAAAGCTAACGACGAGCCCAATCCAAAAATAACGACCCGCTTGCGCCAGTCGCCCTCCAAGACCCCCAAAATCGGCCATCTTTGGACCTAAACCTGCGTTGCAAGTTTTTGGTGTATGTTTTTTCCTTTTTTCTTAGTCTTCCTTTAGGAATTTGGATTTTGCTTCAACTGAAAAGTTGTAGATCTCGTCGAAACCTTTCAAATGAGTATATATAAGCCATATAAAACTTTGCTATTTTATCTTTTCAGACTAGTTGTTTATATTGCATCGGTATATAAAATTTTGTGCTCTAATTCACGAGCGGTTCTATATATCGAACCGTCGTGATATTCATTCATCACGACGGTTCTATATATAGAACCGTGCTCGTGATAATCAGGGCCGTCGATCCTACTCGACCCAATCATAGCCAATAGAAATCGACCAATCCTCACCCCATGGATCGTAGCTCCGCCTCTCCCTCCCTCCCTATAAATATAACCAAAACCCACCCTCCTTGCGATCTTCTCTTCCTTCTGTCCTCCTCCTTCTTTGTTCTCCCCTCCTTGCTGGTCTCCTCTTCCTCCTTGTTGTTCTCTTCCTCCTTGCTATTCTCCTCCTCTTTGCTGTCCTCCTCCTTGCAGACGACGCATAAGTCTCACGGAGGCAAGACATCGCAGAAGCAACTAGCTCGTGCCAACCGTGCACTCATGCGTTGCATCGAGGCGAGAAGGCATAGATGATCTTTGCTTTTCTCTATTCTTGTTGTGTAACCCTTTCGTTGTTTTGAGATATTGTAATGTTTTGAGATATTGTAATGGTAGGCTCTAATCTTAATAAAATGGATGTTTTATGTTTGTGAAAGGAATTGAGATGTGAATTGGATGTATACATGTATATGTTGATCTCGCTTATTTGAAGGCATGGCTAGCATTTCCGAGGCTAGCCAATAAACGAAAATAGGTTTAGAGAGAATATCACAGACGGTTCGTAACTAAAACCGTCAGATAGTTATAATCACGACGGTTTTGATTAAGAACCGTCGTGATTTCTAATATCACGACGGTTTTAGTTAAGAACCGTCGTGATATAATATATCGAGCGGTTCTTAACTAAAACCGTCGTGATATTTAGATCGCGACGGTTCTTAATCAAAACCGTCGTGATTATAACTATCGCTGACGGTTTTAGTTAAGAACCGTCGTGATATTGCACCACGAGCGGTTCGGCCGCCGCCTCGTGATGATCTCGTATTATCGACCCATAAATTCAGACGGTTCACAAAACCGTCTGTGATGACGTTTTTGAACCGTCTGTGATGACCTTTTCTGTAGTAGTGTGGTTAGCCATAGTTATAAATTTTGTGTACCATAATATTGGTACGTCATTGGTATTGGTTATACAAAATTGGTTTTTACTTGGGTGAGTGATCGTGCAATAAAGGGGAAAGTGTGGTTAGCACTTCGAGGGATGTAGATGTCTCGCCTGGGTAATGTCTAAGGAATTAACTTTGTGAGCCATTGATCTGAGTCTTATCGTGCAACCACATATCTAGTATAGGATATGGACCTAGCTGATTAATTTGTCATTTTGGTTTCACCATTGAGATATCAGTAGGTGTCGGATAGGCATTTCCACGGGGTGCAAGAGGGGGCAATTATTGACTATGTGGTTAACCTACTCGACGGCGAAATCTTAGCGAACGAAACTGGTTGAAGTTGAGCATTGTAAAAGCCTTGTTGTGATTTTCTTTTACGTAGAGATGATCACATCGTGTGGGTAAAGTTGTGCAACCTCTGCTGAGTGTAAAACTATTTAAATAGCCGTGTTTCTGGTTATGGATAATACTCGGTGATTTCACACGAGGGTAGCTATTTTGTAAAAACTTGGTTGGGATATGTATGGGAAGTGAATGGTTAGTTCACTGATGATTCATTTCATGAATGGTTGGTTCACGGGTGGTTTATTAGAGTGAATGGTTAGTTCACTTGTGGTTGTTCTGAATTCCTTTGATTATTTATTTATTAATCATTTTTAATGTTCGCTTTTAATCTATTTACCGTATTTCCTTTAAATAGTCGCTTTCTGCAAAATAACCATTTAGCCATCATTTGGTAAGCATTGCATATTATATTGCATTCTTTGTTACAAACGACTTGCTGAGTACTCTATGTACTCACGGTTATAACCACATTTGCGAAGAAGAGAAACCATATCAACTGGAGTCATTATAACCATTGACTAATAACCATTGACTGCATAATGGAGTCATTATATAAGCATGATTAGCTATAAGATTAGCTCGGAGGTTAACTGATAATAATTGATAACCCATGATGCGTGAGACTGCATCGTCAAATGAAGTTATTATATAAGCATGATTAGCTAGGGATGCATATGCAAGCCCTTTTTTACTGCTCGTCGTAGATTCCACGGCCGGACCTGACGACGGACGCTGGTTAGGTGTGAACACCCGTGACCCAGCGGCCGAACGACTGTTTCCCTCCCTGATCTCTCCTAAGTGGCAAGTTTCTATTGACTCTATTTTTTGATGGGTCTACAACAGCAAATGACGTATTCCGGGCGCCAAAACAAAATGTAACCAAATAGAGGGAATAGACTTAGCACCAAAAAACCAATGGAGACTTACGCACCAAAAAAGTGAACACTGCTTTTATTTGTCTCTTCCGAAGTCTATCAAGATCAGCCTATACACATAACTCCCCAGTTACAATGGCATCTTTCCCAAATCTTGGCAAGCTCAACACCACAACTTGTAACATAGCGATGACATCACAGTTGTATGTAGGAGCAAATACCATGTTCATGAAAGATACATCGGCTACAATGGTATCATCCACAAATTTCATCGACTACAACAGTACTTCCGGTAAACTGGGAGCAACATCACAACCAGAAGATGTAAGATATTATGTCACATCTCTTTTTGTTTTGCAAATTTAATGGAATCTGATTAGAGATTCAAAAATTGTAAAACTATTTGATTGTACAAATACGATTATGTGCATCCAAATTACTAACACAGTGTAACATCCTGATATTCAGAGATTTTTTTGAAGCTTTTAAAATAAAAAAATAACCATTTAGATTTTTCTGGAATTAACTAAAGCTTAAAATAAATTTTTATTAATTAAAAGAATTTAATATGACTAATTTAAACTTTAATATTTACTGGAAGTATTTTATTTGAGTTCCTTAAGGTGCAAAGAATTTTCTTGAATTTTCTGAGATTTTTCCGGGTTTAGTTGCTATTTTCTAGAGCTCAAATGAATTTATTTGAATTTTTGAAATAACAAAAGTCCCTAAAATCCTAAAAGGCCTTTGGGCCGAAACCCATTAAAACCTTTGGCCCTTTAAACCTCAGCCATTAGTTTCCTTCTTGGCCACGTGTCAGTCATCCAAGCCCCTCTGTGCTTTAGCCACCGGATATGGCCATTGGACACGTGTTAGGCATCGGCGCAGCCAGACACTGTGCATCTGCGCATTGCGCGGTCGTTGTCTAATCGTCGTTGTGCCACTTGTCAGCAATCTGATAGGCCTACCACTGTTCATCGTCTTCGAGCGGGAGATGCTGCCATGTCCATCCCAGCCACGCCTCGGTGTTTGCGTCGTCCCCGTGGCTGACCCTTGCCCATCTCCGAGCCGAACACCTCGATGACCGTGCTATAATGCCACGCCACATCCTCTGATCCACCGCACCCGAAGCACCTCGACATCATCGCTGTATTCGTCGCTGTTGTTGCGCGTTCTCGCCGGAGTTCGTGAGTGCACCGCTGTGAACGATCGTCGTCTTCGTCGTCGTCTTCTTCTTCGCCGCTGGTGAGCCCATCCATCGCCACTTCATCCAACCGTCGTTCACCGAGCCTCCGCTAGTGATTTCCTGCGTTGCCGTCCGTTGTCCTCGCCATCCAAACCAGCTGTGCCGCCCGGTTGTCGCCCTCGCCATGCCACATCACCACCACATCAACAAGCCTAGTCGTCGTGCACTGTTCTATATATCGAGTTCATTGTAGACTAGCCTTTCTATGCACCGAGTTCACAGCACAGTAGAATTTCTTAATTTCCAGTATTTCCTTTAGATTTAGTTTTTCAAGAACACGTTCTTCTCCGTCCTAGCTCCGATTAAGCTGATTCTTTTTTCTAAATTCATCTAAAATTGAGCTATATCTTTTGGTTCTAGTTTTAAAGTTTTTGGAGTTTATTTGGATTTTTTATTTTATTTGTGCCCTGTTTCGTTTTCTCTTTCGTTAAATCACGTCTTCGAAGGAGCTCAAGAGGGGGCAATTATCGACTAGGTGGTTAACCTACACGAGTGCGAAATCTTAGTGGGCGAAACTAGGTTGACGTTGAGCATTGTAAAAGCCTTGTTGTCATTTTCTTTTACCAAAGTTGGGCAACCTCTGCGGAGTGTAAAACTATTCGAATAGCCATGTCCCTAGTTATGGACACTGCTCGGTGATTTCACACGAGGGGTAGCTCTTTCGTAAAAATTTGGTTGGGATAAGTATGGAAAGTGAATGGTTAGTTCACTGGTGGTTCATTTCATGAATGATTAGTTCACGGCTGGTTTATTAGAGTGAATGGTCAGTTCACTTGTGGTTGTTCTCAATTACATTGATTATTTATTAATCATTTTTAAAGTTCGTTTTCAATCTATTTATCGTATTTCCTTTAAATAGTCGCTTTCTGCAAAATAACTATTTAGCTATCATTTGGTAAGCTTTGCATATTATATTGCATTCTTTGTTACAAACGACTTGCTGAGTACTCTATATACTCACGGCTATATCCACATTTGCCCAGTTGAAGAAGAGGAACCATATCAACTAGAGATACCTGAAGGAGGATACTTTGACGACTTTACGGATTAGGATTTCGCTCCCCAGTCGATTGCCTGTGGGCATGTCGAATAGCTACTACGCTTATTTCTATTTTTCGCTGCTAGTTTCTTAAGCCCTTCAGGCTATTAATTGTAAGCTTGGCCATAAGGTTGCAACTCTTATGATTATAAATATTTGAGTCTTTTCTTAGTAATTCATGATATGGTCGATATTCCATCTATATTTATACTGCGTGCACTAGAGTGATCTTAGACTAGTGCAGAATACACAGGAGAGTCCGGATTTACAGATTCGGGCCTTGACACGTGGTATTTTTGCTGATCCTTTCTTATTTTTCTTTGGAAATACCACGAATAAACCAGGATCATGAACATTTTGAAGCATCTCAAACAAGAGATTCTCTTGAAAACTTGATACCCAAGGTCAGCATGAAATTTAACTCTAAAGAAGACACTAATGACTTTTACGATGCTTATCCTTTTGAGATGGGCTTTAGTATCCAAACAAGTAGTTACCATAACATGAAGAATTCTTTAAATATAATGTACAAAGCATTTGTTTGTTCTCATGAAGGTATGACTTTGACAATTTTTAGTATGCAGTTTGTATTTACTGTGTGACATGTAATGTCAATTAATTAGTTATATTTATAGGAACTCGAGGTATTGACAAAAGAGCAGAATCTTCAGATTATGGTAAATGTTTTAGTAGGCTACAAACATGATGTATGTGTCAAACATGTATGTAGATAAGTCTCAGAGATGGATTGTACTATGTCTACCACTTTGTTTCTGAGCACAACTATAAACTTGCTACGAGAAGCCAAGCCTACCAATTAAGATCGCAAAGGAAAATTAATGAAGCACAGATTGCAAGTGTGGAAGTTGCAAAATCTGTAGGCATTTCTACTGAAGCAGCTATTGATCTAATGGCAAAAGAAGCATGTGATTTTGAAAATCTTGGATTTACTTGTGTAGACATGAAGAATAGATTATACTCAAAGAGAACATTGAAGACAAACCAAGGTGATACTGGAGGGGTGTTGGAATATATGGGGAGAAAAGTATCAGAAGATGTGAAGTTTTTCTATTCTATTCAAGTAGATGAGGATGACTTGATAACTAACATTTTCTGGGCTAATTCTAAAATGGTCATAGATTATGAAGTTTTTGGTGATGTCATTTGTGTTGACACAACATATAGAAAATTGGATGATGGACGTCCTTTTGGTTTGATTGTTGGAGTTAACAATCATAAGAAAACTACAATTTTTGGTGCTGCACTTCTATACAATGAGACCATTGAGAGTTTTGTTTGGCTATTTAAAACTTTTCTAACTGCAATGTCAAGGAAGGCACCACAAAAAATTTGATTGATGAAGATGGAGCCATGGCTAAATGTCATAGCCTAGGTTTTTGTTTAAAAAATAATGGTAAAAAATAAAATTCAATTCAATTTAAAAATAAAAATAAAAATAAGTGTTATTTTTGGCTTTCTTGTGTTGCGAATTTATCTGCCTAGATTTTCTATGTTCAAATTCTCCCCAAGTACCCACTTAACTCTTTTCTCCAATAGCTACTGAGCTATCCAGACTAGAGTTGAATTCTCACAGAAAAACAGAGAAGCGGAACAAGGAAAACCAAACTGGTCAAAATCTGACAGCGTGGTCGAGACTTACCACGTGGTCGGAAGTCTCAACAACGTGGTCGGTAGAATTCTAATGTGGTCAAAGATCGAAACCACCCGAGACCAGACCAGCCGAAAAAGACACCAGAGAATAGATCGTGGTCGGAGACCAGCACTGTGTTCCAAATGCGACAACGTGGCTGTAAATTGCCTTAGTTGACAACCACAGAGACCAGAACTAACGTAGTCGTAAGCCAACGAGTAGTCAAACGACTAATGTGGTCGTAAAGCCCTATGGTCGACAACCACGGAGACCAGAACCAACATAGTTGTAAGACAACGAGTGGTCGAACGACTAACGTGGTCGTAAAGCCCTCTGGTCGACAACCATGGAGACCAGAACCAACGTAGTCGTAAGACAACGAGTGGTCAAACGACTAACGTGGTCGTAAAGCTCTCAGGAAAACAGAGGAAATGCAGGGAGGCGCATGACTACAAGATCCAGATTCCAAATAACTTTTGATTCACGGATCAACTGGTCATGAGTCTTTGAACACAGCAAAAACACGATCTCAGGAGGCTCCTCTGAACTTGAATTGAAAACTTAGCAAGAAAATCGAGATCTTTCTGGAATTTCATCAAAAGCGCTCAAAACTAAAACTGAGAAGAAATGAAGATAATCAGACCATGCAGGTGGGAATAGAAGGGCCAACATGGCTTCGAGTATGATTTCCCAACACCAGGCAAGTCAGATCATCGACAGAACAACTGAAAGCAAAGTCTCAAATCAAGAAGGGGAAGAGCGAATTGAAGAACAGAGAAAATATTCATAGCGAACAAAACCAACTCAACTCCATGCATTCAAGCATACACAAACATAGATCGAACGATGATGTATTGCTCTAGAGAAGAGTCTACAGCCACTCTAACCAGGAGGACCAAGAGCACAAGTGCTCCAAACAAAACCCAACCATGAATGCACGCAAGAAAACAAGAACACCAGTCCAACTCGAAGGGTAGCTCTCCTACTCCTTTTATAGCCTCTAGCTGTCGGGGATAACCCGTTAACCCCACCTAACATCAGGTTTTACTCACGCACCCGTTAGCACATCCGAGACAGGAATGCTTTAACATAACAGCTTTAACAGAGCAGCTTCCTTTGCAAGTCTAGAGCTAATCACCGAATTGCCCCTCCAGCACCTTCCCCGAAGCTTCCTGCTATATTACTGACCACGTTTGCAACCACTTTGCAGCCTTAGTCATCTTCGGCTTCTCCCGATCGTTTTGGACCTCAACACTCCCAGTGTTTAGTCCCGATCCTCCACGCCTCACTATGACCTAGCTCTAAAGTCCTGCAACCATCACAAACAAGCAAAGCATCACATAGCACCGCACAATACGCGAGAATCATCAATCTGCATTAGTAGAATGTACTCGGAGAACAACCCAGCTGGTCTTATACCACTTACGAGTACTCGGATGCACTGGACAAGAGGTACTCCTAGCCCTAGAAGACTCCCAGCTGTCTACGACCACTCAGCAAGTCGTTACGATGACCACAGAGGTCGCTATGACCATGAAACCAGATGTTATGACCATGTAGCAGACACTACGACCATCACTCACAGCCGCTATGACTTTAACGCATCTGGTCGCTACAGCTTACGATCACACAGAAGGAGCACTACAACCATCGCTCACAGCCAGTAGAATCTACGACCGTCGACCACGTCCAGTAGAATCTACGACCATCGACCACGTCCAGTAGAATCTACGACCATCGACCACGGCTAGTCAGAGTTACGACTATCGACTACGGCCAGTCAGAGTTACGATTGTCGACCACGTCCAGACCGAGTTATGACTATCGACCACAGCCAGACCGAGTTACGACTATCGACCACAGCCAGACTGAGTTACGACTATCGACCACGGCCAGACAGAGTTACAACTATCGGACATGAAGTCGTAAAATTGACTGCCAACCAAATAGTCATAAATCTGGCTGCCGACTACATAGTCGTAAATCTGGCTGCCGACTACATAGTCATAAATCTGGTTGCAGACTACATAGATGTAAATCTGGCTGCCGGCGACCAAGTCGTAGAAATGACTGCCGACCACCAAGTCGTAGAAACGACCGCCGACCTCAAAGTCGTAAAATCGACTACCGACCACTAAGTTGTAAAATTGATAGCCGACCACTAAGTCGTAAAATCGACCGCCGACCACAGAGGCACACAACATGGTCATAAAGTGCAAATCGTAAAGGCATTTACAACCACCAAGTCGTAACACCAGCTACGACCACCTAGTCGTACGACTATCTAGTCGTAAAACCAGCTACGACTACCAAGCCGTATGACCATCAAGTCGTAAAATTGACTGCGACCACCAAGACAAATGAACAGGGGTCGTAGAGTGAATAACAGTGGTCGCACAGAGCAAACTTTTGCACAGACCTCAAAAACCAAACTCAACCACTACCCAAACTTTAATCCAAAGGTCAATTACTCATCACAACCATAGGGTGACCTCCATATGGTCTCACAATCTTCCCCTTGATGAGTATGTTGACAAACACAGAAAAAACATGCAGGTGAGTTTGTTTTCGAAGAGAAAAGCAAGAAGTTGCTAAAGCCACACATGGTCTAAAAGAAGTGAAAAATAAACTCATGACCATGTTGAAAAAGAGTGAACTTGGAGCAATCAACCAGAAAGAGCAAGTTTTCTTCAAAAGCACCAAAATATCCCCCTTTTATGCCTTTTTCTCTATTAGTCTCCCCATTTTGGTAATAGAATCATCAAGATGCAGGGAACAAGATAGAGCATGAGTGAAGTGGAGTGACTGTATTTTATTCATTTTAAGCATTAGGAGCCATGAAGATTATCCAGAATAACTTTCTAAGTAGTACACCAAGCCATGACAGAAGAGAGTGCTATCTAGATCATAACAAACCATGTATAGTCAAGCTAAAGCCAAATAAGCCATAATCTAAAATTAGATGGATTGATTAACATGTCAAGTCACTCAAGATCAAAGTCTAGTTAAAGGTATCCAAACATGAGTCAAGTCATGCCAATATTCTAAGTGGAACCAAGAAACTATCATTGAGTCAGTTTAGAGTGCTATAGGTTCAAGAATGAGACATTTGTTCAAGTATTTGGCATTTTTTATAATTGAGCAATTTTAGCACATTTGAAGTTTTTTTTCCAGAAATTCATAGTTGTTTTCTGAGAGACCATGTGAGAGGTGCTTCCATTTTTGTGATGAGTAATTGACACGTGCGTTGGAAATTTGCGAAATGGGTTCGATTGTCTTTGCTCTCGATTTTTTTTCTAACTACTGCATTTGCTTGCATCATGCGGTACTACTACTGGCGGTATTTCCATTGTGGAGCGGTACTACTACCGGGCGCAGCAAGTAAACAGTGAGGGCATAAAATTTGAGTTTGGTTTGGGTGGTTTGGTATTTAGGGCATGTGGTTAATTCATGTTATCGAGCGGTGCTATGTGATGTGTTTCTTGTCTGTGTTGGCTGCAGGACGTCGAGGTGGAGTCGTAGCGAGACACGAGGTGATCGGACTAGGCGCAGGTGGCGTTGAGGTCAGAACGGTCGGGATGTGTCGAAGACGGCGGAGACTCGAGGTGGTTGCGAGGCTTGGGCGACAAGGAGCGGAAGCTTCCGGAAGGTGCGGGAGGCGAAATGGTCATTTCGCGAGGTGCACAAGTGGGAGTGGGCTTCGTTCGGGTTTAGCCGTAGAACGGGTGGAGACCCGTTAGCCAAGGGCTATAAATAGAGGTGAGGGGCTGCATGACCCCTTAGGCATTCCAAGGGAATTGAGAGAGAGCTAGGGTTTGCTAGAGTCAAAAGAGCCTTTGGAGAGGTTGTTTTGCTTTAGGCTTTACTGGGTGAGAGTGGTTGTGGGCAGCAGGGTTTGCCTCCCACGTCCTCCCTCCTCTCTGTGTATGCCTCCCAAGAACTAGGGAGAGTTCTTGGTGATTTTGAGGATTGAGAGAGTGGAGATGAGTTGAGAGTCTTGTAATCCTTCTTCTTGTTCGAATGTACATGCGTATCGGGACTCCCTTGTACTCATCTTTTGATTTGGAATGAAAATCTGAAGTTTTTCATATGTTCGTGCTCTCTGTTCTTCGTTTCTCCTTTTGGGCGATTTCTTGATTCTCTGATTTCCGTGTTGTTTCTTGCCCGAGAGGTGCAAAATGGATTGCTCTACGATGGGATAGTACCCCAAGGTCATTTGATCGAGTTTTCCCAAGAGCAAATCAATTTTAATCTCAGTTTTTGCGGATTGGTCTCTCTCTGTGTTTCTCTGTGCTTTTCTAGGGTTGAAGTAAAAATCGTGTTTCCTTCTTTGTGATGGTATGAAAGTTGGCTAGTAGAGTCCAGTGGCTATTGCTAACATACCCTCAAAGTCTCTTGGCCAAAGAATCAAAGAATTGTTGGAATTTTGGTTTTATGGACAACCCTCTGTATTTTTCAAGTTTTTACCTCCTCTTTTGATTCTCTAGGGAAATCTTGAAATTGGTTCTTAGCTTATCCTTCTGGGAGTATTTCCTTGCTATCCTAAAAGTTTCCAAAGCTAAGAATCCAAGAATCTTGCGAATTTCTCAGATTTCAGATTTCCTGCGCGTGCTGTTCTTGGTGCGGTACTACCTCTCCTCGAGAGGTACTACCGCTCAAAGGTACTACCACATTTTCAATAGCGGTACTACCGCTTGTATCAGCGGTACTACCGCTCGCCGACAGAACAGCCTGAAATTTGCTTTTCTTCCTGAATTTGATTTGATCTTTCAATCTGTGTTTTCCATTGTGTTTCTATCTGCTGTGTGAGTACTTGAGGGGAGGATTTTATTTTTGAAGGCACCATTCACTCCCCCTTTGTTGCCATTTCGGTCCTACAATTGGTATCAGAGCTGGTTAGCTCTTTTCTATAGATCTTAACCGGTCTCAAGAGCCATGGCGACGGACAAGTATTCGACCAAGCCTCCGATCTTCGATGGGATGGATTTTCCATTCTGGAAGAGTCAGATGGAGACCTACATCTAGGCTCAAGGCTACGCCATCTGGCGAAAGGTCAAGGTCCGGTTGTTGTTCCGTGATGAGAACATCAATACCGGGAATATGGCTGATGTTGAGGCAAACGCAAGGGCGAGGAACATCATCATTCAGGGATTGAGCAGAAGCGAATTTGATCGCATCTCTCACCTGACGTCGGCCTTCGATATTTGGGTGACCCTCAATGCTTACCATGAGGGCACTACCCAAATAAAGAAGGTGCAACAAGACTAGTTCAAGCGCGAATACAGCAAATTCGAGATGCTTTCTGGTGAGTCCCTTGACGAGTGCTTTTCTCGCTTTCACAAGATTTTGAGCAACCTCCGAGCCGTCGGTCTCACATACTCCGACTCGGATAACGCTCGAAAAATTATTTTTGCACTCGACCTTCCGGTTTGGGAGATGAAGGTGACTACCATCAAGGACACCACGGACCTCTCGACCCTGACTCTTGACGCGCTTTACTCGGGCCTCAAGACTCACGAGATTGACATAGTCTCTCGTCGGTCGAAGTCTCAGTCGATGGCACTAGTCACCGATCGCACTTCGCTTTCTGGTTCTTCTGCCGATTTTCTTTGCGGGTTCTCCCTAGCTGCTCTCTGTGACGTAACTGATGATCAGTTAAAGCAGCTAGAGGATGATCAACTGGCCATCCTAGCTCGGAAGTTCTTCCATGCTTACAAGAGGAGGAGGGACGGAAAAAGAAGAGGACCGATGATTTGCTTTGAGTGTGGTGGCCCCAACCACATTCGAGCAAGCGCCCCAAGCCGGGAAGGGCAAAGGAGACTACTGGGTTCGGGCAAGAATGACTACTCAGACAAGAACCGCAACAAGAAGCCCCACTCGGGCGCAAGGCAAGAAGACGTTCCGCGACTTTGGGAAGGCTAAGAAGCTCTTCCACCGCGTCCTCGCCGCCTTCGACGACCTCCATCTCAGCGAGGTGGAGGGATGGAGCGACGACGACGGGACGGGTGACCAAGATCCCAAGAGCGGCGACGACTTCTCCGGCATGTGCTTCATGGCCCTCGAGGGCGAGATCAGCGACAGTGACCTCTACTCCGACTCCGACGAGGTATGTCCCTCCTATGACCAACTAAATGAAGCTTTTCTTAAGTTAGGAGGATTTCATGCTAGATCTAGAGCTAGATGTAGCGAGTTGGAGAAGGAAGTAGATAGATTATCACGGGAGCTTACTCACTTATATCTGCTCCCTCCCGTGACGACTGTGATACATGCTGTACTTTGCTTGGAGACATGGAGAAACTAAGGACCTCTCATGCTAGTCTGTCCTCTGAGCTTGATGAGATTAAGGTGGAGAATGTTAGTCTACTTGCTGAGTTAGAGTTAAGTAGGATGGTTGTTACCCTTCTGACTACTGATGAGACTACCGTTCCCACCTCATGTGAGGTTAAGGATATTGCTACTAGAGGACCTTATGCCATGCTCCTTGATTTGCCCGAGTCTTGTAAAAACTGCAATAACTTGAAGATGAACTTAAAACGGGCAGATCATAAAATTGCTGAACTACAAGCCTCTTTACTTGAGCCAATTGATTCATGCTTGAACTGTCCTAAATTAACTAATGAACTTGAAGCTGTCTCCAAACAGTTTCAAGATATGATTGATCATGATAGGAAGTTGACTCAGTTTGCTTCTAAGGACCCTGTTAGCTCACCATACATTAGTTGTAATAAACTACAATCTAACTTGATTGCATTGGATGAGAAATGTGTGAAGCTAACTAAGGACCTACTAGAGAAGCCACCTTGTGCTTGTAGTGTGGTTGTGGAGAAGGGGGAGAAGCCCCCGGGTAAGGTAGAGACGCCTAGCGACGCGAACCAACCTGCTAGCAGTAGGACTGTTCCTTCTGAGTCGGCTGTGCGTGCACAGGCTAGTCTTCCCTCTGCTGTTGGTTGCTCTTCTGCTCCCTTACCTTCTGTTGTTTCTTCTTCTCCTTGCTCTTCTTGCACCTCTCTCTTTCGGGAGTGTCAGTACCTTATGAACACTCTCGAGAAATTTATAGGAGGCAAGAAGAAGCTCAATCTTATTCTAGACCGATCAAAGATTTGCAAGTTCAATCAGGGTCTAGGATATGATTTCCGTGAGGATGTGAGGAAGCATCCACCTGTCATGCTCAGACCCGTAGCCGTAGGTGTGATTGAGGTCAAGCCCAAGAACAAGAATGTTCAATTTAAATCAGCGGGCTTTGTTCAAAGGATTTCTGACAGCAAGGTGACTTCACCTGCAGCTTCGGCCTCTCAGAAAGCGAAGTATCATTGTACCTTCTGTCATAAGGATTGACATTTGATTGACCATTGCTTCAAGCGTGCCAAGATCGCGCGAAGAGACCGTGTTGAGTCTCTTAGGCGTATTCAGGGTCAGCCCCAGACCTTGAGTGCACCTAAGACCAACACGAGGTCTAGGCTTGCTACTGTTGGTAGGTTTGGGCAGCATCGAGGACTTGGTTCTTCCGAGTTTTCTGTTTTTCGTCCTCATGCTCCCTCTGGTCGTGACTTCCGCCATTCTGAGGGTAGATCTCGCTTTCCCCGTCAAGATGCCTACCATGCGCGTGATCGGCATGTTCTTGGGTGGTCCGACTCGCTCTTCCGTAGCGGTCGGACCCGACAGCGACTTCAGTCTCGCACACGGACCTTCCGCTTCCTTGAGTGACGAGGCGCGAGGGGTAGATAGAGGTCGGTCGTGCTTGACTACTTCATCGCTCGACGTGTTACTCGAGATTGGGTGCCAAAATCACTCTTGATTTATCCCAGTACTGAGACTTTACTCTCTGTTTGACTCAGGTTTATCGGGCAGGGAAGGGAAAGGTTTGGCTTGTAGACTCCGGGTGTTCACGACACATGACCGGAGATTCCCGTTGGTTTTCTTCCCTTGCCCGTGCTCCAGGTGATGAGATGATCACCTTCGGAGATGCTTCATCTGGGCGCGTCATCGCCAAAGGTACAGTGCGCATTAATGATTCATTTATTTTGAAAGATGTTGCCTTGGTTAGTAAGCTGCAGTATAATTTGTTTTCAGTCTCTCAGCTTACCGATGACGATTTCGAGGTGAGCTTTAAGAAAAACAACAACAAAATTCTTGATTCTTCGGGTAGTCTGGTTTGCGGGATTTCTCATTTTGGGAGGATCTTTCGTGCTGATTTTTCTGAATCTTCTGGTGATCCTCTCCGTTGTTTGCTTGCTTCCGAGTCCCGCGACATTTTCTTTTGGCATAGGAGACTTGGTCATATTGGATTTGACCATTTGACCCGAGTTAGCGGCCATGATCTCATTCGTGGTCTGCCGAAACTCAAGGTGGTCTAAGATCTTGTTTGCACTCCATGCCGGCACGGCAAGATGGTTGCCGCTTCTCATCCTCCGGTCACAGTTACTATGACCGATGCACCAGGACAGCTGCTCCACATGGACACAGTTGGACCAGCTCGAGTGCAGTCAGCAGGAGGTAAGTGGTATGTTCTCGTCGTGGTCGATGACTATTCGAGGTACTCTTGGGTGTTTTTCTTAGCCTCGAAGGATGAGACGTTTTCATATTTTCGAGGTCTTTTCAAGAGGATTTCATTGAGCTTCCGGTGCCTTGCGGCGATCCGCGATGACAATGGCACGGAGTTCAAGAACTCCTACTACGAGAGGTTCGTGATAAGGCAGTGTAGAGCACCGTTCTCTTCTCCGCACGTCCCACAGCAGAATGGCGTCGTGGAGAGAAAGAACCGTACCTTGGTCGAGATGGCGGGACGATGCTCGATGAATACTCTACACGCGGAAGTTTTGGGTGAGGCCATAGCCACCGCGTGCCATGTTTGAACAGAGTTTTCTCGGGCACACTTGCACCGCACTTCTTACGAGTTGAGATATGGGCGAAAGCCCGGTGTTTCTCATTTTCGTGTGTTTGGTTGCAAGTGCTTTATTACAAGTCCGGAACCTAGATAAGTTCGAGTCACGTTCTTGTGATGGACTCTTTCTAGGCTACTCGACTTTGTTGCGGGCCTATAGGGTCTGGAACTGCGAGTCTAGTAAACTGGTAGAGACGTGTGAGGTGACTTTCGATGAGGCTAGTCCGGGGACTAGGCCCGACATCTCAGGTTCTTTAGAGTAGTCCGAGACCATCTTCATGGATGATGAGGACGATGGAGACGAGGGTTGTCTACCTGATCCAGTCCCTCATCCACCCCTTAAGGTGCCTTCTTCCATCGCACCTCAAGGTGGTCAGCCCATGCCTTCTGCTTCTTCTGGAGCTAGTGGCTCTGTTTCTACCTCATCAGCTCACGAGGTAGAGGCCACTTCTTCATCTCATCCCGGACCTCCCAGACATATTCAAAAATTTCATCCTTCAGAGCAGATCATTGGAGACCTTTTTGAGCGAGTTACTCGCTCAAAAACTGGCTTATCACTCTTTTGTCTCCATTCTGCCTTTGTTGCCTCCTTCGAGCCCAATGATGTTTGTCATGCTCTATCTGACGAGTCTTGGGTCAATGCCATGCGTGAGGAGCTAGAGAGTTTCGAGAGAAACAAGGTCTGGATGCTTGTTGAGCCCCCTCGAGGTCACAATATCATTGGGGCGAAGTGGGTGTTCAAAAATAAGCAAAGTGAGGATGGGGTAGTCATTCGAAATAAGGCTAGACTGGTTGCTCAGGGGTACTCCCAGGTTGAGGTCTAGACTTGAGGAGACCTTGCCCTGTAGCGGACTTGAGGCCATTAGAATTACGCTTGCCTTTGCGCCTTCTAAGGGTTTCAAGCTCTACCAGATGGATGTCAAGAGTGCCTTTCTCAATGGCTTTATTGAGGAAGAAGTCTATGTGAGATGACCTCCGTGTTTCGAGAACCCCAAATACCCTAATCATGTCTACAAGCTTTCCAAAGCGTTGTATGGACTTAAGCAGGCCCCTAGAGCTTGGTATGAGAGGCTTAAGTCCTACCTATTGAGACATGATTTCGAGATGGGTAAAGTTGACAAGACCTTGTTCATTCGCTGGCTTGGCAATGACCTTCTGCTCGCCCAAATTTATGTCGATGACATTATCTTTGGCGGCTCTTCTCATGCTCTAGTTTCACAGTTCTCGGACGTCATGAGCACCGAGTTTGACATGAGCATGATGGGTGAGTTGACTTTCTTCCTTGGCTTCGGATCAAGCGAGACTCGGGAGGTACCTTCTTGCATCAAGGCAAGTGCACCGTGATCTCCCGAGACGTTTCGACATGAGTGATGGAAAGCGGTGTCAACTCCGATGGCTTCTCGGCCGCACTTGACCCGAGATGAGGACGGCGAGCCGCTTGATCAAAAGGAGTTGAGTATGATTGGCTCTCTCTGTACCTCACCGCCTCAAGCCGGACATACACTTTTACGTGTGTCTATGTGCTCGGTTTCGAGCTTCTCCTCGCGTGTCTCACCGCCAAAGTGATGAGCGCATCTTCGTACCTTGAGCTACCATTGACTATGGTATTTGGTACTCTTCCTCCTCTTGTCTATCTCTTAGAGCCTTTTCGGATGCGCACTTTCTTTGGGTCAGGATAGATAGGAAGAGCACTTTGGGCACCCGCCGGTTCATTGGCACTTCTCTCGTTTCTGGTCTTGAGGAAGCGGTCCGGTGTTGCACATCCACCGCCGAGGCCGAGTACGTTGTTTGCAGCCGATTCTTTGTAGCCAAGTGCTTTGGATGATCTCGACTCTGCGGGACTTTGGGTTAACTATCGTTCGTGTTTCGCTCTTTTACGATAACACATCTGCGATTAGCATTGCTAAGAACCCAGTGCAGCACTCTCAGACCAAGCACATCGATATCACATATCATTTTCTTCGAGACCATGTAGAGAAGGGTGACATCGTCCTTCAGTTTGTGGAGAGTGACTATCAGTTGGCTGATATCTTCACCAAGCCTCTGTATAGCACGAGGTGTTCAGCTCTGCGGGGAGAGCTTGGGGTTGTTTGTCCTTATGGACTGTTGTGAGGGGGAGTTTTGGGCTTTACTGCTTTATCATATTATTTATGCTTCTGTCTCCTTACTATTGCCTGCATTTGTGGGTGCATTGGGTTTAGTCCTTCCAACATAGGTTAGAGTGTGTCTCTTGCTGAGTTGCTTAGACTTCTTACTCTTATTTTGTGCTTTCAGGATAGCTGTTTCTTATCTCACTAGGTTGAGCTCACTCACTTCTTGTAGGTTCTAGCGAGAGTTGGGCCACCCTCGGGTAGACAGGGTACATGTTTGCTCTCTAGTGTGTGTTTTCTCGACACTGTTAGTCACGAGTCATATGGGGTAGATAAGAGTCAGTCTGAGCCATTAGTATCCTCTACATCTTATCTATGCTTTAAGGACTGTCTGTTTATCTTTCTTTGCCAGCTTCTCGTTTTTATTGCTTTGGTTCAGGGGGAGTTCATTTGAGAACTTCTAGATCTTAATGTTGACCTAACTCAACTTGAACTAAAAGTTGTATTTTATGTTGAGGGGGAGCTGGATTTTTATGCATGTCTTTCTGCATTGTAATATAACTACATGGAGCCTTGATTATTATCCTGTTATGACATGCTTAAAATGCTTTACATCTTGCCATGATTTATGCTTATTTGCTAGATTTATCATGACTTCATATATGTAGACTAGTTTTTACCATGATGAGTTAATTAAACTTGCTCTATTTGAACTAAAAACTTGTCATGATTAGCAATTGAGATTAGTCTTTCTTGAGCTATCCTTTTATGATTCATGTCATGTCAAGTAGGCTGAGTTGAATGTTGAATCTCTTTAGAGCCTTAGATTGAGCTGTTTTAGTCTCTTGATGATGCACAAGTCAGTACAATTATTTCAAAAGTAAAAGATCTCTTTTGCGAAAAACCGATCTCACCAATTCTTTCTCATGAGACGGCTTGCCATTGCACTAGGCATGAACTCAGGGGGAGCTTTGGATGACCAAGACTATCTTCTTAAGCTTCTTGCTTGGAGTAGTCGCATAAGGCTTGAGATCTAGCACATGATAAAAATATGGATTGAAAACAACCATAAGTTCCAAAAGAAAAATATCATTTGTGCTCAATTTGCTTAAGTTATTAAAAGAATCAAGTACTTGAACCAATGTTTCACTCTTGAGCGTATAACACTCCGTTTTGGACTCAATATTAGATTCTTGGTTCCGCTTAGCTTGATTGACATGGCTTGCATCATCCTTGGATGTCTCTAGCTAGACTTTGCTTATTGATGACCTGACATGCTCATAAACTGCACTAAATTTCAGATTGTCATCTATTTGCTTCTAGTTGGTTTATACATATCCTGTCATGATCTAGACAGCCTTTCATTAAATGCTTAGAATGCTTAGAATGCTTAGAATAAACAAACTTCAGTTATTTTATGTCGGGACCCGGAGCAACAACTCCAGGACCCTCTGTGTTATTCGCACTATCCCAGGAAAGCTTAGTGCACACAGGGTTCCAGCGATGAATATCTCACATTCAACCATAATATATTAAAGCAAAGGTCTGATAATAAGTTCAAGGTTTACAATAAAGCATAACACCAAAATAACAACGAAAACCAAATAAGATAGCGGCAGCCCATCCAGCCTTTCCACAAGGCGAATTGACTGTAAGACGTGGCCTAATCGTAGTCCTCACCGCAATCGTCGAAGTCCTCCTCTGAAAGAGTTAGATAGAGCCACATGAGTACAAACGTACTCCACAAGCTACACCAGGAGAATTAACAGATTGAATGCATGCATAAGGATTTACAAGGATGGCATAATATAGTTGTTTGCAGAAAATGGCAGCATTTGATTTAAACATCACAATTATAATAAAAGCTGATTTGAATACATTAAGTAAAACAACATTGTTCAAGATAATAACGTTAGTGAGGCTCCAACCAACACTAACCTATTCTCGGGTATCCCACCCGGATCATCTTTCCAAAAGATAACCAGATTTTCCATAAATCAGATTTTCATAAACCAGAGTTTAATAAATCCAAAGTCTAATCTGTGAAAAACCTTACTCAGCATGTCCATGACCGCGGACACGGCTATCCAGGATAGTTTTACTCTGCAGAGGTGTACAACTTTACCCACAAGACATGTTCTCTCGTTTTGCCATGCGATTAACACACTACCTTAGGTGTGTGGCTGAGAGTTCACGACAAAGCCTTTACAATGCTTAGTTGTCAAAAAGATAACGCCGCCACTAAGGTTTCACTACAACACGAATCCACGTGTTGGAGCCCCCTCTTGTGCCATGTGAGACTTCCCGTGGCCAGCCCGCCCACATTCAACCTTTAGCGATATCTAGATGAAACTTCACAATTTAGTTGGCTAGGTCTGTCCCATACCGGACTTGTGGTAGTACGGTGTGACTTTGTAAAAGTAGCTCACAGACCGGTCCTTAACTTGACTTAGGCCATCCTCGAACCCACTTGTGCCTGGTAATCAACATCGAGCTACAACTACGATGCATGCCAGCAAGCACCCACCATCTTACCATTGCCTAAGTCTAAACCAGTTTTTATATTTTGTTTAGAAATATTTAATAAACAATTCCGACTTTCCAAAGTCAAGAAATCAATTTTAAAGTCTATCATTTTATGTGAAAGAAGTTCCCAAATCTTAGTATTCTTGGCATGGCTAAGCATTTCTACCAAATGTCTAGTTAATACTAATGTACCAACTAGGTTTTATCTAGGTTTGACAAGGTATATTGACATGAAATATCAAATTGGGCTATACAAAGGAATTAGGCATAACTATAATTCAAATTGAGTTTAAACTAGAATTGAATAAAATTACGCATGCATAATAATTTAAAAACAATATAAATACTGTTAAAATACTGGGAGCAATATGATCAAAGATGTAGCTTGCCTGGTTGCTCAACGTCGAACGCGTTGTCGAAATCGTCCTCGACGAAATCCTCGTATTCTACACGTGAAGAACCAAAAATAATTCAAATAAAATTCAAATAAAATTCAAAAATTTGAAAAAGACTTAGAAATGTATAGTTTAGATTTTTAGAAAAATTTAGAAATTTGAATGGTTAAATTTGGAGCTAAAATGAGCATTTACGGTCCTTTGGAAGTTTCAAAATGAAGGAAAAAGAAAAAGGATTAATTTTTCGAATTATTTTTGTACTGGAAATCTCGAATTATGACATCATCTCAAGAAAATAAAATGAAAGAAAATAGAAAGATGATGTGGCAGTTTTGGTACACGTGGTGCCACGTGGTCGCCATCGGGTCGCCACGTGTGCCGCGTGGCGGTGACATGGCTGTCTCAACCGCACTGGCGAGGCCACTGCAGAGGCGGTGCGCTCGCCGGAGTCGCCCGCTCATGGCGGCGGGCGGGGTGGTGCGAGGAGAGGAGAGGATGGGAGTCCATCCCTATCGAAGCGATCGGCGGTGGCGGGGCGGCGGCGGTGGAAGAGAGAAGCGGCGGTGGAGGAGGTCTCGGCGGCGGAGAGGAGGAAGGTGGGGAGAGGGGAGGAGAGGTGGTGCGGTCTTGGGGATGTGGTTTTGGGGTGGGGTTTATATAGGGGAGGAGGAGACGAAGATCACGGAGTTCTCGGTTGAAACCGGTTTGGGGTGGTATGAGCATGTGGGGTGCCATTAATGGCCGGGAGGCGGCGGTTCACGAGGAGTCAAGGCGACGATTTTCGGGAGAGGCAGCGGCTCGGCTCGGGCGGCATAAAAGCGGCGGCTCCTCACGGTTGGCGCGCGTGGGAGGGTGGGCGGCGTCTCTGCGGCCGGGCGGCGGCGGGTGGGGTGGCAGGCGCATGGAGGCGGGGCGGCCACATGAAGGAGGCGGCGCCAAATTCGACCAAAGAGAGAGAGAGAGATGCAAGGAAGAAGAAGAAGTGTTGGGAAGAAAGAGATGACAAGTGGGCCCCAATGGTAAGTGAGACAGAGAGAGGGAGAGTGAAAACAATGGATGGCTCAGATGAGGACACGTGGCGAGATCTTGGCCCTTGGTTTTAAGTGAAGATGAGAGGCTATGATTAAATCGGAAAAGGTAAGATTTAATCTCGGTGCGACACGTGTCACCACCGGATTAATTCAGATTTTAATTTGGATTTTATTTTCAGAAAATAGGAGGAGATTTCTTAAACACTTTAAAAATAGCAAATAATATTTAAAAATTCTATAAAAATTACAGAAAATCCCTGGGGATATTTTATACTTAGGAAAAATATTTTTAGTTCATTTTGACCTTTTTAACACTTTATAAAAACACCTTTTGGCATTAACAATTGATTTTAAATCCCAGAAAATTCTCACAAATTCTATAAAATTTAGGGAAGTTTGGAAAATCAAAATAAATACTTTTTAGCTTTAAGAAAATATTTAAAACATATTTTCTTGCTTTAGGCTTTGAAATAAAATCCAGATAACTCCAAATAAATCCCAAAAACAATCACAGAAAATCCTAATAAGAGCCAAATGCTTTTAAATACTTTACTTGAGATAGTATTTTGCAAACACTTACAAATATCTTTTATTTGACAATAGTTTTATTTTTTTAGTAAAATTACTTTTAAGAAAAACCTTTTTGAAAAGGCTAAAAAAAACAGGCAACCACAATCTTTCAAATTCAGGCAACTAAAGAACACTTATTTTTATTTTAAATTGAATTAGTTTTAATTATTATATTTTTTTTGCTGAAATTTTGAAAATAACAATTGGTGAAATACAAACTACCCATAAAAGAATCTAGTCCCGAGATTCGCATGCGAGACTAGAGAGAAATAGGTTTGGATCTTACTCTGTATGGCTTGAGCGGAGATCTGATTCAAACGTCCAAACTTTTGTGGCATTCTGCTTGCTGCTCGGAGAGTGTTGGCAGTCGGGGTTCCAGATGTACTATTCTTCATTACTTGCTGCTTATTGGGACAGTTGTTGGCGTAGTGTCCTGTTTCATGGCAGTTGAAACAAGTAACTCCAGCTGCGGGGTTCTGGTCCTTAGATGGAAAGCCAATTATCAGAGCTTTGTTGTCTTCAGTGTCGGTAGAGGAGTTTGCTGGTACTAGCCCGTTTGTTGCGGGTGACGGTTGGAATTTGTTGGCCTGTGGCAGGGTCCATCTAACTTTGGAAAAGCTTCCAGGGTTCATATGCTGGGTAAACATTCTTCTTTTCCGATTTTCCATTTCCACAAGCTTGCCCTCCTGGCGAATAGCTTTGCTAACCAGTTGATGAAAATCAGCATAGTCACCTGAAATTAACTATACAGCAAGGTTGTCATTTAGTCCTTCCAGGAACCTTTCTTGCTTGTCTTCATCAGTGGCTACATCTTCTGGTGCATAGCGGGATAGCTGGTTAAATTTTTGCAGATACTCATTAACAGAGCGGCTTCCTTGGCGCAAAGCTCTGAATTCTTTCTTCTTTAAAATCTTGGTTCCCGTAGGGATGTGAGCTTTCTTGAAATCATGCATGAACTCATCCCAAGGAATAGTTTGGGGGTTGGCATGAGAGGCGGTTAGAGTATCCCACCACTCAGAGGCTGGTCCGTTCAACTGATGGGTAGCAAAAAGAACCTTTTCCCGATCAGTACACTGCAGAATATCCAATTTCTTTTCAATAGCACGGAGCCAGTCATCAGCGTCCATTGGTTCTGTGCTACTTGAGAAAGTTGGGGGCCTCATTCTCAGGAATTCAGGCAGACGGCTTTGGGGAGCTTGGGCTAAAGGCTGATGAATCTGTTGAGCTGGATTATTGATTGTCTGAGCTAAAAGTTGAATTAACTGTGTTTGATTGGCCATCAACTGAGCCCAATCTGGTCCGATTGCTGGCGGGGGTGGAGGAATAGGAGCGGATTCACTTCCTTGAGCTCCAGCACTGTCATTGAGATTTCCTTCCAAAGCATTCCTTCTGATGTTCACCATATGTTTGGAGTTTAGATGAGTGTCGGGACCCAGAGCAACAACTCCAGGACCCTCTGTGTTATTCGCACTATCCCAGGAAAGCTTAGTGCACAAAGGGTTCCAGCGATGAATATCTCACATTCAACCATAATATATTAAAGCAAAGGTCTGATAATAAGTTCAAGGTTTACAATAAAGCATAACACCAAAATAACAGCGGAAACCAAATAAGATAGCGGCAGCCCATCCAGCCTTCCCACAAGGCGAATTGACTGTAAGACGTGGCCTAATCGTAGTCCTCACCGCAATCGTCGAAGTCCTCCTCAGAAAGAGTTAGATAGAGCCACATGAGTACAAACGTACTCCACAAGCTACACCAGGAGAATTAACAGATTGAATGCATGCATAAGGATTTACAAGGATGGCATAATATAGTTGTTTGCAGAAAATGGCAGCATTTGATTTAAACATCACAATTATAATAAAAGCTGATTTGAATACATTAAGTAAAACAACATTGTTCAAGATAATAACGTTAGTGAGGCTCCAACCAACACTAACTTATTCTCGGGTATCCCACCCGGACTATCTTTCCAAAAGATAACCAGATTTTCCATAAATCAGATTTTCATAAACGAGTTTAATAAATCCAAAGTCTAATCAGAAAACCTTACTCAAGCATGTCCATGACCGCGGACACGGCTATCCAGGATAGTTTTACTCTGCAGAGGTGTACAACTTTACCCACAAGACATGTTCTCTCATTTTGCCATGGGATTAACACAATGCCTTAGGTGTGTGGCTGAGAGTTCACGACAAAGCCTTTACAATGCTTAGTTGTCAAAAAGATAACGCCGTCACTAAGGTTTCACTACAACACGAATCCACGTGTTGGAGCCCCCTCTTGTGCCATGTGAGACTTCCCGTGGCTTCGCCACGCCCACATTCAACCTTTAGCGATATCTAGATGAAACTTCACAATTTAGTTGGCTAGGTCCGTCCCATACCGGACTTGTGGTAGTACGGTGTGACTTTGTAAAAGTAGCTCACAGACCGGTCCTTAACTTGACTTAGGCCATCCTTGAACCCACTTGTGCCTGGCAATCAACATCGAGCTACAACTACGATGCATGCCAGCAAGCACCCACCATCTTACCATTGCCTAAGTCTAAACCAGTTTTATATTTTGTTTAGAAACATTTTATAAACAATTCCGACTTTCCAAAGTCAAGAAATCAATTTTAAAGTCTATCATTTTATGTGAAAGAAGTTCCCAAATCTTAGTATTCTTGGCATGGCTAAGCATTTCTACCAAATGTCTAGTTAATACTAATGTACCAACTAGGTTTTATCTAGGTTTGACAAGGTATATTGACATGAAATATCAAATTGGGCTATACAAAGGAATTAGGCATAACTATAATTCAAATTGAGTTTAAACTAGAATTGAATAAAATTACTCATGCATAATAATTTAAAAACAATATAAATACTGTTAAAATACTAGGAGAAATATGATCAAAGATGTAGCTTGCCTGGTTGCTCAACGTCGAACGCGTTGTCGAAATCGTCCTCGATGAAATCCTCGTATTCTACACGTGAAGAACCAAAAAGAATTCAAATAAAATTCAAATAAAATTCAAAATTTTGAAAAAGACTTTGAAATGGATAGTTTAGATTTTTAGAAAAATTTAGAAATTTAAATGGTTAAATTTGGAGCTAAAATGAGCATTTACGGTCCTTTGGAAGTTTCAAAATGAAGGAAAACGAAAAAGGATAAATTTTCCGAATTATTTTTGTACTGGAAATCTCGAATTATGACATCATCTCAAGAAAATAAAATAAAAGAAAATAGAAAGATGACGTGGCGGCTTTGGTACACGTGGCGCCACGTGGTCGCCATCGGGTCGCAACGCAGCCCACGTGGCGGTGACATGGCTGTCTCCAACCGCACAGCGAGGCCACGGGCGCGGCCGCCGAGTGCGCCCGCTCCGTGGCGGCCGGCGAGGGTGGCGCTGGGAGAGAGGATGGGAGTCCATCCCTATCGACCATGAGGCGGCGGTGGCCGGGCGGCGGTTGAAGAGAGAAGCGGCGGAGGTCTCGGCGGCTTCGGGCGGCGAGAGAGAGGAAGGTGGGGAGAGATGGTGCGGTCTGGGGATGTGGTTTTGGGGTGGGGTTTATATAGGGGAGGAGGAGACGAAGATGGCGGAGTTCTCGGTTGAAACCGGTTTGGGGTGGTATGAACGCATGTGGGGTGCCATTAATGGCCGGGGAGGGGCAGCGGTTCACGAGGGAGTTAAGGCGACGATTTTTGGGAGAGGGAACACGGCTCGGCTCGGGCAGCATAAAGCGGCGGCTCCTCACGGTTGGCGCGCAAGTGGGAGGGTGGGGCGGCGTCAGGCGGCCGGCGGGCGGCGGGTGGGGTGGCCGGGCGGCGCTGGAGGTGGGGCGGCCGGGCGGTGAAGGAGGCGGCGGCGCCAAATTCGGCCAAAAGAGAGGAGAGAGAGAGGCAAGGAAGAAGAAGAAGTGTTGGGGAAGAAAGAGATGACAAGTGGGCCCCAATGGTAAGTGAGAGAGAGAGAGGGAGAGTGAAAACAATGGATGGCTCAGATGAGGACACGTGGCGAGATCTTGGCCCTTGGTTTTAAGTGAAGATGAGAGGCTATGATTAAATCAGGAAAAAGGTAAGATTTAATCTCGGTGCGACACGTGTCACCACCGGATTAATTCAGATTTTAATTTGGATTTTATTTTCAGAAAATAGGAGGAGATTTCTTAAACACTTTAAAAATACCAAATAATACTTAAAAATTCTATAAAAATTACAAAACATCCCTGGGGATGTTTTATACTTAGGAAAAATATTTCTGGTTCATTTTGACCTTTTTAACACTTTATAAAAATACATTTTGGCATTAAAAATTGATTTTAAATCCCAGAAAATTCTATAAAATTAGGGAAGTTTGGAAAAATCAAAATAAATACTTTTTAGCTTTAAGAAAATATTTAAAACATATTTTCTTGCTTTAGGCTTTGAAATAAAATCCAGATAACTCCAAATAAATCCCAAAAACAATCACAGAAAATCCTAATAATAGCCAAATGCTTTTAAATACTTTACTTGTGATAGTATTTTGCAAACACTTACAAATATCTTTTATTTGACAATAGTTTTATGTTTTTAGTAAAATTACTTTTAAGAAAAACCTTTTTGAAAAGGCTAAAAAAAACGGGCAACCACAATCTTTCAAATTCAGGCAACTAAAAAACACTTATTTTTTTTAAATTGAATTAGTTTTAATTATTATATTTTTTTTGCTGAAATTTTGAAAATAACAGCTGGGCTGTTACATTTTATCCAAAATGTGTTATATTCTCTCTTTTGCATCCTTGATGGGTTTATTGCCAAAAGGGGGAGAATATTGGAGAAAAAGTCTTTCGGGAGATCTTTCTAGGGCTTTGGAGAACAATTTGCTCTTTCTTGGGTTGCTCTAGCGATTCCTTCTGTCGACGTGGTCATTTGCTTCATTCTCTTCTTTGGACCATGTTGGATTCTTCAAACCAAACTTTTATGCCTTTTTCGGTGTTTGTCAATATACTCATCAAGTGGGAGATTGAGAGACCATGTGAGAGGTACTTCCATGTTTGTGATGAGTAATTGACATGTCTTGTGAAATTTGTGAAATGGGTTCGATTGTCTTTGCTCCCAGTTATTTGGAACTCAGCTTGCATGCCTTTGACTACTACTGGCATGGTATTTCCACTGTGGAGAGCGGTACTACCGGCTGGGCGCAGACAAAACAGTGAGGGTATAAAATTTGAGTTTGGTTTGGGTGGTTTGGTATTTAGGGCATGTGGTTAATTCATGTTATCGACCGGTGCTATGTGATGTGTTTCTTATGCATGTTGGTGCGGGGCGTCGAGGCGGAGTCGTGGCGAGACACGAGGTGACCGGACTAGGCGCAGGTGGCGTTGAGGTCAGAACGGTCGGGATGTGTTGAAGACGGCGGAGACTCGAGGTGGTTACGAGGCTTGGACGACAAGGAGCGGAAGCTTCCGGAAGGTGCGGGAGGGCGAAATGGTCATTTCGCGAGGTGCACAAGTGGGAGCGGGCTTCGTTCGGGTTTAGCCGTGAAGGGGTGGAGACACATTAGCCAAGGGCTATAAATAGAGGTGAGGGGCTGCATGACCCCTTAGGCATTCCAAGGGAATTGAGAGAGAGCTAGGGTTTGCTAGAGTCAAAGAGCCTTTGGAGAGGTTGTTTTGCTTTAGGCTTTCTTGGGTGAGAGTGGTTGTGGGCGGCGGGTTTGCCTCCCGTCCTCCCTCCTCTCTGTATGCCTCCCAAGAACTAGGGAGAGTTCTTGATGATTTTGAGGATTGAGAGAGTGGAGATGAGTTGAGAGTCTTGTAATCCTTCTTCTTGTTCGAATGTACATGCGTATCGGGACTCCCTTGTACTCATCTTTTGATTTGGAATGAAAATCTGAAGTTTTTCATATGTTCGTGCTCTGTGTTCTTCGTTTCTCCTTTTTGGGCGATTTCTTGATTCTCTGATTTCCGTGTTGTTTCTTGCCCAGGAGGTGCAAAATGGATTGCTCTACGATGAGATAGTACCCCAAGGTCATTTGATCGAGTTTTCCCAAGAGCAAATCAATTTTAATCTCAGTTTTTGCGGATTGGTCTCTCTCTGTGTTTCTCTGTGCTTTTCTAGGGTTGAAGTAAAAATCGTGTTTCCTTCTTTGTGATGGCATGAAAGTTGGCTAGTAGAGTCCAGTGGCTATTCCTAACATACCCTCAAAGTCTCTTGGCCAAAGGATCAAAGAATTGTTGGAATTTTGGTTTTATGGACAACCCTCTGTATTTTTCAAGTTTTCACCTCCTCTTTTGATTCTCTAGGGAAATCTTGAAATTGGTTTTTGGCTTATCCTTCTAGGAGTATTTCCTTGCTATCCTAAAAGTTTCCAAAGCTAAGAATCCAAGAATCTTGCGAATTTCTCAGATTTCAGATTTCCTGCGCGTGTTGTTCTTGGTGCGGTACTATCTCTCCTCGAGAGGTACTACCGCTCAAAGGTACTACCGCATTTTCAACAGCGGTACTACCGCTCAGCGGTACTACCGCTTGTATCAGCGATACTACCGCTCGCCGGCAGAGCAGCCTGGAATTTACTTTTCTTCCTGAATTTGATTTGATCTTCCAATCTGTGTTTTCCAGTGAGTTTCTATCTACTGTGTGAGTACTTGAGGGGAGGATTTTATTTTTGAAGGCACCATTCACCCCCCCTCTGTTGCCATTTCGGTCCTACATTTTCAACCATTTTTCTTGTTGCTTAGCCATGTGCTAGATCTCAAGCCTTATGTGACCACTCCAAGTAAGAAGCTTACAGAGATGATCTTGGTCATCTAAAACTCCCCCTGAGTTCTGCCTAGTGCAATGGCAAGCCATCTCATGAGAAAGAATTGGTGAGATCAGTTTTTCGCGCAAAAGAGATCTTTTTTTATTTTCTGGATTTAGTTCAAGAACAGAGAGTTAATTCTAACTCATGCTTCATTAAAGAACTAGCATAGCTCAATCTAAATCTCAATATAGATTCAAGACTCTACTTAGCCTATTTGACATAACTTGAATTATAAAAGGATAACTAAAAATAGACTAGTCATAAGATCTAACAAGACACGATTTAATTCAAGTTGTGCACATTTACTCAAGCTATCATGGCAAAGACTAGGCTACACATAGAAGGTCATGATAAATCTAGCAACCTAGCACAGTTCATGGTAAAATGTTATGCAATCACGTCAAACAAGGATAATAATCATGGCTCCATGTAATTATATTACAATGCATAATGCTAAACTTAAATGCCATGAAATGCAAGAAAATCCAGCTCCCCCACAGCATATCAAACAATTTAGTTCAAGTTGAGTTATGTCAGCATTAAATTCCAGAAAGTCTCAAATTAACTCCCCTTGAACCAAAACAATACTCAAGAGGAAGGAAGCTAGCATAGACAGGATACAGAGAATATCATGCTCAAACTCACTCTCATCTACCCCATATGACTCTAGAACTATTAGCTAGTTGTAACAACCCAGCTGTTTATTTCAATTAAAAAAATAATTATTATTATTAAATTAAATTAATTTGGTTTAAAATAAAAATAAAGAGTTTTGGATGTGTGAAGTTTGAATTTTGTTTTGCCTTATTTTTACGTGTTTTAAAAGGGTGGATTTGAAAAGTAATTTAAATAAAAGCGTAAAAATATTATTAAATAAAAGGATATTTTAAATTTCTATAAAATCATATTTCAAATTAATTAATTGAAGTCATTTGGCATCTATTTGGATTTTTTGAGTTTTCTGGAGTTTAAAATCTATTTTGAAATTAAAAAGTATTTTAGTATAAAAATATAATATCAAAATAAGTTTAAAATATTTTATCTAATTCCAAAATATGTCCAGGAACTTCTGTGAATTTTCCTCGAAGTTTTGTAATTTATTTCATATTTTTTAAGCATTTATGAATTTTCTAAGCTTTTCTGAAAATCTAAAATCAAAAAAAAAATTTAAAAACCCAGCTCCTTCCCTCCGGCCGACGCGTGGACGGCCCAGATCCGCCCACGTCGCCGCCCGGATCCGCCTTCCCCTTCCCTTCGGCCGCCGTGTGGACGGCCCGATCCTAGCCACGTTGCCGTCCCTCGGCCAATCGGCCCCGTCCGCCTTGCGCCTGCACCAGTCGTCCGATCTGCTCCGGCCCATCTCCCGCCGTCCCCATTCACTTAAACCCCTCGGCCACCCGATCTCTCCCCCTCCACGCGTCGCCATCTCTGCCGCCCGCTCTCCCCTCTCTCTCTCACTGCACCCCGGGCCCGCTTGTCAGGCCGCCTCCTTCCCCGCGCGCCTTCTTCCTCCTTCCGCTGGGACGCGCGATCGCCATCGCCATTTCCGTCGCCCTTCCCTTCTTTCCCCATGCCGGTTTCCTTCCTTTCTTTCTCCGCACGCTCCGCGCCATTCCTTTCTTCTCCCTCCCCCGATTTCTTTCCTTCGGCGGCCGCACCTTTCCCTATTTCCCCCGCAATCGCCGACCGAGATCTCCGGCGAGCAATTGCCGCAGCCCTGCTCCCCCTCCACCCCTATAAATACCACCCTGGCTCCCCCTCTCTCCGCACCACCTTCTCCCGCCCTCGCTCGCCTCTCCCGAGCACCGCACCGCCCCCGCACCTTGCTTCCCTCTCTTCGAGCTCTGCCTCCAACTCCGGTGTGCTCTCCTCGCTGTTTCCGGCACCCTCGCGCCTCGCCGTCGCCTCCTTCAGCTTCCCCGCGGCCGTGCGAATCCCCTCCGCCACTTCCCCGAGCTCGAGCGCCACCAGATCGTCGTCGCACCGGAGCCCGAGCGTCGCCGCCTCTGCCTCCTCGTCGCCGGCCGCCTCCCATGCTCGCCGAACCCCGCGCCAGGTAGAAACGGGATCCCCGTCACTCTCTCTCCCTCCTCCGCCCCTCCGTCGGTGGACCCGGTCCATAGACCAGGGTCCCACCTGTCAGTCGGTCACCCCCAATTCTGACGCCAGCATGATGCAATAAACCAATTTTCCCGTAGAAAAATAATTCGGCCGAAAAACAAATTCCATGCTGACGCAATAATTCAATTTTCCTTTAGAAAAATAATTCCAGAAATTCAATTTTTCCTTTTTCTCTGATTTTAAATTTCCCAGAGCCCGTTCTCCTTCGTCCTAGCTCCGATTAAGCCCATTCAAATTTCTAAATTCATCAAAAATTCCGCTCTATCCATTTGTGGCCTCAATTAAAATATTTGAAGTCAATTTGAATTTATTCGAGATTGGTGGGTTATTTTCACGTGTAGACTTCGACGATTCGGAAGAATTTATCGACGAAGGTTTGCACCCATCTCAAGAGCAAGGCAAGTCACACTCCTTGACCATGTTGGTCCCAGTTTGCAAATAAATTGATGTTGTTTTAAATTATATTGCATGCATATGTTTATTCAAGTATTTCAATTCAGTTTCAAATTTAGTTAATACCTGTTTGTTATTATCTCCTTTGACATTGCAAATCCTTATACCTTGTCACCCTAGAATCAAACTCTAGTTAGTACATTAGTATTGGCTAGAGAATTTTATATCAAATGCTTAGACCTACTTAGACATAATATTTGTTTTGGGATACCTTTTCACATGAAATGATAAGCTTTTGAAATGTATTCTTGACTTCGGTGAGTCAAGAAGGATTATGAAATATTTTGAAATAAAATATAAAATCTGGTTTGGACTTAGACTACTGGTTAGGTGGTGGGTGCAGGCATGCACTGTTGTTCGGTGACACAGTGTTGATTGTCGGGCACAGGGGGTATGTGTATGAGCCTAAGTAAACTAAGGACTGGTCTGTGAGATACTATTGCAAAGCCCTATCGTACTACTAGAAGACTGGTATGGGACAGTCCTGGCTAACTAATTTGCAAGTCCCAACCTGAGCCTTGTCGTAGGTTGAAAGTGAGCATGGCGTAGGCCATGAGAAGTCTCACTTGGCTCAAGAGGGGGCTCCAACTTGTGGATTCAAGTTGTGGTGAAACCTCAGTGTTGGCTTGGACAGGTTGAAGGCTTTGCATTGTAAAGGCCTTATTATGATTACTCAATCACACGCCTACGAAAGCGTGTAGTGGCCGACATTATGAAATAATCATATCTTGTGTGTAAAGCTGTACAACCTCTGTAGAGTGTATAATCTATCCTGGATAGCCGTGCCCACGGTCATGGGCATGCTGAGTAAAGTTTTTCATGGATTAGACTTTGGATTTTGAAATAATTTGCAAAACTGTGTGGTCGGAGCCACATGAGAACTTTTTGGAAAAGATGGTCCAAGTGGGATGCCTGTGGATAGGTCGGTGTTTGGTCGGAGCCTGCACTAGCGGTAATACTTTTAATTACAGTTACTGTTTTTACATATTATTTTAAATTCAGCAATTTTAATCTATTTATTGTATTCATTTAAATATTGTTTTATGCAAACTAACCCTACAAGCCTTCCATTGAAGCCTTTATCATTATATTGCATTTCTCCGTGTGACTTGCGGAGTACAAGTTTGTACTCACCTTGCTATCTCCACACAGAAGAAGATGACTTCAACTACAGTGAAGATCTAGTCGTTTGCCTGTGGGCAGGCTCAGTGGGCTTCTTCCGCTTCGGTGTTTTTCTTCTGCTGCTATTATTTAAATTTTGGCTTATGTGCCGTGGATGTAAACTTTGGCATTCATGCCCATATTTAGTTAATAAATATCATTATGTTTGATATTTATCTTTGTTGTTCACCGTGTGCACTAGCTAATCCTAGACTAGTGCGATTTACACAGAGGGTCCAGGAGTCGTTGCTCCGGGTCCCGACACTAGTCATCTAAAATATTAGGGAGTAAACACATTCCCTGTCTGCCCAAGGGGGCCTAACCCTCGCTAGACCTATAAGAAGTGAGTGAACTCAACCTAGTGAGAAGAGATACGACTACTAAGCAGTATCCTAGAACCATAAGATGAGAGGAAGAAGTCTAAGCAATTGAGAAAGAGAACCTCTAGTGTATGCTAGAAAGATTAACCCAAATGCACCCAAAGGAATGCAACAAAATGAAATCGGAGCATATGAACAGTATGATATATAAGATGCAAGAAGCTCCCCCTCACAATAACCCATAAGGACAGACCACACCAAGCTCTCCCCGCAAGGTCAAAAACCTCGAGCTATCTAAAGGCTTGGTAAAGATATCAGCTAACTGGTGGTCACTCTCCACAAACTAAAGCATTATGTCACCCTTCTCCACATGGTCTCTAAGAAAATGATATCTGATATCAATGTGCTTAGTCCTGGAGTGCTGCACTGGGTTCTTGGCAATGTTAATGATACAAGTGTTATCACAGAAGATAGTAACACTATCTATGACTAACCCAAAGTCCAGCAAGGTCGAAACCATCCAAAGCACCTGACTGCAGCAACTAGAAGCTGCAACATATTCGGCCTCTGCGGCGGACTGTGCAACACTAGACTGCTTCCTAGAAGACCAAGAGACAAGAGAAGTGCCAATAAATTGGCAAGTGCTAGAAGTGCTCTTCCTATCTATCCTATAGCCAGCAAACTCTGTGTCGGAGATGGCTCTAAAGGAAGACGGGAAGCTAATGAGTACCAAATACCATAGTCTATGGTAGCTCGAAGGTACCTGAAGATGCGCTTCATCTCCTGGCGGTGAGATACACAAGGGGAGGCCTAAAATCGAGTGCACAGACTCACGACGAAGTGATGTCTGGCCTCAAGGCAGTGAGATACAAGATGGAGCCAATCATATTGCGATACTCCTTCTGATCCACTGGATCGCCATCCTCATCTGGATCGAGTGAAGTTGATGTCGCCATCGGAGTTGACACCGACTTTCCCTAACTCATGTCAAAGCGTCTCAAGAGGTCTCGAGTGTACTTTCCTTGATGCAAGAAAGTACCCTCCCGAGTCTGCTTGATCTGGAAACCAAGGAAGAAGCTCTACTTGCCCATCATACTCATCTCAAACTCTGTGCTCATAACATCAAAGAACTGGAAAACCAGAGCATGAGAAGAGCCACCAAAGATAATGTCATCCATATAAATCTGGACGAGTAGAAAGTCATTGCCATGCCTACAAATGAACAAGGTCTTATCTACCTTACCCATCTCAAACCTATGACTCAACAAATAGGACTTAAGCCTCTCATACCAAGCTCTAGGGGCTTGCTTAAGATCATAAAAGGCTTTGCAAAGCTTGTAGACATGGTTTGGGTATTTGGAGTTCTCAAAACCTGGAGGCTATCTAACATAGACCTCTTCCTAAATATACTCATTGAGGAAAACACTCTTGACATCCATCTAGTACAGTTTTAAGCCCTTAGACACTATGAAAGTTAGAAAAATCCTAATGGCCTCTAGCCTAGCTTCAGGGCAAAGGTCTCCTCAAAATCTAAACCCTCAACCTGGGAGAAACCCTGAGCTACCAGTCTAGCCTTGTTTGGAATGACTACCCGATCCTCACTTTGCTTGTTTTTGAAGACCTACTTGGTTCCTATGACATTATGACCGCTAGCGGGCTCAACAAGAGACCAGACCTTATTCCTCTCAAAATTTTCTAGCTCCTCATGCATGGCATTGACCCAAGACTAATCAGAAAGAGCATGACAGATATCCTTAGACTCGAAAGAGGCGACAAAAGTAGAATGAAGACAGAAGTGAGATAAGCCAGATTTTGAGCGTGTGACACGCTCAAAAAGATCTCATATTATCTGCTCTGAAGAATGATGTCTTTGTATATGACGGGGAGGACCTGGATGAAAAGAGGAAGTGGCCTCTACCTCATGAGCTGACGAGGTAGGAACAGAGCCACTAGCTCCAGAAGAACTGGAAGGAATGGGCTGATCTCCCTGAGGTGCAATGGTAGAAGAAGGCACCTCAAGGGAAGGATGGACTAGATTAGGTAGGGAGCCTTTATCTCCATCCACCTCATCATCCACAAAGATGGTCTCGGACTGCAGTGCAGAACCTGAGATGTCGGGCCTAGTGCCAGGACTGGCCTCGTCAAAAGTCACCTCACAGGTCTCAACAATTTTGCTAGTCTCATAGTTCCAGACCCTATAAACCCGCGAAGAAGTCGAGTAACCCAGAAAGATACCATCATAAGATCATGACTCAAACTTGTCTAGGTTCCCAAACTTCAAGATAAAACACTTGCAACCAAACACACGAAAATGAGAGACACTGGGCTTTCGCCCGTACCTCAACTCATAAGAAGTACGATGTAAGTGTGCCCTCAGAAAAACCATGTTTGAAACATGGCACGTGGTGGCTATAGCCTCAGCCCAAAACCTCCTAGGTGTAGCATACTCCTCTAGCATCATCCTTGCCATCTCGACCAAGGTACGGTTCTTCCTCTCCATGACGCCATTTTGCTGAGGGACGTGCGGAGAAGAGAACTGATGCTCTACACCTGTCTCATCAGAGAACTTCTCAAAGTGAGAATTCTTGAACACCGTGCCATTGTCACTACAGATTGCTCGTAAGGCACCGGGGAGCTCAATAGAAAGCTTACTAAATAATCCTCGAAAATGACTGAATGTCTCATCCTTTGAGGCTAAGAAAAATACCCAAGAAAACCTCGAGAAGTCATTAACCACGACAAGAACATACCACTTCCCACCAGCCGACTACACTTTAACTGGACCAATAGTGTCCATATGAAGAAGCTATCCCGGTGCATCGGTCATAGTCACAGTGACTGGGAGGGTGAGATGCAGTAACCATCTTGCCATATCGGCAAGGAGCACAAACTAAGTCTTTGACCATCTTGAGTTTAGGCAGACCATGTATGAGACGGTGGCCACTAAATCGAGTCAAATGATGAAAACCAATCTGACCAAGTCTCCTATGCCAAAAATAGAGATCACGGGACTCTAATGCAACTAAACACCTGAGAAAATCACCAGAAGACTCGACAAAATCAGTACGAAAGATATTCCCAAATCTAGAATCCCACAAACAAGACTCCCCGAAGAATCAATAATTTTACAAGCATTTTTCTTAAAACTTACCTCAAAATTGTCATCGGTAAGCTGAGAAACACAAAGCAAATTATACTGCAGCTTACTCACTAAGACAACATCCTTAAGAATAAAAGAATCATTAATGCGCATAGTACCTTTAACAATGACTCGATTAGAAGAGGTGTCTCCAAAGGTGATTATCTCATCACCTAGAGCTCGGACTAGGGAAGAGAACCAACGAGAGTCTTCGGTCATGTGTCGAGAACAGCCGGAGTTGACAAGACAAACCTCTCCCTTCCCAGCCCGGCGAACCTGAGTCAAAAAGAGAACAACATATGTGGCTCAATACTGGGATAAATAAGAATAGACTTAGGAACCCAGTACTGAGTCACATGATGAGTAGAAGAAGCAGCCAAAGACACTGACGCCTGACCTCTAACTACACTACGCTCTCTGCCTCTCACAAACTCGGGCGGTGCGGGAGGCGGACACAGCTTTCTTTGGGTCCGACCGCTATTGAGGAGCAGGTCTGACCACCAGCAATGCGCTAATCACGCTGCGGATAGCTATCTCAATGGGGAAACGAGATCTATCCTCAGGACGACGGATATCCTAACTATAAGCAACTCGAGGACAAAAAAAGAAGGAGCAGAAAAACCAAGTCCTCGACGCTGCCTAAGCACCTCAGAAGAGTTTGCGATGATTCTAGACCTTGTGTTGGTCTTAGGTGCACTCCAAGTCTGGGGCTGACCCTGAATACGCCTAAGAGCATGAACACGGTCTCTTCGCGCGATCTTAGCACGCTTAAAACACCTCTCAACTCCATGTCCATCCTTCTGACAGAAGGTACAATGATACTTCACCTTCTGCGAGGTCAAAGCAGCATGATGAGGCTTCACCTTGTGAGCGGTCGAAGCAACATGTGGCACTCCCTTACTGTCAGAAATCTCTTGCACAAAGCCCACAGATTTAAACTCAACTTTCTTGAATTTGGGCACAACCTCAATCACACCTGCTGCTATAGGTCTGACAACAGCAGGTGGATGCTTCCTCACATCCTCTAAGAAATTATATTCTAGACCTTAATTGAATTTGCAAATCTTATATTTGTCTAGGATAAGATTAAGCTTTTTCGTGCCTCCAACAAATTTTTCAAGAGTATTCATGAGGTACTGACACTCTTGAAAAAGAGAGGCGCATGAAGAATAGGGAGAAGGAGAAGAAGAGACACCAGAAGAAGAGGAAGAAGAACCAACAGCCGAAGATCGAATAGTATGTGCATATCTCTCCTTGTGCACGACACACAAGGGACAGTTCTAATCCTAGCCATTTGGTTCTTGTAGCTCTTCCTAAAAGTCTCTACCATGTCCTTAGACTTTTCTCCCACCTCGGCACATAAAGAGTAAGCAGATTGTGGCTTCTCTAGTATGTTCTTAGTTAGCTTCACACATTTATCATCCAATGCAAGCAATTCAGATTTTAGTTTTTTACAGTTATTGCATGGTGAGCTAACAGGTGCCTTAGAAGTATATTGAGCCATTTTCTTCTTATGATCACACATGTCTTGAAATTGTTTAGAAACATATTCGAGTTTAGCAGTTAATTCAGGGCAGTTGGCACAAGAAGCAACAGGCTCAAGCAAAGCAGCTTGTATTTCAACAATTTTATGATCTACCTTCTTTAAGTTAATCTTCAAATTATTATAATTTTCACAAGTTTCAGGCAGATCAAGAAGCATGGTGTAAAGACATCTAAAAGCATTGTCCTCATCCTCGCATGAGGTGCAGAATGTAGTCTCAACATTATCATATGAAAGTGAAGCTACTCTAGCCATCTCTATCTTAGTTAGCAGACTAACATTCTTCACCTTAAGCAACTCTATCAGTGTACATGTGAGTTGGCCCGATCTTCCGTTGTAGGAGAAATCCGATAACTTGAGTTGCAATGTTGATAAAGGGGAGGCTAGCCATGATCTGATTGTGACCAGCAACCTCGCAATCGCTACACCGCTTCTCGATTAGTTACCAACTGTGTCAAACACAATTGGCCTGCTCACGAAGAACGGCTCTAGCAAATCCAAGAGAAGACACAAGAGCAACAGTGGAAGAATTTCACTCGAAGATGAAGTATTGATGAGACCCAATTGTTTTACAGTAGCTAGTAGCAATCATGCAAACAAGAATCAAGTCTACCCTTAGTAGAAACATCAGAGGTATTTATACTAGGAACAACCCTCCTAGTTAGGTGTGAAAGTTCTTGAGAAAAGACTTGAAGATAAGCCAGCCCAAAAGTCATCCATTAGCCTGTTCGCGTGTCCTTTTGTCTTCTGCGCAGTCATTACTAAAACAGTCATAACTCCTTATTGGGAAGTCCAAATGACAAGCCATTTATTGGAGGTGATAGTAGACTTAATTATCTTTCCATCCATATGTATTTTGCATGTTGAAACGTTACAGGTTGGCCTTCATGACGCTGACAATTGGAGGTATTTATTAGCAACCCTTTTGTCTTCTGCGCCATCCCTACTAAAACAGTCATAACTCCTTATTGGGAAGTCTAAATGATGAGTCGTTTATTGGAGGTGATAGTATACTTAATTATCTTTCCATACATATGTATTATGCATGCTGACATATTATAGGTTGGCCTTCATGATGCTGGAAATTAGAGGTATTTATCAGCAATCGATGAACTCAGCCACTCACAATCGAAGCCGGGCCTTGGCCGAATCTTAATCAACAAATTCTCTGAAAATTCCTTCACATGTAGTAACAAGTAAACAATATTTATTAGGTAATATCATTTGTTCTGTAACTAAATAATTAATTTTCCCAAGAAACGAATTACCTGTTGTCCAAGGTGACGTGCACGCGCTCGTGTTATTGGACCTTGTATACTAGCTGACTCTTGAATTTTAGTAGACTCAACTACAGGTGTGTGTTTTCACGGGAAGTTTATGTGTGTCCGTGATGTCCTCATCAATCACACTATCATGAGAGGTCCTTAGCTTCTCCATATCTCCAAGCAAAGAAATACAAACATCACAATCATCACGGGAGGAAGCATATTTAAGTGAAGTAAGCTCCCGTGATAAGCTCTCTACCTCCTTCTCTAACCACCACACCTAGCTATAGATTTAGCATAAATTTTCCTAACTTAAGAAAAACATCATTGAGTTAGTCGTAAGAAGGGCCTACTTCATCGGAGTCACTGAAGAGGTCGTTATCGCTGATGCCGTTTTCGTCAGCCATGAAGCACATGTCGATGAACTCATCGCTGTCCTTGGTGTCCTTGTCTAGTTCATCCTTGCCGTTGTGGTCGCTACATCCTTCCATGTCGCTAAAGTCAAAGTTGTCAAAAGCGGTGAGGACGCAGTGGAAGAGCTTCTTGGCCTTGCTAAGGATGCAGTACTTCTTACCTTGATCACGAGCTAGGGGTTCCTTGTTGCGGTTCTTGCTAATATAGTCGTTCTTGCTCACACCGCCATAGTCGTTCTTGCCCTTCTCCAGCTTGGGGCAGTTTGCTCGAATGTGGTTGGGGCCACCACACTCAAAGCAAATCACTATCCCACTCCTCTTTCTCTCCCTAACCCTCTTATATGCGTGTGAAAATTTTCTAGCTAAGAGGGCTGACTCACTCTCTGGAAACTGCTCAAATTGATCATCACTTATTTCACACAAAGCAGCCAAAGAGAAACCAGAAGCACCATCAGAAGATGCTCTAGGAGTAGAACTGAGATCAGTGACCAAAGCCATCGACTGTGAGAGCATCTAAAACATGGTGCCCTAGCTGGGTGCTAAGCAAGGCTACTGTAATATCCTAATTTTTAGAGTTTTTTAATTTTTAAAATAGAAATAACTATTTAGATTGTTTTAATTAATTAAATCTTAATTTGAATTTTATAAATTTAAAAGATTTAATTTGAATAAAGTAAACATCAAATTAATTAAAAACTAATTCTATTTTGGTTCCTTGTGTTTCAAGGATTTTGTTTTGTATTTTCTTGGATTTTTTGGACTTTATTTGCTATTTATTTTAGCTAAATTGGATTTCTCATTTTTTCTAAAATTCAAAAATCATTTGAAAATCCAGATTTTGGAATTGGGCTGAATCTTCCGCTGGCCCACTATATTTTCTCTATTCGGTTCGTTTCTCTTCTGTGCCCGGCCTGACCACTCCGTGCCCGCTAGGCCCAGCTTGCTTGTTCGCTGAGCAATGTGTCACCCATCGTGTAGCCGCGCCATGCATCCACACCACTTACCTATTTGCTTTTCCCCATGTCACTAATTGCCTAGCCTGCCTATCCGATCCATCTTCCCCGCATCATGCCTGAGCCTAACTCCTCCGCTGTAACATCCCATTTTTGGGTTTGCAAAATTTTGTGAAATAAAGTTTCAAATTTTGAATTGTTTCAAATGTGCTTCTCAAATTTTGATTGAATTCAAAAATTTAAAACCCACCTTGGGCTAGACCAGGCCAATCCCGGGCTTCTCCCTGGGTGGATGCAACCCAATGTTGTTAATTGGGTTGATATAACCCTAGTAATCAAAATTAAACATATGGTGGGTGGAACCTACACCACTATAAATATTGCACACTTTCATATTCTTTAATAAAATATTATTTGGTTAAAATGCTATGTCATAGGAATTGTTAATTATTGTAGTTTCAAAATATCGCCTTTAGCAAAGAAAAGAACCCGAGCCATCCTTGTCAAACCTTGCATGTGTAAGTACCGGCATTCTATGTGTTGGCTCGTAGGGCACTGTTGCTTGTGCTCTCCCTCGCTCGCAAAAACCTCAGAACCAGTGGACCAAGGACAGTATGCATTCTAAGAGGAACAAGGAGCTGATGGTGACGAAGATGGCGGAGTTTAGCTTAGTCTCTAGTAGATTAGGTCTCGCCCTAGTCTAGCTAAAGGTTATGTTCGCGTGCACCAATATTATCTAGGTCTCTGGATAATATCGATCGCACACAAAACCTTCCCTAGTCACTTGCCTGTGATGAGATGTGCCTTCCCTTTTGCTTCCTCTACCGCTTTCGCTTTTGTGTATTGTAATCATTTGTCCTATCTAGCCCTATTGTAAACTTGACCCGATGTGGTCTATGTGAACTCTGATATCTTGTCATATTAATGCATGATATGGTTTATGTCCTGTATGAAATGATTCAATGATGTATCTATGAGTAGTATCTACTGATCCAGGGAATAGTGTAGTAGAATTCACAGAGGATTCTGGATTAGCTAAATTCGGGTTCGATAGAGCTGGTATAAGAGCATACGACCATAGAGACCTTAGCTAGACTGGTCATACCTAAGGACTTGAGTTCTACTTTCAAAACCTAAGAAAAGCTTCGATAAAATGTAGCATACTTATTGCTCTTACTCATCACTCTTAGTTCTTTACTTACCTCTACTTTCTTTATGTTTTATCCTGTTCTAACTCTCTCTTGTTTAAAATTATAGATAGCTGGATTGTCTTCTGAGGGCCTGTGGGATTTCTTCTCTCACGTTGAGGATGACGGAGAGTTTATGGGGATCCTCTACAAACTTATGTAGTATATGGGTTATCGTCACTAGCCCATCTTCAGGGGCTAGAATACCCAGATCATGGACTGGGATTCTTGGTTGATGGAGGTATATATTCCTATACGAAAGGGAAGAGGAATTCGACTCCCACACCTTCAAGATCGAGAACCCCAGGAGCCATTATTTGGATGCCATCCAAGATGCGGCACGATTCGTCTTAGCCCATCTATGCCAGATACACGAGCATACCCTGCTAGATCACTGTTCTGCTTCTACCTATCTCTTTAGGCAGAAGAGCGCTACTCGGAGATCTTCTAGATCACAGAGGATGACCTGCGGCTAACACACCAATCTGCTACAACCAACCCAACAGCTCATCTCCATTGCTTTAGTTGTGGAGAAAAGGGGCACTTCGCTAATCGATGCCCAAACCGTCAAGTCTCCATCGTGACGTTCAACTTGGGAGCCACTCCGACTCGAAGTCAAGCATCAACTCCTAGTAAGGGCCACCAGACTTCACAAGCATCCAGGATAGCCTTGACACCAAACCAAGGTTGTGTGAATGTCGGGACCCGGAGCAACAACTCCGAAACCCTCTGTATTAATAGCACTATCCCAGGAAAGCTTAGTGCACACAGCAGAACAAAGACAAATATCATGCTTAATGATAAATTTTATTTAACTAAATATGAGCCTGATGGCCAAAGTTTTACAATAGCAGCAGAAGATAACAGTGAAAGAAAAACAAATAACAGCAGCCCATCCAGCCTTCCCACAAGGCGAATAACTGTAAGACGTGGCCTAGTCGTAATCCTCACCGAAGTCGTCGAAGGCTTCATCTGAAAGAGTGAAATTTAGCAACATGAGTACAAACGTACTCCACAAGTTACACCAGGAGGTTTAACAGAGTTAATGCATGCATATGGAATATCAAAGGAAGGCATAATATGGTTAGTTTGCATAAAAGGCGACATTGAAGTAAATATCATAAAGTAAGTGCGAAAGCTGAATTTGATACAATAATTAAAACAACTTTGTAATCAACATAAGTAACGTTAGTGCAGGCTCCAACCAAACACTAACCTATTCACGGGCATCCCACCCGGACCAACTTTTCTCAAAATCAAACTCGTACGGATTACATCCATCCATACGGTTTTTCCAAATCTCTCATGGATTCCATCCACAAGGTTTTCCAAACACATTTTGAAAATCAAAGTCTAATCCGTGAAAAACTTTACTCAGCTTGCCCATGACCGTGGGCACGGCTATCCAGGATAGGTTATACACTCTGCAGAGGTTGTACAGCTTTACCCACAAGATATGATAATCTCATATTGTCGGCCACTACACGCTTCCTTAGGCGTGCGACTGAGAAAATCATAGCAAAGCCTTTACAATGATCCATTGCCAACATAATCATGCTGCCACTAAAGTTTCACCACAGCATGAATCCACATGCTGGAGCCCCCTCTTGTGCCATGTGAGACTTCTCACGGACTACACCGCGCTCACATTCAGCCTATAGCGAGATTATGTTGGAACTTCACAAATTATTCGGCCAGGTCTGTCCCATACTAGACTTGTGGTAGTACGAAAGGGCTTTGCAACAGTAGCTCACAGACCGGTCCTTTACTGACTTAGGCACTAACCACAAACCCCTTGTGCCTGGCAATCAACATCGAGTCAACAAACTACGATGCATGCCAGCAAGCACCCGCCACTCTAACCATTTGCCTAAGTCTAAACCAATTTTCATATTTTGTTTGAAAATAATTTTATAAACCTTTCTGACTCATCAACGTCAAGATTTCAAGATAAAAGGTTATCATTTTATGTGAAAGATTGTCCCAAATCATAATAGTTTAAGCATGGCTAAGCATTTTTACCAAATTTCTAGTCAGTGCTATTGTACTAACTAGGTTTTAACTATAGTTGACAAGGTATAATGGCATGAAATGTCAAATTTGGCTGTCCAAAGAATTTGGGAATAACTACAGTTCAAAACTGAATTTAAACTAGACTTGAATAAAATTACGCATGCACAGTAATTTAAAAACAATATAAATAATTTTAAATAATGGGATCAACATGATGAAAGGTGTAACTTGGCTTGATTGAAGACTTGGTTCGAATCGCAGAAGTCGCTCTCTCCGAGATCGTCGAAATCTATACGCGAAGAACCAAACAAATAAAATTCAAACAAAATTTAAATAAAATTCAAAAACTGAAAAAGACTATATATTTAATAGTTTAGGATTTTATAAGAATTTAGAAATTTGAACGGCTCAAATCGGAGTTAAAATGAACAAGTTATGGCTTCCGAAAGTTTAAAAGAGAGAAAAAGAAAAAGGCTGATTTTTGAGTATTATTTTTATACTGAAAAGTACCATTTATGACGTCAGCAGAGTTTTAAATTTTGACCGAATTATTTTTATAAAGGAAAATGGAAATTATGATGTCATGCTGACGTCAGCAGATTTTGAATTTTTCGGAGGGAAATATTTTTTTTTGACAGGTGGGCCCGGGTCTACCGTGGACCAGGTTCATGGACTGGCGACCGGGGTGAGGTGGTACAGCGTGGTGACGTGGCGCCACGCTGGCCTGACGGGGCACGGCTCGGCCGGCGGGCTCAGCCGGAGACGAGGGCTCACCGGGCCGGCGACAAAGGCATGGAGGTAGAGTGGCGGCGGGGAACTCGGGGCTCACCGGCCGAGCTCTGGGTGGCCGGAGAGAGGCGGCGGAGGAGAGAGAGCGGCGGTGGTGGCGCTCGGCGGGGTAGCTCCGGTGGGTAGGAGGGAAGCCGAGGAGGAAGAGGAGCGGGGGAGAAGGCGGTCAAAGATGTGCTCGGTGGGGGTTTTATAGGGGAGGCGGCGGTTGGGCTCATGGGAGTTCATGGGTGAACCGCCTCCGGTGAAAACGCGATCGGTTTTGCGCCATTAATGGCCGGCGGGATCTGCAATGGCGAGGGGCCCGCGGCGAGTTCTCGGGAGAGAAGGCGGCGGCGGAGCTTGGGCGGCATTTATGGCGGCGGCTCCCCTCGGTTTTGCGCGTGGGGAGGCGGCGGCCCCAGCGCATCTGTGGAGGCGGCGGTGGGTGGCGTGGCGAGGCGGCGCTAGGGAGGCGGGCGGCGGGAAGGCGAGCTCGGCGGCCATGGCGTCTGGCCGGGAGAGGAAGGAGAGAGAGGAGAGGAAGAAGAGAGGAAGAAGAGAGAGATGACAGGCGGGCCCCACTTGCAAGAGAGAGAAAGAAATGGACGGTTTAGATTGCGACACATGGCGCGACCTCGTCCATCCGATTTAAATGAAGATGGGTGGCTTGGATTAAATCAGAAAAAGATGGATTAAATCCTGGTGCGACACGTGTCAACACGAGATTAATCTGGATTTAAATTCGGATTTAAATTTTTCAGAAAATAAGAGGAATATTTATAAACACTTAGAAAATAGCAAATAATATTTAAAAATTCTAGAAAAATTATAGAAAATTCCTGTAGATATTTTATACTTAGGAAAAATATTTTTAATTCATTTTGACCTTTTTAATATTTTATAAAATACCTTTTTAACTTCAAAAATTGATTTTTAATTCCAGAAAATTCTCAAAAATTCTAAAAACATGTTTTGGACTTTCTAAAAATATTTTGAACTTAAAATTGACCTTTTATTTTTTTACCAAAATACCCTTTGGCTTTAAAATTGATTTTTAAAAACTCAACAAATCTCAGAAATTATTATAAAATTTTGGGAAGCATGGAAAAGGCTAAATAAATTCTTTTTAGCTTTAAGAAAATATTTAAAACATATTTTCTTGCTTTAGGCTTTGAAATAAAATCCAGATAACTCCAAATAAATCCCAGAAAATCGCAGAAAATCCAAATAAAAGCCAAATGCTTTTAAATACTTCATTTGAAATAGTATTTTGCAAACACTTACAAATATCTTTTATTTGACAATAGTTTTATGTTTTTAGTAAAATTACTTTTAAGAAAAACATTTTTGAAAAGGCTAAAAACGGGCAAACACAATCTTTCAAATTTAGGCAACCAAAGAACACTTATTTTTATTTTAAATTGAATTAATTTTTAATTATTATTTTATTTAATTTTTTTATACTGAAATTTTGAAAATAATAGCTGGCTGTTACAGTGAATCATGCTACCATAGAAGAAGCTCAGGAAGCTATTGGAGTGCTGATGGGTATATTTTCTGCTAAGTCGGTACCTGAACAAGTTTTGTTTGATTCAGGTGCTTTGCATTCTTTTATGTTGGGGAAGTTTGTTGAAAGGCTTAAATTGCCAACCTTTAGATTGAAGAGACCTGTGGTACTTAGCTCACCTGGAGGACCCTTAACTGCCACGCTAGTGAGCCCCAAAGTAGAGATTATCATGGAAGATTTTGGATTCCTAGCAGACCTTATGGTACTATAATCCCAAACCTTGGATATCATCCTAGGGATGGATTGGTTGGCCAGATATCAAGAAATGATAGACTGTGCCAATAGGCAGGTGGTGCTCGCCAAGTACCCTGATTATCAATAAAGGATATTACAGACAATCCATCCTTGGGTCGAGCAATCTGTCGGACCCTGGAGCAATGACTCCAAAATTCTCTGTGTAAATTGCACTAGTACAGGATCAGCTCATGCACACAGTGGTAATAGGGATAAATATCAAGGACAATGACAAACTTTATTTAATTAAAGAATGTGAACTTATGACCAAAGTTTACATCATCAATACTCATTGGCAAAATAATAAAGGAAATAATAGCGGAAACAAGTAGATAAACAGTGAAGACCAAGGATCCTGCCTACAGGCAGACGACAATAAGACACTGCCTATTCGTCCTAGTCCTTACCGTAGTCAAAGCATTCCTTCTCTGAGTAGGGATAGCAAGGATGAGTACAAAGTTGTACTCCACAAGTTACATGAAAAATACAATAATAATGCAAGGCTAACAAGTAAAGGCATATATGGCTATTTGAGCGTAAATCAACATTTAAAGAAATACAATAAATAGATATGAAATTGTAGAATTTAATAAAGTAAGTAAAGATAGTAATTTAAATTAATATCGTTAGCGCAGGCACGGACCTGACACTAACCTAACCATGGGTATCTTACCTGAACCATTTTTCTCCAAAAAGATTCCACATTTTCATCCAAAACCATTTTATGAAAAACAAATCTAATCTGTGAAAAACTTTACTTAGCATGTCCATGACCGTGGGAACAGCTATTCAAGATAGTTTATACACTCTGCAGAGGGGTATAACTTTACCCACAAGATATGATTAATTCATGTTGTCGGCCACTACACGCTTTCGTAGGTGTGTGACTGAGTAATCATAATAAGGTCTTTACAATGCAAATCCATCAACCTGGTCATGTCTCCACTAAGGTTTCACCACAATAAGAAATCCACCAGATTGGGGGTCCCTCTTGTGCCATGTGAGACTTCTGTAGCGAGACTCAGGTTAGGACCCGCTAATTAGTCAGCTAGGCATGTCCTATACCAGTCTTGTGGTAGTACAAAAAGGCATTGTAGTAGTAGCTCATATACTGGTCCTTAATTGACTTAGGCAGACTTTCCATATACTCGTGTCTAGCCCCCACGTTGAGCCATTAAGCAACAATGTATGCTAACAAGCACCCACCACCTAACCATTTTCCTAAGTTTAAACCATGTTTTATTTTACTTTGTCAAAAATTTCATAGACTTTCTTGATTTACAGAAGTCAAGAATACATTTTAAAAGCTCATCATTTTATGTGAAAAAGGTATCCCAAGTCTAAAATTATTTCTAAGCATGTCTAAGTATTTGCTACAAAATTCTCTAGCCGTACTAGTGTATTAACTAGAGTTTTATTCTAGGGTGACAAGGTACAATGATTTGCAATGTCAAAGGTGTCATAACAAATGGGCATTAATTAAAATTAAAACAAGAATTGAAATATTATGAATAAAATTAAGCATGCAATATAATTTAAAACAAATTAATTTATTTGTAAACTAGAATCAACATGGTGAAGATGTGTAACTTGCCTTGCTCTCCTGACTGGTGTGAATCATCGTGGAAGAATTCCTCGGAATCATCGTAGTCTACACGTAAAAATAACCACTACTACAAAAAGGGTCATCACAGATGGTTTGGACCTGCCATTATAGATGGTTTTACGAACACTTTGTATTTATCGACGATGATAATCAAAGGTTATCACGAGGCGGTTTAATGAGTCGTCTGTGAAAAAGACAACACAGATGATTTGTAACTAGAACCGTCTGTGAAGAAAACTATTACAGACAGCTTGAGTTATCAACCATCTGTGATTGGCGAGTATCACAGACGGTTCTAGTTACCAACCATCTATGATTGGTGGGTATCACAGATGATTCTAGTTACCAACCGTCTATGATTGGTGAGTATCACAGACGGTTGGTATACTGTCTATGATAGTCCTTCATAGACGGTTTATAGTACAAACTGTCTGAGATAGTTCATTCTATACCTTAAATTTTTTCTGTTTTTTGGCTAGCCTCAAGAAATAATGTTACCCATGCCCTTTAAAAACAGGCAAATACAGAGGCAAACACAACAACATATTCCATTATAGGATAACAAAATAACGAACCCAACTGTTTAACATGGAAAGAATATATAAGAAGCAGAGATCCTAGACATCAAGGAAGCGAGGGGAGGGCATCGGATGGTGGCCGGATATCACCGGAAATGGAGAGGCGGTGGCAGTCAGCGTCGTTGAGAAACAAGCTGGATGCATCGGATGGCGGTAGCGCCACCTTTGTGGCATGACGGTGAGACTGAACAAGGCACACTTACGACACTTATGGCAAGAGTGTGTTGTGCAGTCTACTATGGTGCCACAACGGAGGCGTTAGATCACAGCGGTAGTCGGCACATCGAGGAACAAGCTGGATGCATCGGATGGCAGTAGCGCTACCTTAGTGGCACGATGGTGAGACTGCAGAAGACACACTTACGACACTTACAACAAGAGTGTTTTCTGCAGTCGACTATGGTGTCACAACGGAGGCGCTAGCTCATGATGGTAATCGGCATTGTCGAGGGTGAATGCAGGAAGCTAGCTAGTGAATGAACTCACGCATGACTGCCGGTGGAAAGATAGATGAGGAGTAATTAATAAGGGACAAGCGGTGGGAGGAACCGGTGCCTGCCATTCAATGTGGAGAGAATGGACGAGTGAGATCGAAATCCTGGGGTATACGCCACGGATCGGTGACGTGTCATTATCAGAGACGGTTTGTTATATGAACCATCTGTGATAATGAATATCAGAGACAGTTTGTTACACGAACCGTCTATGATAATGTACATATCAGAGACAGTTTGGTATACGAATCATCTGTGATATTAATATCAGAGACAGTTTGGTATACGAACCGTCTGTGATATTAATATCAGAGATGGTTTGGTATACAAACTGTCTGTGATAACGATTAAATATGTGCGCCCTAATCCAGTTCTTCTAAACTATCCTCTCCCTCATCTTCTTCATCAGATTTCTCAATAATGACATCTAATATTCTTTTGATCTCCTTCCTCTCATCTATCCATCATGAGTTGTTCGGCCACAACCTTACACAGGCGGCCAATAATTTATGTCTGGAGTAGCTCCTCTGCTCACGCCCTGCTCTCCTCCTATGCTCACTTCCATCCGTCAACTGGACCTCATCATCCACCGTCGATGGAGGTGTCTCGTTGCCACTCAGGAAAGAGAAACTGCCCTCTGCCTTGTTTTTCTCTGCAATGTGCACAAAGCGGAGGAATCTCTTATGGCAGTGGAGAGACATATGGATAACCTTGCTGATCAAGCAGAATCAGTCAATTCTGAGGAAGCTTATCATGGCATCCTCTTTGAGATTATGGGCAATGCTAATGATTTGCCCAAGCTAGAGGAGGAAGTGGACAGGGCAAGGACAATCTTCACGGTATTCAAGAACTCACCGGCTAATCCTCCAACTCCAAAACTCGAAGAAGAAGCATATGAAGCCCAAAAGACTAAGATCTGGGAATCTCTTTTTTCGGACTTTTGTAATAAATTTTCCTTGAATTTGACTCTCATCTCAATATCTTCTATAGTTCATATGATGAGGGACAAAACACAGACGGCTCCACATGAACCGTCTGTGGTGAGACGTCCAGTATAGCTTGTTTTGTAGTAGTTAATATCAGAGATGATTTTTTATATGAACCATATGTGATGTCCGCAACTTTCATAGACAGTTATTAACACAAATTGTCCGTTTGTCTCGATTATCACAGATGGTTCGTATTAAGAACCGTCTGTGAAAGTTCATAGACGATTATTAACACGAACTGTCTGTGATGTCTCAATTACCATAGACGGTTCATATTAATAACCGTCTATGAGAATATCACAAATTGTTGCTAGTATAAACTGTCTGTGATAGTTTAAGCACAGACGGTTCCGCATGAACTGTCTGTTGGTGATATGCCCTAGAGGCAACATGGAGATGTTGAATATATCACATACTATGTTTATGATACATTGCTTTGTTCCTTGAAATAGACATTATCATTATTGATCAATGAGTATGTGACTTATTCATGAGACTCTTAATGCCAAAATGTTGCTATTTCTAAATGATCCCTGATTATATTTCATATGAGGAACAAATATGATTCAAAGATCAGCATATGTATTGATTGATGATCATGTCTCATGGATCATGGTATGGAGATACCAAATCAATAATATGGACATGTGTTAGTGAACATATGTTGGATAGACCCGCCATGAGACACCGCGAGATTCCAAGTGTCATCGGTTGGTCTCAAGTAGTGTTTATGTGGAATCCTTAGACTTGAGATCATCATGGTTCCCAAGATGCGTAGTAGCTTACTTTGGGACTACTAAACACTACTCCGTGGCGGGTAGTCATAAAAGTAGTCTTTGGGTTTGCCATGAAACATGTAGTGGGATGTGAATGATCAAGATAGAATTTGCCCCTCCTTATGGGAGAGATATCTCGGCCCCTCGATGTAATGGATTATGAAAGTGCATGGCCATGCCAAGGTGATTGAGGAGTCAATCACGAGTTTATAATCCATCACGGAATCGAGAGAGTGATTGAGCTATTAAGAGGATGACACAGTCTCGCCTTGAGCTTAATCTATATCGTGAGGCAAAGGGATTAGTACATGAGAACATTACGAGTTCGGTAGATATGATCTTTACGTATACTTTGGGGTTAATATGTCTTGCTAGAGGCCGCTATTAACGGGGTGACCGGAAAGGTGTTTACGGTCGCGACCAAGTATCGTGAACCTCTGTGTCGCACACTTAACGGGTTGGAACACTAATTCGAATGTGATTCGGATATGGGCTCAATTCGGATAGAGATCCGGATAGACTCCTATTGGGCCTCGGTCCACGAGGCCCAAGTGAGGAGGTCTATATATATGGAGGCGGGGTGAGGAACGCACTGATAATCCCTAGCTAATCCGTAGCCGCCACCTCGAGCCAAACCCTAGCCGCTCATGAGTCTTTGGTACACTCGCGATCGGCGTTCCACCGGACGTGTGGATACCGGTGGAGGCGCTGCTCGTTGCGGCGTTGATCGGCATCAACAACCTCTGATTGGATCCGCTCGTGGTGTGGTTGATCGCGTGGAGGAGACGATCGGTTCGGGACGATCGACTACTTCCACTACTACTTGACGCGCGTGGTTGGATCGGCTTCTCCAACTCCTCTTCATTGCTGCTGGCGTCTAGTGGTAACGATCTATGATCCCTCCTTAAGCATGATGTTCTTGTGTGCGCGGTAGAAAAATTTTGTTTTCTGCTCTCGTAGCCTACTCGCGATAGATTGTTATAGAAACACATTCATGTCAGGGCGGTAGAATATGTTCTACGCTTAACTTGTTTTTGCAGGAATGATGTGAATGGTATGGCATAGATGCATATGTGATGCATGTGTGTTTTGGCGACTGTGTGTCGTATTAATCACAGTAGGGTTGAGGTCGTTCTTTAATTGTATAACGACTGCGTGTCGACTTGTGATGCTTGAGCTCCTCATGTAATTCATTTGCTACCTATTAGTTGTAATAGTTTAGTTCTTTGCTATGGAGGCTTCAAGCATGATGACAAAGAGGACAAGAAGTGTGGCGAAGAATATCACCGTGGAACCATGGCGATGGCGACCACTACGATACAAAATGCCATACCATTCACAGTATAATGTGATTATATGCATGTGATGTTTATTTCTTGTCATACTATTCTTTCATGCCATACCAACTAAGAATTAGTTTTCATGATAGAATAGCTTCTCTCAAGAAAAATTAAGAATTTGTTTTGATGCCCTTCCAATTCTTTGCCTATAAGAATCATGATCATTGTTTGGTAGGTGCCAAAGCGAGTACCATCAACTATCTTGATCTAATAGGGTGGATGTCGGACATCCACATGCATAGTATTGGTTTACTTGACAAGGCTATCAAATTAGATTTGGGCCTTGGGGCATGGTGTTGGGAGCGGGGCATTGGATGCCACCCAACAAACAAGAGTCACATAAGATGTGATTAGCAAGTGTTGCTTACCTCGTCACTAAGTTTCTAGCGTGATGCCAAAGCTCACTAGAACTTAGATGAACATGGATCTTGACCACTATATGTCGTTAGAGGAAAGCGATTACAAAACATATAGTGGGAGTATCTTTGTTAAATTGTTTAATGGAAGATCAAACATGAACATAGTGCTAAACTTTGCATATTCTTTGTTGTAGATCATGTCAACTAATGCCGCATCCAGTTCTTTTAATTTGCGATCTATTCTTGAGAAAGAAAAACTCAATGGAGCGAACTTTTGGATTGGTATCGCAACACGAGAATTGTTCTCAAGCAAGAGCGCAAGGAGCATGTCCTTGAGTCTCCTTATCCCGATGACTTGCACGATAATGCTACTGTGGCTGCGGAAAGCTTATGAGAAGCAAGCGAATGATTACCTTGATGCGAGCTATCTCATGCTTGCCACAATGTCCTCTGAGCTTGAAGCAATATGAGAACACAGATGCCTACAATATCATTGTGGGGTTGCGTGGTATGTTTGAGAACCAAGCAAGGGTGAGAGGTTCAACACTTCAAAGTCCTTGTTTGCGTGCGAGCTTCGAGAAGGAATCCGTCGACCCTCATGTGATTAAGATGATTGGCTACATTGAGAGTCCGGAAAAGCTTGGTTTTCCCCTTAGCCAAGAGTTGGCTCTTGATGTGATTCTTGATCGCTCCTCGAGCTTTGAGCCATTCATTCGAACTATCACATGAACAACATGGACAAGACCTTGGTGAGTTGCATGGGATGCTAAAATCAGCGAGGAAAGCATTAAGAAAAGCGACCATCATGTGATGATGATGCGAGAAAGGCAAGGCAAGCCCTATGTAAAGAAAGGCGCGGTCAAAGAAAGTTAGCTCCCGATGAGATCGCGAGCGGTTCTAAGGCCAAGCAAGTCAAGAAGGGCCCTGCTCGATGTAGATTGCTACTACAGTAAGCAATCGGGACATTGGAAAAGGAACGCCCAAAGTACTTGGAGGATCTTGAGAAAAGAAGGAAGTCGACTTCCGCTCCGGTATAAATGTTATAGAAATCAATCTTGCTACTTCATCTACTGATTCTTGGGTATTTGATACGGATCGGTTGCTCACATTTGCAAATCGTTGCGGGGCTAAGAAGAAGTAGAAGTTTGAGGAGGAGCGAAGTGGATCTTCGCGTTGGCAATGGAGCAAAAGTTGTCATGCGGTGGTGTTGGCACCATGCCATTGTCTTTACCTTGAGGATTAGTTTTGGAATTGAATAATTGTTATTGTGTTCCATCTCTTTCCAAGAACATTATTTACGCTTCATGTTTACAAGCGAAGGTTATGACTTTAGATCCGTGAACAATGGTTGTTCTCTTTATTTCAAAGATACGTTCTATTGTCATACTCCATTGGTGAATGGGTTATATGTTCTTACTCTTGAAGAGTCATCGGTCTATAACATTAATACAAAGAGGCAACGATCGAATGATTTGAATCCCACGTTTATTTGGCACCGCCGCTAGGCCACATAAATGAGAAACGCATGGAGAAGCTCCATAGAGATGGTATTCGCACTCATTTGATTTTGAATCATTTGAGACATGCGAATCTTGTTTACTTGGCAAGATGACAAAAGCACCTTTCACCGGTCAAGGTGAGCGGGCAAGTGACTTATTGGCACTCGTACATTCGATGTATGTGGACCAATGAGCTCAACGACCGAGGTGGTTTTCGATACTTCATAACTTTTACAGATGACTTTAGTAGATATGGATATATCTACGATGAAGATAAGTCTCGAATCCTTTGAAAAGTTCAAAGAATTCCAAAATGAAGTGCAAAATCATTTAGGCAAGACAATCAAGTTTCTACGATCGATCGTGGAGGCGAGTATTTGAGCCATGAGTTTGGTAATCATCGAAGGATTGTGGAATTGTTCCACAATTGACTCATGGAACACCTCAATGGAATGGGGTATCTGAGCGAGAAATCGCACCTTATTAGATATGGTGCGCTCCATGATGAGCCACGTGATCTTCCGTTGTCTTTTGAAGTGCGCTCTTGAAATGACCGCTTTCACACTAAGCGAGTTCCATCAAAATCGGTGAAAAGACACCATATGAGATGTGGACGGGACAACGTCCTAGCTTGTCTTTTCTTAAGATTTGGGGATGTGAGACTTATGTAAAACGTTTACAATCGATAAGCTCGGTCCAAAATCGATAAATGCTTCTTTATCGGGTATCCTAAGGAAACAAAAGGATATTACTTCTATAATCAAGAAGAAGGCAAAGTGTTTGTCGCTTGGCATGGTGTCTTCTTAGAAAGAGTTTCTCTCAAGAAGGGATAGTGGGAGCATGGTGCAACTTGAAGAAATTCGAGAAACACCGAAACGTTTCAGCTCCTGAGAACCACAACAGATGAACAAGCATTGAAGAACTGTTGTGGACACACCGCACCACGTGGGTCGAGAGGTCACGTCGTGTACCGAGAGGTACATGTTCTTGACTACTCAACAACGGGATATATTGTTATTAGACAACGATGAACCTAAGACCTATGAAGAAGCGATGGTGGGACGGACTCGAGAAATGGCTTGAAGCCATGAGATCCAAAATTGAATCCATGCACGGTAATCAAGTTTGGAACTTGGTTGATCCACGATGGTGTTAAAACCATTGAGTGCAAATGGGTTTTCAAGAAAAGATAGACATAGATGGAAATGTTCACATCTATAAAGCGCGATTGGTGGCCAAAGGTTTCAAACAAATTCAAGGTGTTGATTATGATGAAACTTTTACCGTCGCAATGCTAAAGTCTATTCGGATCATTCTAGCGATTCTTCGCTTATTTCGACTATGAAATATGGCAAATGGATGTCAAAACACTTTCCTTAATGGAAATCGAGTGAGGATGTGTACATGACACAGCCCACGTGTTTTGTCGATCCGCAATCGACTAGAAAGATATGCAAGCTGCAAAGATCCATTTATGGATTAAGCGAGCATCTCGGAGTTGGAACATTCGTTTTGATGAAGTAATCAAAGGGTTTGGTTTCATCAAGAACGAAGAAGAGCCTTGTGTTTACAAAAGGCTAGTGGGGCGCACTTTCGTGTTTACGGTCTTATATGTGGATGACATATTATTGATCGGAAATGACATTCCTATGCTCGAATCATTAAGTCTTCATTGAAAAGTAGTTTCTCTATGAAAGACTTAGGAGGCGACATATATTCTGGCATCAAGATCTATAGAGATAGATCAAAAGGTGATTGGATTAAGCCAAGATACGTTACATTGACAAGGTGTTGAAAAGGTTCAACATGCGAGATTCAAGAAAGGCTTCCTACCTATGTCACATGGTATAAATCTTAGCAAGAATCGGTGTCCTAGTACACGATGAGCGGGATAAAATGAATGCGATTCCATATGCTTGACTATTGGATCCATTATGTATGCCATGCTTTGTACACGTCCGGATGTCTCGTATGCTTTAAGTGCTACGAGTAGATACCGATCGATCGGTGAAAGTCATTTGGATTACCGTAAAGAACATCTTGAAGTACTTGAGAAGAACTAAAGATGTGTTCCTCGTCTATGGGGTGAGGAAGAGCTCGTTGTAAATGGTTACACCGATGCTAGCTTCCAAGCCGACAAAGATGATTTTAGATCGCAATCGGGTTTGTGTTACTGCTGAATGGCGGTGCGGTGGTGGAAGAGTTCAAGCGAGACGATTCTTGATTCTACAACGAGTTTAGTACATAGCGGCTTCAAGTCGCTAAAGAGGCCGTTTGGATCAAGAAATTTGTTTCGAGCTTGGTGTGATGGCTAGTGCCTCCACCCAATGGACCTCTCTGTGACAACAAGTGGAGCCATTCATAAGCCAAGGAGCCTAGATCGCACCGAAGTCCAAGCATATTCTCTGCGATTTCATCTCATCCGCGAGATTGTGGAGAGGCGATGTTAAGATATGCAAAGTACACACGGATTTGAACATTGCGGATCCGTTGACAAAGCCGCTTCCCACCCAAAGCATGAGGCTCACACTAGGGCAATGGGTATTAGATACCTACATGGTTGACTCTAGTGCAAGTGGGAGGCTGTTGGTGATATGCCCTAGAGGCAACATGGAGATGTTGAATATATCACATACTATGTTTATGATACATTGCTTTGTTCCTTGAAATAGACATTATCATTATTGATCAATGAGTATGTGACTTATTCATGAGACTCTTAATGCCAAAATGTTGCTATTTCTAAATGATCCCGATTATATTTCATATGAGGAACAAATATGATTCAAAGATCGACATATGTATTGATTGATGATCATGTCTCATGGATCATGGTATGGAGATACCAAATCAATAATATGGACATGTGTTAGTGAACATATGTTGGATAGACCCGCCATGAGACACTGCAGAGATTCCAAGTGTCATCGTTGGTCTCAAGTAGTGTTTATGTGGAATCCTTAGACTTGAGATCATCATGGTTCCCGAAGATGCGTAGTAGCTACTTTGGGACTACTAAACACTACTCCGTGGCGGGTAGTCATAAAAGTAGTCTTTGGGTTTGCCATGAAACATGTAGTGGGATGTGAATGATCAAGATAGAATTTGCCCCTCCTTATGGGAGAGATATCTCTGGGCCCCTCGATGTAATGGATTATGAAAGTGCATGGCCATGCCAAGGTGATTGAGGAGTCAATCACGAGTTTATAATCCATCACGGAATCGAGAGAGTGATTGAGCTCTTAAGAGGATGACACAGGTCTCGCCTTGAGCTTAATCTATATCGTGAGGCAAAGGGATTAGTACATGAGAACATTACAGGTTCAGCCGATATGATCTTTACGTATACTTTGGGGTTAATATGTTAATCGCGCAAAATTGCACACCCGCAAGTGAACGGGTTGTCGCTAAGATAGCAACGAGATGTCGTGTTCTCCGCAGGGACTAGAGTACCGGTGACCAAACACTCAACCAAAGCTAAATCGCTCGAACTGGAGTTTGAAGGCTAACTAAAGAACCTAAACAACCTAGAAGTAAGTGCAGAAATCAGCAGAAGAGAAATAGAAGAAAAGAAGAACAGAAGGCGCAGAGAAGAAGAGAATCGGACTAGAGAGAAGGAAGGAGGAGAGAATCAGAGAAACTGCTACTGCTAAGAGAAAGAAATTAGGAAGAACTAGTAGAAATAAAAGATAGTTATCTAAGGGAAAGAGAGAATCAGAAAAGAGAAGAAAACTAGTAGAGGAGAAGTAAAACAGATAACCTAAAGGAGATCGATAGAATCCAAAACCAGAGAAGAGAGGAATAATAGAGAAGGGAAAGAAAGCAAAGAGCTGGAAAGGAAGAGGGGAAAGAGAGAAGGACTACTAAATTAACCAAGGAAAGAGAAGACAAGGAGAGATTATAGAAGAGGTGTTTACTAGAAAGAAAAGAGACTAACGAGAGGAGAGAGATCTAGAGTAAAGAAAGAAGGCTGAGGTAAGAAGATAGGATGGACAAGATCCGCTAGCAAAGGAGATAGCAAGACGAAGAAAACTCGAGAAGAAAAGAAAAGACTGAATTAGAGAGAAGAGAAGAAGTAAAGAAGGGACCGGGAAGAAATACTACGAGAGAATGGAGGAAAGAGCTTTTGAGGAAAAAGAAGGATCAGAGGTAAGAAGAAGGTTTTGGGAGCAGAAAGGAAGAAGGCTAGCGCGAGGACTTCAACAGAACTGGAGAACTTTCCCACCACAACAAGCAGAAGACAAACAACCCCAAGAAAAAGACTAACGACAAGCTACCAAAATGTAAACTACGCTCTGCGGATGTAATCAAGTATCCCCCCCAAGAAAAACATGAAAATAGCAGGACTGAACCAAATATATTTTTTTTTTTACCAAAAGAACTGAATCGAGCGCATACATAAAATTAAATCTAGCGAAGATCTACTCTAACACTAAAGATTGTATGAAAATCACAATAAGAAAGAAAACATCCTACCGGAAGTATCAAGCTTATAAACATCTAATGACTATCATGCAAGAACCATGAATCTAAGCGAAACATATGATCGAATAATCATCTCCCAAACGCTATAACAACTAAAAGGCACCTTAGAATCCCGGATCCGAAAGACATATATCTAACACATGCACATTAACGATCTATCCATAAACATCTCAAAAGAAACAAGCACAAGACAAGTACTTCTTAGTAACAAAAATCCATGCGCATCACAGATCTAACATGCGAGCATCCCAAACTAACATCGCGATGAAATCGAGATCGGAATGAAACAACCCATAAGAAACGAAGATCGACCATTGAAGATCGTGCAGCAGAGGATGCGAGCAAGTGGGGAAGCGGATCCGTGCGCGATCGCGAGCGATGAAGCGATCCGGCGAAGGGATGCGATCCGTGCGCAACCACCGTAGAGGAAGCGGATCCGTGAAGGGAATGCGGATCCGGCGAAGGGGATGCAGATCCGTGCACAGCCACCGTAGAGGAAGCAGATCCGGCGACTGGGGTTTCTTCTCCTTCTTCTCTCTCAAGATTCCGCGGGTGATGGATTGGTTTTTCTGGCCGGAAGGTGCGACATCAGTGGAGGAGGATCAAATCGCCCGCTCTCGCCGGTCTCGGCGGCGACCATGGGGAGAAAAAGGGCGATTTTTTTCTGGGGCGTCTCCCTGGAGGGCGTGCGCGAGGAAGGCGTGTGGGAAAAATCAGCTGGTGCGGGCCTGGTTCCCCTCTTTTTCTCCCCGACCCGCTTGCCCTTTCGCGATTGCGCTGGCGGCTAGGGTTTTCCCCTGCAATTTGCATTTTGCCCCTTCACGTTTTGTAATTTTCATCCCCAACTCCTTCGATACTGATTTTCTGTGGATTTAGCGCCTGGCTCGCGCCGATCTGCAAAGCAATTACAAAACACTGTAAATTGTCCAAAAGGAGGGCAAAATGTGTATAATTAATGAATTTATGGCCAATTTGAGCAATTAGCAACATGATAATGTCATAAAATATACTGCATATATGATGCACATCATATGTCTTGCTAGAGGCCGCTATTAACAGGGTGACCGGAAGGTGTTTACGGTCGCGACCAAGTATCGTGAACCTACTGTGGTCGCACACTTAACGGGTTGGAACACTAATTCGAATGTGATTCGGATATGGGCTCAATCGGATAGAGATCCGGATAGACTCCTATTGGGCCTCGGTCCACGAGGCCCAAGTGAGGAGGTCTATATATGGAGGCGAGTGAGGAACGCACCGATAATCCCTAGCTAATCCGTAGCCGCCACCTCCGAGCCAAACCCTAGCCGCTCATGAGTCTTTGGTACACTCGCGATCGGCGTTCCACCCCGGACGTGTGGATACCGGTGGAGGCGCTTTCGTTGCGGCGTTGATCGGCATCAACAACCTCTGATTGGATCCGCTCGTGGTGTGGTTGATCGCGTGGAGGAGACGATCGGTTCGGGACGATCGACTACTTCCACTACTACTTGACGCGTGGTTGGATCGGCTTCTCAACTCCTCTTCATTGCTGGCGTCTAGTGGTAACGATCCATGATCCTCCTTAAGCATGATGTTCTTGTGTGCGCGGTAGAAAAATTTTGTTTTCTGCTCTCGTAGCCTACTCGCGATCCATTACTGTCTGTGATGTAGCCGTTCAGTATAGCCCCTTTTATAGATGTGCCCACCAAATTCAAATAAATTCAAATAAACTCCAAAAATTTAAAAACATGGAAAATTTGGATAGATCATTATTTTAGATTAATTTAGAAATTTGAATGGGTCCAATCGGAGCTAGGATGATTATAAAGATCAAGAAGGAGACTATAGCTACTTCATGTGTGGATTTGACGAAGGCTTTTGGGAGATCTAGGTTGCGCTTACCTAGTCAATTTCCTATAACATATTGGTGGACCATTATTAGAGTTTTATTTTGCTTTCGCTGTGTTTTGTAAGTTTGATAGGTATTGTAACCTCAGTTGTATTAAAGTGGCTATAAGGCTTGTACCCTCTATTATTGTAATAAAGTGTTGTTGGTTATGTAATCATCACAATGTGACTGTGTGCACTAGTTTTGATCTGGGACTAGTGTGGTAATACACAATGTGCCCGTTGTGGCATTGTCTGCTATCGGGAATGACAACTTTGAGATTAAGCCAGCCATTAGGGGTGAAAATGGATCATATACGGATCAGATAGTGCTCAAACGATATTCGCATCCATATTTTTTTGGATTCGAATATGAATTGAACAAATGTCAGATACGGATACGGACCGAACAAATGTCAGATGCGAATTCGAATCGAATATCTACTCAATTTGGTCGGATACAGATATCCTCATAACTTATATAGTATGAAAACATTAATGACATTTTATCCTCGTACAATCACGGTTAATCATTCTAATTCATTTACTTCACGTAAAGAAACACGAATTCACGTTAAATTAAAAAACTTGTCTAACTAATTAGTCGTATTGTAATAAAATATGCATATTACTTCATTGAATGCAAATACGGATACAAATAGTTAGGATAAAATAATATTTTGAATGGTAAAAGTCCATACCATATTCGCATCCATATTTTTATGCGAATTCAAATACGATTAGGATAGAAATTGTTAATCAGATGGAAAAATCTACACCATATTCACATCCTATCAAATACGATAACCGGATAATACAGATAATTTGTATCCACTTTTCACCCCTACCAGCCATGATCCATATGGTCGGTGTTGCAGGGTGGCCCCCACCTAAGCCCAGCCGGCCTGTTAGAAGGTTGTAAAGTCCAAAATGGGACATGTATAATGACATAAATGCCCTTGAGAGGGATGCTCAGGTGTAAGGACATGATTGTAAAATACTCCCCATGTGAATATATATATAGATGTCCTGGCCTTGAGGAGAGGCCCAAGGAAGCATTGTTTACCTAACATCTCCACTACCACTCTATACTGTTTGGTCTGTAACCACAATAGTTGGCCATAGTACTTTTTGGAAAAAACCATCGAAAGATGCAAACATGCATCTACAGACGTTACTGGATATCTGCATGACATTCAATATAAAGAGATTTTCTCTAGATACTATATGCATGCGATTGTTTCCTTTCTCGCTCATGGGAAAGGCAAAACAATGGTTTTATTCACTCCCTATGAAAGAAGTGGAGACATGGAAGAAGTGCTTTGACGTTTTTTTTGGGCAAGTTCTTTCATCTCAGAAAGATAAATATTTTATGGAACAAGATTTTTTTGGGCAACTTCTTTACTCCCACGCCGGCACCGAGGCATCGCTCAGAGCCCGGTCCTTTTCCCCAAGAGACGCGGTGAGGCGGCCCTTCTCCTCCTCCAACACGGCATTTGTTGGAGCAAGCTGTCGCGCTCCTCGGTAGCCACGCGCTATGCCTCCGACGCAAGCGCTCGGGCATCCGAGAACGCCTTCGCGCCCTCCGTCTCCACGAACTGGATGCGATCGTCCTTGACGGAGTGGGCCTCTTCGGCTGCACGCAGGGCCTCTTCGGCAGCGCGTGGCCGGTGTTCTAGCGTTCCCCGCTCGTGGGCGTGTGCCGCCTGCAGGGCTCGAGCAAGGACGAGGGTCTGTGCAACGCAGTCATTAGCGAATGCCTAGTCGACGGCGCATATCACCGAAGTCAACCACTCACCCTCATCTCCGAGGCCTTTAGCGCGCCTTCCAGGAGCTCTGACCAGCATGACAGCAGCGCCTGATGATCCAAGTTCATGACCGCATTGTCCGCGGCCCCCTACCAAGCCCGCAGCATCTCCGGCCGAAGGACGAAGTCCGTCAACGTTGGTCGCATGGCCTCCGAGGCGACAATTTCGAGGGTGCTAGCTATCGAGGCCACCCCTTCAACGTCTCCGTCCCTCGAGGGTCCGGCTGTCGATGCCACCCCTGGAATGTCTTCATCCCTCAAGGGTCCAGCTGTCAATGCCCCTCCAGGAACGTCTCTATCCCTCGAGGGTTGTCCAAGGCTAGGGGACTGCTCCTCCGCTAATAGTGAAAGACTGGTCAGAGAACTTTAGGGAAGCCTCGCAGGATCGTACGGGGGGAGTCAAGCTTATCTTCGGCGTCAATCGGCGGGGTCCGTTGGGGTGTCCCCTCGGCCTCGGAAGGAACCGCAGGAACTCCAGCGCCGCCTAGAGTAGCCGGCTCCTCGGGCCGGGTGGCCTTTGTGTCGGAGTATACTCCAACAGGCCCCTGATCCCGGTCGCCACAGTGAACCCCCTCTCCGGCTACGAGGGCGATCGTGTCTAGCGCCGCTTCGCTTCTGGAGACTGGGGCAAGGACTCCTCTGCCTCGGCAGCCGGCGCGGGCGAGGACACTTCGCCCTCCTGGGTGTCCGCGCTGCACCTTGGTCTTTGGTGCTGCCCAGGGACTCCTCGCCTAGAGCCGCCTCCTCTACCCCTGCCTCAAGGTCCGAATTGGCATACTTCGCCGAGTCAGAGTTGGCGGCCGTCGCACCCTCGGCTCCGGCAGAGTTGACGGGGGCAGTGGGCACCGGGCTGGATACGGCAGTGGGGGACCGGGACCTCCACCGGGAGGACAACCCCTTCCCCTTGTCGTCGCTGCCGCGACGGCGAGCTCGGCCTGAGGTTGGAATGGCGCGCTCTGGTACGGGGATGCCCAGAACTTCGCACACCATGTTTATCCGCCCCAGTTTCGCCGCCTCAGTCGCAGCCTTGCGTAGGTCGTGCTCCTTGGCCGCGTACGGCCCGAGGAACACGACCACTGCGTGCTCCGCGTCTTCCAAGGCAAATCCTACAGGCAACTGTCTCTATCCATATTCAAGGAATGGTAAGAACTACACCTTATAAATCGATTTTTCTCATCTTGTCTTAGTAATATGGTACTAAACTATACATGCTTTGGAATTAAGAAAATGGGTCATAAATAAATGAGCCAATTTCTAACAGAGAGGACAGTGTGGCCAGTAGCGGAGATAGGTATGGTGCAGGAGGACGTCCGCCAGAGAAGTTCCAATCGCCACCTCGATCATTGTTTTTTGCCGCAGTTGCCGCGACTCCATTGCTGCTGCAATCGCTGTTGCTATTGTGAGAGTCGAGAGCAGCGAGAGTGATGTGGAATTGGTGAAGCCGGAGCCAGCAGTAGCCAAAAGAGCTTTGGTGGCAGCAACCTTGGTCTTGTTTGCCTTCTGCATTTCCTGTAGGAGAAGGAGCGACCAAGGCTGGATAAAGCTCGAAAAAGGTGAGAACATAGCGATGAGGGAACCAGTCACCGCATACTTGTCTAGGATTCCCGGACAGAGACGGATCCAGGACGCTTAGCCTTCAGTCCGAGATGTGGGATATTTACCAGTGCGAGCGCAAGTCTTGAACATGATCATTCCTCTAGTCTAGGTAGTAGTGATTTTCAACCCTTCATAGATTTGGACGTGATAAAATCCTAGATCCATTACTATCTACAAACCATGTTGAGGACTAGAGCTTCGTCACTGTCGGGGTGCCCATCCTCGCAGAGGACGTCGCCAAGAGTCAACTTGTGGCAGTAGATGGTGATGGACATGTCACCTTGACGATGCTTCGAAACTCAGCCTCAAGCAGAACAGCACGACTATTCTTGTTGTTGTGAAATAAGTTCTTCTGTGCGAGACCGTGCATCATGTGCAAGTTAGTCAGGCTCCACGATGATGTCCAAATTAAAATCTCCCCGGCGATGGACCCATAGAGCCAGGACACAATGCCGAAGTCCTGTTGGCGCCACTCGACGTCATCGGGTACCGTCGGCGGAGTAGCGATGTGGTGAAGGAGGCCGAACTTGCTGGGGAAGACGGTGAAAATGTTCCGCCATTTAGAATAATTCAAGGCCTTGAAGTCCAGGCAGATCAGAACGTGCATTTTGATGCTCGCAACGTTGACTGCTGGGGAGAAGACAGGAGGTGTGGAAGCGGTGGTGAGGGCTCCTGTCGTGGAGACACCGAGAGCCGGAGTTGGAGGAGAGGTTAGGGCAGCTGAGGTATCGGCACCGGTGTAGGGGTGTCAGGTCCCCGGAAAGAATCACCTACAAGAACCCGAGCTCAAACGCACATGAACACAAGTGGAACTCAGAAGATTTTGTGCTGCAATGAAAATGCAGCGTTTTCAGTTATCTTATCTCCTTTTTATTATGCACGGCAAAGACACAATGCAAAACGAAAAACCTGGAGCAGAGCGCTTCTCGCGTCATGACTTAGAACGTGTCCATCCCCACGCCGCATGACGCGTTCTTCGTCCGCAAGCTCAGGCGCCACGAAACGGCTCCACTGACCGAAGCTCATGCGCATGCAGAAAAACAACGTGCAGAAAAACGACTAACTAACTAACTAGCTGACTAACCAATGTATAAGGCTTAACTAATACATCTCCCCCTAAGCCTTGCACACTTGCTTGACGTCGACGAGGCCAATCCTAGAATGTAGCAAGACTAACCGATCACGCCCAACGCCTTCGTCAGGATGTCCGCTAATTGCTCATTGGTGCCGACTGACTCGACCTTCACCCTGCCTTCCTCAATGCACTCTCTGATGTAGTGATATCTTGTGTCAATGTGTTTACTGCGATCGTGAAAGACAGGGTTCTTACTAAGCTGAATTGCGGACTGGTTGTCAATCTTCATCGTGATGGCGCTGGCCTCCTCTCCTCTGAATTCTGCAAGGAGCCGCGCCAACCACATGCCCTGGAAAGCAGCTGTTGTCGCGGCGATGTATTTGGCTTCACACGAAGACAGCGCCACGACCTTCTGTTTTTGCGATTGCCAGGTGACCAAATTGTCGCCGTGGAAGAAGAAGATGCCTGATGTACTCTTTCGAGTGTCGACATCGCCCACGAAATCACTGTCGCTATAGCTGACAAGGTGTGCAGCTCCTCTCTTCCTCTGGTAGTAGCAGCCGAAGTTGACAGTGCCAGCGACATATCTCAGCACTCATCTCACGGCTGCCAGGTGCTCGGTGGTGGGCTTCTCTATGAATCTGCTGACATAGCCCACCGAGAATGCTAGGTCTAGTCTCATGTTCACCAGATAACGTAGCGCTCCAACAATCCTTCTGTACTCAGTAGCATCAACAGTAGGGGCAGTGCTCATCTTATTGAGTTTGAGGCGTGATTCCATGGGAGTGTGGCTGGCGTTGCACCCAGCCATGGTCACCGCCTCGAGTATCTTCACAGCGTATGCTCCTTAACTCACAGTGATGCCATCATCGGCCTGGTTCACCACTAGGCCCAAGTAGTAACGTAGTTGTCCAAGGTCGCTCATTTGAAATGTGCCCCTCATCTCCTTCTTGAAATGCTCCAGCTCGACGGCCGACATACACGCCGACCACCAGTTGGTGCCCACCTGCGCCACAGGTGTACACCGCGTGCTCGGAGATGCTACGTTGGAACCCAAGCGACACCAGGGAGGCGTCCAGCTTGGCATACCAGGCGCGCGGGGCTTGACGAAGACCATAGAGCGCCTTGATCAAACGCAAAACCTTATGCTCTTCACCGGCCACCTCGAACCCTGGTGGTTGCACGACGTAAACGTCTTCTTGTAGCTCACCGTTGAGAAATGCAGACTTGACGTCCATATGGTGGACAGCCCAGCCTTCGCTTGCCGCGTGTGCTAGCAGCAGACGCACAGATTCAAGCCGCGCCACCGGCACGAACACCTCATCGAAATCAATGCCCTGCCGCTGCACGTATACCTTCACCATGAGCCACGCTTTGTACTTGGTGATGGTACCGGCTGCGTCCTTCTTGGTCTTGTAGACCCATTTGAGTCCAATCGGGCGCTGGCACGGTGGGTCAACAAGCTGCCAGGTACCATTGGACTCGATCGACATCAACTCGTCGATCATCGCTTACCGCCAGCACTCATGTTGCTGCGCTTCTTGGAACGACGCTGGCTCTTCAGTGCTTGCCAGCAGCAAGTCTTCGTCCAGTTCCCGTGCGGCCAGTCCCGGCGGTTTCGTTGGTCCCAGCACGTTGTCGACTCTACGGAACCGTAGCGGGGCGTCGTCATGGTCGCCGTCGAGCACCTCTTCTGCTTCAGGTAGAGGCGAAGAAAATTCCACCGACGGCGCGCTTGTGGGTGACATCGGGCTCAATGTGGATGAACTCGCCCCTGCCGTAGGTGTATCTGTGCCTGTGGCGTCATTGCTCCATCCGCTGGTGCTGGCTGAACTGTGGTGATCATGCCGGGCTGGACCACGGTGGTGTACTCAACGATGAACTCGTAATCGACGCTCACCGCCTGGTCGCCGGTCCACTGCCACTGCGCCAGTTCGTCAAAGACCACGACACAGCTTATATGTACGCACCTTGACACTAGATCGTAGACTCGGTATGCCTTGGATCCCGGTTCGTAGTCGATGAAGATCATGGGGCGACTGCGATTATCCAACTTCTTGATGTTGGGCATGGTGACCTTTATGTACGCCACGCACCGGAATGTGCGGAGGTGGTGCACGGCCGGCGACCTCCCAGTCCAGAGCTCATAGGGAGTCTTGCCACCGATGCTCTTGGACGAAGCTCGATTCAGGAGGTAGACAGCAGTAGTGACTGCCTCCCCCAGAACATACCTGGCAGACACTTAGCCTTGAGCATACTCCGCGCCATGCCCACCACCGACTGGTTGCGCCGCTCAACGACGCCATTTTGCTGTGGCGTGTAGGGCGTTGTGAGCTCGCGACGCATACCCAGCTCAGCGCAGTACTCATTGAAGTTCACCACTGTGAATTCTCCCCCCTGTCCGTGCGCAGCGCACAGAGCTTCTTGCCGCTCTTGCGCTCAGCCGCCGCCTGAATTCGCTTGATGGCAGTCGGGGCAGCGTCTTTGGCCGGCAATAGGGTGACCCACATATACCAGTTGTAGTCGTCGACCAGCAGGAGGAAATAGCGGTTGCCACTGGGTGTCACTGGCATGATTGGGCCGTAAAGGTCGCCATGCAGTAGCTCGAGGGGCTCGGCAGAGCGTGTCAGTGAGCACTAACGGGAAAGGTGCATGGCGCTGCTTCCCAGCGAGACACGCCTCGCACACCTGGTCGACCTGCGTCGGCACAGGTAGGCCTCGAACCAGCTCCTCTTTGCCCATCTTGCGCAGCGCGGTGAAATTAATGTGCTCGAACGGGCATGCCAGCGCCATGCATCTTCTCTGGCATGTGCAGCTAAGCAGACCGGCCGTGCAATGTTGATGTGGAGCACGTAGAGCCGGCCTGCGCTTCGGTGGATCTTGGCGAGTAGGCGCCGCTGCTCGTCATGAACCCGCATCACGCCGTCCTCAATCAGGATTTGACAGCTGCACTCGTCGAGCTGACCGATGCTTATGATGTTGGCGGTGAGGCATGGGATGAAGTACGCGTTGACGAGGGCGCGGTGCTCACCGTTCTTGCACGCAAACAGAACCGTGCCGCAACCTTCAATCCGGAAAACAGAGCTGTCGCCGAACCACACCGTGCCGATGATGCCTGTGTCGAGGTCGGAGAACGTCGCCCGGGACCCCATCATGTGATTGGTGACCCCGATGTCCAGGATCCATCGCCGGGGATCCTGCTTCTCCGTGCCGCCAAGCGCCGCGAAGACCCCCTGCTCACCAGCTCGACCGCACCGCTTGATGGGGTCGATGGCGGCGGCACAGCTGCAGTGTTTGGTGGTAGCGGCGGGACCCGAGTCGCCGCGCCTCGGCTGGATCGCTTGCTCTCTCCATCGGGTGGGGAATCGCAGGACGACGACGACAGTGTAGTCGGGACGGTGGCGTTGGTCTCTAGGAGGCGTAAAGTGGGCTCATCGTCCTGGGCCTCATGGGCCTGGTCCTCATTTCTGGGCTTGGTGCGATGCTCCCTGGCCCAGAGGCCGGTTTTTTCACAGCTCCGGCATTTATCGCCGTTGCGGTTCGGTGCAGCGCCTACTCCTTCTGTGCTCCCTTCACTGCTATGACTTCGTCCTCTTCCGCCCCAGCACTTGACTTGATTACTTGAGAGGCCAGCGCCGCGGGAGCCAGCTTGCTCCCTCTTCTTGTAGCGCTCGAGCCACTCCTCCTCGTGAGATAAAGCTTGCCACTGCTACTCTGGGAAGGCGGTGGCTCGTGCTCGTCTTCGGCCGCCTTCAGCCTCCCAGTGATCTCCTCCACCGACAAGGTTGAGATGTCGAGCAATGTTTCAATGGAAAGAACGAGCTGTTTGAACCTGGGGCGAGCGATGCACAGATACTTCTCGACAACTTTCTGATCGGGTTCGGGATCGCTGAGGATAGCTAGCTGATTGACGATGCTGGTGAGGCGCATGGCGAAATCCTCCACCGCCTCGTCGTCGCGGAACGAGAGTAGCTCGTACTCCCGCCGAAGCTTCTGCGCACTCATCTTGCGGATCCGATCATCACCGATCCTCATCGTCTTGATGCTTTCCCACGCCTCCTTCGTTGACTACTTGGTCGCGAGCGTGGAAATCATCTTGGAGGGGACGGTGCTACAAATGGCATCCAACGCCATTTTGTCTTCATGGAACTCGACATCCCCGGACTCGTTGGCGTTCCAGAGGCAGCATGCTTGCAGCTTGATCTTCATGAGCAGCGACTAGTCGTTGTACTTCATCTTTGTCAGCAACGGGTAGTTCGCCAACCCGTCCGTCTCCTTGACAATGCGGTGATACACTTGGTAGCCGCGATTGTCATTCCCACCGCTGCCCGAGGTGTGACCGTCGGAAGGAGTTGTCTACGCTGGCGACGTCATCGCCGGTGCGGCGTATGCGTGCGTCCTCGAGGCATGAAGGCTTAAGCGAATGCACAAACATGGGTCCAAGCTCCCGGACGCTCTGATACCAAGTGTCAGGTCCCGACAAGAATCACCTGCAAGAACCTGAGCTCAAACGCACATGAACGCAAGTGGAACTCAGAAGATTTTGTGCTGCAATGAAGATGCAGCGTTTTCAGTTCTCTTATCTCCTTTTTATTATGCAAGGCAAAGAAACAATGCAAAACGAAGAACCTGGAGCAGAGCGCTTCTCGCGTCATGACTTAGAACGTGTCCATCCCCACGCCGCATGACGCGTTCTTCGTCCGCAAGCTCAGGCGCCACAGAACGGCTCCACTGGCCGAAGCTCATGCGCATGCAGAAAAACAACGTGCAGTAAAACGACTAACTAACTAGCTGACTAAGCAGTGTATAAGGCTTAACTAACAGGGGGAGGTTCCGCTCGGTATGTTTGCGCAGGGAGGAAGAACTACGCTCTGATACCATGTAAAATGGGAGAAAACAAGATGGAAACGCCACACAGAGGGGCGATCACATTGCATTGCTTATATGGTTACCAGAGTATCAGGATTACACGGCAACTAATCAAACAATAAAGATTACAATATGGTTAACTATATGCAGGAGATCAGCACCGAATAGAAGGAAACCAGAAGATATTCTTCCGTAAACACTGATTACACCCATGGAAGAAGCTCCTGCACGCTGATCTTGCCGTATTTGACGATGATGAGGATCATCTCCATAAAATATTATCAGGCAACCCTTCTTGCAAATGAGCTTGATTCAAACGATTCCAAAGCTGCAGGTATTCTCTTATTGCAACTTTTCCTGCTGTACATCCAAGCCGGACCACATTCTTGATGTGTCTGTTCCCTTGAACCAAAGCCATCTCATTTTTAGGGCGTAGTTCATGATTTGCAGATCCTGGATGCCCAGACCCCGAAAGTCGATTGTCCGACAGACTTTATTCCACGCCACCAAGCATTTGCCTGCTTTGACCGACTCCTCTCCCGACCATAAGAAGCTTCTGCTTCTCTTATCAATGGCCTTCAAAACCCATTTAGGCAGGTCTAGCGCAATCAACTGATAGACTGGTATTGCCGACAGAACAGTCTTGACCACAAATCCACAACCATTCTTCCGCCTGGAGCAGGAATGACCTTTCGATTTTGGTAAATTCAGTACCACTTTTTCAATGATCTGCTGAAGGTGGGTTCTTGGCAGGCGCTTAGTTGACAACGGCAGCTCTAAGTAGGAGCACGGGAACTCCGTGATTTGGCAGTTGAAACTCTCCTCTGGTACAAGCAAACTTGCTTCTGAACAGCAGATTGGAGTAGCCGTACATTTTCTCCAAATTTATATGCAAGCCCAATGCCGCTCAAACGTTTCCAAGATTCTCTTAATAACACTGAGTTCCAGTGACGATGGCGTGAGACCATCACGTCGTCTGCACAGAAGGATGCTCTATATAGTGAATGGCTTACAGACTCTTTTCTCTGTAAACATACTACACATTCAGAGATCATTAGTACCAAAGGGAGTGCGGCTTGACCATTAGTCCACCACTCGACAAAGATGTAGGGCCATGTAACTCGCCATTCAACGTCCTGAACCTCTATACACGCTCGGTCTCTTATTTTCCTAGTTGATTTCATCTTCGGTCCCCCTTAATATCATCCGTAAGATCGACAAGGCCGCGCCGGGTTTCTTCCGATCGTGGACAAGATGGGACTTTTTTGTGAGTACTAAATAGATGAGATATTATACATGCAGGACCGAAAGGCAATGGAGAGGGTAAATAGTACCGTTTAAATTTTTTTCTAAGTATTCTTAATTCTTCACTCTAATAATTATAGAGTTATTGATATTATGATTGAAAGCTAAAACCTTAGACAACCAATTCAAGAAAACAAAATTCAAAAGGCAAAACCTAAGAGGTCAGACCTTTGCCTTCATGCCAGTCTGACCGTTCGCCTCCCTGGTCGGTTAGACCGGTTGGTCTATTGACAGTACGATAAATTCGATAAATTTGTAAATTTAAATTTTCACTCTTCTCCAATAACAATAGTTTATCATAACATAATCTGGACATTCTCATATAGTCCTTCAATACATGAGGAAACACTTTAGCATAAAATTACAGAAATTTTGGACTCACAGCAACCAACAAATAACGAAGGAAAGTACTAGAGTTAACACACGTACACATTAGTTTCTCACCAAGAGAAGAACTAGCAGCGCACAAGCCCAACATTATTATGCGCTAGCTCGTTGGCTCCTGGCCTGGCCTTCCTCAGAACTTTGCTGGCTTGTCTGAGGGCAGGAAAGGAATGCCTAGAATGACCAGTAGCATCCTAACGTGCGTGACAAACTCACCTCCAGTGCTCAGATGCTTGGCGTGGAACCGAGCCCCGCAGTTCGGTCCGAGGTAGCAAAGCATCTCGACCCACACCGTTGAGATGAGCTTCCAACGGTAGGATGGGTCGCTAACCTTGAGAAGGTGCTCGGCGACCGCCCGAGCACGACCGAAGCATGGCTCGGTCACTTGGCCTGTTTGCTGGCGCGCGAACTGCAGGAGCTGCCTCTCGTCAAAACCACCTCGGCCGCGTCCCTCAAGGATGCGCTTCACCTGGCGGCGCGCCTTGCCGAACTCGAAATGCCCGTTGCTGCTGCTCATCACGTTGCGCTTCGCGACGAGGTACATGACATACCTGGACAGCTCTATGCTTTGGTCTCTGCGCGGGGGGGCCTCCTCCTCGTCGGCGAAGAAGCACATCTCCGTCGTGATGTGCCAAACGAGGACCGTCATCGGAAAATACAAGTCAGCATCGGTTATGCCGTCGGATAGAATTCCTTGAGCTATATCACCTGCTTGCTCTGATTCCTCGAGCTCCCACTGCAACCACTGGCCGCGGTACTTGCTGAAATCCCAATCCCAGTAGTCACTTACACTCCGGGTGGTTGCTACCTCTAACAGTTTTTCCCAGACGAGTTTCTTCAGCTCAGTAGAAACTTGCGTGTGGTTGACCTCAGAAACAATGCCTGTCTTCCCCACGATCCACCCCCATAGGCCACCCTGTTTTTCTCTGATGCACGCATCGATCAAGTTGTACTGTGCTATCTTCTCCGACCACAGTGGTTTGCTCTCTGGATGAACATACCTGACTATGCTGAAAAATTGTCCACGACATCTTCTCTGCTGTAATTGAGGCCAGTATGATGAGATGACCATGAAAATAGAAGATATATCCAGTGCGATAGCACCAGCTAGCAGTATGTAAGACACCACGACATCTTCTCTGCTGTAGTTGAATTGCCCCTCAAGGTTTGCCGTCACAAACAATGCTAGGGCCGTGGAGGTTGAGCCAAATGTGATGAACCGCTCAATTCCACTGCTGACAAGTTTAAGGCGGAACTGAAGCGCTCCATACTTGGTATACAAGTAGTCATAGATAAGTGAGAGCTGGATCTCAACCAGCTTATAAGCCATCTGCACTCGTGTCTCGGGATTTGAACCTTGAACCTTCGCGACTGTGCGGTCGATGATATTTTCATCTTCCTTAGGCCATACCAGGAAAGGGGTCATGTCCGTCAGAAAATCCAAGCATAACCGGAGGCCCTTACCGGCAGTCCTCACAAGGCCCTCGTAACCATCTTCTTGTCTTCTTTTTTGGAGACCCTCGAGATCCTGCTGCTCTTCCACCCTTGAGAAAACATTGTTGAGCTCACGAAAATAGGACTTCGCGTCGAGGATGACATCATCTTGTACGTTGAGTACGTGATCCGCCATGGAACTACTTCCGGGTGCCATCGAGCTGCTGGCGGTCATAAGTGCCCAAGTTCTTTCAGCATACTTGATTGTCCCAGAGATGAACATCAGCACCAAGGGTGCCAAAAGCTGCTTGTCCGGGCGCCATGATTTTGTTGGAAAATACCCAATGAACACTCAAACTCTCCGATCAAGTGTGTCGCTCAGGTGGAAATGAAACAACAAGCCTCTGGACGGGAAATACAGCAATAGGAAACATTCAGATGCTAACTATTCTCATTACCACGAACAGTAAACCAGCAACACAAAATGTTATTCAGAAAACTGAACTTCCGTTCCCTCAACCAACAAATTACTCGGGAATTTAAATGTTCCAAGCACCTAACTAACTACTCTCCTGAGACTCTGTGGTGATCCCTGTAATCCGGACTGCAAATCTTGACAAATTCCTGATCTGGCCGAGCGCTTCTTCAGCAACCGCTGCATCTTCAGGCGCCCCTGCGCAGGACTCGGTCGGACTGACAAAGTCTTGATTATTTTGCCAACAAACTCCTCCCTAATCAAGACTTTGCTTATGCCAAAATTTTTTACTTCAATTACATAAAACTCACGACTGATGACCCGGCCATCCTGGCTACTTGCCATCGGTAATTATTTCCTGCACCTGTTATCTAGGATCAATCCGCAGGTTCAAGTGGCTCCCCGCTACTCCGGACTCTCCGGTTCTCCTGCACCTAGAATCACTCCGTGCGATACTACTTGGTACAATCTCAGGCACACCACCTGTTGCACCATACATTCATGCAAACATACTAAAGCAAAGGACTAAATCTAGATTATTTGCTAACATCCTTCTACTCTAGACTCAACTAAAGTAAAGTTGGTTCATCTTCCTGTGCACACATGAGGTTCACCTGATCCCCACGGTCACGCTTTGGCTTGCGGCACTCGGATGCATAGTGCCCATAGTCACTGCAGTTGAAACACTTGATGTGGCTCTTGTCGCGCTTCATCTTGGAATCGCGACCACCGCCCTGTCCCGATGATCGAGCTTCCCACGGGCTTTCGTGAGAAGGAGACGCTCTTCATGCCCGTTGCTGCGATGACGGTGTTGGGTGCGCTCCTCATACGCCTTGAGGGAGCCAACGACCTCCTCAAGAGCTATGTTGTTGGCGTCGCCAAAGTACTCGATCGTCGTCGCAATATGGATGAACTTGTCGGAGACGGCTCGCGAAAACCTCTTGACGACATTCTTCTCTTCTATCTTCTCTCCAAGTGCCTGCATCTGGCCAACAAGCAATGTTACCTTTGTCGCAAAGTCGTCCACCGATTCTGCATCGCCCATGCTGAGATTTTCAAACTCCCAGTGCAGCGTCTGGATCTTTGCTTCCTTGACTCGATCAGCCCCCATATGCATGGTGCGGAGAGCTGTCCACACCTCAAGGCGTGTTCTTGGCGCAACTTGCATGAGCGTTACATCGCTCAATGCCTGGGAGATGATAGCCATGGCCTTCTCTTCTTTCTTCCCATCGACGGCAACATTCCTCGTGGGCTCAATTGCTTCCCACACGCCTTGCGCCTTCATGAGGAATTTCATCCTCGTTGCCCAAGCTGTAGTTCGTCTTGTTCAAGACCGGCATCGGAGAGACATCCCTCCTTCCTTGCTTGCCGTCGACGCCGCCTCAACGATCGACATCTTCTCAAGCCGCAAGTACTTGGGCATACACCGCTCAAGAACTCAACCTCGGCTCTGATACCAATTGTTGGAAAATACCCAATGAACACTCAAACTCTCCGATCAAGTGTGTCGCTCAGGTGGAAATGAAACAACAAGCCTCTGGACGGGAAATACAGCAATAGGAAACATTCAGATGCTAACTATTCTCATTACCACGAACAGTAAACCAGCAACACAAAATGTTATTCAGAAAACTGAACTTCCGTTCCCTCAACCAACAAATTACTCGGGAATTTAAATGTTCCAAGCACCTAACTAACTACTCTCCTGAGACTCTGTGGTGATCCCTGTAATCCGGACTGCAAATCTTGACAAATTCCTGATCTGGCCGAGCGCTTCTTCAGCAACCGCTGCATCTTCAGGCGCCCCCTGCGCAGGACTCGGTCGGACTGACAAAGTCTTGATTATTTTGCCAACAGATTTGGCCACAATATAGATTGCCAGCGCCACCTGGGAGACGAGGCCCAGGAGATGGCGCTTCCACAACATAGTATCCTCCATGGAGAAGGCCGCGATCTTCTCCTGGCCACCGAGGTGCAGCAGCAGGAATGGCGTCCAGAAGAGCACAAGCTGGTGGCGCGGATCATCGGTGTGGAGCGTCAGGTGGCCGAGGGTGAAGGTCGCGACGTAGTCGGCCGATAAGTATGCTACCCACAGCAGGAAGTTTAGGACAGGAGAGATCTTGTGCTTGCGAATGCTAGAGAAGAAGTGAAGGAAGACTTGCAAGCCGAAGCTCAGAAGCACCAAGCACTGGATCTCCCACTCATTCCAGAGTTGATGGACACGTGCCAGTATGCTGATCAACAAACAAAGAATTCAAAAAAGAGATTAATTTATAAGCTCAGTTTTCAATTTATATTCAATTTGCAATTTAGATATGGAAAAGTCTTTTTTTTTTACGATTTATCTTTGTGCTCCGGCTCATCTAGGTTTTCAAGGTCATGTTCTTCTCTTTTATCTCTACGACTCTAGTCTTGCTCCTATTTCTGTCCCATAAACTGACAAAGGCATGGTAATAATGTTGACATATCTGTACACAAAAAAGATATTCCCAAAAAACAATTTGAACTTCCCCCACACTCCTACTTCAAAACACTTTTGAACCCGCTGCCAACGCCAGCTCTAATTAGTGCCCGTTTTACGAGGCCTTAATGGGTAGCACAACCGATGGACAATGCCACCGCCAAATCTTACAAAAACAAGATGTTTTAGGTTGCGTGTAGTCAAATATTACAAACTTTTGTATATCAATATCTTTTGAATATTTAAATTGGACATATAAGAATGATACGTGTAGATTTGTCTTAAAAAATACTTTAATAATATTATAATTTTAGTATGTTTTATAAATATATTATAATAGAATTTAGTGGTTAAACTTGTATTTTAGAGACCATATCAACATCTAAAACGACTTGCTTTTATGACCAGAGGGAGTATATATGACAAATGTTTCATGCACCGTAGTGCCTAAGCACTAAATCAATACTTGTTGACGTGCTTTGAGATTTATAACATTTGATACTTTGCCTTATTATGATCTTTTTCATTGCACTCTATCTTGTTGAGTGTCAAATCGTGTGATATTATAACTTGATCTTATCTTGTAGATGAAGCTGTACAATCTCTACACAGCGTAAACCTATTCGAATAGTTATGCCCCCCTCTTATGGGCAATACTTGAGGATTTCACATGAGACTTAGATTTTAGAAACAACTAGTGGAAAATAGTTATGACTAGTGAGTACCATAGTTGGATGGAATCTTTGCATCGGTGTAGGGTGAAGCCTCGCAAATTTATTTATTTCAAATGTCATTTACTTATCAGTTTTTCAATATCTATTTTCATTTTTGTTTTGCAATCACTACTACAAAAAAGGTCATTACAGACGGCTCAAAACTGTCATCATAGAGGTTTTTCGAACCGTCTGAATTTATGCATCAGTGATAATCAGAGATAATCATAGACGGTTTATGAGTCGTCTGTGATAAATACATCACAGACGGTTTGTAACTAGAAACATCTGTGAAGAACACTATTATAGACGGCTCGAATCAAAAATCATCTATGATACTCACACATCACAGATGGTTGTAGCTACCAACCGTCTGTAATGTGTGAGTACAATAGACGGTTAGTATATAGAACCGTTTGTGATACTTCCCCATCACAGACGGCTTCTAATTCGAGCCGTTTGTGATAATTCTTCACAGACGGTTTATACCATAAAATAGTATGTGATAGTTCATTATATACCTAAATTTTTCTATTTTTAGCTAGTCTCAGGAAATGTTAACTATATCATCTGAAAACAAGCAAATACATCAACAAATATAACGACACATTCTATTTTCATTAAGATTAGAATCCACCATTACAACATCACAAGATATCGAGTAGGTTATCCATAGCACTGCATACACAAGAGGACACTTATAATTTTATAAAGATAAGCTTTACGATTACAAATTCAGAAAAAATACTTACACTACAAGAAACTTCAGGCGAAAGCAAGTTAGACTTACACATCCTTTATTAAACTACAATCTAAAACAAGTGGCGCGGAAAAATTTTCAAGTAGCAGAAACAAAAAGGCAACGAACACCATTTTCAACTTCTATGCCGAAATCAATAGCTTCTATGCCAGTAACTTAGAATAGTGCAGATTTGCCATTACCTTATTCATTTCCATCTTGCTTCAAGCGAAATTTTAGTCACCTTTGCCGAACCTCTTTCCACCCTTGCCACGCATAAACGAGTTGGAGTAGTACTGGTAGTATTGGTTCTTCAAGTAGGGAGAGGGAGTTAATAAGGGGCGAGAGGTGGGGAGGAGAACGGTGCCTGCCGTTCAATGCGGAGAGAGTGAACGGGTGAGATCGAGATCATGGGGGATATGCCGCGGATCGGTGATGTGGCAGGACATCATAGACAGTTCGGATTACAAAATTTCTATGATAGAGACATCACAGACGATTTATAAAAAAACCATCTATGATAACAGGAGATATCACAGACGGTTCATAACAAAAACAGTTGATGATAATGGCGTCACAAAGACAGTATATCGGTACAATATAAATAGCTAATCTCTAAAGATAAAATAGCAAAATTTTATATAGCTTATATATACTCGTTTGAAAGATTTCAACGAGATCTATAACTTTGCAGTTGAGGTGAAACCCAAATTCTGAATGGGAGATCAAACATTTTGGCAAAAACAAAAACTGAAAGCTTAAAACGCAAATTTGGGGCTAAATATGGCCGATTTTGAGGGTCTTAGAGGGCAACTAGCGTAAGTGGGTTATTTTTTTAATCGGGCTTGTCGCTAACTTTCCAACAAGTATAAGAACATCGAAAACGGACACCGTATGCAAAAGTTATGACCGTTTTACTAAAGATGTCTTAAAACTAAATCCTACTCAGACTCAGGCGGGAGATTATGAAATTTAAAGGGATTACGAGGCACGAAGCATATCACAGACGGTTTTTAATGCAAACCGCAGATGGTTTTTTTATATAAATCATCTGTGAAGTACCATAGATAGTTTAAATAAAAAATCATCTGTGATGTCTGCCATTATCATAGACAGTTCTTATCAAGAATCGTCTGTGAATTGTCATAGACGGGTATTAGTAAGAATCGTCTATGATGTCTTATATTATCATAGACGGTTCGTATAAATAATTGTCTATGAAAATACTACAGACAGTTATTCGTATGAACCGTCTGTGATGTAAGCATCCAGTTTAGCCTCTTTTGTAGTAGTGAATCTATTTATCATATTTAAATGCAAATGTTCACTTTATGCAAAATAAACCATATTAGACATTCCTTTGCAATGAACGTTACAAAATATATACTTGCATTTGTGTGCACACCTTACTGAGTACTCTGTGTACTCATTCTTTCTATATGCAATGTTGTTCAGTTTCTAGATATCAAGAGTACACGTCACTGATGAGTTGTTCCCTAAGGAGTACCTTGAAGACTGTGGATACAAGGTTATTCTACCCTAATCGATTGTTTGTAAGCATGTGGATTTGAAGTTATCTTTATTTTTCCACTGCAGCTATTTCCTTAGACAAGCCCAATGAGGCCAATGATTGTAAACACTGACCATAAGTTTGTAACTCAATTCTTTAATAATATTTGCTACTTTCTTAGTTATTCACGTGTATGAATGATATTTTTATCATGTTGCAACTTTTTTGCACTATCTTGATCCTAGACTAGCGCAGAATGCACAGAGAGTTTGGCCTCAAAAATCTTGGTCCTGACATATATAGAGCCATGAGGTGTGGCTATGCATAACCCAACCCAAGCGGTCAAGCAATAGGCAGTATCATGCAAAGCAAAAGGCGCATGGGAGGATTAGATACTGGACTATTTTTTAGCACTATATATTCTTGTATAGGGAAATGATCAAAGGGTCCTAAAGGTTTGAGGTGGTTGTAAGAGAGAGACAATTTCTTATACTATTTTGATATTGTACTTAAGAAATTTGCAATCAATTTCGCTAAATCATTTCTCTCTTGTCGTAATTGTTTTGTCATCATTATTTTGGCTATTTTATGAGATTCATCTATTTTATTCTTGATATCGTGTATGCTTGTATCGCATCTCATAATATTTGATCCAATCCGAGGGATCTTCCGTGTAGGAAGGGGTATCTAGAATATCATAGGCACTACTTGGATGAGGCATATATTTGGGTTATATTGTTTCCTTTTTTCTTCTGGAAATTTCTAGTCATTTTTCTTTTTCTCGATTATCATGGTAATGTGTAGACTTCTCTCCTAGGATTAACATAGTGACATCCCAAAAATTTCATTTCCAAATAAAATATTAATATAATTACTTTATTCAATTTTTGAAATTTTAAAATATTTTCCCCCAATTTTTAGAGATTTAAAAAACTAATTTTCTAGTAACAAAACTAATTCCTGTGCAAAGATAAAAACCAAATTTAATTTCTGTGAATTTTCCTAGAATTTTTGGACCTTATTTGTTATTTTTTAAACCCATTTGGATTTTCTGTGTTATCCTAAATTTGAAAATCAATTAAAATTTCTTAAACCTCTAGTGGGCCGAAACTCCTTTCCCTGGCCTACTGCTTTTTTACTTTTCTTTTTCCTCCGCATCGAACTGTCCCATACGGCCTATTCTTCTACATAGGCCGCCTCTCCCTTTCTCTCCCTCTTGCTGCCAGGTGGGGCCCAACCTAGCAGGTCTCCTTCCTCCTGTCTTTGTCTTCCTCCCGCCGTTGTCGCCACACCCAAGCCGGTGGAGACCACATTGCTGCCATAGCCAAAAGGAAACCCAGCATCCCCTTCATTTCTTCCTCCCACCTTCTCCCACATGCCACGTGATCAAATCCTACCCCTCTTATGCGTCCTTTCCTTTCTCTCTCCCTCCACCATATCCACTGCCACGATCTTCGGCATCGATTCCCTACGCTGTGTCCCCTCCATGGACCTATAAAAGCCCTTCCTCAACACCGCAACTACCACACCTCAGTGCCTCGACTCCTCCCTCTCTTGCAATCCCAAGAACCCTAGTAGTATCGCTCTCTGAGCTCTGGTGAGGACTTCAATGAGCTATTTTTGTCAAAGGAAGCTAAGCCAGGCCTCACCATTGCCACCGGAAGCTTCACCACACTGACCCCGACCTTGTCCACCCATGCGCCGTCAAGGAACGCTGTTGTAACCCTAACTTCGCCAAAACCCAGATCTTCACCACTGCTTCTTCCTCGCCACCAACCACCTCCTTCCATCTCTAGAGCCCAGCATTAGGTGAGAGAACTCCTCGGCATGCCCTCTCTCGATTCCGCATATTGCCACCCTCCGCCATGTCCCTGAACGCTAGTGACCCTCAGTCCCCGTGCACTGTCGCTGCCGATGAGTCACATGGTATCCACATGTACATTGTTGCTCTATTGATTGCCCGTGGAAAACTGGCTGGGCTTCTTCCGCAACAATGATAAAATTTGGTCTATGGGCCGATGATGTAAAAATTGGCCATAAGGCACGTGCTTTGTTATCTAATAAATATACATATATGGATGATATTAATCTTTATTACCACTGTGTGTACTATCATTCCTACACTAGTACGATTTACGCAGAGAAACCAGAGTTGTTATTTCTAGGTTCAACAAATATGGGGGTTTCTAGAGTAGCCTCCAATTAGTACATACATACATACATACATACATACATACATACATACATACATATATATGTATGTATAGGTTGATTCAAAAAAATTTAAGTAAATTGCACTACGGATCACTAAACTTATTACAACAGTTTAAATAGGTCACCAAACTCTTCAAAACTAGAGATTTAGGTGACTGAACGTGTTTGATTGGGTCGACTCATGTCATTAACACGACAGCTCAGATATGACTTGTAACATGACACACCTACCGTTTGTGCTCGGGTGGATGCGCAAGGAATCGGTTATGATTGATTATTACTAGATTGATAGGCGCGGCGTCACGCCGCGCCAGCCACCGTACGTACTAAAATAAAAGAGGCGATAATTTGTGAGGAGTTTTTCCAAAAAAATTGGGGGCAAAAACGTATTTTCGAAAAAGCGGAGGGTTTTTTCGAAAAAACCGAGGGTCTGTACGTAAAAAAACGGGGACCCGTGCGCAATTTCTGAAAACGCGGGGGGCCATCCTGCAAAACGGAGGGGCTAAAAAAATTTCCAGGGACCTTTTCGCGAGAACCAAGGACCTGTACATAATTTTGGAAAAATACAGGGGCTTTTTCGCAAATTTGCTCCCCAGACTGTACCAATATTCGCTGGCGACGTGTCGGGCGGAGGCGGCTGCACACGACGACGTGGTAGCAGCAGCGTTCCCGAACGTAATAGAGGAGTTATGTGGCTGGGCTGGGGGCACTGTCGCTGTCATTGTGTCTGTTGGATCGGCGAGTAGGAGACAGTTGAAGATGGACTGAGAGGAGTAGAAGGCGAGAAGGATGGGGGATATGAATGGGCATAACATCCTCGGGGTTCAATGCATATTAGGGGTATTCATATTAGGTTTTGATTTTAGTGTATAAATAGTAACAGCTTGTGAAGAAGTTTATAGAGAGAAATACTCACGTACAATTTTGGCCAATATAAATGAAGTCACTATGGTATAGACTACAATCGACTAGTAGACCTCGTCTTTAAAAAAACGCTTTATTTGAAAACAAGATATTGTAAAAAAAACAGCTTTTAGATATCAATATAAATAGGGCCAACAATTGCCCCCGTGCCGCAGTGGTACCAGTCAACATGCCATTTTATCAACCAGGTCTTGGCTCATGACCCACTTAAACACGTTGAGTGATCTAAATATGTAATTTGGGAGCTCAATGACCTATTTGAATAATCATGACAAGTTTAGTGGCCTATAGTACAATTTACACGAGCAATAACCCATTGTTTCTCTATGAAAGCGGTGGAGCGATAAAATAGCATGTTTTCAAGAAAAAAAAAGAAACAGTCAAAAACCACCCATTAGTTCTTTTCATAAGATGAGAAAGGAGATTTAATATAAGACATTGCATAAGTGACTGATTTAGAGAAATGTTATTGAAGAGGGTTGGCTTCTAAAAATGCCATTGCAAAGATATTCTGCTCACCAACATGCCACTGGTGTACGTATTTCGCCTACATTGGACCAAACTGTCCTTGCCTTCTCCAACAGTCCAACCCTACCCTATGTCGAGCTATGATGGTCGGTTGCCGTTGAAGATGACGAAGAACATAGGTAGTTTTCTAGAAGACAGAAGAGTTAAGGGTATGTTCATTTTAATTTTTGCTGATGATTTTTAACTTTAGCTTATAAATAGTAACAATTTGTAGAGAGTCGTGCGGAGAGAGAGAAACTTACGTGCGATTTTAGTCGAGATAAATAAAATTACTATAACGTGTATTATAATCAACTAGTAGATCCGTCTAGAAAAGACACTCCATTTGATAGCTAAATATAGTAAAAAAGTTATTTACCATAGAAAAATTACTTTTTGAAACCAATATAAATAGGACTAAAGCAGAGCCATCGCCGTTGTCGAGCGATGGAATTAATCTTGTTTTTGGTACATCTGTTTATTTTGGAGAGTTTATATCGTATTTAGGAAGTATTATTATGGGTATTAGGGTTGGTTTGTTATCCCTTTTGGATATATAGAGCTTGTATCGTGTACGAGTAGTCGTATACTCTGTATAAAATAGTACCATGTAATCAGCTTTAGTTGAGAGAGAGAAAAAGAAGAAAAATGGGAGCAGTTGGTGCTTCGAGAAAAAAGGAAATTGATCTACTGTTGTTGGCGCTGAGTTCTTCATCATGTAACAGGAGAAATTTTACTATACCACGGTTGCACAGATGAATTTGTGCAACGGGTAAATTAGAAGCTGACATGTGTCATTTTTACTATAGCAAGCACTATGCAAACACTAGTGAATACTGTAGCGTACATGTAGCAACAATGAAACCGCAGCGGAAACAAAAAAAAAATGCTACAGTACTCACACAGTATTTGCTGCAGTATTAAATGGTATTTGCTACAGTAAAAATGACATATGTCAGTCTCTGATTTGTCTATTGCATAAACCCATCTGTGCAATTGTAGTATAGTAAAATTTCTCACGTAACAGAGAATAGGCTCGGAGGCGTCATGCTGCTTGTGTCATGCATTACGTCAAGGCTAGAAGATCACAGGGGCTGCGTATTACGTGAAGTCAACCGGTCGTCACGTCACGTCAAGAGCAGAGGTGCCGCTGGTGGTCACGTCGAGTGGTCCCACAGAGGAAGAAGATCACAGAGAGACGAGGGCCGGGCGTCTCTCGCGTACAGGTGACCAGGCGGGTCTTGTCAGTGGGTCCTCCCACTGAAAGCAAAGGAAGCGCATCTCAGGAAGCAGCAGAGACGCCGAGCGCAGTCGAGCACGCTCCGAGAGCAAAGGATCGGAAGAGATTCCAACGTCGAGGCCGTGCACGACCTTGTAGCCCAAGTGCCCAACTTCCTCTGTTGATGATGCGACGAGGCCAGCTTTGAGTTGACCGCATCTGGAGGCAGCGACGCAGATCCAGGAGACGGATGGCCTTCCCCTTAGGTGTTTTCTTACTACGGCTTATGATTTTTAGTTAAAATTTTTGAATTTTAGTTGTTTACGATATATATTACGAAGAGATCGATACTTATTTATGATTTTGGCTGATACAGATGTTAGGCTTTTAACGTATACTACGTTTAACTTGTAGACCCCGTTTTAAGAAAATACTCCGTTTGAAAGTTAGATACTGTAGCAAAAGTCAAAAGCCATCCAATTTGTCACCTGCCGAACAGGCCCATTGCATCTCGTGCAGGTGCCGGACCAACGGGGCGGCCGATTTGTCCCTAGCCCCACTGCGATGGCAGCTGAATGGCGCTTGTAAACAACGAAGGCCACGTTCACTGCTGCGATGGCTACAACGAGAATGGATTGCTGTTCTTGATAGGCGAAGCTGGGATCTTTTCCTTTGTATATCAGTATATGTGCTGCTAATTAAAGGATTAGAGGTTATAGGGTGTCCATGGAGGATAAGGATATTGCTATTGGCTCCTTGATGCTATATTGCCATGTGGTCTCACAGCGGAGACGGGCGTGGCGTGCCATGTGGTATTTCTGTGAGACAGTTGTTTGCAATGGCACTATTAGAAGCCCTCGTTTTGCACTAACATTGATTGAAACCGTGTTTCGGCGGTGATATATATCAAAATTTCCTCAAAAACATAGTTACCAAAATGAACAACAGGAAGAAACTGGACGGCTCTGTTTTTCTAGATAATAGGCCCTGCCCAGCTTGTATTGAAAGCCAAGCATAGAGCATTACAGAAGGAACTGGGGTTAGGAATAATTCTATGGCTTTGTCATGGGTGTTTAGCTCTCAACTAGTAAACTAATTAGGAAGATCCCAAGAAATATAGTGCTATCTTACCTCATTTTCGCAATCTGATGAGCGCTGGTGCTGCCGCCCGAGCTCGCTGTCTCCGTCTCGTCAAACGTGCTGGGAGAGGACGATCAGGCAGCCCGGCGGCGACCTGCCCGAGAGTGCGCGGGGGGCGGCTTGTGAGTGATGCTGGCCGAGAGTGCTCGTGGGGCTTGGTTCTCAGCTGAGGGATGTGCCTGTGATTTCCCATGGTACGAACTTAACTACGGGTCAAAAGTTTACATAGATACCCATCTTCATTTCTTTATCTCCTATCTTGGGCAGATATAACAAATGCATCACACAGCTCATTGCCCTTATTTCTCTTTCACATACATATTTATCTTTTACTTTTCTTAGAGCTCGTTTCTTCATTTTAAAAACCAATCGTAGCTAATACAGGGCCTGTTTGATATGGTTGCGGTTTATGACTTTTGGTTGAAATTTTCGAATTTTAACTGTTTGCGACAGAGATTACGGAGAGAGATACTTGCTTGCAATTTTGGTTAATGCAAATGTTAGGTTTTTAACGTGTATTACAATTAACTTATAGACTCTATTTTAAAAAATACTTTGTTTAAAAGTTAAGTACTATAACAAAAATCAAAAATAATTTTTAAAAACCATAAAGAACAAAGCCACAAACCCCTCCTACACCGACTGCTTACCAACTTGGAATGGCAAAAAACAAAGACGACCAGGACTTCGCTGTCGGTCGTCTTTTGCTATTTTTGTGACCTTTGCCCTGTGCACACGAAAGGTATACCAGAAAATTCTGATTGCAAGTTTTTTGCAAGGTACACAAAAAGATTGTAGCAGCAAAGTTCAAATTTCTTCCGAATGATAACTCTAAAGTATATTTTTCGCTATTGAATGGAGACACGAGATTTTCTCTATAACAACATTAATTCTTAGGAATTTGATAACACGTCCTGATGGTAGCCAGCATGATATTCTACAGAGTTTTGTTGTTTTGAAGTAAAGATTTTGTTCTAATTTCAGTTTGAGATAAAATATTTAAGTGCAAGTAGTTTATTTTTATGTAGATATTACAAAGTTTTTCATTTGTCACAACTTGATATGAGGAGTCTACCATGGTTTATACTCCATTGATGGCACGAGAGTTTTTTCATTCGGATATATAGTTTTAAGGAGCAGTTTTACAACCATATCATATATTTCACTTATTTTTACAATCAACAGTTTGACATACGTGATGCCACACGTAAGTTGCTCTTTCAATGAACATTGTTTACCGAGTTTTATATTTCAAGTGGAGCATACTAGATTCTATAAGATGAGTTATTCATTATCTATCCAGCGTCATAGATGATGTTTTAGCTTATACCATTTGATGATTGAGCATTTGTTTCAGAAGGTCAGTTGCACAAACTTAGACTTTGCTAGGGTTATGAATTATTGAAGACCCGGATGATGATTTGCTCAATTTTGCTTCACGAGAAGCGTTTAGATAAGACTGCTCTAGCCTTTCTTATTGTAATTAGTCCGATAAACTTTCGAGGCATAAGGTTTTTTAATGAATACTTACTTTGAGGAGATTTTCATATTTTGACTACACGAGTGAATTTGTCTAAGAGTAAAGATTGCTAAAGTGTGATCCGAATTCTTCGTCGTGTCCATAACAAACATTGCATCAGATGTAGCGCTGAGCGGTGAATGTTGTAGCACGATGGAGATACCTTGTGTGCGAGACGTAGCAACGGCTAGCACATCCTACTCTGATTCGATTTTCTTCTCCGTTAGGGGCTCTTGTTTTCTAGCCTATATATGTACCTTGTAGTCACACGATTGAGATACGCTGAAGTTATGTAGAAGTTTGTGAAACCCCATACATTGTTTCGTCTTTCATGAAGACACCGTCACTCTTTGAAACGTATAAATAAATGTCATTTAATGAACCCGTAGCAAAGCACGCACCATATACTAGTAGGGATGGAAAACGGTAAAGGATAATCTATTTCATCCGATACTCGTATATGAGAAAACACAAATGTGGTAAGCAAAATCCATATTCGAGAATGTCCGTATTCGTATTCAAGAATGTTCTATTTGTATTTAAGAATGTTCGTATTCGTATTTGTATTTGAGACTATTCGATCCGTTTCCACCCCTGGCGACCTCTCTAGGGATGATTGTAGAAAGTATTTTTCTGATGAACTAAAGTTCACAAGCAAAAAGTGAAAATTACTTTACATAATTTCCAACTCTATGCACTATACTGATAGCTCGTGTAGATATATAGTCATGTTACATAAATTTGTTTTACCAATATTTGTTACAAAAGTTTAGATATTCGCATTTGACCGAATTACGTAAATATTCGATTCGAATCCGTATTCATTATGATATTCGATTCGCATTCATATTTGAGAATGTTTGAATTCGTATTCGTATTCATTTTAAAAATATAAATTCATATTTATATCTATATTCGTTTTAAAAATATGAATTCGTATTTGTATTAAAGACTATTCGATTTATATTGAATCTGTTTCCATCCTTAGATACTAGTCCCACATATGGGCTTGTTTGGTTGGCATCCACATTTCGTGTGAGCGCAGAAACCGTAAAGTTCTACCGAATACTCTTCTATGTTTGTTTTGAAAGCAAACTAACAGAGTAAAAATGCAGGCAACCTAATACAATAGCAGATTTGGCATTTGCAGAGGCCGAATCAAACAATTGATCTGTTTCAAAGTCTAAACAAGGGCAGAAAAATGTTCAGAAATCATGGAAATAAACAACCACATGAGAGACAGACAGACAGAGAGAGAGAGAGAACCGAATGAACTTCTTTTTCTTCAACTTTTCAAATTATCTCTAAAGCTAAGGCAAAATTCATGCAGTCAAAATTTTCTACGAGCACAGAGGACGGACTTACATAACATAGACCAAAAAAGAAACAAGCCTTTTCGAGGTTCATCTCAGGCTAGCCCATTAAGGAGCTCCTCATGAAAAATGTATACCAGTTTTGTTGAAGAGCGACAGCAAGTACAAGAAGTCAACTTGGCTCAGCTTGGAAGCTCTCTTCTCTGCAAAATCACCCTGCTGCAATACCCCCATAATGTTTTCTTTAAAACTTGCACGGCCATCTCCTACCATGTCTGCATCATCCATTTCCATTTCATCGTCTTCTCTCTCTTCACTAGTCTCCATGCTCAGGTCTTCAACCATATTAGCTAGCAATGCGACATCATCTGGTGACATCTTTTTCTCGCCCATTTCTGAATCTTGAGCAAGTTGGAGAGACTGCATAGTCTTGTAGTTCTTCTCTAGCAGTTCAAGAACACGCTTCTGCTTGAAGATGGAGCCCAAGGTCTTGTTCTTTCGATTGAAACCAAGTCTCACAAGTCCATCCCACTCCTTGAAACTGACAGGAGGGAGGGGCTTCCTGGGCTCGATACGCACAACTGATGAATCAACCTTAGGTGGAGGCCTGAAGTTGTTCCGCCCAACCTTTAGGAGATGTGATACACGTGACAAAAGCTGCACGTTCACGGAGAGACGACAGTAGAGACTTTCTCCAGGCTGTGCTGCAAGTCTCATGGCAAATTCACGTTGAAACATGATCACAGCACACCTGAAGATTGGACAGTGTGACAGAAGCTTGAACGTAAGTGGGGATGAGATCTGGTATGGGATGTTTGCCACACAGATATCGAAGGGAGATCACATTTAAGGACATCTCCTTGGATAACCTGCATCAGGATTCATCACAAGGATAGACGTTGTATTAGGAAATGTATGTTCACAGTGAAATTGCAGATACAAGGAAAACAAAAGGGATCAGAAACTACGTTGCGCGGATACTTCGCAAAAGATCGGATACTGTACAGGATATGGATACTGCCCCGATATGCGCCGATATGTATCATGCACGTATCCTAATTTATTGATTATTCAAAAAAAATTCCCGATACTTTTCCGATACGTTTAACCTAATATCCCCCACCTTCCACGCCTGCCAGCCAGATCCAGATCCAATCCCACCCTGCCGCTTCCACGCATTCGACGACCAGCGCCTTGGCTCGCCACCACGACCAGTGCCTCCGCTCGCCCACCGCCTCGCCCATCGCCTCCGCTCGCCCGCCGCCTCCGCTCGCCCGCCTCCTTCGCTTGCCCACCGCCCGCCCGCCACCTCCACTCGCTCGCCGCCGCCCTCTGCCTCGCCTGCCTCGCCTGTCACCTCACAGTCGCCGCCTCAACCGTTGCCCCGCCCGCCGCCTCGCCCATTGCTTCCTCCCGTTGCGTCGCCCGTCTCCTCCGCCCGTCGCATCGCCTGTCGCCTCGCCCACCGCCTCCGCCCGTCCCCTCCGGTCGTCACCTCGGCTACCGCCTCCGCCCGTCCCCTTTGGTCGTCACCTCGGCTGCCGCCTCCGCCCGTCCCCTCCCGCCGCCGATTGGTTGTGGTCTTTTGGACATCAGATTATGTACTAAGTTTATTTACTAAGTGGTTTATCGAATACTTACTTTACTACCTAACTATCAATCATTATTCACGACTTGTGATTCTGCTATTTACTTCATTATTTGCGTACATGTACTTATCTATTCTATTATTCTTCACAGATGGTTCATTATATTAGTCTAACAGCCAAGAGGGAGAACTGAAGTATCAAGTAAGTTGCTACATCAATATTAAGGTATTCTCGGTTTCTCAATTCCTTATAAGAATTCATTAATTTCTTATTTTTATCTTTATTATATACGTATATACATATACATATAGATACATGTATACACATGTATGTATATACATGATTACATGTATACATGTATGTATATATATATATATATATATATATATATATATATATATATATATATATATATATACGTATCATCGTATCGGTATTTTTAGAAAAATAGCGAATCACGGTATCGCGTATCCATATCTAGGCAACATTGATCAGAAATACAGTGAGGACTGGATATAAGCCCAACAACTTCTTGGGCAAGTTGCCCTTCCAATCCTTGCTGGTGCTAACAGATTCTAGTCAATTGCTACACTCCAATTCTGTAGCAGTTACTGTAGCACCGAGAAAAGTACCGATCGATCAGCGAAACAACTTTTCCTTCGAGCTAGTAATCGATTTTTAATTCAAACTAATTTATAAATGTAAGCACAAAAAAATATATAGCTAGAGATCAATGTATGTATGGAGAATTCATAGGAATTGAAAAACCAAGAAAAATAATAATATTCGCGAATTAAAAAACCTATGAACTTTTATTCAAAAATACAAACACTGTTCATTCATCAGCCTCAGCTCGTTTCGTCAACATGCAGGCATCCGATTTTTTCTTCTTTTCACGATCGCTCAATCCAATCCATCAACATAGCCTGCAGTCAATCACGCCGGCGTTGACAAACTTTTTCATGTACAGCCGGCTGCCCTTTTATACAACCTCCTACAAATTCTATTCAATCTCTACTTAAAATCCTAATCCAACTTATCCCTTATATGAATCCTATTCAATCTCTATTTAAAATCATAATCCAACTCATGTAACCAGAGTTGAGCCTTTTTACCTCAACTAGACTTTTGACCTATTAATTTTCAAGGGACCCAAAACCCTTCTTAACACGGATTTTCTAAAATTCCAACTTTCTTAATGTGTCACGTGTCGAAACCTTCAGGACCACACCTCCCGTAGCTTCTCCACGTATCATCCACCATGTGCCGTAGCCTCCGGACCGCACCTCCGTAGCTCCAACACGTATCATCCATCTCTGATCTCCATACGTCCCAGACATAAGTTCGACCATCTCGCATGACATTCTCGACCGTCTGGACCTCAGATCTCCCCATCCTAGTCCCGATCCTCCTCGTCACCGACCATGATCGCCTCCATGCTTAACTTGCACATACAAAGACCAAAGAACATTCTTCCAGCACAAGTTCATCCTAACTTAACTAACAGTCCATATGCACACACGCAACATAACTCGCATAAGAACGATAAACAATATTATCAAATATTCATCATCATAAATTAATCGTTGTCAATTATTCATCACCAAATTAACCTAGACTTAACCATAGGGTCTAACAAAACTAATTTTAGTTCTCATACACACCAACACGACCTTCTCTTCTACAACATATCATTCATGAAATAACTGCTTGCAGCTGAAGAGTATCGCTCGTTTTATTTATCATACAAATTAAACGTCAAAGCATCTATATTGGCTCTCATTGACAAGTTTCCACTATTCTAGAGTTCATTGATGGATAGAAGATACAGCCCGATTATATTTATTTCACTTCAATCACCCATCTTGCTATGAAACAGTGCTAAGTAATTATAAGCAATCATCAAGAACTAAGTTATGCCATCTTAGTAGACAAGCAAAACTCATTCCAGTTACCCCAACTAACCCTGCTTGTCAAACAAACACCTTCTTGAATTTACCAAGTCAGCTCCTAAAAAATCTAACCTTCCACACTGAAACTAATTCCCTGTACTATTTACCAATTCAGCTCCAAAATCTAACCTGTCACACTGAAGCAAACACCATGTAGCAATTTTACCAATTCAGATCATAAAAAACTAACCTCACGCAGTGAAGCAAACATACCTTGTAGCATTTACAAATTCAGCTCCTAAAAATGTAATTATAACTTGTTAACCAACAAAACCACCAAAAACCGCACAGCACAACGGCACGGAGAAAACGCTGTAGAAGCAGCTCGTCCACACACCCAAGAACTGCCCGCAAAATCAAATCTTTTTTGAACTTTACAGAACCTGATGACTAATTACATCATAACCCACTACTAATTTTCTGCTAACCAGTAAACCAAAATACCCAAAACTAGAACCACTCCGATTCTAGACCTCTCTAAGTAACGACCACAGAGCAGAGGAACATACGCGAAAACAGAAAACAACAGCTGAAAGTAGCATCGAGTCCTTAGCAAAGCCCAATCATTCCACCAATCACAGCAAGTAGAACCAAGAAGAGTGTGTACCTTGAGGCGTGAGGAGAGGGGGTGGCCCTGGAAGCGGCGGTTGAGCTCGAGCACCATGCGTGGGTCGAACTCGACGGCGACGACGGCCTTGACGCCGGCCTCGAGGAGGCGCTTGGTGAGCTTCCCCGTGCCGGGCCCGATCTCGAGGACGGTGTCGGTGAGCTTGAGGCCGGCCTTTGCGACGATGGAGTCCACCAGCGTCGGGTTCCGCAGGATGTGCTGCCCCTTGGACTTCTCGAACGGGATCCCGCCCTGCAGCCGCGCGCCGCCCCCCGCGCCTCCGCTGTGCCGCTTCTTCTGGATCTTTCCTCCCGCCATGGTGGTGCGCTCGGGTCCCCACCGCCGACGCCGGAGGAGGAGGTGATGGTGGTGGTGGAGAGGCGGCGCTGGTCTGTTGCGCGCACGGGGAATGGAGAAAGAGAAGAAAGAGGTGGATAAGACTCCCGCCGCCGCCGCCGTAGAAGGATGAGGAGGTGGAGGAGTGGACAGGCGGCGCTGGGCGGTGGCGCGCGTGGGGAGAGGAGGGAGAGGAGGATGAAACAAAACCGAATTTTGCAAAAGAATTTGAAATTGCGTTTTGATTTTTTGCTTCCCTTGATCCTTCCACACTAATCTCAACACAATCCACCCCAATCCATGTCAGCACAAGCTTGAACGGAGGAAAATTGCGTGGCTACTGTTCACCATCCAGATTTTTCCTCCGCCGCCGATATTTGTCGCCGCCCTGGTTCTTTCTTCACCGCCAAGCCTTCCCGCGCCTTCTCGCGCTTCCTCGCCCCTACAGCTTGGTCAGCCTCCGTACCACCTTGACTCCCCCTCTCTGACAGCCTCTGGCTTGGCCAGAGCGTGTGGCAGCACCGTCGGCCACCCACCGCCACCGCTCCTACCCTCTCTCTCGTGTCTTCCTCTCACGACCGACCTGACACCACCCTGTCACCCTTGACTGCCGCACCTTCACGCCCAAGACAGTCGTGTTCACACCGCAAACCGCGAGCTCAGAAAACCGCCGCCGCTGTGGTTTTCCCTCCCCTCTCTGGCACCAAATCACCTCCCGGCCCTATAAATACACCCAAGCACTCCCAAGCCGAAGCCAACACTCCCCTGAAGCCAATCAAACACCTCGGAGCTCCCATCATCCCTTCCACTGTCGGCAATTGCAAAAAGCTCAATTTCACCTCCCCGAACTCCCACTTTCTAATTGCTTCTGCATATAGCATCCTCAAGCACCCATAAACTCTCCCGAACCACCGCCATAGCTCCCCGGCCACCCTTCTTCCCTAGCGCCGAAAGCCGCTCAATGGCCGAACCACCCCACCGTGGCCAGCGCAACCCCGGCTTCCCTGGCCCAAACCGCCACCTCCACTAGCCTCCCATACTCCCACTGATGCTCAAACACCAACCAATTCGTCCAATTAAGCCCCCATTCGCCCTTCAGTGCCCAAACCAACCGCGGAGAAGAATGGCTCGCCGCCGGCAATCGCCGACTCCTCTGACCCGGCCGACCCCCAAAATGGAATCTCCACAGCCCCACGAACCTAACCATACCCTCAAAACCCGTCGCAAGTCCCCTAGCTCCGCCGACAGCTGCCGCCATTTCCTCTGTTTTGGCGCGCGCGTTCGGCTGAATGGGGCAGATGAACAGTAACCGATCGGTACTGTTCATCCGACCTGGCGCGGTCGAGCCAAACCAACTCGCGCTAACGGGTCCGGCCAACCGAGCCGCTTGAACAGTGACCGACCCGCATGAACAGTGTCAGATTCAATCGCCCAAACCGCGGTGAATAGTTCCAGCCCGCAATCAATAGTAAACCCAACCCGTTACTGTTCATCCAAAACCTAAAATCCATATTTATACCTATTTTGACCGTTTCGAGCCCGCCAACCCATTTCTCTGGCCCATTTCACCATTTGGATCCACCTAAAAGCCCAAACCCTATTTTATTTGAGTTTTCTAGATTTTCTTTCTTCTTTTATTTTCTTTATTCCTAGCCTAGTCCTTCGGGCATGGAATTAATTTATTTTTAATTGTTTTGCGTTAGCTTCCGAAGTCGAAGGTTCGCAGGAGCAGGAGGGAGAAGCTCAAGTTCGGGCCCAGTCCACCGAAGATTACGAGCTAATCGAAATCGTAAACCCGCAAGGCAAGTCGCACATATTTTTGAACATGTTGATTCTACATTTTATAAGTTATTTATTTACTTGTATTTTCACTATGCTATTTACGCACTTTATTTTGTGTGCAATAAATGCTTAGAATGACATGATACTAGTTATGTCCTACCACCCGGGAAAGCCCAGTCTAATTTGATGGCCATATTCACCTTAACAAGACATAGTGATATTAATTATAATAATATGTAACCATGATAGTTCAGAGAATCAATAACATCTTCTGCTAGTAAAAGAGTTGGTATTTATTTGGAAAATGGTTCTAGGGTAAGCGAGGATCGCTGGATCCTATGACCTTAACCGAGGGTGAGGCAAGAATCACAAATCAGTGACAGTGTTGTGGCACTGGACAAGAATTTGTGGGAAGAAATTGCCACCGGTGAAAATATAAGGACTACGAGTAAAGAACATAGTGATCGCCCAATCACAAGCGTTGATACGTCAAACCTGGTCTAGTAGCTACTCAAATTCGATTGAACCTCTACACACACAAGGTGGAGGCAAAGTGTGAAGTCCATACGGAAGGGAGTTAAGAAGGGCCGTATGGAAGTTGGCGCCGTTATTGTTAGTTTTACTATTGATTTGATTATCAGATGTCCACACAATAGTAGGCTGAGATAAGTTAGGTTGTGGCCTGAGCTTATTGGGGAAGCCTATTAGGTGGAGGCTATATAAAGAATTGAGCAGTGAACAACCTTGTTTTCTTAACTCTTTAGCGGGAGTTAAGGAATCTAGTGAGTAAAGCAGGACAGCTTTGCAAAGTCATGACCATGTAAAGCAGTACTTCCGGTAAATGAAGCTGTGTTTAATGGGTGAATCCAACAACAAAGCATAAGTAGATTTGGAAAGGATTTGGTAATGTTGGTGGTTTGGTAATTGAACCTTGAATACCCCCTAAAGATTATGGAAAGGTATGATTTTATGTTTAAAACCTGTTTATAACTAAAACTGCATCCACAATAATAAACTTTTCCCCATCACTTGATGTACCCTGCATGTAGTTAATAGTAATCTCCGTGTGACTTGTTGAGTATGGTAGTTGTACTCATACTTGCTAAAAACATAAACAGAAACAGCAAACTTTGAGGAGGCAGATGAAGGCAAAGAAGTGGAGCTCTACAAGGTCAAGGATACGTGGAATTAGGGTCGTCTTCCGCTCAGGCGTGCATGTGGCGTTCCTTTGTTCTGTAATGTACCTAAGGGTTGTTTGTCCTACTATAAACCTTGGCTTTTATGTCTTTATATTGTAATAAAGTTGGCTTTTGTCTTAAGCATGTGTTGGCAATGTTATACACTCGATTGATGTAACTCATGACGAAACATTCCCGGCGCTTGTAGGGTTTCATAATACTCCCAGAAATGGGGGTGTTATAGAGGAGCAGGTCAGCCGGCTAGGGTTTTGGCGCTATCAAGGGATGGATTTTTTTGGTATTGCAATGCAGTGTACGTCCAACGTCAGACGCTCATCGGATAGTTCCCGACCCATCCGAATCAAAACGAATACGAATTGTGTCGGATCGAATTTTCTTCGGATAATTCTTGGATCGGAAACAAATACGGATTTTTTTGTCAGAAAAGTATACGAATACAATAGGTCTGATATCCGACAAATACGGATGCAAATATGGATTATCCGAATAATACAGAAACAGATATCCGGGATTTCAGCCCAACATTGCCCACCCCAAGCCAGCCTCTCTCATCTCCCTTGCCACCAGCCCACTAGCCTAACCAAGCCATAAGCCTCCATTACCATTATGCAATAGGTTCTCTAGTCATATTAAATTACAAACACCACTAGCAAATATTTATGTTTATTAAAAAAATAAATTTAGTATTGTCAGTAGATTAAAATTTGTACTGATTAAATTGATGTACTCACGTTTAAATCACTTTGATGCAAATTTAAATACTTAATTAATTTATTAGTCACATGTAAATGGTAGAAATCCATTAAGAATAATTTAGGACTTTAGAAAAAATTAACTGCCATTTGGAGATTTAAAATTTGTACAATGGTATGACTATTGTGGATAAAAATACTTATACTTGTTTAGATTGCATAAATGTTTTGACAAGATAAACTATACTTGACTGTCATGAGTACCTTGCGGACCAGGTGGAAGAAGTGGGCAGCGAGGAGGATGAGGATGAGGAAACAGACAGTTCTGGAGAGGACGATGATGGCGAAGCTGCAATTAGAGGGGTGGTAGGTGGTGTTGTGACCACCGACGGTGCGTACATGTCCCAAGAATGCTGCAGCAAATCGCAGAATCAAACTCAGGCATGTACATTAACAGGCAGGAGAGGGTTCATCCTACGGAGGGCCCGAACTGTTTTATTCTTGACAGAGTGTTCTGGGCCTTCCATCAGGCGATACAAGGATTCAAGTCGTGTCGTCGAGTGCTAACGATAGACGAGATGTTTATATCCGGCAAGTACAAGGGTACTATCCTCACCGCAGTTGCAGCTGACGCAAATGACTAGTTACTCCCAGTGACATTTGCAATTGTGGAGAATGAGAATAAGGATAGCTGGCTTTGGTTCCTTGCCAATGTGAAGCAGGCCATAGTGCAAGGTCGTCCCGAAGTGTGTATCATCTCGGACCGCAATGCAGGCTTGCTGTCTGCGTTGTGAACGATGTAGAATGGGACGCAGCCCCCCTTCGAGTGGAATGATATGAAGAACCATTGGTGCATGAGGCATCTTGCAGCGAACTTCCACAGAAGGTTCCGTAGCAAGGACCTAATGAAGATGTTCAAGAAGCTATGTGTGCAGAACCAGAAGCGGAAGTTCGACACCTTGTGGAGGCAGCTCGATCAGGAGGCTAGCAAACATGTCCAGATAGAAGCTGGGGCCGTGGAGGGAGGCTCTACAAGAGTTGGGGTGTTCACACAATGGGTTCAGTTAAATGCACCTGACTTGAAGATGTGGTCTTTGTTACACGACACCGGTGGGGCGAGGTATGAGATCATGACAATCAACATGTCGGAGGTTTATAACGGAGTCTTGAAGGGCATGATTGATGAGAAAGCATCTTGCACCTGCAATGTAACATCCTGTAAAGTTAAATTTTGGATTATAAATTTTCCTTGCAATAATTGCTGTTATTTTGATTTGAAATTGATTCTCTTTAAAACATTTCTTAATTAAAGAATTGAGAATTCCAATAGGCAAAAAAGGGATGAAATAATAGAACAAAAAATATTAAAAGGAGAATCTGAAAAGATGATCCAGTGCCAAAAAAAATATAGTTGATCCTAAATAATGGACCATATATCGGGTTAAATCTTTACAAAAGAATGAGAGAGAAATAAAATAGAAAGGTATATATATGTAAAAGTAAATATTTGCATATGAGAAAAGGGTTTTAATGAAGAAATAGATGCAAATAAATTCCCCTAAAAGTAGGATTAAAATATATATATATATATATATATATATATATATATATATATATATATATATGTAAATGCATATGAAAAGAAAGAAATTAATTAAAACCAGAAAAGAAAAAAATATTTTTTGGGTCACCGGCTGCCCAAATTAACTGCCCACCTGTTGACTCGCCCCCCCCTGCTCTGTTCTTCTCTCCCTCCTCCCCTCGCTCGGCGCTTTAGGACAGACCGCGCCCGCCTGCTCGCCCCTTTCCGTGGCCCACCCGTGCGGGCGTTCGGACTGTTGAGACACCCCGCCTTCGGACCATCGGGCAACGCCGCCTCCGACCGCGCCTCTTTTCCCGCGCGCCCGCACTCCCTCTCTGCTGCGCCCAGCAACTCTCCTCCGCGTGGCGCCCATGCACTGCCTCCGCCCACGGTTTCTCCCCAACCCGGCCACGAGCGCGCCAGCTCGGCCTGCCACGCCCTTCCCCCTACGCCTGCTCCGCCGCTTGCCGAAAAGACGGCTCGGGGGAGGCACTCGATGCCAGCCCCTCTCGCGCGCCCTTAAAGTCTCCCGAGTGCGCCAGCTTCTCCCCCACACTCTCCACCAGCTCCCACCGTGCCCAATTAGGCCCCTCGCCTCTAGCTCGCCGCCGCGCTTCTTCCCAAGTCCGCCACTGGCTCCTCGGCGGACCCCGCAGCTAGAGCCCACCTCACTCCCACGCCACCCCGAGTACCGTGAAGTGATCCCACCTCGCCCGAGCTCCTCCCGGCCAGACCACGGCCGAGCACCACCCGAGCTCGCCGCCACCGCCATCGGCTTCCCCGTGTCCCCGGCATTCCGCTTTGCCCTCCCGGCACCTTCCGGCGCCGCCGACCGCACCACCGCTGCTCCCCGGTCTCGGCCACCTCTGCCGGTAGCCTCCGTTGCCACCTCAAAGGATATAGCATCCTTAAGGGGTAGGCAAAGCCTCCCGCCCACTTGGTTACCAGTAGATTCTCTTCCCCTTGGCTCCCGTGGCGTTCGAGCCCCGGCTCCGCTACCGGGTTGAGCCATTTTTTTATTTTCGGGATCGACAGTGGGCCCTTTGTCGATCGGCTGGGTCGTGGGCCTTCGACATGTGGGCCCCGCCCGTCAGCGAGCGCAGAGGACCCAGATCTGCCGACAAGCGGCCCCACCCGTCGAGAGCTCGGGGCGTCGAGACACTGCCATGTGGGTCCCACCTGTCAGTAATTAATAGTTTTTGGAATTTATTTAAACTGAGGACTTTGAAATGTCATAACTTCTTCATGTTAACTCCAATTTAGTGAGACAAATTTCTAAATTCGTCTAAATTCAAGATCTATCCAATGGAACTAAAATCATAATTTTTAGAGTTCATTTGAAATTCTGGTGTTATTTGGTTTGATTCTTGCTTTTCTTTTTATGCAAATTTTCGCGCCCGGTTAAAATAGCATACGAGGCACAAGAAGAGGAAGCAGAAGCAGCAGCAGACCCCAACTTCCAACCCACAGAACCACTTGACCAAGGCGAGTTACCACTTTGACCATATTGAACCCAGATTTATGCAAATTATTTCTTTTTAAATTATCCATGTGCATGCTTTATTTTATGAAGTATATCATGTTCAGATTTTCAGAATATAGTTATACATCTGATATTATGCTTGCTAATATTACCCGTTGAGACATGTTGTTATACGTGAACCTTGTCGCCGTAGTAAAACTAGTATAAAGTAGATTTTCCCAAATAGAGTATAACATAGCGACTTTCTTAGTCCTGCTAGTTAAACGGGGACACTCAGTTGTCCCGAAAACTCTCGCATGCAATATGGAAAATGATTTGGGCAGTCATGGTGGGAATGACTGATGAAAAGTTTGGAACTGTTATTTTATGTCCCAAAAATCTCCAAACTTGCTTAGTATCTGGGTGGATGATATGGGGGCTGGAATGTGGTGCGGTGGGAGCACAAAAATTATGGGATGTGGTAGAACAACCAGATAACACTAAGGACTGAATCTTGTCATGTTAGCCCGTGTAAAATAGTACAACCACATGTCTATAAAATACAACTTGGCTAAGTAGCGGTATCGAAACTCCCCGACTCATCTCACCGGTAGTGGATAGACGTGGATATGCAAGGGCAAAGGAGGCCTAAAGGGACACCAAGGGGAGGGTGACGTTCACCAGTCGTACTAGCATTGGGGGGAGGGGAGCCCGCATAATGCTAGTAGCCGTGGTGGACATCCCGTGCAACATATGGGACCCACCGCAAGTGGGAACAGCCCATAGGGTGAGATGACTAGAGGAACTAGATATCCTGAACAGTCATGTGATAATCTATTTGACCAACTGACCATGGAATCAGGTGGGGCAATAGGTGCATTATCGCTTGTGGTGAAAGTGTACAAACTCTGTAGAGTCAAAACTATTCGAATAGCCGTGCCCACGGTCATGGGCAGACATGGGATACTTAACTAGATATAGTTCTGTTTCAAAATGGTTTGTGAAGGGAATGGGAGAATAGAGGGCGATGGACTGCCCTAGTTTGGAATTGGCCTGGGTTTTGTCCCAGTGGTAAGTTAAGTGGCTATATCACTGAAAGATGCAATATGATGCAGATGCCATGTAATGGTGGATGGTATCTGTATCGCTATTACAGAGGTTGTACTTCACCTTACTTTTATTAAAAAGCTGCTAGATCATAGGGATTTTTAATTATGTTATTCACATGCAATTTTTGGCAAACAACCAAACCCCAGCCTTCCCTTGATCTAGCCTAGCATATAAATTACTGATTCGTGTGGTAACTTGTCGAGCACGGTGGATAGTGTGCTCACACTGCAATATCAAAACAGAGCAGAACTCGTGGTCACTATGAGCATGAAGATGTCCCGGTCAAGGAGGAAGGAAACGACGGCGATAATTAGGGCGTCGCTTGTGTTTCTTTGGGGCTCAGACAAGTTAGACTTTAGGTTGTGTGTGCACGTATATAATCTAAGTCTAGATAATATACACTACACACATATTCCTCCAGTCGCTTGCCTGTGGCGTTGGCTTACTTTTGTTCCGCTGTGATACTTTGATGACTGATAACATTTGGCCTTATGGCCCCTTTTGTAAACTAATGCCCGACGTGGCGTATCTCCAACTTTGGATTGTAATATTTGATGTATGCGATGTATGTATGATTCAGCAATGTACTGTGTGCACTAACTACTGATCCAGGGATTAGTGCAATAATCACAGAGGATTTCGGATTGAAGAATCCGGGTCCGACATGCAACAAGCTCCAGGTTCTGCACAAGCCATGCTCCCATGTGTATGCAGCCTGCGCGGTATGGCAGCAAACGTCGTCGCAGTACATCTCAAAGTACTACGACATGCAGCACTTGTATGCAACCTGAAGTGCAGAGTTCCATTCCTACGGGTACATGCACTACAGGGAATTATGGCCAGGGGAGTTAAAGTGGGTGCCCAACAATGCACTGAAGCATGTCGGTCGTGGCAGATGACAAAGCCGTCGCATCCGCAATGACATGGATGACAGCCAGCATGGAGATCGCGTTCGGCGCCCGAAGTGTAGGCTATGTAAGACGATCGGGCACTCCCTCAGCTAGTGCCCAAACAAGTCGACATCAAGCAACGCTCCGTAGTATCAAGTACAATATTTTGATGTACTCCTTGTTGGTTCCATGTGTTCTGTGCATTGCGATGCACTCCTGCCATGTGTTGCGAGGTCCCTTCCATTATTGAGGAGATGTACGCTGCATTGTTGGTTCTATGTCTGTATGTCACGCACATTAGCTTGCAACATACACCTAGCGGAGTCCTTGGCGGATGGTTGGCCTGGTGAGGTGCCACAGTATAGCTGGGGACCAGCAGTTCTTAGCGCCACATACCGAGGCTTGTGTGATGCCTCGCAGCGTACTGCGGCCAGCGAGCCGGTGCTAGCCGTATGCTACATTCTCCTTCAGTTGTGGTCGTGTGAACACTTCTCCGTTGGCAGGCCTTATTTTGGTTCTACTGTGCACCCTTACGAGTTCACCCCGCATTTCTACGGCCTTGCTGATGGCGATGACCCTGTTGATGGGCCCACCATGGGTACGCGTTGGATACATGGTCAGTTGCGGTGGGCCAAGGAGAGACCGAGACGTGTGTATCCGGAGTTCCACAACATGTTCGAGACTCTACACGAGGCAGAGATAGTCTGGTGGCCATGGACTCCACCGTTCATTATGGACATGGCTCCGCATGGATTATCATCTCAGTGCGGGCAGGATCACATGTACTGGTTGACGACCTACCACTTGGTGTTCTCGCACTGCGTCGAGCCATACAACCCACAATGAGTCATGAGGCAGTTGGGCATGTACCAGGTTGTCCCACCCCTGCCAGGACGCCCTCTTGCACCCACCACCCACCGGTATGTTATTTCACGGTAACTTTAATTAATGCATTACTTTGTGCCACTACTAATTGTGCGATGTCTCAATTAACTTGCAGGCAATCGAGGAGAGACCGAGCGAACGAAGACTGGAGAGGCGTACAGCGGGCGTGGACAGACATGTGGCGTGACCATGCGGACACGATGGTTGTGGAGGAGACACGGCCGTACGACCTCGACACGTATAGTACATACCTCGAGTGGTACGTGCTACGCACCCGCAATAGGCTTACTGGGGCGCTGCCACAACGTCCAGTTGAGGTCACACACGAGGCCGCTATAGAGGCAGGTCCAGACCGCCATCGAGCGTCACGGGACGACGAGACGGTAAGAGATTAGTACATAATTATCCTGTGCAAGATTATGTTCTAACTCGTTATGTGATTCACTGCAGTTCGACCGGTTGCATCGTATCCATGACGAGGTTGCTCAGGCTCTCCACCGTGGGAGGGCAAATTCGACTGATCGCCTGCTCACATCGATGCGCAATATCTATGATGAGGCTAGGTCTGCCATACGGACCATCAGTTGTGGTCACCACAGGGATGACGCTGTAGCAAGACGCGGTCACGGACCACATCGACCACCACCACCCCCTCCGCGCCGCCGTCAGTAGCACCATCAGCACGTCCATCGTCAAATGGCAAAAGAGGTCAGCTTCGCGCAGTGACATGACAAAATGGGACAGCTTTGCTCAGTGAGATGACAAAATATGCCAGCTTTGCGCAGTGACCTAACAAAATGGGGTAGCTTTGCTTAGTGAGATGATAAAAGATGCCAGCTTTGCTCAGTGAGATGACAAAAGATGCCAACTTTGCACAGTGACTTGACAAAAGAGGCTAACTTTGCTCAGTGAGATGACAAAAGATGCCAGCTTTGCACAGTAACATGACAAAACGGGGTGATGATGCGGATCCACCTAGCAAGCTAGCTGAACCCCGTTGCTTTGGCCCTGATCTTTCACGATACGCCTTGTTGGATGCTCTCTCCAAGATAAGCCTTCTCCCACGCACACCACAGCACGTGAACGAAGGGTAGAGAAACCGAAGTTTCAGTGAGAAGAATCCAACACCACAATTGGATTCAACACACCGAGAACAATTCCTCGATGGAAATCTCAAGAACACACCAACAATGGCCACCAAACCATGGAGATTTTCTGATTTCTATTTCTCAAATCATAGCCTGAGTTACAATGGGGCTAAGGCCCTGGCCTTATATTAGTGCATAATGCACGGCATTGATTACAACTCACGCACTACTTAGCCTAAGGCCGAAACAAACTCCAATACGAACTAAAAAGGAAATACCTAAACTGCTAACTCTGGTTTCTCTCTCAATTTGCGACTTGACCGTGAGGATTCCGTGGCTGGCACCTCATCCATTGTGTGGGGCTTCAAAATAGCTTTCCAACAAGTCCAAGAACGCCCAAATCGGACTCCGTTTGTGAAAGTTATGGACGTTTTAGTATCGGTCTGGCAGCTGTCCCAATCCGAGTCCGAATCGGTTTCAAATCTTTATATGTTTTGTTTTCTTGTTCAAGAGTCTTCCAAATCCGTTTGGAACCTGAAAAAGAGTCCTTCTCCACCTTTAAAAAGTCATGGTGTGGTCGGATTTTATTTTTATTTGCATTGCAATACTCGAACTCTTTATGTTTGGCAAGTCTCGCGCGTCTCTCCAGATAGCTCGTGCAGCATCCAATGAAATTGCCATAACTTTGTGTAGGAAGCTCCAAATCAAGTGCCGTTTAATTCGTTGGCAAATAGACTTCATTATCTTTCCAAATATGTCTCTTATGCATAGGAAAAATTGCTCCCTTGCCCCAAAGTTTAATGGCGTTTGCTCAAATGCTGCATGATGTCTCACTGACATGCGGGTCCAGGGCCCACATGTCAGTGAGACATCATGGGGTATTTGAGCAAACGCCATTAAACTTTGGGGCACATGAGCAAATCCCCCTTGTGCATATTAGAAACCTCAGAATTGGTATTCAAAACTTCTTGAACATTGTGCACAGAACTGCAAGTACTAACCAAAGTTGTAGTGCTACTTGGTGCCACATCATCCTCCCCTCCTTGAAGCAAAGCCGTCCTCGGCTTTGGGGTAATCTTGTGTAACATCCCAAAAATTTAAATTTGAAAATATGAGGCTTTTGAATTATTTTTGCCGTATATTCTATTTGAATTTGGATTTTCATAGTGTTTCTTAAAACTTTGGTTGAGATTCTGATAATTAAAGAAATTCATGAAAAACAAAACAAACATTTGTAATGCTATAAAAGAAAATATGCAAATAGTAGGAAAACTAAAATTTTAAATACGAATCTGAAAAGATGATCCAGCATGAGGAGGGAGAAACCTGAGTTAAAATATAGAATCTCATTTTGGAAGTAATAGCATAAATACCATACAAAAATCCAAAGTTGGGCATTCAAAAGTTTGTATGAACAATTCACTACGAAATTTAATTGAAGGTAGAGGACTATTATATTTTACAAATAAACCAAGACTTGAATTAAAATTGAAATAAATATTTTAAATAGAAATTCAAATTCAAATTCCAAAATTTCCAAAGCTTTCCATTCTTTTTCCATTTTTCTCCTCACTTCCATGTGGGCCCCATCTCTTTCTTCTCTCCTTCTCTCTCCCTCTCTTTCTCCTCTCGCTGCCGAGTGGCCCAGTGCCTCCTCTCTTTTTCCTTTCTTCTCTTTCTTCCTTTTCTTCTCTGCCCCGTGCGCCCGCGCCACCTTCTCTGTTGCGCTCAGCTCCTCACCTCCCCGTGGCGCTCATGCACCCGACAGCCGAGCTTCCCATCGAGCCCTCTATCATCATCGCCTGCGCCCTGTGCATTGCGCCAGCGTCTTGTCACCTCGCTCGGGCCACGCCCATGAGCCGCCCACCGTTTCTTGTCGCCACCGCGCGCCGATTCCCCACTGCCGCTCGCCATTATCTTCTCCATCCACCGCGAAGAAAATGCCTTAGCTTCTTCCCTCGCATCCGGCACCATACAATTGCTCCCCGTGCGCGCCATTCCCTTTTCCCTTCCCTCCTTTTCCGCCCGTGCGCAGACCACCGTCGCCATTCCCACCGCCGCCTCACCCCGCCCACCACGGGTGATACCCCATCGGTCCGACCGCGTCATGGTGCGCCCCAATCGGCCTTCTTCCTCCTCCCTCAGGTAATTGAACTCCGGCGTCCCCGGCTCGCCGCACGGCCGTCTTCCCCATAGCCGGCCGTCGCCGCCATTTCCGCCGCCAACTCCTCCCCGGGCGACCACTTCTCAATTCCGCGCGGAGAGAGCAACCCCTCGGCGCCCCGAAGCTTTTCCCACTCCTGGCCAAGCTCCCCATGGCCTGAGCTCCTCCCTCCACGGCGACCTCCCCGCGCCGCCCATGGCCATCGCCGCCGGCCCTCTCCGGCACCTCTCCGGCTCCAAGGGCCGCTCAGTAAGCATACATCCGCCTCTCTCCCGCTCGTGCGCGCGCTGTCTTTCCCCTTCTCCTTCCCGGCCGCCGGCGCCCCCTCCTCACCTCGCCGTCGGCCGCTTTGAATCGCCGCCCGAGCCGCCTCGCCTCTTCCCGACTTACACCCCCGCCCCCCTGACCTACACGCCTTCCCAGTAATCCGTTTTGGCGATTCCCCAACCCCCTCCGGCTGCCGCTCGCCGTCGGCAGGGTTTTGCGCCGCGGCTTTCCTCGCTCGCCTTTTGATCGCTCGGCTCATGATAATTGTAGACATCCCTCAGTCAGCCCAGGCTTCGGTCCTTTTGGCTAACAACGCTAGCGTTGAGATTTGCATGCCCACCGGCTTGAGTTCGAATCCGGCCGGCAACATTTTTATCCCCATTTTTTTTTCTTCTTTCTTTTGTAGCTCGTTTTAAACAATAAAAATCAAGGAAAATTTGAGAACAATTTAGGGAAGCTAGTAAAATTTATTAGGACAGAAATGAGCTTATTAAATGTTAAATCATAAATCAATTATCATGTGTTAGTGACTAATATACCTTGAATAATTATTTGAAGGCTAACTATTAATTAAAAAAAAGCAATAATAAAGAAAAGTATTTTGGTTAAAATGTACAAATTTAATGATGATTACTCTCAACTATAAATAACTATGCCCTAACATCTATCATGCCACCATTAGATGAATCTCAGTGGTAGATTTAATTAAAGTAGCATTATTAAAAGATGACCCTGTATGATAAACTTGCCTAGGTAAATAGATTTATATTAGAAATGAAGTTAAGCCTAATAATAACCGAAGTATAGATGATATAATGATGGTGTCATTAATTAAATCTTAACATTAGATTTAATAATGTTGAACATAAACATATATATAACAAGCCAGGACCTATATAAGTAAATCCTAATTCAAATTAAAACTGTGCCTAGTGATAACTAAGAATACATAAAATATCACGGCACAAAATGTTGTAGACCCGGACTCTAGGATAAATTCGGTAAGCTGAAATTCGTATACATCGTGTAGATAGTATATGCCCTGAATATTAGTGCTCGATAAAATAATACCTGTCTAGACTTATGCATGAACTCATAGGTCTAACCTACCTCATGGAACTTCCTTGATAAATGCAAAAATAATAAAGAAGGTTAGTAATAAAAATAGCGAGTCATCATATTCTAACACCAACCTTGCCTCCAATCACACATTAACCCATAATAAAACCAAATTGAATTTATTCGGATTTATTTGGATCTTTTGAGTTATTTGCTTTTATTCGTGCTCAGTCATCTAGCGCGTAATTAGAAAATTGGAAGTCGTGAAGATTCAGTGGATCAAGCGAGGTCAAGCTCGAAGTGAAGATAAAGACCAGAAGCTCAGGACCTTCGAATGAGAAAGCGTTGAGTGAGCTCAAGACCGCGGTAAACCGCGTCAGGCGAGTCAATACTTTGATCATGTTGAACCTACATTTTATGCAAATCACTTTTGTTTAAATTATCAAATTGCATGCTGTTATTTTATGTACAAATGCATGCTTAATTCAAGATTCTAGTTATATGCCCATTGTTTGTCTTGATTAATATTACACCCCCTTGTTGAATATTTGAATATATGAACCTTGTCGCCCTAGCGAAATTATGATAGTAACCTTTTGAAAATAAGTCCGTAATTTATACGCCATGCGTAGTGTTGCATATGTGTTCATGGGCGTGAAAACGCCCAAGCATCACTTTTAATCATGAGAAAAGTTGGTTGGGCAATCATGGTGGTAATGACTGGTATATGTTCGATATGATTATTTTGTGATCCCAAAACCCTACTTGCTTGAATATCTGGGCGGATGGTTCGATGGTGTGTGTGAAGTGGTGCGGTGGAAGCACAATGTGGGTTGTGGTAGAACCGCCCAGATACCGCTACGGACTGAATCTTGTCATGATCTCCCACGTAAAACAGTGCAACCACAAGTTTGTAAAGTACAACTTGGCTAAGTAGTTGTATCGAAACTCCTGGACTCATCTCACTGGTAGTGGATTGAAGTGGATAAGCAAGGGCAAGGGGAGGCCTAAAGGGACACCAAGGGAGGTGAAGTTTTCCAATTGCTTTAAGCGTTATGGGAAGGGGAGCCCACTGCGTTAGTAACGTGGAGAACATCCTGCATAGATGGGACCCACCGCAAGTGGGAGAAGCCCATAAGGTGAGATGACAAAAGGAACTAGATACTCTGAACAGTCACTGTGATGGTCTGCTCAACCACATGACTAAGGAATCGTGTGGGGCAAAGAGTTGATTGTCTCTTGTGGTGAAAGTGTACAAACTCTGCAGAGTCAAAACTATTCGAATAGCCGTGCCCACGGTCATGGGCGGACATGGGAAACTTAACCAGATATAGTTCTGTTTCAAAATGATTTGTGGGTGGGAAAGGAAAGTGAAGGGCGGCAAGGCCTCGGTTTGTGTTGTCTGGGTGTCGTCCCGGTGATAGGTTAAGCGGCTATAACGAAGGATTAAGCATATGGTGCAGATGCCATGTAGCGGTGGATGGAATCTGAATCGCTACTGTTATTGCATTCTCATATACAATATATTTTGTTTAAACTGCTAAGTCTCAGGAGGTTTCTAGGTATTATATTTCAAAAGCTAAACGACGATAAAGCTTCTTCTTTTACAAAGTAAAATGACAGGAAGAATAAATAGAGTCGTAGGAAAAGAGGATGACTGTTGTGGTAAATACATAACGATGATTGGTGGATTCATGTCGATTATAAAAAGAGAATATTAGAAAGGGGTTTAGGAGAAATAAATCGGTGGAGTCTATATGAATGGATGGGTTAGAAAGACGATTTAAATGATTGTTGGAAGATTAGAGAGTGCAAAAGAAATTGTTGGATTGCGACATTAATATAAATTCTTGAGAGATATTAGTAATAATGTGATTGATAAGATTTGATTAAAATACTGGAAGGATGAATTGAATTTTTGGGTATATCGGAGGAATAATAATAATTACCGGAGTATAATCTGGATCAAGGATTTTGGAGAATTAGAAGAGTGTAAAGGTAATTGTCGGATTTAATGGGATTAACAGGAATTGATCTAGATAGATGATTTGAATTTGAGGAAATTGGAGATATGATAATTGAAGCATAAACTAGATTAATGATATTCTTGGTGCAGAAGTATTGATGAATTAGTTAGAGTTAAATAATGAAAATAAGGATGATTATGGAAAAAACAATTTATGGTTCTGTATCATTAGCAGAAAGGATTGATTTGTCAGAAAGTTCTGATATGAATGATGTCGGTGGATTAAAAAGGTAATCCTATTAGGGAATCATTGGAATTCAGAGGTAGGGAGTTGGTGAATATTGATTACAAGATTGGACTAGTATGAATTCGGAATACGTGAAGACATTGGTGGATTCAAAAGGAATGTATATATATAAAGGGTTTGATCGGTGGATTAGCTAATTGATATCACTCATTGTTTGGAGTCTTAGACGACATTTGGTAAGAAAATTGTGTCCTTGGGGAATTAAGTCGATTATGGCATTTGGGGGAGTGAGTCAATTTGGCAATCGCCGTGGGAAGTTTTAGGTAGCAGTAATAACACTATGGTTTAATAATAACAATGCTACCAAAAGCAATTTCTGGCAAACAAAATAACCCGAGCCTTTCCTTTGATAAGCCATGCATACTATATATTTGCATTCTCTGTATTGGCTCGCGGAGCACGGTGGTTAGTGTGCTCACACTCGCTCTCATGACAAATTCAGAATCAGGAAATCAGATCACTACGCATAAGCAATACTTTTGGGTCTTGATGGCTAAGAAGATGAAGACGTCAAGGGCTAGGTCGCGAACCTCCAGTTGGCTGCCGGTGGGCATGTCCTGAAGGTCCCACCTGTGCTTCGTTCTTCCGCCGCAATTTTTCGATTTCGCCTAATCGCCCATGAGTAAGTTTACTATTTTATTTATGCTTCCGCATGGTATGTATTTGATATTCATTTTCTGTAACTGTGAGCACTATCTACTGATCCAGGGAATAGTGCATTAAATCACAGGGGATTCCAGATGGTAAAATCTGGGGCCCTACATCTTGGGAGCTTGCTTCTTCTTGGCTGTAATTTCTTCATCAACATGAATAGCACTCTCCAATTTTGGTTTCAACACATGCTTCTTTCCCCCATGTACAAAAGTGTATGTGTTGGACCGGCCCTCATGCATAGCATTACGATCATATTGCCATGGTCTTCCCAACAATAACCCACATGCATCCATTGGAACTACGTCGCAATCCACCATGTCAACATAGTCACCAACAACAAATGGAATACGAACCTTGTGAGTTATCTTTAGTCTTCCGGAGTTGTGTAGCCACTCCACATGATGTGGTTGAGGATGCCTCTACGTGGACAGCCCTAAAGCATACACCAAATCTTTGCTAATCACATTGGTATAACTTCCACCATCTATGATCAACTTGCATGCTTTATCTTTGATCTTGCACTCCGCTTGGAAAACACTCCACCGCTGTCCTTTGGTTTCGCTTTACTTTGCACCTTTCGGACCAAAAGATTAACACCATTCAATTCTGGATCACAATAGACAACATCCTCGTTGGAATCATTGGATTTTTTCACTTTCAGAATCACTACTAGAACTTGTTGAAGCATAGCCATCTTTGGTGAGAAGCACTCTTCGTTGATTTGGGCAATCACGCATTATATGACCCCTTCCCTTGCACTTGAAACACTCAATTTCTCTAGCACAAGCATTAGAAGGCAAACTAGAATCAGTTTTAGTTGCTTCTTTACCTCTTGCTTGCCTCCTTTGAAAGAGCACCATTTGAACGACTTGATGCCGCCACCGTGGAGTGTGAACCCACATCATCGCCTTGCTGTAATGAACGCCTCCATGACTTTGTTTGAGTGTTAGCATGTCCACCCTTGGTTTGTTTGCGCTTCAATTGTTGTTCAGCGCGTTCAGCTTGATGCACCAAATCTTGAATGTTGTAGTAATGGACCATCTCCACCCTATCTTGCACATCCTCATTCAACCCATTAAAGAAACGTGCCATAGTAGCCTCATCATGCTCCTCTCGTCCTGCACGGATCATCAACATCTCCATCTCTTTGTAATATTCATCAACACTAGAATTACCTTGACGTAGTTGTTGTAGCCGGTTGTACAAGGTCCTCGTAGTGTGTCTGGGACAAACGTCGCCTCAAAATATTTTTCAGTTGTGTCCAAGTATCTGGACGAGCTCCTACGCGACACAATTGGTTCCACCAAACAAGAGCATATCCAGTGAACTCAATTGTTGCCCACACTACACCGCGCTTCCTTCACCCCACCGGATGGACAAAAAAAAACCAGAAGAAGCAATGGGATAAGATGGTGAAGGAATGGGAGGCGACCCATGACCTAGCACGATCAGCTGCCGTCAGCGACGAGAAAATAAGGGCTATTGCGGCCCGAGTAGAACAAGCCCAGCGTGCTCAGCTCCCCGCAATGAGCGGCCGCGTAGCAACAACCGAACGGCCCCACCGAGCGTTCGCCGCAACTCTCTCCTGAGGGGGAGACACCTCCCCTTTGTTGGTGTGGGGATACGTGCAAGTTCTTCAAGTCTAAGTACCACATCAGCCTAGGTATGCGTTACTGGGGTTGCGCAAACTACTTCAGTGACTACACCGACCGCCGTTTTAACACCGCAACCTATCGACAGCCAGTAACGATGACATGCACTATTTTCCCCTACGTTTTCTCCTTCACAGCACGCACTAACAATCTCTCCCCTGTATTTACAGTCTCTGGAGCCCCTATGTGGCTACCGCAAATGGATCGATCTTGAGATCCACCTCTGGACCAATGGACCCTCGACTTGAGGAGTGGAATGTCACACGGGAGAAGGAGTTGCTTTGGAGGAGCGCCGCAAGAACGAGCACACACTGCGTATACAACGCGAGATGCAAGCTCATCTCGAAGCGTGCACGCGTAGGGAGCAGGAGGCTCGCGAGAGGGAGCGCGAGAGAAATAGGGAAATGGCGACTAAGGCAAAAGAGGTCGCGGAGGGGTTCAACACCGAGTGGGCAAGGAAGGGAAAGTGGCCCCGGTCCACACAGTAGGTCGTACGAGCAGTTGGGTAGGTTAGTCGTATATCATGCAATATGTTATGCATGTAATAAAAATGTACGCGGCATGTTACTCCCAACTGTATTATGAAGTTTGTTTCTATTCAGATAAGCTTATTATCTCGTCTTTCGTATTCAATGATTCAGATAGCATAAAATCTCCTCATCTTTTTGCATTTATTTTTCTCACTTGTTAAATATCACTTTCCTTCCTTTCGTCCAATTGTAACTATCACAGTTATCCTCAAAAAAATTTTCATTAAATTTCCTACAATAAAACAACATAACATGATCAAAAAATGTTATTATCAGTTCAACATATTTTTCACGGTCAGTAATGTACGAAAATCACAAATACATCAATCATTACTTCACACAAATTTCGTTCGTACTCTACCAAACAAAATTTTTAATTTTCAAAAATGCAAACAAAATTACACAAGCTGTAAACTGGACTCTACATCAAATTCATATTTTTTTAAACACCATTTCATATATCCAATATTATTTTTATGCTAAATAACTTCACAATACATATAAATTCTTATACCTTAAATACACAGACCAAACCGTAAAATTTTTTTTTTGCCGTGACCAGTTAAACGTGCGGTCGGGAGGGCGGTCGTGCGGCCGGGCGGTGCACAGTGGAGTCGTGTGGTGCCAGACCGCACGACCGGTGTGCACAGTAGAGTCATGCGGTGCCACATGTCGGCACGGCACAATCCCGCGGTCGGAAAGAAGGCTAGATGTGGAATTTTTTTGCTTCGGAGGTCAGATTTGGAATATTTAGTTGCCACAGTGTTAAATGTGTCCAAAATTCACTAAGGGGAGGAGTGTGAAAGCCTCCAAAGACAACGCCTTTACTCGTCGAAGGGAGGAGCCGACGATTTCAATAGTCCCTACGGAGAAGGGAGAGAGGATCAGAGGAGGCTCTTGATCCGCACACGGCACACCAACTGACGCCTGATGAGAGTGCGAAAGCCTCAAGACAAACGTCTTCTCATACGAGGGGAGGACCTGGCGATTTCAATGTTTTCTAGGGGGGAAGGGAGAGAGGAGGCTTGCGACATGGCCCGCGCAACGAAACGTCCAAGTTGGCTCGCCTGGGCCGGCAAGGATATTCTTGCGAACCCGAGCAAGAATTTACAAGGAAACCAAACGTCCCCATGTCTAATGTTGTACAGCAATTTAGCTAGGCTAGATGCATCCAGCGCGATTGGTCGACAAGGATTTGAAAATTGTTCCAGTTTCTAACTTATTGGAGCACGAGATATCCAAAGAACCAAATATTAAAAAATACATAATTTCATGAATAACTTGTGCCACATGAGTCAAACTAAATTCTCACAGGCGCACGAAATTGGCTTTAATTAGTTTAATTTACAGTCTTCCTAAACCAAGTGAAAATACGATAGCTTCATTCCAACATCCTGTATGAAAGTACAGGATAATTTCATTTCCTTATGGTCGAAATAGTACGGTACAATAAACAGTTAAAACAGCAATGCTTCTAGTCGTTCATGATTAATTTCATGTTCGTGTATCAACATTTTCTGGAACCTTTTGTTAAAGTGCAATATGATGAAAGCCACACATTAATCAGCACAGCTTCATCGAAGCTATACGGGTAGCAAGCTCCATGGCCTCCTTCAGTTGTGAAGCATCACTTCCCTGCATTGCAGAATTGACAGAATTTAGGTAATCGTCAGACTTCCACCACTGAAACTTTATTAAATATTAAAGAATGGCGTGCATGCTCACCTGGCCCTGGGCAATGCCATTCTTGCCACCGCCACCTCTCCCCTTGAGTGGTGCAATTGAAGGTGTAAGCCAATCCAATACTGTGAAGCCACTGGGTGCATTGGGAGGCACACCAGCGTAGATAATAGCTTTATTTGATGCCTCATCTGTGCTGAATAGCATTATTGGCAATTCCTGGACATTATAACCCATAAGTTCACCACATCCGAGATTTGACAAAAGGAATACAAAAGCTTAGAAATTAATGCTAAAATAAACGTTTGGAGTAACTAGCACTTTTTCCCCCTCAAAATGAGGCTAATCTTCTGAATATCACCAACAACTCGTGGTCTATGGGCATCACCCCTCCACCTTAACTGTGTCTAAAACCTTGAAACATCAGATTTTGGCTTGAGGTGGATGAGATGAGAGAGAAGGAAAACATATTTTGCATGAGAAACGGTTTATCCCACAAACCAAGGAGCAATACGTAGGCAAAAAAATGCATTTGGGCCGAGAGTGTCACCACCATGCGTTTTGATGTGGTGTGTGGGCCAGTGTTTTGGGGCCACTAGATACAATAGGATGGAGATGTTGTATGTATAGTTAGATGACATGGATATTTTGGACACAATTGGGTTGGAGACTCCCTAACCGTTCATTTGGACTCATTTTCATCAAACAGTCAAGAGACGAAAAGACAACTATATAAAGTATTGTACAGACCTTTTGGTCCTTGACTTTAATAGCTGCTTCCCGGATAGCAGTGGTATCAAGACCCACATTGACATGAACAACAACAAATGGCTTTCCCTCAGAAAGAGCAACATCTGCAGCTTCCATTGCAGTCTTCACAGCCTTTTGGATATTTTCTTCACCCATTTTCTTCTTGGCCTTCCTAAGTTGATCCTGAGACATGCAACGGCTGCAATCAGCTCAGAACTCACTGATAAAATAATACTTAATATTGTAAGTAATTGTTTTCTTCCTTTGAGAAGATGTGACAGCTGAAAATAAACATTTTCAGACCTCCAGCTTTGAGACCATGCCTCTTAGATCAGCTTTCCTTGCAGCTGGGATAGCAGCTGCATCCAGCACATTCTTCATGGAAGCAATTTTCTGATAAAGAAACATCATTGTTAGATCTAATAAAAATAGATCAACAGGAAATGTCTCCAAAATACAATTTACGTCATCTATCCATATAATGGCTAAGCACAGAATATTTCTCATGAAACAGGTATACATCAGAACACCTTTTATTAATACCCAATTTATGAGGGCATCTCAATCATGCAACTCACATTAGGAAGATGCAGAAATACAAGAAATAAAAGGTTAGTACCTTTTCCAATATGGCTCCCTCCAATTTAGATGCTTCATTGATATCAGAATCAATAGATGATGCCAACATCATAGCTTGGGTGGCACATTCAGTGGTGACAGCTGTTATCCTTCGAACACCTTTCGCGATACCCTCCTCAGATAAGAGGGCAAATGCTTTAGCATCTCCAGTGTTCTTGATATGTGTACCTGATACACTTAAAAATCTTTAAAAACATAACCACAAAATGTAGTAGTAAATAGCAGGTAGTAAATATTATACCTCCACATAGCTCAGTTGATATGGCTAACCATTCTTTGCTTTCAGGATTTGCAAGCAGATCTTCCACTCTGCGACCAACTGATACAACTCTTACTGGATCAGGGTAGATCTACAAAATCCATATGTGAAATCCATTACATGAAACAGCAGAGCAGCCAAACGAGACATGAAAATATGTTATGTCAAGCTGAGTAAGAAAACTTACTTCGCCAAACACAGCTCGTAGACCATTTATGCGCTTCGCATCAGCTAATTTTATTTCACGTGCAAATACCTCCAACTTCTCCTTTATTTGTTGGTTCACTATAGACTCAATTTTTCTCAAATCTTCAGGCTGAACCGGTTTCCCTGTTAAGGAACAATAGTAGAATTGACAAGCCAAGGAAATACATCATGTGAATGCAATATGAAAAGAACCATATCAGACCATGGGAGAAATCAAATCTCAGCTTCTCTGGGAGAACAATGGAACCTTTCTGGTCAACATGATCACCAAGTACTTCCTGCACTTATAATGGCATAATCATCAAGAGTGCAAATTGCAAAAGAGTATCTGTGTAAAATTTAGAGAAGCAAAGAAACATACCCTTAAAGCAAAGTTCAGCATATGGGTACACGTATGGTTTGGAGCAATCAGAGCACGCCGAATGTAATCAACCTACCAATCGTAACATGATTATTGAAATATGATTTAGCAAATATCACAGATGAACTGATTCAGTATAAAGATTTCGTTAGTAAACAATTTTACCTTGCAAATCACTTTATCGCCAACAGACAAGGAACCTTTTGTAAATGAGCCAATATGCAGAACATAGCCAGCAAACACTTGGACATTGTTCACAATGAAAGATCCGAACGACCATTCAATACTCCCAGTGTCATATATCTGATGCCGAAAAATTCATATGTCAGGTAAAAAAGAATCCTAGAATGTATGGCACAACAATGACAAACAAATGGATAAATTTTCAAGATCTTGAATGTAAATTGCATTATTTATGCGGTTATATAGCGATAATTACTTGTAGCAATTTAATTGGAAAAATCAAAGCTTTCAATATATTGTATGAGCAACCCTCATACCATGCTTGTAATCTCAGAGGAGATTGGATACAACACCAACTTGATGTTTGAAATGGTGAAATTATGTACAAAACAAAAAGAAAAATTCATTGGAACATTTATTTATCAGGACTACTGCAGATTATTGGGATGAAGCACAACTGCACAATAAACAACACCGGATACCAGGTTTCAACTATATCAACATTACATCCACAATAACAAAGTTGTACCTGACCACCCTGTTCGGCGTAGAAGCTTGTACTTTCCAACACAAGACCAACGTCCTCATCACCGGATGCAGTGGCTATGTACTCTGAGCCAGTATAGATAGCCTTCAGCACACTTTCATGTTCCTGAAAATTGTTTTTAAGGTAAGAAGACCATAATCAGTATCTAAGTGCTTAATCACAGTTCAAAATATGAAAAATGCAAGAACAGCCAGAAATTATCAGCCAGGTAAATTTACTACATTGAATATTGGAAGCAACTGTACCTAATAAAAGTTTAATATAGTCAAACCACAACTAAAAGGAATCTAACAAATCATCTAACCTTGTGCTGGAACTTTGGGCTATCATCTGTGCTGGCAAGCCCCTGATTGCGCAGCTGCGATGTAGCATTAGCATCCATAACAATAGAATTTCCACCAGCCTTCAAAAAGAAACATATATAAGAAAAACAGAAAAAAAATAAGTACCATCTAAACTATATCAGACAAATTAACAAGAAAGTTGCCATATCGGTTGAAACACCAGCAGCATATCAGAGATATTATGGAAAATAAATACAAGATTATTAAATGAAAAGACTACGGAAAATAAATACAAGATTATTAAATGAAAAAACAAAGAGGAAGAGTACTCGGATAACAAATAGCACCACAAGGGAACTTCTATACTTAGTAGGAATGAAAAACAACCTTGTAACGAGCATTCCTAGCCTTTTGCCTCGCTTCTTCCATAGAAGAACTAAAACCCTCCAAGTCGACAGTCAGCCCATAGTCGATTGCCATGACCTATGGGATGGGAAACAATAATAATACAAGATAAACTGACAAGAAAAGCTCTATTAAATTTGCTGACCAAAACTTGAAGAACTAACCTCAGTCAAATCAATTGGATAACCATAGGTGTCCCACAGAATAAATGCATCCTGAAAGAACGAATAGCAGTTGCAGCATATGAAAGAAAACAACATAAACTTGAAAAGTTGAATAAGCTGTTAATGCGAGGTTAACAAACATGACTGAAGTATGATCTAAGGGACAAGCTATATACAGTGAACCGCATATCCATTCTTAAAATAAGGTCGAGAGGAAAAGAATTGTTCCTAATTATTGTACAGAACATATGATCAAGTTCGCTTTGTAGTAGAACTTCTGAGTTCTGACGAATTTATTTGATACCATCAACGAATGGAAAGGAAAGGCTAATCATCCAAGAAGCACAGAAAACTAGTTTTCTATCTAACAACACACACAAATCTAACATATGATGCCTTCCTTTCATGCTTATTTTAAATGCCATATTTGAGTAGCAGTTTACAAAGGCAGGACGGCAACATTTCAGAATCATTCCATTAAAAAATGCAGTTTTGTAAATAAAATCATTCGTATTTGGTCTCAAAGAACGAAAGAAAGAAATTTTCGTCACTTCTCCATTGATTTTCAGGTCTCAACACAGACAAGGTTAACCGAGGACTACTACAAACTGCAGTGAGGTTGATATGATCAAACAGAACACACTGCAAAACTTAAAAATGGTGACATAATAACCATTTAGTTGACTTAGACTACTTACGAACAAGGAACAAACATCTTCCAGTGAAAACTAAACTAAGTAATGCAGCAAAATTCAAAACCAAAAACACTTGCCTGCCCACTAAGTACTGTCCCCCCATTCTCCTTAACAGCATCTGCAGCCTTCTTAAATTTCTCATACCCCTGAAAATTACACCAACAGAACAAGTATTAACTGGCCAAACAGCAGTGAAGTATAATATAAACTTTGATAGTTTCACGAAATAATAGGCCAGGTAAGTTTCAGTTGTAAGCTTTTATTCTCAGCTTTTATACAGAGATACTGCACATTTATTCTCAGATTTCTTGAATTTTGAATTTTGGATAGTGCAAACCAAAGCAAATTGAATTGCCAAACGCAGTGGCATAAAAAGGTGATACAATTATGTATTGTGGTTAACCTAATCTGTTCTAATCCAATCTAATTGTCCAAGATTGCAATTATTATCCTATATAAGCTCCTATTTAATGTGTTCCCTCGAAACAAAATCTTACCTGAGCACTCAACACAAGACATTATTCTATATTTAGCACTAGCAGTATCGCACAAGCAAAACCATAGTACAAAAAACATAATAGTATTAACTGGCCCTACAATCCCCAGCAATAAGAGATATTTAAGTATGTTTCATAACAAATAGCTAAAATACATTCAGAGGGAAGAAATATGCAACGCAAGCACTCCCTAAGGTGAGCAACAACTCAGATTTAATGAAAAAAATGCTTCAATGAACTTTGGACCAAACTGATGTTACAGTTAAGTAAATGATGTTACAGTTAAGTAAATCCTTCTGGAAACCAATATTACCTTTGCTAGAGTGTTCTCAAAGCTTTCCTCTTCACCTTTAATTATATCTTTAATCCTCTTTTCATTGTCCTTTAGCTCAGGAAATACATCACCCATCACTTGGACAAAAACATTTACAAGGCTGCTCAAGTGAGAAAAATATAATTTAAATGGTAAATCGCATGGCGTTGTCATAAAGGACATGTAAGTTTGTTTTTTAAGTCTAAACAGAGTAATTGGCCAAATAACATTTTAACCTACTCCAAATATTCAATAAATAACACCTGTAGTTCTACTGTGTCAGTATGTTACACTGTCCTGGTACATATCACCACATATGCCCTCGTACTGGGGTTTCGAGTTCCGGATTTGCAAAAAAGTCTCGGACAATGGCTGGTACCACTCTTTAAGTTAAAATAAATGACACTACCAAAGAAACTGCACATATGAACCTAAAGATAAAGAACCATGGGCACAATGCAAGTGTGCGCACAAGAAAGCTCAAATGGGTCCAGTTCCAAGTTAAGCTCAAAGACCCTGACCCAAAACCAAACCAAAGTCCAAAATGATTAGCTTAACCTCTTGAAGACCACAACTTAATTTTTGCTAAAATCATGTAATGGGAACGCAGTTTTACCTTATCATCATACCACATGTCTACAATCATTCCTCTTGAATTATACGTGTAGCATTCAATATTAAAATAAAGTCATGCACACATATTGTTTAACATAGGTATGGAATATAACACAAGCAATGATTGTTCTTACGAGCTAAAAAATCCTTGCTTTGCCTTCAGTTTTTGATGACCAAAGTGAACAGCCCGTCTAAGTATGCGCCTTAGAACGTATTCTCTTCCCTCATTTCCTAAAAAGGAACTCATATTAGAAACAATGGAATACCATTGTGCAATACAAAATGAAACCTAGAATGCATAGTAAATATAAGAATAATAAAAACACAATCCTTTCAGTTCTGCACCATCCTCAGTACATAGGTTCACCCATATGGTGGATCCACCCAAAAAAAATCCCAATAAGGGTCAGTTTGCAGTTGTTGTCCTGTGTTGTGCTTATTTTTAAAGCTGCTGTGAAAAAGTTCAAAAAGTCTATTACTCTGTTTGTTAAATCAGATAAGTTAGATAAACTGTTATCCTATGGTTGTCCTCTCACATCTATCTCATATGTTCTGGAACACAATAATATATCCCTTCACTACTTGTTTAAGAAAAAAGCAGCTAGGCCAACACCCAAGTATCTAAAAGTGGCTCCACCAAACGAGATTATCATAAAATTCCTCCCAAGTCTTACCAATCCCTTTTCTCACCTACCGAGTTCCAAGTCTTGCATCAGAATCCCTTTTCTCACCTACCCAGTTCCTCCCAAGTCTTGCTCCTGTCGATGGTGCCTCTCAGTTCGTCACTCCTCTTGCCGATGGCGCCGCCCCGGTTCCTCCCCAACTCAGTTCCTCAGTTCCCAACTCTCAGAACATAAACAGGGCAGAGAGGAGGGGAGGGGAGGGGTGAGGGAGAGGGGAAAGGAGGGGGAGGAGAGGGTACCTTGCTGGCATTGTTGCTGCTGGGCGACAGCGATGGGCATGGAGCAAGTGGGCGACACAGAGCTGAGAGCTTGCTGCCTACTGGGCGATGCGTATGGGCTGAAGGCGCCGCCGAGAGACCAGAGCAATGAGATGGAGGCACCACCAACTGCCGCCTAGGGTTCTAGGTGCTTTGCCCTTCTCTCTCTGGTTCTCACTTCTTAGTTCCCATCCTCGGGTCGCCTTGGTCACCAACGGCAAGGCAGGGGTGACGCCTTGCCATCCGAGAGCACCTTACCACACCTTAATAGCCTTGTTGCCTAACTAATAGATAATACCAAACACCGGATAGATAGATTCCTAAATAACAACCAATGCACAGTACTCGCGTGCTACAGTACACACGCTATAGTACTTTCTTGAGTATTAGACCATAACATTACACCTCTCGCGGCGAGACAGCTCGCCCTCGAGCTGTGGTGCCCACCGTTGAAGACCTTCTGCTCTTGGCTGTTAACCTTCAACTTCTCCAAGAGAAATGGTGCAGCACCAAAAGCCATGGTAAGTGGCTCTGATACATATTGTTATGAACTAGCATAACATGGAGGTAATCATCTGTCAGAGAGAGGTTGGACGGCGATGACTTGAAGTAGAACAACACTAGTGAAAGAGGGCACCAATTGGAGGAATAGATCTAGAATAGTTGATCAAAGGAATGACTACAGCTAGACTTTAGAGACTAGGGACTTATTTATTCATATTTGCTTGATTCATAATGGATACATGCTATCCCTTTTATAGAGATGACCCAATTTGACTCTTAAGAAATAATCTATAAGGAAATTTATCTCTAACAATCCAATCTAATAATAACTTGCCTAACTAATAGATAATACCAAACATCTGATAAATTCCTAAATAACGACCCATGCCTAATACGCGTGGCACTACAGTACTCGTGCTACAGTATCCGCACTACAGTACACACGTGCTATAGTACTTTCTTAAGTATTAGACCATAACAGTGCCTAAAAACAATAATAGAGTTGCAGTTCCACTATACCCACCCACATTGATTTTAGGCATAATCCCACCATTACTCCTATAATATTAGGTATTGCAAACTATGTTTGTTGTGGTCATGCTTGTCACGGCGCCTAGGCGACGCCTTGGCGTCCAGGCGCCGGGGAGGATCGCCTCGCCTTGGCCAGGTACGCCGTCCGCTCCTCTCGTGCGTGCTCCACTGCCGCTTCCTTCCTTCCTCCGCGCCGCGTCCCTCCCGCCCGTGAGGAGGGAGGCGACGAGGGACGGACGGCAGGGGTGTCGGGGAGGAGGCCTGAGAGGAGGCGGGAGGTGACGGGGAGCCGGAGGCGGTGGGGGAGGCGAGGAGAAGGCGGGAGAGGAGGCGGGCGGGGGGAGGAGGCGGGCGGGCGGGGGAGGCGGAGCGGCGGGGAGAGGAGGCGGAGAAGCGGGGGGAGAGGAGGCGGAGAGGTGGGAGAGTCGGGAGAGACGAGAGAGAGAGGCGGAAGCGGCGGGGGGAGAGGAGGCGGAGAGGTCGGGAGACGAGAGAGAGAGGCGGAGAGGTCGGTATGAGGGTATGAGGCGGAGAGGTCACGGAGAGCGATGGCTTCATATACGAGTCGAATACATACCGATGCTGGATATGGCGCTCGCCTGGACATCGCCTAGGTGTCCAGGCGCCACTCGCTCGCCGTGGTCGCCGACTCCGCCGTGACAACAATGGTTGTGGTTACAGACCAAACAGTGCAGAGTGGTAGTAGAGATGTTAGGTGAACAATGCCCCTTGGGATCCTCCTAAGGCCAGGACAGCTATATACATATTCACATGGGGAGTATTTTACAATTATGTCCTTACACCTACGTATCCCTCTTAAGGGCATTTATGTCATTATACAGGTCCCATTTTGGGCTTTACAATCTTCTAACAGGCCAGCTAGGCTTAGGTGAGGGCCACCCTACAACAGGAGCCTCTCATGGTGAAGGGCTTTACAGGCCGAAGCCATGCTGCTGAGCCATTTGGCCCCCCTCCGTCCCTGCTGCCTATGACCTTCTGTGATCTTGGGCATAGATGGATTTGCCGGTGCCACGCGGCCTAGCGGCATGGACACGGAATCGAAGTTACTGTCGAAGGCATCTCGCGGTCGCGAGGTGTGTGCTTCTAGCGGAATCGGAGGGCCGACTTAACCCGCGGATACGGAGTCGGAGTAGGTTCAAGACGCCGTCGTCGGAGCTCGGTTGGGGTGGACTCCATTCGCCGCATGCACTCGAGTGGAAGCGCACCGGTGGCTCGTAGCTCAGCGACGGTGCTTTACTGACGCCCGTCGTGCGACAAGGACTGCACGTGGTGACGGTACGCGACCAACGCGTCTTGCGGTGTTAGCGGCCGCCCGGCTGCAGTCGCGCGCTTTTTCCAGATGGGGCAGGACGCGTGGCTGCACTTGGTTTGCGCGTCATGCGGTCAGGCAGCCGCACGTCCCTTCCCGAGAAGGCTGGACGCGTGGAGGCGCGTGATTGGCGCGTCGTGGGGCGACAGGCGACCGCATGACTACGGTCGTTTGTTCTTTCCCAAGGGGGCGGACGTGTGGCAGGACACGATTGGCGGATCACAGACTGTCAGTCGATTGGCGGATGCGCACTCCTGATGGTAAGTCGACGTCGAAGTCAGAGTCGCTCCGCGGAGGCGTGGTTGATTTCGAAGCCGAGGTCGGACTCGTTCCGCAGAGGCAGGGTCGATGTCGATGTCGAAATCGCTCCGCGGAGGCGGGGTCGATTTTGTAGTCGAGGTCGTAGTGACTGGTTAGTGAACCCTCGACAAAGTACACGACGCTTGACCTCCCGCCGGTTGCCCTTTCGCCGGTTGCATTCCTGCCGGTTGCACTTCCCGGCCGGGGGGAAACGGGTATATATACGCAGCTCCGTTAGTCGTAGCCGGGTATAGCTGGAATGATTTTGTTCTCCGAAATGGGCCTACCTCAGTTCATCTGCATTCTCTGATAACACTGCTTTATAGCCGGATTAGCGACAACGTGATCAGAGGATGCTGGTGAACTGACGGAGGCCTATTTTCGAGAACAAGATGGACGGCCTTGTGCTCACCTCAGTTCATCTGCATTCTCTGATAATACTGTTTTATAGCAGAATTAGCAGCAACAACACAATCAGAGGATACTGATGGACTGAAGGTCTATTTTTGGGTTCGGTCAAAACTTATCGCAGATCGCCGAACGTGCTTCCCGATCGTGGGGAAAGCGGATGGTTGGATTTCCGCTAGTTGGTGCTTCGCGATCGTGGTAGGCGGGGGGCTTTATATACCATTTTGCCAGCCCACGAGCGTTCATCCTACTCGCTCGTTCGCTCCCTTGTTGCTCTTTCGCTCTTTTTTTCTCGCTTGCTGGCACGATTTGCCTCTGCCCCATACATTTGACCATGCGCTTCTGAGGGTAGAATGTCTTGCCGCGACGAACATACTCACCGGCCAAGTGGTGGCGCCTCGTCCAGCCAGCGCAGTTCGTCAACGCCCTCAGTGGAGTACACCCATGTGGCTCGCGACCCAGCGCAGGCTAACAAACGATGGACGGCCGGGGAGAAAGTGGGAGGCCCCTGCTCCCACGTGCTAGGGTTGAGCCTCGTGACGAAGGAGACAATCCAGTCTCTCCTTCGGGAGGAGAGGCTGGCGGACCGTGATGGGGTTCGACTGCCCGCTAGCGACGAGACGGAGCCGCATCCAGAGGAAGCAGAGGTGATCGTCTTCGTTGCGTACTTTGAGGTCGGGCTCCGGATACCATCGCTCTTCGTCGGCGACATCTTGCGGGCTTATGGGCTGGAGCTGGCGCAGCTGACACCGAATGCGATAGCCCGCCTGGCTGTTTATAGCTAGGTGACGCGGACAGAAGGTACCCGAGCCGACGTGGCATTATTTGCCTTCCTACATGACGCGCGCTGCCAACCAACGAAGCTCGACGGGGGGGCGTTCTCAAACTTCGGCAGCATCAACTTCATACTGAGGCCGCAATGTGCGAAGATCTTCCCCGCCAACTCGACCCGAGGGAAGTGGGAGTCTAACTGGATGCGGCGGTGGTCCTACCACCGCGTGCAGTAGCTGCCTCCGGTGCACGGGACGACCAATGTGCTTCAATACTTCGTCGAGCGTGAAGTTCCGCTTCGACGAGCAGCGAGCGCGGAGGCTTGTCGGTGTCACCCTCCGGTCCAACATGCGCGACCTCCCCGAAGAGTTCGCTATGTATGGACAGGCGCCGCTGGCCTACCGGTGGAATCTTCAGCATGGTCCCGTCCGGGAGGACCATGTTCGGCCGACGGTGTCTTCGCTCCCGAAAGCCCTCCGATCCTCCTAAGCTCTTCAGCCATAGGCTATGTATATGTATATATAATTTTATATGAACGACGCTTTGCTTTGCCTGTAGGGGTCCTGCTGGAAGATGCGGAGCGCGCGGTGGTTGTGTTCCTTGGGCCATACACTGCCAAGGAGCACGACTGCTGAATCATGACCGCCCAAGCCGGGCGGATAAATCGAGTATCTGGCTCTAGGCATCCCGTCTTGGGGGCCTTGTGGCCGACGTCAGTGGGGCCCAGGCGGCGGCGAACAACGATGAGGGGCTCTCACGGCAGGCCCGATCCCCGCTTCGCTTCCGGTCGCGGATGTTCCTCCGGTGATTCCGCACGGAGCCGGCGCGACCCTCACCTGGTCCGACATGGCGGAGTATGCCAACTAGGACCTGGAGGCAGCGACGGAGCACGCTGCGCCCAGCGAGGAGTCCTCGGGCGGCGCCACGGACAAGGGGCTCGGCGCCGACGTGCAAGACGGCGAGGCCTCATCGCCCGCGCTGGCCACAGAGGCTTCCGAGTCCGACGGTGTTCGCTGTGGCGGTCGGGGTCCCCAAAAGCCAAGCGCCCTCGGATAGGGTCGCCTTCCCGGCCGAAGGTGTTCGCTGTGGCGGTCGGGGTCGAGTCGGATTCCGAGTCCGACGAGGAGGCCGATCGGCGGAGAGGAACTTCGCCTCCCGTTGCATTTAACCCCGCGGTCCGAACCTCGGCGGAGCGCACCCCCTCGTGCCTCACCTGGGCACGTCGAAGGAAGGCGCAACTCTTTCTCCCCCCGCGACTTCGCGAAGCTTTCTCCAATCTGCTCGATAATTCCGTCGTCAACATCAGCCGAGACGCGATCACCGGGGAGCGAGCAAGGATTGAACGAAGACGGCCGCGAAGTCTCCGGCCGTCCCACTCCGCACGTGACGCCGATACTGCCATTGTCGGCCGCCGGTGCGAGACTCACGGGCACTATCTCCGACTTCGTTCCTCAGCTGGAGATGGTTCGTACTCTCCAAGGGGCCGTGGCCTACGCCGACTCCGACCTGGACCGACGGGTGCTACTATCCTACGGCTTGAAGCTCCTGGAGGGCGCGCTTGAGGCTTCGGAGATGAGGGTAAGTACCTCGCCTCGACAGTTTACATTGTTGTTTGTGGCCTGCCTAACAATTGGGCTATGCAGACCCATGCCCTCGCTCGGGCCCTGGAGGAGGCGCGTGCCCGCGAGCGAGAGGCGCTAGAGGACCACATGGCGGAGCCAGGGCGGACCCGCAGGTGTGACGTCAGAGTCTTAGGGCGTAGGCGTGCATTGTAATGTGTCCGCTCTTTTTGTAAAACGGCGCCATATGGTCGCCCTCCGTTTTTTATGAATGAAGTAAATTTGAACGAAGTGTTCTGATGGCACGTACCATTTTTGCTCCGGGCAGATACTTGATAGGTACCGATTCCTAGTTTCGGACCGTATAGTTCGACGGCGTCTTCGGCATTGGGTGTGGGCGGAAGACGCCCAGAACTTCTGGGAGGCCCGGACTTCGGCAGGCGGGACTTCGACGTGAGAGTATATCAAGGCGGAGCCAGACGAGTAGCGACCCTAAGTACTCGAAGGCACTTGTAAACATTAGCTCTTCGCAAATGTAATTGCCTAACGTCTATAATCATGTTTTCATGAATGTAATGAAGACATTTGTTGGAGTACGTGTCCCCGTCGCTTTTCACGATCGCGTCTGTCTCCGACCAACTCGTAGGACTTGGCGCTCCGTCCTTACGCTCCCTAGCCGAGGTAGGCGCTCGGGCGCTCCGTTCCCTACCCTTTGAAGTGGCAGCAACGGAGCTGGCAACTAGCCAAAGTAGATTCTCGGCTCCCGCTCCCTCACCGCTCGAGTGGCGGTGGCGGGTGACGACTAGCCTAAGTAGACGCCCGAGCGTTCCATCACCTACCCTTGAGTGGCGTGACAGAAGTCGGCGACTAGCCAAAGTAGACACTCGGCGCCCGGCCCTACCGTTCGAGTGACGGCGGAGTGGCGACTAGCCGGTAGACGCCGAACGCCCGCTCCCCCCTACCCTTAGAAGTGGCGGCAGCAGAGCTGTCGACTTGCCGAAGTAGACGCTCGAACACGTCTTATTTATATTCCGCAGAGTATACGCTGAGGCTCGCCTCCGCGTGCCTTATTTATACTCACGTAGAGTGCGCGCGGAGACCGTGTGCCTTATTTATACTCCATAGAGTGCGCGCGAAGGCCGCTTGCCTTATTTATACTCACGTAGAGTGCGCACGCAGGCCGCTTGCCTTATTTATACTCACGTAGAGTGCCCACGGAGGCCGCGTGCCTTATTTATACTCACGTAGAGTGCGCGCGGAGACCACGTGTCTTATATATACTCCATAGAGTGCGCGATATTACAATTAGTGGTCACTTCGGCGTCGGTTTTACAATGGCCGGATTTTTCAAAACCTTTTGTTGTGGATTGTGATGCCTCCGGTTCTGGGTTTGGTGCCATTCTCCCTCAAGGTGATAAGTCGGTTGCTTACTTTAGCCATCCAGTTGCCACTCAACATGCAAAGTTAGCTGCATATGAACACGAACTCATTGGTTTGGTTAAGGCGGTGCAGCGCTGGCGACCATATCTTTGGGGTCGCGCATTTTTTATTCGAACAAATCACTACAACCTAAAGTTCCTCTTGGATCAGCGCCTCTCTACTATTCAGCAGCACCATTGGGTCAGTAAATTGTTTGGCTATGATTTTTCGGTGGAATACAGGCTGGGTTGGCAACATGCTGCGGCAGATGCATTTTCCCGATGGCATGAGGACACCACTGTTTGTGCCATCTTTGAGCCTTAGTTTGATTGGTATGACCAGCTGCGCCAAGAAATTGCTGCATCAACTACACAATTGGCCTTTCGAGAGAGCATTTTGGCCGATCAGGCCGGAACTTTGTGGTCTGTCGCTGATGAACTCATTTTCTATAATGGTCATGTCTTCCGATTCGCTGAGTCCCCTCTTGTGCAGCTGGTGCTATCGGCAATTCATGGAGTAGGTCATGAAGGGATGCAGAAAACATTGCATCAGATTCAAGCTCATTTTCATATTTCGGGTTGCCAAAGTTGGTGTGTGACTTATCAAGGGATGTTCATTTTCTCGGTGGAATAAAACGGATCATCTTCATCCGGTCGGACTGTTACAATCTGTAGACGTTCCCCGATCCGTCTGTGGACTGATATTGCAATGGATTTTGTGGAAGGTTTGCCCAAGGTACATGGGAAATCGGTTATCTTGATAGTTGTGGACAGACTTTCAAAGTATGTGGACTTCATTACTCTGTCTCATCCATACAGTGCAAGTTCGATTGCTCAGTTTTTCTTTGATGAAATTATCCGTTTACATGGAATTCCTTCATCTATTATTAGTGACCGAGACCCAATTTTTACAAGCAATTTTTGGCGGGAGTTGTTTCGCTTGGCTAGGGTTCAGTTGCATCTCAATTCGGCTTTTCATTCACAGTCTGATGGCTAATCTGAGGTTGCTAATCGCATTATTACAATGTATTTGCGATGTGTGTGTGATGATCGTACAAAACAATGGGTTCAGTGGTTGCCCTGGGCCGAATATTGTTATAACTCTTCCTACCAAACAGCTCTACACACCATGCCATTCTAGGCGGTTTATGGATGGGATCCCCCAGCATTATTGGGTTGTGAACCAGGAGCGACGCCTATTGCTGCGGTTGAATAGCAACTTTGGCTCGGGTTAAATTTTTAGCGGATATTCGGGAGCGTTTGGTACATGCCCAAGCTGTCATGAAGCACCATCATGATCTTGGCCATCGCGATGTCCAGTTTGAGGTGAATCAATGGGTGTGGTTACACTTGGCCCATCGGTCGGCTTCATCACTCATTGATCGTGTGGTGCCGAAGTTGGCTCCCAAGTTCTATGGACCTTTTCAGAATATCGAGAAGATTGGGTCTGTGGCTTATCGTTTTCGGTTGCCTGCACGGGCTAAACTTCACAATGTTTTCCATGTCGCCTTGCTCAAACTTTTTCATAGGGAACCCCTAGCCGACATTCCTCCCTTATCAGGCACTCATCATGGTCGGGTTATTCCAAGAACCATGTTGGTTTCATGTGCTCGTCATCACGATCAATGGGAGCTATTAGTGCAATGGATAGGACGTCCGTCTTGAGAAGCTTCCTGGACTCCTCTTCATGATTTTATGGATCAATACCCAAATTACCAGCTCAAGGACGAGCTACTTCAGCTAAAGGGGGGAATGTTGACTTACATTGGGGGCAGCATTATACTTGAAGATCACGACAGCCGACAACTCCACAGGAAGGCAGCAGCTGAGAACCACTACCTATTTCAGGCGATACTGGTAATGCCAAATGTCTGCACGTGTAACAGCGGCCGAAAGAAATACAACAGCGACAATGAGCAAGGGCGGTCTAGGAAGATAAGAGCCTAGTTAGGAATGTGTTGGTAGGTTATATGTTAAGAATAAGAATCGGATTCCATGCCGATTTAGAGGGGAATTCCAAGTCTGGTTCTCAGACTTGGTTACGTATGCTATAGGGAGTCTTTACTCGGTCTTATATATAGGGACCGCAAGCTGCAATTTGGGGATAAGCAATAAGAAAACAATCTTCTTTCTCCTGAGTTCTGAGAGGCACCTTGGCTGGTGAAAATCCCATGCGGGAGCCTATTCCTAGTTATCTTCTGCAATCGAATCTAGTTTCCCAACACCATCTACTTTCTCCCCTCACAATCCACCGAAAACTTCCATAGAAATCCACCCATAACAATATTGTAGAAATGTCATTTACTGTAGAAAAGCAGCTTTTAAAAACTAATATGAATAAGGCCTGAGATGAACTGGAAAAGGAAAAAATATGGTCAAAATTAAAAAGGATTAAATGAACATGAGAAAGAAGAAAGGAAATAAAAAAGGAAAAACGAAACAATCATTTTTTCATGGGCCCGACCAAATCTGGCTAGATTTGGCTAAGGAGGAGCGACAGCGATGGCCAATCAGCGGTGGCGGTGATGGAGTTGACAAAGACAAAAAGAGGCTACGGCGGATGGGGACAACGATTTGAGCGAGAAAAGTGGGGAGGTGGAGGGAGGAGGCAGCGGCAATAGGGGCAGAGGTGGCAAGAGCAGGTGGCCAGGGCGAACTGGGCGAAGGTTGCGGGAGGAAGTAGAGGCAGACGGCGGCGGCAGTACCTAGCTCCGTCGCCTGGTTCGAGAAGTCACTACAGTACCCTCTAGAAGTCGCTTCTACAAGCTAGCCCATTCAATTTGACTTCTAGCTTTTGGAAGCCAAAAGCCGTAGCTGTTTGGAACAGCGCCTTAATCAAAAGCTAGGAGCCGAAGCTGAATTTGTTTGGAACGGCGCCTTGATCAGGCAGGTCTCAAAAAGCAGCCTCCATTAGACTAGTCATTATGGCTGCCAACGGGTGGCATAGTGATTCAATTTGTCATGTAGATTCCTAAAAATTGGACATATAAAGCTACTTAAGGTCCATAAAACTTGAATTTTAATCCAGTGCCACATCAATAGTTTGACATGCATGTAACAGGACATTTGGGAACATATCAAATTAACGTACAATTTCAGTAACCTAAATGGCACGAGTGCACAAGTTTATGAACCTGGGGTGTGAGTTTCTCATCTCAAAACAAAGATGCTCACTTGAGGTTTGATATCAAATAGAAACTCCTACAATCATCCTACTGTACAATGCAAAGCGACAAGTTCCTTAACAAGGCATTTAGATGTCTTATAATTGTTTTTCCATGTGTTCACAGCAAATAAACGCTACTCATATATGAATGGCAATCATTATTATCAATTATCAACAACAAAACAGTATGCACTTACCAGGTTGAGAACCATCAGCTATGGCAAAAGAAAGGGTCCTTATGTGATCTGCAACTACTCTATACGCCATATCAACTTTGCCAACATCATCAGAACCTACTTTACCAGAGTATGATTGAATTCCATCACCGGCCAACTGCATTTATATGTGCACATCAAATTATCAATGAATATGGCCAAGTCAAGCATAAAAGCAATTTGCAAGAGTGCATATGGCCAACATACTTGGTGGATAGCATCAAATATTGGCATGAATACATCTGTGTCATAATTGCTCATTTTGTTCTGAAGGATAGAAGTTAAACGCTCAAAGCCCAATCCTGTGTCAACATGTTTTGCTGGCAAAGGTCTCAATGAACCGTCAGCTTCCCTATTGAACTGAAAAAAAATTAAAAAACAGTGAATCAGTACATATATAAAGAGGAAATAAGGAACAATATCATGTAGAAATAAAACAGAATAACTGACCGAGTATTAAAATTAAAGCATAACCATCTACACAAAAAATATTTTAAAAATAGCATGTTAACCTGAATGAACACAAGATTCCATATCTCAATACATGTAGGGTCATCATTGTTCACTAATGAAGAAGCATCACGGTTGCCAACACGATCAAAATGAATTTCAGTACATGGCCCACAAGGACCAGTGTCACCCATCTCCCAAAAGTTATCCTGTTCAAATAATACATGTAAATTGTTTGTGAACAAGCAAATAAAAAAAACTAAGGACATTAAGATAATAGTATAATCGAATAGCATTGACAAAATGGTCCAAGAGAAATGAACAGCCAAAGTAAAAGTATAAAACTAATACAGCATATTGTCCTAGCTTTAACCAACACAACACATTCACTATACCTTGCACCCAAAAGGCAGAACTTTTTCTTTCGGTAGATACTTCAACCATATGTTCTTCGACTCAGTATCGGGAGCTAGGCCAGATTTCTCATCACCACCAAAGTATGTGGCATAAATTCTATCAGTAGGTAATTTGTACACCTGCAAATCCAAAACAGCAATCAGTAGGTAATAAGAAGGTGGCTGATATTTTCGTAAACCAGTGGACAATTTGTACACCTACAATTTTTTACATCATTTTTCTTATTTTTGTTTATTCAGATGTATTATGTACAAAGCCCTACACAATAAAACACAGCATACAGATCGTCTCGAACCAGAATAAGATTCCAGTGAACACATTTTACTTACTTACTAAATTGTACCTTCAACTAAAATGTATTAATTCAAATAAAATGGATTTATATCAATTGGATGTGCGATTTTGTTTCCACGATCAGCATGTAAACATCAGCACTGCTGTTTCTTTCAAATATGTTTCTTCCTCAAATCTTTGCACATAGCGCCTTTTATCTTTCAAGTTTATAATGGAGGCCATTTTCTCCAGATGGTTCATTAAGAATCCAATACATCGGCAAACAGTTCACCTTTACAGGAGTATAGGCAGATTCCATGAAGACAAACTTGGAAAAAACTACATATTTTTCAGGCAGAAGCTTCCTAGGAGAAACTCACCCAAGAAACTGAAGTAATAACACATAAGACGACAACTTTTCTTCCTAAATTGCTGGTAGTTACACAAATTCATCTCTAAACAATCAAATCTTGCATTAAGAAAAATCCATACTGGCACACAAATCAAAACCTTTCCCATGCTAAATCTCATAAACCACCAGCACGTATCTTTCATCAAAAACTACAAATCACCGGATAAATCACAACCTGTAGTCATCATTCCCTGCTAAATTTATATTCCATCGTCCCAAAAACCCAATCCTTCACCATTAAACCACCAAATCGGCGCAAAAGCCCCAATTCCCCCTTACTTAAACTGCAATTAAATATGCATCAAAACGATCCCATGCCAACCAACTCATCGATTATATAAGCAAGCAGCCACATAATATACGCACTTTACAGAAGTATACGGGCATGAACACGCAGAACAGAGAGACGAGAGGGGATCGAAGAATCCGATACCTGGGTGAGGAGCTCCCACGCAAATCCGATGGCCTCCTCCTTGAAGTACTCCCCGAAGGACCAGTTCCCGAGCATCTCGAAGAAGGTGTGGTGGTAGGTGTCCTTCCCCACGTCGTCGAGGTCGTTGTGCTTGCCGCCGGCGCGGATGCACTTCTGGGTGTCGCAGGCGCGGCGCAGGCGGCCGAGCGGCGAGTCCGGCGCCGCGGTGCCGAGGAACACCGGCTTGAACTGGTTCATCCCGGCGTTGGCGAACAGCAGCGTGGGGTCGTCGACGGGGACCACGGGGCTCGACGGCCACCGCGTGTGCGACTTGGACTCGAAGTAGGAAAGGAAGGTCTCCCGGACCCGCCGGGCCGGCCACTCCGGCGACGCCTCCATCAGCGGTCGGGCGGTGGCGGCGGTGGAGGCGGGGAAGGAGGAGATGCGGATGGCGGCGGCGGCGGGTAAAACCCTAGAATTCGGGTTGGGGAGTAGGAACCGGCGGCACGCGCGCAGGAGCATGTACCGGTACCAGTGGACGGGGCACGAGGAGGATAAATATTGCAGTTTTGGAGGATCTATTCTTTTCTTATTTTATTGTTAGTGTCTATTCTTTTCCTATTTACTGTGGGAGATAACGGCAACTTGGCTGCCAAGAAACTGGAAACTGAATACGTACTCCAGAATGTTTGAATTTGTATTCACATAGTATTGCTAAATAGTTTGGCATTCGTATTTTTTAAGGCCATTTGGCATTCGTATTTGTACGTATATAATCTAGGATGCTGGTTTATGTGAAAAATAATATACGAATTTGTTTTAGACAAAATAATATTCCAGATTGAAAAGGCGAAATCATTTTTTTAGAAACACTCCACAGTGTGGATATTCATCTTTTACTAGTTGAATGCCCGTGCGTTGCTACGGATTTTAAAAAAATTTAGAATATATTTGTATCCGTTAGTTTCAAAACATATAGTATGATAAAATTCGGCGCAGGTCTTTTGGATTCGGCGCAGGTCTTTTGAGAGCCACATGTCAGCGCTGTCTTTTGTGAGAAAGGGTGGAAGAGGCCGGACCAACCATCAACTCCTTCTTTTATAATAGTAAAGATTTAATATTGACTCAGATGTGAATTTGAATTGGGAAGAAACTGTTATTTTGCAGAATGCTTTTCATCCTGCTGAAATTGGTAATATGATGTCTCAAAAATCTTTATTCACTTTTCATACTTTAATGAAAATGGGCTAAGCATATAAAATCTGTTTTCCTCGTGTTAAATGCATGTGGTGCCTCAACTCACTTAATTGTGCCATCACAAATTTGGCAGAATTTACATGCAAATCATAACATCGAAAATTCAAACATTAAAATATAAGAACTTTGGTATTTAAATAACCTATAGAAATTTAAAACTTATTAAATCTAAATTTCAATCATTTAACACATCACACAACAACATCTAATTCATAATTTAAATGTTTAAATTTACACTTCAATTTTCCAATGAATCAGCATCATCTAGTCGAAATTGGTAATACGGAGTCTGAAAAAATTTTATCCACTTTTCATGCTTGACTAATGAAAATGGACCAAGTTATATAAGATGTGTTATCCTCCTCGTGTTAAATGTATGTCTCTCAACCATCACTTAATTGTGTCATCACAAACTAAACTTGGCAGAATTTACTTGCAAATCTTCACATCGAAAAATCAAACATTAATATAAAAATAGTGTGTATTTAAATTTTTCAAAATGTGATATGCTTGTACATAAATAACTTCTAAAAATTTAAAATTTATTAGATCCAAATTTCAGTTATTTAACACTAATACAACAACATCTAATTCATAGTTTAAATGTTTAAATTTATACTTGAATTGTCAATATATCAATTTTTATTTACACTTCAATTTTCAATGCATCAGTTTTTTATGAAAATATGAATTTTTCAAATTTTAGGAATATAATTTAAAAATATAAACATGGGGAACAAATCATTGAAATAAGCTAATTGTAAATTTCACAATGCATTTGTACAAACATAAGTCAAAATAATGTGCTCAACCTCATTTTGTTCCTCCATCCGACGTTGGGGCTCGCCTTGGTGCCACTCGCAAGGCTTCCTTCGCTAAGAGATTCCATAGTGAATTTAGTTTAATTTTTATCTCCAAATACCTGACCTAGCCAGTAAATTATTTTTATCTCCAACTGGTTACCGATCCGGTTTCTTGGTGGTTCTAGTAAATTATTTTTCATCTTGCCTTCCATATATATTTTTTAGTTTTGTTGTGTCCTCGACCTACTAATCTTATATTCTTCTCAAACAACATCGATGGTAGCAAATACAACCACATTTCCACATGTTATTGTAGAAAGTGGAAGCGTGTAGGAGTTATGGTTCCCATCAATAACCAGCTAGTTACCACAAGTAAATGAAAACTAGTTACTGTTATGAAATCTAGAAGGTTATATTAGTGGACAAATACCAAACCTACTTCTGAGTAGTTTTGACTATAAATAGACAAGTCTATGTACAAGGAGAATAGATTTGAGATTAATAAAGAACTTCGCTCCCTTGGTGTTTTCTCCAATTATTCCATGGTGATTTTGTCTTGATTAGTTGTGTGGATTACATGGGTAATTATTTTTTCTCAACACATTATTACTACAAATTGCTATATAAAGTGCAAGGTATGCAAACCCTAAACCAGTCTATTATGCATTGCAATCTCGTAGATCAAGCAAGATCGAAATTCTATTTGTTTGCAATGCCATGATTAGATCTATTGCGCCTTAGCTAGTTGATTCTAATCGCTGATTAATCTACGATTTCTTAGCATGGCTGTTCACCTTGATAATCCGGTAGATTAAATATCTAGTCTCTAAATCGGATTGCTAGGTTAGATCAAACTCGGGTTTGACATCATTTGAATCATGTAATGAAATGGGATCATCATGCACACAAAGTCAGCGCCGCCCCGAAGCCACTGTCGCTCTTGAGGCCGCCTGCCGCCTCCAGCTTGGCTGCCCGAAGCCGCCACTGCTACTCGTCGGTCGTTGGGAGCCACTGCCGTGCGAAGCCACCCCTGGCTGCCGCTGCTCGAAGTAGTGCCTAGCCGCCACCCAAAACCATGCTCGACCGCTGTCGCCCGAAGCCGTGCCATGCCGCCTCTGCCTGAAACCAACCACCACCGCCCGATACTCATTGCTCAGCTGATGGCTTAGGTAGTGTTAGCTACTCCTATGCTAATACTCGCTGCTCAGCTGATGGCTTAGGTAGTGTCAACTACATCTTCCCCTGTCTTTCAAAGCTCCTTTGTTGATAAAACTTCAATTCTTTAGAGGTAGTCACATCTCTTGCACATTCCGTTAGGATCGAGCTTGGGCATGAAATTATCCCCACAACAACTTCATCTCTTCCCATCTCAACCTCTACTTAGATATCCTCAACCTCTACTCAACTATCACTCTATTTGTTCTCCCCCTATCGACTGACACCCTTAGTGATAGGAGAGAACTCCAAGAACTGACCAATATCATCACTTGTTTAGTATGGTTCCAATTCTCAGAAAGTCACATCCATACTCACAAACAATCTTTCCTCAACTGGGTTTCAACATCTATATCCCTTCTAACTGATGAATACCCTACAAAGATGCACTTTACTGATTAAGGATCTAGCTTGCTGACCATTGGTCAATGATCCAGCACAAAGCACACAAAACACTTTTAGAGGCACTTTAAACTCCCACTAACCCAATAGAAGTTTAGCTAGAGACTTCAACCCAAGAATTCGAGACAACACGTGATTGAAGAGATACACTGCCATCATCACTACCTTGCTCCACAATCCCTTGGCATATTTATCCAAAATATGAGTGAACGTGCTACCTCCAGCAAATGTTGATTCTTCCTTTCAGCCATTCCATTTTGAGGTAGGGTTCCTAGGCAAGTAGTTTGATGAAGTATCCCCTCCTCCGAGTGATACGCTGCAAATTCCTTGTTAACATATTCAGTTCCATTGTCAGTTTAAAGAATATAAACCTTTGCATCGAACTGAGTAGCAAATAGCCTATGGAAATCCTAAAAATACCGAGGGACCTTACTCTTGTTCGTCATCGTATAAATCCAAGTCATACGAGTATAGCAATCAATAAATGTGATAAACCACTTAAAATCACTCACATAAGTAACTTAGCATGGCCCCAAACATCATAATGTATCAATATAAAAGGTTCATAACTACGAAGACCAATGCTACTATATGTAGACCATGTATGCTTTCCAAACTCACAAGCATCACATACATGTTCACTCTTGTCTACTTTATCAAATAGATCAGGGTACAATCAACTTAAACTCTCAAATGACAGAATTCCCAAATGGTGATAATGTAACAAAACTTCTCCCTCAACTCCTCCTGCAGACACAGCCAAAGTTGCACCAACCTGGTCAATATACCACACCCATTATGCCTGATTATATTCCCAATCCTCTTCCCGATTCTCTTCTCCAGAAATACACATGCATCCTCATCAAATATGGCAATGCATTTGAATTGGTCAATGATAGAGCTAACTGAAAGAAGGTTGACTGAAAATGAGGGAACACGCAAAATGGAGGATAAAGCAATGGATGGTGTGCACTCTATAGATCCTACACCCTGAATAAGTTGTAAGGTTCCATCAGTAGTTTGAACAGTTTCCAAATGGGTATGTGGAGTGTAAGATGTAAATACATTAAGGGAACATGTGACATGCTTAGATGCACCTGAATCTATGATCCAATCAATATGAGTGTTTATATGTGGATGTAAGTGCATGTGCCTGAGTACCTTTGCCTACATGGGCATAGTTATCAAAGTTACCAAAGGAAGTGGAATCATGATAAGTCTCTAACGCCTTGCCTTGCTACCACTTTTCCCATTGCATAGCATGCTCGCATGTTAGAGTAACAGATGTGTTCTCTTTGGCATGACCACATTGGCTCTGGGACCACCCCAGCCCCGGCTTGACCTCCATAATACCCACCTCGACCCCCATGACTACCACGTTCTCCTCCTCGGCCTTCATAGTCTCCACCTCGATCTCCATGACCACAATCTCCACCCCGCCCTCTACCATACCATGGGAGAGGGCAAGCAAAACTCATGTGTCCTCTTACCACACAATTGTAGCACTCCTTGTCAAAAGGTATAGTATATGCGAACCTGACTGGGTTGTTGTCCCCCATCACTTGTAGTTAAACTTCCTCCTGCACTATAGCTCAAATAACCTCCTCCATATTAGACAAGTTCACAAAGTGAAACATAGTAGCCCTCCTACTCTCAAACTCTAGGTTCAACCTTTTAGAAAGTGTGTAACCCATCTGCGTTGTAGCCATACCCTACCAACCTCAATATCACTAGCACACGTCAACTGAAGTGGATCATAGTGATCCAAATCTGTTCACAGCTACTGCAACTCACTAGCATACACTACTACAAAAAGAGGTTATACTGGATGGCTACATCACAGACGATTCATACGGCACTATCTGTACTTAAACTATCACAGACGATTTATAATAGCAACCGTCTGTGATATTTTTATAGATGGTTATTAACACGAACCATCTATGATAATTAAGACATCACAGACGGTTCGTGTTAATAACCGTCTATGAACTTTCACAAACGATTCTTATCATGAACCGTCTGTGATAAGTGAGACATTACAGACGGTTCGTGTTAAGAACCGTCTGTGAAAGTTGCGAACATCACAGACGGTTCATATAAAAAATCGTCTCTAATATTCTGGATATGACAGATGGTTCTTATAACAAACCATCTGTGATATTGCAGACATCACAGACGGTTCGTATTAATAACCATCTGTGGATTATCATAGACGTTTATTAATACGAATCGTCTATGATATATTGATATCATAGACTGTTTGTGGTTGGAACCGTCTGTGATAATCTGCGCTATTAAATACTAGGCGTACGTGGTCGATCTCGACACAGATATGTCTTCATTGCACTGCGCTGCATTGGTGGAGCGAGGCGGTCGGCTTTAGGGAGTTCGGTGAAAACATATCGCCGTCTTCTTAGTGATCAGAGGTTAGTACTCAATTGCTTTTAATAACTTATATTCATGCTTTTGTAATTGAAAGACATGATAGATAGATTTTTGTTTAGATCTAGCTGGCTAGCTAGGTTTAGAAAGATAATGTTAGTTTGCTTAATTTTCAGAATGGGTAAGTACTCGTAGTTCACTTCAATATATTCTTGCTTAACATTATTATGTCATGAATATGTGGCTAGCTAGCTACCTACATAATATATATAGATGTCATGTGTAAGTATAGCTAGCTAGTCCGATTTGCTACATAGTAGCGCTAATAATCATTTTTGATACTCATTTGTTACATGTGTAGCGTAGATGGACCGAAGCTGGATGTACATTGAGAACCGTGTGAGTGAAGAGTACAATAATGGCGTGTCTACTTTTAAAAGAGCGGCCGAGCTGGATATGTTGAAGAAGGGGATGGAATAAATGTACTGTTCATGTATTTATTGTGATAATCTAAAGATGTTTAGTAACTCAGCGCAGATCAAAACTCACTTGATTCGAAGAGGTTTCAGAAAGGGGTACAAATGTTGGACAAGTCACGGTGAAGAGAAGAGTACACAAAACGGTAGTTATGACATCGTCGAGAGAGACAACGAATATGCCGGTTGTGGACTGTGCTTTCGATCATGAGGATAGGTCGTAGGATGACAATCTGGATCAGATGCTACGTGATGCAAAAGGGAACTATAGTGAGAGAGAGTTTGGTAAATTCGAGAGCTTGATAGAGGACTCGGAGAAACCTTTGTTCTCGGGCTGCAAGCCGTAATACACGAGGTTGTCATCAGTTCTAGAACTGTTAAAATTGAAGGCAAGCAATGGTTGGTCTGACAAGAGTTTCATAGCATTATTAGGACTCCTAGCAGACATGCTTCCAAAGGGAAATGTGTTGCCGAGAACCACCTGCCAAGCCAAAACAATTCTTTGCCCATTGGGAATAGAAGTAGAAAGAATATATGCATGTCTGAATGATTGTATTCTGTACCGTAAAGAGTATGCTAGCTTACATGCTTGTCCGGTGTGCAAAGCATCCCGATACAAGCGTATAAATGACTCCGATGATGGGAAGGGCATCGAGGTGAAGCAAGGACCTCCTGCTAAAGTATTGTGGTATCTTCCTGTAATTCCCTATTTGAAGCGTTTATTTGTAAACCGCAAGGATGCAAGATTGATGCGTTGGCACTGGGAGTAGCGTAAGAAAGACGGAATGATATGACACGTTGTTGATTATGCCCAGTGGAGGAACATCGATAGGATGTTTGTAGATTTCGGTGTGGAACCGAGGAATATAAGGTTTGGGTTGAGTACAAATGGAATGAATCATTTTAGTAACATGAGCAGCCGACATAGCACCTGGCCCATGACTCTATGCATGTCCAACCTTCCTCCTTGGCTGTGTATAAAGCGGAAGTATATTTTGATGTCACTACTTATCCAAGGGCCGAAGCAACCTGGAAACGATATTGATGTGTACCTAGCACCATTGGTGAAAGATCTTGCAATACTGTGGAACGAAGGGGTACATGTATGGGATGCGGACAAATGAGAGAACTTCACTCTACGCGCCATGTTGTTCTGCATCATTAATGATTTTCGTGCCCTTGGTAACCTATCAGGGTTGAGTACAAAAGGAGCCAAAGCCTGTCCGCACTGCTTAGATTATACCGAGAGTGCGTGGTTGAACAACTCGCGCAAAACTGTGTACATGTGTCACCGTAGATTCCTTCCAAAGTATCACCCATACCGTACATGTGTAAAATTCTTGATTCTTCGGGTAGTCTGGTTTGCGGGATTTCTCGTTTTGGGAGGATCTTTCGTGCTGATTTTTCTGAATCTTCTGGTGATCCTCTCCGGTTTTTGGTTGCTTCTGAGTCCCGTGATTTTTCTTTCTAGCATAGGAGACTTGGTCATATTGGATTTGACCATTTGACCCGAGTTAGCGGCCACGATCTCATTCGTGGTCTGCCGAAACTCAAGTTGGTCAAAGATCTTATTTGCGCTCCATACCGGCACGGCAAGATGGTTGCCGCTTCTCACCCTCCGGTCATAGTGACTATGACCGATGCACCGGGACAGCTGCTCCACATGGACACAGTTGGACCAGCTCGAGTGTAGTCTGTAGGTGGGAAGTGGTATGTCCTTGTCGTGGTCGATGACTTCTCGAGGTACTCTTGGGTGTTTTTCTTAGCCTCGAAGGATGAGACATTTACGCATTTCCGAGGTCTTTTCAGTAGGCTTTCTGTTGAGCTTCCGGGTGCCTTGCGAGCGATCCGCAGTGATAATGGCACAGAGTTCAAGAATTCCTACCTCGAGAGGTTCTGTGGTGAGACTGGTGTAGAGCACCGCCTCTCTCTCCGCACGTCCCACAGCAGAATGGCGTCGTGGAGAGGAAGAACCGTACCTTGGTCGAGATGGCCAGGACGATGCTTGATGAGTACTCTACACCGCGGAAGTTTTGGGCTGAAGCTATAGCTACCGCGTGCCATGTCTCAAATCGAGTTTTTCTTCGGGCACACTTGCACCGTACTTCTTATGAGTTGAGATATGGGCGGAAGCCCATTGTATCTCATTTTCATGTGTATGGATGCAAGTGCTTTATCTTGAAGTCCGGGAACCTAGACAAGTTTGAGTCACGTTCTTGTGACGGTATCTTTCTAGGCTACTCGACTTCTTCGCGGGCCTATAGGGTCTGGAACTGCGAGTCTAGTAAATTGGTAGAAACCTGTGAGGTGACCTTCGATGAGGCCAGTCCGGGGACTAGGCCCGATATCTCAGGTTCGTTAGAGCAGTCCGAGACCATCTTTGTGGATGATGAGGAGGATGGAGATGAGGGTTGTCTACCCGATCTAGTCTCTCATCCACCCCTTGAGGTGCCGTCTTCCACCGCACCTCGAGGCGATCAGCCTTTACCTTCCGCTTCCTCTGAAGCGAGTGGCTCTGTTCCTATCTCGTCAGCTCACGAGGTAGAGGCCACTTCTTCATCTCATCCTGGACCTCCTAGACATATTCAGAAAGCTCATCCTTCTGAGCAGATGATTGGAGACCTCTTTGAGCGGGTCACACGCTCAAAGTCTGGCTTGTCACTTTTCTGTCTCCACTCTACTTTCATTGCCACCTTGAGCCCAAGGATGTTTGTCATGCTCTCTCTGATGAGTCTTGGGTCAATGCCATGCTTGAGGAATTAGAGAATTTCGAAAGAAACAAGGTCTGGTCGCTTGTTGAGCCCCCTCGAGGTCACAATGTCATTGGGACCAAGTGGGTGTTCAAGAACAAGCAGAGTGAGGATGGGGTAGTCATTCGAAACAAGGCTAGACTGGTAGCTCAGGGTTTCTCTCAGGTTGAGGGTCTTGATTTTGAGGAGACCTTTGCCCCTGTAGCCAGACTTGAGGCCATTAGAATCTTGCTTGCCTTTGCAGCTTCTAAGGGTTTCAAGCTTTACCAGATGGATGTCAAGAGTGCCTTCCTCAATGGGTTTATTGAGGAAGAAGTCTATGTGAGACAGCCTCCAGGTTTCGAGAACCCCAAACACTCAAACCATATCTACAAGCTTTCCAAAGCCTTATATGGACTTAAGCAGGCCCCTAGAGCTTGGTATGAGAGGCTTAAGTCCTACCTGTTGAGTCATGGTTTTGAAATGGGTAAGGTGGATAAGACCTTGTTCATTAATAGGCATGGCACTGATTTTCTGCTCGTCCAAATTTATGTGGATGACATCGTCTTTGGCGGCTCTTCTCATGCTCTAGTTTCACAGTTCTCGGATGTCATGAGCACCGAGTTTGAGATGAGCATGATGGGTGAGTTGACCTTCTTCCTTGGCTTCCAAATCAAGCAGACTCGGGAGGGTACCTTCTTGCATCAAAGGCAAGTATACTCGTGACCTCTTGAGACGCTTTGACATGAGTGATGGAAAGCCTGTGTCAACCCCAATGGCTTCTACAGCTTCTCTTGACCCAGATGAGGATGGCGAGCCAGTTGATCAGAAGGAGTATCGCAGCATGATTGGCTCTCTCTTGTACCTTACTGCCTCGAGACCGGACATACACTTCTCTGTGTGTCTTTGTGCTCGGTTTTAGGCTTCTCCTCACGTATCTCACCGCCAGGCGGTGAAGCGCATTCTTCGGTACCTTCGAGCTACCATTGACTATGGTATCTGGTACTCTTCCTCTTCCTGTCTTTCCTTGAGAGCCTACTCGGATACAGACTTTGCTGGCTGTAGGATAGATAGGAAGAGCACTTCGGGCACCTGCCAATTCATTGGCACTTCTCTCGTTTCCTGGTCTTCAAGGAAGCAGTCCGGTGTTGCACAGTCCACTGCAGAGGCCGAATCGTTCTCACGCCGATTCTTGCTGCAGTACTTTGGATGGTTTCGACCTTGCGGGACTTTGGGTTAATTATAGACAGTGTTCCACTCTTTTGTGATAACACTTCTGCTATCAATATTGCTAAGAACCCCGTGCAGCACTCTCGGACCAAGCATATTGATATCCGATATCACTTCCTTTGAGACCATGTGGAGAATGGTGACATAGTGCTCCAGTTTGTAGAGAGTGACCACCAGTTGGCTGATTTCTTTACTAAGCCTTTGGATAGCTCTAGGTTTTCAACCATTCGGGGAGAGCTTGGGGTGGTTTGTCCTTACGAACTGCTGTGAGGGGGAGTTTGTGCTTTACGGACTCCTTTCTGTTTGCATTACATATGGGTGCATTGAGTTTAGTCCTCCTAGCATAGATTAGAGTGTTTCTCACGTCTAGTTGCTTAGACTTCTTACTCTTATCTTGTGATTCTAGGATGCTGCTTATTAGCTGTTTCTTATCTCACTAGGTTGAGCTCACTCACTTCTTGTAGGCTCTAGCGAGGGTTGGGCCACCCTCGGGTAGACAAGGTACGTGTTTGCTCTCTAGTGTGTGTTTTCCCGTCAGCTGATAGTCCTGGAGTCATATGGGGTAGATGAGAGTCAGTCTGAGCCATAGTATCCTCTATATCTTATCTATGCTTTAAGGACTGCCTTCTTTGTTTTCTTTGCCAGCTTCTCGATTTTGCTGCTTTGGTTCAATGGGAGTTCATTTGGGAGCTTCTGGAGCTTAATACTGACATAACTCAACTTGAATTAAAAGTTGCATCATATGTTGAGGGAGAGCTGGATTTTTTGCATATCATTCTGCATTGTAATATAACTACATGGAGCCTTGATTATTATCCTGTTATGACATGTTACAATGCATTACATCTTGCCATAATATGTGCTTACTTGCTAGATTGATCATGACCTTATATGTGTAGTCAAGTCTTTGTCATGATAAGTTGATTAAAAGTGCACAACTTGAATTAATTCATGTCATGATAGCTCATGAGACTAGTCTGTATTTAGTTATCATTTTATGATTCATGACCATGTCAAATAGGCTAACTTGAGTCTTGAATCTTTATTGAGCCTTAGATTGAGCTATGCTAGTTCTTTTATGAAGCATGAGTTAGTTTTTAACTCCTTGTTCTTGAACTACATTCAACATAAGCAAAAAGATCTCTTTTGTGCGAAAAAACTGATCTCACCAATTCTTTCTCATGAGACCGCTTGCCATTGCACTCGGCATGAACTCAGGGGGAGTTTTGGATGACCAAGATCATCTCCTCAAGCTTCTAGCTTGGAATGGTCGCATAAGGCTTGAGATCTAGCACATGACTAAACAAAAATCTGGTTGGAAACAATCATGAGCCTTTAAAATGAAAAACAAGTCAAGTGTGCAAAATTGCTTAATTACAAAATGATCAAAGTGCTTGAACAAATGATTCATTTTTGGACTTGTAGCACTCTAAGTTGGCTCAATTCTAGCTTCTCGGTTCCACTTAGATTATTGACATGGTTTGCATCATCCTTAGATACCTTTAGCTAGACTATGATCTTGGATAACTTGACATGCTAAGAAATTCGACTAATATTCAGATTATGACTTATTTGGCTTAGCTTGTCTATACATGTCTTGTCATGATCTTGATAGTTTTTTATATGATTATGGCTTGGTGTAATTCGTTATGGTCATTTTGGATAATTCTCATGGCTCTAAATGCATTAAATAATCAATCTTCAGCCATTTTATCCAAAACATGTCATATTCTCTCATGGCTTGGTGTTTATTGCCAAAAGGGGGAGAATATTGAAGAAAAAGATTTTTCTCGGGATCTTTCTAGAGCTTTGGAGAACAATTTGATCTTTCTTTGTTGCTCTAGTGTTCCTTCTGTCGACATGGTCATTAGCTTCATTTTTCTTCTATGGACCATGTTGGACTCTACAAACTCAACTTCATGCTTTTTCTGGGTTTGTCAATATACTCATAAGGGGGAGATTGAGAGACCATGTGGTGATCATCCCGTGCGTATGATGAGTAATTGATATCGGTTTAGGAAAATCGAGTTTGATGTGGTAGGTTCGGACCATGTCGTTGTATGGTGAAACGGCTCGGTCGGACTTTGTCAAACCTGGTCAAAAGGATTAGGATGCTTATTCTGTTGATTTGACAGGTTTGGGCTTAATGATGCATCATTAATGCTATTTATGCTTTCATGTATCGAGCGGTGCTATTTGATGTGTTTCTTATCTGTGATTGGCTGCAGGACGTCGAGGCGGAGTTGTGGTGAGACACGAGGTGACCGGACTAGACACAGGCGGTGTCGAGGTCAAAACGGTCGGATGTGTCGAAGACGGCGGAGATTCGATGTGGTTGCGAGTCGCGGATGACAAGGAGCGTGGAAGCTTCCCGGAATATGCAGGAGGGGCGGAATGGTGATTTCGCGAGACTGCACAAGTGGGAGCGGGCTCCGTTCGGGTTTAGCTGGCGTAACGGGTGGGAAACCCGTTAGCCAGGGGCTATAAATAGCAGTTGGGGGCTGCATACCCCTTTATGCAACTTGAGAGAGAGTTAGGGTTTGCTTTAGTCAAAAGAGCCTTTGGAGAGGCCTTTTGCTTTAGGCTTTAGTGGGTGGAGACTAGTTATGGGCAGCATGTGTGTCTCCCTCATTAGCCCTTCCCTCATGTGTGTGTGTGTTCCTCCCAAGAACATGTGAGGTTCTTGGTGATCTTGAGGATGGAGAGGGTGAGGATGGATTGAGAGTCTTGTAATCTTTCTTCTTGTTCTAATGTACATGCGTATCGGGACTCCTTGTAATCCTTTCTTTGAAATAAAAATCTGAAGTTTCTTCTCTCGTGCACTGTTTGCTTCGATGCTTTCTAGGCTTGATTCTTGCAATTTTCGTTTTCTTGTTGATTCTTACTTTTGAGTGGCAAAATGGGTTGCTCAGGGATGGAATTGCATTTCTAGACCTTTTGGTCATCTAATTCCAAGAGCAATTTGATCAATTTGCAAGAATCACATTTTGAGCTTTTCTTGTTCATCCTCTAGGGTTTTCCTCCAAATCTTGTTTCCCTCTTTGAGATGGCTTGATTCTTGACTTGCAGAGTCCAGTGGGTATTGCTAACATATCTGCAAAGTTTCTTGGCCAAAGGATCAAAGAATAATTGCGAATTTGGATTTTGGTCTCGGTTGTCTGAATTTTTCAGTTTGTTCTCGGGTTGCACAGAACAGGGAGCGGTCGACCGCCATCGGTTGGCGGTCCGACCGGCAACCATGGCGGTCGGTCGACCGCCTTGCCGAGCGGTCAGACCGGCCCCAGGCGGTCAGACCGGCCGAACCATGGCGGTCAGACCGGCGCCTATGGAGCGGTCTGACCGGCGCCCATGGAGCGGTCTGACCGGCTCATGTGTAGCGGTCTGACCGGCATCCTTTTAGACAGCCGGTATTGCTTTACTGTTTTTGGTAGATTTGTTTTTCGTTATTTTCTGTGCCTTCTTCTTGAGTGCTCTAGGGTCCAGAGAGCTGCCTTGAACTCCTTCATAGCTCTTTGTAGCTATTGTTGAGGAGTTTCATTAAACGGAACCTTTGAGGGGGAAAGTGTTTGAAGTTGACATTCACCCCCCCTCTGTCGCCAATTCGGTCCTTCAAAGAAACTTGTTTCCATGGAACATTTTAAATTAATTGACATGAAGTCTCATGACTGTCACGTGCTAATGACACAAATGCTACCTGTTGCAATTAGAAGTATTTTGCCGAACAAGGTTCTAGTGACAATCATAAGGCTATGTTATTTCTTTAACGCAATTGCTTGGAAGGTCATTGATCCCGATGGACTAGATGCTCTGTAGACCAAGGTGGTGACAACTTTATGCCATCTAGAGATGTATTTCGCTCCATCATTTTTTGATATCATGGTCCATCTCATTGTTCACCTTGTGAAAGAGATAAAGATATACGGCCCTGTGTTTCTACATCATATGTACCTATTCGAGAGGTACATGGAAATTATCAAGTCCTATGTACGCAATCGATCTCGACTAGAGGGTAGCATCATCGAAGGTTATACAACATAAGAGATCACTGAATTCTGCATCGGCTACATGGCTCAAGTCGAGCCAATAGGTGTACCTCTATCTCGTCACGAGAAGAGGCTAGAGGGTATCGGGACTATCGGAAGGAAAGCAATAACTCCGGATCAAAATACATATGCTCAAGCCCATTTCACGGTTTTACAACACATGACTGAAGTGACCCCATATATTGAAGAGCACGAGGACATGCTACGCCAAGAGAATGCATGCCAGTCAGAAGTTTGGATCACGAGACAACACAACCGTCAGTTTAACAAATGGTTGAAAGTGTGATTGACTAGGAGGTTGTCAAGTGAAACACTACAATGGTTTGCAAAAGGGCCAAAATTTACAATTGTGATATGGCAAGGATGCGACATTAATGGCTACAAATTTTATACAAAAGATCAGGATAGAAAGAGCACAGTGCAGAACTCAGGTGTCTGCATAAATGCCTATGATGCGCGCGTCAGTACCGCTGGCCCAAGCTCGTACTACGGGCTTGTAGAGGAGATTTGGGATCTTGACTACATAATTTTTAAGATTCCTCTATTTCGGTGCCGTTGAGTCCAACTCCCACAAGGTGTAAAGGTCAACAAGTACGACGTCACTACTGTGGACCTTGAATGTGTAGGATACGAGGACAAACCATTCGTACTCGCAAGGCAAGTTGTTCAAGTATTTTATGTAACCGACCCGGCAAATAAGAAGCACCATGTAGTTCTTCAGGGAAAAAGAAGGATTGTCGGAGTTGAGAATATTGTGGGTGAGGAAGAGTACAATCAATTTGATGAGTTGCCTCCATTCGGAGACGGCATCAGGCTCGAGGAAGAACAAGGCGATGAGGTAAGCTATATACGTGTCGATCATCGTGAAGGGCTTTATCTAAAAGAAAATAGCTAGCCATGTGTAATAAATAATCCCACGAAGCCAGCACCTATTTGGAAATTGTTGTAATGTAATCATAATTAGGAAACTCGGTATGTAATTATAGAACTATATTCCATTGTAATTGTAAATGACTCAGGAACTAAGAAATAGTTATATTTATGATTATGCTTGAGTTTTCATAATATTGCATGGCCAGCATGATTACTAGATGCAGCGAACTATCACAGGTGATTTACCAGAAGAAAATCGTCTATAATGATACATCACAGACGGTTCTTTTATAGAACCTTCTGGGATATGTCGAATATCACAGACGATTCTATAAATAGAGCCATCTGTGATATAACTATTATAGAATCGGAAATGACAACAGAGGGGGGTGAATGGTGCCTTCAAAACCTTCCCCCTGCATCCACACACTCTTCTCTAAGATAGATATAGAAGCTATGAAGACGAAAGAAATTCACTTACTGGAAGCCGAAAAACAATTTTTGCCGAAAGAGAGAAGACCAGATTTGACAAGGAGGACAAAAGCTTTACTTGAGACTGAAAATAACTAAAAAGAAAACTTTGCTGCCAACTGAGAAAGCCATATGCTCCAAATTAGTTTTGCCGAGATACTGTGAGTACTAGTCTTGACTAAGAAGGCTCACTGGAGAAATACCAATAAACTGCCCAAAAATCTTCTCTGAACTCACCGAAATACTTAAATGACAAAGTGCTATTATGCTGCTGAAAACAGAAAGCGGCAAAAGCAGCAAAACCGAAGGGAACAAAAGACTGCAGACCTAAGCACATCTATCACAACCAGTACAGAACTACTCATTAGTCAAAAACTAAAAACTGAACTGACAGCTAACCGATAAAACATAGTCTAAAAACATATTGATCAGAGGAATTGACGGACAGTAAGTCTGTAGGTTCACAAACGGTCAGACCTCCTCTAAGCTGTCGGTCAGTCTGCAGTAATAAAACCTGTCGGACTGGAAGACAGAAAATCGCAATTGAAGATTCAAAACCGAAAGCTACAACCGGTCTAAGTGGAGTAAACTGAACCGGTTTGACTGCAGTCTAGCAGCTAGTGAAACCGGAAGGGAAGAACTCACGATTGAAGACTTAGAACCGAACACTACAGAAACTGCAAGATCAACGGAGCCAAAAACAAATCAGAGGAAACACTGCAGACACCGGCTGCTTGCTGGCCACAAATTTCAGGCACTAGACAGAGAACAGAAACTGTACTAGAATCCCGACCGAAAACCAGACTGCAAACAGGCTTACTGCCAAACGGCTCAAAATCAGACTGCAGATTTTCTATATTGAAGACAAAAAACAGACTGGACAAAACTCAACCAAAAGACTGCAGCCAAAGCAAAACCAAGAAGAAAGCAAAACTGAAAACAAGAGCAGTTCGGCAGCAGAAGGTAATGGGTTGATTGTTGTCGACATAGTAAATAACTCAGAAAAGCTGAAACTAGTGAAATGCTCAATCTATTGCTGCTCTTTTCAGGTAGAATGTCTAGAACTCAAAATAAAACAGTAGCACAACTTCAGGAATCAGGGAAAAGCAGACCAAGAGTAGTTTTAGCTGAAAATGAGCATAGACCAGACTGAAACCGAGCACTGAAGCTCTGAATCAGAAAATAAGGGAGAAATCCAAAAGGCTTAGAGATTCTCAAATCTACTCATCTAGAAACCTTTGATTAGCAGGGAAATCATCTCAGAAGAAGGGAACACAACACTAATTTACTTCCTCGGTCGAGACAACGACGAACCACGATTGCTCTGTTTGCGGTAATAATAAACCCTAGGTAGGGGTAAAAACAGAGGAAGTGCATTGTTTCAATTCACGGGAAGTCATAGGCTAATAAAAAGAGATTACTCTCGAGAATATGCTAGCCAAATGGCTTTGTGACGATTCTCAGTTTAAAGCAGATCCATTTTGCCACTTCTTGAATAAAGCATCAACTCAAAATCAAAAGAGGGAACAAAGAACCGAGAGCAGAGAAGAACAAGGACAGGACTGAAAACACCAAAGAACACAGGTAAAGAGCAGAAAAATCACAAGAAAAAGGATAGCTCAAACTCAATCCATTTCATAATGATTCAGAGACATGGGCTATGACATAAGAGAGTTTACTATAATCATCTCAAACCCTGTCTACCAAACCTGAGAAGAACACGTACCAAAGAAACAGACTCACTCATGTAGACATGGGAGACAGAGCAAAACCAACTCTGCTATCTCCACCTACTCCTCAACATTGGAAAAGCAAAACAAACTCCCCTAAAGCTCTTCAAAGCCATCAGCTCTACCAACTCAAAAGGAGAAAAGACTCACACATGGAGAGCACACACACCAAAACCCTCTAGTGGCTCTAGAGAACAACCTCTCTATTTATAGCCTTCTATTAACGGGTTCCCAATTTGCTTTATCCATTTAACTCTCAACAACTCTGCGCTTTATCCATTAGCGCCAACCGAATCCGCGTCCGCGAGCATGAGTCAATTTTCCCGAATTGCCCCTCACGCTCCTTCCCGAAGCTTCCTCGCCGCACAACCGCAACCAAGACTGACCGCCTGACCTCGACTCCTTCCTGAGCCTAGTCCCGACCCTCCTCGCCGTCGCCTATCGTTTCCACCTTCGGTAGCTCCAGCTCCGGTTTCTCGTCTTCCGACTCGCAACCACCTCAACAGCCTCGATCATCTTCAACGTCTCCGACCGTCCGGACCTCAACACCTCCTATGCCTAGTCCCGGTCCTCCCACGCATCACCACAACCTAGCTCCAAAGTCCTGCAGCCACACAGACAAGCAAACCGTCACATAGCACCGCACGAAACAGTCTAAACAATATTAGCATTAACAAAAGGTACTCACGCATGAAATACCTAAATCGACCGTTCGAGAAGGAAAACAAGTGTCCTAAGCACTCCCGACCGCAATCGACCAAGTCCAACCGAACCGAACCGCGCTATGCACCGACTTGGCGCGAACCAACACCAAACCAAACTCAAACGTTCCAGAACACGAGTTAACTACTCATCACAAACATGGGAGTACCTCCACATGGTCTCTCATTATCACAAACGGTTCCACAAAAGAACTGTCTGTGATAGTTTCCCTATAAATATTCGCAATAGGTTTTGCTCGCAGAGTTCTCACTCACTCTCTCCATCTCCACCGCCATCGCTAGGTTTTGCTAGCTATCTGACTGCTCATTCGCGCGCGACGCCGCCACTCCCTCCTGACGCCGTTGTTCCCTACCGACGCCGGCCGCCTCTCCCTCACGACGCCACCTCTCATGACGCCGCCTCTCCCTCCTGTCGCCATCCGCCACTCCTTCCCGACGCTGTCCGCCACTCCCTCCCGACGCCTGCCACCTCAACATCACGCCGCCGCCGCTCCTTCCCAAGACCGTATTATTTTGTTATCTTCAGTAAATGGCTAAATTGTTTTATGACCTTTAGTACTTTATGTTATATGCTTCACTTGTTAGCTACAAGATCTAACACTAAAATTTAATATTCAAGTTTGAGCTCTAAATGTTTACTATTACTGTCATTTGTCAATATTGTGCTTTGTCTCAATAGTTGGCTAAATTATTTTTTGACCTTTAGAACTTCATGATATATGCTGCACTTGTTAGCTATAAGATCTATTTGGAATAACATGTTACTGTTCCAAAGAGACCTTGTAGTAATAATATATGCCACATAGACCTTCAAAGGATATGAAGCAAGTGACACACTCAGTGTATCTGGTTCAATGAACTTGATACACTGCTGTGTATCACTTGTTTCATAGAACTTTGTTTAGGCCATAGCTCATTGTAGTTAGTTTTTTCTTAGAAGAGAGATGACATCTACACAGTTGTCGTCCAAAATTTTTTAACTATTACTATCATTTGTCAATCTTATGGTATTTATCAATAGTTGGCTAAATTGTTTTATGACCTTTAGAACTTCATGATATATGCTGCACTTGTTAGTTACAAGATCTATTTGGAACAACATGTTACTATTCCAAAGGTACCTTGTAGTAATAATATATGCCACATAGACCTTCAAAGGGCATGAAGTAAGTCACACACTCTAGTGTATTCGGTTCAATGAACTTGACACACTGGTGTGTATCACTTGCTTCATAGAACTTTGTCTAAGCCCATAGCTCACTGCAGTTAGTTTTTTCTTAGAAGAAAGATGGCGTCCACACAGTCATCGTCGTCTTCATCTGGGTCTCACGCTCCCAAGATTGGGATAACTAAGCGTGGCCGAGGAGTATCGAAAAGACCACAGGGCCGAATGACCATCACGGTGATTTCTTTAGATGGGGTCCCTCTAGAACCGAAGAAAGCAGCGGCATCATTTCGGACTACCTGTGGGATAATTGGAAGGCAATGGGTCCCCATCACCATAGCAAGCTGGAAATATTTGGCAAAGGATCAGAAAGATCAGCTATGGGAGGAAATTACAAATTCGTTCGATATCACAGCAGAAGTACAGGGACTCGTGCAACGATATGCGCTCCTCACAATGGGAAAAGCATGGAAGAATTTTAAGAGCACTCTTGTTACGCAGTACGTGGCCAAGGATCTCACGACCTTCACAAAGTATCCTTTTGTGTCGCTGGAAACATGGGAGGCCTTTGTGCAGATGAAGGCAATGACCGAATTTGAACAACAAAGTGCGGCGCACAAGGTTCTCCAGTCACAAAACACTCACCCTCACAGACTCAGCACCACTGGGTACGCAGGTAAAATCCCACAGTGGAGGATGCAGGACGATGTCGCAATCCAATCGGAGGCCTCCTCGCCATTTGCTGGGATCGTAAACGAGCGCGCTTAAAACTGGTTAAGAGCGAGGTCATCAACCACGTCTTCAAGTGTCTCTTTCAAAAACCCCGTAGACGAGGCCTTGGGAAGATATGTTAAACTACATAGTTGTTAATACCTCTTGAACTTCATGGGTTCAAAAATAACATGATTGTCTCTTGCAGCAATCATTGACTACCGAATCTTCTCGAGGCTCCTTTCAAGAATACAGGGAGGGAAATGTACTATCACAGGTAGGGATGGCAATTATGCCCGTTTACCCGTGTACCCGTGAGTAAATACCCTAATGGAGCCGGGTATGGGATACATTCTTTGCCCACATGTATGAAAATGGGGAAAATATCTTGACGGTAAACGGCATCTTGGTATGGGTTAGCTCTACCTGCACTCTCGCCTGCTTACCGTGAAATAGACTGACAAGTGGGCCCACATTAAAAACAGTGAACCCTAAAATATCGGGCACTCCCGCAGTCCGCAGCGCACTGGACGGTCGACGCACTCGGCCTCCAAAATCCAAATATCGGGCGGTCGGGAGTCGGGACTCGGGCCAAAACCTCGCAGCCCGCCTCCGAACGATCGAAACCAGCTCCCCTTCCGTTCCGCCTCCTTCCGCCGCCTCGTTCGCCCTCCTTCCACCGCCTCGCCCGCCTCCTTCCGCCGCCTCCTTCCGCCTCCTCGCCGCCCTTCGGTCCGCCGCCCAATCGCCGCTCCTCTTGGCCCCTCATCCTCGCCGCTCCTCGGTCCATGATCCTCGCCGCTCTCGCCGCCCTCGTTCTCCACCGACCGATCCGCCGCTTTTTCACACAGACCGGATCCGCCGCTTTGTCGTCGGATCCGGCGGAGGAGGACCGGAGGAGGCTCACCGACCGATCCGGACGGAGGAGGACCGAGGAGGCTCACCGACCAGATCCGGCCGCTGTCGTCCCGCACTGCCGCCTCATCGCTGTCGCCTCTCTCCGCGCGGTTGCTACCCTCTCCGTCGTCGGCAAGAAACTCGGTGAGCTTGCCACTGTGGTGGATCATATACTACTTCCTCTATTTCTAGATAGATGAGTAATTTTATCCTTGTAGTAAATTGACCAGGTCTAGTTCCCATGCCATTTTTGTTTTAGTAGTCTTATACATGCAAGTTCTTTTTTTGTTCTTGACAGGAAATATGAGTACATTATATTGCAGTGTTTTAGACATGGAAAGTTAACCAACATTAGCTGCGTTCTTGTTTTAGATTCCATGGCACGATTGATTTTAAGATTATTCACAGATGTAATGGTCTTGCTTGGCCACTTCTCTGTTGAAGCGGAGATGGAACTATCCTCGGTTGGGCTCTGAGAATCTTTGGAAGACATCTCTAGTCAATGCAATTCTTTGTATGCATCAACTTACACAACTTAAGCTATATTATTATGTTTCCTGTTGTTTTGATTTTAATTCATGGCTATATACTTATCTGTTGAAGCCTGCTAAGAACGGAGATTTGAATGCACTACTCTGTTGAAGCCTGCTTGGCCATAGGTGTGGAACTGTGGATCAGCTGCTACTGCTGTTTGTATGTAAGAGATTTAGTTATGGTTAGGGATACCATCATAAAGATTTGTATTTCCATTGTAGTTGTTGAATGTGTGAATTTGTGATGCATTGGTGATGTTTGAATGTGATGTACTATATTTGCGGGTAAACGGGTATGCCATGGGCGACAGTACCCACTGGCGGCGGGTATGGGCGAGGTTTTTACCGTGGTCCTTCGCGGTATACCATGGGCGTCATCGGGTCGCGGGTGCGGGTATGGGCGAGCACTACCTGCACCGCCGCACCCGATTGCCATCCCTAATCACAGGTCTTGGGAAACAAGGAGTACCTAGATCGCATACGAGGATTGGGGGTTTACGTATCTTAGAGGCACGGATTTCCAAATGACTCCGAAACATATAGGAGTATGAAGAGATCCAAGGCCTACACGAACAAATAAAACAGGAGTTTCGTGCTCAACTTGAGGAACAACTATCTGCCTTACTTCAAGAGTAGACTGCCTCACTTCAAGGAGAGATAGATTCATTGAGGGAAGAACTGAGACAAATCTGCAACCAATCGCAACTCACCCCTATTACTGCAGTACCCAGCCCCCCTCAATGTCGCAGTAGCTGCGCGTCCACACCAATTACTGAACATAGCGATGCTCACTTACCTATCGATGACATCCAAGTAATGTATATCTTTAGAATGCTACATAGATCTCTCTAGTGGACGCCTTAGCTCATCTTGTATCATTATGTAAGAGCCCACGCCTTGCATCTTCAGAGTCAGGCTTGTTGGCTCTATTCCTATTGATGCTGGGCGGGGGATGGCGTATCCATGGCTGTCAGGGACGCTAGTGCATGGTGTACAAGTATAGACCGATTTCGTAAAGGTTCAGATGAACATGATTAATGATGTTTTTAAGACCGTCCCTCTTGAGAAGCCCCAACGAAGAGATTACGATATTAGGGGATGTCGTCCACACATTCGTCCAGTGGCTCAAGAGGGACATCGCCCTCGACTCATCTATGCCACGATCTCCACATCCAGTGGCCCAAGAGGGACATCACCCTGGACTTGTCACATCGGCTCTAGTCGCTCCATCTACAGCTCCAGTTTGAAAGCCTGTTGCATCGACTCTCGTGTAGATGCTGTCAAAAACTTATCACAAGCGAGGCTCTAAGACTCAAGCGAAGAAAATTAAGGCGCGTCCCGAGCCATGGAAGTTCATTCTAGGAGCGTCGTTGGTCCCCGAGTCACAATTACCCCGGCTTAGTCTGGTTTGCAATATATTGCATACCTGGTACATGCAGAGGTCCAACATGAAGCCAAACCGGCACGGTGGATTCACTATGAGATATAAGGAGGTGCATTTCCTCCATGACTCGGGCTACTTCGTTGTGACATTCGAAGACTTATTCTTACTATTCAATCTCGACGAACTCGACGCCTCACTTCTACAATGCTGGACACTATAAGTGTACTATACAATGAAGTTCTACATTAATGTCATACCGATAAATGTCATTACTATTTCCTTATGTATAGATACATGATCCAACAAGTCCGGTGACAGCGAGAAACGGTGGGTTTCCTCGACACACACTTGGTCTCGGAGCAATCTATCAACGAAAATGCATCCTTCGTGCAAGATTACATAACGAGGGGATTGATTGCTCACAGCGACAAGGAGTACATCATGGTACCCTTCAACCAATGGTAAGAGCTTCATTAGTTGCCACACAAGTTTCATTTGTACTTTATATGCAATATGAACTTAAGATTAATCACTATGGCGACACACATGACTAGGTCTCACTGGATTTTGATTGTAATTGTACCAAAGTGGAGCAAGGTAATATACCTTGATTCCCTACTTAGGAGCAACCACGACTTCAGTCATGTGCAAGAAGTAATTAACAGGTAAACTCATTTTCTCCATACATAATTCTATTGTAATCTTTCCTTCGTTTGCCATGGCCGATGCTAACTTTTTTGGAATCACGTAGGTCGTTTACCGCTTATGTTGCCCTAGGAGGGAGACATAACAAATCCAGTGACACGCTGTGATACAGGACACGATCTTCAGTACCCGCTACAACACAATAATCCTATATAACACTTTGTTATAATGACTCTAGAATTGACAATACCTATGTATGTAATTCTATATATTTTGCAATGTCACCAGCAGCTACAGGGCAACGCATGTGGAATCTATGTTTGCCGCCATATAAAGGAAATCATAGACACTAAGATGCATGGTCCAGAGGTTTGTCAACCTTCCAATAATTATTATTATCTGATTATATATATGTATATATACACACATATGCTAATTAATGACTTAACATTGCTCCTAGCGACAGCGGGTGGACTTTGATGAAAGTGCATATGATCTTGACAAACTCATTGAAATTTGTGAAAACATCTCCCAATTCTTGCTAGCGAGGTCATAAACAAGAATGGAGAGTTCTACTCCGACAATGATGATAATTAGATGTTGAAACATTGGATTCAATTGTACAAATCACTCAATTGTGCTTAATCAAACAATTCATTCAATTTAATTCATTTGTGAGATCTGTGTAACGATTGTCATGCTATATATATATGTGATTTGCTGGTGTTGTTTTATTCATCTGTGTGATTTATGTAATGATCGTCCTGTGCTACATACGTGATCTTACTTGTTTTCAGAGGGCATGGCTAGCATATCCTGAGGCTAGCCAAAAAAGGGCAAATAAAATCGCTGTTGAAATAGCTATCACAGACGGTTCGGTATTCCAAACCGTCTGTGATAAATATTTCAGACGTTTTCAAACACTAAACCGTCTGTGATATGAACGATATCACAGATGGTTTTTTTATTAACCGTCTGTGATATGGTGTATATCACAGACGATTCGGAACACTGAACCGTCCGTGATATGAACCATATCACAGATGGTTAATAACAAAAACCGTCCATGATCGTCGAGTATCATAGATGGTTTTTCTGAAAAACCATCAGTATTGTAATTTATCACAGACGGTGTGGGAGCAATCTGTGATAACCACCTATTATCACTGACACATAAACATAGACTATTCAGAAACCGTCTGTGATGACGGTTCTGAACCGTCTGTGATAACACTGTCTGTAGTAGTGATACTCTTGGACAATCTTCACCTCCTATTTCAAGGCTTTCACCTTACCCTGAATCTCAACCATCATCATCACATTGCCCCCCTGGTACATGTTGCTTAGTGTCTTCCATATTTTCACTACACTCTACATTGCCTCCACCATCCAAGTGATGGATAAAGACACTGAAGTCAACAGCCAAGCCACTACCATAGAGTTGGTGGTGTTTCACACCCTCCAATCTATGCTTGCCTTGTCTACAGGCTCAATACAAGTCTCTTGTAGGTAATGTTTCACCCCTTTGTCCTCAAAATTAGCTGAGCCCTTCTAAGCCAACTCAGGTAATTCTTACTCCCTTCCAACTTTATATCATTCGACATCAGCTCTAGCTTTAATTTAGATGACCCCGCATTAGTCCTTGGACCAATCGTACCTACCACGAAGAGGTATTGTAATGTGCTTCTCATGTCACCTTCTATAATTAGCAACGAAATAGACTCAACAATTGCTTTCCTCGTCTTCTGCCACCTTCATAGCGACATCTTCTTCCTCCTTTCTAGTAGCCTCCATCTCCTCAAGAGTCATCACTTTTGAAATAGCTAGATGAATGTCAATCACAAAACTATGTTGCACGCTACCACGTGATCATGGCAACTCTTATCTTAGGGAGAACTAGGCAACCTCGGTCATCACACCAACCAAACAAATCAGCATCACCCAATTTGTGCATGCCTCCTCCTCCTTTCATGAAAGCAAAGGACAAACAACAAATAGTAGGACCTCTTCCTTCCCCTTCGTTGCTCTTCACGGCAGTCGAGTAGCACACAACACCTAGCAGTAACAACCAATGATGCCAATGAGGCACATCGATAGTGGCCTGCGCACCTGCCGGTGAGGCACAACAATGGAGGCCCGAGGGTCTATCAGCAAGACAACACTGCGCTAGTCCGGACTAGGTGACAACTATGTGTGTCGGTAGCAGTGGTGGATGGGCGATGGTGGCGGATGATGATTGGATCTAAGGTAAGTTTAGAGATTAGGATTAGGCTCTGATACCATGAAGAATTTAGGAATAATTGTGTGTAGTTCGATCGGACCCCACACCCTTTATTTATAGAGCCACAAAAGTGCAATCAGGCCCTTACAAGATTATGTCTAATATACTCAACACACTTCAATTTGTTCAATAGGTAAAATACATGTGGTGACATGGACTAAAACCAACGAAGTTTGTAGAAATTTACTCTTAAGAAAATATAACAATGTTTGTAGAACTTTACTCTTAAGTAAACATGGATGTACATGATTAGTTTTTGTTGTATCCATTGACTAGAATGTGATGGCTTGATGACAACCAGGTTTTTATGTAGTTTACTCCTCAAACATTGATAGACATAATTAGTTTAAGATAATTATACGCAAGAGCTAAAATATTTTTTGACGATGGTTCAATTCAAGATTTGAGATAAGTTTCTTAAGAAAACATGAAAAGGGGTATTCTATTGGTAGTATACAAGTTGTATGGCAATATGCATGTGCATAAGCTATGACACTTGTCTCTTGGTAATTCAAGCGTGTTGTAGCATGTTAGTAGGACAGTGGGAGTTGGGAACAATGAATATGGACACGTGTTATTCATGTAGCCTTTTGTTGTATAGGCTACATGAATGAAATGAAGACACTTATGCTACGTTCCATTCCCTTCTGTTTTGCATGAACTGATGACTTGTGTGGCATCATTGATTACTGCCATCTGGTACGGATGTGGTCATCTATGTTAGGAGCGTTCTTGAGGGGGCGAGGAAGGTTTATGTGCAAAAATTCTGGTTTGTTTGATACTTGGCAAAATACAATAGGTAGTGATGGGCGAGATGTCAATTAATTGATGGGTAATAAAAAAGAAAGAATACCTATGAGAAACTAGGTATATTTTTAAATAAGAAGAATGTGATGACCCAAATCTAAGTCAAAGGGGACACGAACTTGATGTCACTACTACAAAAGAGGCTATACTGGACGGGTACATCACAGACAGTTTGCTTAAATTATCACAGACGGTTTATAATAGCAACCGTCTATGATATTTTCACAGACGGTTCTTAATACGAACCGTCTGTGATAATCGAGACAACACAGACGGTTCATATTAATAACCGCTCGTGAAATTCCTGACGGTTCTGCCTAATACGAACCGTCTATGTTGTCTCGATTCAACACAGACGGTTCGTGTTAATAACCGTCTGTGGTAATCATTCGATAACCTTTATCGTATGAACTACAGAAGCTAACTGAGACGAAACAAACTGTTTGTGTACATTTTCGTTAATCCATGAACAGAATCTAGGTATGTAGACAACACGAGAATTTTTATGAAAGCGTTTCATTTGCTTCTCTTCCATAGAAGTTTCAAATTCAAGGCAAATTTATTACAAAGTCCAAAAAAAAGAGATTCCCAGATTTTCATCTTCTGGGCTTTATATGCTTCTTCTTCGACTTCTGGAGCTGGAGGATCAGCCGTTGAGTTCTTAAATGCTGTGAAGATTGTCCTTGCCCTCTCCACTTCGTCCTCTAGCCTGAGCAAATCATTAGCATGACCCATAATCTCAAAGAGGATGCTATGATAATCTTCATCAGAATCGGCCGATTCTTCTTGATCGCCAAGGTTATCCATGTGTCTCTCCAATGCCGCAAGAGTTTCTTCCGCTTTGTGCATGTTGTAGAGAAGAACGAGGTTGAGGGCTGTTTCCCTTTCCTGAGCGGAAACGAGACACCTCCATCGACGGCGGAGGATGAGGTCCAGCTAACGGATGGAAGGGAGTCAAGGAAGGAGAGCAGGGCGTGAGCGGAGGAGCTATCCCAGACGTAAATTGTTGGCTGCCTGTGTAAGGTTGCGGCAGAACAACTCATGATGGACAGATGAGAGGAAGGAGATTAAAAGAATTTCAAATGCCATTATTCAGAAATGTGGTGAAGAAGATGAGGAAGAGGACAATTTAGAAGAGATTGATCAGTTTGTGGTATCAAAGAATTTTACACCACGTTGCATATATAAAACCAGAATGGTGTGGAAGTTTAAGGGCCGCTAGATTGCATCGGAATATTAACAGGCGGGAGTAGGGCGCGGACATTTAAGTGTAATCATAGATGGTTCGTATTACGAACCGTCTCTGATATTAATATCACAGACGGTTCTTATTACGAACCGTCTCTGATATATGACTTATCACAGACGGTTCTAGTTTAGAACCGTCTGTGATAAGCATTCCTATATATACCGTCAAGCTAGGTTGCACGTACACTGTAGTTATAGATCTACATATCGTCTCACCGCTCGCCCGATCTAGCCCGTCGCCGTCTCCTTCTCGGATTTCCCTCCTTCTCGCGTCCACGTCGTCGCCACCGCCTCCTCGGACTTCCGTCCCTAGTCGCTGTCGACCCGCGTCCACGCCGTCGCCGCAGCCTCCTCGGACCTCCGTCCCCAGTCGTTGTCGACCCCGCCACGCCTGCCTCGCCACCTTCTCGCACCTCCGCCCCGCTTCCGCCGACCCCGGCCACACCGCCGCCGCCTCCTCGGACCTCCGTCCCCAGTCGCCGTCGACCTCCGTCCACGCCGTCGCCGCAGCCTCCTCGGACCTCCGTCCCCAGTCACCGTCGACCCCTGTCCACGCCGTCGCCGCCGCCTCCTCCTCGAACCTCCCTCCCCAGTCGTTGTCTGTATCGTGAGTATTTCGGTTATTTGTTTGCAAACATTGTGGGTCGTGCTTGTTTTATAATCTCTGTCAAACATTGTGGGTTGAGCACACCATAGCACTTAGCTTCTCTTAAACCCTAACCTTAGAATTCATGAATTCAGACATTGTTTGCTTGTATTCTGAATTCAGATCTAAATAGAAGCATTTTTCAACTTTGAAGTATTGAGTATCTGTGATTATGTTGTCTATTAACTGATCATCTTAAGCTATTGTCAGATTGCTACATTATAGTCTTTGATTTAGATCTTCTGTTATACCGAAATTTTAGAAGTTGCATGATATGTTTAGATGTCTCAAATCTATACATTTTCTCCACAGCGCACAATGGATGTCTTATGTTTGTGAAATGAAGTGCGATGTGAATTGGATGTATTTATATTTGTGAAATGAATTAAGATGTGAATTGGTGTTTTATGTTTGTGAAATGAATTGAGATGTGAATTGTATGTATATATGTACATGTTGATCTGCTTGTTTGTAAACAGAAATATATTTAGGGGTAGAAAAGAATATCATAGACGGTTTGTAACTAAAAACCGTCTGTGATTATCACCTACACATACGGTTTTTAGTTACAAACCGTCTGTGATTATCAGATATCGCAGACGGTTTTTAGTTACAAACCGTCTGTGATCTTTACACCACAGACGGTTCAAAAACCGTTTGTGATAACCTTCGATTATCACTGACCCATAAATATAGACGGTTCGGAAAACCATCTGTGATGACGTTTTTGAACCGTCTGTAATACGGTTTTCTGTAGTAGTGTGTACACCCACACCTCCCATTAATTTAGCCAAGCTTAGTTCTTCAATTGATGAGTAATTTAATAGGGCAAAGTGAGTTAAAATGTGGGGTTTGATTAAGAACTGAGATACACGAGTTGAATAGTTAGGTCGCTCCAATCAGAAATGAAATGTCATATGTATACAAGTTGGGTGCATTTGGAAAGGAAGAGGATCAACTACGTAATAACCAGGGTCAATTTACATAGTCTCATTAGCATTGAGTGGGTGGGGCACCTACTGATTCTGAGAAGTACTTTTACATTGCTTTCTAGCTTTAGAGTGCTTATGTGATCTCCTCTTCAAAATACAGTGCAAATGGTTATAAAAATCCCAAAAGATTTGATGAGAGAGGTCATGATATAAGCAAGCATCCTGCAAAAAAAAATGAACTGAAAAATTACATACAATATAAGAAACTAAAAGACAAATTTCTTTATCTTTATATCTTTCTATTTCCTTATTTCCTTTTTAGCAAATTTTGTCCTTTTTATTTCTCCATGTGTAGATAAATTTAGATTCTAAATATTTTAGTACAACAGATTGAATTTGTTTCAATGTTACCATTTTTTTTGGAATTTTTCATGACCAATTGCACCATATTTTAAGGAGAGAAGTATGGAACAACCTAAGGGTGGGAAGCACTGAATATTCTCGTGTATGATGGCAACACCTACGAGCACGCGGAGTTGGATATAAATAAACCTCCTATGGTTTTTCTCTAACGAACAACATAATTACCAAGCGCAAGTTATACACATCTATGCAGTTAATTGACAAGCTACTTGTCGTAGGCTCGTAGCTGATATCGTCAGCAATCATGTTGTCGCCACAAAATCTAGAGTCTCCAGAGAGAGATAAAAAAATTCAAATACGTCATTGATTCAAGGATTTCATATTAACACATCGTTTACTAAAGGATTTTAATGTGAAAGTTGAGTACCTATGTACATTAATTTTATATTATTATTAGTGTAAAGTATAGGATCTTTTCATAAAAATATGGTAATTGTTGTTAGAGTTAATCTTGACTTGGTGTTTGCATGTAACCAACTCTAATTTTAGTATCTTGCATGTAACCAACTCTAATTTTAGTAACTAGTGAGAGTATAAAAGAGGGCTTCCGGTGAACTGAGGAGGTAGCGCTCTAGTTCATTCATTTCCCTCCTGTCATTCTCTGTTTGACTATTTTTTCAGTTATTGTTCAAGTCCAAGAACTGCTTCCAGAGTGAGTGAATGCAGCAGAGAATTCTAGCATTATGAGAATTCTAACAATTGGTATCAGAGCCATGTCAAGGGAAGGTGTGTACACGCCGCCGGGCCGCCGCGGCAACGGCGTCGACGGTGACCATGGTGGCCGCGAGATAGCGGTGCAGCACGTGAGGGAGGCGGGGGTGACTGTGCGTTACCCCGTGCTCACGAGCAGCAACTACTTCGAGTGGTCACTCTTGATGAAGGTAAACATGCAGGCTTAAGGCGTTTGGAATGCTGTCGATCCTGGCGGCGCGGAATACCGGATCGATAGGATGGCGTTGTCAGCCATCCTCCAAGCGGTGCCGCCGGAGATGCTGGCGGCGTTGGCGACAAAGGAGTCCGCAAAGGAGGCATGGGAGACTGTGCGCACGATGCGCATGGGCGTTGAGCGCGTGCGCGAGGCAAATGTGCAGTCCCTACGCAGGGAGTTCGAGCTGATCCGCATGAAGGAAGGCGAGTCTGTGGATGACTTCTCCATGCGGCTGATGGGCCTCGTCAACAACATTCGTACCTTGGGTGGCATAATGAAAGAAGAGATGGTGGTCAAGAAGTTTCTTCGTATGGTTCCCTCCAAGTACACTCAGGTGGCTATCTCCATCGAGCAACTAATCGATTTGAAGACGTTGTCCATTGAGGAGCTCACCGGTCGTCTCAAATCCGTGGAACAGAGGTACGAAATTGATAACAATAAAACTGAATTAGGTGGCCGCTTGTTACTCACGGAGGAGCAGTGGAAGGAACGCATGAAGAGTAAGAAGAAAAAGGGCACTTTCGACAAGGGCAAGGTGCGTTGCTACAACTGCCAAGAGTATGGACATTATTCTTGGGAAAAGAAATGTGCTGATCCAAAGAATAAGGCTCTTCTTGCTATGGTGGACGCCGACGATGAGCCGACGCTACTTTGAAGCTCGATGAATAAGAATTCCAATAATGACAACAAGATTAAGAGAGTAATTGTTAGATTAATCTTGTTGTCCTAGTGTCTTTCATGTCTAATTCAAGTGCATGGCATGTTGCCAAGTTAGTGTAGTAGGCTTAGTTCAAGTTTGTTAAAGCGTGTAGCATGGCAAAGTGGGCAGATCAATAATGCATAGTGAGTTGATCGGCAGCCAGGAGATGAGTGCACGTATGAGTTACTAGAACTAGCAAAAGACTTCATATTGTGAAGTTTATCAAGTCAAGATTAGAAGGGAGATTGTTAGAGTTAATCTTGACTTGGTGTTTGCATATAACCAACTCTAATTTTAGTATCTTGCATGTAACCAACTCTAATTTTAGTAACTAGTAAGAGTATAAAAGAGGGCCTCTGGTGAACTGAGGAGGTAGCGCTCTAGTTCATTCATTTCCCTCCTGTCATTCTCTGTTTGACTGTTTTTTCAGTTATTGTTCAAGTTCAAGAACTACTTTCAGAGTGAGTGAATGCAGCAGAGAATTCTAGCATTCTGAGAATTCTAATAATTGTTTGTTGTTGTCTAACTTTGTGTACTCGGTCTATAGAATAAGAGAAAAACTATGTAACGCTATACCATTTGAAGCCGAACCAATGACATGGACAATCACTGTCGGATTGTCTTAACAGTGGACCCTCCATCTCAGTTGATCCTCTATCCCTATCCAAGCAAACCTTATCACTTCGCATGCATTTATCCCTTTGACTCTCTCTCATGGCTCACCTTGACCCTCTCTCTAGGTGCTGCAGCGAGCAAGCAAACATGGCTGCGGTGAGAGTGGCAGCGAGCGAGGGCAAGTAGTCATAGTGGCGAGTCGGGCGCGGAGGCCGCAAGCAAATACCGCGGCAAGTAGATGTGGCGGGGCGCTGTTGAGCTCGATTGTGATGTGCTCAAGTTGTGGCGGCCGTGCGTGAGGACGACGGCGAGGTGCTCAGAGTTGCTATGGCCATGAGTGAGCAGTCTCAATGGCGACAAGTGCCAGTTGGTTTGGCGGTTGTTGGCATGGACAGATGCGAGGTAGCTGGTCAACAGGCCCGATGGACATGGGGCTCAAGCTTGCCTCTAGCTCGGTGGCCATAGGTAAGCACATCAGAGATTTTACTCTTATTTATTTTTTTTATGAAGCTAAGTTGACTAAGTTTTATAAGATTTTTTTGTCTAAATGCCATGATATTTCATGAGATTTCACAAAAAGTTTTTGTAGTAGATTCATGAAGTTGAAAGTTTTTTAGCGAATATATGAAGTTGAACTCCAAGTTTCATGGTTTTATAAAGTTTCAGTAGGTTTCATGATTAAGTTTCATGAAATTTCATGAGGTTTCATTACTAAGTTTCATAATGTCTCATTAAATTTCAGAAGGTTTCATGCCTAAGTTTACTAAGCTTTATAATATTTTATGTCTAATTTTTATGGTGTTTATAAAGTTTCAGAAGGTTTTATGGTCTAAGTTGTCTAAGTTTCATGAAGCATGTTTAAAACTTTTTAAAACCTTGTGAATCTCATAAAATTTAGATGAAATCCTATACCATTAGAATTTTTCCTAACGTTATACCGTGCACTAGCATAACTTAATAAGAGAAAAGGAGTCTATTAGGTGTACAAATCAGTCCTTCGGTTTTCCAGTAGTCATGCTCTATGTTTTTCTCTGCTGTGTTTTTTGCTGTTCGAAGGAAAAAACAGTGTGGTAGGGTATTTAGTTAGAGAGAGTATATCTAGTGCTAATGTTTTTTTTAGTGCTAACATGTAAATGGTGCTGTGGACCATTAGATCTGTTCACTACAACTTGGATCCTTGTAAGAATTCCTTATACCATTTTGCAGATAACGCCCCGCCTCCCTTCTCCTCTTTCATTTTTGCCTGCGCCTCAACTCCCCTCCGCATTGATAACGAGGGTGTCGGCCGCCGCTTCCATCCACCGTCGGCATGATCCGAAGGCCGCCTCACTCCACCGCCAATGTCCTCCGCTGCAGGGCTCTCCCCTTTCATTTTTCCCGTGCCTCGCCTCAATTCTCACTCCTATCGCCTCAACTCCCGTCCACCTTGATAACGAGGGCGTCGGCCGCCGCCTCCCTCTGCCCCAGCGTGACCCAAAGGCCACCTCCCTCCACCGTCGGAATCATCCGTATTGGCATAGAGTGCTCTCCTCTTTCTTTTTGTTTAGCCCTACTGATTTGATCTATCTAAATGGCAAAAATATGTTCGTTATTCTTATTGGCTTAGAGTTTTACATGGTCTACTTGCACATTGTAATGCAGGACTCCCATCCCTTTTGCAACACCAATGCATGTGGTCGTGGGAAGACCAATTGTGGTTAAGAAAAATCCTCAGCCTACTTTTGAGCAAATGATAGTTCAATGCAGTTTAGCTTTGCTATGTAAAATGAGAGCAAATAGGTACTTGAGTAGCTTATAAGGGTATTTGTGCATTCTATTTACCACATAATAATTTAGTGAGATGGTTGAATTACCTCACATTGAAATACAGTTAGTTGAAGGGGAAATCTTTGTTAAGAAGATAATAGTGCCATGGATAGTTGGATATTATCTTGGTTTCTATTGCTTTGCAACAGTGAAGACAAGAATTAAAATTATGCACTTGTTTAAAACTCTAGAATGCAGTATGCTCTGGTGTTGACATATAAATGAAGTCTACCATCAATTCGTTGTTGCACTGCAAGAGCTGTTCGAGAAGTACAAGACCAAAACTAGATATCGCAATCTCCAGCTACGAGTTCTATGATGGTTGTTTCCAACCATAAGCTCCCAAACTTTGAATGGCTCCAGGTTGATGCTAGATGATGTCATCATTTGTTACAGATTATTGTCATTATTTTCAGATGGTTAAAACTATATGCATTGCCAGACAGTCATTATGAATAGTATCATTTGAAAATAGCATATGCTATTTTCAGATGTTTGAGAATTTTCATAGTTCATTTAATCATTGTCATGAATGATATTTATATATACTAAGGTACTACAAAAAAGTAGACAAACAAATCAAGCAATGTATATTTCCTTCTACTGCATTTGCTGTTCTCTGTTGGACATACATAGCTGGTCAAGGAACCTTCCCATTCTTCCCTGTACATGCTGCTATGATGTACCAAGAAAAAGGGAGAGATGGAAAAAAATAGTAGCTTCCCATGATCTAAGGGAGCCCTTGTTATGTTAGCATGAATCATGTTGTAAGAATCTGTGAATGTACTATTCATTGTCCAGAATTGTCATTCTCTGTAAATTTAAACTATCAACAAAAAATCTTGAATGTTGGGATCCTTGGATGTTATTTGGTGATGCTACTATTTATAATTGTTGTTAAAGAACATGTGGACTTATCCGAGTAGCAATGCTTGTAGGATATGGTTGGATTGATAAGTAAGATAAATATGTCTTCCATTGGTATTTTGTTTATAAGTCAGAGAAGCATGTCTGATAGCCAAAGTAGTAGCATTTCTGGTAGTGATATAGACAGTATGCAATCAAGTGAGAGCAACACATCAGGTAGAGCTACAAGTACTGATAGCAAGGCTATCGATACTGGAAGCATTCAAGATGCTGATCGAGTTGACTTAGATGAAAAGTGTGCAACACCAGAAGATCTCAGAGGCAACAAGGACATTTCGTGTGTTGAACTGAAAAGACAAGATTTGTGTAAATCCATACATCAACATCCCATTTCAAGCATCTCAACCCTTTCATTGATACCACTCAGAGCAATATTGAAGAAAAGTTCGACATGAACTAAAATTTTCAGCCGCAATTGCCGTTCTCTGTAATTTTCCTGGAAACAATTACCTAACAGTGAGCATTTCAACCTACCTAACAGCAAGCATTCCTCAAGCTTCGAGCATTTCAACCTACCTAACAGCAAGCATTTGAGCTTATTGTTGTATAGTTGATAATATATGGTCATTGTTATGCTTCGTGTTATGCTTATGTGATGATATATCATCTTTACTATTTTCTCTCATGTTATGCTTATTGTGTATCTTGGCTGTGTGAGCCCATACCATGCTAAATCTAGAAAGTTTATGCCGAAAATTTTCTTAATTGAGCTATATTGTTACTAGTTTTTTTGCATGTCCTAAGTCACTTGGCATCATATTATAGAGTTTCAGCTTTGTTTATTATCCTTGATGTGCTTAGAAATCTTGTGATCCTGCGGCATTTAGTTCATTGCGAGTTACGCATGTGTTTTAGCCATTTGCGGATTGAATTGGATCTAGTCATAGCCTCTTCAATGATTATATCTTAGTTTCGTGCTTTAGCATATTATGTTTTTTAGATATTGATACTTTACTTGAATGGAAAAATTTGTGAAAGGGTAGTACTAGCTTGAGCCAATGACTTGGTTGATGCTTAATCAAAACTAAAAAAAAGAAAGAAAAATTATGATGCAATATGTGAGTGTGTGGAATAAGTGACTATATCACATTGATTCAGAAATGTGTTGAATAAGTGACAATGTTTGCCCAAGTAAAGTGAAAGTGTAAATAAGCAGTAAGTTTGCCCAAGGGTGTGAATAAGTGACACAAGTGCCCAGTGTGTGTTCTAAATTTACTAAAAGACAACAAAAATTAGGTATCATGACTCAAGTGTGGACTTTTTCATAAATATCATGCAAGTATTAGTCTCTTTATCTTAAATAGGAAAATGCCTTAGCATGACCCTTTGATATGCTCATTCTTGATATTACTAGCTGAATGCCGTGCGTTGTTACGGATTTAAAAAAAATAGAACATATTTGTATGCATGTTCCAATAAATTTTACTATCCGTTAGTTTTAGAATATGTAGTATGATAAAATTTTAAAATCCATAGCAATGCACAAGCATTTAGCTAGTATTACGGTGCAGAGAGAGTAGTATTGGAATTGACCTGTCATCATTTTTGTTTTCACTTAACAAAGCAGAAGAAAAACACACGTCATTAATGAAACGATAACTTCACTAATCTGAATAACCATCCTCCCATCTCACTATCTTTTACAACGAAACCGGCCGAGCCTACCGGTGCCAACGCCTCGAGTCCACGTCGGCGCAAGACGCATCAGACCGACTACGCCAACTCCAACGCCAAAGCGCCGAGCCACCACCCCCACCACACCGCTTGCTGCTTCATTGCTTTCCATCCCGCCGACCCCTTCCGCTCCGCACCCCCCCGCCGAACCCCACCAACCCACCATGCGACGCCCCTCCACGCTTCTCGCTTAGCTCCACACCGCACCGCTCGGTAGCCCGCCCACCTAACCTCCTCTTGCGATCTCGTCCCTCCTAGCGAGGCCTAGATCTGGTGGTCCTTTGCTCGCGCACAAGGTTGGCCGATCGATGGTATCTGCCGCGGCGCAGGCGGGCGTGCTCGTGACCTACGTGGTGTTGTTCGTCCCCATGGGGCTCGTGGGCTGGCACCTCAGCCGCAATAAGGTGTTCTTCTTCTCTGGTGCGCTCTTCGTCTCCATCACCGTCGGCGTCCACCTCTCCCCGTACCTCCCCTCCCTACCCCACCTCCTCGTCTCCTCCTTCCTCCCCCACCCTGCGCCGTCGTCCTCGTCGTGCATCCCATTCCTGCACCGCGTGTCATCGACGGGACGCCCACGGGGGGAGCGAAAGGCGGCGGCGTGGCGGGGAGGGGGGGGCATGGGAGGTGAGCGAGAGGGCGCAAAGCAAGCAAAGCAGGAGGGGAGGTAGGCGAGAGAGGCCGGGTAGAACAGGAGGTGGGAGATGGTAATAGTTGGTGGAAGTGGAGATGAGGGGTAGTTAGATATGAGAGAGAGGGAGATGGATGTTAGATAGATGGTCAAGATTTTAGTATTCAGATCGGATGGTTGAGAAGGGAGGAAGGAGAATGCGCCAACCACCAACTCAAATTTATTAAATAGCACAAGTTCTAAATAATGAACGGAAAGGTAATATCAAAAGGTACTAAGTCTTTATTACATTTAATCTAAGGAAATACAAACTGAACCAAATAAGCTATCAAGCCAACAAGTTTATTATAACTGTCTTTATTTCTTAATGAAAGAATTGTGCACGTGATTCTAAACTAGCCATTCATGTCCCCATGTATGCTGATCTCACATTGGTACCTAAAATAAACAAACAACAACAAGAGTGAGTCCAACGACTCAGCAAGTATAACAGTATCAAATGCAAGCATGAACATTAACTCTCAAGTTAAACATACTACATATGAATTTCATGCTATGCATTATGATCAAAGGCTCCTCTTTCTCATCTCTTTCGCATTTTACCGTGTCGCGGAGTGCATCCGTCAATGCACACTCATGCCTGCACTCTCAGTGCAGGGACAATTGCCCACACCCGCAAGTGTGGGGACCTCGATGCTTGATCACCACATGACCAAGACTTCAACAATTCTCAATATGATGCATATATGTGAATGTATCAACGAGATAACATGCATTCACCATACTACGCATCAACAAATCTCATAAATGCCATAATGTAAACTGAACATAAATAGCATTCACAACTCGAACATTACTCAAATTCATAAGTAAAGCATTCATAACTCAAACACCATTCATATCATCCAAATCACTCAATCACACAGATTAATCATAGCAAGGTTATACTTGCCTCAACCATGAGACAACGAAGAATGAGCGTATATGCGAAACCCCGAATCCGCTCTCCTCCTGAATAATTAATTAATAATTACTAACATGACAGTAGCGGGTTTCTGGATATAAAATAACAGCAACCCCAATTAACCCAACAATTTATCTCAATTAAATCCCCAACTCCCCTCGGCCAAATCTGCCCAACCACAGACAGCCGACTTCCAAAAATCATAACTTTCAGTACGTAACTCCAAATCACGCGTTCTTGGACTCTCTGGAAAGATAATTAAATTATCTACAAAAACTTAGTTGGGGAGACTCTCTGATTCGGCCATTTACTAACCGATCCAAACCCTTTTCTAAAGCATCCAAATTCACATCGGACTCTCTGGACAGCGCACTAAAACAGGCATAACTTTCACCCAGAAACTCGGAATCCGGACTTCTTGACCTTTATGGAAAGCTAAGAAAATTATCTAAAACTTTCCTAACATGAAGAATTTCTGATTCGCAACTATTTCCGTCGCACAAACCGATCTACTAAACTCTGTCCAGAACTACTCCGATCTGCAGAACAGCAGCACTAGAAAATTCATAACTTTTGCTACACAACTCAGAATAACGCGTTCTAGCACTCCCTAGAAAGATAATCAAGTCCTCTACAATTTTCTAGAAGAGGTCCAGACCTGAATCCTGACGGATCTAACCCAGAACAGCCGATTAACCCAAACTGTCACGGCGGTCCAGAAAACTGACGAAAATCCAACTTGATTAAAACTCATCTAGAGGACCAACGGAGTTACCCTTGACGACACGAGGATGAACACGTCGGCGAACACGACGACGAACGACGGCCGAACACGACGACGAACACGCCGCGATCTCCTCTTCTCCTTCCTCCGGATCCACGCGGTATAGCGACGAACGCCGACGACGGCGCCGGGGAACAAGACGACGACGGCGGCGGCGACGACGAAGACGAAGGCACCACGGCGCAGCGAGGATGACGACACGGCACGGAGAGCAGCGGCACCACGGCGGCGGCGGCACGCGCGTAACGCAGCGGCACAAGCGGCGGGTCAAGGCGGGCAGAGGCGGCGCGGCAAAGAAGCGGCGGCAGCGGGCGGCGGCGGCCGCTGCCGAGCAGAGGCGCAGGGGGGTGGAGGCGCAGGGGTGGGGGCTGCCAGGGTTTTTAAGTGGTGGCCTCCCCTCCCCTCTTGGGCCTAGAAAATCCCACCTGGGCCAAGCCCAAGCCCAGGTTGTCTTAACTTTCCAGAAAACCCCCCAAAACTCTTTTAATATTAATCTTTTCACTTAAGTCCCTCTCTCTATTAATTTAACAATTAATAAAACATTTTTCGGGGTATTACATTCTACCCACCTTAATCAGAATTCGACCCCGAATTCTAACTGCAACCACAACAGGAACCAAAACAACCAACTATAAAAAACACGCACCTGACGTGAACAACGCCGGGTGCTGCTCGCGCATGCGAGACTCCAACTCCCAAGTTGCCTCCCTCTCGGTCTGCTGCGACCAAAGCACTTTGACATACAACAAAGTCTTATTTCTCAACACTTTTTCTGCCCTTTCCAGAATTCGCACTGGCTTGGACTCAAAGTACAAATCTTGCTCAATAACCAAAGGTTCTAGAGCGATGTGAACTTCCGGGTCTCGCAAGTACTTTCTCAACATGGACACATGAAACACGTTATGCACTCCGCGCATAGCCTCAGGAAGATCCAAACGGTAAGCCAATTTCCCAATCCGCGCTAATATGGTGAAGGGTCCAACGTACCTAGGGCTAAGCTTCCCTTTGGTACCGAACCTCACCACACCCTTGGTAGGAGATACTCTCAAGAGCACCTGATCTCCCACCGCAAACTCCAAGTCCCTCCTTCTCACATCAGCATAACTCTTCTGTCTACTTTGGGCAGCCAACAGATTCTGTCTCACCAAAGCCACTCTCTCAACGGTCTTCTGGACCCAATCCGGTCCTAAGACTGCTTTCACCCACCGCTTCCCAAAGAAAGGCGACCTGCACTTACGGCCATACAACACTTCAAATGGAGTGCTTTGATACTAGAGTGATAATCTTGTGTTATAGGCAAACTCGCCAGAGGTAATTGATCCTCCCAACTACCCTTCCAAGACAAGACACAAGTTCTCAACATGTCCTCCAAAGTTTGGATAGTCCGCCTGATCGTCCATCGGTCTGCGGTGGAAAGCCGTGCTCAAGCAGCCGAGTGCCCAAAGCACTCGCAAACTCTCCCAAAACTTGAAACAAACTTGGCGTCTCTGCCGGAAATTATGGTCTTAGGCACACCATGCACCTCACAATTTCCGAACATAAATAGGAGCCGATCACTCATTGAGTTGGTTGTGCGGATAGGAATGAAGTGCGCGGACTTCATCGAACCGATCCACAACAACCCAAATTATGTCCTTGCCTCTCGGCGACCGAGGCAACGCGACCACAAAATCCATAGAAATATCATCCCACGGCCATTGAGGAACCTCCAATGGTCGCAATAATCCGGTGGCCTCTTATGTTCACTTTCACTTGCGACAAATACCACACGAGGCCACATAATTGGCTATATCCACCTTCATCCTTTTCCACCGAAATTTCGCTTCAAATCACGGTACATCTTAGTCTCTCCGGATGAATCAGATACGGAGTGCGATGAGCTTCTCTCAAAATGTCATCCTTAACCCCGCTTTGCAAGACGCATAAACGCCTTTAAAGCGCAATGCACCGGACATATCCAAGCTGAAATCCCTTCTTTCCCATCTCCAACCGTTTACAACCCTCTCAAGCAACCGATCGATCACAGCCTCCCTTTCGCTCGGTATAGCCGACTCTAAGATCAACTGGTCTCCACTCGGGCCGCACCGCATAGCGTAAAGATATCCCCATACGATCAAAATCAGCAATCAAACAATCCGGTAGCAGCGCCGCCTTGCGACTCGAGCATCGGCCACCACATTGGCCTTACCGGATGATACCGAATGGTTAGATCATAATCCTTGATCAATTCTAACCATCTGCGCGCCTCAAATTCAGATCCTTCGGGTAAAGATGTACTTGAGACTCTTGTGATCGGTAAACACGTCACAAGTCTCACCGCATGATAGTGCCTCCAAAGCTTCAATGCAAACACAACTCAGCACCGACTCTAAATCATGGGTAGGGTAATTACTTCATGCTTTTCATTGCCTTGATGCGTAAGCCAAAACCTTACCATCTTGCATAAGCACACAACCCAGCCCAACTCTTGATGCATCGGAGAAAACTGTGAATCGCTTCCCTGGCTCTGGAACGGTGAGAACAGGGGCGGTCACCAGCTTTTCCTTCAAAATCTGAAAACTGCGCTCACAATCATCGTCCCACTGAAACCTCATGTCCTTCTGAGTAAGCTTCGACAAGGGCTTGGCGATGATGGAGAAATCTTGCACAAAGCGCCGATAATAACTCGCCAATCCGAGGAAGCTCCTCACCTCCTTGACATTGGTCGGCCTCTCCCAATCCACCATCAAGAAACTTTACTTGGATCAACGGAGACTCCTTTATCGCTGATGATGTGACCCAAGAACCCCACCTGGGTCACCCAGAACTCACACTTCTTGAGCTTCGCATAAAACTTATGCTCTCTTAGTGTTGCCAATACTTGTCTCAGATGCTGCTCATGATCTGCTTCGCTCTTGGAATAAATCAAGATATCATCAATGAATACGACCACAAAGTCGTCCAAATATTCATGTAACATCCTGCTCATTGTCTCCATGAAAGCGGCGGGGCATTTGTTAGTCCAAAAGACATAACTTTAAATTCAAAATGCCCATACCTCGTGGAGAACGCCGCTTTCTCAATGTCCTCCTCTCGGACAGAATTTGATTGTACCCGATCGAGATCAATCTTTGAAAATACCTTCGCTCCCCTCAACTGATCAAACAAATCCTCGATACGGGGTAAAGGATACTTATTCTTGATGGTCAGCTGGTTGAGAGCACGGTAGTCAATACACATGCGCCAACTCCCATTTTCTTCTTGACAAACAAGACCGGTGCTCCCACGGAGACACGCCGGCGAATAAGATCCTTCGCTTAGATCATCCAACCGCTTTAGCTCTTCTTGGACAGTCGAGCCAAACGGTGCGGAGTTATAGAAACGGTCGTGCTCCGGCACCAAGTCAATTCGAACTCCACCGGACGCGAGGTGGCATCCCCGGCAACTCTGCTGAAAACGTCCACAATTCCGGACCACCGAATCGCTCTGCAATCAAAGAGGAATTTGGCTTTTCCACAAGGGATAAAAGAAATCCACTCTTCTTGCTCTACTACCGGAAAAAGACTAGCCAACACACTGGGTGTACAGGAGGGTGCACTACCCCAAACACTAACTTGGCTCGACGGCGATTGCAAAGTTACTTGTCTTCCAAAACAAGATATGACAAGACGGTAACTATGCAACCAATCCATTCCCAAAATAACATCAAACGGCTCCATCCTCAAAACCATCGATTAGCAACAAAATGTTCTCCATCTATGGTAATCGTACAACCCGACGGTGTGGAACTAGAAAGAATTCCACCCGGTGAATGAACCAAAAGCATCGAGCTATAGACGCAAACTCAACTCGCCCGACTAGCAAACTCTATAGAAGCAAAAGAGAAAGTAGCTCGGAATCAAATGTAACATAGGCCTCCACCGAGTCCACCAAAAGCGCACTGTCACCACATCGGGACGACACGCCACCGGCCGTCGGCAAGGCGTGGGAGATCGACGCTGAGTGCCGGCGCCGCAACACCGGATATGGCGGAGCCGCCACCGCAGGAGGAGTCAAGGCGCCATCGCTGGAAACAACGCCGCAGGAGGAGGCGGCCAAAAGTACCGGAGGCATCCCTCGTGCGAAGGATAGTGAGACCGGTCGGCGCCTAAGTTCGAGTAGGGCAACAACTAGCATCTCGCACCGACCCCGGAAGAAGTCTGCTGCGCCGATCGTGTACTGAATCGCTCCCACTTGATGATGTTGGCGGGATTACGCTTACAGACCATTGCCTTGTGGCCCTCCGCACCACAATGGCGACAAGCTCCCGACCAAACACACTCGCCGCACGATGTCCCTCACCACAATTGAAACATTTCATCCCCGACCGGGACCGGACGTACCATCCAACACCACCGAAGGACGAAAAGTGGAAGACGCACGGGACTTGTTGAACTTAGACTTGAAAGAATTCTCACGACCCTTGAACTTCTTGTGAACCGGCTTCACCGACCGATGCACCACCGCCAAAACTCTTCTTCTCGCTACTCTGTACCCTCGGAGGCGCATGACCACCGGTCCCATGCGCCCCTCCCAAGCGCATCTCTAACTCCATGCCTCTAGCTTGCTCCACCAGGGAGCTAAAGTCACGAGCTCCAAAGCTCCCAATACCGTCGAAACTCCCGCCTAAGTCCTCTGCGGAACCTCTTGGCCTTCTCCACCTCATTGGTAGCCACAAAGGGCAAGCGGATTATGTTGTGGAATCCCACCTCATACTCGACACGACATCTTGCCACGCTTGTAATCGCTCAATGAAACCTCCATCCTCTCCACAAATGAGTCGATAGAACCTCTTCTGAACTGCTCCGAGAACACCTCCCAAGTCGCCGCCCTAAGGCGTGGATCTAGCCGACAGGACTCCTTCCCACCGAGATCCGCCGCCTTCAACCGAAGGCCACAAACCGAGCTCTCCGCTCGGATGGTAGCCCCAACACCTCTAGATGTCTCTATGTGACGCAACCGTTAGCAAGATCAATCAAGCGCCCCAAGTCCATCGAAGTGTCCAACCTCAATGCATTCCACCGATGCGGACCCATCACTCCCTCTGCCGGCAAGGTCAGGGGAATGACCGCAGCGCGCTCTCGGTGCGGGGGTGGAGACGGTTTCCTTGAACCGTGAAGCAACCTCTTCCTCTCGATCCCACCGGACCGGCCTCTCGGCAGCAGACTGCTCAATCAAGGGGGCACACTGCTTGGTCCGGCTCTGCCGGCCACGACCACGACCACGGCCTCTACCCTTGCCATCTCTATATAACATAAATAAATATAGAGTCACACATAACACACAATTAATTATCAGAAACAACAGCACTGATACAGATGCGATGCAAAACCCATCCCCATCTATTGTGCACAGTGTGTCAAATTTAATATTTTTTCACTACCACGGACCTCTGACCGCTCGATACCAATCAGAACACCCCACCTAGCATAGGCCCGAAATGCTACTAACTATCCACAATATATCAACAACTAATATAAATTACCTAAAATTTCGGCATGACCTCCTTTGTTTATTAATCCGGATGGCGGTTTAATAAGCATGAATAGCACAAGTTCTAAATAATGAACGGAAGGTAATATCAAAAGGTACTAAGTCTTTATTACATTTAATCTAAGGAAATACAAACTGAACCAAATAAGCTATCAAGCCAACAAGTTTATTATAACTGTCTTTATTTCTTAATGAAAGAATTGTGCACGTGATTCTGAACTAGCCATTCATGTCCCCATGTATGCTGATCTCACATTGGTACCTAAAATAAACAAACAACAACAAGAGTGAGTCCAACGACTCAGCAAGTATAACAGTATCAAATGCAAGCATGAACATTAACTCTCAAGTTAAACATACTACATATGAATTTCATGCTATGCATTATGATCAAAGGCTCCTCTTTCTCATCTCTTTCGCATTTTACCCAGACGCGGAGTGTGCATCCGTCAATGCACACCCATGCCTGCACCCTCTGTGCAGGGACCAATGCCCACACCGCAAGTGTGGGGACCTCGATCTTGATCACCACATGACCAAGACTTCAACAATTCTCAATATGATGCATATATGTGAATGTATCAACGAGATAACATGCATTCACCATACTACGCATCAACAAATCTCATAAATGCCATAATGTAAACTGAACATAAATAGCATTCACAACTCAGAACATTACTCAAATTCATAAGTAAAACATTCATAACTCAAACACCATTCATATCATCCAAATCACTCAATCACACAGATTAATCATAGCAAGGTTATACTTGCCTCAACCGCGAGACAACGAAGAATGAGCAGAAGGCGAAACCCCCGGAATCCGCTCTCCTCCTGAATAATTAATTAATAATTACTAACATGACAGTAGCGGGTTTCTGGATATAAAATAACAGCAACCCCAATTAACCCAACAATTTATCTCAATTAAATCCCCAACTCCCCTCGGCCAAATCTGCCCAACCACAGACAGCCGACTTCCAAAAATCATAACTTTCAGTACGTAACTCCAAATCACGCGTTCTTGGACTCTCTGGAAAGATAATTAAATTATCTACAAAAACTTAGTTGGGAGACTCTCTGATTCGGCCATTTACTAACCGATCCAAACCCTTTTCTAAAGCATCCAAATTCACGTCGGACTCTCTGGACAGCGCACTAAAACAGGCATAACTTTCACCCAGAAACTCGGAATCCGGACTTCTTGACCTTTATGGAAAGCTAAGAAAATTATCTAAAACTTTCCTAACATGAAGAATTTCTGATTCGCAATTATTTCCGTCGCACAAACCGATCTACTAAACTCTGTCCAGAACTACTCCGATCTGCAGAACAGCAGCACTAGAAAATTCATAACTTTTGCTACACAACTCGGAATAATGCGTTCTAGCACTCCTGGAAAGATAATCAAGTCCTCTACAATTTTCTAGAAGAGGTCCAGACCTGAATCCTGACGGATCTAACCCAGAACAGCCGATTAACCCAAACTGTCACGGCGGTCCAGAAAACTGACGAAAATCCAACTTGATTAAAACTCATCTAGAGGACCAACGGAGTTACCCTTGACGACACGAGGATGAACACGTCGATTTAACACGACGACGAACGGCGGCGAACACGACGGCGAACACGCTCGCGATCTCCTCTTCTCCTTCCTCCGGATCCACGCGGTATAGCGGCGAACGCCGACGACGGCGCCCGGGAACAAGACGACGACGACGGGCGGCGACGAAGACGAAGGCACCACGGCGCAGCGAGGACGACGACACGGCACGGAGAGCAGCGGCACCACGGCGGCGGCGGCACAACAAGGCAACGCGCTGGCAGCGGCAGCGGTCAAGGCGCGGGCAGGCGGCGCAGCGGCGGGGCGGGGGCGGCTGCCGAGGCGGCGCAGGGTGGAGGCGCAGGGGGGGGGCTGCCGGGGTTTTAAGTGGTGGCCTCCCTCTTGGGCCTAGAAAATCCCACAGGCCAAGCCCAAGCCCAGTTGTCTTAACTTTCCGAAAACCCCAAAACTCTTTTAATATTAATCTTTTCACTTAAGTCCCTCTCTCTATTAATTTAACAATTAATAAAACATTTTTCGGGGTATTACAACAACGAGCCAATTAACAATTTAAATTAAACTGACAATAATTACTAAACAAGATAGTATAAGCGGAAGCATAAACAACTAAGGAATAACATGATAGTGATAGCAATTCACTATTTAAAACATCCTCCAACATTTTAATCTAAAACATAGTTCACAAATTTAACATTATTAAGATAATGTAAACAAAGCTATGCAAGGTCTAGAATCCTTTCAACTTTATTACAGCATAAAAATATGATTCACGTACATCAGTGTGGTGCCGTTCTACCCTTCACATGCATGCTCAAAGTCCACCTGTAGGGAGGGGAAACAAGGGTGAGATAAAATCTCAGCAAGCAAACTGTTTAACAGGCTATTCAAACTACAAACAATTATACATCATCATTTATAATTCCATGCAACTACAACCACGATTCATGTCCACAATTGTTAAACCACCACAAACTTCCATGAATCATACATCTTCAATTACAGATTTAATTGATATATGAATGCAATCATTTTATCCACGATTAAATGCAAATGAAACATTTAATCTTCTACAAACCATAATAGACTAATCATCAACATTTAATCTTCCACAATTAACAATGTTTATATCCTCAACCTCAAATCACCATCAATGATGGAAAAACATTAACAAATAAATCTTATTTGACTACCTTAAAGCCTCAACCACTATCACCACCAAGATAATAAAACATATGTTTGTTTTTCTTCAATACTTTACTATTTCTCACATCCACAACTGCTAACAACAATTAATATAAGAGAAAAGAATCTCATGTCACAATCACAACCCTTACCATACATAAGGGACGAACCCCATTCCATGACCATAACCATAGTCATCATACCACAAATAGCTCACATGGGCCAATTCCACATTACAACTATGAGTTGAATATTCCTCAAAATAACTTCACCACAATGTATTGCATATGTATGCAAATGATCTTTTCACAATACAATGCATATGAATGCTTTCATGCTATGCTCCACATCACTCTTTTCCGGCGGGATTGGAGGTGCATCGTATTACGGCAATATACGATGCTCCCAGCGGGATAAGAGGTGCATCGTATTACGGCAATATACGATGTTGTACCGGTACGGTCGCAGCTAGGTGCGGCGACATCCACATATGCATATGACATGATATGATAATCATAAATCACATTAATCCATCCTCAAAGGAGCATCATAATGCTCACAACATATCCACACCCACCACATATTATTTTCATGTTCCATATTATAACATTAAACAAGAATTCCACATGTCTACTAGCAGATTATCAACATATCAATTGATCAATACTTGCTACCAACACCACATTTAGAATATCATGCAATCATGGCATAATGTATCAAATTACGATAATAATGTAAATTTCAAGTAGAAGGAATAACGAGTTAAACGGTAGCAACCACCACTACGTTTACTTGCCTCAACCGACGAGTCGGAGCAAATCAAGAGCGCTCAGGGACAAAATCACCTGCCCAAAAGGTAACTCTCAACACAAAGCTACAACATACAAACACGACTAAATAATTAAAGACGTCGCTAGAACCCCGAACCCGCACAAACCCCTCTCCGCTCCACAATTCAACAAACTACCCACTGCAGCAGCGCTGATTAACATTTTCATATCTTTAAAAATATCGATCCAATTACAGCAAACGATACTTCTCTGGATTCATCACTTAAAAGCCTATATTGTTCATGTAGAACACCTATTTTTATTTTGATCACAGCTAGGTGTAATTTATTGCCCAAAACAGAGGATGATCTCTGCTCTGGCAGACTGGACAGCAACAATCAAATGCGTCCCAACAACAGCACAGGAGTCCTAAAAATATGAATTTTATACAGAAGCTAGATTTCTGAATTACCTACAACTTTCTCAATTACAACCATGATCATAAAAATCATTTACTATCTCAAATTCCCCGTTTAATACCAATCTGTCCAAATCGGCTCGCCTGACGAACAGCGGTATTCCCGACCCTGTAACTCCCAGATCCCACGGCAAAAAATTCCAAACAAAATACAGGAGATGCGTTTCAAAGTACTCTATAACTTGCCTTTTGGGAGGGTCTGCAGAAAAATCGTTTACTAGGTCAAAACCACGCGAACAGACGCGCTGCGCGAATCAATCTACAGGCAGATAGTAGGTAATCTCTAATCGGGCAATTAATCTATAATCTCCCTTCAAAATCCGTGCCAAGAACCCTGATTATTCAGAAAAATAGAGGGTTTGGGATGGAAAAAATTACCTAGATGAAGGATCTCCCCTTTTTCCTCCTCTTCTTCTCCTTCCTTCTCTCCTTCTTCTCCTTCTCCTTCCTCTCCTTGGCTCCAATGGCAGCAGCAGTTTTTGGGGAGTTGGGGCGCAGCCCTGGGAGGGGGGTGCGGCCCGGGAAGGGTGGGAAAGAGGGGGGTGGCGGCTGCCAAGGGGAGAAGGGGGAAGGGCTTTAGGGTCGGCCCACTCCCCAGGCAGCCCACTCTGGGTTTTTAATTAAAATTTTACTTTATTTTATTCATTTTACATTGTTCTACAATTTATATTTTTCCCTTCCCTCGATTTGCCAAACAATCGGTGACTCCGCGATTGTTTTAAAAAACTTACGCCGTAACGACGTTCGGGATATTACAGTGCCATCCCTCTCCCTGTTCTCTTGTCTCCAGCAATAGCGCCTGCATAGTTCCTCCCTTGTGGCTATATATAGCCATTGGCTCCTCCCTTGCTTCCCCAGACCTCGTTTCCTCCTTGAAGTCAAACTTGGCCCGTCCCGTGCGTTGCCCGTGTGCCAGCCGACACCCCCCTCATCGTTCCCAGCTCTCCGACGCACCTCGCCGTGGAACACCCACGTCTCCTCGTGTCCCTAGGCCCCATCTCCTCTCTCCCTCACCTAATTGGAGTTCTGTGCAACGAAGAATGCCGACGCCACCACTTGCCCCAAGTCCGGTCGCCGGTGCGCCTACCTAGGCCATTTCCTCCACAAGGCACCCCAGCTCGATTCCTTCCTGTGGAAGCATCTCGGAGGTGTCTCCTACGCTCCCCAACCACTGCTCGGCCTCCTCCTTTGCCCCAACTCACTGCCCACGGCAGCCCCTCTGCGCCGCCACCCACGCACTACGCCAACACACCTCGGCATCCCTACGGCCGCGCCAATTACCTAGGTAAGTTCCACTGGCCTCTCTCATGCTCATGCACTTGCCACTTTTCCCTCTCCTCCACTCCGGCGCCGTCGCCCTTGCAACCTCCCTACGTCGGTCGCCGCATGCCACTGTTGCCCACGCCCGGCGCCGCCCCAAGCCAAAGCCCCACCATTTCTTGCTTCTACGTCCTCCTGATGACCCATTTTAGTGGTTACCATTCTCTCCCTAGTCGTCGCCTACCGCCGGTGAGCCCATCACCGAGCGCAGCCTAGTTACTCTGTTTTGGTCCCTAGCCACCCTGTCATCTCTTCTGATTATTTGCCTCCACTAAGTCACCTCAGGGCAAATGCCCAGATGGTCAGACGAGCTAATTGAAATCGTTAACCAACAGGTCCCAGGTTGAACCTCCGTTCCCACACTTTTTCTTTTTATTTTTCTTTGGTCCGTTTCCATTAAGGAAAACTAGAAAATAATCCATGGAAGCTAATAAATTTGATTAGGATGTAAATAATATTATTTAAGATTTAATATTGGATTAATTATCATATATGAGTAACTAATGTGGCTTGGTTATTTATTTAAAATCTAATTATCAATAAAGGGCATTAATAGAAGATGGCTTTAGTGAAATGTCCAAATTTAATAAAAATCCCAACCCGCAGGTAACAAGGTGAATGACAAATCAAGCCGCTTCGTAATATTAATTAATCGATATGTCGTAACCATTAAAATGAAATACACATTTAAATTAGAAAGTCATAATTTAAAATATGATCCCCGCCATTAGCACGTTGCCGATAAATAAATCTCAATGGTAGATTTAGTTAATATTGATAGTGAAATATAGTTGTGTATAGTAAGCTCGGCCCTATGTAAATAAAATTTAATTAAGATTAAATTGTGCCAGATGCCAAGTAAAGGAATAAAATATCAATGTCAGTTGAATTCTCAGAGTACCTCTAATTAAAAGGTCATATTAGTATATAGGTACTAAAATATAGTAGCCCCAGGTCATCAGACATTGAAATGATCTCACAAATATATATTCAGAAATAAATATTTAATCAATTATACAATTAATTGATAATTAGGACAGCATAAAATGCTACATATCAAATTGCTAGCAATATTAATTAATTCGATAAACAAAAAATCGTATACATTGCCTATGGAACCCCTGCCCTAATTCATAAATGGCAACACTCGACCAATACAATACTTAGTAACCAACTAATTTCATACACCCTGTCTATATGTCTAGCTCAACTCATGAAACTTCTTTAATAAATATAAAATAATAAAAGAAGTTATTAACTTAAAAGATCGAGATATGACATTCTATCATTGGCTATGCCAAGCCATCTCCGAGTTCTAAGTGAAATATTCTTGTGAATATTCCTTTGTCATGAACCTTTCTTGATATCCGTCCTGGCAAATTTCCTTTAGCCATTCATCACTTCACTCCAACCCTATTTGACTTCGTCAATACTCCGCGTCCAATCAACCTTGTCTCAAGGCACCCATTAACTCATAATAAAGCTACATTGAGTTTACTCAGATTTATTTGGACCTTTTGAGTTACTTGCATTTATTTGGATTCAGTTGTTTGGCATATAATTAGAAATTGGAGTCCTAAAGGATCAATGGATTAAGCAAACTCAAGATCCAGATAAAGACCAGAAGCTCAAGACCATCGAATGAGAAAACTTTGAGTGAGCTCAAGACCGCGGTAAACTGCACAAGGCGAGTCAATACTTTGATCATGTTGAACCTACATTTTCTACAAATTATTTCTGTTTTAAATTATCAAATTGCATGCTGTTATTTCATATGCAATTATATGTTTTTTTAAGATTCTAGTTATATGCCCATTAATTGACTTGTTAGTATTACACCTCTTTTGAAACATTTGAACATTTGAACCTTGTCACCCTAGGGAAATTATAATGGTAACCTCTCAAAAATAAGTCTATAATTATGCACCATGCTTAGTACTGCTTAGATACTCGGGGATACCAAAATGCCCCAAGCATCACTTTTAATCATAAGAAACTGATTTGGGAAGTCATAGGTGAAAATGGCTGGTATATTTTAACATGGATATTTTATGATCCCCAAAACCCCAACTTGCTTAAATATTTGGGCGGATGGTACGGGGGTGTGGTGCAGTGGAAGCACGAGAGTGTGGATTGTGGTAGAACCGCCTAGATAACCCTGAGGACTAAATCTAGTTATGACCTCATATGTAAAACAATACAACCATAAATTTGTAAATTGCAACTTGGCTAAGTAAATCTATCGAACCCCTGGATTCATCTCACTGGTAGTGAACAGGAGTGGAATATTGCAAGGGCAAGGGGAGGCCTAAAGGGACACCGAGTGGAGGGTGAAGTTTTCCTGTCGTGCTAGCATTGTGAAGAGTGGAGTCTGAATATGCTAGTATCAGTGTTTAACATCCCGCACAATGTATGGTACTCACCGCAAGTGGGAGTAGCCCATAGGGTGAAATGACAAAAGGGGCCAGATATTTTGAAAAGTTACAGTGATGGTTTACTCAACCGCATGACTAAAGAATCGTGTGGAGCAACGAGCGGATTGTCTCTTGTGGGTAAAGTGTACGAACTCTGCAGAGTGAAAACTATTCAAATAACTGTGCCCACGGTTAAGGGTGGACATGAGAACTTAACCAGGTATAGTTCTATTTCAAAAACTTTGTGTATGGAATTGGAAAGATGGTGGGCAGTGAAAAGTCATAATTTGTGCTGCCCTGGGTGTCGCCCCAGTGATAAGGTAAGCAGCTATAACACTGAAAGGTTAGCATATGGTGCAGAAAACATGTAATAGTGGATGGAATCTGGTTCGCTATTATTATTGCATTGTTTCATACATTGATACAATCTGTTTTAGTTAAAACTGCTAGGTCTTAGGAAATTTTTATGCATCATATTTTAAAAGCAATTTAGGCCAAATAAAATAACATGAGCCTTTCCTTGATATGCCATGCATGTTATCTATTTGTATCCTGTGTATTGGCGCGCAGAGCTCTTTCTTCTCCACTATCTCTCCGTACATCAAATTGGCTATAAAGGCGGACGTTAGATTACGATGCCTCGCCAAAAAACTGTTGAGAATGCAAGAGTGCGGCTCCACCTTTGACACAATCCAGCGAGTCTCATACTTGGGTCTACGTGCGTGCACCCTCCAAGGACAACCGACCTGCTCGCACTTCACAGTGTACTGCTCCTGGCTTGATTTCACGACACGAAATGCCTGCTGCATTGAAAGAGCCCACAGCTTGATGGCATCCTATAGTGCTACCTTGTCAGCAAACATAGAATGCAACCGAACCTGTGTCTCATGATACTCCCACGCTGATTCATGCTCATCATGTGTGGAAACACCCTGAGTATTAAACCGGTTCTATTCCTACGGGATAGGAACTTCATTCTCATCCGAACTGTCCTCGTCATCGTCCTATACAGCTTCCTCTTCAACCCATGCCCTCTGGTCATCACAGTCCATCTGCTGCACGATGTACTCAATATGCTCCCCTTCGTCGGCTTGTCCAGTTCCCTCTGTATGGTTTGACCATTTTACCTCTCCTCCATGTACCGCATTGGCTTCATCACGAGCAACTTAATCATCTTCTAGCACCTCCCGGAGCAAGGGCGGACGTATGACCTTGCGTAGCTTCTAGTGAGCACAGTTGCATAAGCAGGACACGCTCGTATCCACGGCGCCAGCACCCTTGCACAAAGCCCTTCCATGCAGTAGTGCACAACAATATCTTCAACTCCCATCTGATGTCCGTGGGAGACCGGCTCCAAAAGCCCTTGCACGACGACGCTGCACACCTCGGGGTCCAATGAAAACTTCGGGTCAGCCAATGCAGCACATCTATGATTCGAGCATTCTTGCCATCCGGATGTACTAGAGTGACTTGCGGAAAACCGCTGAAATCCACACCATTCGGACCTTCACGAACGGTTCCAGCACCGTAATGCACTCTCAATATAGTGGCTATTGCCATTGCTAATGTCGGCCAGCATATATGTTTTAATTTTGTGACATGTCAAAATACTAAACTTTCGGATAGTACTAAACTTTCTGTACTAAAAATTGTACGAAAATTTCTATACTCAAAATGTTCCATACTAAAAAATGTATACTACAAATTTTCTATACTAACATTTCTATACTAAAAATTATACTATATTTTCTACATCTACAATTTTTACTAACACTAACATTCGTACAAAATAAATACTGCAAATACAAATACTAAAAACATACTTAGATCTGAGGATCTGAATGGATGAAATAGCTCGTACTCCTCCTTCCTTCCTCTCCTCTCGTTCTCCTCCTCTCCCTCTCCGCTTCTCCCCCTCCTCTTCTTCCCCTCCTTCCTCTCCTCTTCTCCCCCTTCTCTCCCTCTCCTCTTCTGCTCCTCCTTCTCTTCGTCCTCTCCTTCTTCTCCTCTTCTCCTCTTTCTTTTCTTCTTCTCCTACTTCCTCTCCTCTTCTTTTCTCTTCTCCTCTTCTTTCTTTTCTCGGCGCCGAGCGAGTGAAGTGAAAAAAATAAAGAGTAGGGCGGCGGCAGCCGAGCGTGCTGCCTTTTTAACCCCCCTATCACCCGGGCGTTGGGTGACAGGAGTTCCAACCATATAGCGACTGAAACTCCAGTCGCTCAATGCTCGGGAGACAGCAATAATTCACCCAATCATTGCCATATTCCCCATGTGTCGCCGCCCGGTTGGACGATAGGCTCCAGTCGCCCCCCCATTGGGCGACTGGAGCCTATTTTTGTAAAAACTTTTCCTACGGGTATATTTCTGTAATTTTGAATAAAAATAGATTATTCGTACAAAAAAATTCATGACAAGAGCCGCATCAGCTCCTGCTATTGGTTCTGAAATGAAGAAAGGTGGGTGTTTGGCACCAAACTGTTACGTCCTCCATGCATACATAGTGGTAAATCAAGAAATTGTTAGCTGAATTACTGAAGGAGTGGAAAATGGAGTGATTTTACAAGTAGAATTTATTCTTGCGGCTAACTGGTGGGTTTATTTTGTCTTTGCTTTACCTGAGATTACAAATGTCGATAAACTGGTGTGTTTACTAGCATCTAACCGTCGATGCCCAAAAGTGAAGCCCCATGCCCAAGCTCATTGTTTGATAGCCCAAAGCAGTGCGGCCCATTTTGCCTTGCAAATGTCGTCCGCGGAAAAGCAGAGCAGTCTGATTATTTTCCATTTTCCTGGAGCATCAATACATATCCCGTATTTGTAGTTTCAACGGATAGCAGAAAAAGGTGTTCGCCTATTTTTCCTTGGTATAGGCGGCATGTTAAGTGAAAATGTGAATCCGATAAAAATTACATAAAATCAAACGTAGAAATCACCGGAATATTTTTTAGAGATACTAGAAGTGGAACATACCTCAAGGATGAAACCATGTAATTGTTTCAATAAATATTTGTTTTCACCTGAATATGTTTAATGGTTACATACTATGCAATTGTGAAAGATATTGTTGGTTGTTATGTTACAAGTATGGCATTTTAAGGTCCGTTTTATATGCATTCGCACTTTTTTAGTCACTGCCTTTTATTAATACATGTAGGTTGTTGGAAACTTCACCTTGCTTGAATATTCAATTTTTCACCACAGTAGCACCTGTAGTTCATAAGCTTAATTATGTAGTGAGCATAAGAAAAAGAAAAAGGAAAGACCAGCCAAGTCTTAACTGTGCTTCCCTTCCTTAACTTGGTTCAGTTGCTCAGTCTTCTTTGAAGATTTATGGGGATGTCTACCATGGTAGTTAGCTTAGATATACCCTATTTTAGCTTTGTTTGTTCTTACTATCCTATCCTCCATGCACTAAACAAATTCTTGTCGTTGGCTTTGGTGTTCACTGTTTACTAACTGGTTTGTGTTATTGGTAATTTGAAGAAGTGGGTGACTGATAATCCTTTTATCATACCACCAAGGATTACTTTTGAAGTCAGTGTACGTCTTCTTGGTGGTTTTATGGCATTGGGATATACTATAGCAGCTATACTGAAGAAAGTAGTCATGTAATTTCTGATGGCAAGGCATGCAACTACTCAAATTGACTGGCTGGAGCGACTTAACCGAAGGTATTATTCAGGTGAGCATCATCTTTGAAGTTTTTGGCAGTACTGGGCACCTGTGCTATAAGAATTGCGAAAATAACACCCGGTCCGCACCGCACAGATTGGATGGGGAGGCAACACATGGCGGGCGCCGCATGGTGGGCCAGCGCCACATGACCACCGTGCGGTCCATATGGCCCCCATGCGGGGGTGCCGCACAGTCCTCATGCGGTAGTGCACTGTGGTTGAATCATACAAAAATGAAAGATGTTTAACTTAACATACAATTGCATGGAGCTAATTAAATGTTACACTCGGTTTTGGGAACTGAAAAGGCCAAAATAAATGCACACCTATGCCAGAAATAAGAAACCAAGTCAAGGACACTGTAGAATTATAAGAAAAATACACACCGAAATTACTTAATGCAACTTTAGTTGTCATTGTCCTAGCTAGCTACTACATTGCAGTAATACAACTGGAGTATTGAGTCTTGATGCTGACGCGCTGGAGATTAATAAAGATTTAAGTTGTTTCATTCATTGTGTTCTTAGCCTATTGTGAGAATGTGTTCGTTGCGTCCTTCTTCTGCTTGTGCTACCGTCACTCGGATTCGCCATCGCGTATGCCTGCGACAACGTCAGTTGCGGTGAGATCACCGGAGCCACCGACATGTATGTCGAGTTTTGTGAGCACCACATCTGCCTTTTGTACTCTGGTGCTCGTCTTTCCTCGTAGTAGAACCCATCTGTAACTTTGGGTAGCAGCTCCCCCATTACACTTGGCTCGACCAGCTCGTATTTGCTACAATGCATCTCTGGTAGAAGATAGGGAGACACATGGCAAGCCAACGCAAGAGGATTGCCATTATTCGATGGAGTGCAGGATCTGTCGACAAAAGGTAACACATAGCAACAGCTAGTAAACCGAAGGACAGACTTAGGCAGTAGAAATCCAGTACCTGTGTGCCCATTGTCCGTAGATTGCCCGCAATCAGAAAGGTGAAAACTCTGAACAAGGTGACAGTACCACACCGATTTCGTTGATAGATTGGAATAGTCAGTGCGTTGCGCTATCGTTTCAGCAACCAGCCCCCTGATGGCTAGACATGCAGCACTGAATTGTGGTGGCAAGAGCTCCAAGCAGCCCATAGCAATCTCAAAGATGTCAGTAGCCTCTGTGAGACGGAACAAAATGACCATCTTCAAACTTTTCTCCCACACCACTTCGTTTTCATAAGAGACAATGAAACACCCCACTGATCCATTGCCAACCTGAGGATCCAGCCATGGCCATAGCAAAATGAGTGCAGTTCCACCTCCTCTTTGGAGGGAAAACTCCATCGAATTGCCAGCAAGCAAGGATCGGGTTAGCGATGGTAATAACATGAACCCCTTTGGATGACCACCAGACTCAACTAACTTGAAGAAGCTGTCGGCGCCATCTGCAAACCTCTCGAATCTTCGCACTACGGTGTCACCCAAATCCTCGTCTTTACGGCCAAAAGGCACAACAAAGCGTTTGACCGCTTGAATGAAGTATTGAGTAATGGAGGTACTCACTGTACTATTGCTTCCACGCTTGCACTCCAAGATTTGCTTCTTGTGGGCATGTAAGATGCTGTCACCTTCCTTGGCCACGCGCTTTAGCTTCGCCTTCCAGTGGAGCAACGGGCGGTGGGCTATGTGCAAATCTTCTGAGACGGCAACAATACTGCGGATCTTCAGTACTGCCATCTCCAATCTCTCAGCTTTGCCCTCAACACTCTCATGACTAGTTCTGTCACCTAATACAAAAGAGGAGATTCTGCTCACAGCTTCGTTCGCAACTGCGGAACCAACTATTTCTGCCATTAACCACTTAGGGAGAGATGGTTTTGGGAGCTCTAATATCTTTCCATCTAAAAACAGGGACCGTGAGTGATCTATTTTGTAGATACTGGAGACTTGGTAAATTGCGTGGAACGTGAGTGTGTCTCCGCTGAAATATGTGGAGCAGATTAGCACGCATTTCCTTTGACTAGACAGCACTGGTTTGACTAGAAAGCCATTACATTAAGGCTGTGTTTATTTTGCACTATTCATAATTTCGTCTTTTTCTGAATTTTTAACTTTTTTTGAGCTTTTTTGTCGGTTTTTTTTTCTCGTATTCGTTTGCGTTGTCTGTGATGGGCTAACGTATTTTTTATATTTTTTAATTTTTTTAAATTTAATTATGTTAAATAAACCTCTGTCATTCATGTGTTTTTTCACCACCACTGATGTTTTCAGCCATAAGCTTTCAGCTTTCAGCCGAACCGATCACCACCTAATTCCCTTTAGCTAGATCGCTAATACACGCATTTCCTTTGACTAGACTGCAGTGAAGAAGATTACTGTATTTCCAGCCTTTCGATATCCTGTTTGACAAGTTAGTCAATAGACCAATGGAACTTCACTATTGCTTTTCGCAGGAACCGCAGACCTGCAGTACGATTGGAATCCAAATACTCTGGGGTATATTGCTAGTAGCACTACAAAGATCATGTAAATCTAATTAAATAAACGGCCCAGACCTACATCTTTGCAATGCTACGGAGCTAATTTTCACAAATATTTGTATACATGGACTACATAGTAAGAGCGAAATCATTAGATAGGCCAAATGATAATTTTCATAAAAATACATGGTCAAAATTTTTGTTTCAGTAATTAGGTAGCTTGATGGCGGCAAACCTGCTTGCCCATCCCTGTCTCTGCCCCTGCCTACTGGAAGGGAAGACAATCAGCTGGCTGCACAAATGTTTCGGGGCCGGCCAAGCCAAAATTGATTTGAGATACACAATTGATAAAACCATTCAAGTATTGGGAATATATAGTTTGATCAAATGTTTCATTTGGGTAAAAAATGAGCGAGTTTTTCTAGAAAAAAGGCATAAGTTCCATAAATAACTTCTCAAGCATTGTTCCTTCAGCATATAAGAAGAACATAGTATTCATAACATACTAACGTGAGGAAACATATGAAGAAAAATAAATTCATAACCCTCGCAGAGAAAAATAAATGCAGAAAATTTAAATTAAATACTTAGGTATCATGTCTCAGATATTTAAAATTATTTTTCAATAATCTGATAGAAGGGCTTTTCATAGACAAGGAAGCAAACAACTTAGAAGTAGAAACATAAATGGGGATTTTGGAAGGGAAAAAACATAACAATTTGAAGTTGTGTGAATCGCTTTTACATGAACAATATATATATATATATATATATATATATATATATATATATATATATATATATATATATATATATATATATACGTATATATATATATATATATATATATACGTAAGTGCGCATACACACTGTCGCAACGCTGCGAACTAGCTTGCATGCAACAATTTGTGCGTAATAGGATCGACAATAACTTTCCTAGCGTTGCATTGTGAAAGTTACCACCGGACAAGAAGGAGTTATTAGCTCACTGCGATTCGTGTGTGACCGAAATTTCCCAATTTGTAAAACGTATTAGCATGTCGTCTTCAAGTTACATGTCATGAAACATTATGTTATTGTGAAAGTTACTAGCATTTGTAAATGAAGTTATTGTCATATACATGTTGAGTTATTACCAGCATTTTAATGCACGTGATTGCTGTAAGTAACTTCATGTATTGTATATGATAACTTGTTGTGCAGGAAACAATAACTTTACCGTATGGATAATAACTTTACGCTGTGGATGGTAACTTCCTTACATATAGACGATAACTTTATGCATAACCGCAAGTACTATTTCGAATTCGACTAATGAAGTTGGGTGGACAGTCAAAGTTCAACTTCGACTGAGAAGACGAAGAGTATCGGATAGTGTTCGAGTAGCAAAAGAGAATCGGACGACGTTCGAGTAGCAATAGAGATCAGACGGTGTTCTAGTAGCGGCGTTTGAACCGAAAAATTACTGGTGTTTGTGAACAAAGTTATTGTCATACGATAGCCGTAAGTAACTTCATGTATTATATATATGATAACTTGTTGTGCAGGAGATAATAACTTTACCATATGGATGATAATTTTACCCTGAGGATGATAACTTCATTGTTTATAGATGATAACTTTATGCGTAACCACAAGTAATGTTTCGAGTTCGACTAACAAAGCTAGGTGGACCGTCGAAGTTCAACTTCAAGCGAGAGGTCGAAGAACATCGGATGATGTTCGAGTAGCAATCAACAATCGGACGGCGTTCGAGTTGCAACAAAGATCAGACGGTGTTCGAGTAGCAGCGGAATATTGGACGACATTCGAGTTGCTTTAGAGCATCGGAAGGCGTTTGAGTAGTGATGGAGTATCGAACGGCGTTTGAGCGGCTTCGGATCATTGGACGGCGCTCGAGTGGTAACTTTTTGTTGTATCTACAGCGGTCATAGATACAATAATCGTAGGTACTATAGCAGTCAAAAGTACTGTGGTGGGTTATCCACCCGCAATATCTATTTACAATGGAGCAGTTCACACAGTTTAAAAATGTGAATAACACTGCTCTTGGCTACATTCTAACTATTCTAGCAGATCAGCTCTCTAATGTGTATATGGACTATAAGTCCGCCATAATGTTGTGGGATGCACTAGAGCAGAAATATACAGAGGCAGTGATAGGTCATTGGCTCTACATGTGTGAGCAATTCTTCGACTTTAGTATGGATGAAGCTAAGTCCATAGTTGGACAAGCTCATGACCTCCAGCTACTGGTTGGTGAGATTGCACACTTTGGCTATGTGTTGCCTCCAGAGTTTATGGCTGAGGGTATTGTTGTCAAACTCTCTGCTTCTTGACGGGATTTGGCCACCAAGAAGAGATATTAGTGGGAAGAGATTTTTGTTAAGAATCTCATTGCTACACTCGATATAGAAGAAAAGGCTAGAGAAAAAGATGCAATCACCACTTCTGGTCAGAACAATGCAAATTTCACAGAGAACAAGGTTGTTACAAACAAGTACAAATCCAACAAACCGAACAAGATAACTAGCTTTAAGAAGGAAAAAACTGAGAAAAATGATTTAACGGACATCACCTACTTTGTGTGTGAAAAAGATTGTCATATGGTGTTAGATCATGTGATCATCGTGCATTTAGTGATAATGACTGATTGATATTTTGGTGTTATTGGAATTTGCGTTTGTAAAAGTTATGATCAATGGTCATAAGCTAAGATGACCGGGTCGTATGCTTCAAGGTAACTGGTCGTAGTAAATTCGGACAACATAAAATTTCCAAAAAAATAACATAATAACTATGATTATGTCGGGAGGCTTCACACAAAATTTTGTAATTTTTGGAGCTCGTTTGTTATATGTAAAAACACGTAAAAATATCAAAATTATATAAATTTTGAACAACATTCGTAATGGATAAAATTACCCAAAAATTACACTATGAGGTAAATTGTATCAGAAGGTTGTACATAAAGTTTTGTAATTTTTTGAGCTAATTTGATATATTAAAAATTTAAACAAACACTAAATACAAAAAAATTAGAGTATGTAATTAAGCCAGCTTAATCACCTGCCGCCCTCTCACCGGACGGCAGGCCTGTCTACCATCCCCCACTAGGCAGCAGGCTAGCTGCCATCTGTTGGCGGGGCGGCAGGCGCCTCGCCGACGCTGCCGCTCGCCCACCGGACAACAGAAGTGCCATTTTTGCAAAACGGTGCGTATACGACTACTTTTGTAAATACGGTGTGCAACAGTGCCAAATATAGCTTTGTCTCTATACATACATACATACATACATACATACGTACGTACGTACACACACACATACATACATACATACATACATACATACATACATACATACATACATACATACATACATACATAGTGATACGCTATAAGTCTTGCCGAGTATATGATGTACTTAACCTTGTTTAAATTATTGTTGTTCAGATAATGATGAAGATAACATGCTAGACGAGAGAGTACGTTGATAGATCTTTCTAGGGCCTAACTCTAGTCGGTTTCTTGTGGGCTATGGTGGTGGATACTTTTGTTTATTTACTTGTCTTCCACTGCGTATTACTCTTGTACTTATATTTATTTGGCTGGTTGGTTTTATATTGTCAAATTTATATACATATCTCTTTTGCTGTAAATTAATTGTATACGATATATATAGATGTAATCTCAATGTTATGAATATGTGTATTAGATAATTATGAAACTAGTACAAAGAACATGTGAAGATTTTGGGTATTCGAGCCCGGCGTCCCCACAGATTCCGTGTTCCATATGTGATTTGTAGCCGAGGAGGAGGATAGGATAAGAAGCTCCGGACCAGTAAGCAATGATATTATTGCCGGATAGATCTGAAGATCAAGAACAATCAATCTGATGGGAAGCAATTTACCGCCCTTCCTGTGCTGTTAACTTCAGATTAAAGCAAGTTATGCCCATATTCAGCTTTCAGGTTACTGCAATGGCCATTGATTATACAGAGAGTATAGGATTCTCATGTCGGCACCATGTTGATTATCTGAGCACGTTACACCTATGAATTTAGTTCTTGTCCAGTTTGCAGTCAAGCCCTCAGTCTACATAGTAAACATCAAACCAAACATCCATTTTATTAGCGTATGTTGAACGCATGTCTTTCACATCTTCAATCGTCCCTATCTGCCTAGCTATTAATTTTGGTCTACGTTACCAAAAAATTGAAAAAGAAAATAAAAGGATTCACTAGTCTACGTGTTGAAAGCGCATGTAGTCCATGTGATTCTCTCGACATCGGTCTCTTTAGCGTACTCCGCCGAAACAAGGACCATACACATTCTGACATACACCACTTGTAAGTATATATGGCTGTTCGCATGTAACACTTCACTTGAAAAAAAAGAAATGTTACTATAACTATTCTCGTTATTAATTTTAATCAATAAGCAAGTATTACTATCAACAAAAGTTCAAAAATAAAAATCAATATAATAGTAAACATAAATATCAGTAACACTGCAAACCATAACCTGAACTTAAGGTGACCCAACAATAGTCATAATAAACCATCAATAGGTCTAAACTAAAGAATGAATCAAATAACAGAACTACCAAGCATAAAGAGCTAAAGGAAAACCATTGATCATCTAATTATTACATGAATTGTCTAAACTAACAATGATCATAATCTTTTGAACTCTAAGTGAATAAAAAACTATAAGTGTGCAATGTCCTTTGTGCTACATCAACCCTTGTATGTCACCTTTAACGTTCATGTAAAAATAACAAATAAGTAAATGTGAGTCCAAGACTCATCAAATACACAATAAAATAATAGCATCAATAACATATTCAATTCATTATTTTTCACAATTTTCCATCGTTATGTTTTCTCATCTCACTTTCTGTTAGTGCAATGTAATGCTCATGCTCATCTCTTCTCTGTAGCTTATACCGGTATCGTGAGGGGCACACCCGTAGATGTTACATTCTACCTCTATTCCGTGAAGGTACTTACCGAAGTAGATTTTTCCATTTATCCTGTGGAGGTGCCTACATCTATGGGTCTTACCTAAAAGTACACCAAAATAGTCACAAAGCTTTGCTCATAGCTATTGAATTTCTCACCGCCCTATTTCGTAATGCATATGTCATGTCATGAATGTCATTTTCCATCATTTTATCACATATCATAATTGTCATCAAATTAGTATCACATTGAATAGAATATGATCGAATATTGCATATCGTAAACAAAATAATAATTATCAACAATCAACTATCATTTTACTATACACTTTCCTTTCTAATTACGATGATCGGTTTTGATTAGAAGATGACATCACAACTGACGCTACTCCTCTTACAGCAATTAAGCATACTCAATACAGGCCATAGCATTATAAGGCAACAAATAAATGACAATACTCCTACACGCTTGCCAAACCCACAACTTTCCTACTTTACTAGACAGTCAACCTAGCTGTTTTACTGCTAAAATTATCATAACTTTCAATTCTTGTATCGAAATATAGCAGATCATACTAGTTCTGAAATCTATACAAAATTTCCTACAATTCTTTTAATCTACACATGCAAACCTATTGAATTATAACATTTTCAAAATCTACAAAAAATTATATATCACTTCATAATTATTCATAAAATTTAATTCTACCTATAAATTAGTCAAATTAATGATTTTCCATGACTACGTCTAGTAGTAACCTGGTACTGGACAACAGCCTTTCAAAATTCATAATTTCTGTTTTACTCGTCCAAAAATCATGTTTTTAGACTTTCTGGAATCCTTAAAATATTACCTACAATTTTTATGTAGACCAAATTCCAAAATTATTCCATCTTGTACTTTAAATATACATATTAATATATGCCGCCCACAAATGACAAAATTACCATACAGCAAGTTTACACAATTCATATCTCAAAATCTACTCATCCGATCGACGTGAACAAAAATTCCATAGAAAACTATAGAAATCTTCTACAACTTTCTACTAGATAAAATTCTCATATTATATCTATATACTATCGGTAAATATAGTATAACTATACAACAGATTAAACCAATGTACTATTTAATTTTCCCTCGATGACCAATTTTTCTAGATTGTTACTCCGATGAAGAATGGCAAAATTATGATCTCTTTCTCGTAATTTCTTCACTTCTTCCTCCTGATATTCCCCCGTCGCACGCAGGACACGGCAACGTGCTAGCGCGTGGCCCGCGTTTGGTGACCGGCGTGAGGCTTTGTAGCGCGTGGAGCTGGTCTTGCTAGCGCGTGAGCCGTGAGCAAAACACCTTGCGCAAAACGCCGTGACGAGGGGGACAGCGACGCGTGGTCAGACGCCGCAGAAGGAGCTCCGAACTGTTGGGAAAATCGCTCGGGATCTAGACGAGCGATGCACCATAACCTTCCGACTTTCCATTTACAACCACTCTGAATCTTAAACAGACTCTAACTTCTGACCCCTTACGACTACGACTACTACAGTACCTTTACGACTTACGACCTCTACAGTACCTTCACGACTTACAACTTATGACTTATGACCGCTACAATACTCGAATGTGGTCATAGAACATGGTTGTAGACTGCCGTGGCCGTACAAAGTGGTTGTAGATATAACTAGACCTGAAGACAGCTAAATTAACTCTTTATCAATCTCCTCCTTAAGCTTGTTGTCTTCCGTCAATGTTCTGCACACCGATCTTCTCCCTCATCTCCATGAACTTCATTCTTCTAAGCGATTTGGTCAGGATATCTGTGAGTTGGTCTTCTATGCAAACATACTGCACTTCTATCACCCCTGATTCCACACATTCTCTTATGTAATGGAACCGAGTGTCGATGTATTTACTTCTCTCATGGTAGACTGGGTTTTGGCACAACGCTATTGTAGACTGATTGTCAATCTTTAAAGTTACATTCTTAACCTTTTGTTTTCAACATGTTAGCCAACAACCATCCTAGCCATACCCCCTGACATGTTGTCGCACAAGCTGCAATGCACTCTGCTTCACACGAGGATAAAGCATCACCTTCTGCTTTTACGAAAACCAACTGATTGGATCCGACCCAAAGAAAAATACCATGCCTGAAGTAATTTTCTGATCGTCCGTGTCACCGGCGAGATCACTATTCGAGTAACCGATTAGCCTCAAACCTTCTTCCTTCTTCTCGTATACACACCTGTAACTCAAAATTCCTTTCATGTACCTCAATATGCGCTTTATAGCACCCATATGTTCTGTTGTTGGGTTCTCAATGTACATGCTCACCATCCCAACCGAGAACCTCAAATCCGGTCATGTGTGTAGCAAGTATCTTAAACTTTCGATTATGCTTCTGTACAAAGTCTTGTCTATGGGAGTATTTGTGTTGTTCTTGCTCATCTTCAGGCAGGGTTCCATTGGAATTTGTGTTGGATTGCAGTCCTTCATGCCGCATTTGTCCAACACCTTTGTTGCATATACGGACTGGCTGAGAGTAATCTTCCCAGAGCTTTGATGTACTTCAATGCCCAAGTAGTAGCTGAGTAACCCGAGGTCGCTCATGCTAAATAATTTCTTCATCGATATTTGAAGCTATTGATCTCCTCGATACTCTCTCCGGTGATGATCAAGTCATCCGCATAAACTCCAACCAACAAACTCCTTTTTCCTTGACTTCATTTGTACACTACATGCTCTAATGGGCAGTTTTCAAAATTAAGTACCACGAGAGACTTGTCTAGCTTTGTATTCCAAACTCTCGAGGCTTGACGCAAATCGTAGAAAGCTTTGTGCAATCTTAATAACAGGTGTTCTTCTCCTTTCTTCTCAAAACCTGGAGGTTGCACAACATAGACTTCTTTTCCAGATTGCTATTGAGGAAAGCTGACTTCACATCCATATGATGAACCTCACATCCTTCGTGTGCTGCAATCACAATGAGTAGTCACACCATTTCTAGTCTTGCAACAGGGGTAAAGACTTCGTCGAAATCAAAGTCTTGTCATTGAACGTACCCCTTTGCAATTAGCCTTGCTTTGTTCTTTACGATCATGCCTTAGGTGTCCTTCTTCACCTTATACACTCACTTCAACCCAATCAGCTTGTGACTGACTGGCAATGGAACAAACTGCCATGTTCCATTTTTTTGGATAGAGGACATCTCCTCCTCCATAGCTCTTCTCCACTCTAGTTTCGCCTTGGCTTCTTCAAAGTTCATAGGCTCCTCCTCTCTGAGCAAGCAGAACTCTGAATCTTCCAACTCGATCGGAGATGTGGCATCATAAAGGCTTTTAATGTCACGCTCCCGTCGAGGTCCTTCAAACGAGCTTTCATCGAGTTCCAATCTTTGCGGAGCACCAGGTGATACTGGCATTCCCACCGTTGCTGTAGGATTACGAGGTGTAGTCAAGCCGGGCAAGCCGGTTTCCATGCTCGTACTTGCCGTGGTCGTACTTGGAGTTTCTGCAATGTGGTCATGTCCTCCGACTTCGTTCTGCATGGTCGTAGCATCGGAAGTTACTACGTGATTGTTAGGATCTACAACCACATTGTGGTCAGATCCTCCAACTACGCCCACCATAGTCGGCGCATCGGTTACATAGTCATCAAGACCTACATAAGTGTTAGGAGGATAATGCATCGTGAAGATGTCTTCCATTGGTCGTACCTCTACTAAGGGATCTCTGCTCCACTCCCACTTCCTCTCCTCCTTAAACACTGCGTCACAAGTCACCATGACTCGTCGTGTCGTCGGATCAAACATCCGATAACCTTTCGTCTTTGAATTGTACCCAATGAACACCATTGGCTTGGTTTGATCTGCTAGCTTGGAGACGTGTGGCGTGGTCGTTTTCACACGTGCAACACACCCAAAAGTGCAGAGGTGACCCACAGCTTGCTTGCGTTCGTAATAGGCTTCATAAGGAGTTTTGTCGATGACGTTTTTCGTTGGCGCCTGATTTAGGAGATAAACTGCAGTTGAAACTGCTTCCCGCAAAATTCTCCTGGACACCCATGCTCTTCAACAGACTTCTCACCATACCGACCACCGTTTGGTTCCTCCTTTCGATCACACCGTTCTGTTGGGGAGAATAAGGCACTGTTAGGTACCGCCTAATTCCCAAAAGCTCACCATAGTTTTTGAACTCATTCGGGGTAAACTTACCACCGCGGTCAGTGCACAGAGCTTTTAGCCTCAGGTTCTTCTCCACCTCGGCTATAGTCTTGATCTTCGTGAACGTCTCGAATGCTTCATCTTTGCTTTAGAGTAAGGCCAGGCACATGTACCTTGTACAATCATCTACCAACAATAGGAAATAACAATTTTTTGCATGCGTGGTCAGAGTGATTGGCCCATAGATGTCGCCATGTCACAACTTGAGGGGGGCATATCTGCTCGATATAGAGATGTGGCCGGAAACGGGTTCCGATGTTGTTTGCCGATCAAACAACCATCGCAAATACGATCCACGTGCTCGATTATGGGCATGCCTTGTACCATCTTCTTGTGAGTCAAATCCTTCTGAGCATGAAAATTCACATGCCCGTACCTGGCATGCCATCTCCACGCTTCTTTAGTGCCTCTTGTTAGAAGACAATCTGGGAGTGCCGGATTGGTATGTAACATATACATCTAGTTTCTTAATCTGCTCACTTTGGCCAATAACCTCTTAGTTCTGTCTAAGATTGAAATTACTCCTCCTTCGACCATAATCTTGTAGCCATTCTTGCCTAGTTAACTAAGATTGATAATATTGCTTCTCAGCTTCAAGATGTAGTAAACATTCGTGAGAATACGATATTCACACGTGGAACACTCCAATAGAACCGATATCCTTCTTGTATCACCACAGTCGAACCATCTCCAATTTTACTAAGCCTTTTACTTTCATATCAATCTCAGCAAACTTCTCCATGCATCCGATGATATGGTTACTTGCACCAGTGTATAGGTACCAAGGCTTGTTTTGGGTGCCACTATGCTTCGGTATCACCTTTTCTTCATGCAGGAATACCTCCTTTTTAGGTGTTGGGACTGTATGGACGAGTTTACATACTTCGATCATCAACAGCTAAGGATCGTCGTCATTCTACTTCGCTACGACATTTGCCCTTGCTCTTCAGTTCGACTTTGGACACTCTTTTGCAAAGTGCTCATACTCATTATAGTTGAAGCACTTGACCTTGATCTTGTCAAAGTCTGCTGGCAATCATTCATGGACAATGTGTTTGCCTTTTCCCCGGCCACTGTCTTGTCCATGGCCACGTCCCTGACCTCTTCCATTTCAATCTCCTCTCTGAGCGCTACTCGAGCCCTCGTTCTTCTTAGTCTTCAAGCTACTTTCTTCCCACTTACCTTCGGTAAAGAGTAGCTTGTCTCCTCCGTCCTTCGAGTGCCGTTGACCCTTGAGTCCTTCCTCGAAAGTTCTGAGATGACCAATCGCCTCCGAGACTGACGTCATTTTGACATCACCGAACTGCTCGATCATTCCGATGATCTGGAGGAATCTATCAGGAACCAAACTAAGCAGCTTTTCGACAACATCACTTTCTTCAAGCTTCACGCCAAGCGAGCGGATTTTACCCACTAGAGTGGTGAGTTTCATGGAGTACTCGGTGATCATCTCTGAGTCTCCCATCTGCAATTTGCTCAGTTGCCGTTTGAGCACTTGAGCGCGTGCCTTCCTGATGCGATCTTCACCTACCCGCATCTCCCTGAGTGCGATTCAGGCTTCTTTCGCTGTCTCCTTCTCAGCTATCGACATGATCACATCGTCTGGTATTGCTTGCGAGATGGCAACCATCGCGCCTTGATCCTTGTCGCCATCGTCGTCTCCATCTTTGACTGCTGACCATACCCCTAGAGAATGCAAGATTAACTTTATCTTGACAGCCCATATGCCATAATTTGTTTCTCTCAACATCGGGTATTGAATCGAGATCATGGCTCTTCTTGTCATTGGCTTGACGAGCATGCCTGTCTTTGATGGATCAAGCTCATTGCCTGTGATCTTGACGAGCGTTCTAGATTTCGACGGATCAATCTCTTTGCCGGCCATCGCTTCGCCCCCTTAGGCTATGATACCAATTATTGGAAAAATCTCCCAAGACCTAGACGAGCGATAAAGGACAACCTTCGAGATCACACACGCAAACACGAGTAAACTCAAATTGATTTTGTTTCTTTGCGATACTATGCAATGCGATTCGTCGGCATACCACGCTGAGAATCCGACACAGAAACATCCCCACTTTCTATTTACAACCACTTTAAATCTCAAACAGACTTTGACTCCTGACCCCTTACGATTACGACTGTTACAGTACCTTTACGACTTACAACCGCTACAGTACCTTCATGACTTACGACTTACGACCACTACAGTACTCGAACGTGGTTGAGACTACCGTGGTCGTAGATACGACCATACCTGAAGATAACTAGATTAACTCTATCACGAACTGGCTTGCACGCACATGCATGGATACGGCGACTTCTGGTGACGGTGCAGAAGGAGAAAAAAAAAGAAAAGCTAGTGTTTTGCATTTATCTCTCCCCACCATCCTTTTATCATTGTACGAGTTTGATTCAAACTCCAACTCCTCCTTACTACTCGTTCCATGAAAGCAACTCATCTTTAAAAATTTTAAACATCCTGTTTTCATATATCTTTTTTCGCTAATTAGCACAGGCCCTTAACGGCAATTTTCAGATATTACACTGCATTTCGTACTACTTGGCCCTCTTTGACTTGATATTGGGTGCCTTACTTCTTATTGAAAAGATACCTAGTTGGTATTCTCGTTTTTCAACGAAGGCATCATTTCAAGGGGATTTCCAAAGACATCATTGCAAGCTAGCATCCATTGTTCAATGCCCCATTTCATGGGCTAGACCAATCTGGTGAGTGCATTGGCATTTACTGAATTTACACTTACAATGATGTTGAGCATTTGCTTCTTTTCCAACGAGTAGCTTTCAGAAAACTATTTGTCAACACTTTCATGTCTTCAGAACTAGCTGAAATACCGCCTGATTGCATAGTCAGCATATCGGATTTATTACGCATTTGCAATTGTTGCGTGGCCTACTTTAAAATGAAATCATTTACAGACAAATTAAGAGTAACAAAGGATTCATAAATGACTCGAGCAAGATTATTTTTCCGAGATTTGTCCCTGGTTGTAGTTGTTCCATACGGGCTCACTAGCTTGATCACACATATTCGGGCTCACAATTATCATTATATGTTGACATTTAAGATATTCTTTCTCTCAATTAGCGGGATAATATATGGATTTTTTCTCTGATTTTTTTATTTAAGATTTATGTCAGAATTTGTAGCCTTCAAAGCAAAGTAGATGCCTTTAGTCTCATCAATTTTCTAAAAATATATTATACATGATCTTCTTCATCCTGTAATTATTAAGATAATTGTTTACAGTGACCATGTGAAGTGAGTCCTTGACCATGTGAAGTGAGTCCTTGAAGATAGGAAAACACTGTGCCGTCATAAGCCAATTGGCCGGCAAACATAACCTGTTGAAATGAGCACAATTTTGAAATGTAGTTATTAACAGTTCAACTTATACTACCTATTGATTGGTTCATAACTTATAATTACACCGGTACTTTTCTGTACCAATATAAAAAGGGGAATTTCCTCCTTTCCTACATCCACCCAAATTTTGTGCACAAAAGATATTCTCAACCCTCCGATTAACTTGACCTAATAGCTACTATTCATTTCATGTCCTACCATCCATAGCCAATTTGGGCCATTGATCTTTGAATCCAATGGTCTAGGTTTAAACTAAATCTTGCCGGTAGTTATTGCTAATTATTAATATAATTCATCGTACCTCCAGGGCCACTAATTAGCACATGAGTTTTATAGTACATATTTATAATTGGGCAACTAAATTGCCCTATACAATTTTGCAAAAAATATTTAATGTGAGTTTTGCGTGTACGATGACTAGTTTATCTTAGTAGGAAACTTCCTCGACATGGACAATCATGTCGTGTCTTTTATGTCTCGTTTATAAATAGAGGACTGCCTATGACCAAAGCCATAGCTACACATATGCTGTGTTATACTGTTACCCAAATACTTACACAAGTCTAAACTTCAAATTCTCGAAAATCTCAGTAGCTGAGCACGAGTGGAGATGGATCACTTTAACACCATGTTTGCTGTGCTCATACTTCCATTCATAGGGATGGCGGAAGCACGAGCATCTGCAGTTGTGAGAGGTATGGAGAGGACTACTGCCCGGCCCCATACAAGTTCTTCTAATGGGACTACCGCACCCACTGGTTGTCCAAAGACATGCGGTGAGTTGAGCTTCGACTATCCATTTGGCATAGGAGCCGGCTGCTTCCTACACCCCGACTTCAGTCTCACTTGCAACACCACCACTGATCAGGCCCCCAAACTCCTCTTGCACGACGGTACCACTGAGGTTATTGAAAATATTGATGTCGTCGGTATCGAGATGCCCGGATTCTTCCTCATGAACTTTTTTGGGGTCTCCTTTTCCCATATAATCCCCATGAAATCTGGTGTCGATATCTACAGCATGTCATGGAAGGTTCCAGGGAATTCCTTTACCATTGTGGAGTCCCTGACGTTTGATATCGTCAGCTGAGACTTGGATATGTACTTGGTAAATCAAGACACTGGTGGTGCTAAGTTGCTCTGCACGGTGAACTGCCCCAACAAAGAGATTGCAGAGATGGTGTATAGGCAGGATCCCGATGGCCCTGGACACTGCTCCATGTTATCTATCAAACCTGTTCGTGCCCTTCAATTACGATTTGTTCGCCATAAAAGGGGTAAGACTGAAACGCACCCTAATCTTAGCATCTTGTGGGATAGAATCAATATTACTACCCGGACCATGCTCGTCTGGAGTATCGTCGACAAAACAGGATGCCCCAGCAACATGCAAGATAGGAGGCACTATGCCTGTGTCAGCAACCACAGCGGCTGTGCGACTCCCGTGTATAGGGACATTGGCTACGTCTGCCAGTGCGATAGTGGCTATGAAGGCAATCCCTACATTTCCAATGGCTGCTTGGCTATGGTAATTTCCTCCATCATAGCTTCTATTAGATTGCTTAATTTCATTAGTTCATATATCTTTTATGAGTTTGTATAATCGTAGAATATCCAGTGGAAACCATCATGTTTATCAAGACTTGAAAGCTTTTTCAGTTTTAGCACTAAATCACCATAAAAAATTGCAAGACAAAAATTACAAGGCGAGGACTAACTAGCCTTACGTAGAGCCACAGTAGGATTTGGGGACACACCTAGGCACATTAGCCGTATGCCTATGTCGCGCACGTTGCCATCGTTCTTGCCGGTTGTGGTCGCTGCCACCCTTTCCCGAAGATAGTCAAATTATTTGTCAATCTTTGAATACAGTGGCTTGTTTGTCAATCTTTGAATAAAGTGGCTTGTTTGTCAATCTTTGAATACAGTGGTTGCCGGCAAGAAAACACTGGATCAAATTATTTGTTATCTTTGAATAAAGTGGTTTGTTTTAGTTTAGCTAATCTCATTGATTTTTCATGCGAAATAGGGTATAATCCAAGACCACAAAAGGCGAACTGTTCCCGACGCTGTGGGAATATTCCTGTCCCGTTTCCTTTTGGCCTAGAAGAAGGTTGCTCTGCGAGGGAACTTTTTCAGCTCAACTGCTCAGACACAACACATTCCGTCCTCCAGTACAATGACATGCTTCGAGTGACGTACATAAATGTGAGTGAGGGGCTGGTGGGCATCAAATACAACCCGTCTCTGGAAGACATGGAAATCAATACGTTTATGAAACAGAGCAACACAACTTCTAAAGAACCTGACCTGTATGTGGATCCTTTGGAATCCGCCTCTGTTCAATGGGCTGTTGCTAATCTAACATGCCAACAGGCGCAACAGAACAGCTCTGGATATGCATGTGTAAGAATCAATAGCTCCTGCGTGAGTGTCACTAGCTCCACGGAAGGCTATGTTGGCTACAGATGCGTATGCTTGCCCGGTTTTGAAGGAAATCCATACATCCCATTCCCAGATGGTTGTCGAGGTAATCTCTCTTTCACACACGCAAACAACACAAAATGGTTACTATTACGAATAATGAAAATTCCGTACTCGAAATGAAACAAAAAGGCGGCTGATTTGTCATGGTAATCTCTCGCTCACACACACACTAACACACAAACCAAAAAAAACGGTATTGTGAAAACATTAATTAAACAAAAATATCATACTTATAAATGTAGTATAAACTGCCACGGACCGTCCTAAAGGAAGGTGGATATATACTAGTTACTATTGTCCAATATACGATATAGAGTAACTGTTTTGTTATTTTTATGATACAAGGTATTATAGAAATTATATGACACATAAAAAGAAGGCTCGCTGCCTCGCTCTCCAATCGTAGCATGTGTTGTTCATATGCGAATTTGAGTCGCCAGTTGACCTACAATGTTTTGTCAGGCCGGTAGTTGTTTGCTGGCACCCACTTGTGTGATCCGGTAGTTTTTTTTGTAAGACCTACAATACGATATAGAGTAACTGTTTTGTCGTCCTAAAGCCTTGTACAACAAGAACTTTATTTTCTACCTTCTTTAGTGAAGCACGCTTTTTCGGAAAAAAAAATCTAAGGGAGGTGCTTCAATGTTTCTTTTAAAGTGATTTGTACAACTTTTAAAGTAGAACTGAATAATGAATAGTGATTAATTATCTCTTCGTGTGCTTTAAAATAAATGCTATTCTTATTAGTGTGGAAAGTATTGAAGACTACTAAAAAAGCAATAATAAATACAGTTCTAAAGAATTTCTGGAACATAACTGGTGGAGAGGAATATCTCTGTATTATTATGGACACATGTATTTTAAGATGTATTCTTATTTCCCTTGCAAAATTACTTCTGTATTGATAGACTGCATTAATTTGGCAAATATAATCCACCATGAGTTTTTCTTACTTTTAATATTGGAAGGTGACTATAAATAGTTATGTTTTCTTACTTTTTGTTTTTTTACTGGTAAATGTGTACGTGCTATGTATGTTTTCCTAACATTATCAATAATCAGTCAAAACTCTTGAGAACCACGTGGCAAAGTTAGGCCTCCTTGGGAGACATTTGAGCTCGTTGCCGCTTACGATATATGGATGTCGGGCGGGGTTCAAAGTCATCGGCAAATGGGCATGGGAGGCCGAGGAACTGCCGCGCGACCGAGGGAGGCATGGAGAGTCCAGGGTAGGCGGCCCCCAGGGCAGGCAGCCAAATGGTGCTCCTGACAAGTCGGGACGGCGCTCCGAGTAGCGGCTCAAGCTCGGCAGTTGACGTCTCCGAGTAGGCCGCGCAGTGACCATAGGTGGCCCCTTCGAGTGGCGTGCGGCGGTCCCTGTTGAGCGTGCGCTAGCGGCTATGTATGGCACCGTAGAAGTGGCACAGTCAGACCGGCGGGAAGCAATGTCGGAATTATTCATGTTATTGACAGTAGTTGGTGTCGAGTACTCATGTTTTCGAGTATCGTGTAGTCGTGTATCGAGTATGCATATGTTTGAATATTGTGTAGTCATGTATCAAGTACTGTGTGTCTGAATAGCCAGAGGAAGTCATGTCTTCCCTTGCCGGGAAAGACACGACGAAGTCGGCATGGGAGGCAATCAAGATGGAGCACATAGGGCATGAGTGCATGCTAGACCCTCAAGAGGGACTTCAAGGGACTGAAGATGGAGGAAGGGGAGATAATCAAAGACTTCGCTAGTCAAGTGACGTATGTCGTCACCGGCATTTGTGCGTTGGGCGACACCACGGTGGATGAAATTACTGTTGTTCGCAAGTTTCTTCATGCTGCCTGGCGTGCTACATGCAGCTCGTCACCTCCATCGAGCAGTGCGTGGACTTGAAGACTCTCGCCATCGAAGACCTTGTCGTAGGCTTTGTACTGCCCGAGCGATGGTCGACGGCTTCTGACTTATGACCACGCAGATGGTCGACCATCGCTCGGGGTCGTACGTCGGAAGCCCTCGACCATCACTCGTGGTCATAAGTTGGAAGCCATTGACCATCGCATGTCGTCGTAACTAGAAAGCCATTGACCATCGTGTGTGGTCCAACGTCGGAAGCCATCGATCACACCTCGTGGTCATAAGTCAGAAGCCCTCGTTCCAACTTGTTGTTGTAGGTCGGAAGCCATCGATCACAACTCATCGTCATAGGTCAGAAGCCATTGACCATCGTGCGTCATCGTACGTCGAAAGCCCTGGACCATCACCCGCAGTCGTAAGTCGGAAGCCGTCGACCCTCACTCATGGTCGTAAGTCGGAAGCTAGCGACCATCACTTAGGGTCGTAAGTCGGAAGCACTTGACGTCAACAAGCGCTCGGGACATCCATCTTCAAGAAGCGATCAGAGATACCCATCTTCGAGAAGCGGTTGGAGGCACTCAACTTTCGCTAGTAGTCAGAGGCACTCAAGTTAGACAAGCGATCGGAGAGGCCCGCCTTTGGAAGCGGTTGGAGGCACACGACTTTGACATGCAGTCGAAGGTGCTCAACTTTGACAAGCAGTCAGAGATGCTCAGCTTTGACAAGCGGCTGGAGGCACTCGACTTTGACAAGCAGTCGGAGAAGTCTGAATATTGAAGGCGGTCATAAACGCTCGGGTGTGACAGTCAATCGAAAGCGCCCTGATATGGTAGGTAGTTGAAAGCACCCGAGTATGGTAGGTGGTCAAAAGTGCCTGTGTTCTGAAGATGGTTAAAGAAGTCTGAATATCAATGGAAGTCCACAACGCTTGAGTACAACGAGTGGTTGTGAGCACCTGAGTATCATAGGTGGTTGAAAACGCTCAAGTATGGTAGGGAGTCGAAAGCACCTGAATATCACAGCTAGTATAAAGCGCCTATGTTTCGAATGTGGTCGATGAAGTCTGAATATCAAAGGCAGTCGATGACGCTCGAGTACGGTAAGCGGTCATGATCGCCTGGGCATTACAGGTGATCAAAAGCGCCTGTGTTCCGAAGGCGGTCGAAGAAGTCTGAATATCGAAGCTGGTCGATGATGCTCGAGTACAATGAGCAGTCATGAGCGCCTGAGTATCGCATGTGGTTGAAAGTTCCTGAGTTTGGCAGTAGGTCAAAAGGGCCTAAATACAGCCAGTTAAAAGCGCATGTGTTCCGAAGATGGTCGAAGAAGTCTGAATATCAAAGGCGGTCGAAGGCACCTGTTTCTGAAGGCAGTCAAAGAAGTCTAAATATCGAAGGTGATCAATGACGCTTGAGTATGGTTAGTGGTTGTGAGCACCTGAGTATTACAGGCAGTTGAAAGGGCGTGCCTTTGACAAGCGGTCGGAGGCACTCATATACGACATGCAGTCGAAGGCATCCGTATACCGACGGCAGTCAATGACAATTGAATACAGCAATCAATCGTAAGTGAAGGACCGAAATGGCAACAGAGGGGGGGTGAATGGTGCCTTAAAATATTCTCTAAAATATCAATCTATCTTCTCTCCGATAGCTATATAGCTGTGAAGAAGAAGATTGGTTGCTCACTAAGACCAAGAGAGAATCAGAGTGATCTACACCAACACAGAGCAGAACCGAGAAGACCCGACAAATAAAAGACGTGGTCGAAAATATCCTACTGAAGATTTCTCCGCTGTGGTCGTAACAACACGAGCGTGGTCGTTCTGATCGCGGCAGCAGAGCGAGTGCGTGGTCGTAAACGCAAACGCGATGATGCACTGATATTTACTGCTTTTTGTCGTCACACGACCGCAGAGCGAAAATTGAAGAATCTTTTTGCACACAAGTCGAAACCGAATGAAACTTGAATCCTATCTCGTATAAGATATCTAGAAGATAAGTTACCAAGAAAAACACAGATCTAATCAATAAACAGAGAGAAGGCCAAAGTCAAAATAGAGAGCAGAGCACCTAAGGCGGAAGACCAAAAATCACAGAGATTTCTCGGATTCAACTTTTGCTCTCAGGAGTGAAATGGCCGAAAGGTCTTTAGATAGATTCCCAGTTCTGAGCAAAGACACACAAGCCAAATCTCAAGGAAAACGCATATAACAGTAAGAGCAAAAAGAAGGCAAATGGATCAAACACATCATCTCAAGAACATAAACTGAGAAAGATACAGAGAGATGACTCCAATCATTTCTATTGCTCATGGAGGTTTCTACAGCCACTCCATCGAAGGTACACGAGCATCCATGCTCTTACCCAGAGATAACTCACACAAGAATAGAACGCTGAAGCTCAGAGAGAACCCAGGGACTGCCTCAACTCGCTCTGAGTTCTCTCCTCTATTTATACTCTCACTAACGGGTCTCCACACGACAACCCATTTACAGAGTGGTAGTAGCGCTTTGCAGGCCTCCAGTGCTTTACCCGTTCCTCTCAGGCAACGGCCTAACACTTTGCCCGTTTGCACCACCAACTCTCCAGTGGTCACAGTGCTTTCCCAGAGGACACAGCTTCCCTTTGCAGACTTTGGCATTTCTCCAAAATACCCTCCAACTGCCTCCCGAAGCTTCCTCCTCTGCCTTGCTGTCCATGAGGTTAGACCACCTGGCAAGACCATGTCCTCTTCGGCTTCCACGTCGTTCTGGACCTCAACATCTCCCATGTCTAGTCCCGACCTCTCCAAAGCCTCACCAAGACTTGTCTCCTAGTACCTGCAACCATGACAAACAACAAGAGCATCACACAGCACTGATCCACACATAAAATGACACTCACCCAGCTCACAGAGCTCAAGTCTCTTTTCCACAGAAATTAGACTTAACCAAACCTTGTCAAAATGGTGAACCAACCAATCCACAAGGTCCACAACATCACAAGGAACCCAACCGACCGATTCCCACCATAATCGGACATCCCAAGAGCCCATACGACCGGTTTGAATGGACTCCGCCGACCACGGTCAGTCTGCCGACCACGTGGTCGAATCCGACCACCACAACGTAGTCGTAGCACCCCCAATCGCCAATGTGGTCGAACGCCAGGCGATACAACGTGGTCGTAGACCCTAGCCACGACTACCGACCACGTTCAAACCCGCGCTAACGTGATCGAACGCTCCCGAGCGCTCAACGTGGTCGTAAGCCTTCGGTTGGATCCCAATCACCTTCAACGTGGTCGAACGGCCTTCCGAACACGACCAACGTGGTCATAGCGCCCTCCGACAACTTGTTCGCCGCTCGACCGCAACCCGATATTTGGCAACGTGGTCGTACGCTACCCGATAAACTTCCGATCACGTTCAAATTCGCCGGGGACGCCACAGCGTGGTCGTACGCCGTTCGACCGCGTCCAATTCGGTCGTAACCACTTCCGACCACGCCCTCTATCACCGAGGACGCCGCAACATGGTCGTACGGGACCCGAATATGCTCAACGTGGTCATACGCACCGGAACGGGTTTCGACCACGACCAAACGTGGTCATACGGGCTACGGGTAAGTCGTACATGACTTAGACATCGGCCAGAGTTAAGACTTTGCAATAAAAGCTCAAAACAGCCTCAATTTTCCCTCAACCAAGGGTAACAACCTCAATTTTCCCTCAACCAAGGGTCAAATACTCATCACAAACATGGGATCATCTCCACATGATCTCTCAATCTCCCCCTTGATGAGTATATTGACAAACACCGTAAAATAAGAAGTTGAGTTTGTAGAAGCCGACATGGTTCAAAGAGAGAAAATGAAATAATGACTGAGAGACCATGTGGTGGTCATCCTGTTGTGTATGATGAGTAATTGACATCGGTTTAGGAAAAGTCGAGTTTGAGTCGGTTGGTTCGGACCTAGACGTTGCGTGGCGTAACGGACTCGGTCGGACTTGGTCGAACCCAGTCGAATGAGTTTAGGTTGCATATTCTGATGACTCGACAGGTTTGATCTCTATTTACGCTTTCATGTAACGAGCGGTGCTATTTGATGTGTTTCTTGTCTGTGTGTCTGCAGGACATCGAGGCGGAGTCGTGGCGAGACACGAGGTGACCGGACTAAGCGCAGGTGGCGCTGAGGTCAGAACGGTCGTGATGTGTCGAAGACGATGTGGACTCGAGGTGGTTACGAGGCGTACGAGGCAAGGAGCGCGGAAGCTTCCCGGAAGGTGCAGGAGGGGCGAAACGGGAATTTCGCAAAACTGCAAAAGCGGGAGCGGGCGCCGTTGGACTTAGCGGGCGTAACGGGGCGGAGACCCGTTAGCCAAGGCTATAAATAGAGGAGAGGGGCTGCATGCCTCCTCATGGATTTTAGAGGGAATTAGGGTTTCAATTGAGTCAAAAGAGGCTTTAGAAGTTTGTTTGCTTTTAAGCCTTAGTTGTTGAGAGGTTGTTGGGTTCAGGGAGGTCACAATGGTGTTGTGAGCCTTGTCTCCTGCGTGAGTGTCCAGAGTAGTGCTCTGTTCTTGTATTCTTCTCCTCTTTGGTTCTTGTGTTGTAGTCTTGAGAGATGGAGAGAATGAGAGGGGTTTGATTCCTTCATGTAATTTCTTTTCTTGCACAATTGTACAGGCGTATGGGGACTCATCTTTGATCCTTGCTTTAATTAAAGAATGAAATTTCTGATGTCTTTTCTGAAGATGGCTCTCTGTTCTTGGTTTTTGCATTTCTATGTTTTGGAGCATTTCTTGATTTCCTTTGCAAGTTGGCTTGAAACTTGATATTTAGAGCCCTATGGCTATTGCTAACATATCCTCAAAGTTTCATGTCCAAAAGTTCAAAGGTTGAAGAGAAATTTAAATTTTACTCTCTGTGTTTCATGTTGTCACAATTTCTAGGGTTTAGGATATTTTGTGATTTCCTTTTGAGAGTTGGCTTGAAATTTGATATCTAGAGCCCTGTGGCTATTGCTAACATATCCTCAAAATTTAATGTGGAAAAGATCAACGACTTGGGAGTTATCTGATTTTTGGTCTCTCTGCTGTTTTGTCTCTCGGTTGGGATTGTGTGTCTCGGTTTTCGAATTCTCTCTGCATATTGTCGGCTGTATCAGGTTCAGCATACAGCAGCCCTTTTGTTTGCATTTTTATTCTGCTTCTTGCTGCCGATTTCTGCTATATGGTGACCAGTTTCAATTTGGTGTAGCTCACTGATTTCTTCCAGTAGAATCTGTTTGCTTCGGCCTGCGGCTGTTTTCCTTCTGAACTGCAGTTCGGCATTTTCAGTTTTCCTTTTCACTTTCTTCAGCCGATGTGCTTTTCAAAATTGCCGATTGCTCTTGAGTTTACTGATCAGTTTTGATCTTCAATCGGTTGCTTTTTATCCTGTTCTGGCTATCTGTTGTCTACTCTGCTGTTTTCAGTTGTGAAATACAGATTTGACTACTTCCGACAACAGAGCAGCAGAATTCAGGATTTAGTATTTGTGTTGGCTGTTTTTCAGTCTTTAGCAAGATTCAGGTTTCTAGTTTGATTCTCGGCTGGGAGTTCTTCAGAGAATGTGTTTTTAGTTCTTATTTTGGTTTCTGTGCATTAGTGTTTTTCCTTCTCACTCAGGTCTTCCTGCTGTTACGGCTTCAGTTTTCTGAACTGTTCTGATTTCCGAAAAGAAGAACTGTTCGGCTGAGCTTCCATTTTCTGCCGGCAGTACCTTTTATGAGAAGTTGGGTTCAGTTTTGACCAGGTCCCTCATCTTAATTGATTTATCTCGGCTGCACCCTTTCTCAGTTCTGCTCTGCAGCAAATCTCCCATTGTCAGCTGTTTCTAAAATCAAAGTCTGAGTTATTGCCAAGTAGTTACCTTCCTCTGCTATTTTGTTATTCAGTGTTTGGTTTTATTAATCTGCAGTCAAGCTTCTTATCTAGGTTATGGAGTAGTTACCAATCTCCAGTCTTCAGGCAAAATAGTTCAACCTTCTGATTTTAGCAAAAGCCATTTTCAGTTTTTCCTTTGATCTTCTCTCCTCTCTCAGAGAGCTCTGTTTACCCTTTTTGGCCTTGTGTATGTCAGCGTTTCCTTCTTCATAGCATCTATTGTTATCGGAGAAGATTTCTTAAGTGAATACTTTGGGGCAAATTTTAAAAGGCACCATTCACCCCTCTGTTGCCATATCCGGTCCTACAATTGGTATCGAGCCGCTTAGCTCTTTTCTATAGATCTTAACCGTCTGCGAGCCATGGCGACAGACAAGTATTCCACCAAGCCGCCCATCTTCGATGGCCTGGATTACCCCTTCTGGAAAAGCCGAATGGAAACTTACATCCAGGCTCAGGGGTATGCCATCTGGCGGTAGGTGAAGATTCAGTTTGTTGTTCCTGCCAATGAGAACATCAATGTCGGGAATATGGCTGATGTTGAGGCGAATGCAAAGGCAAGGAACATCATCATTCAGGGTTTGAGCAGAAGCGAGTTCGATCGCATCTCTCACCGTCGTCCGCCACGACATCCGGGTGACCTCAATGCATACCATGAGGGCACCACCCAGATCAAGACAGTTCGACAGGACCAGTTCAAGCGTGAATACAGTAAATTCGAGATGCTTGCTGGAGAGTCCCTTGACGAGTGCTTTTCACGTTTTCACAAAATTTTGAGCAACCTCCGAGCCGTCGGTCTCACATACTCTGACTCGGATAACTCTCGACAAATCCTTTCTGCACTTGATCTTCGGGTTTGGGAGATGAAGGCGACTGTTGGTGATATGCCCTAGAGGCAACATGGAGATGTTGAATATATCACATACTATGTTTATGATACATTGCTTTGTTCCTTGAAATAGACATTATCATTATTGATCAATGAGTATGTGACTTATTCATGAGACTCTTAATGCCAAAATGTTGCTATTTCTAAATGATCCCTGATTATATTTCATATGAGGAACAAATATGATTCAAAGATCAGCATATGTATTGATTGATGATCATGTCTCATGGATCATGGTATGGAGATACCAAATCAATAATATGGACATGTGTTAGTGAACATATGTTGGATAGACCCGCCATGAGACACTGCAGAGATTCCATGTGTCATCAGTTGGTCTCAAGTAGTGTTTATGTGGAATCCTTAGACTTGAGATCATCATGTTTCCCAGCATGTGTAGTAGCTTATTTTGGGACTATTAAACACTACTCCGTGGCGGGTAGTCATAAAAGTAGTCTTTGGGTTTGCCATGAAACATGTAGTGGGATGTGAATGATCAAGATAGAATTTGCCCCTCCTTATAGGAGAGATATCTCTGGGCCTCTCGATGTAATGGATTGTGAAAGTGCATGGCCATGCCAAGGTGATTGAGGAGTCAATCACGAGTTTATAATCCATCACGGAATCGAGAGAGTGATTGAGCTATTAAGAGGATGACACAGGTCTCGCCTTGAGCTTAATCTATATCGTGAGGCAAAGGGATTAGTACATGAGAACATTACAGTGTTCAAATTGATATGATCTTTACGTATACTTTGGGGTTAATATGTCTTACTAGAGGCCGCTATTAACACGGTGACCGGAAAGGTGTTTCTGGGTCGCGACCAAGTATACGTGAACCTACAGGGTCGCACACTTAACGGGTTGGAACACTAATTCGAATGTGATTCGGATATGGGCTCAATTCGGATAGAGATCCGGATAGACTCCTATTGGGCCTCGGTCCACGAAGCCCAAGTGAGGATGTCTATATATATGGAGGCGAGGGGCTGAGGGAACGCATCTGATAATCCCGAGCTAAACCCTGGCCGCCACCTCCAGAGCCAAACCCTAGCCGCTCGCGAGTGCTGGTACACTCACGATCGGCGTTCCAGCCCCGGACCTGTGGATACCGGTGGAGACGCTGCTTGTTGCGGCGTTGATCGGCATCAACAACCTACAGATTGGATCTGCTCGTGGTGCGGTTGATCGCGTGGAGGAGACGATCGGTTCGGGACGATCGACTACTTCCACTACTACCTCGACGCGTGGTTGGATCGGCTTCTCAACTCTTCTTCATTGCACAAGCGCGTCTAGTGGTAACGATCCATGATCCCTCCTTAAGCATGATGTCCTTGTGTGCGCGGTAGAAAAGTTTTGTTTTCTGCTATCGTAGCCTTCGCGCAATCCATTAGTGACTACCATCAAGGACACCACGGACCTCTCGACCCTGACTCTTGACGCGCTTTACTCGCGCCTCAAGACTCACGAGATTGATATAGTCTCTCGTCGGTCGAAGTCACGATCGATGGCGCTAGTCACCGATCCCGCTCGATCTTCTTCTCGAGCCTTTGTGCGGATTCTCCTCGCCGCTCTCGTGACATAACCGATGATCGCTTAGAGCGACTTATGGATGAACAACTAGCCCTCCTAGCACGGAGATTTTCTCATGCTTACAAGAGGAGGAGGGATGGAAAAGAGGAGGACCCGTGATTTGTTTCGAGTGTGGTGGCCCCAACCACATCCGAGCAAACCGTCCCAAGCTTGGGAAGGGTAAAGGTGACTTGATGGTTCGGGCAAGAATGACTACACCGACAAGAACCGCAACTCGAAGCCCTCAGCACCGGTCCAAGGCAAGAGGAAGTTCCGCAACTTTGGGAAGGCGAAGAAGCTCTTCCACCGCGTCCTCACCGCTTTCGACGACCTCGACCTCAGCGAGGTGGAGGGATGGAGCGACGACGACAGGACGGGTGATCAAGAACCCAAAAGCGACGGCGACTTCTCCGGCATGTGCTTCATGGCCCTTGAGGGCGAATCGAGCGACAAAGCTGTACTCGACTCGATGAGGTATTTCCTTCCTCGACCAACTTAATGAAGCTTTTCTTAAACTAGGAGGATTTCATGCTAGAGCTAAAACTAGGTGTAGCGAGTTGGAGAAGGAAGTAGATAGATTGTCTCTAGAGATTATTGCTCTTACATCTGCTCCCACAAATGATGATTGTGATACTTGATGTGCTATCTTGGGTGACATGGAGAAACTAAGGATCTCGCATGATAGTGTGTCCTCCGAGCTTGATATTGTTAAGGTGGAGAATGTTAGTCTGCTTGCTGAATTAGAATTGAGTAGGATGGCTGTTACCCTACTTACTACTGATGAGACTATTTCTCCCACCTCATGTGAGGATAAGGACACTGCTGCTAGAGGACCTTATGCCATGCTACTTGATCTGCCCGAATCTTGTGAAACTTGCAATAATCTGAAGATGAACATAAAACGGGTAGACCATAAAATTGCTGAATTGTGTGCTTCCCTGTTAGAGCCTATTGTTTCTTGTACCAACTGTCCTAAATTAACCTTTGAGCTTGAATCGGTTTCTAAGCAATTTCAAGAGATGGTTGATCATAACAAGAAAATGACTCAATTTGCTACTAAGGATCCTGTTAGCTCACCATGCAATAGTTGTAATAAACTAAAATCTAAATTAATTGCATTGGATGAAAAATTTGTGAAGCTAACTAAGGACCTTCTAGAAAAATCACATCCTTCTTGTGCTTTCTGTGCTGAAGTGTTTGAAAAGGATAAGGACATGGTAGAGACGTTTAGGAAGAGTTACGAGAACCAAATGGCTAGGATTAGGGCTGCCCCCTGTGTATCCTGCGAAGCCCTCAAGGTTGAGGTGGCCGTGCATAAGGAGAAATATGCACGTGCTATTCGCTCTTCTACCAAGAACAAGAATGTTCAATTTAAATCAGTGGGCTTTGTTCAAAGGATTTCTGACAGCAAGGTGACTTCACCTGCAGCTTCAGCCTCTCAGAAGGGGAAGCCATCTCATACTACTTCAGCCTCTCAGAAGGCGAAGTATCATTGCACCTTCTGTCAGAAGGATGGATATTTATTTGACCATTGCTTCAAGTGCGCCAAGATCGCGCGTAGAGACCGTGTTGCAGCTCTTAGGCGTATTCAGGGTCAGCCCCAGACCTTGAGTGCACCTAAGACCAACACGAGGTCTAGGCTTGCTACTGTTGGTAGCTTTGGGCAGCATCGATGACTTGGTTCTTCCAAGTTTTCTGTTTTTCGTTCTCATGCTCCCTCTGGTCGTGACTTCCGCCGTTCTGAGGGTAGATCTCGCTTTTCCTATCGAGATGCCTACCCGCGGCGTGATCAGCTTGCTGCCGGTGCGCCGACTCGCTCTTCAGAAAGGTCGGACCCGAACGCCTTCAGTCCGCACACGCACCTTCTGCTTCTTTGAGCGACGGAGAGAGTATGGTAGATAGAGGTCAGTCGTGCTTGACTACTTCATCTGCTCGACGTGTTACTCAGTATTGGGTGCCATAATCATCGTTGATTTACCCCAAGACTAAGACTTTACTCTGCTTGACTCGGGTTCGCGGGCGGGAAGGAAAGGTTTGGCTCGTAGACTCGGGTGTTCACGACACATGACCGGAGATTCACGTTGGTTTTCTTCCCTAGCCCGAGCTTCAGGTGATGAGACTATCACCTTTGGAGACTCTTCGTCTGGACGCGTCATCGCCAAAGGTACTGTGCGCGTTAATGACTCATTTGTTTTAAAAGATGTTGCCTTGGTGAGTAACCGATGACGGTTTTGAGGTAAGTTTTAAGAAAAACGCCTGCAAAATTGTTGATTCTTCAGGTAGTCCGGTTTATGGATTTCTCGTTATGGGAGGATCTTTCGTGCTGATTTTATTGAGTCTTCGGTGATCCTCTCCGGTGTTTGGTTGCTTCGAGTCCCGCGACCTTTCCTTCCGCATAGGAGACTTGGTCATATTGATTTGACCATTTGACTCGAGTTAGCGGCCACGATCTCATTCGTGGTCTCCGAAACTCAAGATGGTCAAAGATCTTGTTTGCGCTCCATGCCTAAGACGGCAAGATGGTTGCCGCTTCTCATCCTCCGGTCACAGTTACTATGACCGATGCACCGGGACAGCTGCTCCATATGGATATAGTTGGACAGGTGTAGAGCACCAGTTCTCTTCTCCGCACGTCCCCCAGCAGAATGGCATCGTGGAGAGGAAGAACCGTACCTTGGTCGAGATGGCGTGACGATGCTCGATGAATACTCTACACCGCGGAAGTTTTGGGTCGAGGCTATAGCTAGCGTGCCATGTCTCAAATCGAGTTTTTCTCGGGCACACTTGCTCGCACTTCTTATGAGTCGAGATATGGGCGAAAGCCCGCCTCTCATTTTCATGTGTTTGGTTGCAAGTGCTTTATCTTGAAGTCTGGGAACCTAGATAAGTTCGAGTCACGTTCTTGTGATGGGATCTTTCTAGGCTACTCGACTTCTTCGCGGGCTTATAGGGTCTGGAACTGCGAGTCTAGTAAAATTGTAGAAACCTGTGAGGTGACCTTCGACGAAACCAGTCCGGGGACTAGGCCCGATATCTCAGGTTCTTTAGAGCAGTCCGAGACCATCTTCATGGATGATGAGGACGATGGAGACGAGGGTTGTCTACCTGATCTAGTCCCTCATCCACCCCTTGAGGTGCCTTCTTCCACCGCACCTCGAGGTGATCAGCCCATGCCTTCTGCTTCCTCTGGAGCTAGTGGCTCTGTCCTACCCCGCGGTTCACGAGGTAGAGGCCACTTCTTCTTCTCATCCGGACCTCCTAGACATATACAAAATCTCATCCTTCGAGCGATCATTGGAGACCTTTTGAGCGAGTTACTCGCTCAAAATCAGGCATGTCACTTTTTTGTCTCCATTCTGCCTTTGTTGCCTCCTTCGAGCCCAAAGACGTTTGTCATGCTTTATCTGACGAGTATTGGATCAATGCCATGCATGAGGAGCTGGAGAGTTTCGAAACAAACAAGGTTTGGACACTTGTTGAGCCCCCACGAGGTCACAATATTATTGGAACTAAGTGGGTGTTCAAGAACAAGCAGAGTGAAGATCAAGACCAGAAGCTAATCCAAAATAAATTACGTCTAGTGATAACTAAGTGCACATAAAATATCACATCATAAAATGCTAAAAACATAAACTATGAGATTAACTCGATAAGCTAAAATTTGCAAACATTACTTATGTATATATATGTGTATATATATATGTATATATGTATATATATATATGTATATATCACATGCCCTGAACATTAGCACCCGACAAAATACACCAACTCATTGGTCTAACCTACCTCATGGAACTTCCTCGATAAATGCAAAAATAATAAAAGAAAGTTATTAATATAAAGACCGAGTCAGTGTATTATACCACCAACCTCGCCTCAAATCACCCATTAACCCATAATAAAGTTAAATTGATTTCATTTGGATTTATGTGGATCTTTTTGAGTTATTTGCTTTTATTCGTGTTCAGTCGTTTAGCACGTAATTAGGAATTGGAGTCCTGAAGAATCGAGAGATCAAGTGTAATCAAGAGCAAAGTGAAGATCAAGACCAGAAGCTCCCGAGAAAGCATTGTGTGAGCTCAAGACCGCGGTAAAACCCGCGCCAGGCGAGTCAATACTTTGATCATGTTGAACCTACATTTTATGCAAATTACTTTTGTTTAAATTATCAAATTGCATGCTGTTATTTTATGTACAAATACATGCTTAATTCAAGATTCTAGTTATATGCCCATTGTTTACCTTGATTAATATTACACCCCCTTGTTGAATATTTGAATATGTGATCCTTGTCGCCCTAGCGAAATTATGATAGTAACCTTTTGAAAATAAGTCCGTAATTTATTACGCCATGCGTAGTGTTGCATAGATATTCATGGGCGTGAAAACGCCCAAGCATCACTTTCAATCATGAGAAACTGGTTTGGGCAGTCATGGTGATAATGACTGGTATTTGTGTTGGATATGATTATTTTATGCTTCCAAAAACCTCTACTTGCTTGAATATCTGGGCGGATGATTTGGAGGCTGGTATGTGGTGCGGTGGGAGCACAAATATGGAGTGTGGTAGAACCGCCTAGGTAATACTAAGGACTGAATCTTGTCATGATCTCCCACGTAAAACAGTGCAGCCACATGTCTATAAATTACAACTTGGCTAAGTAGCGGTATCGACACTCCCCGACTCATCTCACCGGTAGTGGATAGACGTGGTTATGCAAGGGCAAGGAGGCCTAAAGGGACACCGAGTGGAGGGTGACGTTCACCAGTCGTACTAGCATTGGGGGGAGTGGAGCCCGCATAATGCTAGTAGCCGTGGTGAACATCCGTGCAACGATGGGACCCACCGCAGTGGACAGCTTCCCATAGGGTGAGATGACTAGAGGAACTAGATATCTGAATAGTCATGTGATATCTATTTGACCACCGATCATGGAATCGTGGGGCAACAGTGGATTATCGCCAGGTGAAAGTGTACAAACTCGCAGAGTCAAAACTATTCGAATAGCCGTGCCCACGGTCAAGGGCGGACATGGGAAACTTAACCAGATATAGTTCTGTTTCAAAATGATTTGTGGGTGGAATGGAAAAGTGAAGGGCGATGTAATGCCCTGGTTTGTGTTGTCTGGGTGTCGTCCCTGGTAAGTTAAGCGGCTATAGCGTCAAGGATTAAGCATATGGTGCGATGCCATGTAACGGTGGATGGAATCAATCGCCATCGTTATTGCATTCTCATATACAATATGTTTTGTTTAAACTGCTAAGTCTCAGGAGGTTTCTATGTATTATATTTCAAAAGCTAAACGATGATAAAGCTTCTTCTTTTACAAAGTAAAATGACAGGAAGAATAAATAGAGTCGTAGGAAAAGAGGATGACTGTTGTGGTAAATACATAACGATGTTGGTGGGTTCCTGTCGATTATAAAAAGAGAATATTAGAAAGGGGTTTAGGAGAAATAAATCGGTGGAGTCTATATGAATGGATGGGTTAGAAAGATGATTTAAATGATTTTTGGAACATTAGAGTGTGCAAAAGAAATTGTTGGATTACGACACTAACATAAATTCTTGAGAGATGTTAATAATAATGTGATTGATAGGATTTGATTAAAATACTGGAAGGATGAATTGAATTTTTGGGTATATCGGAGGAATAATAATAATTACCGGAGTATAATCTGGATCAATGAATTTGGTGAATTAGAAGAGTGTAAAGGTAATTGTTGGATTTAATGGGATTAGCAGGAATTGATCTAGATAGATGATTTAAATTTGAGGAAATTTGGAGATATGATAATTGAAAGCATAAACTAGATTAATGATATTCTTGGTGCAGAAGTATTGATGAATTAGTTAGAGATATATAATGAAAATAAGGATGATTATGGAAAAAGCAATTTATGGTTTTGGATCATTAGCAGAAAGGATTGAATTGTTAGAAAGTTCTGATATGAATGATGTCGGTGGATTAAAAAGTAATCCTATTAGGGAATCATTGGAATTCAGAAGTAGGGAGTTGGTGAATATTGATTACAAGATTGGACTAGTATGAATTCGGAATACGTGAAGACATTGGTGGATTCAAAATGAGTGTATATATATAAAGGGTTTGATCGGTGGATTAACTAATTGATGCCACTCATTGTTTGGAGTCTTAGACGACATTTTAGTAAGAAAATTGTGTCTTTGGGGATTAAGTCAATTATGGCATTTGGGGGAAGTGAGTCAATTTGGCAATCGTCGTGTGAAGTTTTAGGTAGCAGTAATAACACGCTGGTCTAATATTAATAATGCTACCAAAAGCAAATTTCTGGCAAATAAAACAACCCGAGCCTTTCCTTGAATAAGCCTTGCATATTATTTATCTGCATTCTGTGTATTGGCTCGCGGAGCACGGTGGTTAGTGTGCTCACACTCGCTCTCATAACAAATCCAGTTGCTCGCAAAGACAAAGAAGATGAAGACGTCAAGGGCTAGGTCGCGAACCTCCAGTTGGCTGCCTGTGGGCACGCCATGAAGGTTCCCCATGTGTGCTTCGTTCTTCCGCTGCTGCAATTTATTGACTTCGGCCTAATCGGCCCATGTGTAAGTTTACTATTATATTTACGCTTCCGCATGGTATGTATTTGATATTCATTTTCTGTAACTGTGAGCACTATCTACTGATCCAGGGAATAGTGCATTAAATCACAGGGGATTTCGGATTGAAAAATCCGGGTCTGACAGTCTCGACCCTGCGGGACTTTGGATTAGTTATCGACAGTGTTCCACTCCTTTGTGATAACACTTCTGCAATCAACATTGCTAAGAACCCAGTGCAGCATTCTCGGACCAAGCATATCGACATTCACTTTCACTTCCTTAGAGACCATGTGGAGAAGGATGACATCGTGCTCCAGTTTGTGGAGGGTGACCACCAGTTGGCTGACATCTTCACCAAGCCTTTGGATGGCTCGAGGTTTTCAGCTCTGCGGGGAGAGCTTGGGGTGGTTTGTCCTTATGGACTGTTGTGAGGGGGAGCTTGTGCTTTACTGCTTTACTATATTTATTATGCTCTTACTCCTTTCTGATTGCATTGCATATGGGTGCATTGGGTTTTGTCCTTCCAGCATAGGTTAGAGTGGTTCTTTTGTCTAGTTGCTTAGACTTCTTACTCTTATCTTATGCTTTCAGGATGCTCTATTAGCTGTTTCTTATCTCACTAGATTGAGCTCACTCACTTCTTGCGATCTAGCGAGGGTCGGGCCACCTTCGGGTAGACAGGGTACGTGTTGCTCTCTAGTGTGTGTTTTTACGGTCAGCTATTAGTCCTGGAGTTATATGGGGTAGATGAGAGTCAGTTTGAGCCATAGTATCCTCTATATCTTATCTATGCTTTAAGGATTGCCTGTTTTCTTTGCCAGCTTCTCGTTTTTATTGCTTTGGTTCAGGGGGAGTTCATTTGGGAGCTTCTGGAATGTAATATTGACCTAACTCAACTTGAACTAAAAGTTGCATCACATGTTAAGGGGGAGCTGGATTTTTCTGCATTACTTTCTGCATTGAGCCTTGATTATTATCCGGTTATGACATGCTTACAATGCTTTATATCTTGCCATGATTTATGCTCATTTGCTAGATTCATCATGACTTCATATGTGTAGACTAGCTTTTGCCATGATGAGTTAATTAAATTTGCTCAATTTGAACTAAAACTTGTCATGTTTGCATTTGAGATTAGTCTCTCTTAGCTATCCTTTTATGATTCATGCCATGTCAAATAGGTTAGGTTGAGCGTTGAATCTCTATTTTGAGCCTTAGATTGAGCTGTTCTAGCTTCTTGATGATGCATATGTTAGTATAATCATTTCAAAAGCAAAAGATCTCTTTGTGCGAAAAACCGATCTCACCAATTCTTTCTCATGAGACGGCTTGCCATTGCACTAGGCATGAACTCAGGGGGAGTTTTGGATGACCAAGATCATTTCCTTAAGCTTCTCGCTTGAAATGATCGCATAAGGCTTGAGATCTAGCACATGATAAAAATATGGGTTGAAAACGACCATGAATTTCAAAAGAAAAATGTCATCTGTGCTCAATTTGCCTAAGCTATTAAAAGAATCAAGTACTTGAACCAATATTTCACTCTTGAGCATATAACACTCTATTTTAGACTCAATATTAGATTCTTGGTTCCGCTTAGCTTGATTGACATGGCTTGCATCATCCTTGGATGTCTCTAGCTAGACTTTGCTTATTGATGACTTGTTATGCTCATAAATGCACTAAAATTCAGATTGTTATCTAATTGCTTCTAGCTAGCTTATACATATCCTGTCATGATCTGGATAGCAGTTCATTGAGTTATGGCTTGGTGTAATAAATTATGGTCATTATGGATAATTCTCATGGCTCTAAATGCTTAGAATAAACAAACTTCAGCCATTTCATCCATCATCTTGACTTATTCTCTCCTTTGTATCCTTGATGTGTTTATTGCCAAAAGGGGGAGAATAGTTTTGGGAGCTTTGAGGAAAACTTGTTCTTTCTTTTGCTCCTTCTGTCGATATGGTCTTTAGCCTCATTCTTTTTCTTTGGACCATGTTGGACTCTTCAAACTCTACTTCATGCTTTTTCTGGGTTTGTCAATATACTCATCAAGGGGGAGATTGAGAGACCATGTGGTGGTCATCCCGTTGTGTATGATGAGTAATTGACATCGGTTTAGGAAAAGTCGAGTTTGAGTCGGTTGGTTCGGACCTAGACGTTGCGTGGCGTAACGGACTCGGTCGGACTTGGTCGAACCCAGTCGAATGAGTTTAGGTTGCATATTCTGATGACTCGACAGGTTTGATCTCTATTTACGCTTTCATGTAACGAGCGGTGCTATTTGATGTGTTTCTTGTCTGTGTGTCTGCAGGACATCGAGGCGGAGTCGTGGCGAGACACGAGGTGACCGGACTAAGCGCAGGTGGCGCTGAGGTCAGAACGGTCGTGATGTGTCGAAGACGACGTGGACTCAAGGTGGTTGCGAGGCGTGCGAGGCAAGGAGCGCGGAAGCTTCCCGGAAGGTGCAGGAGGGGCGAAACGGGAATTTCGCAAAACTGCAAAAGCGGGAGCGGGCGCCGTTGGACTTAGCGGGCGTAACGGGGCGGAGACCCGTTAGCCAAGGCTATAAATAGAGGAGAGGGGCTGCAAGCCTCCTCATGGATTTTAGAGGGAATTAGGGTTTCAATTGAGTGAAAAGAGGCTTTAGAAGGTTGTTTGCTTTTAAGCCTTAGTTGTTGAGAGGTTGTTGGGTTCAGGGAGGTCACAATGGTGTTGTGAGCCTTGTCTCCTGCGTGAGTGTCCAGAGTAGTGGTCTGTTCTTGTATTCTTCTCCTCTTTGGTTCTTGTGTTGTAGTCTTGAGAGATGGAGAGAATGAGAGGGGTTTGATTCCTTCATGTAATTTCCTTTCTTGCACAATTGTACAGGCGTATGGGGACTCATCTTTGATCCTTGCTTTAATTAAAGAATGAAATTTCTGATGTCTTTTCTGAAGATGGCTCTCTGTTCTTGGTTTTTGCATTTCTAAGTTTTGGAGCATTTCTTGATTTCCTTTGCAAGTTGGCTTGAAACTTGATATTTAGAGCCCTATGGCTATTGCTAACATATCCTCAAAGTTTCATGTCCAAAAGTTCAAAGGTTGAAGAGAAATTTAAATTTTACTCTCTCTGTTTCATGTTGTCACAATTTCTAGGGTTTAGGATATTTTGTGATTTCCTTTTGAGAGTTGGCTTGAAATTTGATATCTAGAGCTTTGTGGCTATTGCTAACATATCCTCAAAATTTCATGTCCAAAAGATCAACGACTTGGGAGTTATCTGATTTTTGGTCTCTCTGCTGTTTTGTCTCTCGGTTGGGATTGTGTCTCGGTTTTCGACTTCTCTCTGCTTGTTGTCGGCTGTATCAGGTTCAGCATACAGCAGCCCTTTTGTTTGCATTTTTATTCTGCTTCTTGCTGCCGATTTCTGCTATGTGGTGACCAGTTTCAATTTGGTGCAGCTCACTGATTTCTTCCAATAGAATCTGTTTGCTTCGGCCTGCGGCTGTTTTCCTTCTGAACTGCAGTTCGGCATTTTCAGTTTTCCTTTTCACTTTCTTCAGCTGATGTGCTTTTCAAAATTGCCGATTGCTCTTGAGTTTACTGATCAGTTTTGATCTTCAATCGGTTGCTTTTTATCCTGTTCTGGCTATCTGTTGTCTACTCTGCTGTTTTCAGTTGTGAAATACAGATTTGACTACTTCCGACAACAGAGCAGCAGAATTCAGGATTTAGTATTTGTGTTGGCTGTTTTTCAGTCTTTAGCAAGATTCAGGTTTCTAGTTTGATTCTCGGCTGGGAGTTCTTCAGAGAATGTGTTTTTAGTTCTTATTTTGGTTTCTCTACATTAGTGTTTTTCCTTCTCACTCAGGTCTTCCTGCTGTTACGGCTTCAGTTTTCTGAACTGTTCTGATTTCCGAAAATAAGAACTGTTTGGCTGAGCTTCCTTTTTCTGCCGGCAGTACCTTTTATGAGAAGTTGGGTTCAGTTTTGACCAGGTCCCTCATCTCAATTGATTTCTCTCGGCTGCACCCTTTCTCAGTTCTGCTCTGCAGCAAATCTCCCATTGTCAGCTGTTTCTAAAATCAAAGTCTGAGTTATTGCCAAGTAGTTACCTTCCTCTGCTATTTTGTTGTTCAGTGTTTGGTTTTATTAATCTGCAGTCTAGCTTCTTATCTAGGTTATGGAGTAGTTACCAATCTCCAGTCTTCAGGCAAAATAGTTCAACCTTCTGATTTTAGCAAAAGCCATTTTCAGTTTTTCCTTTGATCTTCTCTCCTCTCTCAGAGAGCTCTGTTTACCCTTTTTGGCCTTGTGTATGTCAGCGTTTCCTTCTTCATAGCATCTATTGTTATCGGAGAAGATTTCTTAAGTGAATACTTTGGGGGCAAATTTTAAAAAGGCACCATTCACCCCCCCCTCTGTTGCCATATCCGGTCCTACAATTGGTATCAGAGCCGGTTAGCTCTTTTCTATAGATCTTAACCGGTCTGCGAGCCATGGCGACAGACAAGTATTCCACCTAGCCGCCCATCTTCGATGGCCTGGATTACCCCTTCTGGAAAAGCCGAATGGAAACTTACATCCAGGCTCAGGGGTATGCCATCTGGCGGAAGGTGAAGATTCAATTTGTTGTGTCCTGCCGATGAGAACATCAATGTCGGGAATATGGCTGATGTTGAGGCGAATGCAAAGGCAAGGAACACTAGAGCAATAAAATAGAGAGCAAATTGATCTCCAAAGCTCTAGAAAGATCCCAAAATGCGATAATTTTCTTTTTCCGCCAATCTATTCTCCCCCTTTTGGCAATAAACACATCAAGAAGCAAGAGAGAGAATAAGTCATAATGATGGATGAAATGGCTGATTTGATTAATCTAAGTATGCAGAGCCATGAGAATTATCCAACATGACCAGAATGTATTACACCAAGCCACAACATACAAGTATGCTATCAAGATCATGACTATGTATGTAAAGAGAAGCTAAGCCAAATAAGGTATACTCTGAATTTTAGTTGAAGTGCTTAGCAAGTCAAGTCAAAACATGATTTTAGTCTAGCTAGAGGTATCCACAAATGATGCAGGCCATGTCAATAAGCTAAATGGAACCGAGAAGCTAGTGTTGAGTCAATTAGAGTGCTACCAGTTCAAGAATGATACATTTGATTAAGTACACTTGAAATTTTAGCAATTGAGCACAATTGACATAATTTTACTTTAGAAATCACATGATTGTTTCCAACCATATCTGTTTAGTCAAGTGTTAGACCTCAAGCCTTATACGACCACTTCAAGCAATAAGCTTAATAAGATGATCTTGGTCATCCAAAACTCCCCCTGAGTTCATGCCTAGTGCAATGGCAAGCCGTCTCATGAGAAAGAATTGGTGAGATCAGTTCTTTCGCACAAAAGAGATCTTTTTGCTTTTAACAGATTGTACTAACTTATGTGTCATCAAGAAACTAATATAGCTCAATCTATTGCTCAGACAATGATTCAAGACTCAACTCAGCCTATTTGACATGGCAAGAATCATAAGAAGATAACTAAAGCCGACTAGTCTCAAATATTAACATGACATGAATTAGGTCAAATTGAGCATTTTAATTAACCTATCATGGCAAAGACTTGACTACACATATAAAGTCATGATCAAATTAGCAATGAAGCACAAATCATGGCAAGATGTAATATAAGTGAAAACATGTCATGAATGGATAATAATCAAGGCTCCATGTAGCTAAATTACAATGTAGATGAAGAAAATCCAGCTCCCCCTTAACATGTGATGCAACTTTTAGTTCAAGTTGAGTTATGTCAAAATTAAGTTCTAGAAGTTCCCAAATGAACTCCCCCTGAACCAAAGCAATAAAAAGGAAGCTGGCAAATAAATCAAGAAGGGCAGTCCTTAAAGCATAGATAAGATGTAGAGGATACTAATGGCTCAGACTGACTCTTATCTACCCCATATGACTCCAGGACGAACAGTTGTCGAGAAAAACACACACTAGAGAGCAAACACAAGAAGTGAGTGAGCTCAACCTAGTGAGATAAGAAACAACTATCCTGAAAGCACAAGATAAGAGTAAGAAGTCTAAGCAACTCAGCAAGAGACACACTCTAACCTATGCCGGAAGGACTAAACCCAATGCACCCACAAATGCAAAGGCAATAGTAAGGAGACGAAGCATAAATAATATGATAAAGCAAGAAACCCAAAGCTCCCCTCACAACGGTCCATAAGGACAACCACCCCAAGCTCTCCCGTGAGTCGAAAACCTCGTGCTATCCAAAGGCTTGGTGAAGATATCACCACCGGTGGTCACTCTCCTGGCAAACCGAAGCACGATGTCACCCTTCTCTACATGGTCTCAAGAAAATGATATCGATATCGATGTGCTTGGTCCGAGAGTGCTGCATCGGGTTCTTAGCAATGCTAACCGCAGACGTGTTATCGCAAAAGAGCGGAACACGGCCGATAGCTAACCCAAAGTCCCGCAGAGTCGAGATCATCCAGCACTTGGCTACAAGAATCGGCCGCAAAGAACGTACTCGCCTCGGCGGTGGATCGTGCAACACCGGATCGCTTCCTCAAGACCAGAAACGTGAGAAGTGCCAATGAACTGGCAGGTGCCCGAAGTGCTCTTCCTATCTATCCTACAGCCAGAAAAGTCTGCATCCGAAAAGGCTCTAAGAGATAGACAGGAGGAGGAAGAGTACCAGATACCATAGTCAATGGTAGCTCAAGGTACCGAAGATGCGCTTCACCACCGGCGGTGAGAGACGCGAGGAGAAGCTCAAACCGAGCACATAGACACACGTAAAAGTGTATGTCCGGTCTCGAGGCGAAGGTACAAGAGAGAGCCAATCATACTTCTGAACTCCTTTTGATCAACTGGCTCGCCGTCCTCATCTGGGTCAAGTGCGGCCATAGAAGCCATCGGAGTTGACACCGGCTTTCCATCACTCATGTCGAAACATCTCAGGAGATCACGGGTGTACTTGCCTTGATGCAAGAAGGTACCCTCCTGAGTTTGCTTGATCTGGAAGCCAAGGAAGAAAGTCAACTCACCCATCATGCTCATCTCAAACTCGGTGCTCATGACGTCCAAGAACTGTGAAACTAGAGCATGAGAAGAGCCGTCAAAGATAATGTCATCGACATAAATTTGGGCGAGCGTAAGGTCATTGCTAAGCCGATTTAATGAATGTGGTCTTGTCAACTTTACCCATCTCGAAATCATGTCTCAATAGATAGGACTTAAGCCTCTCATACCAAGCTCTAGGGGCCTGCTTAAGTCCATACAACGCTTTGGAAAGCTTGTAGACATGATTAGGGTATTTGGGGTTCTCGAAACCTGGAGGCTGTCTCACATAGACTTCTTCCTCAATAAAGCCATTGAGAAAGGCACTCTTGACATCCATCTGGTAGAGCTTGAAACCCTTAGAAGCTGCAAAGGCAAGCAGAATTCTAATGGCCTCAAGTCTAGCTACAGGGGCAAAGGTCTCCTCGAAATCTAGACCCTCAACCTGGGAGTACCCCTGAGCAACCAGTCTAGCCTTGTTTCGAATGACTACCCCATCCTCACTTTGCTTGTTTTTGAATACCCACTTGGTCCCAATGATATTGTGACCTCGAGGGGGCTCAACAAGCGTCGAGACCTTGTTTCTCTCGAAACTCTCTAGCTCCTAATGCATGGCATTGACCCAAGACTCATCAGAGAGAGCATGACAAATGTCTTTGGGCTCTAAGGAGGCAACAAAGGCAGAATGGAGACAAAAGAGTGACATCCCAGATGATCTGCACTGAAGGATGAGATTTTTGGATATGTCTGGGAGGTCCAGGATGAGATGAATACGTGGCCTCTACCTCGTGAGCTGACGAGGTAGGAACAGAGTCACTAGCTCCAGAAGAAGCAGAAGGCATGGGCTGATCACCTTGAGGTGCTGTGGAAGAAGGCACCTCAAGGGGTGGATGAGGGACTGGATCAGGTAGACAACCCTCGTCTCCATCGTCCTCATCATCCACGAACATGGTCTCGGACTACTCTAAAGAACCTGAGATGTCGGGCCTAGTCCCCGGACTGGCCTCATCGAAAGTCACCTCACGTGTCTCTACCATTTTACTAGACTCGCAGCCTGCACCCTATAGGCTCGCCAAGAAGTCGAGTAGCCTAGAAAGATCCCATCACAAGAACGTGACTCGAACTTATCTAGGTTCCCAGACTTCAAGATAAAGCACTTGCAACCAAACACATGAAAATGAGAGACGCTGGGCTTTCGCCCATATCTCAGCTCATAAGAAGTGCGAGCAAGTGTGCCCCGAGAAAACTCGATTTGAGACATGGCACGCGTAGCTATAGCCTCACCCAAAACTTCGCGGTGTAGAGTATTCATCGAGCATCGCCCCGCCATCTCGACCAAGGTACGGTTCTTCCTCTCCACGATGCCATTCTCACTGGGGACGGCGGAGAAGAGAACGGTGCTCTACACCGCCTCAACACGTAACCTCTCGGTAGGAATTTTGAACTTCGTGCCATTGTCATCGCGGATCGCTCGTAAGGCACCTGGAAGCTCAATAGAAAGTCTACTGAAAAGACCTCGGAAATGTGTAAACGTCTCATCCTTCGAGGCCAAGAAAAACACCCAAGAATACCTCGAGAAGTCATCGACTACGACAAGAACATATCACTTCCTCCTGCCGATCAAGACTCGAGCTGGTCCAACTGTATCCATATGGAGCAGCTGTCCCGGTGCATCGGTCATAGTAACTGTGATCGGAGGATGAGAAGCGGCAACCATCTTGCCGCGTGCAAGCATGGAGCGCAAACAAGATCTTTGACCATCTTGAGTTTCGCGAGACCACGAATGAGATCGTGGCCGCTAACTCGAGTCAAATGGTCAAATCCAATATGACCAAGTCTCCTATGCCAGAAGGAAAGGTCGCGGGACTCAGAAGAAAGCAAACAACGGAGAGGATCAGCAGAAGACTCATAAAAATCAGCACGAAAGATCCTCCCAAAACGAGAAATCCCACAAACCAGACTACTCGAAGAATCAAGAATTTTGCAGTTGTTCTTCTTAAAGCTCACCTCGAAATCGTCATCGGTAAGCTAAGAGACTGAAAGCAAATTGTACTGCAGCTTACTAACCAAAGCAACATCTTAAAATAAATGAATCATTAACGCGCACAGTACCTTTGGCGATGACGCGCCCAGATGAAGCATCTCAAGGTGATCATCTCATCACCGAGCACGGGCAAGGAAGAAAACCAACGGGAATCTCCGGTCATGTGTTGTGAACACCCGGAGTCTACAAGCCAAACCTTTCCCTTCCCTGCCCGGCGAACCTGAGTCAAACAGAGAGTAAAGTCTCAGTACTAGGATAAATCAAGAGTGATTTTGGCACCAATACTGAGTAACATGTCGAGCAGATGAAGTAGTCAAGCATGACCGACCTCTATCTACCCTACGCCTCACACTCAAAGAAGCGTAAGGTCCGTGTGCGGACACTGAAGTCGCTGTTCGGGTCCGATCGCTACGGAAGAGCAAGTCAACCTGACCGGCGAAGAAGTCGATCACGCCGCGGGTAGGCATCTCGATGGGAAAAGCGAGATCTACCCTCAGAACGGCGGAAGTCACGACTAGAGGGAGCATGAGAACGAAAAACAGAAAACTCGGAAGAACCAAGTCCTCGATGCTGCCCAAAGCTACCAACAGTAGCAAGCCTAGACCTCGTGTTGGTCTTAGGTGCACTCAAGGTCCGGGCTGACCACGAATATGCCTAAGAGACTCAACACGGTCTCTTCGCAAATCTTGGCGCGCTGAAGCGATGGTCAATCAAATGTCCATCCTTCGATGAAGGTGCAATGATACTTCACCTTCTGAGAGGCAGAAGTAGCATGAGATGGCTTCGCCTTCTGAGAGGCTGAAGCTGCAGGTGAAATCACCTAGCTATCAGAAATCCTTTGGACAAAGCCCGCTGATTTAAATTGAACATTCTTGTTCTTGGGCTTGACCTCAATCACACCTGCGGCTATGGGTCTGAGCACGACAGGTGGATGCTTCCTCACATCCTCACGGAAATCATATCCTAGACCCTGATTGAACTTGCAAATCTTTGATTGGTCTAAAATAAGATTAAGCTTTTTCTTGCCTCCTACAAATTTCTCGAAAGTGTTCATAAGATACTGACACTCCCGAAAAAGAGAGGTGCAAGAAGAGCAAGGAGAAGAAGAAGAGACAGCAGGAGGAGAGGAAGGAGAAGAACCAATAGCAGAAGAGCGAATATGTAGGACCGAAATGGCAACAGAGGGGGGTGAATGGTGCCTTTGAAAAATTACAATCCTCCCCTCAAGTACTCACACAACAGAAAAGAACTCACTGGAAGACACATATCAAGAAAAGAAATCAAATCCAGAGAGTAAGGAAAAATCTGGTCATTCGCCAAAGAAGCGTAGTATCACGATATGAGCGAGAGTACCACCGAGCGAAAGTACCGCTGTTGAAAATGCGGTAGTACCTTTGAGCGGTAGTACCTCTCGACGAGCGGTAGTACCGCACAAAGAACAGCACGCGCAGAAAAAGAGAAATCTGAGAAATTCGCAAGATTATTGGATTCTTGGCTTTGGAAACTTTTAGGATAGCTAGGAAATACTCCCAGAAGGATAAGCCAAGAACCAATTTCAAGATTTCCTTAGAGAATTAAAAGATGAGATAAAAACTTGAAAAAGGCAGAGGGTGGTCCGAAAATCCAAAATTCCAACAAATCTTTGATCCTTTGGCCAAGAGACTTTGAGGGTATGTTAGCAATAGCCACTGGACTCTACTAGCCAACTTTCATGCCATCACAAAGAAGGAAACACGATTTTTACCTCAACCCTAGAAAAGCACAGAGAGGCATAGAGAGAGACCAGTCCGCAAAAACTGAGATTAAAATTTGATTTGCTCTTGGGAAAACTTGATCAAATGACCTTGAGGCACTATCCCATCACTGAGCAATCCATTTCACACCTCATAGGCAAGAAACAACAAGAAAAATAGAGAATCAAGAACTCGTCCAAAAAGGAAAAACGAGGAACAGAGAGCACACGAGTGAAAAGAAACTTCAGATCTCCATTTCTAAACAAAAGATGAGTACAAAGGAGTCCTGATACGCACGGACATTCGAACAAGAAGAAGGATTACAAGACTCTCAACTCATCTCCACTCTCTCCCTCTCTCAAATCCTCAAGATCACCAAGAACTCTCCATAGTTCTTGGGAGGAACACACACAAGGGGTGGAGGCAGCCTTGCTGCACACAACCACTCTCACCCACTAAAGCCTAAAGCAAAACAACCTCTCCAAAAGCTCTTTTGACTAAAGGAAACCCTAAATCCTTTCCATGTGTTCAAGGAGGCATGCAGCCTCTCACCTCTATTTATAGCCCTTGGCTAACGGGTCTCCAACCCGTTACGCCGGCTAAACCCTAACGGCGCCGTCTCCCGCTTGTGCAACCTTGCGAAATTCCCGTCTAGCCGCCTCCCACACCTTCCGGAAGCTTCCGCTCCTTGTCTCGCACGCCTCGCAACCACCTCGAGTCCACATCGCCTTCGACACATCCCGACTGCTCGACCTCGGCGCCACCGCGCCTAGTCTCGTCCATCGTGTCTCGCCACGACTCCGCCTCGATGTCCCGCACCACACGCACAAGAAACACATCACATAGCACCGCTCGATAACATGAATTAACCACATGCCCTAAATATCAATCCATCCAAACAAAACTCAAATTCTATGCCCTGACTGTTCTGTCTGTGCCCAGCCGGTAGTACCGCTCTCCACAGCGGAAGTACCGCCAGCCGGTAGTACCGCAGTGCAAACTGCGGTAGTTCCAAAAAATTTGGGAGCAGCAGACCTGGTCTATTTTCCAGATTTTCAGCACACGAGTCAATTACTCATCACAAACATGGGAGCACCTCTCACATGGTCTCTCAATCTCCCCCTTGATGAGTATATTGACAAACACGAAAAAGGCATAAAAGTTTGGTTTGAAGAATCCAACATGGTCCGTAGAAGGAATGAAACAAATGACCATGTCGATGTAAGAATCACTAGAGCAACTCAAGAAAGAGCAAATTGATCTCCAAAGCTCTAGAAAGATCCCAAAAGACTTTTTCTCCAAAATTCTCCCCCTTTTGGCAATAAACACATCAAGGATGCAAGAGAGAGAATATAACACATTTTGGATAAACTGACTAAAGTTTGTTTATTCTATGCATTTACAGCCATGAAGATTATCCAAACTGACCATAACGGATTACACCAAGCCATAACACAATAAAGGCTATCTCGATCATGACAGGATATGTATATGCTAGCTAAACCAAAGAGATGATAATCTGAATTATAGTGCAATTTGTGAACAAATTAAGTCATCAATGTGCAAAGTCTAGCTAGAGATATCCAAGGATGATGCAGGCCATGTCAATAAGCTAAGCGGAACCAAGAATCTAATATTGAGTCAAATAGAGTGCTATATGCTCAAGAGTGAAACATTGGTTCAAGTACTTGGTTCTTTTAGTAGATTTAAGCAAATTGAGCACAAATGACATATTTTCTTTTGAAACTTATGGTCGTTTTCAACCAATATTTTTATCATGTGCTAGATCTCAAGCCTTATGCGACTACTCCAAGCAAGAAGCTTAAGAAGATAGTCTTGGTCATCCAAAGCTCCCTCTGAGTTCATGCCTAGTGCAATGGCAAGCCGTCTCATGAGAAAGGATTGGTGAGATCAGTTTTTTCGCACAAAAGGGATCTTTTTTGCTTTTGAAATAATTGTACTGACCTGTGCATCATCAAGAGACTAAAATAGCTCAATCTAAGGCTCAATAGAGATTCAACGCTCAACTCAGCCTATTTGACATGGCATGGATCATAAAAGGATAGCTCAAGAAAGACTAATCTCGAGTGCTAACATGACAAGTTTTAGTTTAAATTGAGCAAGTTTAATTAACTTATCATGGCAAAAGCTAGTCTACACATATGAAGTCATGATAAATCTAGCAAATAAGCACAAGTCACGGCAAGGTGTAAAGCATTTTAACATGTCATCAATGTATAATAATCAAGGCTCCATGAGGTTATATTACAATGCAAAATGACGTGCAGAAAATCCAGCTCCCCCTCAACATGTGATGCAGCTTTTAGTTCAAGTTGAGTTATGTCAATATTAAGATCTAGAAGTTCCCAAATGAACTCCCCCTGAACCAAAGCAATAAAAACGAGTAGCTGGCAAAGAAATCAAGAAAGGCAGTCCTTAAAGCATAGATAAGATAGAGAATACTAATGACTCAGACTAACTCTTATCTACCCCATATGACTCTGTGACAACCACCGTCGAGAAAACACACACTAGAGAGCAAACACGTACCCTGTCTACCCGAGGGTGGCCCAACCCTCGCTAGAACCTAAAAGAAGTGAGTGAGCTCAACCTAGTGAGATAAGAAACAGCTATCCTGAAAGCACAAGATAAGAGCAAAAAGTCTAAGCAACTCAGCAAGAGATACACTCTAACCTATGCTAGAAGGACTAAACCCAATGCACCCTCAGATGCAATGCAGCAGTAAGGATACAGAAGCATAATTAATAAGATAAAGCAGTAAAACCCAAAGCTCCCCCTCACAACAGTCCGTAAGGACAAACCACCCCAAACTCTCCCCGCAGATCTGAAAACCTCGAGCTGTCCAGAGGCTTGGTGAAGATGTCAACCACCTGGTGGTCACTCTCCACGAAATGAAGCACAATGTCACCCTTCTCTACATGGTCTCAAAGGAAGTGACATCGAATATCAATATGCTTGGTCCGAGAATGCTGCACTGGGTTCTTAGCAATGCTAATCGCAGACGTGTTGTCGCAAAAGAGCGGAACACTATCGATAGCTAACCCAAAGTCCCTCAAAGTCGAGATCATCCAAAGTACCTAGCTACAAAGAATCGGCCGCAGCGACTTACTCGACCTCGGCGGTGGATCAGGCAACACCGGACCGCCTCAAGACCAAGAAACGAGAGAAGTGCCAATGAACCGACAGTGCCGAGTGCTCTTCCTATCTATCCTACAGCCAGCAAAGTCTGCATCCAAAAAGGCTCTAAGGGATAGACAGGAGGAGGAAGAGTACCAGATACCATAGTCAATGGTAGCTCGAAGGTACCGAAAGATGCGCTTCACCGCCTGGCGGTGAGACACGCGAGGAGAAGCCTGAAACCGAGCACAAAGACACACGGAGAAGTGTATGTCCGGTCTCGAGGCAGTGAGGTACAAGAGAGAGCCAATCATGCTTCTGAATTCCTTTTGATCGACTGGCTCGCCGTCCTCATCTGGGTCTAGAACAGCTGTAGAAGCCATAGGAGTTGACACTGGCTTACCGTCACTCATGTCGGTTGCCTCAGAGGTCTCGAGTGTACTTGCCTTGATGCAAGAAGGTACCCTCCCGAGTCTGCTTGATTTGGAAGCCAAGGAAGAAAGTCAACTCACCCATCATGCTCATCTCAAACTCGGTGCTCATGACATCCGAGAACTGTGAAACTAGAGCATGAGAAGAGCCGCCAAAGATAGTGTCATCGATATAAATTTGGGCGAGCAGAAGGTCATTGCCAAGCCGGCGAATGAACATGGTCTTGTCGACTTTACCCATCTCAAAATCATGTCTCAATAAATAGGACTTAAGCCTCTCATACCAAGCTCTAGAGGCTTGCTTAAGTCCATACAATGCTTTGGAAAGCTTGAAGACATGACTAGGGTATTTCTTGTTCTTGAAACCTGGAGGCTGTCTGACATAGACTTCTTCCTCAATGAAGCCATTGAGAAAGGCACTCTTGACATCCATCTGGTAAAGCTTGAAACCCTTAGAAGCTGCAAAGGCAAGCAGAATTCTAATGGCCTCAAGACGAGCTACAGGGACAAAGGTCTCCTCGAAGTCTAGACCCTCAACCTGGGAGTACCCCTGAGCAACCAGTCTAGCCTTGTTTTGAATGACCACCCCATCCTCACTTTGCTTGTTCTTGAACACCCACTTGGTCCCAATGATATTGTGACCTCGAGGGGGCTCAACAAGCGTCCAGACCTTGTTTCTCTCGAAACTCTCTAGCTCCTCATGCATGGCATTGACCCAAGACTCATCAGAGAGAGCATGACAAATGTCTTTGGGCTCGAAGGAGGCAACAAAGGCAGAATGGAGACAAAAGAGTGACATGCCAAATTTTGAGCGAGTAACTCGCTCAAAAAGGTCTCCAATGATCTGCTCTGAAGGATGAGATTTTTTGATATGTCTGGGAGGTCCAGGATAAGATGAAGAAGTGTCCTCTGCCTCGTGAGCTGACGAGGTAGGAACAGAGCCACTAGCTCCAGAAGAAGCAGAAGGCATGGGCTGATCGCCTTGAGGTGCGGTGGAAGATGGCACCTCAAGGGGTGGATGAGGGACTTGATCGGGTAGAGAACCCTCGTCTCCATCGTCCTCATCATCCACAAATATGGTCTCGGACTACTCTGAAGAGCCTGAGATATCGGGCCTAGTCCCCGGACTGGCCTCGTCGAAGGTCACCTCACAGGTCTCTACCATTTTACTAGACTCGCAGTTCCAGACCCTATAAGCCCGCGAAGAAGTCGAGAAGCCTAGAAAGATCCCATCACAAGAACGTGATTCGAACATATCTAGGTTTCCAGACTTCAGAATAAAGCACTTGCAACCAAACACACGAAAATGAGAAACACTGGGCTTTCGCCCATATCTCAGCTCGTAAGAGGTGCGGTGCAAGTGTGCCCTGAGAAAAACTCTGTTTGAAACATGGCACGCGGTGGCTATAGCCTCAGCCCAAAACTTTCGCGGTGTAGAGTATTCATCGAGCATCATCCTAGCCATCTCGATCAAGGTACGGTTCTTCCTCTCCACGACGCCATTTTGCTGTGGGACGTGCGGAGAAGAGAACTGGTGCTCTACACTGCCTCATCACGTAACCTCTCAAAGTAGGAATTTTGCACTCCGTGCCATTGTCATCGCGGATCGCTCGTAAGGCACCGGAAGCTCAACAGAAGCCTCTGAAAAGACCTCGAAATGTAAACGTCTCATCCTTCGAGGCCAAGAAAACACCCAAGAGTACCTCGAATAGTCATCGACCACAACAAGAACGTACCACTTCCCTCCCGCCGATCGCAGACTCGAGCCGGTCCAACTGTGTCCATGTGGAGCAATTGTCCGTGCATCGGTCATAGTAATCTGTGACCGAGGATGAGAAGCGGCAACCATCTTGCCGTGCCAAGCATGGAGCGCAAACAAGTTCTTTGACCATCTTGAGTTTCGCAGACCACGAATGAGATCGTGGCCGCTAACTCGGGTCAAATGGTCAAATCCAATATGACCAAGTCTCCTATGCCGTAAGGAAAGGTCGCGGGACTCGTAAGCAAGCAAACAACGGAGAGGATCACCGAAGACTCGAAAAAATCAGCACGAAGATCCTCCCAAAACGAGAAATCCCGCAAACCGGACTCACCCAAGAATCAAGAATTTTGCGCTTGTTTTTCTTAAACTCACCTCGAAATCGCATCGGTAAGTCGAGAGACCGAAGCAAATTGTACCGCAGCTTACTAACCAAGGCAACATCTTTTAAAATAAATGAATCATTAATGCAAGACTGCACCTTTGGCGATGACACGCCTGCATTTAAGTGTCTCCAAGGTGATCGCCTCACCACCGGAGCACGGGCAAGGGAAGAAAACCAACGGGAGTCTCCGGTCATGTGTCGTGAACACCCAGAGTCTACGAGCCAAACCTTTCCCTTCCCTGCCCGGCGAACTTGAGTCAAACAGAGAGTAAAGTCTCAGTACTAGGGTATATCAAAAGTGATTTTAGCACCCAATACTGAGTAACACGTTGAGCAGATGAAGTAGTCAAGCACGACTGACCTCTATCTACCCTACGCTCTCTGCAGATTGGAGCTGTTGCTGGGTCCGACTGCTACGGAAGAGCGAGTCGGAGCACCGGCAACATGCTGATCACGCCGCGGGTAGGCATCTCGATGAGGAAAGCGAGATCTACCCTCAGAACGGCGGAAGTCATGACTAGAGGGAGCATGAGGACGAAAAACAGAAAACTCGGAAGAACCAAGTCCTCGACGCTGCCCAAAGCTACCAACAGTAGTAAGCCTAGACCTCGTGTTGGTCTTAGGTGCACTCAAGGTCTGGGGCTGACCCTGAATACGCCTAAGAGACTCAACATGGTCTCTTCGCGCGATCTTGGCGCGCTTGAAGCAATGGTCAAACAAATGCCCATCCTTCTAACAGAAGGTGCAATGATACTTCGCCTTCTGAGGGGCTGAAGTAGCATTAGATGGCTACGCCTTCTGAGAGGCCGAAGCTGCATGTGAAATTACCTTGCTGTCAAAAATCCCTTGGACAAAGCCCGCTGATTTAAATTGAACTTTCTTGTTCTTGGGCTTGACCTCAATCACACCTGCGGCTACGGGTCTGAGCACTACAGGTGGATGCTTCCTCACATCCTCACGGAAATCATATCCTAGACCCTGATTGAACATGCAAATCTTTGATTGATCTAGAACAAGATTGAGCTTCTTCTTGCCTCCTACAAATCTCTCGAGAGTGTTCATAAGATACTTACACTCCCGAAAGAGAGATTTGCAAGAAGAGCAAGGTGGGGAGGAGACAACAGAAGGTAAGGGAGCAGAAGAACAACCAATAGCAGAGGGAAGACTGGCTTGTGCACGCACAGCCGACTCAGAAGGGACAGTCCTACTGCTAGCAGGTTGGTTCACGTCGCTAGGCGTCTCTACCTTACCCGGGGGCTTCTCCCCCTTCTCCACAATCACACTACAAGCACAAGGTGGCTTCTCTAGTAGGTCCTTAGTTAGCTTCACACATTTCTCGTCCAATGCAATCAAATAAGATTTTAGTTTGTTACAATTAATGCATGGTGAGCTAACAGGGTCCTTAGAAGCAAACTGAGCCAACTTCCTATCATGATCAATTATATCTTGAAACTGTTTGGAGACAGCTTCAAGTTCAGCAGTTAATTTAGGACAGTTCAAGCATGAATCAATTGGCTCAAGTAAAAAAGCTTGTAGTTCAGCAATTTTATGATCTGCCCATTTTAAGTTCATTTTCAAATTATTGCAATTTTCACATGTTTCGGGCAGATCAAGAAGCATAGTGTAAAGACCTCTAAAAGCATTGTCCTTAGCCTCACATGAGGTGCAAGAAATAGTCTCAATAGTAAATGAAGAAGGAGTTATCCTACTCATTTCTAGTTCAGCAAGTAGACTAATATTCTCCACCTTAAGTACATCAAGCTCAGAGGTCACACTATCATGAGAAGTCCTTAACTTCTCCATATCTTCAAGCAAAGCAGGGCATGTATCACATTCGTCACGGGAGGGAGCAGATATAAGTGAAGTAAGCTCCCGTGACAATCTATCTACTTCCTTCTCCAACTCGCTACATCTAGCTCTAGATCTAGCATGAAATTTACCTAGCTTAAGAAAGGCATCATTGTCGGTCATAAGATGGGTATACCTCGTCGGAGTCGGAGTAGAGCTCATTGTCGCTCGGTTAAGCCCTCAAGGGCCATGAAGCACATGCCGAGAAGTCGTCCGCCCTTGGGGTCTTGGTCACCGTCCGTCGTCGTCGCTCCATCCCTCCACCTCGCTGAGGTCGAGGTCGTCGAAGGCGGAGAGGACGCGGTGGAAAAGCTTCTTGGCCTTCCCAAAGTCGTGGAACTTCTTCTTGCCTTGCGTCTGAGCTGGAGTCTTCTTGTTGCGGTCTTGTCGATGTAGTCGTTCTTGCTCGAATCTGCCAAGTCGCCTTTGCTCTTCTCCGCTTTGGGCTGTTGCAATGTGGTTGGGGCCACCACACTCAAGCGTATGACCGGTCCGCCTCTCTTCTCGTCCCTCCTCCTCTTGTAAGCATGGGAGAACTTCCGAGCTAGGAGGACCAGCTGTTCATCCTCTAGCTGCTCTAACTGATCATCAGTTACGTCACAGAGATCGGCTAGGGAGAACCCACCAAGTGAATCGGCAGAAAAACTAGAAGCCGAACTGGGATCGGTGACTAGAGCCATCGACTGTGACTTCGACTTACGAGAGACAATGTCGATCTCGTGCGTCTTGAGGCGCGAGTACAGCGCGTCAAGCGTCAAAGTCGAGAGGTCGGTGGTGTCCTTGATAGTAGTCACCTTCATCTCCTAGACACGAAGGTCGAGTGCAGCAAGCATTTGACGAGCGTTGTCCGAGTCGGAGTATGTGAGACCGACGGCTCGGAGATTGCTCAAAATTTTGTGGAGACGCCGCAGCACTCATCAAGGACTCGCCAACAGCATTTCAAACTTGTTGTAATCTCGCTTGAACTGGTCCTGTCTCACTGTCTTAATCTGGGTGGTGCCCTCATAGTATGCATTGAGGGTCTCCCAGATATCGAAAGCGGACGAAAGATGAGAGATGCGGTCAAACTCACTATGACTCAGGCCCTGAATAATGATGTTCCTTGCCTTAGCATTCGCCTCAACATCAGCCATGTTCCCGGTATTGATGTTCTCATCGGCAGGAACAACAAACCGGACCTTGACCTTGCGCCAGATGGCATACCCCTGGGCCTGGATGTATGTCTCCATTCGGCTCTTCCAGAAGGGGTAATCGATGCCATCGAAAACGGGCGGCTTGGTCGAGTACTTGTCCGTCGCCATGGCTCTTGAGACCGGTTAAGATCTATGGATTAGAGCTAACCGGCTCTGATACCAATTGTAGGACCGAAATGGCAACAAAGGGAGGGTGAATGGTGCCTTTGAAAAATTACAATCCTCCCCTCAAGTACTCACACAGCAGAAAAGAACTCACTGGAAGACACAGATCAAGAAAAGAAATCAAATCCAGAGAGTAAGGAAAAATCTGGGCTGTTCTGCCAACAAGCGGTAGTACCGCTGATATGAGCGGTAGTACCGCTGAGCGGAAGTACCGCTGTTGAAAATGCGGTAGTACCTTTGAGCGGTAGTACCTCTCGACGAGCGGTAGTATCGCACCAAGAACAGCACGCACAGAAAAAGAGAAATCTGAGAAATTCGCAAGATTCTTGGATTCTTGGCTTTGGAAACTTTTAGGATAGCTAGGAAATACTCCCAGAAGGATAAGCCAAGAACCAATTTCAAGATTTCCTTAGAGAATTAAAAGATGAGATAAAAACTTGAAAAAGGCAGAGGGTGGTCCAAAAATCTAAAATTCCAACAAATCTTTGATCCTTTGGCCAAGAGACTTTGAGGGTATGTTAGCAATACCCACTGGACTCTACTAGCCAACTTTCATGCCATCACAAAGAAGGAAACACGATTTTTACCTCAACCCTAGAAAAGCACAGAGAGGCACAGAGAGAGACCAATCCGCAAAAACTGAGATTAAAATTTGATTTGCTCTTGGGAAAACTCGATCAAATGACCTTGATGCACTATCCCATCACTGAGCAACCCATTTCACACCTCATAGGCAAGAAACAACAAGAAAAACAGAGAATCAAGAACTCGCCCAAAAAGGAAAAACGAGGAACAGAGAGCACACGAGTGAAAAGAAACTTCAGATCTCCATTTCTAAACAAAAGATGAGTACAAAGGAGTCCCGATACGCATGGACATTCGAACAAGAAGAAGGATTACAAGACTCTCAACTCATCTCCACTCTCTCCCTCTCTCAAATCCTCAAGATCACCAAGAACTCTCCATAGTTCTTGGGAGGAACACACACAAGGGGTGGAGGCAGCCTTGCTGCACACAACCACTCTCACCCACTAAAGCCTAAAGTAAAACAACCTCTCCAAAGGCTCTTTTGACTAAAGGAAACCCTAAATCCTTTCCATGTGTTCAAGGAGGCATGCAGCCTCTCACCTCTATTTATAGCCCTTGGCTAACGGGTCTCCAACCCGTTACGCCGGCTAAACCCTAACGGCGTCGTCTCCCGCTTGTGCAACCTTGCGAAATTCCCGTTTCGCCCCTCCTGCACCTTCCGAGAAGCTTCCGCGCTCCTTGTCTCGCACGCCTCGCAACCACCTCGAGTCCACATCGTCTTCGACACATCCCGACCGCTCGACCTCGCCCACCTCGCCTAGTCCGGTCCACTGTGTCTCGCCACGACTCCGCCTCGATGTCCTGCAGCCACACAGACAAGAAACACATCACATAGCACCGCTCGATAACATGAATTAACCACATGCCCTAAATATCAATCCATCCAAACCAAACTCAAATTCTATGCCCTGATTGTTCTGTTCACACCACCGGTAGTACCGCTCTCCACAATGAAGTACCGCCACCGGTAGTACCAAGAGGCAAATCATGTAGTTCAAAAAATGGGAGCAGCAGACCTAGTTCATTTTCCAGATTTTCAGCACACGAGTCAATTACTCATCACAAACATGGGAGCACCTCTCACATGGTCTCTCAGAATAGCACGTGCATATTTCTCCTTATGCACGGCCACCTCAATCTTGAGGGCTTCGCAGGACACACAGGGGGCAGCCCTAATCCTAGCCATTTGGTTCTCGTAACTCTTCCTAAACGTCTCTACCATGTCCTTATCCTTTTCCAACACTTCACCTGAAAGCACAAGAAGGATGTGATTTTTCTAGAAGGTCCTTAGTTAGCTTCACACATTTTTCATCCAATGCAATTAATTCAGATTTTAGTTTATTACAACTATTGCATGGTGAGCTAACAAGATCCTTAGTAGCAAATTGAGCCATTTTCTTGTTATGATCAACCATCTCTTGAAATTGCTTAGAAACCGATTCAAGCTCAAAGGTTAATTTAGGACAGTTGGTACAAGAAACAATAGGCTCTAACAGGGAAGCACGTAATTCAGCAATTTTGTGATCTACCTTTTTTAAGTTCATCTTTAAATTATTGCAACTTTCATAAGTCTCGGGCAGATCGAGAAGTAAGGTGTAAAGACCTCTAAAAGCATTATCCTTATCCTCACAAGAGGTGCAGAAGGCAGTCTCAATAGCAGATGAAGGAACAACAATCCTAGTCATTTCTAGTTCGGCTAGCAGACTAACATTCTCCACCTTAAGAATATCTAGCTCAGAGGTCACACTATAATAAGAAGTCCTTAACTTCTCCATATCACCAATCAAGGCAGGGCATGTATCACAGTCGTCACGGGAGGGAGCAGATATAAGTGAAGTAAGCTCACGTGACAATCTATCTACTTCCTTCTCCAACTCGTTACATCTAGCTCTAGATCTAGCATGAAATCCTCCTAACTTAAGAAAAGCTTCATTTAGTTGGTCATAGGAGGGACATACCTCGTCGGAGTCGGAGTAGAGGTCGCTGTCGCTGATCTCGCCCTCAAGGGCCATGAAACACATGCCGGAGAAGTTGGCGTCGTCTTTGGGTTCTTGATCACCCGTCCCGTCGTCGTCGCTCCATCCCTCCACCTCGCTGAGGTCGAGGTCGTCGAAGGCGGCGAGAACACGGTGGAAGAGCTTCTTGGCCTTCCCAAAGTTGTGAAACTTCTTCTTGCCTTGGACAGGTGCTGAGGGCTTCGAGTTGCGGTTCTTGTCGGTGTAGTTATTCTTGCCCAAACCGCCATAGTCGCCTTTGCCCTTCCCCATCTTGGGGCAGTTTGCTCGGATGTGGTTGGGGCCACCACACTCGAAGCAAATCACGGGTCCTCCTCTCTTTCCGTCCCTCCTCCTCTTGTAAGCATGAGAAAATCTCCGCGCTAGGAGGGCTAGCTGCTCATCCGCAAGCTGCTCTAACTGATCATCAGTTACATCACATAGAGCAGCAAGGGAGAATCCGCAAGAAGACTCAGAAGAAAGACCAGAAGTGGGATCTGTGACTAAGGCCATCGATTGTGACTTCGACCGACGAGAGACTATGTCAATCTCGTGAGTCTTGAGGCGCGAGTAAAGCGTGTCAAGAGTCAGGGTCGAGAGGTCCATGGAGTCCTTGATGGTAGTCACCTTCATCTCCCAAACACGAAGATCGAGTGCAGAAAGCATCTGTCGAGCGTTATCCGAGTCAGAGTATGTAAGACCGACCGCCCGGAGGTTGCTCAAAATTTTGTGAAAGCGTGAGAAGCACTCGTCAAGAGATTCACCATCAAGCATCTCGAATTTGTTGTATTCGTGCTTGAACTGGTCCTGTCGAACCGTCTTGATCTGGGTGGTGCCCTCATGGTATGCATTGAGGGTCACCCAGATGTCGAAAGCGGACGACAGGTGAGAGATGCGATCAAATTCTCTTCTACTCAAGCCATGTATAATGATGTTCCTTGCCTTTGCATTGGCCTCAACATCGGGCATATTCGCCACATTGATGTCTTCATCGACAGGAACAACAAATCTGACCTTCACCTTCCGCCAGATGGCATACCCCTGAGCCTGGATGTATGTTTCCATTCGGCTTTTCCAGAAGGGGTAATCCAGGCCATCAAAGATGGGCGGCTTGGTGGAATACTTATCTGTTGCCATGGCTCACAGACCGGATAAAGATCTATCAAGAAGAGCTAACCGGCTCTGATACCAATTGAAGGACCGAAATGGCAACAGAGGGGGGTGAATGGTGCCTTAAAATATTCTCTAAAATATCAATCTATCTTCTCTCCGATAGCTATATAGCTGTGAAGAAGAAGATTGGTTGCTCACTAAGACCAAGAGAGAATCAGAGTGATCTACACCAACACAGAGCAGAACCGAGAAGACCCGACAAATAAAAGACGTGGTCGAAAATATCCTACTGAAGATTTCTCCGCTATGGTCGTAACAACACGAGCGTGGTCGTTATGACTGCGGCAGCAGAGCGGAGTGCGTGGTCGTAAAACAAAAACGCGACGATGCACAAGATGTTACTCTATTTTGTCGGTATACGACCACAGAGCGAAAATTGAAGAATCTTTTTGCACACAAGTCGAAACCGAATGAAACTTGAATCCTATCTCGTATAAGATCTCTAGAAGATAAGTTACCAAGAAAAACACAGATCTAATCAATAAACAGAGAGCAGAACACCTGAGGCGGAAGACCAAAAATCACAGAGATTTCTCGGATTCAACTTTTGCTCTCGGGAGTGAAATGGCCGAAAGGTCTTTAGATAGATTCCCAGTTCTGAGCAAAGACACACAAGCCAAATCTCAAGGAAAACGCATATAACAGTAAGAGCAAAAAGAAGGCAAATGGATCAAACACATCATCTCAAGAACATAAACCGAGAAAGATACGAGAGATGACTCAATCATTTCTATTGCTCATGGAGGTTTCTCTGACCACTCCATCGGAGGTACACGAGCATCCATGCTCTTACCCAGAGATAACTCACACAAGAATAGAACGCTGAAGCTCAGAGAGAACCCAGGGACTGCCTCAACTCGCTCTGAGTTCTCTCCTCTATTTATACTCTCACTAACGGGTCTCCACACGACAACCCATTTACAGAGTGGCAGTAGCGCTTTGCAGGCCTCCAGTGCTTTACCCGTTCCTCTCAGGCAACGGCCTAACACTTTGCCCGTTTGCACCACCAACTCTCCGATGGTCACAGTGCTTTCCCGGAGGACACAACTTCCCTTTGCAGACTTTGGCATTTCTCCAAAATACCCTCCAACTGCCTCCCGAAGCTTCCTCCTCTGCCTTGCTGTCCATGAGGTTAGACCACCTGGCAAGACCACGTCCTCTTCGGCTTCCATGTCGTTCTGGACCTCAACATCTCCCATGTCTAGTCCCGACCTCTCCAAAGCCTCACCAAGACTTGTCTCCCAGTACCTGCAACCATGACAAACAACAAGAGCATCACACAGCACTGATCCACACATAAAATGACACTCACCCAGCTCATAGAGCTAAAGTCTCTTTTCCACAGAAATTAGACTTAACCAAACCTTGTCAAAATGGTGAACCAACCAATCCACAAGGTCCACAACATCACAAGGAACCCAACCGACCGATTCCCACCATAATCGGACATCCCAAGAGCCCATACGACCGGTTTGAATGGACTCCGCCGACCACGGTCAGTCTGCCGACCACGTGATCGAATCCGACCACCACAACGTAGTCGTACCACCCCCAATCGCCAACGTGGTCGAACGCCAGGCGATACAACGTGGTCGTAGACCCTAGCCACGACTACCGACCACGTTCAAACCCGCGCTAACGTGATCGAACGCTCCCGAGCGCTCAACATGGTCGTAAGCCTTCGGCTGGATCCCGATCACCTTCAACGTGGTCGAACGGCCTTCCGAACACGACCAACGTGGTCGTAGCGCCCTCCGACAACTTGTTCGCCGCTCGACCGCAACCCGATATTCGGCAATGTGGTCGTACACTACCCGATAAACTTCCGATCACGTTCAAATTCGCCGGGGACGCCACAGCGTGGTCGTACGCCGTTCGACCGCGTCCAATCCGGTCGTAACCACTTCCGACCACGCCCTCTATCACCGAGGACGCCGCAACGTGGTCGTACGGGACCCGAATGTGCTCAACGTGGTCATACGCACCGGAACGGGTTTCGACCATGACCAAACGTGGCCGTACGCGCTACGGGTAAGGCGTACACGACTTAGACATCGGCCAGAGTTAAGACTTTGCAATAAAAGCCCAAAACAACCACAATTTTCCCTCAACCAAGGGTCAAATACTCATCACAAACATGGGATCATCTCCACATGATCTCTCAGTAAGCAACCAGGTATTGAGGACGGTCGTGATGTTCGAGCACTACGAACAATCATAAGCTCCTGAGCACAGTAAGCAAACAATAACTTCTAGGTACAGTTGGAGGTCGTAAGTGACCAAGCACAGTAGGCGATCGTGAGCGACCAAGTATCAAAGGTGGTCGGTGCCGTCATAGTACGGTGGATGGTCATAAGCGACCAAAGAATCCATGGTGGTTCTGAGCGACTGAGCACAGAAGGCGGTCGGTGACATCCGAGCACGGCGAGCAATCCAAGGTGTTAGAGTTGACCAAGTACCACGAGAAGTCATAGATGTATGAGCACAGCAGGCGATCGGAGACGACCGAGTATCAAAGGTGGTCGGTGATGCCCAAGTACAACAGGCAGTCAAAAGCGATCGAATGTCACAGATGGTCGAAAGCATCTGAGTATTGGAGGCGGTTGGAAGTGTCTTGGCCCAACAGGTGGTCGGTGACGTCTGAGTACTGTGGGCGGTCAATGGCACCCGAGTGTTGAAAGTGGTCAATGAACGAGTGTCAGGCGCACGTACCCTCTCTATCGGTGCTGCCGTCATCACCGTAGGGGATGAAGTCACAGGTCTCTGACATCTTCATCGTCTTCCTGGCCGAGGTTCTCCTTCCCCAACGAGGAGGCGCCTGTCAACAAAAGCAATTTCAACCACACTAATCAAACACAACACAAGGACACGCATAGGGTGTTGGATATGTGGGCAATATTTTAAATTCCAAATTTTGTGAAGAGACAAATACAATAAACTAGTGATGCAAAACTTACTACTAACAATAGGCTACTCATCGTACTTCAGAATATACTTAAGAAAAGTACAGTAACAAAGTCGTACGTGCGCGCAAACAACTTACTTGTTAGCCTAAAGAAGAATAGAAAGCCACGCAGGCTTGATGCAGTGTAGAACGTAGATGAGGTACTGCAGGAGCGGTCGCGCAAAAGCGCTGCCAAGAAACCTTATTGCCGCCCCATGCAGGTACTCTCTACGGAATGGTTCGGAGATATCCGCTCTTCCTTCTTCTAGGTGCACGCTGGGAAGAAAGGTCATTCAAACACAGAGAGAGTAGTGTAGAGTTCAGCAAAAATAGAGATGGACTTGGTCTGCCAAGTGGCGCGCCACGTCACAGCACGGTCGCGCGTCGCAAGCCACAAGTCACGCGATTTTCACGCGAAAATAGGCGTATACGCGCGCGCGTCCGTGCGCTTGTGTATGACTAGACAGAACCCTCCACATATCATCTCTATCCATATTCAAGGAGTGGTGAGGACTTCACCTTATAAATTGGTCTTCCTCACCTTTCCTTAGCAATATGGTACTAAGTCATGCATGCTTTGAAATTAAGGAAATGAGCCATAATTAAATAGGCCAATTTCTAACATAGGGAGGTGGGTAGAGAGAGACCTATCTAGCCATTGGAGTGAGCTATGTGATCCTAGTTGCTCTCCTCCATGGATTGTGTTCCCCCAAATTCACCACACCTGCAACCTTTGACCCAAAGATGCAGCTGGCGGTGAGGAGGCCCTCGATGAGGTGGCGGTAGGTGACGGCCTTGGGGGAGAAGGGGGTGTTGTCAAGGACCTCACGGAAAACATGGAGCGCAGAGTTGGCACATGTGACTTTGCAGTAGGCGAGGATGAGAGTGTTGTAGGAGATGACATTGGGGACGATGTTGGAGTGGTGGAAGAAGAAGTCGAAGAGGGAGATGGTGTCATTGTAGCTCCCGACGCGGACCATGGATGCGGTGACGGCGTTGCAGGTAAAGATGGTTGGGCGGACGCAGGACGAGACGGCAGCACGGGCGACGAGGGATGCGCCATCAACGTCGTCGGAGTGGATGAGAGAATGTACGTGGTTATGGAGGCTGAGATGGGGGCCGACGAGGGTGGAGGTGGTGATGGGAACGGGGTCCCGATCTTCCAACAGGTTCTGGATATGTTCGATTTGGTGGAGGCGCGACACAAATCGATCTGGCTTCCGAACAACACGTCCCGAACCCCGCAATTGCAGCACCACGTCTCCTCAGGTTATCAACCGTGCGCAGCCCGGTTGACCTCGCCAAGAAGGCTAATCTTTGCCTGCGAATCGAAGAACACAAGCAAGAACAAGAAAGATCACAACTGAACTGCAGATATATTGATGTAGCACTCGATAATTGGGGTCTCACAAACCGATGAACGGCGAAACTGTTCAAAGACAGATTTAATCTAAGCAAAACTCAACCCTAATGGTGGGGGTGGTGGCTGTATATAAAGGAGTAAGGGGCGTGTAAAACCCCTGGACGCGTCCTTAATGGACTCCAACACGATACAAAGCCGAACGGCCAAAAAGACGGTGTCGCAGCACCCTGACAGATTCTGAACGTCCAATTGTTTCGATGATTCCCGTTGACACAGAAGTAATTTTGACATGAGACCAGAGCCATTGGAAAGGTTATCTTCTCAGCTTTCCATACATATGTGGAACGTCCAAAAAGGAGTCCGGATGCGATCTGGGCGTCCGTTTTAGTGCAGCCTGGTCCTGGACTCCGAATTGGATTCGAAGTGGCTTGAGTTGGACATCCAACATGATTTGACCACCCTTGCTGGACTTGTGCGCCTCGTACCCCTTCTCCAAGTACTTCCTGATCCTCTCCATGGTTCCTAATCATAATTAAATCATTAGGTAGTAATCGATTCTCAAATGAACAAAAGAAGTACTTAGGAACGAGTTCACCAGAAATTCAATTGTCGGGCGCGAGCTCTAGTGATTGGTCCTTGAATATCAAGTGGAGGAGTGTTGTGTATATACGAAGAAGTGATGTCCTCATCATCCTCCCCCTCTTGAAGCAGAGTTGTCCTCAACTCAGCCTCATTTTCTTCTCCCAAGTATGGCTTCAAATCTGAAATGTTAAAGGTGGGACTAACCCCAAACTCGGGAGGAAACTCAAGTTTATATGCATTATCATTTAGCTTCTCAACTATCTTAAAAGGACCAGCAACTCTAGGCATCAATTTTGACTTTCTTAACTCAGAAATCTATCCTTTCGCAAGTGCAACCAAACAAAATCACCGGTTCAAGTTTAACTTCCTTTCTACCTTTACTACCAAGAATCCTATATTTTCATTCATCTTTTCAATGTTTGCCTTAGTAGTCTCTTGCATTTTGATAATAAAATCAGCACGCTCCTTAGCATCATTATGAACCCTCTCACTAGTAGGCAAGGTAAAATATCAATAGGGCCACGGGATTGAATCCATACACTACGAAAAGGACTTACCTTGGTGGTGGAGTGTTCCGCTCGATTATATGCGAACTCAACATGCGGCAAACACTCTTCCCACAACTTCAATTTGTTCTTCAAAATAGCTCTCAACATGGTAGACAATGTGCGGTTCACCACCTCGGTTTGGCCATCAGTTTGTGGGTGACATGTGGTAGAGAACAACAACTTTGTACCCAACTTGTTCCATAGAGTACGCCAAAAGTGACTCAAGAACTTGACATCACGATCTGAAACAATAGTAGAAGGCATACCATGCAAACGAACTATCTCTTTAAAAAAGAGGTCAGCAATATGAACGGCATCATCGGTTTTATGACATGGTATAAAGTGAGTCATTTTAGAAAAACGATCCACAACAACAAAAATGCTATCAAGAGAAAATAAAGCATCTTTGCACACAAAAGCATAGCATGTATCGTTAACATCATCAATTGCAGCAAGGTCTGATTTTGTGGCAAGCACAACAGAATTTTTCAAATGGGTTACTTGCTGTTTTTCAGATTTATCATGTTTCTTTGGATCATTAGCAGCAGCAGCTCTCGCCCTATCGGCCTCTATAATCTCAGCTGGGGTCAAAGGCAGTAAAGTAACTTTCTTTCCCTTATGCATAAAAGTGTATGTGTTACTACTACCATGGTGTAAAGCATCATTATCAAATTCCCAAGGTCGACCCAATAATAGAGAGCATGCTTGCATGGGAACCACATCACAATCAACATGATCAACATAAGCACCAATGGAAAAATGTACTCGGCATGTTTGCGTTACCTTAGCTTTTCCAGAGTCATTTAACCATTGAATATGGTATGGATGTGGATGCGGTCGGCGTGGTCAAGCCAAGCTTCTTGACCAAGTCGAACTCACCAAGTTGTTGCAACTTCCTCCATCAATGATGACACGTGCCGGGTTCTTGATTGCAAAGAAGGTCTGAAACAAATTATGGCGTTGAAGTTTATCGGGTTGTTGTACTGCGTCTTGAGGACGCGTTGCACAATGATGCTCCGTAGCATCGCTGTGGGCGCCCACCAAGGCGAGTCGTCATCACCACCGCCATTGTCGTCCGAGGCGCAGCAACATCATCATCCTCCTCGACATCCGGCGTCGATGTAGCCTCCATCTTACGTGGCGATGTATGCCCGTTGGCTAGGGCAATTCTTACGCACATGACCAAGTCTATGGCAGCGGTGGCAATCAATGCCGGAGGAGCGCCCGTTGAAGCCACGGAGGAAGAACTCTTAGCTGGACCACAAGGAATTTTTGTAGAATCGCAAGGCGTGTCGTGGAAGGTGGCTTCGTGGCGCTGCTGCCATCTTGTTCACGGTGGTGGAGCGAGCGAAAACTCAAGAAGACTTGGGCGGTTCCGTCGATGTAGTCGTTCGCGGCGTGTAGAAGGGTCGTCCGGTGCGTGCCTTAGCTGATTCTATGCGTCCCTGCAATTCTTTTTCTACAAGCATAGCAAGGTGGAACAACTGGTTGACAGTAGAAAATTCTTTATAATCAACAATGTCCTGAATTTCACGCCGTAACCCCCCGTAGAAACGACAAATCTTATCCTCCGTATCCTCAACAACCGTACAACGCACCATACCCTTTTGAAGCTCAGCATAATAGTCTTGAACAGAACTATCACCTTGTTCTAAGCGCTGCAATGTTTTTCTCAATTCAAGTTTATATGAGGGAGGAACAAAATGATTACGCATAGCTTCTTTTAACCGCTCCCATGTATCGGGTTGTAGCGCATGGTACTTAGTTCATTCCACGGATAATAGCAAAGTCCTTAAACTCACTAGTAGCTTGTCTAACTCTATGTTGCTCAGGAACTAAGTGAGAGTTAAACTTCTGCTCAACCGTCATCTCCCAATCAAGATATATTTCAGCATCATAAAGACCAGAAAAAGATGGGATGGTAAACTTGACTTTAGCGAAAGGGTCATCGTTACCATGACGGTTCTGGTTATTACCTCCCATACCATGTCGGTTTTGCTGAAGGCGACGACGAAGTCGATCAATGTTGCCATCTGCATCATACTCTATGGCGTCATCATGATGATGGCCATCATTGACAGGTGGTAGGCGTGCCTCCAATGTGTCCATCCGACCAGTGAGGTCAGCCATCCGCCGCTCCACCCGCTCAATGCCTTCCGTTGTGTTCAACTGGGTAATGGCGGCGACGATGGTGTCCAATCTCGCGCCGAGATCAGTGAGTGAAGCGTTTTGTTTGTCGAGCGCAGCTTGTAGCTGGCCGCGACTAACATAATGGATTGCGCGAAGGCTACGATAGCAGAAAACAAAACTTTTCTACCGCGCACACAAGAACATCATGCTTAAGGAGGGATCATGGATTGTTACCACTAGACGCCAGCGCGTGAAGAAGAGTTGGAGAAGCCGATCCAACCACGCGTCGAGGTAGTAGTGGAAGTAGTCGATCGTCCCGAACCGATCGTCTCCTCCACGCGATCAACCGCACCACCAGCGCGATCAATCGTAGCTTGTTGATGCCGATCAACGCCGCAACGAGCGGCGCCTCACCGGTATCCACACGTCCGGGCGGCACGCCGATCGCGAGTGTACCAAGACTCGCGAGCGCCTAGGGTTTGGCTCGGAGGTGGCGGCGTGGTTTAGCTCGGGATTATCGGATCGTTCCTCAGCCCTCGCCTCCATATATAGACCTCCTCACTTGGGCCTCGTGGACCGAGGCCCAATAGGAGTCTATCCGGATCTCTATCCGAATTGAGCCCATATCCGAATCACATTCGAATTAGTGTTCCAACCCTTTGCCTCACGATATAGATTAAGCTCAAGGCGAGACCTGTGTCATCCTCTTAATAGCTCAATCACTCTCTCGATTCCGTGATGGATTATAAACTCGTGATTGACTCCTCAATCACCTTGGCATGGCCATGCACTTTCATAATCCATTACATCGAGGGGCCCAGAGATATCTCTCCTATAAGGAGGGGCAAATTCTATCTTGATCATTCACATCCCACTACATGTTTCATGGCAAACCCAAAGACTACTTTTATGACTACCCAGTTACGGAGTAGTGTTTAGTAGTCCCAAAGTAAGCTACTACGCATACTGGGAACCATGATGATCTCAAGTCTAAGGATTTCACATAAACACTACTTGAGACCAACTGATGACACATGGAATCTCTGCAGTGTCTCATGGCGGGTCTATCCAACATATGTTCACTAACACATGTCCATATTATTGATTTGGTATCTCCATACCATGATCCATGAGACATGATCATCAATCAATACATATGCTGATCTTTGAATCATATTTGTTCCTTATATGAAATATAATCAGGGATCATTTAGAAATAGCAACATTTTGGCATTAAGAGTCTCATGAATAAGTCACATACTCATTGATCAATAATGATAATGTCTATTTCAAGGAACAAAGCAATGTATCATAAACATAGTATGTGATATATTCAACATCTCCATGTTGCCTCTAGGGCATATCACCAACAGTCTCCCACTTGCACTAGAGTCAACCATGTAGGTATCTAATACCCATTGCCCTAGTGTGAGCCTCATGCTTTGGGCGGGAAGCGGCTTTGTCAACGGATCTGCAATGTTCAAATCCGTGTGTACTTTGCATATCTTAACATCGCCTCTCCACAATCTCGCGGATGAGATAAAATCGCCGTAGAATGTGCTTGGACTTCTGGGGCGATCTAGGCTCCTTGGCTTGCGCAATGGCTCCACTGTTGTCACAGTAGAGGTCCATTGGACTGGAGGCACTAGCCATTACACCAAGCTCAGAAACAAATTTCTTGATCCAAATGACCTCTTTAGCGACTTGAAGCCGCTATGTACTAAACTCATTGTAGAATCAACAATGTCTCCTGCTTGGAACTCTTCCACTCACCGCACCGCCATTCGAGCGAAACACAAATCCAGATTGCGATCTAAAATCATCTTTGTCGGTTTGGAAGCTAGCATCGGTGTAACCATTTACAACGAGCTCTTCCTCACCCCATAGACGAGGAACACATCTTTAGTTCTTCTTAAGTACTTCAAGATGTTCTTTACGTAATCCATGACTTTCACCGGATCGACCGGTATCTACTTGTAGCACTTAAATCATACGAGACATCTGGACGTGTACAAAGCATGGCATACATAATGGATCCAATAGTGAAGCATATGGAATCGCATTCATTTTATCCCGCTCATCGGTGTACTAGGACACCGATTCTTGCTAAGATTTATACCATGTGACATAGGTAGGAAGCCTTTCTTGGAATCCTGCATGTTGAACCTTTTCAACACCTTGTCAATGTACGTATCTTGGCTTAATCCAATCACCTTTTGATCTATCTCTATAGATCTTGATGCCCAGAATATATGCCTCTCCTAAGTCTTTCATAGAGAAACTATTTTCAATGAAGACTTAATGATTCGAGCATAGGAATGTCATTTCCGATCAATAATATGTCATCCACATATAAGACCGAGAACACGAGTGCGCTCCCACTAGCCTTTTGTAAACACAAGACTCTTCTTCGTTCTTGATGAAACCAAACCCTTTGATTACTTCATCAAAGCGAATGTTCCAACTCCGAGATGCTCGCTTTAATCCATAAATGGATCTTTGCGCTTGCATATCTTTCTAGTGATTGCGGATCGACAAAACACGTGGGTTGTGTCATGTACACATCCTCACTCGATTTCCATTAAGGAAAGCTGTTTGGACATCCATTTGCCATATTTCATAGTCGAAATAAGCAGAATCGCTAGAATGATCCGAATAGACTTTAGCATTGCGACGGGCGAAAAAGTTTCATCATAATCAACACCTTGAATTTGTTTGAAACCTTTGGCCACCAATCGCGCTTTATAGATGTGAACATTTCCATCTATGTCTATCTTTTCTTGAAAACCCATTTGCACTCAATGGTTTTAACACCATCGTGGATCAACCAAGTTCCAAACTTGATTACGTGTGCATGGATTCAATTTCGGATCTCATGGCTTCAAGCCATTTCTCGTAGTCTGGTCCCACCATCGCTTCTTCATAGGTCTTAGGCTCATCGTTGTCTAACAACAATATGTCCCGTTGTTGAGTAGTCAAGAACATGTACCTCTCGGTGCACGACGTGACCTCTCGACCTCGTGGTGCGGTGTGTCCACAACAGTTCTTCAACAGTTTGTTCATCTGTTGTGGTTCTCAGAGGCTGAAACGTTTTGGTGTTTCTCGAATTTCTTCAAGTTGCACCATGCTCCCACTATCCCTTCTTGAGAGAAACTCTTTCTCTAAGAAGACACCATGCCAAGCGACAAACACTTTGCCTTCTTCTTGATTATAGAAGTAATATCCTTTCGTTTCCTTAGGATACCCGATAAAGAAGCATTTATCGATTTGGGACCGAGCTTATCGATTGTAAACGTTTTACATAAGTCTCACATCCCCAAATCTTAAGAAAAGACAAGCTAGGACGTTGTCTGTCCACATCTCATATGGTGTCTTTTCTCATCGATTTTGATGGAACTCGCTTAGTGTGAAAGCGGTCATTTCAAGAGCGTACCCCAAAAGACAACGGAAGATCACGTGGCTCATCATGGGCGCACCATATCTAATAAGGTGCGATTTCTCCGTTCGAGATACCCCATTCCATTGAGGTGTTCCAGGCGAGTCAATTGTGGAACAATTCCACAATCCTTGAGATGATTACCAAACTCATGGCTCAAATACTCGCCTCCACGATCGGATCGTAGAAACTTAATTGTCTTGCCTAAATGATTTTGCACTTCATTTTGGAATTCTTTGAACTTTTCAAAGGATTCGGACTTATCTTCATCGGTAGATATATCCATATCTACTAAAGTCATCGATAAAAGTTATGAAGCATCGAAAACCACCTCGGTCGTTGAGCTCATTGGTCCACATACATCGAATGTACGAGTGCCAATAAGTCACTTGCCCGTTCACCTTGACCGGTGAAAGGTGCTTTTGTCATCTTGCCAAGTAAACAAGATTCACATGTCTCAAATGATTCAAAATCAAATGAGTGCGAATACCATCTCTATGGAGCTTCTCCATGCGTTTCTCATTTATGTGACCTAGCGGCAGTGCCAAATAAGCGTGGGATTCAAATCATTCGATCGTTGCCTCTTTGTATTAATGTTATAGACCGATGACTCTTCAAGAGTAAGAACATATAACCCATTCACTAATGGAGTATGACAATAGAACATATCTTTGAAATAAAGAGAACAACCATTGTTCACGGATCTAAAGTCATAACCTTCGCTTGTAAACATGAAGCGAAATAATGTTCTTGGAAAGAGATGGAACACAATAACAATTATTCAATTCCAAAACTAATCCTCGAAGGTAAAGACAATGGCATGGTGCCAACAACCACCGCAACAACTTTGCTCCATTGCCAACGCGAAGATCCACTTCGCTCCTCCTCAAACTTCTACTTCTTCTTAGCCCCAACGATTTGCAAATGTAAGCAACCGATCCGGTATCAAATACCCAAGAATCGATAGATGAAGTAGCAAGATTGATTTCTATAACATTTATACCGGAGCGGAAGTCGTACTTCCTTCTTTTCTCAAGATCCTCCAAGTACTTTGGGCGGTTCCTTTTCCAATGTCCCGATTGCTTCTGATGTAGCAATCGCATCGAGCAGGGCCCTTCTTGACTTGCTTGGCCTTAGAACCGCTCGCGATCTCATCGGAGCTAACTTTCTTTGACCGCGCCTTTCTTTACATAGGGCTTGCCCTTGCCTTTCTGCATCATCATCACATGATGGCTGCTTTTCTTAATGCTTTCCTCGGTGATTTTAGCATCCCATGCAACTCGACCAAGGTCTTGTCCATGTTGTTCATGTGATAGTTCGAATGAATGGCTCAAAGCTCGAGGGGAGCGATCAAGAATCACATCGGAGCCAACTCTTGGCTAAGGGAAAACCAAGCTTTTCCGGACTCTCAATGTAGCCAATCATCTTAATCACATGAGGGTCGACGGATTCCTTCAGCAAGCTCGCACGCAAACAAGGACTTTGAAGTGTTGAACCTCTCAGCCCTTGCTTGGTTCTCAAACATACCACGCAACCCCACAATGATATTGTAGGCATCTGTGTTCTCATATTGCTTCAAGCTCAGAGGACATTGTGGCAAGCATGAGACAGCTCACATCAAGGTAATCATTCGTTTGCTTCTCATAAGCTCTCCGTGCAGCCACAGTAGCATTATCAGGCAAGTCATCAGGATAAGGAGACTCAAGGACATACTCCTTGCGCTCTTGCTTGAGAACAATTCTCAAGTTGCGATACCAATCCAAAAGTTCGTTCCATTGAGTTTTCTTTCTCAAGAATAGATCGCAAATTAAAAGAACTGGATGCGGCATTAGTTGACATGATCTACAACAAAGAATACGCAAAGTTTAGCACTATGTTTATGTTCATCTTTTATTAAACTATTTAACAAAAGACTCCCACTATGTGTTTTGCAACAAAACTCCTCTAAGTTACATAGTGGGTCAAGATCCTCATTTCATTAGTTCCTAGTGAGCTTTGGCATCACGGCTAGAAGACTAGTGACATGGGTAAGCAACACCTTGCTAATCACATCCCTATGTGACTCTTGCTTGTTGGGTGACATTAATATGTCCCGGCCCCAACCTATGCCCCAAGGTCCAAAACTGTTTTGATAACCTTGTTAAGTAAACCAATACTATGCATGTGGATGTCCGACATCCACCCTATTAGATCAAGATAGTTGATGGTACTCGCTTTGGCACCTACCAAACAATGATCATGATTCTTATAGGCGCAAAGAATTGGAAGGGCATCAAAACAAATTCTTAATTTTTCTTGAGAGAAGCTATTCTATCATGAAAACTAACCCTTAGTTGGTATGGCATGAAAGAATAGTATGACAAGAAATAAACATCACATGCATATAATCACATTATACCGTGAATGGTATGGCATTTTGTATCGTAGTGGTCGCCATCGCCATGGTTCCACGGTGATATTCTTCGCCACACTTCTTGTCCTCTTTGTCATCATGCTTGAAGCCTCCATAGCAAAGAACTAAACTATTACAACTAATAGGTAGCAAATGAATTACATGAGGAGCTCAAGCATCACAAGTCGACACGCAGGTCGTTATACAATTAAAGAAAAGCCTCAACCCTACTGTGATTAATACGACACACAAGCCGCCAAAACACACATGCATCACATATGCATCTATGCCATACCATTCACATCATTCCTGCAAAACAAGTTAGCGTAGAACGATCCTACCGCCCGACATGAATGTGTTTCTATAACAATCTATGCGTATGCATAGCGGTCCCACCGACCGGTCGTGAGCGGGGGTCGAGGGGAGCCGCAGCGGTTTCGTGGCGCCACAAAACCTCACGGAATTACATAGATCGCATCTATGAAATCGCTATGAAAATCTCATCGGGCCGATCAAATCAACCCAAATCCGAGCCATTCAAAATGTCTCAAGATCAATCACATTGATCATCGCGATCGGTATGCTTGAGGAGACCGCAACACAAGACCTCGATCTGCTGGCTCAATCTCATCGATTGTCTTGTGCAGCTAGCCCCGATGGTGTTACCAAATGGTAGGGGCAAGTCGCGCGTACATCAAAGAATGAGCACGAACTAATCTTTTGGCCACATGATGCTATCAACTCATACATATTCCAACCCCTTATGACCGATTGATCTAGTCCGTAATAGATCCAATCTATTACAACCGCATATCAACATATGCGCTGATCCAGATCGCAAACTAAGCAAGATGGCTCTGATACCACTAATGGATTGCGCGAAGGCTACGATAGCAGAAAACAAAACTTTTCTACCGCGCACACAAGAACATCATGCTTAAGGAGGATCATGGATTGTTACCACTAGACGCAGCAGCAATGAAGAAGAGTTGGAGAAGCCGATCCAACCACGCGTCGAGGTAGTAGTGGAAGTAGTCGATCGTCCCAACCGATCGCTCTCTCCACGCGATCAACCGCACCACGAGCGGATCCAATCAGAGGTTGTTGATGCCGATCAACGCCGCAACGAGCGGCGCCTCACCGGTATCCACACGTCCGGGGCGGAACGCCGATCGCGAGTGTACCAAAGACTCGCGAGCAGCTAGGGTTTGGCTCAGGAGGTGGCGTGATGGGAACGGGGTCCCGATCTTCCAACAGGTTCGGATATGTTCGATTTGGTGGAGGCGCGACACAAATCGATCCGCTTCGAACAACACGTTCAACCCCGCAATCGCAGCACCACGTCTCCTCGGGTTATCAACCGTGCGCTGCCGGTTGACCTTGCCAAGAAGGCTAATCCTCGCCGCGAATCGAAGAACACAAGGAAGAACAAGGAAGAACACAACTAAATTGCAGATATATTGATGAAGCACTCGATAATTGGGGTTTCACAAACCGATGACGGCGAAACTGTTCAAAGACAGAATTAATCTAAGCAAAACCCAACCCTAATGGTGGGGGTGGCGGCTGTATATAAAGGAGTAAGGGCGTAAAAAACCCTGGGCGCGTCCTTAATGGACTCCAACACGATACAAAGCCGAACGGCCTAAAAGACGGTGTCGCAGCACCCTGATAGATTCTGAACGTCCACTTGTTTCGACGATTCCTGTCGACTCAGAAAGAATTTTGACATGGGACCAGATCCATTTGAAAGGTTATCTTCTCAGCTTTCCATACAAATGTGGAACGTCCAAAACGGAGTCCGGATGCGATCTGGGCGTCCGTTTTAGTGCAGCCTGGTCCTGGACCCGAGTTGGATTCAAGTCGGCCACCCTGACAGATTCTGAACGTCCACTTGTTTCGACGATTCCCGTTGACACATAAGGAATTTTGACATGAGACCAGAGCCATTGGAAAGTTTATCTTCTCAGCTTTCCATACATATGTGGAACGTCCAAAACGGAGTCCGGATGCGATCTGGGCGTCCGTTTTAGTGCAGCCTGGTCCTGGACTCCGAATTGGATTCGAAGTGGCTTGAGTTGGACATCCAACATGATTTGACCACCCTTGCTGGACTTGTGCGCCTCGTACCCCTTCTCCAAGTACTTCCTGATCCTCTCCATGGTTCCTAATCATAATTAAATCATTAGGTAGTAATCGATTCTCAAATGAACAAAAGAAGTACTTAGGAACGAGTTCACCAGAATTCAATTGTCGGTAGCGAGCTCTAGTGATTGGTCCTTGAATATCAAGTGGAGGAGTGTTGTGTATATCCGAAGAAGTGATGTCCTCATCATCCTCCCCCTCTTGAAGCGGAGTTGACCTCAACTCAGCCTCATTTTCTTCTCCAAGTATGGCTTCAAATCTGAAATGTTAAAGGTGGGACTAACCCCAAACTCGGGAGGAAACTCAAGTTTATATGCATTATCATTTAGCTTCTCAACTATCTTAAAAGGACCAGCAGCTCTAGGCATCAATTTTGACTTTCTTAACTTAGGAAATCTATCCTTTCGCAAGTGCAACCAAACAAAATCACCGGTTCAAGTTTAACTTCCTTTCTACCTTTACTACCAAGAATCCTATATTTTCATTCATCTTTTCAATGTTTGCCTTAGTAGTCTCTTGCATTTTGATAATAAAATCAGCACGCTCCTTAGCATCATTATGAACCCTCTCACTAGTAGGCAAAGGTAAAATATCAATAGGGCCACGGGGATTGAATCCATACACTACCGAAAAGGACTTACCTTGGTGGTGGAGTGTTCCGCTCGATTATATGCGAACTCAACATGCGGCAAACACTCTTCCCACACTTCAAATTGTTCTTCAAAATAGCTCTCAACATGGTAGACAATGTGCGGTTCACCACCTCGGTTTGGCCATCGGTTTGTGGGTGACATGTGGTGAGAACAACAACTTTGTACCCAACTTGTTCCATAGAGTACGCCAAAAGTGACTCAAGAACTTGACATCACGATCTGAAACAATAGTAGAAGGCATACCATGCAAACGAACTATCTCTTTAAAAAAAAGGTCAGCAATATGAACGGCATCATCGGTTTTATGACATGGTATAAAGTGAGTCATCTTAGAAAAACGACCCACAACAACAAAAATGCTATCAAGAGAAAATAAAGCATCTTTGCACACAAAAGCATAGCATGTATTATTAACTTCATCAACTGCAGCAAGGTCTGATTTTGTGGCAAGCATAACAGAATTTTTCAAATGGAGTACTTGCTGTTTTTCAGATTTATCATGTTCCTTTGGATCATTAGTAGCAGCAGCTCTCGCCCTATCGGCCTCTATAATCTCAGCTGGGGTCAAAGGCAGTAAAGTAACTTTCTTTCCCTTATGCATAAAAGTGTATGTGTTACTACTACCATGGTGTAAAGCATCATTATCAAAATCCCAAGGTCGACCCAATAAAAGAGAGCATGCTTGCATGGGAACAACATCACAAGCAACATGATCAACATAAGCACCAACGGAAAAATAGACTCGGCATGTTTGCATTACCTTAGCTTTTCCAGAGTCATTTAACCATTGAATATGGTATGGATGTGGATGCGATCGCGTGGTCAAGCCAAGCTTCTTGACCAAATCAAAACTCACCAAGTTGTTGCAACTTCCTCCATCAATGATGACACGTGCGCGGTTCTTGATTGCAAAGAAGGTCTGAAACAAATTATGGCGTTGAAGTTTATCGGGTTGTTGTACCTGCGTGCTGAGGACGCGTTGCACAATGATGCTCCGTAGCATCGCTGTGGACGCCCCACCAAGGACGAGGTCGTCATCACCACCGCCATTGTCGTCCGAGGCAGCAGCAACATCATCATCCTCCTCGACATCCGAAGTGCTGAGGTAGCCTCCATCTTCTGTGGCGATGTATGCCCGTTGGCTAGGGCAATTCTTCTGCACATGACCAAGCCCATGGCAGCGGTGGCACTGAATGCCGGAGGAGCGGCCCGTTGAAGCCACTGAAGAAGAACTCTTGGCTGGACCCTGCAAAGAATTTTTTGAAGAATCTGCAAGGCGTGTCATGGAAGGTGGCTTCGGTGGCGCTGCTGCCATCTTGTTCACAGGTGGTGGAGGAGAACGAAACTCAAGAAGAATTGGGCAGTCCGTTGATGTAGTCGTCATGGGTGTAGAAAGGTCGTCCGGTGCATGCCTTAGTTGATTCGTAGCCCCTCGCAATTCTTTTCTGCAAGCATAGCAAGGTGGAACAACCGGTTGACATGAAAATTCTTTATAATCAACAATGTCCTGAATTTCACGCCAGAACCCCGTAGAAACGACAAATCTTATCCTCCGTGTCCTCAACAACCCCACAACGCACCATACCCTTTTGAAGCTCAAAGATAATAGTCTTGAACAGAACTATCACCTTGTTCTAAGCGCTGCAATTTTTTTCTCAATTCAAGTTTATATGAGGGAGGAACAAAACGATTACGCATAGCTTCTTTTAACCGCTCCCATGTATCGGGTTGTAGCGCATGGTACTTAGTTCATTCCACCGATAATAGCAAAGTCCTTAAACTCACTAGTAGCTTGTCTAACTCTATGTTGCTCAGAACTAAGTGAGAGTTAAACTTACGCTCAACCGTCATCTCCCAATCAAGATATATTTCAGCATCATAAAGACCGAGAAAAGATGGGATGGTAAACTTGACTTTAGCAAAAGGGTCATCGTTACCATGACGGTTCTGGTTATTACCTCCCATACCATGTCGGTTTTGCTGAAGGCGACGACGTAGTCGATCAATGTTGCCATCTGCATCATACTCTGTGGCGTCATCATGATGATGGCCGTCATTGACAGGTGGTAGGCGTGCCTCCAATGTGTCCATCCGACCAGTGAGGTCAGCCATCCGCCGCTCCACCCGCTCAATGCCTTCCGTTGTGTTCAACTGGGTAATGGCGGCGACGATGGTGTCCAATCTCGCCGAGATCGATGAGTGAAGCGTTTTGTTTGTCGAGCGCAGCTTGTAGGCGGCAGCGACTAACACACTCGTTGAAATCGACCTGTCCCATCCTCTTCGTTTCCTGACATGGTTAGTGGAAATACAGGGAAAACAAAAGGATTATCCCTATCAACTACAAAGGAAGGGCAGTGGGAACCCGCAAAGGAAGTGACTTACCAAGCTCTTACAAGTGTTCTTACCAAAGCAAGGCAAAGGATACCTGGAGAGTGTGATCCGGCGATTGCAAGGGTCAGAACTGTGCTATCCGAAAGTAGGTATATGGAGCTTGGCAGGCCAATTATATTAGTGGAACACAAATCAATAACAGATAGTAATGCTGAATAAATGTCCAAAGTACTGGTCCTAGTTGCTGGTCTAAATGTGTCCTATAATGTATGATATGATGAACAAGGAGTCAAGAATGTAATAGTAAGGCAAAGACAACAACAAAGATGGCGAGCAATGAGAACTCTACTCAAGATAAGCACAAAACAATTGAGGCTCACACCTAAAACCGTGCTCACACGTTTTTTTTTTTTTTTTTTTTTTTTTTGGCCACGGATGGCACTCGCAGCACTATCGTAGGTGCCAAAATTTTTTTTCTTTTTATTTTTTTGTATTTTTTTCACAGAGCAGAGCACAGAAATAGGAACCACACAAAGTTGCAACTCAATCGGATGTAAGGAGTGGCCTACAGAAAATAATGAATGTGCTGTAAATTCGGTAATTCAATTTCGAGCGAGTACTACACTTTCGGGCGAATTTCGAAATTAATTACCAACCCAACTAGGTTGGGGAGTTTCGGATGTAAAATTTAATTTCACCCAATTTCAAAACAAAATCAACTGATTTCGAGTCCGTATGCAAAAGTTATGGCTGTTTGAAGTAGGGCCTCAGAGTTATGGTTTTGTGGTGGCGAAACTACGATCGGGTAGGATCAATCTGTGAAAATTGGGGCCGGGCTCGGGAAACGTGGGGGATGGTGTTGGGAAATCACGAGACACGATGGATGACTCAAACAGAGGGTGGGATATGGGTGGGAAAACAAAAATTGACGGCTAGGGTTTGTATGACAGGTAGCGGAAGCAAGACAATCCGACTAGGGTTTGTATGAAAGGTAGCGGAAGCAAAACAAACCGAAACAAAACACGATCTAAACCAGCAACACAACTCGACTAAGGACACAAACTCAACACTACGGACTCGGAATCAACTTGTGCAAAGGCTAAACGAGATCTAGGACAGAAACAACCTATGACTACAATTTTTTGTAGGGCTTTTCATGGACTCTAGGACGAAACCGAAAATAACAAAGGAGGGGTAACGCGAACCTGAAGGAACACCTGAAGCTCTGACACCACTTGATGGGAACGGGGTCCCGATCTTCCAACAGGTTCGGATATGTTCGATTTGGTGGAGGCGCGACACAATCGATCCGGCTTCGAACAACACGCTCAACCCCGCAATCGCAGCACCACGTCTCCTCGGGTTATCAACCGTGCGCTGCCGGTTGACCTTGCCAAGAAGGCTAATCCTCGCCTGCGAATCGAAGAACACAAGCAAGAACAAGGAAGAACACAACCAAATTGCAGATATATTGATGAAGCACTTTCGATAATTGGGGTTTCACAAACCGATGACGGCGAAACTGTTCAAAGACAGAATTAATCTAAGCAAAACCCAACCCTAATGGTGGGGGTGGTGGCTGTCTATAAAGGAGTAAGGGGCGTGTAAAACACCTGGACGTGTCCTTAATGGACTCCAACACGATACAAAGCCGAACGGCCTAAAAGACGGTGTCGCAGCACCCTGATAGATTCTGAACGTCCACTTGTTTCGACGATTCCTGTCGACTCAGAAGGAATTTTGACATGGGACCAGATCCATTGGAAAGTTTATCTTCTCAGCTTTCCATACATATGTGGAACGTTCAAAACGGAGTCCGGATGCGATCTGGGCGTCCGTTTTAGTGCAGCCTGGTCCTGGACTCCGAGTTGGATTCGAAGTCGGCCACCCTGACAGATTCTGAACGTCCACTTGTTTCGACGATTCCCGTTGACACAGAAGGAATTTTGACATGAGACCAGAGCCATTGGAAAGGTTATCTTCTCAGCTTTCCATACATATGTGGAACGTCCAAAACGGAGTCCGGATGCGATCTGGGCGTCCGTTTTAGTGCAGCCTGGTCCTGAACTCCGAATTGGATTCGAAGTGGCTTGAGTTGGCATCCAACATGATTTGACCACCCTTGCTGGACTTGTGCGCCTCGTACCCCTTCTCCAAGTACTTCCTGATCCTCTCCATGGTTCCTAATCATAATTAAATCATTAGGTAGTAATCGATTCTCAAATGAACAAAAAGAAGTACTTAGGAACGAGTTCACCAAATTCAATTGTCGGTATGAGCTCTAGTGATTGGTTCTTGAATATCAAGTGGAGGAGTGTTGTGTATATCCGAAGAAGTGATGTCCTCATCATGGCGGCCAGGGTTTAGCTCGGGATTATCAGATGCGTTCCCTCAGCCCCTCGCCTCCATATATATAGACCTCCTCACTTGGGCCTCGTGGACCGAGGCCCAATAGGAGTCTATCCGGATCTCTATCCGAATTGAGCCCATATCCGAATCACATTCGAATTAGTGTTCCAACCCGTTAAGTGTGCGACCCTGTAGGTTCACGTATACTTGGTCGCGACCCAGAAACACCTTTCCGGTCACCGTGTTAATAGCGGCCTCTAGTAAGACATATTAACCCCAAAGTATACGTAAAGTTCATATCGGCTGAACCTGTAATGTTCTCATGTACTAATCCCTTTGCCTCACGATATAGATTAAGCTCAAGGCGAGACCTGTGTCATCCTCTTAATAGCTCAATCACTCTCTCGATTCCGTGATGGATTATAAACTCGTGATTGACTCCTCAATCACCTTGGCATGGCCATGCACTTTCATAATCCATTACATCGAGGGGCCCAGAGATATCTCTCCTATAAGGAGGGGCAAATTCTATCTTGATCATTCACATCCCACTACATGTTTCATGGCAAACCCAAAGACTACTTTTATGACTACCCGATTCTGGAGTAGTGTTTAGTAGTCCCAAAGTAGCTACTACGCATCTTGGGAACCATGATGATCTCAAGTCTAAGGATTCCACATAAACACTACTTGAGACCAACTGATGACACATGGAATCTCTGCAGTGTCTCATGGCGGGTCTATCCAACATATGTTCACTAACACATGTCCATATTATTGATTTGGTATCTCCATACCATGATCCATGAGACATGATCATCAATCAATACATATGTTGATCTTTGAATCATATTTGTTCCTTATATGAAATATAATCAGGGATCATTTAGAAATAGCAACATTTTGGCATTAAGAGTCTCATGAATAAGTCACATACTTATTGATCAATAATGATAATGTCTATTTCAAGGAACAAAGCAATGTATCATAAACATAGTATGTGATATATTCAACATCTCCATGTTGCCTCTAGGGCATATCACCAACATAACACACTCGTTGAAATCGACCGGTGTCCCGTCCTCTTCGTTTCCTGACATGGTTAGTGGAAATACAGGGAAAACAAAAGGATTATCCCTGTCAACTACAAAGGAAGGGCAGTGGGAACCCGCAAAGGAAGTGACTTACCAAGCTCTTACAAGTGTTCTTTCCAAAGCAAGGCAAAGGATACCTGGAGAGTGTGATCCGGCGATTGCAAGGGTCAGAACTGTGCTATCCGAAAGTAGGTATATGGAGCTTGGCAGGCCAATTATATTAGTGGAACACAAATCAATAACAGATAGTAATGCTGAATAAATGTCCAAAGCACTGGTCCTAGTTGCTGGTCTAAATGTGTCCTATAACAGGTATGATATGAAGAACAAGGAGTCAAGAACAGAATAATGAAGCAAAGACAGCAACAAAGATGGTCAGGCACCGAGAAACTTAATTCAGCACAAACACAACACAAATGAGGCTCTGTCACCTAAAACTGTGCTCTGTCACATTTTTTATTCTTTTTTTTCTTCTTTTTTTTGGCCACGGATGGCACTCGCAGCACTATCGTAGGTGCCGAATTTTTTTTTTTTATTTTTTGTATTTTTTCGCAGCGAGCACAGGAATAGGAACCACACAAAGTTTCACGTCAATCTGATATAAGGTGTGGCCTACAGAAAATGATGAATGTGCTAAAAAGTCGGTGATGAAATTTCGGAGCTCGAGTACTACACTTTCCAGGCCGAATTTGGGCAAGATAAATTATTGAAACCGACGTTGTCGTTTGATTCGGATGTAAATTTAATTTCACCCAACTTCAAAAAAAATCGCTGATTTCGAGTCCGTATGAGAAAGTTATGGTCGTTTGAAGTAAGGTCTTGAGTTATGGTTTGTGTGGAGGCCAAACGAAAATCGGGCGGAGTAAATTGGTGGAATTGGGGCGGAAGCTCGGGAAAGGTGGGTGATGGTTCGGGAGATCACGAGATGCGATGGGTGACTCGAATGAGGGTGGGATATGGGTGGGAAAACAAAATTGACGGCTAGGGTTTGTATGAAAGGTAGCGAAGCAAAACAACCCGAAACAAAACACGATCTAAACCAAAGAACACAACTCGACTAAGGACACAAACTCAACACTACGGACTGGAATCAAATTGTGCAAAAGGCTAAACACGATCTAGGACAGAAACAACCTATGACTACAATTTTTTAGGGCTTTTCTTGGACTCTAGGATGAAATCGAAAACAACAAGATGGGTAAACTCGAACCTGGAGGAACACCTGAAGCTCTGATACCACTTGATGGGAACGGGGTCCCGATCATCCAACAGGTTCTGGATATGTTCGATTTGGTGGAGGCGCGACATGATACCAGAGCCATTGGAAAGGTTATCTTCTCAGCTTTCCATACATATATGGAACGTCCAAAACGGAGTCCGGATGCGATCCGGGCGTCCGCTTTAGTGCAACTGTCTGGACTCCGAATTGGATTCGAAGTGGCTTGAGTTGGACATCCAACATGATTTGACCACCCTTGCTGGACTTGTGCGCCTCGTGCCCCTTCTCCAAGTACTTCCGATCCTCTCCATGGTTCCCGATCATAATTAAATCATTAGGTAGTAATCGATTCTCAAATGAACAAAAGAAGTACTTAGGAACGAGTTCACCAGAAATTCAATTGTCGGCGCGAGCTCTAGTGATTGGTCCTTGAATATCAAGTGGAGGAGTGTTGTGTATATCCGAAGAAGTGATGTCCTCATCAGGTGGTGCCAAGGAGGTGGGGAGCGTTAGGATCGTGTGGAGGAGGCGGGAGGAGGGTCGTGGCGGAGGTGTGGAGCGGCATGAGGAGTAAGGGCATGAGGGTGGGGAGGGGCGGGGCAAGGGAGGCGGTTGGGGATCACAGGCGTGGGGAAGAGAAGAAATATGCGGTTATTAAATGTTTAATTACTTTCATAGTTGCTGCTAGGATACAAAACAAATATGGACCATTGGATTACATAGATCAATGGCTTCAATCAGACATGGATGTCAGGATACGAAATGAATATGAGCCATTACATATAGACGATGGAAGCGGTTAAGAATGTTTTGTGTACACAAATACAGGGTAGATGTAGCAAAGAAAAGCACCCTCTTTTTATATTACTAATAGAGAAAAATGTGCTTGCAAACCAAGTGAGCATTTTGCCATGTACCGTAGAACTCACTCGAACAGACTTGAAGTCTCTAATCTCTTCTCAATCTTTGTTATATAATAATAATTACAAACGAGTTCAGGTATCTACTTCTATTAGTTAGACAATGCAATATTTTTATTGTACAGTATTATGTATCACCTTACTGAGATGCGGTTGCAGATATTGACGAGTGCAAACAGACACCAGGCCTTTGCAGAGAAATTTGCTATAATACCATAGGAAACTACAGCTGCACCGGGTGTCCTGATCACACAGAGTATGATATTACAAAAATGCAGTGCACTTCAACAAGAAAGAAAAGTTTCTTCTTAGGTGAGTCCCATAATGATCAGTTCTACACTGAAAAATGGTTTTTCAATAGATATGCGTTTTGAGGGCTTTCTGTTGGGTTGATCTCAAGCTAACTGCCTGAGATTTTTCAGGGGGACTTAGTCCCACATGCGCCTTGCTCGGAGGCGGTTGCCAACTCTATTTTTGGTCATCGGTCCCGGTCACCTAGCGCAATATATAAACACGGGGGCTTCGGCAGGGGGTTGACTGACGCGTTTTCTAGTCCCCAAAAGAACCCCAACTAGACCCGATCTTTTACGGGCGCTACGGTGAACGAAGATCGACGACCACAACCGCCGTCCATCGCTCCGTCCACGGCTCCGACGACTACAAACCGGCCTGACGTCATCATCGCCGCCGGTCTACAACCTCACCGACACCTCCACGACCGCATCTACTTCTTCATCCTCATGGCCACTTCGGGATCGGGTAAGAACTCAAGACTCTGAATTAATGTTTCTTTAGGTGTTCATGGTTTAGATCTAGGGATTAAAGACTAATGATGTTTAGACTTAAGATTAACTACTATCAATGGTATCAGAGCTGTCCTAGATTTGTCTTGAACCTAATTAGCATCTCTCGGTTCGGATCTAAAGTTTATTGTTTCGGCTCAGAAAATAGAAGCAGATGAATTAATACTTTCGGTGACTTTCGGTAAAATCCTCCCAAAAATCCCCATCACCCGATCCGTGAATCCCCAAACAAGAACAAGAACAAAAAAAAGGAAGGGGCTTACGGTTTTGGTACGGTTTCGCCGGTCTTCTTGCCGCCGAGGCCGAGGCCATGCGGCCCGCCCCCGCCACCCGGTCGGGCGCCGCCAATGCGGTGCCACTGCTCGCCTTGGGGCCGCCACTCGTGTGCTTGCCGCCGCCTTTTGGACCGCCCATGAGCCGGCGCCCTCACTCCGCCACCGCTCTGCGCGGTCGCCGCATGCGCCGTCGCTCCTCCCGTGTGCGCCGTAATTTTTGGGTGGAGACGTGTGAATAATTGTTAGGGTTAGGGTTCAGGTAATTTTTATCTAACGCACGGGTATTTTCGGCTGTCCGATCCGATCGGACGGCCATAACTTTACTGGGTTGATGCTGTTGGATGGGCGGGGCTTAGATTTCGACCGTCCGATCGAGATCTAACGGTGTCTTGGCTTGGGTGTGTTACCGGGGCGGCGCTTGAGATGGGTGGCCGTAGCGCATGAGATGGGCCGCGACCGCACCTTTGGGCCTTTTCTCGGCCGGCTGGGCGGCACGCGCTTAGGTGGGCCACGTGCTGAATTTTGGCCCAAATTTTTTATTTTGAGGCCGATTTTCGGCCCGTTTTTCCTTTTGAGGCCATTTTTCGGCCTAAAATTCCTTTTGGGGCCTAATTTTCGGTAGAAATTATATATTTTAATTTTCAGTGCATTTAAATTTTGTCTTAGTCTATTATTATGTACTGTTTTAATTATTTTTTTTAGAGGCCCAAATTATGATGAATAATTACGTTAGTGTTATGAATAATCTCAAATTTAAATTGAACCAACGAGATATTTAAATTTGAGAATTTATGCTTAGTTTTTGGCATTATGTATACATATGGTTATATTCTGACCAACGTCGTTTATAATCATATGTCGCCAATGAGATATTTTATTTCTGAAATCTTATGCTTAATTTTGGCATTATGTAAGCATATGGTTATATTCTGACCAACGTTGTTTATAATCATATGTCGCCAATTAGATATTTTAAATTTAAAGTTTTCATGATCAAATTTTGGCATTATGTATACATATGGTTATATTCTGACCAACGTCATTTATAATCATATGTCGCCAACGAGATATTTTAATTTTGATACTTTATGATTAATTTTGGCATTATGTATTCATACGATTATATTCTGACCAACGTTGTTTATAATTGTATGTCGCCATAGTTATTCAGTTCTTTTTCATTTTCTGCCCAACGGTGACATGAATTAGAACTGTAAATTTATGCATGTTATTAATCAGACCAACGTAGGGTTAATTGCATGCAATATAAATATTTATGATGATTCTAATTTTTGGCCCTGTATATTGAAATTCAGCACTTAATACTTCAAACATTGCCGCCACAATTGATAATATTAAGCAACTCACGGGGAGTAATTTTTCCTCGTGGAGAGAGCGAATTTATGCTGTCCTTGGCGTTTTGGACCTTGATTATGCCCTAAGAGTAGACGTTCTCGTTCACCCCACCGAGGGTGAGGAGAACTTTGCTGAGAAAAAGAAGACTTATGATGAAAATACTGAGAAATGTGAACGATCTAACCGCTTGTCACTTATGATTATGAAAACCTCAATTTCAGTCATGATTAGGGGAGCAATTCCCAACTCTGAAAAAGCTAAAGATTACATGGCTTCAAATTGAGTAGAAATTCAAAGGTTCCACTAAAGTTTATGCCAGTACCTTAATTCAGAGGATTTTAACCTCTAAATATGATGGGTCTGATAGCATACGAGAACATATCATGATGATGACTGATATGGCAGAAAAACTTAAGGGCATGGACACGGCAATTTCTGATGGTTTTCTAGTTTATTTCATTATGACATCGCTTCTTTCTGGGCACACAGCTTTTAAAATTAAGAGAAATGGAGCATGAGCGATTTGATCGCCATGTGTGTTCAGGAGGAAGAAAGAATAAGAACTAAAAAAATGATGAAATGACTTTGCTTTTAATGTTGGTGGTTCTCATAAAAGGAAGTTCTAAGGGGACTTCAAGTCTAAGAAGAAGTTGCATTTCTCCCCTAACTCAGATAAATTGGGGTCTAGAGTGCACAATGCACCAAAGCCTCATATTGCTTCCGCTGCAACATCCAAAGATAGGGAGAATGCCACTTCTGCAAACAGTCAGGGCATTTTCAAAAAAACTGTGTAGGTTTTCTTAGTTTTAATGTATTTTTGAGACAATAAATGTATTAAATTTAATGGTGATGGTCTTGACAAGAAAAGCTATATATGCTTCCTCTTAATTATTTCCCTGTATCTTTAGATTAATGATGAGACTTCTTCGAAACTGTGGCACTGTCGTTTAGGCCACATTTCGAGGGGGAGAATGTAGCGTCTCATTAAAGAAGAAATTCTTCACCTTTTAGATTTCTTTGACTTAGACCACTGCACTGATTGCATTAAAGGAAAATAAAACAAATAAAGAAGGAAACTGCTCACAGTACAGGACTCTTAGAATTAATTCACAGTGGATGGTTTTGATTCTTTCATCACATTCACTGATGATATTGATATTTGCGGTCCTTTTCCTGTGACATCAGTGGATGTTTTTGATTCTTTCATCACATTCGCTAATGTTTTCTCCCGTTATGGTTTTATTTTTCCCCTTTAAAGATCGATTTGAATCACTCGACAAATTCAAGATATTTAAGGCTGAAGTTGAAAATCAGCACAACCTAAGAATTAAAATTGGAGGATGAACTAAAGTCTATAAGCACTAGTGATGTATGAGACTTAGTAGAAATTCCTGACGGAGTCAAAACAGTAGGCTGTAATGGGTCTACAAAATAAAACATGACTCTAAAGGAAATATCGAAAGATTCAAAGCAAGGCTTGTAGCAAAAGGCTTCTCACAAAGAGTGGGAAGTAACTATAATGACGTCTTTTCTTCCGTCTCAACTAAAGATTCATTCAGAATTGTTATGACACTTGTAGCTCATTATGATTTAGAGATGCATCAGATGGATGTTAAAACGGCATTCCTTAATGGCAACTTGCAAGAAAATGTTTACATGGCCCAACCGAAAGGTTTTGTCGTGGAAGGCAAGGAGCATATGGGATGTCGACTTAAGAAGTCCATTTATGGCTTAAAACAGGTGTCGAGGCAGTGGTATCTCAAATTTGATAAAATCATAAAAAGTTTCGATTTTATGGAAAATAAAGGTGATAACTGCATGTATATTAAGTTCAAGGGGAGTAAATCCACCATCTTAATACTTTATGTGGATGATATCTTATTGGCCAGCAGCGATAAGGATATGCTATTTGAGACCAAGAGATTTCTTTCATCCAATTTTGATATGAAGAATCTCGGTGATGCCTCTTATGTTCTTGGCATTGAAATTCACCGAGATAAGGTCTAAAGGAATATTAGGTTTATCTCAAAATACATATGTTGACAGAGTACTGAAGAAATACAATATGAATAAGTACTCTGGCATGCCTGCTCCTATTGTTAAGGGCGATAAGTTTGGGACATTTCAATGTCCAAGGAACCAATATGAAACTGATCAGATGAAGTCGGTTCCTTATGCTTCAGCTGTCAGAAGCATCATGTATGCTCAAGCATGTACACGCCCTGATTTAGCTTTTGTAACCGGGATGCTTGGCAGATATCAGTCAAATGCAGAACTAGACCACTGGAAAGCCGTTGAGAAAGCTTTGCGTTATATGCAAGCTACTAAGTATTTCATGCTCACATATAAGTCTTCTGATAGCCTTGATGTTATTGGTTATTCAGATTCAGATTTTGCGGGATGTGTTGATACTAAGAAATCCACGTCAGGTTATATCTTCACACTTGCAGGAGGAGCTATCTCGTGGAAAAGCTCCAAACAAACCCTTACGGCATCTTCAACGATGCAAGCTGAGTTTTGTGACATGTTATGAGGCTACCGAGTAGGCTGTATGGCTTAAGAATTATATCCCGGGACTTAGAGTGGTAGACAGCATCTCTAAACCACTCACTTTACACTGCGATAATGAACCCGCAGTTTTTTATGCAAATAACAACAAGTCAAGTGGTGCTGCCAAACACATTGACATTAAGTATCATGTTGTGAAAGATAGAATTCAGGATCAAACCATAAGTATCAAGCATATTAGTACTAAGTTAATGCTTGCGGATCCGCTTACGAAAGGCTTACCACCCAGTATTTTTCATGATCATGTTGCCGGCATGGGTTTACTGGAAAGCCTCTGATTCTGGATAAAAGGACCTAAAAAATGAACCAACTCCCATTAAGTATAATGAATATCCATTCTAAGATAAAGTAGTACGATATAGGTACTGAGGTTGTATGGTACTTTATCGACTATGCAACACATTGCCTTGGTGTGCTGTTTTATCAAGGATGGACTTTTGATGTTAGCCTTACGATCAAAGGGGAGAATGTTGGGTTGATCTCAGGCTAACTGGCTGAGATTTTTCAGGGGGACTTAGTCCCACATGCGCCTTGATCGGAGGCGGTTGCCAACTCTATTTTTGGTCATCGGTCCCGGTCACCTAGCGCAATATATAAACACGGGGGCTTCGGCAGGGGGTTGACTGACGCGTTTTCTAGTCCCCAAAAGAACCCCAACTAGACCCGATCTTTTACGGGCGCTACGGTGAACGAAGATCGACGACCACAGCCGCCGGCCATCGCTCCGTCCACGGCTCCGACGACTACAGACCGGCCTGACGTCATCATCGCCGCCGGTCGACAACCTCACCGACACCTCCACGACCGCATCTACTTCTTCATCCTCATGGCCACTTCGGGATCGGGTAAGAACTCAAGACTCCGAATTAATGTTTCTTTAGGTGTTCATGGTTTAGATCTAGGGATTAAAGACTAATGATGTTTAGACTTAAGATTAACTACTATGTATTTGTAATATCTACGATGTTATCATGTATGCCATACATGCAATCCTCTTCTATTTCGATGAAGTAGTACGATGTACTATATAGCACCCTCTTAATGAATAAACTTATTGAAGAAATATTGTGTTTTTTTATGAGAACAAGAAATATTGTGTTTATTTATGAGAACAAGAAATATTGTTCATTGTATTCAACCAAAGGCTCGCTGCATGATTCAATGCAAAACCTGCATTGCTATTCTAGTTAGCAATCATAGGGACGAGCCGCATCAGCTCCTGCTATTGGTTCTGAACCGGTTACCGGAAAGAAATAAACACACGGTTGAATTGGTTTCTGAAATGAAGAAAGGTGGATGTTTGGCACCAAACTGTTACTTCCTCCAGGCATACATAGTGGTAAATCAAGAAATTGTTAGCTGAATTACTGAAGGAGTGGAAAATGGAGTGATTTTACGAGTAAAAATTATTCTTTGCAGCTAACTGGTGGGTTTACTTTGTCTCTGCTTTACCTGAGATTACAAATTTCGACAAACTGGTGTGTTTACTAGCATCTAACCGTCGAAGCCCAAAGCAGTGCAGCCCATTTTGCCTTGCAAATGTCGTTCGCGGAAAAGAAGAGCAGTCTGATTATTTTCCATTTTCCTGGAGCATCAATACATATCGCGTATTTGTAGTTTCAGCGGATAGCAGAAAAAGGTGTTCGCCTATTTTTCCTTGGTATAGGCGGCATGTTAAGTGAAAATGTGAATCCGATAAAAATTACATAAAAATCAAACTTAGAAATCACCGGAATATTTTTTAAAGATACTAGAAGTGGAACATACCTCAAGGATGAAAACATGTAATTGTTTCAATAAATATTTGTTTTTCATATCTTGTAAAAACGATTAAAATTTATCTAGAAATTTTGTAGTGACATAGAAATGCCCAATTGCCCACTACTGTATGCAGTGGGTTTTTAAAGAAATTTTGAAAACTTCCACGTTTTTCACCATATTCAAGTTGGTGTGGGAGAGGGGGAGATGATCCACAGAAATAGCCATCTGGAAATATTTGCCCGAACAACACGCGGCGTATCATGTTCTTCGTTCTCATGGTGCATCGCTTCGCGCAGAGTGGGGAAAGAGGCGGGGTGATTGGACTGCATGATGCTATGCTCGCCACCACTCTGGTGGCGCTAGGTGGTCAGAGGTTGCGTGCGAAGATAGGGTTATTGTGGCACTGGTGCAAAGGTAGAGGGGGGAGTAGAGGAAAGGCGTCACGGGCGAGCGGGCATAGCCACGGTGGTGTGGGTGCGAGGTGGATGAAGAGGCCTGATGTGTGGGGTCCAGTCCCACTCGTTAGCAACAGGAATCAAGATATCAGAGAGAAGAAATATTCCTAAAGATACACCTTTGCAAAATCAGAAGCGGAAAAGAGTAAGTGAAGAAGGTGGGTTCGGTGGCTGATTGCTTTTTGGAATTTCTAAAGATTGCAAACGAGGTCTAAAAATTATAAAAAAAATTTGAAGCCTCCTGACAAAGTGTTGATTGTTGTGTGATTTTTCTAGAATTTTATCTACTTTAAATTTCCTCAAAAATTCTTTAAATGCCACTACTTTATTCTAAAGGCAATATTTGAATTTGGAAAATTTTAGAAACATGCAAAAAAATGTTCCAACTTTTGTTTCCAGCATAAAGAACTTATATTTGTGTTTTTGAAGTTCAAAAATGTTTTTTATATAAATTCTCCTATGCCACTTTATGGATCATCTTTTCAGATTCGAATTTTAATTCAATTTGTATTTCATCAGTTGTACATTCTGTTCCCAAATTAGTGTCATAAATTATTCTCTAGCTAAAACTTCAGTAAAAGCCAGGAAAACTAGATGTCAGCAAAATACAAGCAAAAAGTTTTAAAATTTTCACCTTTTTGAGCTACCTGAATTTTAGGATGTTACACTGAGCATATCGGATTTATTATACATTTGAAATCATTGTGTGCCCTACTTTAAAACAGAATCATTTACAGACAAATGAAGAGTTCCAAAGCATTTATAAAGGACTTGAGCAAGATTATTTTTGCCGAGATTTGTGTCCCTGGTTGTAGTTGTTCCACACGGGCTACTTGATCACATATTCGGTGATCAAATTAATTTTATGCAGCGAAATATCCTTACAATTATCATTATATGTGGCCATTTAAGACATTCTTTTCCTCTCAGTTAGCGAGATAATTTTATGATTAAGATTTTTCTTTGTCTCTGATTTTATGATTAAGATTTATGTCAGCATTTCTAGCCTTCAAAGCAAAGTAGATGCCTTTAGTCTCATCAATTTTCTAGAAATATATTATACATGATTTCCTTCATACTGTAATTATTAAGATAATTGTTTACAGTGACCATGTGAAGTGAGTCCTACTTGAAGATAGGAAAACATTGTGTCGTCATAAGCTAATTGGTCGGCAAACATAGCCTGTTGAAATGAGCAAATTTTGAAATGTAGTTAATTAATGGTTCAAATTATACTGCCTATTAATTGATTCATAACTTATAATTACACCGGTACTTTTCTGTACTAGTATAAAAAGGGGGAATTGCATTCTTTCCTACATCCACCCAAATTTTGTGCACAAAAGATATTCTTTCCTTAAGTGCCTATGTTCTCTTCTTTTGTCATACGTGTCCTGGTAATCTTAGTGTTTTCTGATGGGATAACTGTAATATTAAATAGTTTTCTTATGATTTATCAAGGTGACCCGTGTTATGGTCTAGAATCTCAGCGTACACGTAACAGGCGAGCGAATAGCACCGCAAGCACTGCACCAACCGTGAACAATACCGCACGTACTATAGCAACGTGTGGATAGTACCCGCGGGTACTATAGTAACACATGAATAGTTCTCATGGGTACTGTAGCACATACGAATTTGGGTGGTTTGTCGGTATATCGTGGATTAAAAATATAATAATTAGTTTCCTTATTATTTACACTTATTTTCTTTTAGATTATTTTTATGTATTAGATATAATTTTCCTACTATTAGGGATTAGTTTCCTTAATATAGAGATATGTTTCTTAGAGGTCAAGTTTAACCATTCTATAAAAGAGACAACATTGTACCTATTATCAGGAAGCAAAGAAATAAACAAAATTCTCTAGTCTTCCTCTCTTTTTCAATAGGCCTCAGAGTCTTGACAGCGGTATGGCTGGCCGATTAAGGGCAAGTGTCCTATCCTTGGTCCTTGGACCCGTACCTAACCCCACTGACCATAACATTTGGTATTAGAGCCACTCACCATGACTTCCGATACTGAATTATCTTCCTTAGACATGTTGATGGCTAGCAACATGAAAATAGAGTCTTTACTCGATAATATGATGGCCACCTTAGAGAAGACTATGGAGTTGGTGGATAAATTAAAGGAGCAAGAAGAGGCATCGCATACCATTGCAATGGTTGTGCTGCCACCACCTTCCCTAGCGCCAACTTTGGCATTGGCCACGTCACCAATGACGACTCTTCTTTCGGCTTTACCTTTGATGCATTTGCCAAGGAGGAAGATTGTCACTGTCCACAAGTGGAGCACAACGGTTGCCATTTGAGGGTCAGCGACTGATGGGAACGGGGTCCCGATCTTCCAACAGGTTCTGGATATGTTCGATTTTGGTGGAGGCGCGACACAAATCGATCCGGCTTCCGAACGACACGTTCCGAACCCCGCAATCGCAGCACCACATCTCCTCAGGTTATCAACCGTGCGCTGCCCGGTTGACCTTGCCAAGAAGGCTAATCCTCTCCTGCGAATCGAAGAACACAAGCAAGAACAAGGAAGAACACAACCAAATTGCAGATATATTGATGAAGCACTCGAAAATTGGGGTTTCACAAACCGATGACGGCAAAACTGTTCAAAGACAGAATTAATCTAAGCAAAACCCAACCCTAATGGTGGGGGTGGCGGCTGTATATAAAGGAGTAAGGGGCGTGCAAAACCCCTGGACGCGTCCTTAATGGACTCCAACACGATACAAAGCCAAACGGCCCAAAAGATGGTGTCGCAGCACCCTGATAGATTCTAGATGTCCACTTGTTTCGACGATTTCCGTTGACTCAGAAGGAATTTTGATATGAGACCAGAGCCATTGGAAAGTTTATCTTCTGAGCTTTCCATACATATGTGGAACGTCCAAAACGGAGTCCGGATGCGATCTGGGCGTCCGTTTTAGTGCGGCCTGGTCCTGGACTCCGAATTGGATTCGAAGTCGGCTTGAGTTGGACATCCAACATGATTCGACCACCCTTGCTGGACTCGTGCGCCTCGTGGCCCTTCTCCAAGTACTTCTTGATCCTCTCCATGGTTCCTAATCGTAATTAAATCATTAGGTAGTAATCGATTCTCAAATGAACAAAAAGAAGTACTTAGGAACGAGCTCACATGTAAATTCAATTGTCGGGCGCGAGCTCTAGTGATTGGTCCTTGAATATCAAGTGGAGGAGTGTTGTGTATATCCGAAGAAGTGATGTCCTCATCATCCTCCCCCTCTTGAAGCGAAGTTGTCCTCAACTCAGTCTCATCTTCGTCTCCCAAGCATGGCTTCAAATCTGAAATGTTAAAGGTGGGACTAACCCCAAACTCGGGAGGCAACTCAAGTTTATATGCATTATCATTTATCTTCTCAACTATCTTAAAAGGACCAGCAGCTCTAGGCATCAATTTTGACTTTCTTAACTCAGGAAATCTATCCTTTCGCAAGTGCAACCAAACAAAATCACCCGGTTCAAGTTTAACTTCCTTTCTACCTTTACTACCACTAATCCTATATTTTCCATTCATCTTTTCAATGTTTGCCTTAGTAGTCTCATGCATTTTGAGAATAAAATCAGCACGCTCCTTAGCATCATTATGAACTCTCTCACTAGTAGGCAAAGGTAAAATATCAATAGGGGCACGGGGATTGAATCCATACACTACCTGAAAAGGACTTACCTTGGTGGTGGAGTGTTCCGCTCGATTATATGCGAACTCAACATGCGGCAAACACTCTTCCCATAGCTTCAAATTGTTCTTCAAAATAGCTCTCAACATGGTAGACAATGTGCGGTTCACCACCTCGGTTTGGCCATCAATTTGTGGGTGACATGTGGTAGAGAACAACAACTTTGTACCCAACTTGTTCCATAGAGTACGCCAAAAGTGACTCAAGAACTTGGCATCACGATCTGAAACAATAGTAGAAGGCATACCATACTATCTCTTTGAAAAAGAGGTCAGCAATATGAACGACATCATCGGTTTTATGACATGGGATAAAGTGATCCATCTTAGAAAAACGATCCACAACAACAAAAATGCTATCCCTCCCCCTCTTAGTCCTAGGCAACCCTAAAACAAAGTCCATAGAAATATCTGCCCACGGAATAGAAGGAACAAGGAGTGGCATATATAAACCATGTGGATTCAAGCGAGACTTAGCTTTTTGACATGTAGTGCAGCGAGCCACAAACCGCTCAACATCTCGCCTCATCTTTGGCCAAAAGAAATGTGTGGTCAGAACGTCCTCCGTCTTCTTAGCACCAAAATGACCCATCAAACCGCCTCCATGCGCCTCCTGCAACAACAAAAGACGAACGGATCCAACTGGAATGCATAGGCGGTTAGCTCTAAACAAAAACCCATCATTGATCACGAATTTATTCCATTCTTGACCCTCTTTACAATGCAACAACACATCCTTAAAATCAGCATCAAAAGCATATTGTTCTTTAATAGTTTCAAGACCAAAAATGCGACAATCAAGTTGAGACAACATGGTATAGCGTCGAGACAAAGCATCAAGAATCACATTATCCTTCCCTTTCTTGTGTTTAATGACATAAGGAAAAGATTCAATAAATTCAACCCACTTAGCATGTCTACGATTCAAATTGGTTTGACTACGAATATGCTTAAGTGATTCATGATCGAATGAATGACAAATTCTTTAGGCCATAAATAGTGTTGCCACGTCTCTAAAGAACGAACAAGAGCATACAATTCTTTATCATACGTGGAATAATTAAGAACAGGACCATTCAATTTTTCGCTAAAGTAGGCAACAGGTTTGCCTTCTTGCATCAACACACCACCAATACCAATTCCGCTAGCATCACATTCGAGTTCAAAAGTCTTACCAAAATCCGGAAGTTGGAGCAATGGTGCGTGCGTGAGGCTTGTCCTTCAAAAGATTAAAGGACTCCTCTTGTGATGGCCCCCAATGGAACACAACTCCCTTCTTTGTCAACTCAATCAACGGTGTCGCAATGATGCTGAATTCTTTGACAAAGCGGCGATAACATCCTGCAAGGCCAAGAAAACTCCGCACTTGGGAGACTGTCGTGGGCGTGGGCCAACTCCATATCGCCTCCACCTTGGCTCTATCAACCTCAATTCCCTGTGGAGTCACAACATAGCCAAGAAAAGAGACTCGATCCGTACAAAAGGTGCACTTCTCAAGGTTACCAAACAAACGTGCATCTCTCAAAGCATTAAAAACAACACGTAAGTGATTCAAATGTTCATCCATGGACTTGCTATAAATCAAGATATCATCAAAGTAAACGACCACAAATTTGCCAATGAAAGGACGTAAAACCTCGTTCATTAATCTCATGAAAGTGCTAGGTGCATTAGTTAACCCAAAAGACATGACTAACCACTCATACAAACCGAACTTAGTTTTAAAAGCAGTTTTCCATTCATCACCAAGTTTCACTCTTATTTGGTGGTATCCACTACGCAAATCAATCTTTGTGAAAATTATAGCTCCACACAACTCATCAAGCATGTCGTCTAGCCTAGGAATAGGATGACGATATCGTATAGTAATGTTGTTAATGGCTCTACAATCTACACACATACGTCAAGAACCATCTTTTTTGGGAACCAAAAGAACAGGAACAGCACAAGGACTAAGGCTCTCACGTACGTACCCACGGTCCAAAAGGTCTTGGACTTGTCGCTGAATCTCCTTAGTCTCTTGGGATTGGTCCCAGTATGCCGCACGGTTTGGCAAACTTGCTCCGGGATTAAGTCAATCGGTGCTCAATACCTCAAATGGGTGGAAGTCCTGGAGGTATCTCATCAGGAAAAACATCGCTAAACTCCTGCAAAAGGTTAGTGACAGGAGCAGGCAAAGTGCAAGGCATACTATCAAGAGAAAATAAAGCATCTTTGCACACAAAAGCATAGCATGTATCATTAACATCATCAATTGCAGCAAGGTCTGATTTTGTGGCAAGAATAACAGAATTTTCAAATGGAGTACTTGCTGTTTTTCAGTTTTATCATGTTCCTTTGGATCATTAGCACCAGCAGCTCTCGCCCTATCGGCCTCTATAATCTCAGATGGGGTCAAAGGCAGTAAAGTAACTTTCTTTCCCTTATGCATAAAAGTGTATGTGTTACTACTACCATGGTGTAAAGCATCATTATCAAATTCCCAAGGTCGACCCAATAAAAGAGAGCATGCTTGCATGGGAACCACATCACAATCAACATGATCAACATAAGCAACAATGGAAAAATGGTCTCGGCATGTTTGCGTTACCTTAGCTTTTCCAGAGTCATTTAACCATTGAATATGGTATGGATGTGGATGCGGTCGCGTGGTCAAGCCAAGCTTCTTGACCAAATCGAACTCACCAAGTTGTTGCAACTTCCTCCATCAATGATGACACGTGCACGCCGGTTCTTGATTGCAAAGAAGGTCTGAAACAAATTATGGCGTTGAAGTTTATCGGGTTGTTGTACCTGTGTCTTTGAGGAGGCGCGCTGCACAATGATGCTCCGTGGCGTCGTGTGGGCGCCCACCAAGGACGAGGTCGTCAACACCACCGCCATTGTCGTCCGAGGCAGCAGCAACATCATCATCCTCCTCAACATCCGGCGTCTGATGTAGCCTCCATCTTCGTGGCGATGTATGCCCGTTGGCTAGGGCAATTCTTTTGCACATGACCAAGCCCATGGCAGCGGTGGCACCGAATGCCGAGGAGCGCCCGTTGAAGCCACGTAAGAAGAACTCTTGGTGGGCCCGCAAAGAATTTTTGTAGAATCTGCAAGGCGAGTCGTGGAAGGTGGCTTCGGTGGCGCTGCTGCCATCTTGTTCACAGGTGGAGGAGAACGAAAATCAAGAAGACCGGGGCGGTCCGTCGATGTAGTCGTTGGCGTGTAAAGGCCGGTGCGTGCCTTAGTTGATTCGTGCGTCCTCGCAATTCTTTTTCGCAAGCATAGCAAGGTGGAACAAGCGGTTGATGATAGTAAATTCTTTATAATCAACAATGTCCTGAATTTCACGCCAGTAACCCCGTAGAAACGACAAATCTTATCCTCCGTGTCCTCAACAACCCCACAACGCACCATACCCTTTTGAAGCTCAAGATAATAGTCTTGAATGTAACTATCACCTTGTTCTAAGCGCTGCAATTTTTTCTCAATTCAAGTTTATATGAGGGGAAACAAAGCGATTACGCATAGCTTCTTTTAACCGCTCCCATGTATCGGGTTGTAGCGCATGGTACTTAGTTCATTCCACGGATAATAGCAAAGTCCTTAAACTCACTAGTAGCTTGTCTAACTCTATGTTGCTCGGGAACTAAGTGAGAGTTAAACTTCATTCACCGTCATCTCCCAATCAAGATATATTTCAGCATCATAAAGACCGAAAAAGATGGAATGGTAAACTTGACTTTAGCAAAAGGGTCATCGTTACCATGACGGTTCGGTTATTAGCTCCCATACCATGTCGGTTTTGTGAAGACGATGACGTAGTCGTGCATCTTGTGTCGCCGCACGATCAATGTTGCCATCGCATCATACTACGTGGCTTCATCATGATGATGGCCGTCATTGACAGGTGGTAGGCGTGCCTCCAATGTGTCCATCCGACCAGTGAGGTCAGTCATCCGCCGCTCCACCCGCTCAATGCCTTCCGTGGTGTTCAACTGGGTAATGGCGGCGACGATGGTGTCCAATCTCGCGCCGAGATCAGTGAGTGAAGCGTTTTGTTTGTCGAGCGCAGCTTGTAGCTGGCCGCGACTAACACACTCATTGAAATCGACCGGTGTCCCGTCCTCTTCGTTTCTTGCCATGGTTAGTGGAAATACAGGGAAAACAAAAGGATGATCCCTATCAACTACAAAGAAAGGGGAGTGGGAACCCGCAAGGAAGTGGCTTACCAAGCTCTTACAAGTGTGCTTACCAAAGCGTGGGTGGTACAACCGGTGGCTGGTTCGTGATACCTTGTCGAGCGTGGGTACGATTACAAGGGTCAAAACTGTGCTATCCAGAAGTAGATATATGGAGTTTGGAAGGCCAAATATGTCAGTGGAACACAAATCAATAACAGATAGTAATGCTGAATAAATATCCAAAGTATGGTCCTAGTTGCTGGCCTAAATGTGTCCTATAACAAGTATGAGATGATGAACAAGGAGTCAAGAACAGAATATGTAAGCAAAGACAGCAACAAAGATGACCAGGCATTGAGAAGCTCAATTCAGCATAAGCACAAAACAAATAAATTGTTGGCACCTAAAACTGTGCTCTGTCGGGTTTTTTTTTTTGCGCCACGGATAGCACTCTCTCCTCTCTACTATAGCCGAAATTTTTCTTTTTTGTATTTTTATATTTTTCACAGAGCGAGCACGAAATAGGAACCACACAAAGTTGCAACTCAATCGGATGTAAGGAGTGGCCTCTGAAAATAATGAATGTCTTGTAAATTCGGTGATTCAATTTTGGGCCGAGTACTACACTTTCAGGCCGAATTTCGGGAAAATAAATTCACGAACCCGACAAAGTTGGGGAGTTTCGGATGTAAAATTTAATTTCACCCAATTTAAAAAAAATCAACTGATTTCGAGTCCAGTATCACGAAAGTTATGGCGTTTGAAGATGGACCTCCAAGTTATGGTTCTTTGTGGAGGTCAAAACGAAGATCGGTGGAGGAATTTGTGGAATCTGGTGGCGGGCTCGGGAAAGGTGGGGATGATGCGGTGTGATCACGAGGCGTGATGGATGGCAAAACAGAGGGTTAACAGAGGGTGGGATATGGGTGGGAAAACAAAAAGCAGGGGGTGGAAACGCGATGCGTGACGGCTAGGGTTTGAAGGGTGGTAGCGGAAGGAATACAACTCGAACAAAACACGATCTAAACCAGCAACACAACTCGACTAAGGACACAAACTCAACACTACGGACTCGGAATCAACTTGTGCAAAGGCTAAACGAGATCTAGGACAGAAACAACCTATGACTACAATTTTTGTATGGCTTTTTCATGGACTCTAGGACGAAACCGAAAATAACAAAGGAGGGGTAACGTGAACCTGAAGGAACACCTGAAGCTCTGATACCACTTTATGGGAACGGGGTCCCGATCTTCCAACAGGTTCTGGATATGTTCGATTTGGTGGAGGCGCGACACAAATCGATCCGGCTTCCGAACAACGACGTTCGAACCCGCAATCGCAGCACCACGTCTCCTCGGGTTATCAACCGTGCGCTGCCCGTTGACCTTGCCAAGAAGGCTAATCCTCGCCTGCGAATCGAAGAACACAAGCAAGAACAAGGAAGAACACAACCAAATTGCAGATATATTGATGAAGCACTCGATAATTGGGGTTTCACAAACCGATGACGGCGAAACTGTCCAAAGACAGAATTAATCTAAGCAAAACCCAACCCTAATGGTGGGGGTGGCGGCTGTATATAAAGGAGTAAGGGGCGTGCAAAACCCCTGGACGCGTCCTTAATGGACTCCAACACAATACAAAGCCAAACGGCCCAAAAGACGGTGTCGCAGCACCCTGACAGATTCTGGACGTCCACTTGTTTCGACGATTCCCGTTGACTCAGAAGGAATTTTGATATGAGACCAGAGCCATTGGAAAGGTTATCTTCTCAGCTTTCCATACATATGTGGAACGTCCAAAACGGAGTCCGGATGCGATCTGGGCGTCCGTTTTAGTGCGGCCTGGTCCTGGACTCCGAATTGGATTCGAAGTCGGCTTGAGTTGGACATCCAACATGATTCGACCACCCTTGTTGGACTCGTGTGCCTCGTAGCCCTTCTCCAAGTACTTCTTGATCCTCTCCATGGTTCCTAATCATAATTAAATCATTAGGTAGTAATCGATTCTCAAATGAACAAAAAGAAGTACTTAGGAACGAGCTCACATGTAAATTCAATTGTCGGGCGCGAGCTGTAGTGATTGGTCCTTGAATATCAAGTGGAGGAGTGTTGTGTATATCCGAAGAAGTGATGTCCTCATCATATGTTGTGTAAGTTGTGAGTCTTTTCCTGTAGACGGTGAAAATTTAATTTCTCTTCTTGCATGCTAAAAACTGAAAATGAGAAATTAAAATTGATTCACTGCACATGTGTAGAGGAGCTTGAGTTTGCTAGGGCTAAGATTAGAAGGCTATGTTCTTCTGTTCTAGCATCTCTTGTTTTATATTTGTACTAGCCATGTTGCTCTTGTTGATCCAATTTATTTGCATTTCCTTCCCTGGTTTATAGTGTGATTCTGTAAGGGATGGTGTAAATACTTTGGCTAGTGAATTTCTTGTTGGCTCTTCTCGTGAGGTCCAAGGGACTTCTCTTTGAGCAAGAATGGTGCTTTGTCCTTTTGGATCTTGTCTCGTAGTAGACGCTTGCACCATTGCTCATTTTTGTGAGAAGGATGGACCTCATTGGCTCATTGGCATCGTGGACTTGTTTCGTGTGTTTTCTTGTTATTGTCCACGTGTTGTCTCGAGGAGGAATTTTCGTCGTTTCTCAAATGATGGACCTCGTTCGCCCAAACGAGGTGCGCATCTACGGCAAGGAGAAGTTGTGAGTTTCTTTGGTGCTTTTGTTGGTTCTCTTCTTGGTGCTTTCAAGTTAGGTATTCACCGCTTCTTCGGAGTTGGGACTCGTTTCACTTGTCGAGTTATCCACTTGCGGTGTGCCTCTAGGATCGATTTTCTTGCATGAACCATCCATTGCATCATGTTAACTTGCATACTTCTAGTGTGAATGTGTCAAGTCTTGGGTTCCCAAGTACATGCTTACTAACCCTTCAGGATCCAAGACTCGGGCACATTATTCTTGTAGGTGTCAAGACGCGGGATGGTGAACATGTACTCGATTGGGTTCTAGTCTTCTTCTTCATCACGTGATTAGAACACTTGTTGGTTCACTACTTCATGGCCTCCAAGAGGCATATGCTTTCACCGGTTGCGTCTCCACCTATTTTGTGAGCTATTCTATTCCTTCATGCCCTTATATTGGAGTGTTAGTCATAATTGACATGATGTGCTTGTTCATGTGCTCACTAGTACTATATTGGCATGCTTTACTCTTGATGTCTTCCTGTCATGCTTTTATGTGTATGTTGCTTAAGTATCCTTGTACCTGGTTATAAATGTTAGTTAATTGGATGCTTAAGCTTTGACCTGACTTCAGGAGCTAAGTAGAATGTGCATATTAGAAGTCAAGTATCGTCATGACCTTATGCTTTGTAATATCTATCATGGTTTAATGTTCACATCTTGCTCCTTATGTCCATTCACCATTATTTATACATGTTAGCATACTCTTCCATGATTTTTGTTTGACATGATGTATGCCCACATGATGGACGCTTGTATATGGACAGTATGAGCTTGATTATATCTTGGATAGTTTTCTATGTCATGATGATGTGTTTATTCATGCCTTCTTTAAAGGATGGCGCGTAGGCTACGAAAGAAGAAAACAAAATTTTTCTACCGCGCACACAAGGACATCATGCTTAAGGAGGGATCATGGATCGTTACCACTAGACGTGCAGCGCAGCGGAAGAAGAGTTGGAGAAGCTGATCCAACCACGCGCGTCGAGGTAGTAGTGGAAGTAGTCGATCGTCCCGAACCGATCGTCTCCTCCACGCGATCAACCACACCACGAGCAGATCCAATCTATAGGTTGTTGATGCCGATCAACGCCGCAACGAGCAGCGCCTCCACCGGTATCCACACGTCCGGGGCTGGAACGTCGATCGCGAGTGTACCAGCACTCGCGAGCGGCTAGGGTTTGGCTCTGGAGGTGGCGGCTAGAGTTTTGCTCGGGATTATCAGATGCATGCCCCTCAGCCCCTCGCCTCCACATATATAGACCTCCTCACTTGGGCCTCGTGGACCGAGGCCCAATAGGAGTCTATCCGGATCTCTATCCAAATTGAGCCCACATTCGAATAACATTCGAATTAGTGTTCCAACCCGTTAAGTGTGCGACCATGTAGGTTCACGTATACTTAGTCGCGACCCAGAAACACCTTTCCGGTCACCCTGTTAATAGCGGCCTCTAGTAAGACATATTAACCCCAAAGTTTACGTAAAGATCATATCGGCTGAACCTGTAATGTTCTCATGTACTAATCCCTTTGCCTCACGATATAGATTAAGCTCAAGGCGAGACCTGTGTCATCCTCTTAATAGCTCAATCACTCTCTCGATTCCGTGATGGATTATAAACTCGTGATTGACTCCTCAATCACCTTGGCATGGCCATGCACTTTCATAATCCATTACATCGAGGGGCCTAGAGATATCTCTCCCATAAGGAGGGGCAAATTCTATCTTGATCATTCACATCCCACTACATGTTTCGTGGCAAACCCAAAGACTACTTTTATGACTACCCAGTTATGGAGTAGTGTTTAGTAGTCCCAAAATAAGCTACTACGCATGCTGGGAACCATGATGATCTCAAGTCTAAGGATTCCACATAAACACTACTTGAGACCAACTAATGACACATGGAATCTCTGCATTGTCTCATGGCGGGTCTATCCAACATATGTTCACTAACACATGTCCATATTATTGATTTGGTATCTCCATACCATGATCCATGAGACATGATCATCAATCAATACATATGCTGATCTTTGAATCATATTTGTTCCTTATATGAAATATAATCGGGATCATTTAGAAATAGCAACATTTTGGCATTAAGAGTCTCATGAATAAGTCACATACTCATTGATCAATAATGATAATGTCTATTTCAAGGAACAAAGCAATGTATCATAAACATAGTATGTGATATATTCAACATCTCCATGTTACCTCTAGGGCATATCACCAACAGTCTCCCACTTGCACTAGAGTCAACCATGTAGGTATCTAATACCCATTGCCCTGGTGTGAGCCTCATGCTTTGGCTGGGGAAGCGGCTTTGTTAACGGATCTGCAATGTTCAAATCCATTTGTACTTTGCATATCTTTACATCGCCTCTCTCCACAATCTCGCGGATGAGATGAAATCGCCGTAGAATGTGCTTGGACTTACAGTGCGATCTAGGCTCCTTGGCTTGCGCAATGGCTCCACTTGTTGTCACAATAGAGGTCCATTGGGTGGAGGCACTAGCCATCACACCAAGCTCGAAATAAATTTCTTGATCCAAACGACCTCTTTAGCGACTTGAAGCCGCTATGTACTCGGCTTCATTGTAGAATCAACAACCGTTTCTGCTTGGAACTCTTCCACTCACCGCACCGCCATTCGTGCGAACACAAATCAAGATTGCGATCTAAAATCATCTTTGTCGGTTTGGAAGCTAGCATCGGTGTAACCATTTACAACGAGCTCTTCCTCACCCCATAGACGAGGAACACATCTTTAGTTCTTCTCAAGTACTTCAAGATGTTCTTTACGGTAATCCAATTGACTTTCACCGGATCCGACGGTATCTACTTGTAGCACTTAAAGCATACGAGACATCCGGGCGTGTACAAAGCATGGCATACATAATGGACCCAATAGTGAAGCATATGGAATCGCATTCATTTTATCCCGCTCATCAGGTGTACTAGGACACTGATTCTTGCTAAGATTTATACCATGTGACATAGGTAGAAAGCCTTTCTTGGAATCCTGCATGTTGAACCTTTTCAACACCTTGTCAATGTAACGTATCTTGGCTTAATCCAATCACCTTTTTGATCTATCTCTATAGATCTTGATGCCCGAATATATGCCGCCTCTCCTAAGTCTTTCATAGAGAAACTATTTTTCAATGAAGATTTAACATATTCGAGCATAGGAATGTCATTTCCGATCAGTAATATGTCATTCACATATAAGACCAGAAACACGAGTGCGCTCCCACTAGCCTTTTTGTAAACATAAGGCTCTTCTTCGTTCTTGATGAAACCAAACCCTTTGATTACTTCATCAAAACGAATGTTCCAACTCCGAGATGCCTGCTTTAATCCATACATGGATCTTTGCAGCTTGCAAATCTTTCCAGCTGATTGCGGATCGACAAAACCCGTGGGCTATGTCATGTACACATCCTCACTCAGATTTCCATTAAAGAAACCTGTTTTGACATCCATTTGCCATATTTCATAGTCGAAATAAGCAGCAATCGCTAGAAGGATCCGAATAGACTTTAGCATTGCGACGGGTGAAAAAGTTTCATCATAATCAACACCTTGAATTTGTTTGAAACCTTTGGCTACCAATCGCGCTTTATAGATGTGAACATTTCCATCTATGTCTATCTTTTTCTTGAAAACCCATTTGCACTCAATGATTTTAACACCATCAGGTGGATCAACCAAGTTCCAAACTTGATTACTGTGCATGGATTCAATTTCGGATCTCATGGCTTCAAGCCATTTCTCAGAGTCTGGTCCCACCATCGCTTCTTCATAGGTCTTAGGCTCATCGTTGTCTAACAACAATATGTCCCGTTGTTGAGTAGTCAAGAACATGTACCTCTCGGTGCACGACGTGACCTCTCGACCTACGTGGTGCGGTGTGTCCACAACAGTTCTTCAACAGTTTGTTCATCTGTTGTGATTCTCAGGAGCTGAAACGTTTTGGTGTTTCTCGAATTTCTTCAAGTTGCACCATGCTCCCACTATCCCTTCTTGAGAGAAACTCTTTCTCTAAGAAGACACCATGCCAGGCGACAAACACTTTGCCTTCTTCTTGATTATAGAAGTAATATCCTTTTGTTTCCTTAGGATACCCGATAAAGAAGCATTTATCGATTTAGGTGAGCTTATCGATTGTAAACGTTTTACATAAGCCTCACATCCCCAAATCTTAAGAAAAGACAAGCTAGGACGTTGTCCCGTCCACATCTCATATGGTGTCTTTTCTCGATTTTGATGGAACCTGTTTAGTGTGAAAGCGGTGTTTCAAGAGCGCACCCCAAAAGACAACGAAAGATCACTGTGGCTCATCATGGGCGCACGATATCTAATAAGGTGCGATTTCTCGTTCGGATACCCCATTCCATTGAGGTGTTCTGGCGGAGTCAATTGTGGAACAATTCCACAATCCTTCGAGATGATTGCCAAACTCATGGCTCAAATACTCGCCTCCACGATCAGATCGTAGAAACTTGATTGTCTTGCCTAAATGATTTTGCACTTCATTTTGGAATTCTTTGAACTTTTCAAAGGATTCAGACTTATGCTTCATCAGGTAGATATACCCATATCTACTAAAGTCATCGATAAAAGTTATGAAGCATCGAAAACCACCTCTGGTCGTTGAGCTCATTGGTCCACATACATCAGAATGTACGAGTGCCAATAAGTCACTTGCCCGTTCACCTTGACCGGTGAAAGGTGCTTTTGTCATCTTGCCAAGTAAACAAGATTCGCATATCTCAAATGATTCAAAATCAAATGAGTGCAGAATACCATCTCTATGGAGCTTCTCCATGCGTTTCTCATTTATGTGACCTAAGCGACAGTGCCAAATAAACGTGGGATTCAAATCATTCGAACGTTGCCTCTTTGCATTAATGTTATAGACCGGTGACTCTTCAAGAGTAAGAACATATAACCCATTCACCAATGGAGTATGACAATAGAACATATCTTTGAAATAAAGAGAACAACCATTGTTCACAGATCTAAAGTCATAACCTTCTGCTTGCAAACATGAAGCAGAAATAATGTTCTTGGAAAGAGATGGAACACAATAACAATTATTCAATTCCAAAACTAATCCTGAAGGTAAAGACAATGGCATGGTGCCAACAGCCACCGCAGCAACTTTTGCTCCATTGCCAACGCGAAGATCCACTTCGCTCCTCCTCAAACTTCTACTTCTTCTTAGCCCCTGCAACGATTTGCAAATGTGAGCAACCGATCCGGTATCAAATACCCAAGAATCAGTAGATGAAGTAGCAAGATTGATTTCTATAACATTTATACCTGAAGCGGAAGTCGTACTTCCCTTCTTTTTCTCAAGATCCTCCAAGTACTTTGGGTAGTTCCTTTTCCAATGTCCTGATTACTTACAGTAGTAACATTCTGCATCAGGAGCAGCGCCCTTCTTGTCTTGCTTGGCCTTAGAACTGCTCGTGATCTCATCGGGAGCTAACTTTCTTTTGACCGCGCCTTTCTTGACATAGGGCTTGCCCTTGCCTTTCTGCATCATCATCACATGATTGCTGCTTTTCTTAATGCTTTCCTCGGCAGTTTTTAGCATCCCATGCAACTCAGCCAAGGTCTTGTCCATGTTGTTCATGTGATAGTTCAGAATGAATGGCTCAAAGCTCGAGGGGAGCGACTGAAGAATCACATCAGTAGCCAACTCTTGGCTAAGGGGAAAACCAAGCTTTTTCAGACTCTTAATGTAGCCAATCATCTTAATCACATGAGGGCTGACGGGATTCCCTTCTGCAAGCCTGCACGCAAACAAGGACTTTGAAGTGTTGAACCTCTCAGCCCTTGCTTGGTTCTCAAACATACCACGCAACCCCATAATGATATTGTAGGCATCTGTGTTCTCATATTGCTTCTGAAGCTCAGAGGACATTGTGGCAAGCATGAGACAGCTCACATCAAGGCAATCATTCGTTTGCTTCTCATAAGCTCTCCGTGCAGCCACAGTAGCATTATTAGGCAAGTCATCAGGATAAGGAGACTCAAGGACATACTCCTTGCGCTCTTGCTTGAGAACAATTCTCAAGTTGCGATACCAATCCAAAAAGTTTGTTCCATTGAGTTTTTCTTTCTCAAGAATAGATCGCAAATTAAAAGAACTGGATGCGGCATTAGCTGACATGATCTACAACAAAGAATATGCAAAGTTTAGCACTATGTTTATGTTCATCTTTTATTAAACTATTTAACAAAAGACTCCCACTATGTGTTTTGCAACAAAACTCCCTCTAAGTTACATAGTGGGTCAAGATCCTCATTTCACTAATTCCTAGTGAGCTTTGGCATCACGGCTAGAAAACTAGTGACATGGGTAAGCAACACCTTGCTAATCACATCCCTATGTGACTCTTGTTTGTTGGGTGACATCAATATGTCCCGGCCCCAACCTATGCCCCAAGGTTCAAAACTGTTTTGATAACCTTGTTAAGTAAACCAAATGCTTCCGCATGTAGATGTCCGATATCTACCCCAAATAATGATGATAACCGACGGTACTCTACTTTGGTAGACCTACCATGCAGTGATCATTATCTTTTGGTGCAACATATGGAAGGGCATTAACACCTAATTTTATGAGGAATTCTATCCTACCAAAGCAACATATCACATATATCATTGCACAAAAATAAGATAAATAACATCACAGATAAACATATTTAACTGTGAAATAGTATGGCCCAAAAAAATGGTGATCTCCATCTCCATGTAGGTGTAGACGATCTCCATCCTCCACATCACTCCTTTAGGCCACCATGCTTGAAAACTTGTAACCTCAAAACTAGGCTACTACCTATAATAGCTAGAAATTGAAGATTACAAAATAGATTCAAGCATTAAGGTCGACACGCAGGTCATTAAATACAATATAGACAGCTAACAATAGCTGAAATAATCATGACACGCAGGCCATGAACGAATGTTACATGCATCACATACATCTCATACAGTCCAATAAGATATACGGCCATACTATTCACATCATTCCCTGAAAAATAAGTTAGACGTAGAATCGTATTCTACCTAACGATGTGAACCCAAGACGCTATACAAGGTGGGTACGCACGGCAGTGCGCATCTACGGCAAGGAGAAGTTGTGAGTTTCTTTGGTGCTTTTGTTGGTTCTCTTCTTGGTGCTTTCAAGTTAGGTATTCACCGCTTCTTCGGAGTTGGGACTCGTTTCACTTGTCGAGTTATCCACTTGCGGTGTGCCTCTAGGATCGATTTTCTTGCATGAACCATCCATTGCATCATGTTAACTTGCATACTTCTAGTGTGAATGTGTCAAGTCTTGGGTTCCCAAGTACATGCTTACTAACCCTTCAGGATCCAAGACTCGGGCACATTATTCTTGTAGGTGTCAAGACGCGGGATGGTGAACATGTACTCGATTGGGTTCTAGTCTTCTTCTTCATCACGTGATTAGAACACTTGTTGGTTCACTACTTCATGGCCTCCAAGAGGCATATGCTTTCACCGGTTGCGTCTCCACCTATTTTGTGAGCTATTCTATTCCTTCATGCCCTTATATTGGAGTGTTAGTCATAATTGACATGATGTGCTTGTTCATGTGCTCACTAGTACTATATTGGCATGCTTTACTCTTGATGTCTTCCTGTCATGCTTTTATGTGTATGTTGCTTAAGTATCCTTGTACCTGGTTATAAATGTTAGTTAATTGGATGCTTAAGCTTTGACCTGACTTCACGAGCTAAGTAGAATGTGCATATTAGAAGTCAAGTATCGTCATGACCTTATGCTTTGTAATATCTATCATGGTTTAATGTTCACATCTTGCTCCTTATGTCCATTCACCATTATTTATACATGTTAGCATACTCTTCCATGATTTTTGTTTGACATGATGTATGCCCACATGATGGACGCTTGTATATGGACAGTATGAGCTTGATTATATCTTGGATAGTTTTCTATGTCATGATGCTGTGTTTATTCATGCCTTCTTTAAAGGATGGCGCGTAGGCTACGAAAGCAGAAAACTAAATTTTTTGTAGTAGTGGAAGAAGAGTTGGAGAAGAGTTGGAGAAGCCGATCCAACCACGCGCGTCGAGGTAGTAGTGGAAGTAGTCGATCGTCCCGAACCGATCGTCTCCTCCACGCGTCAACCACACCACGAGCAGATCCAATCTGTAGGTTGTTGATGCCGATCAATGCTGCAACGAGCAGCGCCTCCACCGGTATCCACACGTCCGGGGCGGGAACGTTGATCGCGAGTGTACCAGCACTCGCGTGCGGCTAGGGTTTGGCTCTGGAGGTGGCGGCTAGAGTTTTGCTCGGGATTATCAGATGCATGCCCCTCAGCCCCTCGCCTCCATATATATAGACCTCCTCACTTGGGCCTCGTGGACCGAGGCCCAATAGGAGTATATCTGGATCTCTATCCGAATTGAGCCCACATCCGAATCACATTCGAATTAGTGTTCCAACCCGTTAAGTGTGCGACCCTGTAGGTTCACGTATACTTGGTCGCGACCCAGAAACACCTTTCCGGTCACCCTGTTTACGTAAAGATCATATTGGCTGAACCTGTAATGTTCTCATGTACTAATCCCTTTGCCTCACGATATAGATTAAGCTCAAGGCGAGACCTGTGTCGTCCTCTTAATAGCTCAATCACTCTCTCGATTCCGTGATGGATTATAAACTCGTGATTGACTCCTCAATCACTTTGGCATGGCCATGCACTTTCATAATCCATTACATCGAGGGGCCCAGATATCTCTCCCATAAGGAGGGCAAATTCTATCTTGATCATTCACATCCCACTACATGTTTCATGGCAAACCCAAAGACTACTTTTATGACTACCCGCCACGGAGTAGTGTTTAGTAGTCCCAAAATAAGCTACTACGCATGCTGGGAACCATGATGATCTCAAGTCTAAGGATTCCACATAAACACTACTTGAGACCAACTGATGACACATGGAATCTCTGCAGTGTCTCATGGCGGGTCTATCCAACATATGTTCACTAACACATGTCCATATTATTGATTTGGTATCTCCATACCATGATCCATGAGACATGATCATCAATCAATACATATGCTGATCTTTGAATCATATTTGTTCCTTATATGAAATATAATCAGGGATCATTTAGAAATAGCAATATTTTGGCATTAAGAGTCTCATGAATAAGTCACATACTCATTGATCAATAATGATAATGTCTATTTCAAGGAACAAAGCAATGTATCATAAACATAGTGTGTGATATATTCAACATCTCCATGTTGCCTCTAGGGCATATCACCAACATTCTTATCTTTCCTTGTATACATGCTTATATCCATGCGAGCATATGCTTTTGTGACTTTTCCTTGTCACCTTCTATGTGTATGGTTGTGATCCATTGAGATGCATGTATACCTTGATCTTATTCAATTATGGCATGAAATAAATTGTATGACATCTTGGTAGCGTTAGTTTGTGCTTATGCTAGATATCATGAGATCCGTGGTTAGGTCACAAGCTCCTTCTAGTATTGGGTGGCACTAGACCTGATGTTTTAGGTGTTTTTGATGAGGACTAGATTGTGCTTGTGTGGGTGTGTTCTCATGTGTTCTTTGTCATTAGTATTTGTAATGCTACTGTTGATGTCATTTGACACGGTACTGGTTCCATGTTGTATATCATTTACCCTAGTACTAGGACACCAGTTGTCCCAGTGTTTGAAATGTAGGTTGTGCATGTGAGGGGGAGACTGGTACGACCACTACGACGTGGAACCCCAGTTCGACTACGACCACGTCCTGGACTCGTATTCGATCTCGGCCAAGGCAACACTCATACTCGATCAGGTATGCGATCACGACTCTCCACCGAGCGACCGTGAGAGAGGTTTGCTCCCTTGTGATCTTTAGTATTTTGCTTCCCATCACTTGGCTTTGCATTGGTTATTTTTTTCTAGTGGTAGGAACGGTCCGATTAGATAGATGAGAGCTATCTCTAGGTGATATTGTCTCAGTCACACCTCTCATCCAAATGGTTATCTAGGATTATTTACTACCTAGTCTAGGCTTTGGTTCTCTAGGTTTATCTTCTGCCTAGCTTGAACTTTCTTCTTGGCCACTAGAGTCTTGTGAGTTGATATAGTGTGCCTTTGCTCTATGGTATGAGGTTATAGGCTAGAGACCATAAGGATAGAGTTAGAACCTCCCCCTTCTGGATTTTGTGCCAAATTTTCTGGTTCTTCTCAATTTGCCTTCTCTAGTGGGAGTTGGAGTCTTTCTGTCTGTTCGGCCTATTTTTCAGGGAGAGTTCACCTCTTGTACATTCATTTGTATCTTGTTGCATAATATTCACATGAATGCCGATATAGATTTTGGAGCTCTAACTATTATCTTTATGTGACATGATATCATGTTTTATATCTTGCCATGTCTTGTGCTAGCTTGATTTATCATGCTCTTCTATGTGTTGCTCTGCTCTTGCCATACTAGCTTAATTAAATATGAACAACTTGAATTAAATCTTGTCCTGTTCAATCTTGTGACTAGTCTGGCTTTAGAGATCCTCTCCTGATTCATGCCATGTCGAATAGTGCTCTAGTTTGTGAAGAGTGACCATCAGTTGGCTGTTATCTGTGCTAAGCCTTTGGATAGATCTAGGTTTTTAGCCTTCTGGGGAGAGCTTGGGGTGGTCTGTCCTTATGGACTGTTGTGAGGGGGAGCTTTGTGCTTCATGCTTTATCTTGTTAATTATGCTCTTGCTCTTTTCTGTTGCATTGCATACGGGTACATTGGGCTTAGTCCTTCTAGCATAGGTTAGAGTGGTTCTCTTGCCGAGTTGCTTAGACTTCTTACTCTTATCTTGTGAGTCTAGGATGCTGCTCATTAGCTGGTTCTCTTCTTACTAGGTCGAGCTTACCCACTGCTTATAGGTTCTAGCGAGGGTTAGACCACTCTCGGGTAGACAGGGTACGTGTTTGCTCCTTAGTCTGTTAGATGACCAGTTTATAGTGCTAGAATCATATGGGGTAGATGAGAGTCAGTCTGAGCCAGAGTTGTCTCTATATCTTGTCTATGCTTTAAGGACTACCTTTGCTGTTTTTCTTTGCCAGCTTCTCGATCCTTTTTCTTTGGTTCAAGGGGAGTTCGTTTGGGAACTTCTAAATCTTAATATTGATCTAACTCAACTTGAACTAAAAGTTGCATTATATGTTGAGGGGAGCTGGATTTTCTGTATTTCATCTTTGCATTGTACTATAACTACATTGAGCCTTGATTATTATCCTGTTATGACATGCTTACAATGCTTTACACCTTGCCATGATTTGTGCTTATTTGCTACATTTACCATGACTTCATATGTGTAAACTAGCTTTTGCCATTATAAGTTAATTAAACTTGCTCAATTTGAACTGAAACTTGTCATGTTAGCACTCGAGATTAGTCTTTCTTGAGCTATTCTTTTATGATCCATGACATGTCAAATAGGCTGAGTTGAGCGTTGAATCTCTATCGAGCCTTAGATTGAACTGTTTTAGTCTCTTGATGATGTATAAGTTAGTACAATCTGTTAAAAAGCAAAAAGATCTCTTTTGTGCGAAAAAACTGATCTTACTAATTCTTTCTCATGAGACGGCTTGCCATTGCACTAGGCATGAACTCAATGGGAGTTTTGGATGACCTAGACTATCTTCTTAAGCTTCTTGCTTGGAGTAGTCGCATAAGACTTGAGATCTAGCACATGATAAAAATACTGGTTGGAAACGACCATAAGTTTCAAAAGAAAATATGTCATTTGTACTCAATTTGTTTAAGCTACTAAAAGAACCAAATACTTGAACCAATGTTTCACCCTAATTGACATGGCCTGCATCATCCTTGGATGTCTCTAGCTAGACTTTACTTATTGATGACTTGACTTGCTCACAAATTGCACTACATTTCAGATTGTCATCTCTTTGGTTTAGCTGGCATATACATATCTTGTCATGATCTAGATAGCCTTTTATTGAGCTATGGCTTGGTGTAATTCGTTATGGTTATTTTGGATAATTCTCATGGCTCTAAATGCTTAGAATAAACAAATTTCAGCCATTTCATCCAAATCGCGTTATATTCTCTCTTTTGCATCCTTGATGTGTTTATTGCCAAAAGGGGGAGAATATTGGAGAAAAAGTCTTTTGTGATCTTTCTAGAGCTTTGGAGAACAATTTGCTCTTTCTTGAGTTGCTCTAGTGATTCCTTCTGTCGACATGGTCATTAGCTTCATTTCCTTCTTTGGACCATGTTGGATTCTTCAAACTCAACTTTATACTTTTTCTGGGTTTGTCAATATACTCATCAAGGGGGAGATTGAGAGACCATGTGGAGGTCATCCCGTGTGTATGATAAGTAATTGACATCGGTTTAGGAAAGTCGAGTTTGAGTTGGTTGGTTCAGACCTTGACATTGCGTGGTGTAACGGGCTCGGTCGGACTTGGTCAAACTTGGTCGTATGGGATTAGGATGCATAGTTTGATGATTTGATGGGTTTGGATTTTATTATGCTTACATGTATTGAGCGGTGCTATTTGATATGTTTCTTGTCTATGTTGGATGCAGGACTTCGGAGCTAGGTCATGGTGAGGCGTGGGAGGACCGGGATTAGGCACAGGAGGTGTTGAGGTCCAGACGGTCGGAGACGCCAAAGATGATCGAGGCTGCTGAGGTGGTTGCGAGCCGGGAGATGAGGAACCGGAGCTGGAGCTACCGGAGGTGGACACGACGGGCAACGGCGAATGGATCGGGACTAGACTCAGGGAGGAGTCGAGGTTCAGATGGTCGGATACCGATTACGGTCGTGTGCGGCGGAATGACCGGACTAGACTCGGGAGGAGTCGGAGGTCCGACAGTCGAGTCTTTGGTTGCGGTTGTGCGAGCAGGAGCTTCCGGGAAGGAGCGTGAGGGGCAATTCGAGAAAATTGACTCAGCCTCGCGGAAGCGGATTCGGTTGGCGCTAATGGATAAAGCGCAGAGTTGGTGGAGGTTAATGGATAAAGCAAAGAGGAGACCCGTTAGTGGAAGGCTATAAATAGAGAGGTTGTTCTCTAGAGCCATTTAAGGTTTTTTGTGCATTTGCTCTCCATGTGTGTGTGTGTTTTTTTGTATGGCTTTAGGAGAGAGTTAGGGTTTTATTTTCTCTCTATGTGTGTGTATTTTTCTTTATTGTTGTAAGGAGAGTAGGCAGCAGTAGTGCTTCTCTCTGTTGTGTGTATTCTCTTGTCTTGAGTTGTTATGGAGTCTTGAGTTTCTGTGATGTTTTTAGCTCAGTTCGGTTCTTGCTCTGTTCATTGTCTTCGTGCTGTTCTAACTGTGTGTTGAGCTTGTGAATAAGAAAATGCAAAATTGTCTTCTCTTGATTTTTATTGGTCAGAAGGTGGATGCTAGATGAGCTTGAGGCTCGATGACCAGAAGATGCTTGAACCATAAGATAGGCACAAATCTTTTATTGTTAGTCCTGAGTCATCCTGCTAACAAATTTCCTTTGCTTTCGTTGAGGCTAGGGTTCACTGTTTCAGTATGCAGAGGATTTCTGAGTTCTTGTTTTCTCGAAATCATTTTGGTGCAGCTCTGTGTTTTCTCGATTAAAAGTCTATTACCTGTAGTGTAAGAGTTTCTTGATCCAATGACTGAAGAATCTCAAGCTTTCTCTTTTTGCTTCTCCTTCTGATTCATCTCGGCATCCCAGTTTTCTCTGTCCAAAAGTATTTTCAGTTGGCCGGATGTCTACTTTGCAGCAGAATTGTTCTTTTGTCGGCTTTTACCTCATCTTGAGTTTCCCCTGCCGTTTAGTTTGATTTCCTGAGCAGCTGACCTGATAAGAACAAACAACCATTCGACATCTTCTCTGTTTCTCGGTTGTTTACAGTAATCACTGTGCCGGCAAATTTCAGGGAGTCACTACTCCATGTCGCTGGTTCTCTGAACTGCTCTCAGTTTATCTGCTTCATCTTCTGTTCGCAGTAGTAGCTGTGGTTTCAATCTTCGGTTTTCAGTCGGCTGCTGTTTTCTGGGTGTTGGCTGAACTCTTTTCTTCAAGTCTGCATTCAGTTTGTTTCTCTGCCAATCAACTGCAGCTTGCTGTCTGTGCTCTGTTTTGCTTTAGTTTGTTTGGTCCAGAGGACTGGTTCTCTTTTTTGAACTGCGGTGAGAGTGCAGTCCTCTGATCAACCGAGTGCAGTAAACTACAGATTGGGCTTTCAGTTTTTGGTTTGCTTTTCTTTTTGCTTTCTCTTTTCTGTTGGATTTAAAAAAAAAATCTCTGGTTAATTCTGCTTTTGTGTTGTCTGTTTCCAACTGAAAAGTAGTTACTGTTTCCATCTCTTCTATTTGCTTTGCCGATTGCTTCCTTTCAAAATTCTTGATCTCTCTTGGTTTGATCTCAAGCCTTGTGTCTCAATCAGTAACCATTCTCAGATTACTTTGGTTTCTAAAGAAAACCACCGAACCATTTGATCTCTGTTGTGCTGTCAGCTCTCATCCTGGTTTCGGTTTTGAGTTTTCGGCAGCAAAACTGATCTCCTTACTGCTGCTAGTCCATTGTCTTTATGTTCTCGGCAGTTAGCCTGATTTTCGGTTAGCAGCATCTGATTTCAGTTTTCCTTGCCGGCAAAAACTTCAGAGTGCAGTCTTGAGTTTGGCAGCTGCAAGTTGGTTGCTTTTCTTTTCTGTTTGAGTAGTATTTTGGTTTGTCTTTTCGGCCAGAGCAGCTTCTTTATTTTTGGGTGCCAGATCTCAGTCTCTCTGCAGTATGTTCTTTGTTTCGTGCACTTTCAGTATTTGGCAATGATTGATTTTGGTTTCCGGCGGTCTTGATCCTTCTTGCTTAGTAACTTTATGGCCGAGATTGCTTCACCTCCTTTGTCATTCTATTTGCGATTTCTAGAGAGTTTGAATCATCTTCTTCTTAGCATTTATAGCTATCGGAGAAATGAGATCTGTGTGAATACTTTGGGGGCAAATTTTTAAAGGCACTATTCACCCTCTCCCCTCCCCCTCTGTTGCCAATTCTGTTCCTACAATACGAAAGGCAATTCTCAAAACAGGGAATAAATATGGCTCTGCTGCAGCGAGGTATAGATAACGAACATGGTTTTCTATTGTACTATCATACAATATATGGCTATCAACATAGTTGAATCATACAAAAATGAAAGATGTTTAACTTAGCATACAATTGCATGGAGCTAATTAAATGTTACACTCGGTTTTGGGAACTGAAAAGGCCAAAATAAATGCACACCTATGCCAGAAATAAGAAAACAAGTCAAGGACACTGTAGAATCATAAGAAAAATACACACCGAAATTACTTAATGCAACTTTAGTTGTCATTGTCCTAGCTACTACATTGCAGTAATACAGCTGGAGCATTGTGTCTTGATGCTGACGTGCTGGAGATTAATAAAGATTTAAGTTGTTTCATTCATTGTGTTCTTAGCCTACTGTGAGAATGTGTTCGTTGCGTCCTTCTTCTGCTTGTGCTAGCGGCACCCGGATTCTCCATCACGTATGTCTGCGACAACGTCAGTGGCTGTGAGATCACCGGAGCCACCGACATGTATGTCGACTTTTGTGAGCACCACATCTGCCTTTTGTACTCTGGTGCTCGTCTTTCCTCGTAGTAGAACCCATCTGTAACTTTGGGTAGCAGCTCCTCCATTACACTTGGCTCGACCAGCTCGTATCTGTTACAATGCATCTCTGGTAGAAGATAGGGAGACACATGGCAAACCAACTCAAGAGGATTGCCATTACGCGATAGAGTGCAGGATCTGTCAACGAAAGGTGAGACATAGCAATAAGTAGTGAACCGCAGGATAGGCTCAGGCAGTAGAAATCCAGTACCTGTGTGCCCATTGTCCGTAGATTGCACGCAATCAGAAAGGTGATAACTCTGAATACGGTGACAGCACCACACCGATTTCGTTGATAGATTGGAATAGTCAGTGCGTTGCGCTATCGTTTCAGCAACCAGCCCCCTGATGGTTAGACATGCAGCACTGAATTGTGGTGGCAAGAGCTCCAAGCAGCCCATGGCAATCTCAAAGATGTCAGCAGCCTCTGTGAGACGGAACAAAATGACTATCTTCAAACTTTTCTCCCACACCACTTCGTTTTCATAAGAGACAGTGAAACACCCCACGGATCCATTGCCAACTTGAGGATCCAGCCATGGCCATAGCAAAATGAGTGCAGTTCCATTTCCTCTATGGACGGAAAACTCCATCGAATTGCCAGCAAGCAAGGATCGAGTTAGCGATGGTAATAACATGCACCCCTTTGGATGACCACCAGACTCAACTAACTTGAAGAAGCTGTCGGCACCATCTGCAAACCTCTCGAATCTTCGCACCACGGTGTCACCCAAATCCTCGTCTTTACGGCCAAAAGGCACAAAGCGTTTGGCCGCTCGAATGAAGTATTGAGTAATGGAGGTACTCACTGTACTATTGCTTCCACGCTTGCACTCCAAGATTTGCTTCTTGTGGGCATGTAAGATGCTGTCACCTTCCTTGGCCACACGCTTTAGCTTCGCCTTCCAGTGGAGCAACGGGCGGTGGGTTATGTGCCAATCTTCTGAGACGGCAACAACACTGCGGATCTTCAGTACTGCCATTTCCAATCTCTCAGTTTTGCCCTCAACACTCTCATGACTAGTTCTGTCACCTAATACAAAAGAGGAAATTCTGCTCACAGCTTCGCTCGCAACTGCGGAACCAACTATTTCTGCCATTAACCACTCTAGGAAGAGATGGTTTTGGGAGCACTAATATCTTTCCATCTGACCACTTAAGGAGCACCTATATATATGGACATTTTCGATTTTTTTATAGTTTTCTGCATTCATTCGCACAAGAAACAAGGACCGTGAGTGATCTATTTTGTAGATACTGGAGACTTGGTAAATTGCGTGGAACGTGAGGTGTCTCCGCTTAAAGTCTAGCCCATTGTACGCGAGCATACAAATACAAACGAATAATTTTTTTTGTACAAATAATCTATTTTTTAATTAAAATTACAGAAAAATACCCGCGAATTTTTTTTTTACAAAAATAGGCTCCAGTCGCCCCCCCCCCCCATTGGGCGACTGGACCCTTTCGCCCAACTCAGCGGCAACATCTGGCGGATTTGGTAACCGTTGGGTGATTATTGTAGTCGTCCCACTGTTGGGTCACGTAAGTCCAGTCGCCCAATCGTGTGGCGACTAGGGGTGGGTTAAAAGCGCGGCGCGCTCAGCCGCCGCCGAGGCACTGCTTCCATTCGACCGAGCGAGCGCGAGAGAAGAAGAGAAGAGAAAGGAGAGGAGAAGAGGAGGGGGAGAAGAGGAGAGGGAGAGGAGAAAAGAGGAGAGGGAATATTTAGATTCAGATAATTTTTTGTATATTACTTTTGTTAGTGTTAGTAAAAACTGTAGAAAATATAGTGTCAAAATTTTGTATAGTATTTTTAGTATGGACATTTTAGTATAGAAAATTTAGTATAGATATTTTAGTGTAGAAAAATTTAGTGTAGAAAAATTTAGCATAGACATTTTAGTATAGACATTTTAGTGTACAAAAAATTAGTATACACATTTTAGTATAGAAAAAATTAGTATAGACATTTTAGTGTACAAAAATTTAGTATAGACATTTTAGGGTAGAAAAATTTAGTATAGACATTTTAGTATAGAAAAATTTAGTACAAGCATTTTAGTGTAGAAACAATTAGTATAGATATTTTAGTGTAGAAAAATTTAGTATAGACATTTGAGTGTACAAAAATTTAGTATAGCCATTTTAGTGTACAAAAAATTAGTACAGCTATTTTAGTGTACAAAAAATTAGTATAGACATTTTAGTATAGAAAACTTTAGTATAGACATTTTAGTGTAAAACAATTTAGTATAGACATTTTAGTGTAGAAACATTTAGTATAGATATTTTAGTGTAGAAAAATTTAGTATAGACATTTTAGTGTAGAAAAATTTAGTATAGACATTTTAGTGTAGAAAAAATTAGTATAGTCATTTTCTGACCGTAATGTACAAATTAATTGTGCGGTGATATTTATACGTATTAGAGAAATCAGTAAATATTGAGGATAAAAATTAATCGTGCGCGTTTTTTGTAGTGGGTTACGACGCGTTTATTTTAGTTCCTTATAAGTGCTAATTTGAACTCTTTTTGCAGGTATGGCTCGTGATGGTCGTGATTCTAACTGGTGGTACCCGCTATTGGACGAGCACGTGGACCAGGTGCACCGCGCTTCCCGTCGTGTGCCGCCACCGGGGAGCACGGACGAGCCGGCTGAGCTGGGAGTGGTCCGGACACGCACACCTCGCGTGGCCTAGAGACTCGACCCCCGTTGGACAGTCAGGTTTGCACTCCACCAGCGTTTCAGTGCTGCCGTAAGAACGTTCTGTGCTGACCTTCACTTTGTTTGCAGGCTGCAGGATGCCGGGCTACATCCTCTTGCCCGGATAGTGCAGGCCACGGAGGAGGATGGACCCGCCTTGGCCGCGGGCGGGGACAGGACCGTGGAGCGATCATAGCGCTTCCCGTTCGATCGTTCCCTGCTGACGGCTTTGGTGGACCGTTAACAGCCTGAGACGCACACTTTCCATCTCCCATTCGGGGAGATGACGCCGACCCTGCAGGATGTGTTCCTACTTCTTTGCCTTCCGATCGCGGGAGACGCTGCCTTCCTATCGGAGGCCCCGACCAGCGTGGCACTACTCCAGAGGTAGTACGTGGACACGTCCTACACCACCTCACCCGGAGCAGCCAGGGGGCTTTGCCTGGGGATGGCCTCTTACACCACCTCAGCAGCTCTTCACGTCTCCTCCGCACATCCCCGGCTTCCACACGCAGGGGGTGTACTCTGAGCCGTATGCCCCTCATCCTACCGCGATGGCGCCAACTATGGGTACGCATCGTCGGATATTGTTTTTATCCCAAGGCGATATGTAACGAACTAACGATATTTGATGAGGACATCACTTCTTCAGATATACACAACACTCCTCCACTTGATATTCAAGGACCAATCACTAGAGCTCGCGCCCGACAATTGAATTTACAGGTGAACTCATTCCTAAGTACTTTTTTTTGTTCATTTGAGAATCGATTACTACCTAATGATTTAATTATGATTAGGAACCATGGAGAGGATCAGGAAGTACTTGGAGAAGGGGTACGAGGCGCACAAGTCCAGCAAGGGTGGTCAAATCATGTTGGATGTCCAACTCAAGCCACTTCGAATCCAATTCGGAGTCCAGGACCAGGCTGCACTAAAACGGACGCCCAGATCGCATCCGGACTCCGTTTTGGACGTTCCACATATGTATGGAAAGATGAGAAGATAACCTTTCCAATGGCTCTAGTCTCATGTCAAAATTCCTTCTGTGTCAACGGGAATCGTCGAAACAAGTGGACGTTCAGAATCTCTCAGGGTGGCCGACTTCGAATCCAACTCGGAGTCCAGGACCAGGCTGCACTAAAACGGACGCCCAGATCGCATCCGGACTCCGTTTTGGACCTTCCACATACGTATGGAAAGCTGAGAAGATAACCTTTCCAATGGATCTGGTCCCATGTCAAAATTCCTTCTGAGTCGACGGGAATCGTCGAAACAACTGGACGTTCAGAATCTATCAGGGTGCTGCGACACCGTCTTTTAGGCCGTTCGGCTTTGTATCGTGTTGGAGTCCATTAAGGACGCGTCCAGGGGTTTTACATGCCCCTTACTCCTTTATATACAGCCGTCACCCCCACCATTAGGGTTGGGTTTTGCTTAGATTAATTCTGTCTTTGAACAGTTTCGCCGTCATTGGTTTGTGAAACCCCAATTTTCGAGTGCTTCATCAATATATCTGCAATTTGGTTGTGTTCTTCCTTGTTCTTGCTTGTGTTCTTCGATTCGCAGGCAAGGATTAGCCTTCTTGGCAAGGTCAACCGGGCAGCGCACGGTTGATAACCTGAGGAGACGTGGTGCTGCGATTACGGGGTTCGGAACGTGTCGTTCGGAAGCCGGATCGATTGTGTCGCGCCTCCACCAAATCGAACATACCGAACCTGTTGGAAGATCGGGACCCCGTTCCCATCAAGTGGTAATCAGAGCTTCAGGTGTTCCTCCAGGTTCGAGTTTACCCATCTTGTTGTTTTCGATTTCATCCTAGAGTCCAAGAAAAAGCCCTAAAAAAATTGTAGTCATAGGTTGTTTCCTATCCTAGATCGTGTTTAGCCTTTTGCACAATTTGATTCCGGAGTCCGTAGTGTTGAGTTTGTGTCCTTAGTCGAGTTGTGTTGCTGGTTTAGATCGTGTTTTGTTTCGGTTTGTTTTGCTTCCGCTACCTTTCATACAAACCCTAGTCGGATTGTCTTGCTTCCGCCACCGTCATACAAACCCTAGTCAATTTTTGTTTTCCCACCCATATCCCACCCTCTGTTTGAGTCATCCATCATGTCTCGTGATTTCCCAACACCATCCCCCACGTTTCCCCGAGCTTCCGGCCCCAATTTTCACAGATTGATCCTACCCGATCGTAGTTTCGGCAACCACAAAAACCATAACTCGGAGGTCCTACTTCAAACAGCCATAACTTTTGCATACGGACTCGAAATCAGTTGATTTTTTTTTTGAAATTGGGTGAAATTAAATTTTACATCCGAAACTCCCCAACTTTGTTGGGTTCGGCGAATTTAGTTTCCCGAAATTCGGCCTGGAAAGTGTAGTACTCGCGCTCCGAAATTGAATCACCGAATTTACAGCACATTCATTATTTTCTGTAGGCCACTCCTTACATCCGATTGAGTTGCAACTTTGTGTGGTTCCTATTCCTGTGCTCTGTTTTGCGAAAAAAATAAAAGAAAAATAAAAGAAAAAAGAGAAATTTTCGGCACCTAGGATAGTGCTGCGATTGCTATCGGTGGCAAAAAAAAAAAAAAATCGTGACAGAGCACAGTTTTAGGTGACAGAGCCTCAATTGTTTTGTGCTTATGCTGAGTAGAGTTCTCATTGCACGCCATCTTTGTTGTTTGTCTTTGCCTTACTATTCATTCTTGACTCCTTGTTCATCATATCATACCTGTTATAGGACACATTTAGACCAGCAACTAGGACCAGTACTTTGGACATTTATTCAGCATTACTATCTGTTATTGATTTGTGTTCCACTAATATAATTGGCCTGCCAAGCTCCATATACCTACTTTCGGATAGCACAGTTCTGACCCTTGCAATCGCCGGATCACACTCTCCAGGTATCCTTTGCCTTGCTTTGGTAAGAACACTTGTAAGAGCTTGGTAAGTCACTTCCTTTGGGTTCCCACCGCCTTCCTTTGTAGTTGATAGGATAATCCTTTTGTTTTCCTGTATTTCCACTAACCATGTCGAGAAGCGAAGAGGACGGGACACCGGTCGATTTCAACGAGTGTGTTAGTCGCGGCCGCTACAAGCTGCGCCGACAAACAAAACGCTTCACTCACTGATCTCGGCGCGAGATTGGACACTATCGTCGCCGCCATTACCCAGTTGAACATAACGGAAGGCATTGAGCGGGTGGAGCGGCGGATGGCTGACCTCACTGGTCGGATGGACACATTGGAGGCACGCCTACCACCTGTCAATGACGGCCATCATCATGATGACGCCACAGAGTATGATGCAGATGGCAACATTGATCGACTACGTCGTCGCCTTCAGCAAAACCGACATGGTATGGGAGGTAATAACCAGAACCGTCATGGTAACGATGACCCTTTTGCTAAAGTCAAGTTTACCATCCCATCTTTTCTCGGTCTTTATGATGCTGAAATATATCTTGATTGGGAGATGACGGTTGAGCGAAGTTTAACTCTCACTTAGTTCCCGAGCAACATAGAGTTAGACAAGCTACTAGTGAGTTTAAGGACTTTGCTATTATCTGGTGGAATGAACTAAGTACCATGCGCTTACAACCTGATACATGGGAGCGGTTAAAAGAAGCTATGCGTAATCGTTTTGTTCCTCCCTCATATAAACTTGAATTGAGAAAAAAATTGCAGCGCTTAGAACAAGGTGATAGTTCTGTTCAAGACTATTATGCTGAGCTTCAAAAGGGTATGGTGCGTTGTGGGGTTGTTGAGGACACGGAGGATAAGATTTGTCGTTTCTACGGGGGGTTACGACGTGAAATTCGGACATTGTTGATTATAAAGAATTTTCATCACAACCGTTGTTCCACCTTGCTATGCTTGCGAAAAAGAATTGCGGGGGCGCACGTAATCGGCTAAGGCACGCACCGGACGACCCTTCTACACGCCGCGAACGACTACATCGACGGAACTGCCCAAGTCTTCTTCGAGTTTTCGTTCTGCTCCACCACCTGTGAACAAGATGGCAGCAGCACCACCGAAGCCACCTTCCACGACACGCCTTGCAGATTCTACAAAAAATTCCTTGCAGGGTCCAGCTAAGAGTTCTTCTTCCGTGGCTTCAACGGGCCGCTCCTCCGGCATTCGATGCCACCGCTGTCATGGACTTGGTCATGTGCGTAAGAATTGCCCTAGCCGGCGGGCATACATCGCCACGTAAGATGGAGGCTACATCAGCACCGGATGTCGAGGAGGATGATGATGTTGTTCAGCGCATCGGACGACAATGGCGGTGGTGATGATGACCTCGTCCTTGGTGGGGCGTCCACAGCGATGCTACGGAGCATCATTGTGCAACGCGTCCTCAAGACGCAGTACAACAACCCGATAAACTTCAACGCCATAATTTGTTTCAGACATTCTTTGCAATCAAGAACCGGCGTGCACGTGTCATCATTGATGGAGGAAGTTGCAACAACTTGGTGAGTTCTGACTTGGTCAAGAAGCTTGGCTTGACCACGCGACCGCATCCACATCCATACCATATTCAATGGTTAAATGACTCTGGAAAAGCTAAGGTAACGCAAACATACCGAGTACATTTTTCCATTGGTGCTTATGTTGATCATGTTGATTGTGATGTGGTTCCCATGCAAGCATGCTCTCTTTTATTGGGTCGACCTTGGGAATTTGATAATGATGCTTTGCACCATGGTTGTAGTAACACATACACTTTTATGCATAAGGGAAAGAAAGTTACTTTACTGCCTTTGACCCCAGCTGAGATTATAGAGGCCGATAGGGCGAGAGCTGCTGCTGCTAATGATCCAAAGGAACATGATAAATCTGAAAAACAGCAAGTAACCCATTTGAAAAATTCTGTTATGCTTGCCACAAAATCAGACCTTGCTGCAATTGATGATGTTAATGATACATGCTATGCTTTTGTGTGCAAAGATGCTTTATTTTCTCTTGATAGCATTTTTGTTGTTGTGGATCGTTTTTCTAAGATGACTCACTTTATACCATGTCATAAAACCGATGATGCCGTTCATATTGCTGACCTCTTTTTTAAAGAGATAGTTCGTTTGCATGGTATGCCTTCTACTATTGTTTCAGATCGTGATGTCAAGTTCTTGAGTCACTTTTGGCGTACTCTATGGAACAAGTTGGGTACAAAGTTGTTGTTCTCTACCACATGTCACCCACAAACTGATGGCCAAACCGAGGTGGTGAACCGCACATTGTCTACCATGTTGAGAGCTATTTTGAAGAACAATTTGAAGCTGTGGGAAGAGTGTTTGCCGCATGTTGAGTTCGCATATAATCGAGCGGAACACTCCACCACCAAGGTAAGTCCTTTTCGGTAGTGTATGGATTCAATCCCGTGGCCCTATTGATATTTTACCTTTGCCTACTAGTGAGAGGGTTCATAATGATGCTAAGGGGCGTGCTGATTTTATTATCAAAATGCAAGAGACTACCAAGGCAAACATTGAAAAGATGAATGAAAAATATAGGATTACTGGTAGTAAATGTAGAAAGGAAGTTAAACTTGAACCGGGTGATTTTGTTTGGTTGCACTTGCGAAAGGATAGATTTCCTAAGTTAAGAAAGTCAAAATTGATGCCTAGAGCTGCTGGTCCTTTTAAGATAGTTGAGAAGCTAAATGATAATGCATATAAACTTGAGTTTCCTCCCGAGTTTGGGGTTAGTCCCACCTTTAACATTTCAGATTTGAAGCCATACTTGGGAGAAGAAAATGAGGCTGAGTTGAGGACAACTCCGCTTCAAGAGGGGGAGGATGATGAGGACATCACTTCTTCAGATATACACAACACTCCTCCACTTGATATTCAAGGACCAATCACTAGAGCTCGCGCCCGACAATTGAATTTACAGGTGAACTCATTCCTAAGTACTTTTTTTGTTCATTTGAGAATCGATTACTACCTAATGATTTAATTATGATTAGGAACCATGGAGAGGATCAGAAGTACTTGGAGAAGGGGTGCGAGGCACAAGTCCAGCAAGGGTGGTCAAATCATGTTGGATGTCCAACTCAAGCCACTTCGAATCCAATTCGGGTCCAGGACCAGGCTGCACTAAAACGGACGCCCAGATCGCATCCGGACTCCGTTTTGGACGTTCCACATATGTATGGAAAGATGAGAAGATAACCTTTCCAATGGCTCTAGTCTCATGTCAAAATTCCTTCTGTGTCAACGGGAATCGTTGAAACAAGTGGATGTTCAGAATCTCTCAGGGTGGCCGACTTCGAATCCAACTCGGAGTCCAGGACCAGGCTGCACTAAAACGGACGCCCAGATCGCATCCGGACTCCGTTTTGGACCTTTCACATACGTATGGAAAGCTGAGAAGATAACCTTTCCAATGGATCTGGTCCCATGTCAAAATTCCTTCTGAGTCGACGGGAATCGTCGAAACAAGTGGACGTTCAGAATCTATCAGGGTGCTGCGACACCGTCTTTTAGGCCGTTCGGCTTTGTATCGTGTTGGAGTCCATTAAGGACGCGTCCAGGGGTTTTACACGCCCCTTACTCCTTTATATACAGCCGTCACCCCCACCATTAGGGTTGGGTTTTGCTTAGATTAATTCTGTCTTTGAACAGTTTCGCCGTCATCGGTTTGTGAAACCCCAATTTTCGAGTGCTTCATCAATATATCTGCAATTTGGTTGTGTTCTTCCTTGTTCTTGCTTGTGTTCTTCGATTCGCAGGCAAGGATTAGCCTTCTTGGCAAGGTCAACCGGGCAGCGCACGGTTAATAACCTGAGGAGACGTGGTGCTGCGATTGCGGGGTTCGGAACGTGTCGTTCGGAAGCCGGATCGATTTGTGTCGCGCCTCCACCAAATCGAACATACCCAGAACCTGTTGGAAGATCGGGACCCCGTTCCCATCAATATTACTACTGTAGGTCTTCACCTCCACCAGCACACACATGGCGTCTCCCCAGCCGAGGACGATGTAGACCAGTTTTTTTCTGACTGGCCCGAACCGTCCTCCGACTTAGCTTTTCGGGGCACACCCCTAGAGGTTCTTTCCGGCAGTGCCCTCCCAAGTGCACCGGAGGGCACACAACCAGAGGTGCAGGTGACTCCACCAGCTCAGACGCGGGTGCAACACGCTCCTGATCGTTTTACATTCACAGAGCGTCGTCACCCGTTGCACCGGAGGACGACCAAGCGGGGCCGTATGGGAGGACGTGGGCGCGGTGACGGCGTAGGCCAGGGTACCGATTGAGGGGTGCTGCTGATGCTATATGTTATGCATATAATGAAAAAGTACGTGGCACTGTATTATAAAGTTTATTTAAATTTAAACAAGCCTATTATCTCCTCTTTTCACATTCAATCATTAACATATCAAGTCATCTAACAAATATTAACATACCGGTTTTCTCCACACACGAATTCTCAGCGTATGTCACTTACCAGCGTATGTACCGCTCGTTCTACGGTCAATCGTTCGTAAAAAAAATTATCTAAAATTTTTTACGCACGTACAATATACAATGAACATAAACTTTTATTACAACTCCAGCACATTTTGTATCAGTTTAGAACTATAAAATTCACAAAATTTAAAACATTCACGGGGGACTGAGTGCAGTCGCCCAATAGGGAGGCGACTGCATTAAAGTCACTCAATGGGGGGGGCGACTGCATGAAAGTCGCTGAATGGACGGGCGGCTGCATGAAAGTCGCCCGTGGTAATGCGACAGAACTCTGTCGCCTGCTAGTTGAGCGAAAGGCTCCAGTCGTCTAATGGTTAGACGACTTGAGCCTATTTTTCTAAAAAAATTTCTCACAGATATTTTTTTGTAATTTTGATTAAAAAATAGATTATTGGTACAAAAAATTATACAAACGAAGGTGATGGGAAGCTAGCTGCTTTAATTTACTCGCGAAATATGTGGAGCAGATTAGCTGCCGTTGTCTCTCTTAACTAGACTGCACCGAATGCACGCATTTCCTTTGACTAGAAAGCACTGGTTTGACTAGAAAGCTATTACATTAATTCCCTTTGACTAGACCGCTCATACACGTATTTCCTTTGACTAGACAGCAGTGAAGAAGATTACTGTATTTCCAGCCTATCAATATCCTGTTTGACAAGTTAGTCAATAGAACAATGGAACTTCACTATTGCTTTTCGAATTTCACTATTGAAGAAGATTACTATCGGTCTATTGACTAATGGAACTCCACAAGCTGCCAATCTTCAGACAGTACAGCTGCAGTACAATTGGAATCCAAATACTCTGGGGTATATTGCGAGTAACACTACAAAGATCATGTAAGTCAACTAAATAAACAGCCCAGACCTACATCTTTGCAATGCTAGAGAGCTAATTTTCACAAATATTTATATTCATGAACTACATAGTAAGAGCGAATTCATTACATAGGCCAAATGATAATTTTCATAATAATACATAACAATACATGGTCAAATTTTTTGTTTCAGTAACTTAGGTAGCTTGCATGATGGCCGCAAACCTGCCTGCCCATCCCTGTCTCTGCCCCTGCCTACTGGAAGGGAAGACAATCTGCTGGCTGCACAAATGTTTCGGGGCCTGCCAAGCCAAATTGATTGAGATACACAATTGATAATGTTAGAAATTGGCCCATTTGATTATTGTCTATTTCCTTAATTCTAAAAAATGCATGATTTAGTACCATATTGCTAAGATAAGATGAGAAAGATCGATTTATAAGGTGGAATCATCACCACTTCTTGAATATGAACAGAGATGGTATGAGGAGGCTCCACTTGGCAGACCAAGTAAATCTTTATTTTGCTGAACCCTGCACCACCCTCTCTTTGTTTGAATGACATTTCAAAAATTTGAATGAGGCAGTTACAAGTGAATTTACACTGCTTAATTTGTGATTTGATGATGCAGTTACCAGTGCATAATTCTGTTTAAAACGCAGTAGTTACTAGTGAATAACTGCAGCGCCCTTAAAAAAGCCTGGAAACGTCCAGGAAAAAAGAGATAATTTTGCACCTCCATTCTTCCTCTACTTTCTGCTCTGCGAACTTGTAATGTTGTGCTGTGTCGTCTGAACCTCATCGAACTTTCTTCCCGACGTGAACCTGGAAGGAGGAAGAGCGGCTATCTACGAACCGTTGTTGCAGAGAGTACCTGCACGGGGCGGCAATAAGGTTTCTGGGCAGTGCATCTGCGTGACCACTCACTGCACTGCGTCATCTACGTTCTGCACTACGTCAAGCCTGCGCTGCTTCCTGTTCTTCATCAGGCGAAAAAGTAAGTCGTTTGCGCGCACGTTCGACTTTGTTACTATAGTTTTCTTGCGTATATCCTGAAGTATGATGAGTAGTCTGTTGTTAGTAGTAAATTTTGCGTCACTGGTTTATTGTGTTTGTCTCCTAGTAAAATTTGGAATTAAAATATTGCCCACATTTTCAACAATCCAGAAACCCTATTCTGAATTTTGTTGCAATACAGCAATGGCTAGTGCTTCCGATGCGATGAAACCTGAGAGGTTTTCTGGTCAGAACTTTCGTAGATGGCATACTAGAGCCAAGTTTTGGCTCATGTCTTTGGGCTGTGGCGGGTTATCCACCCGCAGTATCCATTTATGATTGAGCAGTTCATGCAGTTTGAAAATGCGAACAATACTGCTCTTTGCTGCATTCTGATTGTTTTGGCATATCAGCTGTATGATTTGTACATGGACTTCATGTCCGCCACAGAGTTGTGGGATGCACTAGATTACAAATATGCAGAAGCAGAGACAGATCGCTGGCTCTACATGTGTGAGCAATTTTTTGACTTTAGCATGGATGAGGCTAAGTCCATAGTTGGACAAACTCATGATCTCCAGCTACTAGTCGGTGAGATCTTCAGCTACTAGTTGCGGGCATTGTTGCTAAACTCCCTGCCTCTTGACGGGATTTTGCTACTAGCTTGAAACATAAGAGAGAAGAAATTTCTGTTGAGGATATCATTGCAGCCCTCGATGTGGAAGAAAAAGAAAGAGCAAAAGATGCACCTAGCACCTCTGGCCAGAATAATGCAAATGTCACACAGAAAAAGACTGTTGCAAAGAAGTACAAATCCAACAAACTGAACAAAACAACTAGCTTTAAGAAGAAAACTGAGAAAAAGGATTTAAGGGACATAACCTACTTTGTGTGCGGAAAAGCGGTCATATGGCGAAGGACTGTCCCTTTTGCAAGATCAGAGATGGTGAACAGCCAAAGAAGATGTAATATCCCAAACGTCGTTACGGCGTAAGTTTCTAATCAATCGCGGAATCGCCGGTTTTTTCGGTAAATCGCAGGAAGGGAAAAATATAAAATGTAGAACATTAAAAAAGGAATAAAATATATTAAAAAAATATTTTAAAATTCAGCGTTGGGCTGCCTGGGAGGTGGGCCAACCACCCTTGGGCCAAGAGCCCAAGGGGGTGCACCTCCCCCCTCCCCCTTAACCCTAGAGCCTCCCCCTTTTTCCCCCTTTCTCCCTCTAGCCGCAGCCCCCCTCCCCCTTTCCCACAGCCACTACCCCGCCCATTATCCCTTGGTGCTAGGAGAAGAAGGAGAAGGACAAGAAGGAGAAGAAGAAGAAGAAGGAAAAGGAAGGAGAAGAAGAAGAGGAGGAGGAAAAAGTGGTGATCCTCCATCTAGGTAATTTTTCTCCATCCCAAATCCTCTGTTTTATGGATTAACTAGGGTTCTTGGCACGGATTTTGATGAAAGTTAATAGATCAATTGCCCGATTAGAGATTAGACGCTGACTGTTTTTAGATTGATTCGCGCAGCACGGCTTGTCGCGGCTTGTCGTATATTGCCGTAATACGATGAACTATAATTCCTGCCCTGGCAAAAGTGATGTAGAGCATAGCATGAAGCATTCATATGCATTGCATTGTGGAAAGATCATTTGCATACATATGCAACATATTGTGGTGATGTTATTTTGTGGAATATACAACTTTCTTGTTGTAATGTGGAATTGGCTCATGTGAGCTATTTGTGGTATGAAGATTGTGGATGTGGTCGTGGTTTGGGATTCGTCCCTTGTGTATGGTAAGAGTTGTGGTTGTGGTATGAGATTCTTTTCACTTGTATTAATTGTTGATAGTATTTGTGGATGAGAGAATTAATAAAGTAGTGAGATGATCATACATATGTTTTATTGTCTTTGATGATGATTTGAAGTTGAGGTTATAACATTGTTATTTGTGTAAGATTAAATGTTGATGATTAGTCTATTGTAGTTGTGGAAGATTAAATGTTTCATTTGCATTTAATTGTGAATAAAATGGCTGCATTCATATGCTAATTAAATCTGAAATTGAAGATGTATGATTCATGAAAGTTTATGGAGATTAATAATTATGGACATGAATTGTGGTTGTAGTTGTATGGAATTATAAATGATGATGTATAATTATTTGTAGTTTGAATAACCTGTTAAACAGTTTACTTGCTGAGATTTTTTTATCTCACCCTTGTTTCCCCCTTCCTACAGGTGGACTTTGAGCATGCATTGGGAAAGGTAGAGTGGCACCACACTGATGCACTTGGATTAAATTTTTTAATGCTGAAATAATATCGAAAGAAATCTAGTCTTTGTTTAGCTATCTTTTGTCAAATGTTTCTTCTTAGTAATATTAAATTTGTGTACCGTTCATTTGGATATTATGTTATAGTTGATTATGATTATTGAATTGTTATTATTCTGTTTCCCTTAGTTGTTTACGCTTCTGCTTATATTATATTGTTAGTATTTGTTGCTAGTTAGTTTATTCTATAAATTAGCTAGTTGTAGAGCAGTTTTAGTAGCATCCCAGGGCATTGTGTGTCTTGGGGTGTTACAGAAGAAGACTATTAATGTGATCATATGTGAGGCCTCGACTTCAGGAGGGTATGGTAATCCACCTGTTATGTTTTCAGCATGTCAATGTACTGATTGGTGGGTTGATACTAGTGCTAATGTTCACGTATGTTCTGATATTTTCTTGTTTTCTTCTTACCAAGCAGCAGTGGCTTCCTCCATCCTAATGGAAAATGGGTCGCATGCTTCTGTTCTTGGTGTTAGCACGGTGGATCTGAAGCTTACTTCAGGGATCACTGTCCACTTGAAGAACGTGCAATATGCTCCTACAATAAACAAGAACCTTGCAAGTGGTTCTCTCCTATGTAGGGATGCTTATAAGCTAGTTTTTGAGTTAAATAAAATTGTAATGTCTAAGTTCAGAAAATTTATTGGTAAAAGCTATGAGAGCGAAGGCTTGTTCCGCCTAAGTATTTTAGAGTCTTGTTACAATCTGAATGTTGCAACTAGTTTAAATAAATGTGAGGCAAATATTTAGCATTCTTGTTTCTTTCATATTGGTTTTGATAGTATTGATAGAATGTCCAGATTAGATTTAATTCCAAAATGTGAAATTGTGAAAGGATCAAAGTGACAGTCATGTCTAGAAGCAAAGCAACCTTGAAAACCCTTTAAGGGATTAGAGGATGAAAAGAACTTGGCACCTTTAGATCTTATTCATTTAGATTTGTGTGAAATGAATGGATTACTGATATAAGGAGGCAAAATATATTTTCTAACTTTTATTGATGATGTAACATGCTATTGCTATGTGTATTTGATGAAAACTAAGGATGAAGCTTTAAACTACCTTAAAACTTATAAGGCCGAGGTTGAGAACCAACTAGAAAATAAAACAAAAAGATTGAGGTCTAATCGTGGAGGAGAGTTTGTCTCTCATGAATTCTCCCAATTCTGTTCTGATCATGGAATAGTCCATGAATTTACACTACCATATTCGCCCCAATCAAATGGGGTAGCTGAGAGAAAAAAACGGACGCTAACAAACTTGGTTAATGTCATGTTAGAGAGTGCCGGTATGCCTAAGGCATGGTGGACGGAAGCTAATGTAACAGCAACTTTCGTCGTAAACAGAGTAATCACTAAAAAGAGGGAGATTACTCCGTATGAGGGATGGAAGGGGAGAAAACCTAATGTTAATTTTCTGCGAATTTAGGGGTGTTTGGCAAAAGTCAATATACCATTGCAGAAAAATAGAAAACTTGGACAAAAACAGTCGATGGTATTTTCTAGGATATGCTTAAAATAGCACGGCCTATAGATTTTTAGTAGTTAAATCAGAAACTCCTAAGATTATTGCTAATACAATAATGGAGTCTAGAGATGCTTCATCTTTTGAGAATATCTTTCCTATGAGAACAGCATGCAATGCTTCACAAACAGAGAATGTTCAAACTGATAATATTGAAAGTGAGAATAATCAAACTTCTGAACTTCCCACCATTTCTGAACCAATATGTGATATCTCTGAGGAGGATAACAATCTAGTTGGAGAAGCTCCTCGCAGGAGCAAGAGACGAAGGGTTGAGAAAACCTTTGGTGACGACTTTATTATATACTTCGTGGATGATGTGCTAAAGACTCTTTCTGAGGTTTATCCATCTTCTGATGCTGAGTATTGAAAAGAGGCAGACCATAGTGAGATGGACTCTATCATGGCTAATGGGACTTGGGAGATCACATATCGTCCTATCGGGTGTAAACTTGTAGGATGTAAGTGGGTCTTTAAAAAGAAACTAATGCCTCATGGAACTATTGAGAAGTACAAGGCAAGACTTGTGGACAAGGGTTACACCTAGAGAGAGGGAGAAGATTTCTTTGATACCTATTTCCTGTCGCTAGACTAAATACTATCAGAGTGCTCCTTGCGTTAGCATCTTCCTATGGTCTATATGTGTAGGATCGAAATGACGACAGAGGGGGGGTGAAGGTCGTTCTCTTTAAAATCGCCCCCGAGAATTCGGAAAATTAATTCTGCTGAAAACTGGAACGCATGCGATACTAACAAAATTCAGCATAAATCAGAGAGTAATCAGTAAAAATTTTAGCTGAAAATATTTCCGTTTGATCTGCATGCAAAATCGTCAAACACACAGCAAAGAAATAAAAGAAAAAATGCAGTTCGGCTACTACTACTGCTGCTGCCAAAAGTACACAAAAGAAGAATCTACTGCCATCCGAACAACACACAAACAGGAAAAGAAACTGCAGCCAATTAAACTCACAAAACAGCACATGAAAACTGGAAAGACCAAATCGGTTTTTACTTCATGCATGCTTTTCTGCCGGACACAAGAATCAAAACCGAAAAGAAGCTCAACACTAAGATACATGCTGCCAACCAAGACAACTGAAAGCACAGGTCAAAAGGAGCTTCTCTGACCGAAACTGAGAAGAAGCTGCATTGCCAGTTTCTGCCGAACAAGATGGATCAGTATAATCTGTCGAGAGAGATAAAAATGAACCAGACCCATAAACTACAAAAAGTGGAAGCAAATCAAAAGAAAAAGAAAAGAAGCATGCAGTCCTGAGAATGCATAAGAGGAAGACTGAAAAAGATTGCTTGCACAGATTGATAACTGAAAAGAAGTCCTGCCGAGAGAATGCTTTAACTAGTACAGGGAACCTTCTTGGTTTGAGACTATCACAAGTTGAGCAAGGAACTGAGAAGACTGGCAAAGGAAATAAACTCAGGAAAAACACATGCTGCAAATAGTAATCAAGAACTGAAGCCGAAAACAGAAAATGTTTCCATAGTGAAAAGGAAAGCCGAGAAATACCGAACTGATGCCATTCTTCACAGATCAGAGAAATTGAAACTGAAAATGGTTTAGTAGACTTGTATGCCGCCGTGTGTAGGACAGCACAACAAGATCTAAACTTTGGGTACAAAAATCCTGCACCATTTTTGTGAGCTACTGCCGAGAAAAACCTTCAGATCTAGAATCAAGAAACCACATGCTTGAACAACTTCTAGCCAAGAATTTCAAGCACACATACACATACACAGAAAGAGAACAAAAAGGGCTTCTCAAATGATTCATGAAGATGAGAAACATACCAAGGAAAACATCTCAGATAAATTCAATCCATGAAAGATTACAAGAGAGAGACCTCAAACTACGTCCCCATACGCATTGACATTAGAACAAAAGAAATGTTTACAAGTCTCTCAATCCATCCTCTCCCTCTCTATCCTCAAGAACACCAAGAACACCACATGTTTCTTGGGAGGAACACAACACACACACAAAGAGATGAAAGAGCTCTAAAACACATAACTCACTCTATTGTGTCCTTAGGGGTATGCAGCCCCTCACCCCTATTTATAGCCCTTGGCTAACGGGTCTCCAACCCGTTACGTCGACTAAACCCTAACGGAGCCGTCTTCCGCTTGTGCAGCCTTGCAAAATTCCCGTTTCGCCCTCCTGCACCTTCCGGGAAGCTTCCGCGCTCCATGCCTCGCACGCCTCGCAACCACCTCGAGTCCACGTCGTCTTCGACACATCCGACCGTTCTGACCTCAGCGCCACCTGCGCCTAGTCCGGTCCACCGTGTCTCGCCACGACTCCGCCTCGACGTTCTGCAGTCACACAGACAAGAAACACGTCAAATAGCACCGCTCGATACATGTAAGCATAATTAAATCCAAACCTGTCACATTAACAGAATATGCATCCTAAACATGTTGACCAGGTTTGACCAAGTCCGACCGAGCCCGTTACACTCGCAACGTCAGGGTCCGAACCAACCAACTCAAACTCGACTTAACTAAACCGATGTCAATTACTCATCATACACAACGGGATGACCTCCACATGGTCTCTCAATCTCCCCCTTGATGAGTATATTGACAAACCCAGAAAAAGCATGAAGTTGAGTTTGAAGAGTCCAACATGGTCCAAAGAAAGAAATGAAACTCATGACCATGTCGACAGAAGGAGCAAAAGAAAGAACAATTTTTCCTCAAAGCTCCCAAAGTGGCTTTTTCTACCACTATTCTCCCCCTTTTGGCAATAAACCCATCAAGAATGCAGGAAAGAGAAAAAATCATGAAAATTGATGAAATGGCTAATTTGATCATTTTAAGTATGAAAAGCCATGAGAATTATCCAAAATGACCATTATGTATTACATCAAGCCATAACATACAAGTATGATACAAGGACCATGACTATGTATGTAAAGTGAAGCTAAGCGAGATAAAGCATAATCTGAATTTTAGTGAAAGTGCTTAGCAAGTCAAGTCAAACATGATTTTAGTCTAGCTAGAGGTATCCGAAATGAGACAGCCATGTCAATAAGCTAACTGAACCGAGAAGCTAGTGTTGAGTCAACTAGAGTGCTACTAGTTCAAGAATGATACAATTGTTGGAGTACATTGAACTTTTTAGCAATTGAGCACAATTGACAAACTTTGACTTTAAAAATCATATGATTGTTTCCAACCATTTTTTTTGTTGTTTAGTCATGTGCTAGACCTCAAGCCTTATGCGACCAATTCAAGCAATGAGCTTAAGAAGATGATCTTGGGCATTCAAATCTCCCCTGAGTTCATGCCTTGTGCAATGGCAAGCCGTCTCATGAGAAGGAATTGGTGAGATCAGTTTTTCGCACAAAGAGATCTTTTGCTTTTAATAGATTGTACTAACTTATGTGTCATCAAGAAACTAATATAGCTCAATCTATTGCTCAACAATGATTCAAGACTCAACTCACCTATTTGACATGGCATGAACCATAAAAGATAACACAAAGCTGACTAGTCTCAAATATGAACATGACATGAATTAGGTCAAATTTAGCATTTTAATTAACCTATCAAGGCAAAGACTTGACTACACATATAAAGTCATGATCAAATTAGCAATGGAGCACAAATCATGGCAAGATATAATATATTGAAAACATGTCATGAGTGGATAATAATCAAGGCTCCATTAAGTTATATTACAAAATAAAAGAAGAAAATCCAGCTCCCCCTTAACTTGAGATGCAACTTTTAGTTCAAGTTGAGTTATATCAATATTAAGATCTAGAAGTTCCCAAATGAACCCCCACGAACCAAAGCAATAAAAGAAAGAGTCGGCAAATAAATCAAGAAAGGCGTCCTTAAAGCATAGATAAGATAGAGAATACTAATGACTCAGACTAACTCTTATCTACCCCATATGACTCGGTGACAACAACGTCGAGTAAAACACACACTAGAGAGCAAACACATACCCTGTCTACCCGAGGGTGGCCCAACCCTCGCTAGAACCTAGAAGAAGTGAGTGAACTCAACCTAGTGAGATAAGAAACAGCTATCCTGAAAGCACAAGATAAGATGCAACTTTTAGTTCAAGTTGAGAATGCTGCACTGGGTTCTTGGCAATGCTAATTGCAGACGTGTTATCGCAAAAGAGCGGAACACGGTCGATAGCTAACCCAAAATCCCGTAGAGTCGAGACCATCCAAAGCACCTGGCTACAGCAACTGGCTGCAGCAACGTACTCGGCCTCTGCAGTGGACTATGCAACATCGAACTGCTTCCTCGAGGACCAGGAAACGAGAGAAGTGCCAATGAACTGGCAGGTGCCCGAAGTGCTCTTCCTATCTATCCTACAGCCGGCAAAGTCTGCATCCGAGAAGGCTCTAAGAGATAGACAGGAGGAGGAAGAGTACCAGATACCATAGTCAATGGTACCTCGAAGGTACCGAAAGATGCGCTTCACCGCCTGGCGGTGAGACACGCGAGGAGAAGCCTGAAACCGAGCACATAGACACACGGAAAAGTGTATGTCCGGTCTCGAGGTAGTGAGGTACAAGAGAGAGCCAATCATACTTCTGAACTCCTTTTGATCATTTGGCTCGCCGTCCTCATCTGGGTCAACTGCGGTTGTAGAAGCCATCGGAGTCGACACCGACTTTCCATCACTCATGTCGAAACGTCTCAGGAGATCACGGGTGTACTTGCCTTGATGCAAGAAGGTACCCTCCCGAGTCTGCTTGATCTGGAAGCCAAGGAAGAAAGTCAACTCACCCATCATGCTCATCTCAAACTCGGTGCTCATGACATCCGAGAACTGTGAAACTAGAGCATGAGAAGAGCCGCCAAAGATAATGTCATCGACATAAATTTGGGCGACGAAGGTCATTATGCCGTGAATGAACAAAGTCTTGTCAACTTTACCCATCTCGAAATCATGTCTCAATAGATAGGACTTAAGCCTCTCATACCAAGCTCTAGGGTCCTACTTAAGTCCATACAGTGCTTTGGAAAGCTTGTAGACATGATTAGGGTATTTGGGGTTCTCGAAACCTGGAGGCTGTCTGACATAGACTTCTTCCTCCATGAAGCCATTGAGAAAGGCACTCTTGACATCCATCTGGTAGAGCTTGAAACCCTTAGAAGCTGCAAAGGCAAGCAGAATTCTAATGGCCACAAGTCTAGCAACAAGGGCAAAGGTCTCCTCAAAATCCAGACCCTCAACCTGGGAGTACCTCTGTGCAACCAGTCTAGCCTAGTTTCGAATGACTACCCCATCCTCACTTTGCTTGTTCTTGAACACCCATTTGGTTCCAATGATATTGTGATCTCGAGGGGGCTCAACAAGCGTCCAGACCTTGTTTCTTTCGAAACTCTCCAGCTCCTCATGCATGGCATTGATCCAAGACTCGTCAGATAAAGCATGACAAACGTCTTTGGGCTCGAAGGAGGCAACAAAGGCAGAATGGAGACAGAAGAGTGACATGCCAGATTTTGAGTGAGTAACTCGCTCAAAAAGGTCTCCAATGATCTGCTCAGAAGGATGAGCTTTTTGGATATGTCTAGGAGGTCCACGATAAGATGAAGAAGTGGCCTCTACCTCGTGAGTTGACGAGGTAGGAACAGAGCTACTAGCTCCAGAGGAAGTAGAAGGCATGGGCTGATCACCTCGAGGTGCGGTGGAAGAAGGCACCTCAAGGGGTGGATGAGGGACTGGATCAGGTAGACAACCCTCGTCTCCATCCTCCTCATCATCCACGAAGATGCTCTCGGACTGCTCTAAAGAACCTGAGATATCGGGCCTAGTCCCCGGACTGGCCTCGTCGAAGGTCACCTCACAGGTTTCTACCATTTTACTAGACTCGCAGCCTCCGCACCCTATAAGCCCGCCGAAGAAGTCGAGTAGCCTAGAAAGATCCCATCACAAGAACGTGACTCGAACTTATCTAGGTTCCCAGACTTCAAGATAAAGCACTTGCAACCAAACACACGAAAATGAGAGACGTTGGGCTTTCGCCCATATCTCAGCTCATAAGAAGTGTGATGCAAGTGTGCCCTCAGAAAAACTCGATTTGAGACATGGCACGCGGTAGCTATAGCCTCAGCCCAGAACTTTCGCGCTGTAGAGTATTCATCGAGCATCGTCCTGGCCATCTCGACCAGGGTACGGTTCTTCCTCTCCACGACGCCTTTCTGCTGTGGGACGTGCGGAGAAGAGAACTAGTGCTCGACACCTGTCTCACCACAGAACCTCTCGAAGTAGGAATTCTTGAACTCCGTGCCATTGTCACTACGGATCGCTCGTAAGGCACCTGGAAGCTCAACAGAAAGCCTACTGAAAAGACCTCGGAAATGTGTAAACGTCTCATCCTTCGAGGCCAAGAAAAACACCCAAGAATACCTCGAGAAGTCATCGACAACGACAAGAACATACCACTTCCCTCCTGCTGACTGCACTCGAGCTGGTCCAACGATATCCATATGGAGCAGCTGTCCCGGTGCATCGGTCATAGTAACTGTGACCGGAGGATGAGAAGCGGCAACCATCTTGCCGTGCCGGCATGGAGCACAAACCAGATCTTTGACCATCTTGAGTTTCGGCAGACCACGAATGAGATCGTGGCCGCTAACTCGGGTCAAATGGTCAAATCCAATATGACCAAGTCTCCTATGCCAGAAGGAAAGGTCGCGAGACTCAGAAGCAAGCAAACAACAGAGAGGATCAGCAGAAGATTCAGAAAAATCAGCACGAAAGATCCTCCCAAAGCGAGAAATCCATAAACCGGACTACCAAGAATCAAGAATTTTGTAGTTGTTCTTCTTAAAGCCCACCTCAAAGCCGTCATCGGTAAGCTGAGAAACGGAAAGCAAATTATACTGCAGCTTACTAACCAAGGCAACATCTTTCAAAATGAAAGAATCATTAATGCACACTGTACCTTTGGCGATGACACGCCCAGATGAAGCATCTCCGAAGGTGATCATCTCATCACCTGGAGCACGGGCAAGGGAAGAAAACCAACGGGAATCTTCGGTCATGTGTCGTTAACACCCGGAGTCTGCAAGCCAAACCTTTCCCTTCCCTGCCTGGCGAACCTGAGTCAAACAGAGAGTAAAGTCTCGATCTTGGGATAAATCAAGAGTGATTTTGGCACCCAATACTGAGTAACACGTCGAGCAGATGAAGTAGTCAAGCACGACTGACCTCTATCTACCCTCGCCTCACCACTCAAAGAAGCGTAAGGTGCGTGTGTAGACCAAGTCATTCTTTGGGTCCGACTGCTACGGAAGAGCGAGTCGGCGCACCGGCAGCAAGCTGATCACGCCGCGGGTAGGCATCTTGATGGGAAAAGTGAGATCTATCCTCAGAACGGCGAAAGTCACGACCAGAGGGAGCATGAGGACGAAAAACAGAAAACTCGGAAGAACCAAGTCCTCGATGCTGCCCAAAGCTACCAACAGTAGCAAGCCTAGATCTCGTGTTGGTCTTAGGTGCACTCAAGGTCTGGGGCTGACCCTGAATACGCCTAAGAGACTCAACACGGTCTCTTCGCGCAATCTTGGCGTGCTTGAAGCAGTGGTCAATCAAATGTCCATCCTTCTGACAGAAGGTGCAATGATATTTCACCTTCTGAGAGGCAGAAGTAGCATGAGATGGCTTCGCCTTCTGAGAGGCTGAAGCTGCAGGTGAAATCACCTTGCTATCAAAAATCCTTTGGACAAAGCCCGCTGATTTAAATTGAACATTCTTGTTCTTGGGCTTGATCTCAATCACACCTGCGGCTACGGGTCTGAGCACTACAGGTGGATGCTTCCTCACATCCTCACGGAAATCATATCCTAGACCCTGATTGAACTTGCAAATCTTTGATTGGTCTAGAATAAGATTGAGCTTCTTCTTGCCTCCGACAAATCTCTCGAGAGTGTTCATAAGGTACTGACACTCCCGAAAGAGAGGCACAAGAAGAGCGAGGAGGAGAAGAGACAGAAGGTAAGGGAGCGAAGAAGAACCAACAAGAGGAAAGAATGGCTTGTGCACGCACGCACCTACGAAGGGACAGTCCTACTACTAGCAGTTTGGTTCACGCTCCTAAGCGTCTCAACCTTACCCTTAGACTTCTCCCCACACCAAAGAATCACATCACAAGCGTTGATGGCTTCACTAGTTGGTCCTTAGTTAGCTTCACGATTTTTCATTTAAAGCAACGAGTTCAAGTTTTAGTTTATCACAACTAATGCATGGTGAGCTAACAGGGTCCTTTGTCGCAAACTGAGCCATTTTCTTATTAGTGTCAATCATTTCTTGAAACTGTTTTGAAACAGACTCAAGTTCATGATTAACTTAGGACAGTTCACACATGAAGCAATAGGCTCAAGAAGAAAAGCTTGTAATTCTGCAATTTTATGATCTGCCTGTTTTAGGTTCATCTTCAAATTGTTACAACTTTCACAAGTCTCGGGCAGATCGAGAAGCAATGTATAAAGACCTCTAAAAGCATTATCCTTATCCTCACATGAGGTGCAAGAAATAGTCTTAACAGTAGAAGATGAAACAGGAACTACCCTACTCATCTCAAGCTCAGCAAGAAGACTAATGTTCTCCACCTTAATCAAATCAAGCTTAGAAGACAGACTAGCATGAGAGGTCCTTAATTTCTCCATATCACCCAACAGAGCACAGCATGTATCACAATCATCACTAGAAGGAGCAGATGTAAGAGCAATAATCTCTAGTAACAATCTATCTACTTCCTTTTCTAACTCAGTACACCTAGCCTTAGCTCTAGCATGAAATCCACCTAGCTTAAGAAAAGCATGATTGAGCTGGTCGTAGGTGGGGCATACCTCGTCCGAGTCGGAGTACAGCTCGCTGTCGCTCAGTTCGCCCTCGAGGGCCATGAAGCACATGCCGGAGAAGTCCTCGCCATCCTTGGGATCTTGCTCGTCCTTCCCATCATCGTCGCTCCACCCCTCCACCTCGCTGAGATCGAGGTCGTCGAAGGCGGTGAGGACGCGATGGAACAACTTCTTGGCCTTCCCGAAGTCGCGGAACTTCTTCTTGCCTTGTGGGTGTACTGGAGTCTTCTTGTTGCGGTTCTTGTCGTTGTAGTAGTTCTTGCTCGAACCGCAAGTCGCCTTTCCCTTCTCCGCTTGGGGCGGTTGCCGAATGTGGTTGGGGCCACCACACACGAAACAGATGACTGGTCCGCCTCTCTTTCTATCCCTCCTCTTGTAAGCATGGGAGAACTTCCGAGCTAGGAGGGCCAGCTGTTCATCCTCTAGCTGCTCTAACTGATCATCAGTTACGTCACAGAGAGCAGCTAGGGAGAACCCACCAAGTGAATCGGCGAGAAAACCGGAAGCGGCGGGATCGGTGACTAGAGCCATCGATCGTGACTTGACTTACGAGACAATGTCGATCTCGTGCGTCTTGAGGCGCGAGTACAGTAGCGTCAGCGTCAAAGTCGAGAGGTCGGTGGTGTCCTTGATGGTAGTCACCTTCATCTCCAAGACACGAAGGTCGAGTGCAGCAAGCATTTGACGAGCGTTGTCCGAGTCGGAGTATGTGAGACCGACGGCTCGGAGATTGCTCAAAATTTTGTGGAAACGCGCAAAGCACTCATCAAGGGACTCGCCAACGAGCATTTCAAACTTGTTGTAATCTCGCTTGAACTGGTCCTGTCTCACTGTCTTAATCTGGGTTGTGCCCTCATGGTATGCATCGAGAGTCTCCCAGATATCGAAAGCGGACGGAAGATGAGATATGCGGTCAAACTCACTACGACTCAGGCCCTGGGTTATGATGTTCCTTGCCTTAGCGTTTGCCTCAACGTCGCCATGTTTCCGCATTGGCGTCCTCATCGGCGAGAACAACAAACCGAACCTTGACCTTTCGCCAGATGGCGTAGCCCTGAGCCTGGATGTAGGTCTCCATCCGACTCTTCCAGAAGGGATAGTCCATCCCATCGAAGATCGGGGGCTTGGTCGAGTATTTGTCTGTCGCCATGGCTCACAGACCGGTTAAGATCTACAGAAAAGAGCTAACCTGGCTCTGATACCAATTGTAGGACCGAAATGACGACAGAGGGGGGTGAATGTCGTTCTCTTTAAAATCGCCCTCGAGAATTCGGAAAATTAATTCTGCTGAAAACTGGAACGCATGCGATACTAAAAAAATTCAGCATAAATCAGAGAGTAATCAGTAAAAATTTCAGCTGAAAATATTTCGGTTTGATCTACATGCAAAATCGTCAAACACACAGCAAAGAAATAAAAGAAAAAATGCAGTTCGGCTACTACTGCTGCTGCCAAAAGTACACAAAAGAAGAATCTACTGCCATCCGAACAGCACACAAACAGGAAAAGAAACTGCAGCCAATTAAACTCTCAAAACAGCACATGAAAATTGGAAAGACCAAATCGGTTTTTACTTCATGCATGCTTTTCTGCCGGACACAAGAATCAAAACCGAAAAGAAGCTCAACACTTAAGATACATGCTGCCAACCAAGACAACTGAAAGCACAGGTCAAAAGGAGCTTCTCTGACCGAAACTGAGAAGAAGCTGCATTGCCAGTTTCTGCCGAACAAGATGGATCAATATAATCTGTCGAGAGAGATAAAAATGAACCAGACCCATAAACTACAAAAAGTGGAAGCAAATCAAAAGAAAAAGAAAAGAAGCATGCAGTCCTGAGAATGCATAAGTGGAAGACTGAAAAAGATTGCTTGCACAGATTGATAACTGAAAAGAAGTCCTGCCGAGAGAATGCTTTAACTAGTACAGGGAACCTTCTCGGTTTGAGACTATCACAAGTTGAGCAAGGAACTGAGAAGACTGGCAAAGGAAATAAACTCAGGAAAAGCACATGCTGCAAATAGTAATCAAGAACTGTAGCCGAAAACAGAAAATGTTGCCATAGTGAAAAGGAAAGCTGAGAAATACCGAACTGATGCCATTCTTCACAGATCAGAGAAACTGAAACTGAAAATGGTTTAGTAGACTTGTATGCTGCCGTGTGTAGGACTGCACAACAAGATCTAAACATTGGGTACAAAAATCCTGCACCATTTTTGTGAGCTACTGCCGAGAAAAACCTTCAGATCTAGAATCAAGAAATCACTTGCTTGAACAACTTCTAGCCAAGAATTTCAAGCACACATACACATACACAGAAAGAGAACAAGAAGGCAGATAATCTCAAGCAAAAAGGGATTCTCAAATGATTCATGAAGATGATAAACATACCAAAGAAAACATCTTAGATAAATTCAAATACATGAAAGATTACAAGAGAGAGACCTCAAACTACGTCCCTATACGCATGGACATTAGAACAAAAGAAATGTTTACAAGTCTCTCAATCCATCCTCTCCCTCTCTATCCTCAAGAATACCAAGAACACCACATGTTTCTTGGGAGGAACACAACACACACACAAAGAGATGAAAGAGCTCTAAAACACATAACTCACTCTATTGTGTCCTTAGGGGTATGCAGCCCCTCACCTCTATTTATAGCCCTTGGCTAACGGGTCTCCAACCCGTTACGCCGACTAAACCCTAACGGAGCCGTCTTCCGCTTGTGCAGCCTTGCGAAATTCCCGTTTTGCCCCTCCTGCACCTTCCGGGAAGCTTCCGCGCTCCTTGCCTTTGTTGTGAAATGGCACGAGAAGTTTGACAAAACTTTAACATCTATTGGCTTTGTTGTGAATGAAGCTGATAAATGTGTGTATTATCGTTATGGTGGGGGTCAAGGAGTTATCTTATGTCTATATGTAGATGACATACTTATATTTGAAACAAACACTACTGTAATTAACGAGGTCAAATCTTTCTTATCTCGGTGTTTTGATATGAAAGACTGGGAGAGGCAGATGTCATTCTGAATATTAAATTGATCAAAAGCAAGGATGGGATCACTTTAAATCAATCCCATTATGCTGAGAAAATATTAAGCCGGTTCGGTTTTGAAAACTATAAAGTTTCTCCAACACCTTATGATGCGATCATTAAGCTTCGAAAGAACTAGGCGTTAGAAAAAGATCAATTAAGATATTCACAAATTATTGGGTCACTTATGTATTTAGCTGGTGCCACAAGACCTGACATTTCATTTGCTGTGAGCAAATTAAGTTGGTTTACTTCTAACCCAGGAGATGATCACTGGGAGGCACGTGAAAGAGTGTTGCGCTACTTGAGAGGCACAACATCTTTTGGAATACATTATACTGGTCATCCTTCTGTATTAGAAGGATACAGTGACTCTAATTGGATCTCTGATGCAGATGAGATCAAAGCTACAAGTGGTTATGTATTCACTTTAGCTGGTGCTGCAGTTTCATGGAGGTATTGCAAACAGACTATATTGACGAGGTCAACCGTGGAAGCAGAACTTGTAGCACTTGACACAGCCACAGTTGAGGCTGAATGGCTGAGAGAGCTTCTATTAGACTTGCCAATAGTTGAGAAACCAGAGCCAGCAATCCTGATGTACTATGATAATCAAATAGTGTTGGCCAAAATCACAAGTACAAAGGATAATATGAAGTTCTCTAGACATGTGAAGTATAGGCTTAAATCTGTCAGAAAACTAAGAAACTCCGGAGTGATCGCTGTGAACTATATTCACACTGAGGAAACTCTGACAGATCCTTTTACAAAGGGGTTAGCACGGAAAGCAATTTATGTTGCATCTATGGATATAGGAATGAGGCCCATTTAAGTTACATCACAATGGTAACCCAGACCTTCTTGATCGGAGATCCCGTGACTTAGGCAATGGGAAAAACAAATTGATGTTATAACAAGAGAGAACATATTTTATTGTACCCATGTCCTAATAAACAACATACTTTCGATTGTATGGAAGGTTGGCTAAAGGCTTAATGTATTCTGTTGTCCAAATGAGGAAAAGGTATTAGCCTACAGGATACCTAGAAAGAATACACCTACTTGAGCTTAACTGTGTGGTTGCAGTTCACGAGAACGGGGAATTCTCTAGAAAGCTCATGAGAAGATAAAGAGCATGACCATATAACGCTCCGTTTAGGCGTGGTTCATTGGCGGCCTTGTACTAGTTGAGATTTCAAGTGAAATCTGATCACGAGAAGCTGTGAATTCAAGGCATAGTCCATTCATCAGCTGTGAGAAGATGAATCTTGCCATTCTAGGTGCAAGTTCAACCCGTACGGGACTTACACTAAAAGACTGGTATATTAACAGTACTTCAGCACAATATCTTTGTCATATGTTTATTTTTTGCTTTGGAATTGGTGTGTGATTGTTAGAAATTGGCCCATTAGATTATGATCCATTTCCTTAATTTTAAAGTATGCATGGTTTAGTACCATATTGCTAACGTAAGGTGAGGAAGACCGATTTATAAAGTGGAGTCCTCACCACTCCTTGAATATGGATAGAGATTGAGGAGGATTCTGTCTAGTCACACACGCGTGCATGCACGCGCGCGCGTATTCACGTATTTTTGCATGACTTGCAAACGTGCCATGACGTGGCGCACCACTTGGCAGACTAAATCCATCTTTATTTTTGCTGAACCATGCACCACTCTCTCTCTCTCTCTCTGTTTGAATGAGATTCAAACATTTGAATGAGACAGTTACAAGTGAATTTACACTGCTTAATTTTTGATTTGATGAGGTAGTTATTAGTGCATAATTCTGTTTAAAACGAAACATTTACTAGTGAATAACTGCATCGCCCTTAAAAGGGCCTGTAGACGTCCAGGAAAAAAGAGAGAATTTTGCACCTCCATTCTTCCTCTACTTTCTGCTCTGCGAACTTGTGCTGTTGTGCTGTGTCGTCTGAACCTCATCGACATTTCTTCCCGGCGTGCACCTAGAAGGAGGAAGAGCGGCTATTTACGAACCGTTGTCGCAGAGAGTACCTGCACGGGGCAGCAATAAGGTTTCTGGGCAGCGCATCTGCGCGACCACTCACTGCACTGCGTCATCTACGTTCTACACTGCGTCAAGTCTGCGCTGCTTCCTGTTCTTCATCAGGCGAAAAAGTAAGTCGTTTTCGCGCACGTTCAACTTTGTTACTGTAGTTTTCTTGCATATATCCTGAAGTATGATGAGTAGCCTGCTGTTAGTAGTAAGTTTTGTATCACTGGTTTGTTGTATTTGTCTCCTAGTAAAATTTGGAATTAAAATATTGCCCACATTTCCAACAGATAAAACCATTCAAGTATTGGGAATATATAGTTCGATTAAATGTTTCATTTGGGTAAAAAATGTGCTAGTTTTCCTAGAAAAAGGGCATAAGTTCCATAAATAACTTCTCAAGCATTGTTCCTTCAGCATAAAAGAACACAGTATTCATAACATACTAACATGAGGAAACATATGAGGAAAAATAAGTTCATAACCCTCGAAGAGAAAAATAAATGCAGAAAAATTCAAATTAAATACTTAGGTATCATGTCTCAGATATTTACAATTATTTTTCAATAATCTGGTAGAAGGGCTTTTCACAGACAAGGAAGCAATCAACTTTGCAGTAGAAACAAAAATGGGGATTTTGGAAGGGAAAAAACCTAACAATTTCGAGTTGTGTGAATCGCTTTTACAAGAACAACTCTAGTATATATTATAAGCAAGCACGGCAGAGTGACATAATTATTCAATTTCATATCCTAGCTGCTGCATTATTTCATGACTTGCCTACTACACCCTCAAGTTCATAAAAACAATTTAGTTTTAAAATTTGTGTAGTCAAACTTTAAAAGCTTTGGCTATGATATATTTTAAAATATTTACATTAGTTATATAAAAACTATATGTGTAGATTCGTCTTAAAAAATACTTTCATAATATTATAATTTTATTGAATTTTTTAAATATATTATAATAATAATTAGTAGTCAAAGTTATATTTTAGAGACCATACCAAGTAAGTCTTTATTGAGGCCTTTCGACCTGAATTCATTTCAAGCTGTTCGCTCTTACGTTTTTCGACTATTCTTTCTTGTTGGCCCACTTCTGCTTGGGCTAGCTAAGGTACCCGAGTGCTGCATTAGATGCACTTTTGACAACATCAACGGGCTCCAAGAGTCCTCTCCGATCATTTACCATGTCGCCTCGTGAAACCTACTCCAACTGCCTCCAACCGAATATAAACGCATGCCATTGATTAATCGTTGCTGTTGTACTCAGAAAAAATCGTTTGGAATATGTCAGACAGCTGCCAAAATTGAAAACACTGTGCCTTACCATATCCTTTTCATCACTGCAGACTGGATAGGCAGCAGAAGAAGGTGAATGGTGCCTACAAAATTTTTCTCTAAATATTCACAAACCCTTTACTCCGATAGCTATAAAGCTATGAAGATTAAGATATGAAGTTTATTTGAAAAACAGAGGAATACAGAGCTCAGTATAACCAGATCAGAGCACTACGTGGTCGAGTTACGACTATCAGATGGAAGCCAATGTACATAGTCAGAGCTCAACAGTCGGACGGATCTCACCGTGGTCGGAGATCGACTACCAGTTGGATCTCAACGTAGTTGGGAATCGACTACCAGTTGGATCTCAACGTAGTTGGGAATCGACTATCCGATAGAGATCACCGTGGTCGAACAACCAACGTGATCGGACGCCAACAAGTGATCTGCGACCGACGAGGTCGAATTAGTTCAAAAATTGTAACAGCCTGAAAACTCAAAGGATCTGTATAACAAAATGCGTAGAATATTTTTGTAGAGTATTGTGTTGAGTGGGGTTTTGAAAGTGTTCTTCGGAAGAATTTTGTGGAAAAGCCCACCTGTTTAATTAATAGTAAATTCTAAATTTGAATTCGAATCTGAAAAGATGATCCATGATAAAGATTTTCAAAGGTAGCATAAATAAGTTGGTCACAGTGCCAAAGGAATATTTGTACACAAAATAGTAATATCACAAACCTTATAAAAGAAAAGAGGAGAAAAATAAGAAGAAAGAGAAAAAGGTTCCGTTGTGGGCCCATAGTTTGTAAATAAAATGGTCATCTCAGTGGGAATTAATTTTGTTAAACCCAAAATATGTCTGGGAATTTCTGTGAATTTTTCTAGAATTTTTGGAAGTAATTTCATATTTTTCCGAATAATATTATGCCTTCTAGCATTCCTGAAAATGCAAAATCAAAGTAAAAACCCAAAAATCCCACCCGGCCGACGCGTGGACGGGCTGGATCCGCCCACGTCGCCCCCGGATCCGCCTTCCCCCTCTCTCTGGTCGACGCGCGTCCGGTCCGGATGGCGCCACGTCCCACCCGGCGCCATCTCGGCCACCCGCGGCCGCCTCTCCGCCCCTCTCTCTCGCGAGCGGGCCCCTTTGTCGGGCCCGTTTTCCCTTTCTTCCTCCTCCTCCGCGCCCCGGACCCCTAGGCCGTGCGACGCCCGCCGCGGAGACCCCACTGGGGACAGCGTTATGGGAAAAGACCCCACGTCGTCCCGAACCCAGCGCCCTTCCGCCGCCGTGTTCGCCCGCCGCCACCGCGCCGGCCGCCCCGCCTTGCCGCCCGGCTCCTCCGGGCAGGCCGTTTGCCGGCTATAAAATCCGGGAGCAGCCCAGAAGGTTCGCCGTGCCCACCTGGTCATTTCTCAGCCGCCCATTGCCGTCAAGACCCACCCGATCGCCGGCGACTGCCTTTCTTCCCCAACTCCGGCCGACGGCCCCTCGCCGCAATTCCACCGATCCTCACTGTGGGAGCTCGATCCTTTGCTCCCACACCATCTCCAGACCGTCGCCAAGCTATTGCCGGCCTCCCCCGAGCTCGCCGACGGCCGTAGCTCGCCGGCGCCGTGAACCCTCCCGGAGCCGCCGCTGCTGCTCGTCGCCGACCCACCTCCGGTGACCCCCGGCCCTCCTCGCCACCACCACCAGCTTCGCCGCAAGCTCAGCTTTGCATTTCACGAAGCTCCAGAACCTCGGTGAGCCTCCCTCGCCGGCGACGGCCACCGCCTTCCCCGGCCTTGGGCCGCCTCTGTTCCACCCCCGCGCGCTCCACCTTAAGAGGAAATATCGCCCCTTAAGGAGTGAGATAAAACGAGCGGCGGGTTGGGTACCGTCGCTCACCCTCTATCCCCCCTGGCTCCCTCGGCGCGCGTTCGAGCCCCCGCTCACGCAGCGCCTGAGGTTGAGCTATTTTTTTAAACCGTCGGCGACAGTGGGTCCCACCGCCACGACCGCGCTGAGCCACCGCGCCTCCGGGCCCGCCCGCGGGTCGCGGGAGCGGGCGTGAGCCCCTGCCGCCTAGGTCCCACGTGTCAGCACCGCGAGTGCGTTCTCTGCCAATGGGCCCCACTCGTCAGATTTTATTATTTTTGGGATTTATTCAAACCGAAAGTATTCAAATATGTATAACTTGTTCATTTTAGCTCCAAATTTAGTGAAATAAATTTCTAAATTCATCTAAAATCAAGAACTACCAAATGAAACCAGAACCAACACTTTTGAAGCTTGTTCAAATTTTCATTGTATTATTTGATTGTTGTGATGATTTTTATCTAAATTTTCGCGCATATAAAACGTAGCTTTCGAGACTCAAGAGGAGGAAGCTGCAGCTACCATAGAATCCAACGTGCAAAACCCAGACCTCAGCAACCAAGGCGAGTCAATGCTTTGATCATTTTGAGCCTATGTTTTCAATAAAGTATTTTGGTTTAAGTATTATAACTTGCATGCTTATATTTATGTTGCGATACATGTTAATTTCAGAATTTAGATATATGCCCATATTCTCTTGGTTTTGTAGGATCGGAAACGGCAACAGAGGGGGGGTGAATGGTGCCTTTTTAAAATTTGTCCCTCAAAGTATTCGAGAAGATCTCAGTTCTCTGATAGCTATAATAAGCTATGAAGAAGAAGCTCATAGAAAATCACCGGAGATCAAAGAACTTGAGCGGAAGACCTCCAACAGATTAATACCACTAAAAGCCTACCACAGATTGATTGGCAAGGAAAACTGAAGTAAATAAAACCACGGCAAAGCGCTCAAAAGCAAAGTGTCACGGCGGAAAACAACATCCAATCTGCTGCCACGGCGAGCAATTGCGAGTTTTGGTGACACGGTAGAGAAAGAGGAGAGGGAGCTGCTAGCAACGATTGTCTGCAGGAAATGTAGTCTGCAGCCCCACAATTTTTTTGCTGGTCGAAAAACTTCAAGGCTTAACTGAAATCTGCAGGCTGCACATTACTAAAAACTGAAAACACAAACTAAAATCTGCACACCGCAGTTTGCTGAAAATGACAATGAAAACTGAATTCTGCGCTCTGCGGTTGCTGGCGAGAATAAGAACTGAAATCTGCACTAATCGCAACTCGAAAGCGACAAAACAAAGCGGCGAAAATAGCGATGAAGAGCAAGCACAAATGGAGTGTTGATTAAAAAATAAACTTGTGCCGAACAAGTAAAGAATCAGACTCGGGTCATCAATCCTTCACCGAAAACAAGCAGAGAAGATGCGGTTGATCGCGGTTTGACGACCAAAACAGAGACAACTTGACTGAAAATACAACCTGATTATCGAAAGCAGATAGCGAGCAGGATAAAAGCAACCGATCAAGATCAAAACGATCGGTAACCTCAAAAGCAATCGGCAATTTTGAAAAGCACATCGGTGAAGAAAGTGAACAGAAAATCGAAAATGCCGAATGCAGTTCGAAGGAAAACAATGACAGTCAAGCAAACAGATTCTCTTGGAAGAAATCGGTGAGTGCACCAAATTGAAACTTGGTCACCACATAGCGTAAATCGGCAAGAAGAAGCGTAATAAAATGCAAACAAAGGGCTGCTGTATCTTGAACCCGATCTGACCGACAATATGCGAGAGAAGTCAAAACCGAGACACACAATCCCAACCGAGAGACAAAACAGCAGAGAGACCAAAAATCAGATAACTCCCAAGTCGTTGATCTTTTGGACATGAAATTTTGAGGATATGTTAGCAATAGCCACAGGGCACTAGATATCAAATTTCAAGCCAAATCTCAAAAGGAAATCACAAAATATCCTAAACCCTAGAAATTGTGACAACATGAAACAGAGAGAGTAAAATTTAAATTTCTCTTCAACCTTTGAACTTTTGGACATGAAACTTTGAGGATATGTTAGCAATAGCCATAGGGCTCTAAATATCAAGTTTCAAGCCAACTCATAAAGGAAATCAAGAAATGCTCCAAAACTTAGAAATGCAAAACCAAGAACAGAGAGCCATCTTCTAAAAGACATCGAAATTTCATTCTTTAATTAAAGCAAGGATCAAAGATGAGTCCCCATACGCCTGTACAATTGTGCAAGAAAGGAAATTACATGAAGGAATCAAACCCCTCTCATTCTCTCCATCTCTCAAGACTACAACACAAGAACCAAAGAGGAGAAGAACACAAGAACAGGGCACTACTCTGGACTCACACGCACATACACAAGAGTTCACTTGTTGCTCTCACTACTAGCACTAGAACTCCACACACATATAAAGGAAGAGACACACACAAGAGGAAATTCAAGAAGTGTCATACCGACCTTACTTTCCACCTCTCACACCCATGAGGTAAGAAAGTCAACACACATATTTGGAGGGAAAACCAGCCCCTCCACTCATGCTTGAGTCAATTCTCCAAATTGCCCCTCAAGCACCTTCCCGGAAACTTCCCGCGTCCGGTCTGCTCCGCTGCAGCCCGTCGCTTCCATCCGACATCGACCGAGACCTCCGACTCCACCTGAGTCTAGTCCCGGTTCTCTCGTCGTCGCCGTCGTGTCCATCACCGGAAGCTCCGCCGGTTCCTCGTCTCCGACTCGCAACCACCTCGAGTTCACGCCGTCTTCGACACATCTCAACCGTTCTGACCTCAGCGCCACCTGCGCCTAGTCCGGTCCACCGTGTCTCGCCACGACTCCATCTCGATGTCCTGCAGTCACACAGACAAGAAACACGTCAAATAGCACCGCTCGATACATGAAAGCGTAAACAGAGATCAAACCTGTCGAGTCATCAGAATATGCATCCTAACCCATACGACTAGGTTCGACCAAGTCCGACCGAGTCCGTTACGCCACACAACGTCTAGGTCCGAACAAACCGACTCAAACTCGACTTTTCGTAAACCGATGTCAATTACTCATCATTCACAACGGGATGACCTCTACATGGTCTCTCAATCTCCCCCTTGATGAGTATATTGACAAACCCAGAAAAACATGAAGTTGAGTTTGAAGAGTCTAACATGGTCCAAAGAAAGAAATGAAACACATGACCATGTCGACAGAAAGAATCAATAGAGCAACTCAAGAAAGAGTAAATTGTTCTACAAGCTCTAGATTCTCAAAAGACTTTTTCTCCAATCTATTCTCCCCCTTTTGGCAATAAACGTATCAAGAATGCAAAAGAGAGAATAAGTCATGATGATGGATGAAATGGCTGAAGTTTGTTTATTCTAAGCATTTAGAGCCATGAGAATTATCCAAAATGACCATAATGTATTACACCAAGCCATAACTTAAAAGAAAAGCTGTCTAGATCATGACAGGACATGTATAAGCCAGCTAGAAGCAATTAGATGATAATCTGAATTTTAGTGCATTTATGAGCATGTCAAGTCATCAATAAGCAAAGTCTATCTGGAGACATCCAAGGATGATGCAAGCCATGTCAATCAAGCTAAGCGGAACTAAGAATCTAATATTGAGTCCAAATAGAGTGTTACATACTCAAGAGTGAAACAATGGTTCAAGTACTTGATTCTTTTAATAACTCAAGCAAATTGAGCACAAATGATATTTTTCTTTTGAAACTTATGGTTGTTTTCAACCAATATTTTTATCATGTGCTAGATCTCACGCCTTACTACGACTACTCCAAGCAAGAAGCTTAAGAAGATAGTCTAGGTCATCCAAAACTCCCCCCAAGTTCATGCCTAATGCAATGGCAAGCCGTCTCGTGAGAAAGAATTGGTGAGATCAGTTTTTTCGCACAAAAGAGATCTTTTTGCTTTTTGACAAGTTGTACTAACTCATGCTACATCAAGAGTTTAAGACACCTCAATCTAAGGCTCAACTAGAGATTCAACGCTCAACTCAGCCTATTTGACATGGCATGAATCATAAAAGGATAGCTCAAGACAGACTAAACTCGAGTGCTAATCATGACACGTTTTTAGTTCAAATTGAGCAAGTTTAATTAACTCATCATGGCAAAAGCTAGTCTACACATATGAAGTCATGATAAATCTAGCAGATAAGCATAAATCATGGCAAGATGTAAATCATCATAAGCATGTCATAACCGGATAATAATCAAGGCTCAATGTATTTATATTACAATGCAGAATGACATGCAGAAAATCCAGCTCCCCCTTAACATAAAATGCAACTTTTAGTTCAAGTTGAGTTAGGTCAACATTAAGATCTAGAAGTTCCCAAATGAACTCCCCCTGAACCAAAGCAATAAAAAGGAGGCTGGCAAATAAATCAAGAAGGGCAGTCCTTAAAGCATAGATAAGATAGAGAATACTAAAGACTCGGACTAACTCTCATCTACCCCATATGACTCGGGACAACCACCGTCGAGAAAAACACACACTAGAGAGCAAACACGTACCCTGTCTACCCGAGGGTGGCCCAACCCTCGCTACAACCTAAAAGAAGTGAGTGAGCTCAACCTAGTGAGATAAGAACCAGCTATCCTGCAAGCACAAGATAAGAGCAAGAAGTCTAAGCAACTCAGCAAGAGACACACTCTAACCTATGCTGGAAGGACTAAACCCAATGCACCCGCAGATGCAATGCAACATTAAGGAGACAGAAGCATAATCAATATAGTAAAGCAGTAAGGCACAAGCTCCCCCTCACAACAGTCCGTAAGGACAAACCACCCCAAGCTCTCCCCGCAGAGCTGAAAACCTCGAGCTGTCCAGAGGCTTGGTGAAGATGTCAGCCACCTGGTGGTCACTCTCCATGAAATGAAGCACAATGTCACCCTTCTCTACATGGTCTCGAAGGAAGTGATATCGAATATCAATGTGCTTGGTTCGAGAATGCTGCACTGGGTTCTTAGCAATGCTAATCGAGACGTGTTGTCGCAAAAGAGTGGAACACGATCGATAGCTAACCAAAAGTCCCTCAAAGTCGAGATTATCCAAAGTACTTGGCTACAGCAACTGGCTGCAGTGACGTACTCGGCCTCGGCGGTGGACTGTGCAACACCGGACTGCTTCCTCGAAGACCAAGAAATGAGAGAAGTGCCAATGAACTGGCAGGTGCCCGAAGTGCTCTTCCTATCTATCCTACAGCCTGCAAAGTCTGCATCCGAAAAAGCTCTAAGGGATAGACAAGAGGAGGAAGAGTACCAGATACCATAGTCAATGGTAGCTCGAAGGTACCGAAAGATGCGCTTCACCACCTAGCGGTGAGATACGTGAGGAGAAGCCTGAAACCGAGCACAGAGACACACAAAAAAGTGTATATCTGGTCTCGAGGCAGTGAGACACAAGAGGGAGCCAATCATGCTGTGATACTCCTTCTGATCAACTGGCTCGTCATCCTCATCATCCACAAAGATGGTCTCGAACTGCTCCAAAGAACCTGAGATATCAGGCCTAGTCCCCGGACTGGCCTCATCGAATGTCACCTCAAGGTTTCTACCATTTTGCTAGACTTGCGAACCGCACCCTATCGCCCGAATGCACGTAAAGACTCCAACTCCCTTAGAAGACAAATTGAGAAGAACTAGGAAGTTTGGCACAAAATCCAGAAAGAGAAGGTTCTAACTCAAAGAGGTGATTCTCAAACACACTCTATCCTCATGGTCTCTAGCCTATAACCTCATACCACGGAGCAAAGGCACACTATGTCAACTCACAAGACACTAGTGGCCAAGAAGAAAGTTCAACCTAGGCAGAAGAGAAACCTAGAGAACCAAAGCCCAGACTAGGTAGTAAATAATTCTAGAGAACCATTTGGATGAGAGGTGTGACTGAGACAATATCACCTAGAGATGGCTCTCATCTATCCAATCGGACCCTTCCTACCACTAGAATAAATAAACAATGCTAAGCCAAGTGATGGGAAGCAAAATACTAAAGATCACAAGGGAGCAAACCTCTCTCACGGTCGCTCGGTGGGGAGTCGTGATCGCAGACCTGATCGAGTATGAGTGTTGCCTTGGTCGAGGTCGAATCTGAGAGTCCGTGATGTGGTCGTAGTCGAGACCATGATGTAGTCGCGTCGAGTTCGGCCGAAAGTCCGACGACGCTCGTAGTTGCTATGACATAGCCGTAAAGACCAAAGAGCGGTCGTAAAGGCTTGTACCGCCTCTCCTTCATTCATAGCCCGCAGGTTAAACACGAGACGATCGTGTCCTAGTCTTGGGGTAAATGATATGCAACATGGAACCAGTACTGAGACAAATAACAACAACAGTAGCATCACTAATACTAATGTCATAGAACACATGAGAACACACACCCTCACAAGCTCAATCTAGCCATCATCAAAAGCATCTAGAACAAAGAAGCCTAGAGCCACCCAATACTAGAAGGAGCTTGTGACCTATCCACAGATCTCATGAAGTCTAAGCAAAAGTACTGTCTAAAGCTACCAAGATGTCATACAGTTTATTTCATGCCACAAATGAATAGAATCAAAGTATACATGCATCTCAAAGAATCACAACCATACACATAGCAGGTGACAAAGAAAAGTCACAGAAGCATATGCTAGCATGGATATAAGCATGTATACAAGTAAAGATAAGAAGGCATGAATAAATATAGCATCATGACATAGACAACTATCCGAGATATTAATCAAGCTCATAATGTCCATACTTAAGCAAACACCATGACAGAACAAAATCATGGAAAAGCATGCTAACATGGATAAATAATGGTGAATGGACATAAGGAGCAAGATATATTCAATAAACAATGATGGATACTACAAGGCACAAGATCATGATGATACTTGACTTCTAGTATACACTTTCTACTTCAGCTCGTGAAGTCAGGTCAAAGCTTAAGCATCCAATTAACTAACATTTATAACCAGGTACAAGGATACTTAAGCAACATACACATAAAGGCATGACAGGAAGGTATCAAGAGTAAAACATGCCAATATGGTACAAGTGAGCACAAGAACACGCACAACATGCTAATTATGATCATCATGAATATAAAAGCATGAGGGTATATAATAGCTCACAAAGTAGGTGGAGACACAAATGTGAAAGAGTATGCCTCTTGGAGGCCATGAAGTGGAGAACCAATGAATGTTCTAGTCACGTGATGAAGCAGAAGACTAAAACCCAATCAATCCCATGTTCTCCAACCAGCGTCTGGATACCTACAAATGATAAGACCAAAGTGCCCAAGTCTTGGATCCCGAAGGGTTAGTAGACATGTACTTGGGAATTCAAGACTTGACACACGACCACTCGTGAGAAAAGAGTGGTTGAAGCGTGCTACTACTACGGTCAAGAAGAAATGAGCATCATCGTAGCTCAAGAGGCGTAGACTTGAACAATTATAGCCGAGAGACGTGGTCGTATGAAGCTACGACTACGTCCGAGAAGCCGAAGCTGTGGTTGTAAGGCATTACGACTACAACGACGACATGCGGAGGAGCTTGACTTTACTAAACCAAGCTCTAGCAAAATCAAGCTTCTCTACACATGTGTGGTGAGTCAAAATTTTAATTTCTTATTTTCAGATTTTAACAAGCGGTAGAAATTAAATTTATGCCATCTGCAGAACTAGACTTACAACCTACACATGATAAATGAGATTTCCACCTAGCAAAAACAATCTAGCATTTTATCATCTAGGCATCTCACATTCTCTCTAAGAGCAAGTATATTCATCTTGGACAAGGCCAAGGTCACAATGAGGTTTTACCTTGCTCATGATGAGTTAGCGCTCGTCCTTCTCATCATCATCTATGTGTTCTTTCAGGACTTTCTCGATCCTGGCACTTGAGCAACCAAGAAAAGAACCAACCAAGGCATCAAAGAGACTCACACCTTCTCCTCGCCGTAGGTGCGTACCTCGTTTGGGCGAACGAGGTCTACCAATTAAGAAACGACGGAAATCCTTCCTCGGGACAGCACGCGGACAAAGATGAAAATCAAAAGAAACAAGTCCGCGATGTCAAAAATGTCCATCCCTCTCACAAAATGAGCAATGGTGCAAGTGTCTATTACGAGACATGATCCAAAAGCACCAACCTTGCTCAAAAAGAGAAAATCCCTTGGAACAACCGAGAAGAGCCGACAAGAAATGCACTAGCCAAGAATAGGAGCATCTAAGCATAAGGCACAAGTGCTTAACAATAGAATTGTGCTCGCTATCAGAAAGGATCATTGCACTCCTCTCGTCGAAATCAAGCCTCTTGTCACAAATGACATCATTGGCAAAAACACCCCCAACAAGATGCTAGGGAAGGCTCACAAGATTCCCTACTAGTCGCCATGCTCAAGAGACCGGTTAAGATCTATGAGGAAGAGCTAACCGGCTCTGATACCAATTGTAGGATCGGAAACGGCAACAGAGGGGGGGTGAATGGTGCCTTTTTAAAATTTGTCCCTCAAAGTATTCGAGAAGATCTCAGTTCTCTGATAGCTATAATAAGCTATGAAGAAGAAGCTCATAGAAAATCACCGGAGATCAAAGTACTTGAGCGGAAGACCTCCAACAGATTAATACCACTAAAAGCCTACCACAGATTGATTGGCAAGGAAAACTGAAGTAAATAAAACCACGGCAAAGAAACTGCTCAAAACAGTGTCACGGCAGGAAAACAACATCCAACTGCTGCCACGGCAGAGCAATTGCAGAGTTTTGGTGACACGGTAGAGAAAGAGGAGAGGGAGCTGCTAGCAACGATTGTCTGCAGGAAATGTAGTCTGCAGCCCCACAATTTTTTTGCTGGTCGAAAAACTTCAAGGCTTAACTGAAATCTGCAGGCTGCACATTACTAAAAACTGAAAACACAAACTAAAATCTGCACACTGCAGTTTGCTGAAAAATGACAATGAAAACTGAATTCTGCGCTCTGCAGTTTGCTGGCGAGAATAAGAACTGAAATCTGCACTAATCGCAACTCGAAAGCAAAGAACAAAACAAGCAAATGAAAATAGCGATGAAGCAAAGCAAAATGGAGTGTTGATTAAAAAAAAATAAACTTGCTGCCGAACAAGTAAAGAACTGCAGACTCAGGGCTATCAATCCTTCAGCCGAAAACAAACAGAGAAGATGCAGTTGACTGCAGTTTTGACGACCAAAACAGGAGACATCTTGACTGAAAATACAAGACAAGAATTATCGAAAGCAGATAGCGAATAGGATAAAAGCAACCGATCAAGATCAAAACGATCAAGAACCTCAAAAGCAATCGGCAATTTTGAAAAGCACATCGGTGAAGAAAGTGAACAGAAAATCGAAAATGCCGAATCTGCGGTTCGAGAAGAAAACAATGAAGGTCAAGCAAACAGATTCTCTTGGAAGAAATCGGTGAGTCGCACCAAATTGAAACTTGGTCACCACATAGCGTAAATCGGCAGAAGAAGCGAATAAAATGCAAACAAAGGGCTGCAGTATGTTGAACCCGATCTGACCGACAATATGCGAGAGAAGTCAAAACCGAGACACACAATCCCAACCGAGACAAAGCAATGAGAGAGACCAAAATCGGATAACTCCCAAGTCGTTGATCTTTTGGACATGAAATTTTGAGGATATGTTAGCAATAGCCACAGGGCACTAGATATCAAATTTCAAGCCAAATCTCAAAAGGAAATCACAAAATATCCTAAACCCTAGAAATTGTGACAACATGAAACAGAGAGAGTAAAATTTAAATTTCTCTTCAACCTTTGAACTTTTGGACATGAAACTTTGAGGATATGTTAGCAATAGCCATAGGGCTCTAAATATCAAGTTTCAAGCCAACTCGCAAAGGAAATCAAGAAATGCTCCAAAACTTAGAAATGCAAAAACCAAGAACAGAGAGCCATCTTCAGAAAAGACATCAGAAATTTCATTCTTTAATTAAAGCAAGGATCAAAGATGAGTCCCCATACGCCTGTACAATTGTGCAAGAAAGGAAATTACATGAAGGAATCAAACCCCTCTCATTCTCTCCATCTCTCAAGACTACAACACAAGAACCAAAGAGGAGAAGAACACAAGAACAGGGCACTACTCTGGACTCACACGCACATACACAAGAGTTCACTTGTTGCTCTCACTACTAGCACTAGAACTCCACACACATATAAAGGAAGAGACACACACAAGAGGAAATTCAAGAAGTGTCATACCGACCTTACTTTCCACCTCTCACACCCATGAGGCAAGAAAGTCAACACACATATTTGGAGGGAAAACCAGCCCCTCCACTCATGCTTGAGTCAATTCTCCAAATTGCCCCTCAAGCACCTTCCCGGAAACTTCCGCGTCCGGTGCGCTCCGCCGCACCGTCGCTTCCATCCGACATCGACCGAGACCTCCGACTCCACCTGAGTCTAGTCCCGGTTCTCTCGTCGTCGCTCGTCGTGTCCATCACCGGAAGCTCCAGCTTCGGTTCCTCGTCTCCCGGCTCGCAACCACCTCGAGTTCACGCCGTCTTCGACACATCTCAACCGTTCTGACCTCAGCGCCACCTGCGCCTAGTCCGGTCCACCGTGTCTCGCCACGACTCCATCTCGATGTCCTGCAGTCACACAGACAAGAAACACGTCAAATAGCACCGCTCGATACATGAAAGCGTAAACAGAGATCAAACCTGTCGAGTCATCAGAATATGCATCCTAACCCATACGACTAGGTTCGACCAAGTCCGACCGAGTCCGACCGAGTCCGTTACGCCACACAACGTCTAGGTCCGAACAAACCGACTCAAACTCGACTTTTCGTAAACCGATGTCAATTACTCATCATTCACAACGGGATGACCTCTACATGGTCTCTCAGGTTTGATATATATATCCTTTGCCATACTTTGTCTATGTGATCTTTGTCACCCTAGCAAAAGTAATAATGCTACAACTCCTTTGAAACTAAGTCTATAATTATAAATGCATGCTTAGAGTTGTTTAGATGAACAAGGGTGTGAGAGCACCCTAGCATGTCTTGCAAATTAAAGAAAGCAGTATTGGGCAGTCATTGTGATGATGACTGGTTTATATGGGTATAAGAGTATTTTTCGAAAGAACCTCACATGCTTAATTATCTGGGCGGATGGTTGAGGGCGGGAGTGTTGAATGGTGCCGTGATAGCACAGATTTGTGATAAAGTGGTGCCGTGATAGCACAAGAGATTGTGGTAGAACCGCCCAGATAACACTTAAGGACTGAATCTTGTGATAATCTCCCACGATACAACAAGTACAACCACATGCTGATAGAAATAAAGGCATATGTCATTGAGTATCATGTTTAAAAATTTAACTGGCTAGGTCCTAGGGAATTTTAAGTATTATAATTCAAAAGACATATTTCCGCAAACAAAACAACTTGAGCCTTCCCTTGCAAAAACCGTGCATACTACCTACTGCATTCTGTGTGTTGACTCGCTGAGCACGGTGGTTAGTGTGCTCACTCTCGCAAAACCAACAATCCAGATTCGGGAGCTCAAGATCCGTATGCCTATGAAGAAGCACCTGCTGCAGATGGAGAAGACCGCGCCGGGAATTAGGACGGATAATCCACGCTTAGAACCTTAGGCATTTAGACTAAGGTGTGGCTTCATCCAGATATTCTAGAGCCCTAGAATATTTGTATGCCACTTTCGCCCTCAATCTTTGCTTGTGGTTTAAAAGCCTACTTTGTATCTCTTCCGCTGCTAGACTTTTGTAAATGTAAATATTTGGCCTACTTGGCCCTACTGTAATAACTGCGCCTTTGTGAAGGCCTAACTTCACTTTTGCAATGTAATATTATTATGGCTTGTTGTGAATTGCGCGCTATATGAAATGATTCGGCAATGTATCTGTGTGCATTATCTACTGATCCAGGGAATAATGCAGTAAGGCACAAGAGGGTCTGGATTGCAAAATCCGGGTCCGACAGAGCTGGTATCAGAGCATACGACTGTAGGGTAAAAACCTTAGCTGGCCGTTAGTACTTAGGCTGTTGTATATTTAAAAATGTACAAAAGGAATTTCTTAAAAACATAGCATAATATTTCTTCCCGCATCCTTCCTAGCTCTACTCTGATCTACATTTCAGTTGTTATTTTGAAAAATTACTAACGACGCTATTTAATTACAAATGGCAGGAGTTGCAGACGCTGGACGCTGGGACTTCTTCGCTCACGGAGTACGTGAGGGAGAGTTTGCGGATATACTTCGCAAACTACTCCAATACTTGGGCTACGAGGACGCGCCCATCTACCGCGGTCGGAGGACCAGGATAGGAGGAGACGAGTCCTGGTTGGTGGAGATCTTCATCTACCCCCGGCGCGAGGGAGACCAGTCTCACGTGTTTCAAAGTACCCACCGGAGGAGCCTGGTGGCAGCAGCACTACAGGAGGCCGCTCGTCTGGCCGCGGCCCGACTCTGCGACATCCACGCGACGTTGGTGCTAGAGTCTCCTTTCACCTACCACCCTCTGCGGACAGAGCACGCCAGGTTCGACGGGACCAGGGTGGCAGAGTTGGAGGACAACCCGAGGCTTACCCACCAGGTGGACCTTACTCGGGCCATGGGTACAGCCCATGTGGTGGCTCAGGAGGAGATCACCGCACTTCGAGAGTGCCTCCTCGCACGCCACATCGAGGTGGACTCCTTGCGTGAGCAGCTCGCCCAGTGTGAGCGGGCCTTGGCAGAGGCCAAGGCAGAGGCGGCAGCTGCCCGCACCCAGACTCAGCAGACGCCTACACCGACTCCAGTTCCGGCACCTCCACCAGGTTCCGGGGGACTCCGCACCAGGCTCACAGCACGCAAGAGCGTGCGACCCCCTGGGCCTCAGTCCGCTCTACGCCGTGGAGAGACTCGACGCAGCCGTTCACGCTCTCACTCCGACACCGACCCGTCTGAGTTTAGTGGTAGCAGGTCCCGTTCTCAGTGTACGGACTACACCCCCTCCAGTCCCAGTGTCGGTGACATGGAGGAGTAGGCAGTGCGTGAGTCCGTTAGTGCAATGCTTGCTAGAGTTTGGCTAGTAGTAGCAAGCATAGGATCCCCCACTAGTAGCAGCTTATGCCAGTACCTTAGTATCGTTAAGTATGTGTATGTTTGTAAAGTCCAGCGTGGCTGTGAAGCCATAAAAAGCTGGCTACGTGATGTACTGTCTGTGCTTAATGAAAACGGCCTTGTGTTTATTTACTGTTGTTTGATGTTTGTATTGATTTGCTGGTCGTGGGTTATTAACTTTTAAAGGGAGGTTAGAACAAGGGTCTAAAAGAATGTTAAATTATCTACAGATGGCTAGCCATAGAGTTACCCGCGCACAAGCTGGAGCCAACCCGGACATGCAGGCTGAAGTGGAAGCTAGTCAAGAAGCACAGCAAGCAGGAAAGGGTAGAGGCCCAGGTCAAGGGGTAAACCTCCCACCCCCACCGGCTAACCCATCTATGGCGCAAGTAATGGCCCAGCAAACGCAGATACTTCAGGCCATCTTCGCAGGCCAGCAGACCCACACCAATGTTCATGCCTCCGACCTGGGCGACTTCATCAGGACCCGGCCCCTTACCTTCGCCGGGGCAGATGAGCCCCTGGAAGCAGAAGATTGGCTACGGGACACTGAAAGAAAGCTTCGTTTGGCCAAATCTGCAGAGGATGACCAGGTGCTCTTTGTGACCCATCAACTCCAAGGGGCCGTGGCTGCCTGGTGGGAGAATTACCTGGCCACAAAAGGGTATGAGGATACCCCCACCGGAGCTAGCGCAGCAATCATAACCTGGACAGAATTCAAGGCGGCCTTTAAGGCCAATTTCGTCCCAGCTGGGGTAATGCGAATAAAGAAGAATGAGTTCAGGACCTTGAAGCAGGGTGGCCTGTCAGTCAATGATTATCTCACCAAATTTAATCAACTGGCCCGTTACGCCCCCAAGGATGTGGGCGATGAAGAGGAGAAAATTGACCGGTTCTTGAAGGGATGAATGAAGAACTCCGTGCAGACTCATCACGCAGGACTTCTCCAGCTTTCATCAGCTGGTGAATAAGGCATTGGTCCTGGAAAATGAGAAGAAGAACCTAGAGGCAAGCCGCAAACGGAAGCAGGTGGTTCAGCGCCCGCAAGGAAGGTTCATCCAGAGGTTCTTCAACAATTCCCCCTTCTCTGGGACAGCCCCGTCTCAGAGCCCAAACCCAGCACCTCGTCCGGGTGGTAGCACGTTCCAGACTCCCGCCCCTCGGGCGGTGCGAGAACAAATCCTCGACCCCTTCAATTGCTTCAACTGTGGAGAGAAGGGCACTACGCCTATCGCGCCCTCGGCGCGACCACCGGTGAAGTTCAACTGGGCACCACCCTCCCGAGGTCAAGCTTCAGCACCCAAGGGAATCGGGCTCCTCAATCCAACCGGCCGCATCGACTCCAAATCGGGAAGGGTTAATCATGTCACCGTGAAGAAGCCGAGGAGGTCATTGAGTCCTATTGAGTGCGTTCTCTGTCAAGACCCTACCAAAGACGCGTCCTTTTTGATTCGGGGCATCACATTCATTTATAGCAAAGGGTATGTGGATAAACTTAAGTCGCTGTCCACTGTTGAAGAAAGCATTAATGCTTAGTTCACCCGCAGGGATGATTAGGGCCACCTTAGTGTGTCCGGGAGTAGAAATTGTCATGGAAAGGTTTATATTCCTAGCAGATTTAGTCGTGCTAACCTCCCAGACCTTGGATATTATACTAGGAATGGATTGGTTAGCTAAACACCAAGGAATATTAGATTGTGCCTTGAGGCAAGTTAAGTTGACCAAGGGCCCAGGATTGACCATTGTGGTGAAGGTGGACCGGCCGTATAGATGGGGCCGAAATATATTATTGCGAAGATGTACCGCTAGAAGGGATGATGGTGGTGCAAGACTATACTGAAGTCTTTCCTGATGAACTACCTGGCATGCCACCAGATAGAGATCTCGAGTTTGTTATCAACTTGAAGCCTGGTGCTGCCCCTACCTCCAAGAGACCATACCGGATGACCATAGATGAGCTAGAAGAATTGAAGAAGCAACTCCATGAACTACAGGACAAAGATTTTATCAGACCGAGTTCCTCACCTTGGGGATCCCCGGTTATCTTTGTAAAGAAGAAGGATGGCACCGCTAGGATATGCGTAGATTATCGGGCTTTAAATGAAGTAACCATCAAGAATAAGTATCCATCGCCGAGGATTGATGACCTATTTGATCGCCTTGGGGAGCCACAGATTCTCCAAGATTGATTTAAGGTCGTTATCACCAATCAAGATTAGGCCTAAGACATCCCGAAGACTGCCTTTACCACTAGATATGGACTGTACGAGTTTACAGTTATGTCTTTTGGGTTGACCAATGCTCCAGCCTATTTCATGAATCTCATGAACAAGGTTTTCATGGACTACCTGGATAAGTTTGTGGTAGTATTCATCGATGACATTCTCATCTACTCCAAAACCGCGGACGAGCATGCCGAGCATTTGCGCTTGGTGCTGACAAGATTGAAGGAACATCAACTCTATGCCAAGTTCAGCAAGTGTGAGTTCTGGTTGCAGGACATCAGCTTCCTGGGCCATATTGTGTCTGAAAAAGGAGTGTCCGTTGACCCCGCCAAAATTGCTGCAGTAACGGAATGGCAGCAGCCTACCTCAGTCACTGAGGTGAGGAGCTTTCTTGGATTAGCAGGATACTACAGGCGGTTCATTGAAGGGTTCTCCCGGACACAATTGCTCAAGAAAGAGCAAGCATTTGGATGGACCAAGGCATGTGAAGAGAGTTTTCGAGAATTGAAGAAGAGGTTGACTACCACCCCAGTGCTAGTTCTGCCCGATGTGCGTAAGGACTTTGAAGTATACTGTGATGCGTCACATCAAGGGCTTGGGGGTGTGCTGATGCAAGGAGGCAAGGTTGTGGCATATGCATCCAGCGACCGCCTCACGAAGCCAACTACCCAACCCATGACCTGGAATTAGCTTCCGTGGTTCATGCCCTGAAGATCTGGAGGCACTATCTTATTGACAATCATTGTGATATCTACACAGACCATAAAAGCCTCAAGTACTTCTTCACCCAGTCGCATCTGAATTTAAGGCAAAGAAGGTGGCTGGAATTGATTAAAGATTATGACATGAGCGTCCACTACCACCCTGGAAAAGCTAACGTAGTGGCGGGCCCGAGTAGGAAAGCCTCTGCAATCACCTTATGGTTCGGGAGCACCAACTGAATCAGATAAAGAGTCGACCACGAACCTAGGGATTGTCGAAGAAGGAGCCCTGACCGCCTTTGAAGAACAAACAAGTATTGAAGAAATGATAGAAGCTGCACAGAAAGGAGACCCAGCTGTTTTGAAGTGGAAGAAATCGATGGAAGAAGGGAAGGCCCCTAAAATGAATCTGGATCATCAGGGAATTCTAAAGTACGGAAATCGTACTTTCATACCCCCTCAAAAGGACCTTAGGGACCTAATGCTTCGGGAAGCGCATAGCTCCGCCTATTCCCTTCATCCTGGTAGTACTAAGATGTACCAAGACATGAAGCAATACTACTGGTGGCCAGGCATGAAAAGAGACATTGCCGAGCACGTCGCCTACTGTGATGTCTGCCAGAGAGTAAAGGCCGAGCACCAAAGGCCGGCAGGACTGCTGCAGCCTTTGGAAATACCCCAATGGAAATGGGAGGAAGTTGGCATTGATTTCATCACCGGATTCCCGCCGACGAAGTCAGGATATGACTCAGTATGGGTCATAGTTGATAGATTGACCAAAGTTGCCCACTTCATTCCCGTCAAAATAACGTACAAGGGAGATAAGTTAGCTGAGCTGTACATGTCCCGCATTGTGTGCCTACATGGCATACCCAAGCGGATTGTTTCAGATCGAGGTTCCCAATTTACCTCGCATTTTTGGGCAAGTCTGCATGAAGCCCTAGGTACCCATTTAGATTTTAGCACTGCCTACCATCCTCAGACCGATGGACAAACAGAAAGAGTAAATCAAATATTAGAAGATATGCTCCGGGCATGTGCACTGGACTTCTCGAAGGAATGGGATAAATGTCTGCCCTATGCCGAGTTTGCCTACAACAACAGCTACTACCCAACTGAAGATGTCCCCTTTGAAGCTCTATATGGCAGAAAATATCGGACCCCACTCCATTGGTCCGAAGTGGGTGAAAACTATGTGTTTGGCCCCGAAACCCTAAGACAAGCAGAAGAAAAGGTTCGTCTGATAAGGGACCGGTTGTTGGCAGCCCAATCCAGGCAGAAGAGCTACGCTGATAGAAGGAGGCCCCTAAGTTTTGAAGTTGGAGATCACGTGTACTTGAAGGTGTCACCCTTACGGGGAGTCAAGAGGTTTAAGGTCAAAGGCAAGCTCACCCCGCGCTATGTTGGGCCTTTCCCTATTTTAGCCAGGAAAGGAGTGGTTGCATACTAGCTAGCCTTACCCCCAAACATGTCTGAAGTTCACGATGTCTTCCATGTATCCCAGCTGAAGAAGTGCTTGCGAGTGCCAGAAGACCAAGCCCCACTTGAAGCAATCGAGCTCGAGGAGGACTTAACTTACAAAGAACGACCCATCAAAATTTTGGACACAGTGGAAAAGAGGACCAGGACCCAATCCATTCGCTTGTGCAGAGTTCAGTGGAGTCACCATTCAAAGAAGGAAGCTACTTGGGAGCGTGAGGATCAGCTGCGCAAAGATTACCCTGCCTTGTTCTCTAGCTCAACCAAATCTCGGGGTTTTGAAATTAGTTCAAAAATTGTAACAGCCTGAAAACTCAAAGGATCTGTATAACAAAATGCGTAGAATATTTTTGTAGAGTATTGTGTTGAGTGGGGTTTTGAAAGTGTTCTTCTGAAGAATTTTGTGGAAAAGCCCACCTGTTTAATTAATAGTAAATTCTAAATTTGAATTCGAATCTGAAAAGATGATCCATGATAAAGATTTTCAAAGGTAGCATAAATAAGTTGGTCACAGTGCCAAAGGAATATTTGTACACAAAATAGTAATATCACAAACCTTATAAAAGAAAAGAGGAGAAAATAAGAAGAAAGAGAAAAGGTTCCGTTAGGGCCCATAGTTTGTAAATAAAATGGTCATCTCGGTGGGAATTAACTTTGTTAAACCCAAAATATGTCTGGAATTTCGTGAATTTTCTAGAATTTTGGAAGTAATTTCATATTTTCTCGAATTATATTATGCCTTCTAGCATTCCGAAAATGCAAAATCAAAGTAAAACCCAAAATCCCACCCGTGACGCGTGGGCCGGGCCGGATCCGCCCACGCCGCCCGGATCCGCCTTCCCCTCTCTCGTCGACGCGTCCGGTCCGGATGGCGCCACGTCCCACCCAGCGCCATCTCGGCCACCGCGCGGCCGCCTCTCCGCCCCCTCTCTCTCGCGAACGGGCCCCGCTGTCGGGCCTGCTTCGCCTTTCTTCCTCCTCCTCCGCGCGCGCTCCCAGACCCCCCCCCTCGGCCGTGCGACGCCCCTGCCGCGGAGACCCCACTGGGGACAGCGTTATGGGAAAAGACCCCACGTCGTCCCCGAACCCATTGCCTTTCCGACGCCTGTGTTCGCCGCCGCCCACCGCCCGGCAGCCGCCGCCGCGCCCGGCTCCTCCGGGCAGGCTGTTTCTTGCTATAAAGCCCGGGAGCAGCCTGTAAGGTTCGCCGTGCCCACCGGTCATTTCTCAACCGCCCATTGCCCTCAAGACCCACCCGATCGCGGCGATCCTTTCTTCCCCAACTGTGGGAGCTCGATCCTTTGCTCCCACACCATCTCCGCACTGCCGCCAAGCTATTGCCGGCCTCCCAGAGCTCGCCGACGGCCGTAGCTCGCCGGCCGTGAACCTCCAGGAGCCGCCGCTGCTGCTCGTCGCCGACCCGCCTCCGGTGACCCCCGGCCCTCCTCGCCACCACCACCAGCTTCGCCGCAAGCTCAGCTTTGCATTTCACGAAGCTCCCGAACCTCGGTGAGCCTCCCTCGCCGGCGACGGCCACCGCCTTCCCCGGCCTTGGGCCGCCTCTGTTCACCCCCGCGCGCTCCCCCTTAAGAGGAAATATCGCCCCTTAAGGGGTGAGATAAAACGAGCGGCGGGTTGGCTACCGTCGCTCACCCTCTATCCCCCGGCTCCCTCGGCGCTTCGAGCCCCGCTCACGCAGCGCCGAGGTTGAGCCATTCTTTTAAAACCGTCGGCGACAGTGTGGGTCCCACCGCCACCGACCGCTGAGCCACCCGCGCCTCCGGGCCCCGCCGCCGGTCGCGCGGGGAGCGGGCGTGAGCCCCGCCACTGGGTCCCACGTGTCAGCACCGCGCGAGTACGGTCTCTGCCAGTGGGCCCTACTCGTCAGATTTTATTATTTTTGGGATTTATTCAAACCGAAAGTATTCAAATATGTATAACTTGTTCATTTTAGCTCCAAATTTAGTGAAATAAATTTCTAAATTCATCTAAAATCAAGAACTACCAAATGAAACCAGAACCAACACTTTTGAAGCTTGTTCAAATTTTCATTGTATTATTTGATTGTTGTGATGATTTTTATCTAAATTTTCGCGATATAAAACGTAGCTTTCGAGACTCAAGAGGAGGAAGCTGCAGCTGCAGTAGAATCCAACGTGCAAAACCCAGACCTCAAAGAACCAAGGCGATTCAATGCTTTGATCATTTTGAGCCTATGTTTTCAATAAAGTATTTTGGTTTAAGTATTATAACTTGCATGCTTATATTTATGTTGCGATACATGTTAATTTCAGAATTTAGATATATGCCCATGTTCTCTAGGTTTGATATATATATCCTTTGCCATACTTTGTCTATGTGATCTTTGTCACCCTAGTAAAAGTAATAATGCTACAACTCCTTTGAAACTAAGTCTATAATTATAAATGCATGCTTACAGTTGTTTATATGAACAAGGGTGTGAGAGCACCCTAGCATGTCTTGTAAATTAAAGAAAGCGAGATTAGGCGCCATTGTGATGATGACCGGTTTATGTGGTATAAGAGTATTTTTGAAAGAACCTCACATGCTTAATTATCCGGGTGGATGGTTGAGGGCGGGAGTGTTGAATGGTGCCGTGATAGCACAGATTTGTGATAAAGTGGTGCCGTGATAGCACAAGAGATTGTGGTAGAACCGCCCAGATAACACTTAAGGACTGAATCTTGTGATAATCTCCCACGATACAACAAGTACAACCACATGCTGGCAAAGTGTAGGCAGGGCCAACTAATTTGCATGGACTTAGTAAGAGTTGCGTCGGTGTGAAGACGGGCGGGTAGAGGATGGCCACATCCTCCGACGTGATGGCGCAAGAGGGGGCTTCTGGAAGGGTGGTCGTACCCGGAGGAAGTGGAAACCTTAGCGGTCGCAACCCTGCTAGGAAAATGCACTGTAAAAGCCTTGTGGTAGTCTACTCAACTGCATGGCTAAGGAATCATGTGGGGCAATGAGCAGATCTATCTTGTGTGGGTAAAGGGCCTGTTCTTTTCCTCCGAAGCCGGCGGCTTTTGGCTTTTGCTACCGTACCTAACTTTCAAACGGAGTATTTTCTCAAGACGGGGTCTACAGGTAAAACGATCTACACATTAAAAGTCCAACATCTGTACCATCTAAAATCGCAAGTGAGTATCTGTCTCTCCGTAATCTGTACCGTAAACAGCCAAAATTCAAAAATTTCAGCTAAAAGCCATAAGCCGCAGCCGAAAAGAACAGGCCCGTACACACTCTGCAGAGTCAAAGCTATTCGAATAGCCGTGCCCACGGTTATGGGCAGATATGGGAACTTAATTAGATATAGTTCTATTTCAAAATCTTTTAAAAAGGGCAAGGAAAGGCCTTTATGGGAAGGCAGAGTAAGGCCCTCATTTGAGTTGTTCTGGGTGTCGTCCTAGTGGTAATATAAGCGATTATACGCTGAAGGTATGGTATGAGGAGCAGAGATCATGTAATGGTGGATGATCTCTGATTCGATAGAATAAAGGCATATGTCATTCAGTATCATGTTTAAAAATTTAACTGGCTAGGTCCTAGGGAATTTTAAGTATTATAATTCAAAAGGCATATTTCCGCAAACAAAACAACTTGAGTCTTCCCTTGCAAAAACCGTGCATACTACCTACTGCATTCTGTGTGTTGACTCGCTGAGCACGGTGGTTAGTGTGCTCACTCTCGCAAAACCAACAATCCAGATTCGGGAGCTCAAGATCCGTATGCCTATGAAGAAGCACCTGCTGCAGATGGAGAAGACCGCGCCGGGAATTAGGACGGATAATCCGCGCTTAGAACCTTAGGCATTTAGACTAAGGTGTGGCTTCATCCAGATATTCTAGAGCCCTAGAATATTTGTATGACCACTTTCGCCCTCAGTCTTTGCTTGTGGTTTAAAAGCCTACCTTGTATCTCTTCCGCTGCTAGACTTTTGTAAATGTAAATATTTGGCCTGCTTGGCCCTACTGTAATAACTGCACCTTTGTGAAGGCCTAACTTCACTTTTGCAATGTAATATTATTATGGCTTGTTGTGAATTCCGCGCTGTATGAAATGATTCGGCAATGTATCTGTGTGCATTATCTACTGATCCAGGGAATAATGCAGTAAGGCACAGCAGGGTCTGGATTGCAAAATCCGGGTCCGACAAAAATCAACTAGTGAGATCGATGATAAGTGAGCGGTCGAAAACCCCACATGGTTGAGAAGACACAGAGCGATCGAAAGACTGAGCGCGGTCGAAAAAGATGCGATGCAATCTGAAACTTGACTGTGGTCGAAACTAATGTGGTCATAGATCTGAATGCGGATGATGACCAAGATGAGTCTAGATGTATTCCCACATGCCATAGCAAGTTAGAACGCCAAACAAATCGACTCAAAAACTCTCGGAACAAGAAATCACACTTTAAGACCAAATCAAGAGCAAATCAACCAAATCAAGATAGATTCATAGAAATATGCCAAAATTGATATATTGCTTACTTGAGAAGGTCGAATTTACAACCACTCCAACTTGGAGGACAAAAAGCACACCAATGCTCCACTCTCAAACCCTAACTCTAAACAAGAGTGCACATAGAGAGGGGTTTAATGGTTAACCCTACATGTCTCCATCTCAACCCCTTTTGTAGGTGGGCAACAAGCCACCTACACCCCAAAATGGATCCTATCCACTATTACAATGGGAGAAACCTGTTAACCACACACACAGATTTTACTCATTTAAGTTCACTTATACACATTTTTCAAAGCGTATAAGTGGGCATCCTCTAAATCCTTAGTCTTGACCCGCTTTGATCAAACCAGCTCCATCTTGACCTAAACCGCTCTCCAACGCATCGCCCATGCGCCGCGGTTTTCATCCAAGATGGTTTCCGGTATTTTGGTCAAAATACCAAAATACCCCTTGTTGACCCGGTCATCACCATCCTTTGCAAGCAATCGCTATGCTTTCCACGTGTAGGTACACCACTAGCTTGTCACGTACCATCAAGTTTCTCCCATCTAGGTTCCACCAAACCACGGCTCACTTGGCCCGTACAAGCCACCTAGCGTCATCCTGCCGTTTGAACTCGCCTTCAACATTCCCGCTTTTCTTACACCATGCTTGAGCTCACCGTCTCACCTAACATCCTTGATCGTTCTGGGCACCATGGACAACCAAAGACAAAGAATTCGTTTCTAAGCACAAGTTCTTCACAACTTGACCTACATTAGCCATGACATGCATCATGTAACCTTAATTCAATGACTCAGGTAAACCTAACTAAATCCATGACTGAAATCCCAAAATCCTCAATTTCTGCCTAAAACGAGTCTAGACATGGTGCGATCTTTGCAAAACCAATTGACTACTCTATAAACATTGCAATAGTTTATCACATCATTAACCTGAACCATCTCACATGGTTCTTCAATCTTCCCCTTGATGAACCCATTGGTAATACTCAAAAATGCAAATTAGAAGTGGTTTTATAAGAACAAGATGAATTTTGCAAAGAGAGCTCCAAAATGGTCACAAGTGGAATGCAACAAATGAAAATGACCATATGAAGCAGAAATAGAGTTAAACGACTAAAAATAGCAAATTTTCCACAAAAGTCTTCAATTCACTAGGTGAGTTCAGAAATCTCACTCTAGGTCCATATGAAAGAGCAATTGTTTGATTTGACCATGATCATGGTGAGAATAAATCAATTGCACAAAAAGTCCAAAACATGCTCTAGGTATGCATTTTTACCAATCTTTGTCCCCCTTTGACAATAGAGCCATCAAGATGCATGAAAGAAAATAGAGCATGAATGAAATGAAGTGGCTGCAATTTGTTCATTTTAAGCATTAGGTGTCGTAAAGATTATCCAAAATGACTTTTCATGTATTACACCAAGCCATAAAAAATGAAAGTGCTATTTAGATCATATCAACCCATGTATAGTCAAGCTAAAGCACTACTACAAAAGAGGCTATACTGGATGGCCACATCACATACGGTTCCTATGAACCGCCTGTGCTGCAACTATCATAGATGGTTTATACTAAGAACCGTATGTGATATTTTCATAGACGGTTATTTATACAAACTATCTGTGATAAGTCAAGACATCACAGACGGTTATTATTAATAACTGTCTGTGAAAATATCATAGACGGTTGTTATTATAAACCGTCCATGATAATGCATATATCACAATCGGTTCTTATAAATAAACATCTGTGAATATCACATATATTTATTTATAAGAACCGCTTGTGATATGTGCATTATCACAGACGGTTCATATAACAAACCATCTTTGATAATGTCATTACACCGATCTGTGGTATCTCCCCTAGGATTCTAATCTCACCTGTCCATTCTCTTCGCGTCGAATAGCAGGCACTGGTTCCTTCCAACTCTCGCCCCTTATTAATTACTCCTCTCTTCCTTTCACTCTAAGATACGTGAGTTCTACTAGCTGCTCCTAGCTAGCTAGTTCATCCACTCCTAGCTTGTTCCTCGATGATGCCAACTACCGTCATGAGCTAGCGCCCCCGTTGTGACATCACGGTCTACTGCACAACACACTCTTGTCGTAAGTGTCGTAAGAATGTCTTGTGTAGTGTCACCATCGTGACACAGAGGTGACGCTACCACCGCCTATCCTTCACTGCAAGGCACCGTGGAAGTAGCTAGCTACCAAGGACATCCAGCTCGTGCGCTGCTAGGATCTCTCCTTCTTCTATGTTTTTACCATCGATCCGTGGCATTAGGAGATGTGTTCTTGCCATGTTTAAGAGTTGGGTTTATAGGATTTGGATATTTGTTCTTGCCATGTTTATGAGTTGGGTTCATAAGATTAGAAGATGTGTTCTTACCATATTTACGAGTTGGGTTCGTAGGATTAGGAGATATGTTGTTGTCATGTTTTTGCTGTGTTAGATGGGTAACCTGCTCATTATCTAGTGATGTTGTAATGGTGGATTCTAATAAAATGTGCTGCTGTGTTTGCAGCTGTATTTGCTTGTTTTCAAATGGCATAGCTAACATTTCTTGAGGTTAGCCAAAAAATAGAAAAATTTAGGTATAGTATTAACTATCAAAGACAATTTTCTGGTATAAATTGTCTATAAAGGACTATCACAGACAGTTCTATATTACAACTGTCTGTGATACTCGCCCATCACAGACAATTGGTAGCTAGAACTGTCTGAGATGTTAGAGTATCACAGACAGTTTTTACTTCAAGCCGTCTATGATGTTAGAGTATCACAGACAGTTCTAGTTACAAACCATCTATGTTTTGTTTATCACAGACGACTCACAAACCGTCTGTGATAACATCCGATTATCACTGACCCATAAATTTAGATGATTCAGAAAACTGTCTGTGATGACAGTTCCGATCTGTAATATCCCGAACGTCGTTACGGCGTAAGTTTTTAAACAATCGCGGAATCGCCGATTTTTTGGTAAATCGTGGGAAGGAAAAAATATGAATTGTAGAACATTGTAAAATAAATTAAATAAATTAAAATAATTAATTTGAATGTGTTTGGGCTGTCCGGAGGGGTGGGCCAGCTGCTTTGGGCCAGCCAGCCCAAATGGGGGCCCGTACCCCCTCCCAAACTCTAGCACCCCTTTATAAACCTCCACCCTTGGCCCTCCCTCTCCCTCCCCTTGGCAGCCACCACCCCTCCCTCCACCCTTGGGCGCCTCCCTCCTCCCCTGCTGCTGCCATGGTGCCAAGGAAGAAAAGAAAGGGAAGAGAGGAAGGAGAAGGAGAAGAAGGAGAAGAAGAAGAGAAGAAAGAAGAAGAAGAGGAGGAGGAAAAAAGTGGGGAAATTATTCATCGTGGTAATTTTCCCCTATCCCAAACCCTCTGTTTTTCAGATTAATTAGGGTTCTTGGTATGGATTTTGATGGTAGTTAATAGATTAATTGCCCGATTAGATATTAGCTGCTGTCTGCTTGTAGATTGATTCGCGCAGCACGTCTGTCCTCGCGGATTTGACCTAGTAAACGAATTTTCCTGTGGAGTCTTCCAAAAGGAAAGTTGTAGAGGACTTCCATATGCATCTCCTGTAATTTTTTTGTAATTTTTAACCGTGGGATCTGGGAGATACGGAGTCGGTAACACCGCTGTCCATCAGGCGGACATATTGGTACAGTCAGACGGTGATATGGGATTTAAAAATAGTAATTAACTTTTATGGTGATGGCCGTAATTGATAAAGTTGTAGATAATTCAGAGATCTAGTGTCTGTATAATTTTCATAATTTTTGGACCACTGTAGTATTGCTGGGACGTGATTGCACACTGCTGTCCAATCTGCCAGAATAGAGTTCTTCCTCTGTTTTGGGCATTAAATTACCCCTAGTTGTGATCAAAATAAAAATATGTGTTCTACATGAAAATTGTAGGTTTTTAAGTCATGAATCTAGAAAGGTATCATCTGCTGTATTGAATCATTATTTTTAAAGATACGAAATTGTGAAGCAGCACTGCTGTAGAGGGTAATTTGCTGAATTGTTTGTGCGGGTTCGTGGTTCTAGCGACGTCTTAATTATTTTAGTCGTGTTTGTATGCTGTGGTTATGTGCTGAGAGTTATCTTTTGGATAGGTGGTCTTGTCCCTGAGCGCTCTTGATTTTACTTCGCTTCATCGGATTGAGGCAAGTGAACGTAGCGGTGGTTGCTACCGTTTAACTTGTTATTCCTTCTACTTGCAATTTACATTATTATCTTAATTTGATACATTATGCCATGATTGCATGATATTTTAATTGTGGAGGTGGTAGCAAGTATTTATCCATTGATATGTTGATAATCTGCTAGTAGACATGTGGAATTCTTGCTTAATGTTATAATGTGGACTTGAAATTAACATGTGGTGGATGTGGATATGTTGAGAGCATGATAATGCTCCTTGTGGATGAACTAATGAGATTTATGAATTATCATATCATTCATGTCATATCATGTTATTTGCATATGTGGATGTCGCCGCGATCATACCGGTACAGCATCGTATATTGCCGTAATACGATGCACCTCTTCACCCGCGGAAGCATCGTATATTGCCGTAATACGATGAACTACAATTCCTGCCCTGGCAAGAGTGATGTGGAGCATAGCATGAAGCATTCATATGCATTGCATTGTGGAAAGATTCATTTGCATACATATGCAATATATATTGTGGTGATGTTATTTTGTGGAATATATAACTTTCTAGTTGTAATGTGGAATTGGCTCATGTGAGCTACTTGTGGTATGAAGATTGTGGATGTGCTCGTGGAATGGGATTCGTCCCTTGTGTATGGAAAGAGTCGTGGTTGTGGCATGAGATTCTTTTCACTTGTACGAATTGTTGAAAGCAATTGTGGATATGAGAATTAATAAAGTAGTGGGATGATCATACATATGTTTTATTTTCTTTGATGGTGATTTGAAGTTGATGATATAACATTGTTATTTGTGGAAGATTAAATATTGATGATTAATCTATTATAGTGTGGAAGACTAAATGTTTCATATGCATTTAATTGATATTTAAAATGATAGCATTTATATGCCAATTAAATCTGAAATTGAAGAGGTATGATCCATGAAAGATTCGTGGTGGTTTAATAATTGTGGACATGAATTGTGGTTGTAGTTGTATGGAATTATAAATGATGATGTATAATTGTTTGTAGTTTGAATAGCCTGTTAAACAGTTTGCTTGCTGAGATTTTATCTCACCCTTGTTTCCCCCTCCCTACAGGTGGACATTGAGCATGCATAGGAAGGGTAGAACGGCACAACACTGATGCACTTGGATCATTGTTTATTGCTGTAATAAAGTTGAAAGAATTCTAGACCTTTGCATAGCTTTGTTTACATTATCTTAATAATGTCAAATTTGTGAACTATATTTTAGATTAAAATGTTGGAGGATGTTTTAATTAGTGAATTGCTATCACTATCCGGTTATTCCTTAGTTGTTTACGCTTCCGCTTATACTATCTTATTTAGTAATTGTTGCTAGTTTAATTTATCTTGTAAATTGGCTAGTTGTGGAGTAGTTTTAGTAGCATCCCAGGGTATTGTGGATCCTAGGGTGTTACATGATCCATCTGTGATGACCCTTTTTGTAGTAGTGAAGACAAATAAGCCATAATCTGGAATTAAATAAATTGTTTAATATGTCAAGTCACTCAAGATCATAGTCTAGTAAAGGTATCAAAAAATAAGTGAAGCCATGTTAATATTCTAAGTGAACCAAGAAGCTATAATTGAGTCAATTTAGAGTGCTAAAAGTTCAAGATTTATACATTTTTGTTCAAGCACTTAATAATTTCATAATTAAGCAAATTTAGCACATTTGGCTTTTTCAGAAATTCATGGTTGGCTTCAACCATAATTTTTTTACAAGATTTTGTTCTCTTAGACATGTGCTAGATCTCGATCCTTATGCGACCACTCCAAGCAAGAAGCTTAAGGAACTGATCTTGGTCATCCAAAACTCCCCTCTGAGTTCATGCCTAGTGCAATGGCAAGCCGTCTCATGAGAAAGGATTGGTAAGATTAGTTTTTTGCACAAAAGAGATTGTTTTTTTTCATTTTCTTGATTTAGTTCAATAACAAAGAGCTAATACTAACTCATGTTTCAATAAGGAACTAGTATAGCTTAATCGAAAGCTCAATACAGATTCAACACTCAACTTAGCTTATTTGACATAGCACGAATCATAAGAGGATCACTAGAGCAAAACTAATCACATGATCCAACAAGACATTATTTAATTCAAATTGTTCATATTTAATAAAGCTAGCATGGTAAAAACTAAGCTACACATAGAAAGACATGATAAATCTAGCTACCTAGCACAAATCATTGCAAGATGTAAAACGGGTTTATCATGTCATACAAGGATAATAATTAGGGCCCCATGTATTTATATTACAATGCATAATGCTGAAATTAAATGTGATGCATTAATAAAAAATACCAACTCCCCCTCACCCTTAAGCATTTTGGTTCAAGTTGAGTTATGTCATCATTAAGCTCTAGAAAATCTCAAATGAACTCCCCCTGAACCAAAGCAATAAGCAAGAGGGAAGAAGTTTGGACAAAAAGAAGAAATGGTAGAACTTTTAGCATAAACAAGATAGAAGAAATACTACGGCTCAGAATTGATCTCATCTACCCCATATGACTCTAGGACTGTCAGCTGGTCATCTAAAACACTAGGGAGTAAACATGTTCCCTATCTACTCAAGGGAGCCCAACCCTCGCTAGACCTAAAAGAAGTGAGTGAACTCAACCTAGTGAGAAGAGAAGCAACTAATAAGCAGCATCCTAGGATCACAAGATGAGAGAAAAAAGTCTAAACAACTGAGAATGAGAACCACTCTAGTGTATGCTAGAAAGACTAACCCAAATGCACCCAATAAATAAAGTGCAACAGAATGAAAAAGAAGTATATGAACAATATAATACAAAAAGTACAAGATGCTCCCCCTCAGATTAAGCCATAAGGACAGACCACCTTAAGCTCTCCCCTCAAGGTTGAGAACTTCGAGCTTTCTAAAGGCTTGATGAAAATGTCAGCCAACTGATGGTCACTCTCCATAAACTGAAGCACTATGTCGCCCTTCTCCACATAGTCTCTAAGAAAATGATATCTGATATTTATATGCTTGGTCCTAAAGTGCTGCATTGGGTTCTTAGCGATGTTAATGTCAGAAGTGTTATCACAGAAGAGAGGAACACTATTTATGGCTAATCCAAAGTCCCACAAGGTCGAAACCATCCAAAGCACCTGACTACACCAACTAGCAGCTGCAACATACTCGGTCTCTACAGTGGACTGTGCAACACTGGATTGCTTCCTAGATGACCAAGAAACAAGAGAAGTGTCAACGAATTGGCAAGTGCCAAAGGTGCTCTTCCTATCTATTCTATAGTCAGCAAAGTCTGCATCGAAGTAGGCTCTAAGGGAAAGATAGGAAGCTGAAGAGTACCAGATATCATAGTCTAGAATAGTTCAAAGGTACCTAAAGATGCGGTTCACTGCCTGACGGTGAGAGACGAGAGGAAAAGCCTGAAATCGAGTACACAGACACACGATGAAATGTATGTCCAGCCTCAAAGCAGTGAGGTACAGGAGGGTGCCAATCATGCTGCAGTATCCCTTCTGATCTACTGACTCACTATCCTCATTTGGGTTGAGTGTAATTGAGGTCGCCATCAGAGTCGACACCGGCTTGACATCACTCATGTCAAAGTGTCTCAGGAGATTTCAAGTGTACTTGCCTTGATGCAAGAACGTACCCTCCTGAGTCTAGTTGATCTGGAAGCCGAGGAAGAAGCTCAAGTCGCCCATCATACTCATCTTAAACTCTATGCTCATGACATCAGAAAACTAGGAGACCAGAGCATGAGAGGAGCCACCAAAGACAATGTCATCCACATAAATCTAGAAGAGTAAAAGGTCATTGCCATGTCTGCGAATGAATAAGGTCTTGTCTACCTTACCCATCTCAAACCTATGACTCAATAAATAGACTTAAGCCTCTCGGGCCAAGCTCTAGGGGCTTGCTTAAGTCCATACAGAGCTTTAGAAAGCTTGAAGACATGGTTAGAGTATTTGGGATTGTCGAAACCTAGAGGCTGTCTAACACCAACTTCTTCCTCAATATACCTATTGAGGAATGCACTCTTGACACCCATCTGGTACAGCTTGAAGCCCTTAGATGCTGCGAATACAAGCAAAATCCTAATGGCCTCTAGCCTAGCTACAGGGGCGAAGGTCTCCTCAAAATATAAACCCTCAACTGATGAGGACATCACTTCTTCGGATATACACAACACTCCTCCACTTGATATTCAAGGACCAATCACTAGAGCTTGCACCCGACAATTGAATTTACATGTGAGCTCGTTCCTAAGTACTTCTTTTTGTTCATTTGAGAATCGATTACTACCTAATGATTTAATTATGATTAGGAACTATGGAGAGGATCAAGAAGTACTTGGAGAAGGGCTACGAGGTGCACGAGTCCAGCAAGGGTGGTCGAATCATGTTGGATGTCCAACTCAAGCCGACTTCGAATCCAATTCGGAGTCCAGGACCAGGCCGCACTAAAACGGACACCCAGATCGCATCCGGACTCCGTTTTGGACGTTCCACATATGTATGGAAAGATGAGAAGATAACCTTTCCAATGGCTCTGGTCTCATATCAAAATTCCTTCTGAGTCAACGGGAATCATCGAAACAAGTAGATATTTAGAATCTGTCAGGGTGCTGCGACACCGTCTTTTGGGCCGTTCGGCTTTGTATCGTGTTGGAGTCCATTAAGGATGCGTCCAGGGGCTTTGCACACCCCTTAATCCTTTATATACAGCCGCCACCCCCACCATTAGGGTTGGGTTTTGCTTAGATTAATTCTGTCTTTGAACAGTTTCGCCGTTCATCGGTTTGTGAGGCCCCAACTTTCGAGTGCTCAATCAATACATCTGCAATGATCTTCCTTGTTCTTGCTTGTGTTCTTTGATTCGCAGGCGAGGATTAGCCTTCTTGGCGAGGTCAACCGGGCTGCGCACGGTTGATAACCTGAGGAGACATGGTGCTGCGATTGCGGGGTTCGGGACGTGTTGTTCGGAAGCCAGATCGATTTGTGTCGCGCCTCCACCAAATCGAACATATCCAGAACCTGTTGGAAGATGGGGACCCCGTTCCTACCACATGGCATGGTGTAAAGCATTGTAAACATGTCATATAAGGATAATAGTCAAGGCTCCATGTAAGTATATTACAATGTAGAAAGCTGAAATGCAAGAAAATCCAGCTCCCCCTCAACATGAGATGCGCTTTTAGTTCAAGTTGAGTTATGACAACATTAAGATCTAGAAGCTTCCAAATGAACTCCCCCTGAACCAAAGCTATAAAACGAGAGGTTGGGAAGGAAAACAGAAAGGGCAGTCCTTAAAGCATGACAAGAGATAGAGGATACTATGGCTCAGACTGACTCTCATCTACTCCAAATGATACTAGGACTATCAACTGCTCGTCTAACATACTAAGGAGCAAACACGTTCCTTGTCTACCCAAGGGTGGCCCAACCCTTGCTAGAACCTATAAGAAGTGAGTGAGCTCAACCTAGTGAGAAGAGAGACAACTAATAAGCAGCATCCTAGAACCACAAGATGAAAGAAAGAAATCTGAGCAACTAGACAAGAGAAACACTCTAATCTATGCTAGGAGGACTAATCCGAATGCACCCAAATGCAATGCAACAAAATGAGAACATGGGCAATAATACACAGGATAAAACAGTAAAGCACAAAGTTTACCCTCACTACAGTCCATAAGGACAGACCACGTCAAGCTCTCCTCGCAAGGCTGAAAACCTAGAGCTATCCAAAGGCTTGGTAAAGATATCAGCCAACTGGTGGTCACTCTCCACAAACTGGAGCACTATGTCACCCTTCTCCTCATGGTCTCTAAGGAAGTGAAACCGGATATCAATGTGATTGGTCCGAGAATGCTACACTGGGTTCTTGGCAAGGTTAATAGCAGAAGTGTTATCACAAAAGAGTGGAACACTGTCTATAGTTAACCCAAAGTCCCGTAGGGTCGAAGCCATCCAAAGTACCTAGCTGCAGCAACGTACTCGGCCTTTGCGGTGGACTGTGCAACACCAGACTACTTTCTAGAAGACCAAGAAACAAGAGAAGTGACAATGAATTGGCAGGTGCTAGAAGTGCTCTTCCTATCTATCCTACAGCCAGCAAAGCCTGCGTCCGAATAGACTCTGAGAGAAAGACAGGATGATGAAGAGTACCAGATACCATAGTCAAGGCTCCAAGATTTGTATAAGCATTCATGGAAGTATTATGCAATATGATACACAAGAATGCACAAGAGATAAAGTCCCCCTGAAAAATAACCTGAACAGACAAAGAAGCCCCAACTTCCCCTAGAGAAGGCAGATTGAGAAGAACCAGAAAATTCGGCACAAAATCTAGAAAGAGAAGGTTCTAACTCAAAGAGGTGATTCCCAAACACACCCTATCCACATGGTCTCTAGCCTGTAACCTCATACCACGGAGCAAAAGCACACTATGTTAATGCAAGACTCTAGTGGCCAAGAAGAAAGTTCAAACTAGGTAGAAGAGAATCCTAGAGAACCACAGCCTAAACTAGGTAGTAAATAATTCTAGAGAATCATTTGGAAGAGAGGTGTGAATGAGACAACAACACCTAGAGTTAGCTCCTATCTAACCAATCGGACCCTTCCTACCACTAGAATAAATAACCAATGCAAAGCCAAGTGATGGGAAGCAAAATACTAAAGATCACAAGGGAGCAAACCTCTCTCAAGGTCGCTCGGTGAAGAGTCGTGATCATAGACCTTATCGAGTATGAGTGTTGCCTTGGCCGAGGTCAGATACGAATCCAAGATGTGGTCGTAGTCGAGACCATGATGTAGTCGTGTCGAGTTCGGCCGAGAGTCCAGACCGCGCTCGTAGTTGCTATGACGTAGTCGTAGAGACCAAGGAGCGGTCGTAAAGGCTGTACCAGTCTCCCCCATTCACACCCTACAGGTTAAACACAAGAACGACTTGTGTCCTAGTACTGGGGTAAATGATATACAACATGGAACCAGTACTGTGACAAATGGCAACAATAGTAGCAACACAAGTACTAATGTTGAAGAACACATGAGAACACACACCCACACAAGCTCAATCTAGCCCCCATCAAAAGCATCTAGAACAGCAAGCCTAGAGCCACCCAATTCTAGAAGGAGCTTGTGACCTAACCACAGATCTCATGGTATCTAAGCAAAAGCACAGTCTAAAGCTACCAAGATGTCATACAGTTTATTTTATGCCAGAACAGAGATGAATAAGATCAAGATTTACATACATCACAATGAATCACAACCATACACATAGTAGGTGACAGAGAAAAGTCACAGAAGCATATGCTAGCATGGGTATAAGCATGTACACATGAACAAGAAAGTATTAAGAAGGCATGAATAAACATAGTATCATGACATAGAAAAACTATCTAACATATAATCAAGCTCATACTATCCATATACAAGCATACATCATGTAGGCATATATCATGTCAAACAAAAATCATGAAAAGTATGCTAACATGTATAAATAATAGTGAATGGACATAAGGAGCAAGATATGAACATTAAACCATGATAGATACTACAAAGAACAAGGTCATGACGATACTTGACTTCTAATACGCACATTCTACTTAGCTCATGAAGTCAAGTCAAAACTTCAGCATCCAATAAACTAACAACTATGACAAGGTACATGGACACTTAAGCAACATACACATAAAGGCATGACAAGAAAGTATTGAGAGAAAAACATGCCAATATGGTACAAGTGAGCTCATGAACAAGCACACCATGCCAACTATGATCAATTCTGAATAAGAGAGCATGGAGATAAAGAGTAGCTCACAAAGTAGGTGACGACGCCAACGTGAGAGCATATGTCTCTTGGAAGCCATGAAGTGGAGAACCAATGAATGTTCTAATCACGTGATGAAGCAGAAGACTAAAACCCAATTAATCCCATGTTCTCCAACTAGCGTTTGGACACCTACAAATGACAAGAACAAAGTGCTCAAATCTTGGATCCCGAAGGGTTAGTAGACATGTACTTGGGAATTCAAGACTGGACACACAGCCACTAAGCAGAAAAGAGTGGTCGTTGCATGCTACGACTACGGTCAAGAAGAAATGAGCATCATCGTAGCGCGAGAGGCGTAGTCTTGAACGATTACAGCCAAAAGACATGGTCGTATGAAGCTACGACTACGTCCGAGAAGCCGAAGCTGTGATCGTGAGGCATTACGACTACAACGACGACATAGCAGAGGAACATGGCTTTACTAATCCAAACTCTAGCACAAACAAGCTCCTCTACACATGTGTGGTGAGTCAAAATTTTAATTTCTCATTTTCAGATTTTAACAAGCAAGTAGAGAAATTAAATTTATGCCATAAACAGAACTAGAGTCACAACCTACACATGATAAATGAGATTTCCACCTAACAAAAACAATCTAGCGATTTATCATCTAGTCATCTCACATTCTCCCTAAGAGCAAGTATATTTATCTTGGACAAAGCCAAGGTGTCAGACCCGGATTTTGCAATCCAGAATCTGCTGTGCCTTACCGCATTATTCCCTGGATCAGTAGATAATGCACACAGATACATTGCTGAATCATTTCATACACGCTGATTCCACAATATTATTACATTGCATAGGTGAAGTTAGGCCTTCACAAAGGCGCAATTGTTACAGTAGGGCCAGGCAGGCCAAATATTTATATTACAAAAGTCCCACAGCGGAAGCGATACAAAGTAGACCTTTAAACCACAAGCAGAGACTGAGGGCAAAAGTGGTCATACAAATATTACTAGGGCTCTAGTAATATTTGGATGAAGCCACACCTTAGTCTAGATGCCTAAGGTTCTAAGCGCGGATTATTCATCCTAATTCCCGACGTGGTCTTCTCCATCTGTAGCAGGTGCTTCCTCGTAGGCATACGGATCTTGGGCTCCCGAATCTGGATTTTTTTTGGTATTGCGAGTGTGAGCACACTAACCACCGTGCTCAGCGAGTCAACACACAGAATGCAGTAGGTATTATGCAAGGCTTTTAACAAGGGAAGGCTCAAGTTGTTTTGTTTGCGGAAATATGCTTTTTGAACTATAATACTTAAAATTCCCTAAGACCTAGCCAGTTGAATTTTAAACATGATACTTAATGACATATACATTTATTTTTATCGAATCAGAGACCATCCACCATTACATGGTCTCTGCTCCTCATACCATGCCTTCAGCGTTATAACCGCTTACTTTATCACTGGGACGATACCCAGGACAACTCAAATAAGGGCCTTTCTCTGCCCTCCACTTTTTCATTTCCACCCACAAAGTTTTCTGAAACAGAACTATATCTAGTTACGTTCCCATGTCCGCCCTTGACCGTGGGCACGGCTATTCGAATAGTTTTGACTATGCAGAGTGTGTACACTTTACCCACATGAGATAGATCTGCTCATTGCCCCACATGATTCCTTAGCCATGCAGTTGAGTAGACTATCACAGGGCTTTTACAATGTATTTTCCTAGCAGAGTTACGACCGCTAAGGTTTCCACTTCCTCCGGGTACGACAACCCTTCCAGAAGCCCGCCCGTGTTCACACCGACGCAACTCTTACTAAGTCAAGGCAAATTAGTTGGCTCTGCCTACACTTTGCCAGCATGTCGTTGCACATGTTGTACCGTGGGAGGTCATCACAAGATTCAGTCCTTAAGGGTTATCTGGGCGGTTCTACCACGATCCCCTTGTGCTATCACGGCACCACTTTATCACAAATCTGTGCTATCACGGCACCATTCAACATGCACACCCTCAACCATCCGCCCAGATATTTAAGCACGTGGGGTCTTTGGGGCGAAAATACTTATTCCAACATACACCAGTCATCATCACAATGGCTGCCCAATACTACTTTCTTTAGTTTGCAAGATATGCTAGGGTGCTCTCACACCCGTGTTTATCTAAACAACTCTAAGCATGCATTTATAATTATAGACTTAGTTTCAAGAGAGTTGTAGCATTATTACTTTTACTAGGGTGACAAGGATCACATAGCCAAAAGTATTGCAAAGGGAGCATATTAATCCAAGAGGGCATGACCATATATCTAAAATCTGAAATTAACATGCATTGCAACATAATTATAAGCATGCAATTTGTAATACTCAAACCAAATTAATTTGTTGAAGACATAGGATCAAAATGATCAAAGCATTGACTCGCCTTGAATGCAAGGGTCGGGGTTCGGGGTGTTGGAGTCTATAGCAGCGGCAGCTTCCTCTTCTTGGGCCTCGAAAGCTACGTTTTATATGCGCGAAAATTTAGATAAAAATCATCACAACAATCAAATAATACAATGAAATTTGAACAAGCTTCAAAAATGTTGGTTCTGGTTCCATTAGGTAGCCCTTGATTTTAGATGAATTTAGAAATTGGTTTCACCAAATTTGGAGCTAAAATGAATAAGTTACACACATTTGAATACCTTCGGTTTAATTAAATCTAAAAATTACTAAAACTCGACAGTGGGGCCCATCGTCTGGATCAGCCTTCATGCGGCGCCGACACGTGGGGCCCGGGCAGCAGCTCACCACCCGCCCCCCGACAAAGGGGACCCGGGAGGCGGCGGTGGGCACAGTGTGGTCGTGGCAGTGGGACCCACTGTCGTGATGGGTTTTAAAGAAATGGCTCACCTCAAGGCGCTGCGTGAGCGGGGCTCGAACGCACCACCGGGAGCCGGGGAAAGAGGGTGGCGCCGCTAGCCAGTAGGACTAGCGGTGCATCTCACCCCTTAAGTGGTGCTTTTACCTCTTAAGGCGGTGCACGGGGGAGCAAGGGCGGTCCGAGGCCGGGAGGCGGCCGTCGCGCCGCGAGGAGGTTCACCGAGGTTAGGGAAGTGGTGAAATGCGATGTTGGGCTCATGGCAAAGCGATGGCGACGACGAGGAGGGCCGGGGTCACCGGAGGCGGGTCGGCGACGCAAAGGCGGCGGCTCGGGAGGGCTTCTGGCGCGGTGAGCTACGGTCGTCGGCGAGCTCGGGAGATGCCGGAGAAGCTTGGCGATCGCACGGAGATGGTGTGGGAGCAAGGAATCGAGCTCCCAGGCGTGGATCGACGGAATTGCGGCGAGGGCCGATGGCGGAGTTGGGAAGAAGGAGGCTCACCGCGCACGGGTGACTTTTGGGGCAGTGCGTCTTTGGGAAAGGTTGAGGTGTCACGGCGATCCTTTTGGGCGCATCCGCGCTTTTATAGCCGACCGGGCGGGCCGCCACAGCGGACCCGCCGCGGGACATGGACGGCTGCATGGCGGCGTTGTCGGCGGCCATGCGGGCGGGCGGCCGGGGTGTGGCGGTCGTGGCCTTCCCATGCCGATGCCCCTCTGCGGGATTCCCGCAGCGGTCGCGCCGGGTCGTGGCGGAGGGGGTCCGGCGCGCGCGAGGAGGAAGAAGAAAGGGGAAACGGCCACGACAGCGGAGCCCGCTGTCGGAGAGAGAGCGGGTGGAGGCGTCAGCGGGCGGCCGAGATGGCGCGCAGCGGCGACGTGGCGCTTCGGGACCGCGCGCGTTAACCCGAAGGAGAGGGGGCGGTCCCGGGCGGCGTGGGCGGATCGGTCCGATCCGCACGCGTCGGCCGGGGGTGGGGTTGGAGCTTTATTTTGATTTTGAATTTCCAGAAATGATAGAGGGCATAATATTATTCGGAAAAATACCAAATTACCACCAAAAATTCTAGAAATTTTACAGAAATCCCCAGAGACATTTTTGGGCTTAAGAAAATTATTTCCCCACAACGAGGTTATTTCATCTAATATTGTTAGGCCTATAACTGACTACTTTTCCTTTTTCCTTTTTATTTTTCTCCACTTTTGTTTTATAATTGGAGATATATTTACTTTGTGCAAAAGCATGCATGCATATACATATATACATACATATACATATATATATATATATCTAAGCTTGCCCTACTTATTTCTAAAAGCTTTCATCAGGCATTTCTGCCACCTCTACTTCTAAATTTTAAATTTGTCTTTGGTCCCTTGAAAACCTACTTATGTTACTTTTGAAGTTTTCTCTATGGATCATCTTTTCAGATTCGAATTCAAATTTAGAATTCTCTATTAGCTAAACAGGTGGGCTCTTCCTCGAAGTTCTTCAGAAAAATACTTTCAATAACTCAACTCAACATAATGCGCTACGGAATATTTTACAACATTTTATTATACAGTTCCTCTCAGTTTTCAGGATGTTACAAACCTACCCCCCTAAAAAGAATCTCGACCCCGAGATTTGGCTTAGCTAGAAAACAATGCAGGGTAATCTTTGCGCAGCTGATCTTCACGCTCCCAAGTGGCTTCTTTCTTTGAATGGTGACTCCATTGCACTCTGCACAAGCGAATGGATTGGGTTCTGGTTCCCTTTTCCACTGTATCCAGAATTTTGATGGGTCGTTCTTTATATGTTAGGTCCTTCTCGACCTCGATGGCTTCCAACGGGGCTTTGTCTTCCGGTACTCGTAAGCACTTCTTCAGCTGGGACACATGGAAGACATCGTGCACTTCCGACAGGTTTGGGGGTAAGGTTAGCTGATATGTGACCTCTCCCTTCTTGGATACAATAGGGAATGGCCCAACATAGCGCGGGGTGAGCTTGCCTTTGACCTTAAATCTCTTGACTCCACGCAAGGGCGATACCTTCAAGTACACATGATCTCCAACTTTAAAACTTAGGGGCCTTCTTCTTTTATCAGCGTAGCTCTTCTGCCTAGATTGGGCTGCTAGCAACCGATCTCTAATCAGCCGAACTTTTTCTTCTGCTTGCCTCAGAGTTTCGGGACCAAACACATAGTTTTCTCCCACCTCGGACCAATGGAGTGGGGTCCGACATTTTCTGCCGTATAAAGCTTCAAAGGGGGACATCTTCATGCTGGACTGGTAGCTGTTGTTGTAGGCAAACTCGGCATAGGGCAGACATTTATCCCATTCCTTCGGGAAGTCTAGTGCACATGCCCGGAGCATATCTTCTAGTATTTGATTTACTCTTTCTGTTTGTCCGTCGGTCTGAGGATGGTAGGCAGTGCTGAAATCTAAATGGGTACCTAGAGCTTCATGTAGACATGCCCAAAAATGTGAGGTAAATTGAGAACCTCGATCTGACACAATTCGCCTTGGTACTCCATGAAGGCTCACTATGCGGGACATGTACAGCTCAGTTAGCTTATCTCCCTTGTACGTTGTCTTGACGGGAATGAAGTGGGCAACCTTGGTTAACCTATCAACGATGACCCAGACTGAGTCATAGCCTGACTTCGTTGGCGGGAATCCGGTGATGAAGTCCATGCCAACTTCCTCCCATTTCCATTGGGGTATTTGTAGAGGCTGTAGCAGTCCTGCCGGCCTTTGGTGCTCAGCTTTTACTCTCTGACAGACATCACAGCAGGCGACGTGCTCAGCAATGTCCCTTTTCATACCTGGCCACCAGTAGTATTGCTTCATGTCTTGGTACATCTTAGTACTACCAGGATGAAGGGAATATGCGGAGCTGTGTGCTTCCCGCAGCATTAGATCCCTAAGGTCCTTTTGGGGGGGTACGAAAGTACGATTTCCGTACTTTAGAATTCCTTGATGATCCAGATTCATTGTAGGGGCCTTCCCTTCTTCCATCGATTTCTTCAACTTCAAAACAGTTGGGTCTCCTTTCTGTGCAGTTTCTATCATTTCTTCAATACTTGTTTGACCTTCCGTATGGTTAGGGATCCTTCTTCTACAATCCCTAGGTTCGGTGTCGACTCTTTATATAGTTCAAAGTTGGTGTTCACAAGCATATGGTTATTGCGGAGGCCTTGGACTCGGGCGTGCGCCACTCGTTAGCTTTCCTAGGGTGGTAGTGGACACTCATGTCATAATCTTTAATCAGCTCTAGCCACCTCCTCTGCCTCAAATTAAGGTGCGACTGGGTGAAGAAGTACTTGAGGCTCTTGTGGTCTGTGTAGATATCGCAATGGTTGCCAATGAGATAGTGCCTCCAGATCTTCAGAGCATGTACCACAGAAGCTAACTCCAAGTCATGGGTTGGGTAGTTGGCTTCATGAGGGCGAAGCTGCCTGGAGGCATACGCCACAACCTTGCCTCCTTGCATCAGCACACCCCCAAGCCCTTGATGTGACGCATCGTAGTACACTTCAAAGTCCCGACGTACATCGGGCAGAACCAGCACTGGGGTGGTAGTCAATCTCTTCTTCAATTCTTGAAAACTCCCTTCACATGCCTTGGTCCAGCCAAATGCCTGCTCTTTCTTGAGCAACTGAGTCATCGGTCGGGCAATTCGGGAGAACCCTTCAATAAACCGCCTGTAGTATCCTGCTAATCCAAGAAAGCTCCTCACCTCAGTGACGGAGGTAGGTTGCTGCCACTCTGTTACTGCGGCAATTTTGGCGGGGTCAACAGACACTCCTTTTGCAGACACAATATGCCCCAGGAAGCTGATGTCCTGCAACCAGAACTCACACTTGCTGAATTTGGCATAGAGTTGATGTTCCTTCAATCTTTCTAGTACCAAGCGTAGATGCTTAGCATGCTCGTCTGCGGTTTTGGAGTAGATGAGAATATCATCGATGAATACCACCACAAACTTATCCAGGTAGTCCATGAAGACCTTGTTCATGAGATTCATGAAATAGGCAGGGGCATTAGTCAGCCCAAAAGACATAACTGTAAACTCGTACAGCCCATATCTAGCGGTGAAGGCAGTCTTCGGGATGTCTTCTGGCCTAATCTTCAGTTGGTGATAACCCAACCTCAAATCAATCTTGGAGAATACTGTGGCTCCCCCAAGCTGATCAAATAGGTCATCGATCCTAGGCAGTGGGTACTTATTCTTGATGGTTACTTCATTTAAAGCCCGATAATCTACACACATCCTAGCGGTGCCATCCTTCTTCTTTACAAAGATCACCGGGGATCCCCAAGGTGAGGAACTCGGCCTGATAAAACCTTTGTCCTGTAGCTCATGAAGTTGCTTCTTCAATTCTTCTAGTTCATCCACGGTCATCCGGTATGGTCTCTTGGAGATAGGGGCAGCACCAGGCTTCAAGTTGATAACAAACTCGAGATCTCTGTTTGGTGGCATGCCCGGCAGTTCCTCAGGGAAGACTTTAGTATAGTCTTGTACCACCATCATGCCTTCTAGCGGTACATCTTCACAATAATATATTTCTCGACCCCACCGATACGGTCGGTCCACCTTCACCACAATGGTCAACCCTGGGCACTTGGTCAACTTAACTTGCCTCGAGGCACAATCTAATATTCCTTGGTGTCTAGCTAACCAGTCCATCCCTAGTATAATACAAGGTCTGGGAGGTTAGCAAGACTAAATCTACTAGGAATATAATCCTTTCCATGACAATTTCGACCCCCGGACACACTAAGGTGGCTTTAATCATCCCTGCGGGTGAACTAAGCACCAATGCTTTCTTCAACAGGTGGACAGGCAGCCTAAGTTTATCCATATACCCTTTTGCTATAAATGAATGCGATGCCCCAGAATAAAAAAGGACACGTGCTGGTAGTGTCTTGACAGAGAACGTACCCAGTAGGACTCCAGCAGCCTCCTCAGCTTCTTCCGCGGTGACATGATTAATCCTTCCACGATTGGGAGTTGATGCAGCCCTGTTGGATTGAGGGGCCTGATTTCCTCTGCTGGGCGCTGAAGCTTGGCCTCGGGCGGGGGTAGTGCCCAAATTGAACTTCACCGGGTGGTGCGCGCTGGGGCGCGATAGGCGTAATGCCCTTCTCCCACAGTTGAAGCGGTTGAAGGAGGTCGTAGTATTTGTTCTGCGATGCGCCCGAGGGCGAGGAGTCTGGAACGTGCTACCACCAGGGCGAGGTGCTAGGTTTGGGCTCTGAGACGGGGCTGTCCCGGAGAAGGGGGAATTGTTGAAGAACCTCTGGATGAATCTTCCTTGCGGTCGCTGAACCACCTGCTTCCGTTTGCGACTAGTTTCCAGGTTCTTCTTCTCATTTTCCAGGACCAACGCCTTATTCACCAGCTGGTGAAAACTGGGGAAGTTCTGCGTGATGAGCTGCACACAGAGTTCTTCATTCATCCCTTCGAAGAACCGGTCAATTTTCTCCTCTTCATCGGCCACATCCTTGGGGCGAACGAATACCGATTAAACTTGGTGAGGTACTCATTGGCTGACAGGCCACCCTGCTTCAAAGTTCTGAACTCGTTCTTCTTTATTCGCATCACTCCAGTCGGGATGAAATTGGCTTTAAAGGCCGTCTTGAATTCTGTCCATGTTATAGTTGTTGCGCTAGCTCCGGTGGGGGTATCCTCATACCCTTTGGTGGCCAGGTAATTCTCCCACCAGGCAGCCGCGGCCCCTTGGAGTTGATGGGTAGCAAAAAGCACTTGGTCATCTTCTACAGACTTGGCCAAACGTAGCTTCCTTTCCGTGTCCCGCAGCCAATCTTCCGCCTCTAGGGGTTCATCTGCCCCGGCGAAGGTAAGGGGACGGGTCCTGATGAAGTCGTCCAGGTCGGAGGCGTGAGCATTAGTGTGGGTCTGCTGGCCTGCATAGATAGCCTGAAGTATTTGCGTTTGCTGCACCATTACTTGCGCCATGGATGGGTTAGCCGGCGGGGGTGGGAGGTTCACCCCCTGACTTGGGCCTCTACCTCTTCCCACGTGCTGCATTTCTTGGCTGGCATCTACTTCTGCCTGCATGTCCGGGTTCGCACCAGCCTGTGCGCGGGTAACCCTATGGCTGGCCATCTGCAGGTATTTTAGCATTCTTTTAGACTCTTGTTCTAACCCGCCCATAAAAATCAACAACCCAAGACCAACACATTAAAGAACCAAATACAAACATCAAGCAACAGTAAATAAACACAAGGCCGTTTTCATTACGCATGGATAGTACATCACATAGCCGGCTTTTTATGGCTTCACAAGCCACGCCGGGCTTCACAAACATACAATCACTTAGCGATCATAATTATACATACATGATACTAAGACACTGGCATAAGCTGTTACTAGTGAGACGGGGCCTATGCTTGCTAATACTAGCCAAACTCTAGCAAGCATGGTACTTACTGTACCTCGTACTACCTACTCCTCCATATCACCAACACTGGGACTGGAGGGGGTATAGTCCGTACACTGGGAACGGGACCTGCTACCACTAAACTCAGACGGGTCGGTGTCGGAGTGGGGGCGTGAACTGCTGTGTCGAGTCTCTCCTCGGCGCAGAGCGGACTGAGGCCCTGGGGGCCGCACGCTCTTGCGCGCTGTGAGCCTGGTGCGGAGTCCCCCGGAACCTGGCGGAGGTGATGGAACTGGGGTCGGTGTAGACGTCTGCTGAGTCTGGCCGTGGGCAGCGGCTGCCTCTACTTTGGCCTCTGCCAAGGCCCGCTCACGCTGGGCGAGCTGCTCTCGCAAGGAGTCCACCTCGATGTGGCGTGCGAGGAGGCACTCTCGAAGTGCGGTGATCTCCTCCTGAGCCACCACATGGGCTGTACCCATGGCCCGAGTAAGGTCCACCTGGTGGGTAAACCTCGGGTTGTCCTCCAACTCTGCCACCCTAGTCCCGTCGAACCTGGCGTGCTCTGTCCGCAGAGGGTGGTAGGTGAAAGGAGACTCTAGCACCAACGTCGCGTGGATGTCGCAGAGTCGGGCGCGCCGACGAGCGGCCTCTGTAATCTTCTTGCCACCAAAGCTCCTCCGGTGGGTAGTCTGAAACACGTGAGACTGGTCTCCCTCGCGCCGGGGGTAGATGAAGATCTCCACCAACCAGGACTCGTCTCCTCCTATCCTGGTCCTCCGACCGCGGTAGATGGGCGCGTCCTCGTAGCCCAAGTAGTGGAGTAGTTTGCGAAGTATATCCGCAAACTCTCCCTCACGCACTCCGTGAGCGAAGAAGTCCCAGTGCCCAACGTCTGCAGCTCCTGACATCTGTAATTAAGTAATATCATTAGTAATTTTCAAAATATCAACTGAAAAGTAGAACAGAGTAGAACTAGGAAGGATGCGGGAAGAAATGTTACGCTATATTTTTAAGAAACTCATTTTATACGTTTTTCAATATACACAAGCCTAAATACTAACGACCAACTAAGGTTTTTACCCTACAGTCGTATGCTCTGATACCAGCTCTGTCAGACCCGGATTTTGCAATCCAGAATCTGCTGTGCCTTACCGCATTATTCCCTGGATCAGTAGATAATGCACACAGATACATTGCTGAATCATTTCATACACGCTGATTCCACAATATTATTACATTGCATAGGTGAAGTTAGGCCTTCACAAAGGCGCAATTGTTACAGTAGGGCCAGGCAGGCCAAATATTTACATTACAAAAGTCCCACAACGGAAGCGATACAAAGTAGACCTTTAAACCACAAGCAGAGACTGAGGGCAAAAGTGGTCATACAAATATTACTAGGGCTCTAGTAATATTTGATGAAGCCACCCTAGTCTAGATGCCTAAGGTTCTAAGCGCGATTATTCGTCCTAATTCCCGTGGTCTTCTCCATCTGTGCAGGTGCTTCCTCGTAGGCATACGGATCTTGGGCTCCCGAATCTGGATTTTTTTTGGTATTGCGAGTGTGAGCACACTAACCACCGTGCTCAGCGAGTCAACACATAGAATGCAGTAGGTATTATGCAAGGCTTTTAACAAGGGAAGGCTCAAGTTGTTTTGTTTGCGGAAATATGCTTTTTGAACTATAATACTTAAAATTCCCTAGGACCTAGCCAATTGAATTTTAAACATGATACTTAATGACATATACATTTATTTTTATCGAATCAGAGACCATCCACCATTACATGGTCTCTGCTCCTCATACCATGCCTTCAGCGTTATAACCGCTTACTTTACCACTGGGACGATACCGGGACAACTCAAATAAGGGCCTTTCTCGCCCTCCACTTTTCATTTCCACCCACAAAGTTTTCCAAAATGAACTATATCTAGTTATGTTCCCATGTCCGCCCTTGACCGTGGGCACGGCTATTCGAATAGTTTTGACTCTGTAGAGTGTGTACACTTTACCCACATGAGATAGATCTGCTCATTGCCCCACATGATTCCTTAGCCATGCAGTTGAGTAGACTATCACAGGGCTTTTACAATGTATTTTCCTAGCAGAGTTACGACCGCTAAGGTTTCCACTTCCTCCTGCACGACCACCCTTCCGAAGCCCCTCTTGCGCCATCACGTCCGGAGGATGTGGCCATCCTCTACCCGCCCGTGTTCACACCGACGCAACTCTTACTAAGTCAAGGCAAATTAGTTGGCCCCGCCACACTTTGCCGGATGTGGTTGCACATGTTGTACCGTGGGAGGTCATCACAAGATTCATCCCTTAAGGGTTATCTCGGGCGGTTCTACCACGATCCTTGTGCTATCACGGCACCACTTTATCACAAATCTGTGCTATCACGGCACCATTCAACACGCACACCCTCAACCATCCGCCCAGATATTTAAGCACGTGGGGTCTTTGGGGCGAAAATACTTATTCCAACATACACCAGTCATCATCACAATGGCTGCCCAATACTACTTTCTTTAGTTTGCAAGATATGCTAGGGTGCTCTCACACCCGTGTTTATCTAAACAACTCTAAGCATGCATTTATAATTATAGACTTAGTTTCAAGAGAGTTGTAGCATTATTACTTTTACTAGGGTGACAAGGATCACATAGCCAAAAGTATTGCAAAGGAGCATATTAATCCAAGAGGGCATGGCCATATATCTAAAATCTGAAATTAACATGCATTGCAACATAATTATAAGCATGCAATTTGTAATACTCAAACCAAATTAATTTGTTGAAGACATAGGATCAAAATGATCAAAGCATTGACTCGCCTTGAATGCAAGGGTCGGGGTTCGGTGTTGGAGTCTATAGCGTGACTTCCTCTTCTTGGGCATCGAAGCTACGCTTTATAAGCGCGAAAATTTAGATAAAAATCATCACAACAATTAAATAATACAATGAAATTTGAACAAGCTTCAAAAATGTTGGTTCTGGTTCCATTAGGTAGCCCTTGATTTTAGATGAATTTAGAAATTGGTTTCACCAAATTTGGAGCTAAAATGAATAAGTTACACACATTTGAATACCTTGGTTTAATTAAATCTAAAATTACTAAAACTCGACATTTGGGGCCCATCGTCGGATGAGGCTTCATGGGCGCCGACACGTGGGGCCCGGCAACAGCAGCTCACACCGCCCCGCTGCCCCGACAAAGGGACCTGGGAGGCGGCGGTGGGACGTGTGTGTCGCCGGCAGTGGGACCCACCGTCGTGACGGGTTTTAAAGAAATGGCTCACCTCAAGGCGCTGCGTGAGCGGGGCTCGAACGCCGCCGAGGGAGCTAGGGGAAGAGGGTGGCGCCGCTAGCCAACCGGCTAGCGGCGCGCCTCACCCCTTAAGGGTGCTTTACCTCTTAAGGGGGTACGCTGGGGAGGCGGGCGGTCCGAGGCCGAGGGAGGCGGCGGCCGTCGCCGGCGAGGGAGGTTCACCGAGGTTCGGGGAAGTGGTGAAATGCGATGCTGGGCTCGCGGCGAAGCTGATGGCGACGACGAGGAGGGCCGGGGGTCACCGGAGGTGGGTCGGCGACGAGCAGCAGCGGCGGCTCGGGGAGGGCTTACGGCGCCGGCGAGCTACGGTCGTCGGCGAGCTCGGGAGATGCCGGGAGAAGCTTGGCGACTGCCTGGAGATGGTGTGGGAGCAAGGAATCGAGCTCCCACGGCGTGGATCGACGGAATTGCGGCGAGGGGCCGATGGCCGGAGTTGGGGAAGAAGGAGGCTCACCGGCGCACGGGTGACTTTTGGGGCAATTGCGCGCTGGGGAAAGGTTGAGGGTGTCACGGCGATCCTTTTGGGCACATCCGCGGATCAGCCACACGGGACCCGCCACGGACATGGGCGGGCTGCATGGCGGCGGCGTTGTCGGCGCATCGCGGCGGCGAGGGGTGTGGCGGGTCGTGGGCGGCGTCGTGGCCTTCCCCATGCCGCCGCCCCCTCTGCGGGATTCCGTAGAGCGGTCGCGGCCGGGTCGTGGCGGAGGGGGTCCGGCACGCGCGAGGAGGAAGAAGAAAGGGGAAACGGCCACGACAGCGAGCCGCTGTCGGCGAGAGAGGCGCGGTGTGGCGTCCATGTTGGCGGCCGAGATGGCGCGCAGATGGCGACGTGGCGCCTTCGGTCCTGCACGCGTTAACCCGAAGGAGAGGTGGGCGGTCCGGGGCGACGTGGGCGGATCCAAATCGATCCGCAGCGTCGGCCGGGGTGGGGTTGGAGCTTTATTTTGATTTTGAATTTCCGAAATGATAGAGGGCATAATATTATTCAAAAATACCAAATTACCACTAAAATTCTAGAAATTTCACGAAATCCCTAGAGACATTTTTGGGCTTAAGAAAATTATTTCCCCACAACGAGGTTATTTCATCTAATATTGTTAGGCCTATAACTGACTACTTTTCCTTTTTCCTTTTTATTTTTCTCCACTTTTCTTTTATAATTGGAGATATATTTACTTTGTGCAAAAGCATGCATGCATACATACATATACATATATATATATATATATATATATATATATCTAAGCTTGCCCTACTTATTTCTAAAAGCTTTCATCAGGCATTTCTGCCACCTCTACTTCTAAATATTAAATTTGTCTTTGGTCCCTTGAAAACCTACTTATGTTACTTTTGAAGTTTTCTATGGATCATCTTTTCGATTCAATTCAAATTTAGAATTCTCTATTAGCTAAACAGTGGGCTCTTCCTCGAAGTTCTTCAGAAAAATACTTTCAAAAACTCAACTCAACATAATGCGCTACGGAATATTTTACAACATTTTATTATACAGTTCCTCTCAGTTTTCAGGATGTTACACAAGGTCACAATGAGGTTTTACCTTGCTGATGATGAGTTAGCGCTCGTCCTTCTTATCATCATCATCCCTGCGTTCTTTCAAGACTTTCTCGATCCTGGCACTTGAGTAACCAAGAAAAGAACCAACCAAAGCACCAAAGAGACTCACACCTTCTCCTCGCCATAGGTGCGCACCTCGTTTGGGCGAACGAGGTCCACCATTTGAGAAACGGCGGAAATCCTTCCTCGGAACAGCACACGGACAATGATCAAAATCAAAAGAAACAAGTCCACGATGTCAAAAATGTCCATCCTTCTCACAAAATGAGCAATGGTACAAGTGTCTACTACGAGACATAAAAGCACCATCCTTGCTCAGAAAGAGAAATCCCTTGGACCAACCGAGAAGAGCCGACAAGAAATGCACTAGCCAAGAATAGGAGCATCTAAGCACAAGACACAAGTGCTTAACAATAGAATTATGCTCACTATCAGAAAATATCATTGCACTCCTCTCGCCGAAATCAAGCCTCTTGTCACAAGGACATCATTGACAAAAACACCCCCAACAAGATGCAAAGAAAAGCTCACAAGATTCTCTACTAGTTGCCATGCTCAAGATCGGTTAAGATCAAATTCAGAGCCAATCTAGGTCTGATACCAATTGTAGGATCAGAAGTGGCAACAGAGGGGGGGTGAATGGTGCCTTTAAAATCACCCCAAAGAATCCACTCAGAAATCTTCTCCGATAGCTACTCAAGCTATGAAGTAAGAAAAAGTTTGCTTACTGATAGCAGAAAACAACTTTGCCGAGAACTGACAATGCTCACTGGAAGAATCACAACCAAAGTGATAATGAAGCAAAGACAGAGATATGACTGCATGATTGCCGAGCTTCTCAGGAGAATTAAGCAAGACCTCAATCCAACAACAAGATGGCCAAAGTGAGAAGAAGCTGCAGACAAGAATTAACTGAAAGTAGAGAAAAAATGAAAATGCCGAGAGGAGAACAGCAACCAACAAATCTGAAAATAGATCGAATCAAGGTCGCTGGTGGCCGAGATTTATGCACCATTGGGCTGAAAGCAAAGAGCTGGACTGAAAACTGCTAGCTGGCCGAGAAGGAAAGCAGTCAGGAGAGCAAAGACTGCTGCCTGAAAACTGAAGCAGTAAAAGCTTAAGCTACTGCCGAGAGACAAAAAAATACAGGCTGCAGAAACTGAGAATAGCAGACTGAAAATGCAGATACTGCAAAGAAAGTGCAAACTGAAAGTCTGGAGTGCAGACTGCAAAGCTTCAGCTGAACAGGAAAAGAGCCGAAAATAGAGGGCTGACCGAAAATGACAAAATGTAAAACTGCACTGCAGAACACAGCCCGACTAGAATGCAGCATTTGACCGGACAAGCAATCAGCAAAAGAAAACACCAGAGACAGGAAGGAAAAATGCAGACCGACAAAGAAGTGCTGCTGAAAACAGCACAAAGTAAATACCGCAGAGATGGTGTGGACTGAGACAAAGATCAAATGATTTCGGCTCTTCTAAGGATTTTTGGACAAGACTTCAAGTAAAATAGCTAAACAAACTTAGAAAAGAGAGAATGCCGACCAAGAACAAGTAAAGACTGAAAAACACTGAAATTTCCCAAAAGAATTCAGCACAAGAGACAAAACTCAAATCTCTTGAGAGTCTTGAATCCTTTCCCCATGAAACTTGGAATATAGCAGAGAAATAACCTTAGATGGGAAAAACACAGCACCAAAATGATCTTCACCAAGAGAATCAACCAACTCAACCTTCCCCTGACTCCAAACCCTAGAAAATGCAAAACAGGGGAAAAGAGCCGCAAGGGATTTTCAGGAAAGATCATGGCTGTTAAAAATTTGCGCTCAGAGATAAACTAGCCAAAAGGCTTGGATGAGGATCCCTAGTTCAGAGCAAACCAATTCCATAGCTACTCAACCCAAAAATCAATTCATACTCAAGAAATCAGGAAGGAACACTGAGAAGAACAGATGAACAGAGACTGAGCACAGAAAGGCACAGGGAAAGAAATAGCTCAAACTCAATCCATTTTATAGTGATTCAGAGACATGGGCTATTACAATTGAATCATCTCACAGACATTTCACTACATGCTTACTCACTGAGATGAACACACACAGAGTACTCGCTGGAACCCAACACACTCCTACTGCTTGCTCTCCATAATACTTGCACACACAGAGCTTCTGCTCAGCTCAAGCACACACAGACAACCCACTGCTTGAGCTCCTACTCACATACACGAGAGCAACATAGGAACCATCACAGAGCCCACTGTCTACAGACCACTGCTTCCTTGCTTGCCATTCCAGAGCCTCCTCCACTCACATATGAAGGCAAGAGCTCATCCTCTAATAGCAAATCAAGAAAGGTCAGCTGCAATCCATTCCCTCACCTCACATCCATACGAGGCAAAAGTCAAACACATGTAGAGAAGTGGAGGGAACCAGCCATTTCTCCCAAACTTGAGTCAATTCTTCAAATTGCCCTCAAGCACATTCCCAGAAGCTTCCCGCAACTGGTACCTTGAACGTCTAGACTTCAACTCCTCCCTGAGTCTAGTCCCGGTCCGCTTCACTGCACACACGACTGCACCCGGCATCCTGACCGTCTGGACCTCTGACTCCACCTGAGTCTAGTCCTGGTCTGTTCCATCGCAGACGACCGCAATCGACACCCAACTGTCTGGACCACCGACTCCTCCCTGAGCCTAGTCCCGGTTCGCTCGTCGTTGCCTATCGTGTCCACCACCGGTAGCTCCAGCTCCGGTTCCTCGTCTCCCGGCTAGCAACCACCTTAGCCGTCTCGATCATCTTCAGCATCTCTGACCGTCTGGACCTCAACACCTCCTGTGCCTAGTCCCGGTCCTCCTCGCCTCACCATGACCTAGCTCCGAAGTCCTGCAGCCATAAAGACAAGCAAACCGTCACATAGCACCGCACGAAACAACATAATCATCATTAGCATTAACAAAACATACTCATACATGAAAAAGCCCGAACAACCGATCGAGAAAAAGAACAACCGTCCTAAACACCTTCGACCACGTTCGACCAGGTCCAACCAAACCAAACTGCGCCATGCACCGACTTGGCGCGAACTAACCAAACCAAACTCAAACTTTCCAACCCAAGCGTCAATTACTCATCACAAACATGGGGACACCTCCACTTGGTATCTCAATCAACATTCATTGATAACGTTGTTAACGCTAGTCCTGCTATGAAATAGGGCTATCGAAGAATGCAGATGCACTAAGGCAGGCCTATTTCGGAGAGCAAGATGGTCATACCAGCTACTCCCAACCACGCACTATGGGCAACAACACCAAGTCTCGATCGAAACCAAAAATAGACCACCTTCTATCCATCAGCAACCTCTCATGGCGTTGTCGCTGCCGATACTGCTATAAAACAGTATCATCAGAGAATGCAGATGAACTGAGGAAGGCCTATTTTTGAGAACAAGTCGTGTTGCTCCCCATATGTTCTCGCAAATAGACCCCCATCAGTTCATCAACATCCTCTGATAGCGTTGCTTACGCTAATCCTGCCATAAAGCAGTGCTATCAGAGCATGTAGGTGAACTGAGGAAGGCCCATTCCTGAGAACAAGATCATTCCAGTTGTACCCGGCTACGACTCGCGGAGCAGAGTATATATACTCACTCCCCCTGGAAGGGAAGTGCAACTGGCAGAAGTGCAACCCGTGGGAAGATAAGAGTCACAGTGGCACGCACGCACAACGCCTTACATCCCATGACGCGCCAATAATGTCCCCCTCAGGGATGATGCAAAACCACGGTCACGCGCCGCCTGACCTGGTCCAACTCCCATCGATTACCAGTAGCCAGCGCGATTCTCGGGGCCATTAATGCGTTGTCGGTAGGCCACCAGCCAGTCACTCCGGCTTCGACAACGACTTCGGCTCTGACAACGGCTACGCCTCCGCGGAACTACCCTGACAATGACTTCAGCTCTGACAACGCCTACGCCTCCGTGGAACGACCATGACATTGACTTACCATCGGGAGCGCACATCCGCGGAAGCCGAAGCCACAAGGTTTCATGCGCGCCTACACCGCCTGACAGCCCACGACCCGCCAATTGTGTCCTGCCATGCATCTCGCCTCCTCGGGACGGGGCCTGGCAGCGCACGACACACCAACCACGTGCAGCCACGAGCCCCGGCCCACCGGGAAGAAGCGCGTGGATGCAGCCGAGCGACCGCTGGCACCGCAAAACACACCGGTTACATGCCGTCACGTCGTGCAATCCCCATTGCAGCTGGGCATCATCAAAGCACCACCCACGAGCCACCGGGCGGAAACCCGCCCGCGGCCAAGGACCTCACGACTGGGGTAATTTTGCGACCAATTCAACCCCGCATCCTTGGTGCGAAGCTTGACTGTGCTAGCAAAGGCATTTCTGCCCAAAATCATAGAAGGTTATAGGTCGTAGGGACGGAGGGGGCCAAATGGCTCAGCAACATGGCTTCGGCCTGTGAAGCCCTCCACCATGAGATGCTCCTATTGTAGGGGTGGCCCCCACCTAAGCCCAACCGGCATGTTAGAAGGCTGTAAAGCCCAAAATGAGACATGTATAATGACATAAATGCCCTTAAGAGAGATGCTTGGGTGTAAGGGCATAACTGTAAAATATTCCCCATGTAAATATATATATATAAAGCTGTCCTAGACCTGGGGAGCACCCAAAGAAAGCATTGCTCACCTAACATCTCCACTACCATACCATCTCTCTGTTTGGTCTGTAATCACAACATGTAATTTACAGACTTGTGGTTGTACTTGTTTTACACAGGAGGTCATGACAAGATTCAATCCTTAAGGTTATCTGACGGTTCTACCACTAACCATTCTCTCGTGCACCGCTGCACCATACCCTCAAACCATCCGCCCAGATAGATAAGCAATTTGAGGTTTTTGGGAGCACAAAATAATCATATCAAAATATACCAGCCATTAGCACTATGACTGCCCAACCGGTTTTTCTCATGATTAAAAGTGATACTTGGGGCATTTTGGCGCCCCCGAGTATCTAAGTAATACTAAGCATGCGTATAATTACGGACTTATTTTACTAGGGTGACAAGGTTCACATATTCAAATATTCCAAAGGAGGTGTAATATTAATCAAGTTAAACCATGGGCATATAACTAGAATCTTAAATCAAACATATATTTGCATATAAAACAACAACATGTAATTTGATAATTTAAACAAAAATAAATTTGCGGAAAATGTAGGTTTAACATGATCAAAGTATTGACTCGCCTTGGTCACAGTGAACTGGGTCTTGATTGCCAAGAGCAGTTGCTTCAGCTTCGGCTTCTTATTCTTGAGCCTCGTACACTATTTTAACGTGCGCGAAAATTTGGATAAAAATCAGCAAAGCAAATAAATCCTCAAAGAAAAATTCAAATGAACTCTAAAATTCATGATCCTAGTTCCACTGGTTAGATTTTGATTTTAGATGAATTTAGAAATTTGTTTCACTTAATTCGGAGTTAAAATGAATTAGTTATGATTATTTGAATTTCTTTGTTTGGAATAAATTTAAGAAATAGCTAAAAGTCTGACAGGCAGGACCCATACCTGATTGTTGAGACGACAACGTGGTCGTAATGACTATGTTGTCGTAAATCCGACCACATGGTCGTGAGTTCGACCGCTCGGTCGTAAATGACTACGTGGTCGTGGCTTCGACCGCATGGTTGATTTCGACCGCGAGGTCATTTTCGACCACATGGTCATAGCTCGACTGTGAGTGATCATGAACAGTGCTGAGCGGTCTTAAATGACACAGAGTGGTTGTAAATCACCCTAGGCGGTCGTAATTGACTCTAGAGTGGTCATAAACAGCACTGAGTGGTCGGGAGGGGTTACGCCCGTGTGGTGAAGAAATGAACGTGGTGGAAAGGCGCTTCAACCACGGAATGAGTGGTCGGAGGGTGCTTCGACCACGGTGTGAATGGTCGGAGGGTACTTCTGAGTGGTCGTAGGGGAGCTTCGACTACGAAAAATAAACATGACCGTGTGGCCGCCCGCATGGTCGTAAAAGGCGACGTGGTCGTGGCTTCGACTGCATGGTCGTAGCTTCGACCGCGTGGTTGTAAGTGACCATTTCACGACCATGCCTCTTTTACGACCACGGACGCTTCGACTATGGCTACTACAATACTTTTTCGACCACTACTACGACCTACGATAGCTGAGTTTTGACCACGCGCAGGCAGCGGCGGAATAGGGGACAACGACGATGACAACTTATGGCACCAGAGTCCGATTAACCAAGGGGGGAGCATCTAGGTGGGCTTGGGAGTCTACCTCGACGGTCGGCTAGGATCGGGAAGGTTGGTGGCGAGCTGGCGACGTGGGGCAGCGGCGGTCGAAGGGGTCGTAGGGTGCTGGCACAGTTCAGGCGACGACAGGTCTAGTCGAGGGCAGGGATGACGTCGTGATGCTCCGGGGGTGCTTCTGTGGAACGGAATTGCACTGTGGTGGCGGCAATCGACGGTCGGCTTCTTGGCCGGGCTTGGGGAAGATGTAGGATCGGAAATGGCAACAGAGGGGGGTGAATGGTGCCTTTTAAAAATTCGCCCCCAAGTATTTGCACTGACTTTCTGCTCCGATAGCTATCGCAGTTATGAAGGCAGAAAATGTTTGTTCACTAGAAGCGAAAAATGATTTTACCGAAGAGAACATCTAAACCAGAGACAGACATGGTCGACTGCTACTTTTCTCGGACCAATTAATTTAGATTACAACTTAAGTAGCAAACTGACCAAAACAGCAATTTCTGCTGTACTCTGGCCGAAATTAGAAGCTGCTGTAAAAGAACACAACAGCAGTACCGAACAGACCAAAAGAGCAGATACTGCAGTGGCTCAAAGCCAACAACCAACAGTGGGCCAAAAGGAAATAAAAGAAACACAGGAAAGAAGCTGCCGAGAGCTCCAAACAGGAGAAGACAAACTAACATGGCTCTTTTCTGACCAAAGAAATAACATGCAGCAAGGTATTGAAAACTGAAATACTCCCAAAATAATAGGCTGCAAAATGTTTGCCAGGATTACATGAGGTGGCACGGCTGCAATTAGTAGCTCCATTCTTGGCATAGAGCACTCGGCATTCTAAAACAAAGGCTCAATTCTTTAGACTGAAAAATCTGATTGAGAGCAGACCAAAACAGCACAAAAAGTGACAAAACTTAGCAGCAGGAAGTAGTTTAAAAACAGCAGCTGAATCACCTCTTTTTCAGACAAAAACAGTAGACTAAAAGCACAGATTTCAGACCCAAATGGCTGCTGAAAACAGCAAGCTGCAGAATCAGCAGCTGCAACCGAGACAGCAGGAAGGGAGGTCTATCTGCCAACTGAAAAAGAAGGAAAGGGAAAGCTAAAAAGGGGGTTGCTGCCAAGAAGTGTAGACTGCACTGCTGCTGGCTGAAAACAGCAAAGGGAGATGCAGTGAACTGAATTCTGGAACTGCACACTGCAGCAAAGCATTGATTAAAAACAGATTTCACATAAGAACTGAAGCTGTTTGCACGGAAGTACTGAGGAAGGCCTGAAATCAGGAAGTAGCAGAGGAACACATCGGAGGAAATCACCTGCTCATGAGCTGAAAATTTGAGAAAGTAATTCGAAGAGACTTAACCGAGAGAGACCAAAATCAAATAAAGATGAGTGGTTCTTAAGCCTTTTGATCTTGAGACTCTTACTTTCTGTAAGAAATGGTCACATAACTAGGAAGCGCAAGTTGTGAATAAACTCTGTGACCAAGGCAACCCAAAAATGAAAATATATAAGCGAAAGATCACATCTAGTTCATGCCATCTCTCATAGAGATCAATTCAAGAAGAGCAAAGAAAATAAAAACAAACTCCATACAATGAGTCCCCATACGCATAAACATTAGAACAAGAGGAGTAATTACAAGACTCTCAATCCATCCTCTCCCTCTCAATCCTCAAAAACACCAAGAGTCACACATGCTTCTTGGGAGGAACACAACCCACACAAAGGGATGAATAAGCTCTCAAGTGTCCTAAGGGGTATGCAGCCCCTCACCTCTATTTATAGCCCTTGGCTAACGGGTCTCCAACCCGTTACGCCAGCTAAACCCTAACGGAGCCGTCTCCCGCTTGTGCAGCCTCGCGAAATGACCATTTCGCCCCTCCTGCACCTTCTGGGAAGCTTCCGCGCTCCTTGTCGTCCAAGCCTCGCAACCACCTCGAGTCTCCGCCGTCTTCGACACATCCCGACAGTTCTGACCTCAACGCCACCTGCGTCTAGTCCGATCACCTCGTGTCTCGCCATGACTCCGCCTCGACGTCCTGCAGCCAACACAGACAAGAAACACATCAAATAGCATCGCTCGACACATGAAAGCATAAATAGCATTAATGAACCCTCATTATCCCTAAATCTGTCAAATCAACAGAATAAGCATCCTAATCCTATTTGACCAGGTTTGACCAAGTCCGACCTAGCCCGTTGCACCGCGCAACGACATGGTCCGAACCAACCAACTCAAACTCGACTTTCCTAAGCCGATGTCAATTACTCATCATACACACGGGAAGACCACCACATGGTCTCTCAGAAGAAGAGACCGCCGGCAGGCTGTGGCGCTCGGGAGGCCAATTCTTCGAAGTGGGAGACTTGGTGGAGTGGTGTGGTTCGATCGGGAGCCCCGGGCGAGGCTTTATAGCCGCGGAATGACAGTGGCGGCATGGGGAGGGCAGTTGAGCGGTCGAAGCCAGGGCGTGGCGGTCGAGTGGCTACAGCGCTAGGTATTCGACCTCGGGTCAGAGAGTGAGCGATGTAGGGCATGGCGTGAAGTCATGGAGGGGTGGGACCGTGCGGTTAGGCGCGGAGTCGGCAGGCGTAGTCGCTCGGCTACAGGGCAGTCGACGCCAAGCTGAATTGGGTGCAGGCGCGATGACGCCTGAAACAGGGGAAGCGATGGGAGTAGGGGCGCACTGCAGCTGACGGAGGTGGTCAGGTGAGCTGGTGGCAGTTGAACTTGGTGCCTGACTGGCGCGACTGCTCGGTCAAAAAGGTCGGCCTCCATGGCAAGGCGACATGATGGAGTGAGACTGTCGGGCAGTTGGGGATGACGCGCGTGGTCGTCAAGAGTTGGAAGCGTGGGTCCGGTCCGAAGGAGGTGCGGTTCTAAGGCTGGCTACGGTGGCGAAGTGGGCTGCAGGCTTCCATTTGGCGAGGCAGAGAATAGCTTCGGCCGTGGTCGAAACGAGGAGAGGGAAAAAGGGCCACTGGGCCTAGCCGAGATTTGGCCTAGGGCTCTGTTTATTATTTTCCATTTCTTTCATGATATTTTATTTGTTCCATTTTTCATAATTCATTTTTACTTTGTTGGAACTTCAATCACAAAACCAAGGACAATCCATAAACTCTCCAAATATTGACAAAATACATTTCAAAACCATTCAAGGGCTACACCTTTCCCAAGTTCAAATTTTCAGGATGTTATGTAGGACCGAAATGGCGACAGAGGGGGGTGAATGTCACTCTCTTTTAAAATCGCCCCCGACAATTCGTACACTGTTTTTCAAAAAGAGATAAAACAAAGCACCTCACAGAAAATTAAAATTAATCTTGCTGAAATTTGGAACGCATGCGACACTGAAAAATTCAGCATAAATCAGAGAGTAGTCAGTAAAAATTTCAGCTGAAAATATTGCCGTTTGATCTGCATGCAAAATCACCAAAGATCAAGAAAAGAAATAAAAAGAAAAGCACTCAAAGGAGAAGCTCACGCTGGAGCAGAAAAAGGTGTTGCCGAACACTCTGCTTTCTATGTTGCCGAAACAGCAGCAAAAGAATTCCTCAACAAACACAAACTGAAAGGAAAACTGAATCTGAAAAGAGACAGACACCAAAGAAAAAGTATGTAGAAGAAGACAGCCCTGGAGCAAACAAAGAAGACTGAACAGAACAGAAGATGGACAAATGACAGAGAAGAAAACTGACGAACTGAGATGCTATGCTAATTAACAGAAGAGATGAACAGCTGAAACAAGATCCTTGTTCTTGGCCGAATTGCCTCAAGAAGATATCAGTTCAGAGAAAAATCAAAGTCCCAAAAGGAGATGCAAGAACCAGAGACAAGAAACCAAATCCTCCAGTCTGACCGAAAGAAAAAGATCGCCTGGGAAATAAACTACCAAAGCTGCAGATAGGTAAGAAAAAGAAGTAAACAGCCACTGCTGCTCTCTGATCTGCAGATTCCTTTCTTGTTTGTTTTCTTCGGCTGGAAGACCACTTGCTACACAAGTTCAATCCCAACCGAGTGAACACAAAGAAATCAATGTGTGCTGTTCTTAGCCGAGAGACAGATTAGAGGTAAAATAATACTTCAAAGAAAAACCCCAATTCTGAGCAAAAGATTCTATGGCTATTTCACCAAGAAGCTTCAATCAACTGGAGAAGAAAGAAAGAACAGAGGACATAAATGAAAACCACAGCAAGAGACTGTAACTCAAATCATTTCAAACACAAGGCATCTCACATTCATACTGAAACATACATGATTGTGTAGAGTGATTGAAACAGCCATCTCAATACATCCTCTCCCTCTCAATCCTCAAAAACACCAAGAGCCTCACATGCTACTTGGGAGGAACACAACACACACAAAGAGATAAAATGAGCTCTAAAACCCTAACTCACTCTATTGTGTCCTAAGGGGTATGCAGCCCCTCACCTCTATTTATAGCCCTTGGCTAACGGGTCTCCAACCCGTTACGCCGGCCAAACCCTAACGGAGCCGTCTTCCGCTTGTGCAGCCTTGCGAAATTCCCGTTTCGCCCCTTCTGCACCTTCCGGGAAGCTTCTGCGCTCCTTGCCTTGCACGCCTCGCAATCACTTCGAGTTCACGCCGTCTTCGACACATCCCGACCGTTCTGACCTCAGCGCCACCTGCGCCTAGTCCGGTCCACGTGTCTCGCCACGACTCCGCCTCGCTGTCCTGCAGACACACAGACAAGAAAACACGTCACATAGCACCGCTCGATACATGAACGTGTAAATAGCATAATCAAGTCCAAACCCATCGCATTATCAGAATATACATCCTAACCCATACGACTAAGTTTGACCAAAGTCCGACCGAGCCCGTTGCACCACGCAACGTTAGGGTCCGAACAAACCTACTCAAACTCGACTTTTGAAAACAGATGTCAATTACTCATCACTCACAATGGGATGACCCTCACATGGTCTCTCAATCTCCCCCTTGATGAGTATATTGACAAACACCGAAAAAACACAAAGTTGAGTTTGAAGAGTCTAACATGGTCCATAAGTAAAGAGTGAAGCTAATGACCATGTCGACAGAAGGAGCAAAAAGAAAGAACAATTTTTCCTCAACGCTCCCGAAGTGGCTTTTTCTACCACTATTCTCCCCCATTTGACAATAAACCCATCAAGATGGAAGGAAGGAGAAAAAGTCATGAAAATGGATGAAAGGCTGATTTGATCATTTTTAAGTATGTAGAGCCATGAGAATTATCCAAAATGACCATCATGCATTATATCAAGCCATAACATACAAATATGCTACAAAGATCATGACTAAGTATGTAAAGAGAAGCTAAGCAACATAAGGTATAATCTGAATTTTAATTGAAGTGCTTAGCAAGTCAAGTCAAACAAGATTTTAGTCTAGCTAATGATATCCACAAATGATGCAAACTATGTCAATAAGCTAAATGGAATCAAGAAGCTAGTGTTGAGCAAACTAGAGTGCTATTTGTTCAAGAATGATACATTTGTTTAAGTACTTTGACATTTTGCAATTGAGCACAAATGACATTTTTCTTTAGAGATCACATGGTTGTTTTCAACCATCTTTTATTCATCATGTGCTAGACCTCAAGCCTTATGCGATCATTCCAAGCGAGAAGCTTAAGGAAATGATCTTGGTCATCCAAAACTCCCCTGAGTTCATGCCTTGTGCAATGGCAAGCCGTCTCATGAGAAAGAATTGGTGAGATCAGTTTTTTCGCATAGAAGAGATCTTTTTTTTGTTTTTGACAGTTGTACTAACTTATGTGTCATCAAGAAACTGTATAGCTCAATCTATTGCTCAACTAAGATTCAAGACTCAACTCAGTCTATTTGACATGGTAAGAACCATAAAAAGATAACACAAAGCTGACTAGTCTCAAATATGAACATGACATGAATTAGGTCAAAATTTAGCATTTTAATTAACCTATCATGGCAAAGACTTGACTACACATATAAAGTCATGATCAATACTAGCAATGGAGCATAAGTCATGACAAAATGTATTATAATGAAAACATGTCATGAAAGGATAATAATCAAGGCTCCATTAAGTTATGTTACAAATACAAAGAAGAACATCCACTCCTTTTAACAATTGATGCAACTTTCGCCAAGTTGAGTTATGTCATCATTAAAATCTAGAAGTTCCCAAATGAACTCCCCCTGAACCAAAGCAATAAAAATCAAGAGCTGGCAAATGAAACACGAAACAGGCAGTCCTTAAAGCATAGATAAGATATAGAGGATACTATGGCTCAGACTGACTCTCATCTACCCCATATGTCTCCAGGACAACAGCTGTCGAGAAAAACGCACACTAGAGAGCAAACACGTACACTGCTCTGCCCGAGGGTGGCCCAACCTCGCTAGAACCTAAAAGAAGTGAGTGAGCTCAACCTAGTGAGATAAGAAACGACTATCCCGAAAGCACAAGATAAGAGCAAGAAGTCTAAGCAACTCAAAGAAGAGACACACTCTAATCTATGCTAGAAGGACTAATCCCAATGCACCCGCAAATGCAATGCAATGTAAATGAGACAAGCATAATCAATATAGTAAAGCAGTAAAGTCCAAGCTCCCCCTCACAACAGTCCATAAGGACAAACCACCCCACGCTCTCCCATGGAAAGCCAAAACCTCGAGCTATCCAAAGGCTTGGTGAAGATATCAGCCAACTGGTGGTCACTCTCCACAAACTGGAGCACTATTGTAACATCCCAAAATTTGCAAATCTTGAAAATTTAAATTCAAATTAATTATTTTAAAATATTTGGATTTTATTTGAATTTTCCCGAGTTTTCCAGCTTTTAAAATCAATTTTAGAATTAAAAGAAATTTTAATATGAAAATATATATTCAAAACATCTTGGAAATATTTTATTTAAGCTCAAAAGGTATCTAAAAACTTATATAAATTTTTCTAGAATTTTAGAAGTTTATTTTGTATTTTTCTAAGGCTTATTGAGTTTTCTAGAATTTTCAGAAAACAAAAATTAAAAATAAAATTTAAAACCCTCCCTTCCTCCGCCACCACGTGGACGGCCGGATCGCCGCCACATCACCGCCGCCATCCCGCCTTCCCCCTCCTCTCGCCACCACGTGGCGGCCCAGATCGCCACGCCACCCACGCCCGATCTCACCCGCCCGCCTCTCTCTCTTTGGCCGCCGGGCCCACCTGCTTGCCTCCTCCCTCTCCCCAGCCGCCTGCCCCACCCGTCACCCGTCTTCCCGCGCCTCCTCCTTCTTCCTCGCGGCGCCGCCTGCAACCGCCGCCACCGCCCCACCCAAGACCTCCTCCTCTCCCGCCTAACGCCCCCACCTCCTCCCTAACCGCCCCTCTCCCCACGCCCCACTTTCCCTCTTCCCCACGCCCCACTCCTCCAACCGCCAACCGCCGCCGCGCACGTCTCCTGACGAAATCCCAGGCCTCCCCTCCATTCTCCTATTTAAACCCCCTAGCACCTCCGTCCTCCCTCCACATTTTCCCCACGCCACTCTTCCCCTCCGCCCCTAGCGCCCGGCACAGTGTCATCGCCGCCGCCGCCGACCAACGGCGAGCAATCCGCCGCCAAGACCCTCACGCCTCACCGTCACCTTCATCACCTTCACCACGCCGTGAAGCTTCCCCACCTCGGCCGCCTTTCCCCGACGCCGAGCGCCGCCGCTTCCTCGCCGCCGAACCCGCCCGAGGTGAAACGAGCTCCCTCTTCTCCTCTCCTCCTCCACCCTTCGCCCCGCCACCGCAGCGCCGCCGCATCGCCGCCGCCTTCCCCCGCCAGGCCACCCGTCTTGACGTGGCGCCACATGGCGCCACGCCCGCGCCACCTCAGCGCCACGTGCGCGCGGTCAGCACCCCGTGCCACCTCGGCCATCCCCTTCCTCCGCGAACCCGGTCCATGGACCAGGGCCCACTGTCGATGGGGTTTACCCGGGTCGACGTCGGTGACGTCATAAACCGTTTTCCCTTAGAAAATAATTCGCCGAAAAGAAATTCTATGCTGACGTCATAATTCTGAATTTTCTTTAGAAAAATAATTCCAAAATCCGGTTTATTCATTTTAGTTGTTTTCAAACTTCCCAAGGCCATAACTTTTCATCCTAACTCCGATTGGACCCATTGAAATTTCTAAATTCCTCAAAAATTCCAATCTTTACATTTCTGCCATCCTTTCAAATTTTTGAAATTTATTTGATATTTTGTAATTTAAATTTCAAATTTCAAATACCCTTTCTCCCTCGTTTGAACTCCGATTCCATTGAAACTTCTTCCTAAATTCATCTAAATTTATAAACTTCATTCCAGTAATATTATTATAATATCTGTACTTTTATTTGTATTTATTTGTCCTTTCTGTTCTCGTTTTGCGTGTAGAATCGATCTGGTCGAAGAGTTCGCAGAACCGCAACAAGAGAATCAGGAATTCACCCACGAAGGCAAGTCTCTTTTGATCATCTTGAACCTATGTTTGAGAAATGTTTTTAAATTATTTTAAAAGTTAATGCATTGCTATGTTACATAAAATGATAATTTATGTTGTAGAAGTAATAGTTAAACTGATGATTGTTATGCCCTCATTTGACATTGACAACCATGTACCTTTGACACCCTAGGATTTCCTTTGTCTCATTATTGAGATTATTACAAATTCTTTGATAATTATTGTATCGGTAGTAAGATGCTTAGACATGCTTTATAACTTTAGTAACCTTGAAATGAGAAATGTTACTTCAATGATCTAGACTTCTGGTTATTCAGAATCGAATGGCAAATGGTGTTGCCTCTGTTCATGTGAAATGAATTAAATTGTGAAAATTGTTTTAGACCGTATGGATGGTTGGTTTGGATTGGTGCGGTTAGCACGAGATCTTGAAAAGTGTATGTTCCGCCTAGTCAATTAAGGACCGACGCTTGTGTTTGTCCAGTCTGAGCACTACCGTACAACCACATGTTTATATGGGTACGACCTAGCTGATTAACTTATGATAGACTAGTTTAGGTACCACCAGTGGAAAGTGGATACCATGGTTACCGGTTATTCACGGTGAGGACAGGTTACTTGTACTCATACGGCGCAAGAGGGGGCTTTTGTCTGGGTGGTTAACCCTTCAGCGGTGAAACCTCAGCGGGTGGTGTCTAGCTAGACTAGAGTAAGGTAAAGGCTTTGTGATGAATTATCTGGGTCTCATGCCTAAGGAAGCATGCTGACTATTAGGATAACTTGTCTCTTGTGGGTAAAGTGTACAACCTCTGAGTGTAAAACTATTCGAATAGCCGTGCCCACGGTCAAGGCGGGCAAGGAATGCTTTCACATGGTAGATCTTTATTTTTGGCTTAAGACAAAGTTTTGGGAACCCGAGAGTGGATGGAACTCTCGGGGATTTTTGTCCTGGTGGTTGGAACCAGTGTGGGTGGTTGGAACCCGTAGTATCAAACTTGGAGGTAGAATCTTTACGATTAAAAATGCTTAAGGATTTTAGTTAAAGTGAATACTTCAGTTAAACTGTCGCTTTCAAAAATAGTTATTGGTATTGGAAATAAAATGTCGCTTTGTGCAAAAGAGCCATATAGCCCTCTTTGTTAAACCTTGCATCTATTGCATTTTCCCAAGACTTATGGAGTACTTTATGTACTCACATGCTACACCTAAAATATATCTCAGAGGAGTATGAAACTCAAGAAGGAGACTACAACTACTTCATGGTGGATTTGAAGAAGGATGTCGAGACGCTTAGGTTACGTTCCCCACCAATTGCACGTGGCGTATTGATGGGACTTTATCATGTTTAATTTGCTTCCGCTGTGTTTGTGTTTATTTGTGAGGTCTAGAAACCTCGTTTGTGTTGTAAGACCTTTGGTCAGTACTCTTTATAATATTGTAATATTCGTCTTTGGCAATGTAATCATCATTGTTTAACTGTGTGCACTAGCTTTGATCTGGGACTAGTGCTGTAATACACAGAGGGTCCGGATTTGGTAATCCGGGGTCCCGACAGAGATGGTATCAGAGCCAATTTGACTATAGGACGTGACCTAGTTTAGAATGGCAAAAACTTTAAGGACCTATATTTATTAAAAATATGTATATTTGAAAATTTTTCTACTTCTTTATCTCTGTTCTATTTATAATCACTTACTCAAAATTGTTTACTAAACTTCTCTATCTTTTCAAAATTTGTAGATGGTCGGCTCTATCTCCGCAGATTCGTGGGACTACATCTCCCATGCTGAGACTGAGGGTGCATTTGTTGAGCTTCTTCGCCAACTAATGCAATACCTGAAGTTCCGTCTACCGCCTATCTTCAGAGGGCATAAAGTCCGGATATTGGATCGAGATTCTTGGACAATGGAGGTATTCCTGTATGCACGGGAAGGGGAATTCGAATCCCATAGATACCCCATTGATCATCCTCGGACTGATCGTTCGGACGCCACTCAGGATGCAGCTCGTCAGGCCATAACTGGTCTGTGTCAGGTTTACCAGGGGATTCTGCAGCAGTCACCCTACTGTTTCTTTTCATCCACTTGTGCGGGACAGAGTCATCCGCAGCCCTTCGAGATCGCCGTGGGCGATCCCCGCCTTTCACATCGAGTTCACTCACTCGGCGATGGCGACCACCTCGCCCGGCGCTTTGGAGGAGATTGACGCCGGATGCTTCTCACTTCCAGCTACCAGCATTCCGACACTCTCCGTGCTCAGCTCATCCAGCCAGGCAGCAGAGTTTGAGCCGGGGCGACCCCGAGCCGCATGCCGGCCTCCACCGACTACACGCCATCTTCACGGTACCAGCCGTCGTCCCCAACAACCAGGCTCCGACTCGTCGCACAGGACCCCGTACCTTACTCACGGCGCGCAAGAGTGTGCGGCGCCCTAGTCCGTTGCCCGACATCGACATCGGAGATTCCAAAGAAGAGATGCGCTCTCTCGCTCACGTTCCTGCTCTCGGTCTATTGCCTCCAGCAGTAGTGACCATCTTCATACCCGTGCCTCTTGCAACCGCCCCGAGTGTGGTTGTAAGCTGCGCCACGTGGGTATCCTAGAGGAGGATCCAGAGGAGGATCCGGAGGAGCTTGTCTTCGAGGAGGACAAGTAGTTGCAGAGACAGTAGCACCCAAGTTAATATTTAATTCCTTAGAACGATTTGTATTTTATTCTAGTGTGTGGGATGGACTGTACCAAGCACTTGTGCACCTGTGGTACAGCCATTTCCTTTAAAAAAAATTAATTTGAATTCAAGACAAGTTTTCCTTTCAATTTGTTGTCCGTGTTTTTCCCTTGTGTGTTTGTTTGGGATGTAGTTTAGTCTCCCCTAACCTCTTACCTATGCTACTTCCCTCTTTCCTTTTGCTAACTCCAGTTACCACGAAGATGGTAAGCACAAGGAACAGTGCCGGTAACAGCCAGAATGTCAATGCTCAGCCAGAGGGCAGTAATCCAATTCCACCCCCGCCAGTTCAAGCTCCTAACTTGGAACAGATAATGGCCATGCGATTCTGATTACTCCAAGCATTAGCCCAAAACCAAGTCCAAAGAAATTCATGAGCACCCAATCAAGCACCACAATCCAAGCTGGGGGAGTTTATGAGAACTCGTCCCCCAACTTTCAGTGGGTCAGTAGACCCAATGGAAGCTGACGACTGGATCAAGGACGTCGAAAGGAAGCTGAATTTGGCACAATGCAATGGAAATGAAAAAGTGTTGTATGCTGCTCACCAGCTGAAAGGAATTGCAGCTAATTGGTGGGAGAATTATTGTGCTGTTCACCAGAATGCGCAAGACATTACTTGGGCCGAGTTTGAAGAAGCATTCCGTACTGCACACATTCCTACTGGAATCATGGAAATGAAAAGGATGGAATTCTATAAGTTGCAGCAAGGAAACCTCAGCGTGACTGAGTATCTGAACAAATTTACCCAACTGGCCAGATATGCTTCAGAGGATGTTGCAACTGATGCAGCAAAAATTTGGAGATTCATGCAAGGACTGGATCCCAATCTCAAGGTGCAGTTAGTGTCTAATGATTATCCAACTTTCCAGCACATGGTGAACAAAGCTATCATCCAAGAAGATGCCCAACGCCAGTTACATGAAGTCCGAAAGAGGAAATTTCAGGCACAGCAGGGTGCCAATAACACTCGCCACCGTCCAATTCAGCCACACTTTTTCAGACCTTCTGTGCCGAGTGTACCGAGGACACCAATCAGTGGACCTCGTCCAATACCTCAGGCTCCTCGACCAATCAATGGAGGTCAAGCCCAACAAAACAAGACTGCAACAGCAGGAATTCAGTGCTTCAACTGCAAGAACATGGGGCATTACGCCAACAACTGTCCGCAGAAACGTCCAGCAGTGACTCCTGTCCGTTTCAACCTGGGGACTACTCCAGCACGAGCCCCACCAGCAGGACAAGTCCGTGGAACACCGCAAGCAGCAAGGACTCCACAAGTGATAAACAGGGGACATGTCAACCATGTTACTAGATAAATGGCTAGAAAATTTTCTTTTTTACCAATTAACATATGAATTTTCTCGTAGTGTCTAATTAGTACAGACATAAATATAAGTTAATTGCTGGCAGGATATGAATCGGCTATGGCATTAAGGTGATTTAACTAGTCATTGTACATATGCGGATAGTTTGGGCAGGGTCCAACTTAAAACCTCGGCCTTCTGATCAAAGAGATGGATGGTCGGGATGCTACGGATCAGCCAGGTTTTTTTAACCGGTGCTTTTATGTTATAATTAAGTATAGATTAATCGCACGTTAGTTGCATAGTAGAGATTATATGGTAAGTATCCAACTTAGCATACCAGTACTCTGATAAAAAGATCTAGGCAGTTAATGCCCTAATTTTGCACTGGTACTTTTTATATTCACATAGATATTCCGCAAAAAATGAAAAATACTTATGTCATTAGTCCTCGATCAAGACCTCAACATATATGTGTATGTATTAAGTGATCGGAGGTTCCAGATACTATTCTGACTTGTCTAAACAGTAATGTTTAGTAAATGGAAGACCAAACTACAAGAGAAAGTGCTTTTTATCAGAAGAGCAATACCAAATTTCAGAAGTGTTGCAGTTACATAGTCCAAAGAAGCAACGGAGGCGAGGGCCGTCTCTCCCTCTACGAATTTAAAGGGGATAGTTAGGGGCAGGATCAGTGACATAGGGTACTAGTGGGTTATTAAATGTTTAATTACTGTTATAATTGCTGCCAGGATTCGAAATAAATCTAGACCATTAATTGGATTGCGATGATCAATGGCTTAAATCAGACGTAGATGGCAGGATACGAAATGAATATGAGCAATTACATATAGACGATGGAAAGGTTAAGAATGTTTTATGTACACAAATATAAGATGGATGTAGCAAAGAAAACTCCCTCTTTTTATATTAATACAGAAAAATGTGGAAGTGTAAATGATGTTCTTGCAAACCAAGTAAGCATTTCCCGTGTACCGTAGAACTTTCTGAAAGAACCCAAAAACCTAATACCCTAACTAAGCAATTAATTAGCAGGTAATTAATAGCGGGCATTTCATTTCATCTATTTTACTACTACCAGTAATCTAGGTACCATCTATGATTTAACATTTGAGAATACAATAGAGCATAATGCAAGAGTATAAAAGCATTATCGAAATCAGATGCTATCGAGAGTGCACATTAATCAAAATCTGAATCTGAATGAAATGGATTATTCAGAAATATTATAAGAACTCTAAGAACCTTGACATTTACTAAACAAATTTTGAGAAGTGAAATATGAAATAGGAATGTTGACAATATTATTTGAGAAGATTAATGAAGTATGAGAAATTAACTTACTAATACATTAGACAATTGACGATGGATTAATGAAAAGGTAGGCTTATGTATATTCCAAGATTAAGATAGTTAAGAGCTATGTATCAATGACTCTAAGATAGACAAGTCAGATTGATATCGAGAGATTGTAGTGTATATCTTACGAAATGTAGTTAAGAGATTAATGCTAATCGAGTATTACTCATCCAGATACGAATATTATTGATTGAAATTGGACATTGTACATAGGTATTGTACAAGCCAGTATCATGGAAATCTGAAGACATAGATGAGATTGAATTGAATGATGGTAATGAGGTATACTAAGGTCATGCAAAAAATAGTACACGAAGTAAATAATATTACACCATATCAGTAGAAATGAATATAGTGTAAGGAATTGTAGACCAATTCAGGCATATAGCAATTATAATACGAATAGAGTATTATTATAATATAGTAACCCGACAACAAGTACTGATGCATCAAATAATCTACTGTTTCAATTGATTCGGAATCAATTCCTTGATCATGCAATGCTAGATAATCAGCATACTTGCATGGAGCCAACTTGGAATAAATAGTACAAGAGGATGGATAACAAGGAGTAATGCATATAGAATGCTAAGCTTGATCGAGATAACACATTTACAGTACCAACATACAAAGTACGCACGACAAGCCAATGAGGTACCAATTAACATCACTTGAATAACGATTAGCATGTAGAGACCAATGAAGATAGCTACAGATCACATAGATCTCATTGCATCAACATGATCTAATTACAATGATTTACAATTTACTACAAGATCTCATTCCTAAGAAGTAACACTTTCGATAGTAGCACCATCAAATTCGAGAAAGTAGTCATCACTATTCAATTACAAGACAGCGCAAGAGAATGCTATGAGTATGAATATCGTGACGGAAAGTATACAGCTTAGAGCATCTATCTCAACTTCATGAACAGAGATTGCTGAATCCAAATAACACTAGAGATAATCAGAACGAACGAACCAACATCAGACTCGTAATTCACAACCACATTCATAATTATGCCACGGAACGACACTATCCAGAATATCTTATCAGTCAATTCAATTATTACTTAGTCATTACTTTCATAACTTACAAAATCATGTTATTCACAATCAGGAGCATATAGAAGTAACATGATATTCAATAAGGCATAGCAATTCTAGTTTCTACAGCAAGCTCAGGCATTCATAGTCATCTATTCGCATAAAGGATCCAACATATCAAGCTATCAACACTAGATTAGATTCCCATACGAATCATCAGTCAATAACTCTACGGCAACATGCATTAGCATCCACAATATACCTGCAAGCAAAGTTTGACCAAACCATTACATTACAATCAATCAACGCATCAACACGCGAACACACGTCACAACCGCAATCATCAAGACATACGCTCGACAGCAGACAAGCTAGATAGAACATCAGCGCAGATCAGCCGCAATCAAGCCAGAGCAGATCATCAACAGACGATGGCTCAAGACACCGCCAGACACAACCGGAGATCAAGCATCATCACCAACCGATCAAGCCACGACACCTGACACGGCAGTTCAATGCCACAACCACACCAGCAAGACCGACGATCACCTCAATGCCGACATAGAGCACACAGGAGGCTAAGCCGCAGAGAGGCAAGGAAGAGAGAGCACAGCAGACCCGCGAGGTCCGCGCGAGCAAGCAGCCTAGACAGCACAAGAGAACAGGAGACACGGAGCAGGCAGATGCAACGGACCAAGGCAAGCCAAGGACAAACGGCAGCCAAAGCTAATCGAGTAGATCGGCACCACTGGCAACCACGCACTTCTGTCAGTCGCTTCGAGTGCGGCAAGTATCAAAGTCCCAGCAGTCAGTCTGCTCGAGGAAGTGACGAGCCTAAAGCATAGCAAACCAGCCTAAGACGCTCAGCTCGTAGGACATAGCTCACCAGTCCATCAATCAGGCAGTTCTCAATAGAATACTTTGACAGTACGATCGAAGCAATTGTATGGAGTAACCTAACCGCATTGCACTAGCAGTCTACGTGCATGCCATGCCAGAGGATAGCCTGAATGAATGCCGAGTGGGAGCTAAGGACGGAAGGTGCAAGTCATGACTAGAAGCGTCTGAACGAGGTAGGCGCAGTAGAAAATAGTTAGAATATTGGAGGCAAAGATGAGGTGAGTATATAGGAACGAGAAGTGGAAAGTGAGGCAGGATGAAGTTGGAGGATGTGAGATCAGAGAAGGCGGATAGAAGGAAGAAGCTAGGAAGAAGGCGTAAGGATAGGTGGAATGAGATTGCGAGATGGCAGATGAAGGACTCATGAGGGGATGAGTGAGTAGAGGCTCAGTAGAGTTCGAGGTAATTGATCTGAATATAGATAACTAGAATGCAGTTAGTCAATGATCGATTATATAGACAGTAAAGGAGTAGAGGTATATATGTTAGATAAGAATTCGTGAAAGATAGATCGAACCGAAAGAGTAGAATAATTATGTTGTGAGTTAAGATTAGCAAGATGAAATGTTGATATGAGATGGAGAGAGTTAGATGTGGATAAGGTTGAGTTGAGGTTAAGTAGCATTAATGATGTGATGTAGGACAGATAACTATAAATTCAAGTACAGATACTTATCGTGGAACCAGTGTCGATGGACCGATGAGATTAATGTGATGATAATAGTACGAAGTATGCTGAGTAAAGGATAATCGATAGATGAATTAGAAGTTATGGGAGAGGTCAATAGATTTTTAGAAAATTCTCGGAAGGAAGCCCAAGAAAATCAGAATTGTTTTATGGAGTCATTATTAAACTGTGTGGCAGCACCTCACCCTCCTGCTGCTACAGGGGTTAGCTTGGGAGATTTTTTTACAGACCCGACCTCCTACATTTGCTAAGGCAGTTGATCCGTTGGATGCCAGTGATTGGCTAATTGAGATTGGGAAGAAGCTAGACACAGTAGGTTGTTCAAATGAGGAGAAACTCCGATATCTTGCCCATCGCTTAAGCGGACTGCACTGCTTGGTGGCTCACGACACCCGCAATAGAGTTAGTATCTGACCTATCACAGGAAGAGTTTAAGCGATTTACAGAAACTCATGTCCCCACTGGGAGGTTAGAATTGAAGAAAAGAGAATTTCGAGCATTAACCTAGGGAAATAAAAGAATGATTGACTACCTCAGTCAATTTAATGATCTTTCCCGCTATGCCACCAGAGATGTGGATACAGAAGAAAAGAAGATAGATCGATTTAAGGAAGGCATGCATCCTTATTTTAAAATGCTCCTATCCATCCACAAAATCACTGAATTCCAAGACCTGGTCAATAGAGCCATTATTTTAGAAAGCGAGCATTCTAACCTTACTGAGGAAAGGAGGAAGAAGGCAAGGACCGATCCCAGAGCCCAAACAGGCAATAAATTTCGTTCTTTCTCACAATCCTCCAATCCACCAAAATTTGGACCACCAAAACCCAGACCATCCCATGTCATCTACCAGAGGCCAACAGCTTCACCCAGACCTGTAGCTATCGCCATCAGATGTGCCAAGTGTGGACTGGGTCACATCACTAAGGATTGTCTGAAGGGAACGGATGCATGCTTTAATTGTGGGAAACCAGGTCACCATAAGATTGATTGCCCATATCCTCAGAAGACTTCAGGACAAGCCTTACCTCCAACTAATGTACCTCGCCTGCCAGCTCCAACACCTTATCAGAATGTCAGGCCAAATCCTGCTAGAGGTGTTCGTAATATTCCACCGAGCAGGAAAAGGAGGGTCAAGAAGACTCACTCATGTGACTCCTAAGCAAGTAGGAGAAGCTACAGATGTCGTCATGGATCTGAGTGGCCTAGACATAATTTTAGGCATGGATTGGTTGTCTACTCATGGGGCAAACATAGACTGTGAATTCAAGAGTGCTTCCATTAGAAAGCCAGATGGAACCAGATTAAAGTATGTGGGAGCAAGGACAGAACAACAACAACCTTCCTCTAGTTTAACTAGTATGCAAAAGCGGGACTTGTGATATACCAGTAGTAAAAGAATACCCAGATGTCTTTCCAGAGGACTTACCCGGAATGCCCCCAGACCGAGAAATTGAGTTGGCCATAGATTTAATTCCAGGCACAGCACCCATTTCTAAAAGACCTTACAGAATGAACCCAAAGGAGCTAGGAGAATTAAAGAAGCAATTGGATGATCTCCAAGAAAAAGGATTTTTCAGAGAGAGCACCTCACCTTGGGGAGCTCCAAAGGTCTTTGTTTGTGGAAAAGAAGGATGGAAGTCTAAGATTATGTCTGATTACAGAGAATTGAATAATGTCACTATCAAGAACAAATATCCACTTCCGAGGATAGATGATTTGTTTGACCAACTGGAAGGGGCAAAGGTATTCTCGAAGATAGATCTCAGATCCGGATACCATCAGATTAAAATAAAGCCTTCTGACATTGAGAAGACAGCTTTTGTTTCCAGATATGGACATCATGAGTATCTAGCTATTCCATTCGGATTGACCAATGCTCCAGCTATTTTCATGAACCTCATGAATAAATTGTTCATGAAATATCTAGATGAGTTCGTGGTTGTCTTTATTGATGACATATTGATTTATTCAAAAGTGAAGAAGAACACGATCGTCACCTCTCTCGCTCTAGAGATCCTCGAGAGAATCAGTTATTTGCCAAATTTAGCAAGTGTTCTTTTTGGTTGGACCAAGTGGCGTTCCTAGGTCACATTATTTCAGGAAGAGGAATTGAAGTTGACCCTGCTAAAATTGAAGCTGTAACCACTTGGAATCAGCCTACCAATGTGAAAGGTATCCATGCTTTCCTTGGATTTCTGGTTATTACCGTAAGTTCATAAAGGATTTTTCACATATTGCCAGCCCGCTTACCAAACTCCTGAGAAAGGAAGTTCCTTTTGTATGGATAGAAAACTGTGAACAAAGTTTCCAAACCTTAAAGCAAAGGTTGACCACTGCACCTATCCTAGCATTACCAGAGGATGTAGTAGATTATGTGGTTTACTGTGATGCCTCTAAACATGGACTAGGGGTGTATTGATGAAAAATGAGAGGGTCGTTGCTTATGCCTCTAGACAATTGAGACCACATGAAGCGAACTACCCTACCCATGATTTAGAGTTCGGAGCAGTGGTTTTTGCACTGAAAATATGGAGGAATTACTTATATGGATCTAAGTGTACTCTGTTCAGTGATCACAAAAGTCTCAAATATATTTTCACGCAGAAAGAATTGAATATGAGGCAAAGGAGATGGCTTGAATTAATTAAGGATTATGATCTCACTATTAATTATCATCCTGGAAAAGCTAATGTGGTAGCAGATGCCCTAAGTCGGAAAGTAAAGTGTCACCAGGCTATTCTTGAAAATCCTATTTCAAAAATCACCCAAGAATTAGCCAAAATGAGGATAGAAGTCCGAGCATCTACTACTCAGGCTACCATAGCAGCCATGACCTTTCATCCAACATTACTGGATCAGATTAGAGAAAAGCAGATAATGGATGTATTTATTAAAGAAGAGATCCGAAGAATCAAGGAAGGACAACCATCAGAATTTCGCCTAGATGATCAGGAGATCTTATGGCGACAAAATTGGTTGTGTACCAAAAGATGATAATATCAAGGAAATTATTCTAAGAGAAGCTCGTGATACTCCTTACACTATTCATCCTGGAGAGACCAAAATGTATCGTGACTTGAAGGAGAATTTTTGGTGGACTAATATGAAAAGAGAGATAGCTTTATATGTTGACCAATGTGATTCCTGTCGAAGATTAAAGCGAAACATCAACGACCAGCAGGATCATTAAAACCACTAGAAATTCCGAGTGGAAATGGGAAGATGTGTATGGACTTCATTCTTGCCTACCTATAACTCTTAAAAAGAAGGACGCTATTTGGGTTATAGTGGACCGTCTGACAAAATCAGCTCATTTTATAGCCGTCAATCAAAAGTATTTAGTGGATAAACTAGCAGAGCTATATGTAGAACGGATTGTCTTCCAACATGGAATACCTAAGACCATCACATCAGACCGAGGATCAGTATTTACTTCTTGATTTTGGCAGAGTCTGCACAAGGCCTTAGGTATTAAATTAAATTTTAGCACTGCTTACCACCCCCAGACAGATGGCCAAACGGAAAGAGTGAATCAAGTTCTGGAAGATATGTTGAGAGCATGTGTATTGAATTTTGAAGGGTTATGGGGCAAATATTTACCACTGGCAGAATTTGCATATAATAATAGTTACCAAGCTAGTATCCAAATGGCACCATATGAAGCATTATACGGACGAAAATGTAGATCTCCAGTGTGTTGGTATGAAACTGGAGAAAAGCCACTACTTGGACCAGAACTGATAAGGAAATATGATGAAAAAATTCAGATAATCAGAGAAAGACTCAAGATAGCTCAAAGCAGACAAAAGAGCTATGCAGACCAACGTAGACGAGATCTTCACTTTGAAATTGGAGATTATGTTTATCTTAAGATATCACCCTTGCGAGGAGTTCATCGCTTTGGAGTAAAAGGAAAGCTAAGTCCCGTGATACGTAGGACCTTTTGGATTTTACGACAAAGGGTACCCTAGCGTATCGCTTAGAACTTCTTACCCGCCTATCCGAATACATGATGTCTTCCATGTCTCATAGCTGCGAAAATGTCTCCGAGAGCCTTCTCAACATTTAACAGACCTAGATATACCACTCCAGGCAGATTTGACTTATGAAGAGCACCCTGTGAAAATTTTGGAAATAGAGGATCGTCGATTGCGGAATCGAACAATTAAACTCAGAAGTCCTATGGAAGAATCACTCAGTTCGTGAAGCTACCTGGGAAAAAGAAGAGGAATTACGCGAGTCCTATCCCAACCTATTCAAGCAAAGACCCGATTTCGCGGACGAAATCGCCTAAAGGGGGGAAGGCTGAAAGAACCCAAAAACCTAATACCCTAACTAAGCAATTAATTAGCAGGTAATTAATAGCGGGCATTTCATTTCATCTATTTTTATTACAATTAAGATTACAAAACCCGAATTACAAATACTGCATTGCATCAACATTATTCAATTACATTATTTTACAATTTTATTTTTACAAAAGGAGAAAACAAAAGCTTGATCCTCGATGTCTTCGGGGTAGTAGTTGAAGCGCTATTTTGTTTTCCTGCATTAAGCATTCTCATTAGTTTCAAATAAAGGTAATTTCTTTTAAATAATTAGCAGGTTAGTTAATTAACAATCCAAGGGAGAATAATATAAGTAAAGAGAATTGCCGTCAGTACCCTTGGACTGCTAGGGCCATTACGAGAACGTCTTAGAGGTTCCCATACCGTCCCGAGCCGGTCGGCACCTCTTGTCTCCGTGGGTGTCATCATCCAGCAATTTAGAAAAGAAAACCCACAAATCCTTACCTCATTAACCCTCAAGTTATGCATTCTTTCACCATCCATTCATTTCATATGACCAAATATAATCATGTTCACCCACAATTATCGCAGACCACAATCATGCCAGCCCATAGCCATCAAATATTCATTTCAACCCACCAAAAGCCCACATATGAAATTCTTTCATTTCAACCCATAAGCCCACACATTTCTTTCAAGCCAGCCCATTCCAAATGATTTCAACCAACCAGCCCATTTTTCATGCCCAGGCAGCCAACCCAAAGCCACAATTCCAAGTCAACAGCCAACCAAAGACCAGAGAGCCTTCGGCGCTAAGGAAGCAGAGAGGATAAGCTCAAGTACAGCCAGCTGCAGCCAGGCAAAGCCTTCGCCAGCAAGGAGGCCAACAAATATCTCCCGAGTGAGTCTCAAACAGCCCCAATACTCGCACCTCAAGCCACCACAAGGATAAGCACAACCAGCACATACACTGTCCACAGCTCACAAGGATAAGCACAACCACAGAGCACAATGCCCCAGCCGAAAGTCATCCCAAGTTCATCCCAGAACCATTCCCCATCTTGACCCACCCTTGACCTTAGCATAGCATCTTCGGCCAGAGGCCAGAAGGTGAGGTCAGGGCATCGGCAATGGAGAAGAAGCCGAAGAAGGAGAGGAAGCCGAAGTCAAGGAGCACCGCAGCAAGGAGGACACGCCGGGATCAGTGGAGGCAAGGAAGCCAAGACAAGCAAGCAAGGAGCAAGTCAACGGGGACCACCACAAGGATCGTCTCCACTCAGACAAAAGCGGCAAGCCACGTCTTCTTCCCAAGACAGCGACAACGTGCAAACGACAGCGGTCCCCATCAACCCCAACTTTCCTTCTTCAGCCCGACAACCCAGCAAGTAGGTCCCCATTCCTTTGTCATTCCATTTCTTTCCTCTTTTGGGAGCACAAACGATTCAAACCACACACACCATACCATGCTTTCATTTCGGCACATCCAAACCATGCACATAAGGAAAAGAAGCCTCTAGCCACCGTCACCATGAAGACCGGCGGTCATCTAAGGCCGAGCGCCCTAGAGTGAGACCGGCCAGAGAAAGAACCAACTCAAGTCTCAACCCCTAGTTCCTCTGCTCAAACTCTAGAATGTAGTCGATTTCAAGTAGATAAAATCATAACAAAAGTTTGAACTAGTAAATCATTGCATGCGAAAATATGGGGAAAAGGAAGGGTAGCACCGGGTGGCCTCTGCATGTTCAATCCGCCGTCAACCACCGATCTGGACCGGATCCGCCCGGATCCGAGCCGTAGGAGGCGCCATGGCCGGCAAGTGGAGGTAGTAGCCGGTAGGAAGGAGGAAGGGAGGAGTAACCGCCGGAGTAAGAGAGGCGGCGAGGCGGCAGTGAAGGGAGGCGGCGAAGAGAGGAGGCGCGGTGGTGAGGAGAAGCAGTGAGGAGGCGCAGGGAGGCGAGGAGGCGGGCGGTGTATTGATGTGAATCGGGAGAGGAAGAAGAGCGGCGGCGAAAATGAGGAGGAAAAGGGGCATCGGTGAGAAGAAAAAAGAGGAGCCGAGGCGTCGGTGGATCGCTGCCACATGAGTAAGGCCCGATGGGCCGAGGCTGCGTGCGTGAGAGGCCAGTGGACCGAGGAAAAAGAGAAGGAAAATCTAGGCAGGCCGAGAAGAGATTTAGCTGCAGAGTTTAGTTCTTTCAGTTGTCTTCATTTTTGTTGTTATTTTCCTGTTTCTGTTATAGTATAGGTTTTGCCGAGAGTTTCGTAGGTCTAGATAGTAACCTAAAAGGGGTATTTACCTATATATTTAGTTCTTTTTCAAAAAAATTACTAGTTGTGAATATTTATTTTAGCATTCAACTGCAGAAGTTGACCAGACTTCAGTTGAGGGAGCAGATCCACATTTTGACAGTTCTATTTCTACTACATCTCAGGCAAGCTTATTCTCGATCATGCACCTAGCTATGTTAAATTTAAATGCTATTTCCAGCAATGTTAAGTATGTTAATTAAATGCATAAAGATGTGTTTTAAAAAGGAAATCGAAATGTTATGATGTTATGATGAGAAAGATGAGAAAAGAAAAGATGAGAAGAGAAAGAGAAAGAAAGAAAGAAAGATGAGCATGAGTTGTGGTACTGCTGAGAGGAGCAGCAGGCCACAAGTAAAGATGTATTGGTGGGTAAAGAGGTTCAGGGAAAGGATGCAGAGAGGCCAGGCGGACCTCTTTACATAGGGATATAATATAAGGACTCACCCTATTTTCACTCATTAAGGAACCGTAATTACTGTGCCAACCATTCCCCGTTTTGGACGGGCGAAATTAGTATCCCGTTCGTTAACGGTCCACCACAAAGGGTAAGTAATTATGTGTGAGTAAAGAGATGGATGAAGCTCAGGACCAGTAACGCAAGTCTGGAAGTGAGAAAGTCCCAGACGCTATATACGTTAGGTGGAGTGTTGGGCCGGGAGCCGGTCCAACCAAACACTATTGGAAGTCGGTGGAGCCCAAGTGAGCGACTTGGTACACCGATGGATAATAGATGGGCTGGTGGATGGAATAACGTAATCGGAGAAAAGTTCTGTACTTTGAGCCTGATTCCACACCTAAGGCAGTGTGGAAAACCTAGTGCAGAAGGTTCAGAGCAGTTTTGGGTACAGTGGTACAAGCTTGCGCAGTGCTCATAAAATCATGAATTCATGCCAGTTCACTGGAATGTGGACTACGGTGATCACTAGGATCGTACCTTCTTGGGTGAAAAGTAGAGAATTATTTTGGAAAATAAAAGATGCCAAGTATTTTTCCTTAAAGACTAATTTCAGAATAAAGAGATTAGAACATGGACTTAAGGACATGAGAACATACCAGTGCATTTATTGCTATTATGCTTGCTGAGTACTGTGGTACTCACCCTTGCTATTAATTTCCTTTGTTAGACCCCACATCGCTCGATGAGGTATACGAGCAGGATGAGGGGGAGGCAGGTTCTGCTGAGTTGGCAGCAGAGGAGGTCGGCGATTCGAGGAGCCGACGAGGTGGACCCTCGTGCCAGGTTGGGACGAGTAGGAGACCCCGTGCAGCGAGCAGGAGGGCCAGGGGGTATAGTCCCAGACTTTTGGTTTTAATTATGTAATTACTTTTGCAAGACTGAACCTTAAGCCTTGTGGCTACTGTTGTAATAAATAAGACAGTGTCTATATTATTGTTCTGCTACGCTACTCTGGTAAAGGCTTATTATTTGCCGGAGCAATGTTCTATTGATCAGGCAAATAGTAATCCGTGTGTCACGCGTGATTATCCGAGGGATGATTATGACGGGGCGTCTCAGGTGGTATCAGAGCAATAAGATCGAGCCACGCTAATAATGTAGATGCTGTAGATTTAGTTAAGTGGACTTTCACTCTTGCTATATTGCACTAAATTTATTTAATTCTCAACCTAATGTCGATTTCCATTCTAATCTGCTTCAAAAGTATTATGTTGAAATCTCATCTGTCTTAGAATATATATATATATATATATATATATATAAGCTAACATAGAACCATTATTTTTGGTAGGATGGCTCGGCATTATATTCTAGCCGACAGTATTTATGGGAAGTGTTGTTGAACCTGGTAGGATAGCCATGCAACATAGGGCAGGTTGTTTGAACCATAGTGGTGAGCAAATCATTTTAAGGCTGTAGTTGTGCCAGGGTTAGTGGCATATAGTTAGAAATCTGGTGAGGTTAATTCCCTGTCTTTGGACAAGGGTAAACCATGCCCATAGCTTTCTTTTCTGTTCTCCTCTATTTTGAGAAAAGATCATCGGTCTTTTAGAAATTGCTCTAATCTCTATACAAAACCTAGATTAATGTAAGACTGATGGTGAAAAATCTCTTACCTGATTTTTGCTAAACTTGAGATTTCCCGAACGAGTGGTTCGTGGCGCACCCGGGCGTGTAGCCCAGGCGTACCCAGGAACGAAGTCCTGGGCGTACTCATGAATGAGCCCTGAGCGTGGGCCCAAACACGCAGTTTGGGCGATCTCGAGAGTGGGTTCTCGAGCGTAGCTGGATACGAGAATTCCAGATAGTATAGGATTGGATTTGCCGTTCTTTTTCTTTCTTTTGGGCTTTGTTGAAGTTGGTTCTTTTCGCCCTGTGATTTATTTGCTTAAGGAAAGAATTAAAACCTCAACTATCCGTGAAGATGCATTCTTATCTCTAATATACTGCTGTTAGTTATCAAATCATATTAAAATTCCATAATTCACCTAAGTCTTTCCTCTTTAAACATGACTGCTAAACAAAGTTAAAGTTTAGGATGTCCGGCCGTCACCCTGTAGGAAGTGAGTGGTTGTGGGTAGAATTGTTTATCCATTACAATTAAAACCTATAGCCTTGCCTCTGTAAGATGGATGATTGTCAGCGAAATGAGCAGGAATTGAGATTGTGATTGGGTCCTTTTCCTCAACCCTCAACTGAAAGAGTACCAACAAAAAATCCTCCAAGACCCACTGGCGAGCAACCACCACCAACAGTTATACCAAGCACTGATCAGTCATCATCTTCTAGGCCTGCAGATCCATTAGAAGTTATGGGAGAGGTCAACAGATTTTTAGAAAATTCTCGGAAGGAAGCCCAAGAAAATCAGAATTGTTTTATGGAGTCATTATTAAACTGTGTGGCAGCACCTCACCCTCCTATTTGCTCTGGGGTTAGCTTGGGAGATTTTTTTACAGACCCGACCTCCTACATTTGCTAAGGCAGTTGATCCGTTGGATGCCAGTGATTGGCTAATTGAGATTGGGAAGAAGCTAGACACAGTAGGTTGTTCAAATGAGGAGAAACTCCGATATGCTGCCCATCAGTTAACTGGACCTGCAGCTGCTTGGTGGCTCACGTACACCCGCAATAGAGTTAGTATACAGCCTATCACCTGGGAAGAGTTTAAACAGAGATTTACAGAAACTCATGTCCCCACTGGGAGGTTAGAATTGAAGAAAAGAGAATTTCGAGCATTAACCTAGGGAAATAAAAGAATGATTGACTACCTCAGTCAATTTAATGATCTTTCCCGCTATGCCACCAGAGATGTGGATACAGAAGAAAAGAAGATAGATCGATTTAAGGAAGGCATGCATCCTTATTTTAAAATGCTCCTATCCATCCACAAAATCACTGAATTCCAAGACCTGGTCAATAGAGCCATTATTTTAGAAAGCGAGCATTCTAACCTTACTGAGGAAAGGAGGAAGAAGGCAAGGACCGATCCCAGAGCCCAAACAGGCAATAAATTTCGTTCTTTCTCACAATCCTCCAATCCACCAAAATTTGGACCACCAAAACCCAGACCATCCCATGTCATCTACCAGAGGCCAACAGCTTCACCCAGACCTGTAGCTATCGCCATCAGATGTGCCAAGTGTGGACTGGGTCACATCACTAAGGATTGTCTGAAGGGAACGGATGCATGCTTTAATTGTGGGAAACCAGGTCACCATAAGATTGATTGCCCATATCCTCAGAAGACTTCAGGACAAGCCTTACCTCCAACTAATGTACCTCGCCTGCCAGCTCCAACACCTTATCAGAATGTTAGGCCAAATCCTGCTAGAGGTGTTCAGAATATTCCAGCCGGAACAGGAAAAGGAGGGTCAGCAAGACTCACTCATGTGACTCCTAAGCAAGTAGGAGAAGCTACAGATGTCGTCATGGATCTGAGTGGCCTAGACATAATTTTAGGCATGGATTGGTTGTCTACTCATGGGGCAAACATAGACTGTGAATTCAAGAGTGCTTCCATTAGAAAGCCAGATGGAACCAGATTAAAGTATGTGGGAGCAAGGACAGAACAACAACAACCTTCCTCTAGTTTAACTAGTATGCAAAAGCAGGGACTTCAGGATATACCAGTAGTAAAAGAATACCCGATGTCTTTCCGGAGGACTTACCCTAATGCCCCAGCATCGAGAAATTGAGTTGGCCATAGATTTAATTCCAGGCACAGCACCCATTTCTAAAAGACCTTACAGAATGAACCCAAAGGAGCTAGGAGAATTAAAGAAGCAATTGGATGATCTCCAAGAAAAAGGATTTATCAGAGAGAGCACCTCACCTTGGGGAGCTCCAGTGCTGTTTGTGGAAAAGAAGGATGGAAGTCTAAGATTATGTACAGATTACAGAGAATTGAATAATGTCACTATCAAGAACAAATATCCACTTCCCAGGATAGATGATTTGTTTGACCAACTGGAAGGGGCAAAGGTATTCTCGAAGATAGATCTCAGATCCGGATACCATCAGATTAAAATAAAGCCTTCTGACATTGAGAAGACAGCTTTTGTTTCCAGATATGGACATCATGAGTATCTAGCTATTCCATTCGGATTGACCAATGCTCCAGCTATTTTCATGAACCTCATGAATAAATTGTTCATGAAATATCTAGATGAGTTCGTGGTTGTCTTTATTGATGACATATTGATTTATTCAAAAAGTGAAGAAGAACACAGTCGTCACCTCTCTACTACTCTAGAGATCCTCAGAGAGAATCAGTTATTTGCCAAATTTAGCAAGTGTTCTTTTTGGTTGGACCAAGTGGCGTTCCTAGGTCACATTATTTCAGGAAGAGGAATTGAAGTTGACCCTGCTAAAATTGAAGCTGTAACCACTTGGAATCAGCCTACCAATGTGAAAGGTATCCGCAGTTTCCTTGGATTTGCTGGTTATTACCGTAAGTTCATAAAGGATTTTTCACATATTGCCAGCCCGCTTACCAAACTCCTGAGAAAGGAAGTTCCTTTTGTATGGACAGAAAACTGTGAACAAAGTTTCCAAACCTTAAAGCAAAGGTTGACCACTGCACCTATCCTAGCATTACCAGAGGATGTAGTAGATTATGTGGTTTACTGTGATGCCTCTAAACATGGACTAGGGGTGTATTGATGAAAAATGAGAGGGTCGTTGCTTATGCCTCCAGACAATTGAGACCACATGAAGCGAACTACCCTACCCATGATTTAGAGTTCGGAGCGATGGTTTTGCATCGAAAATATGGAGGAATTACTTATATGGATCTAAGTGTACTCTGTTCAGTGATCACAAAAGTCTCAAATATATTTTCACGCAGAAAGAATTGAATATGAGGCAAAGGAGATGGCTTGAATTAATTAAGGATTATGATCTCACTATTAATTATCATCCTGGAAAAGCTAATGTGGTAGCAGATGCCCTAAGTCGGAAAGTAAAGTGTCACCAGGCTATTCTTGAAAATCCTATTTCAAAAATCACCCAAGAATTAGCCAAAATGAGGATAGAAGTCCGAGCATCTACTACTCAGGCTACCATAGCAGCCATGACCTTTCATCCAACATTACTGGATCAGATTAGAGAAAAGCAGATAATGGATGTATTTATTAAAGAAGAGATCCGAAGAATCAAGGAAGGACAACCATCAGAATTTCGCCTAGATGATCAGGAGATCTTATGGCGACAAAATCGGATTTGTGTACCAAAAGATGATAATATCAAGGAAATTATTCTAAGAGAAGCTCGTGATACTCCTTACACTATTCATCCTGGAGAGACCAAAATGTATTGTGACTTGAAGGAGAATTTTTGGTGGACTAATATGAAAAGAGAGATAGCTTTATATGTTGACCAATGTGATTCCTGTCAGAAGATTAAAGCAGAACATCAACGACCAGCAGGACTGTTAAAACCACTAGAAATTCCAGAGTGGAAATGGGAAGATGTGTGTATGGACTTCATTACTGGCCTACCTATAACTCTTAAAAAGAAGGACGCTATTTGGGTTATAGTGGACCGTCTGACAAAATCAGCTCATTTTATAGCCGTCAATCAAAAGTATTTAGTGGATAAACTAGCAGAGCTATATGTAGAACGGATTGTCTTCCAACATGGAATACCTAAGACCATCACATCGAATCGAGGATCGATTTACTTCTTGATTTTGGCAGAGTCTGCACAAGGCCTTAGGTATTAAATTAAATTTTAGCACTGCTTACCACCCCCAGACAGATGGCCAAACGGAAAGAGTGAATCAAGTTCTGGAAGATATGTTGAGAGCATGTGTATTGAATTTTGAAGGGTTATGGGGCAAATATTTACCACTGGCAGAATTTGCATATAATAATAGTTACCAAGCTAGTATCCAAATGGCACCATATGAAGCATTATACGGACGAAAATGTAGATCTCCAGTGTGTTGGTATGAAACTGGAGAAAGGCCACTACTTGGACCAGAATCGATAAGGAATATGATGAAAAATTCGAGATAATCGAGAAAGACTCAAGATAGCTCAAAGCAGACAAAAGAGCTATGCAGACCAACGTAGACGAGATCTTCACTTTGAAATTGGAGATTATGTTTATCTTAAGATATCACCCTTGCGAGGAGTTCATCGCTTTGGAGTAAAAGGAAAGCTAAGTCCCAGATACGTAGGACCTTTTCGGATTTTACAGCAAAAGGGTACCCTAGCGTATCAGTTAGAACTTCTTACCCAGCTATCCAGAATACATGATGTCTTCCATGTCTCGCAACTGCGAAAATGTCTACGAGAGCCTTCTCAACATTTAACAGACCTAGATATACCACTCCAGGCAGATTTGACTTATGAAGAGCACCCTGTGAAAATTTTGGAAATAGAGGATCGTCGATTGCGGAATCGAACAATTCGCTTCTGTAAAGTCCTATGGAAGAATCACTCAGTTCGTGAAGCTACCTGGGAAAAAGAAGAGGAATTACGCGAGTCCTATCCCAACCTATTCAAGCAAAGACCCGATTTCGCGGACGAAATCGCCTAAAGGGGGGAAGGCTGAAAGAACCCAAAAACCTAATACCCTAACTAAGCAATTAATTAGCAGGTAATTAATAGCGGGTATTTCATTTCATCTATTTTTATTACAATTAAGATTACAAAACCCGAATTACAAATACTGCATTGCATCAACATTATTCAATTACATTATTTTACAATTTTATTTTTACAAAAGGAGAAAACAAAAGCTTGATCCTCGATGTCTTCGGGGTAGTAGTTGAAGCGCTATTTTGTTTTCCTGCATTAAGCATTCTCATTAGTTTCAAATAAAGGTAATTTCTTTTAAATAATTAGCAGTTAGTTAATTAACAATCCAAGGGAGAATAATATAAGTAAAGAGAATTGCCGTCAGTGCCCTTGGACTGCTAGGGCCATTACGAGAACGTCTTAGAGGTTCCCATACCGTCCCGAGCCGGTCGGCACCTCTTGTCTCCGTGGGTGTCATCATCCGGCAATTTAGAAAAGAAAACCCACAATCCTTACCTCAGCCCAACCCTCAAGTTATGCATTCTTTCAGTCCATTCATTTCAGCCAACATTGACATATAATCATGTTCATTACAATTATCGCAGACCACAATCATGCCACCCATAGCCATCAAATATTCATTTCAACCCACCAAAAGCCCACATATGAAATTCTTTCATTTCAACCCATAAGCCCACACATTTCTTTCAAGCCAGCCCATTCCAAATCATTTCAACCACCACCCATTTTTCATGCCCAGCGACCAACCCAAAGCCACAATTCCAAGTCAACAGCCAACCAAAGACCAGAGAGCCTTCGGCGCTAAGGAAGCAGAGAGGATAAGCTCAAGTACAGCCAGCTGCAGCCAGGCAAAGCCTTCGCCAGCAAGGAGGCCAACAAATATCTCCCCAGTGAGTCTCAAAACAGCCCCAATACTCTGCACCTCAAGCCACCACAAGGATAAGCACAACCAGCACATACACTGTCCACAGCTCACAAGGATAAGCACAACCACAGAGCACAATGCCCCAGCCGAAAGTCATCCCAAGTTCATCCCAGAACCATTCCCCATCTTGACCCACCCTTGACCTTAGCATAGCATCTTCGGCCAGAGGCCAGAAGGTGAGGTCAGGGCATCGGCGATGGAGAAGAAGTCAAGAAGGAGAGGAAGCCGAAGTCAAGGAGCACCGCAGCAAGGAGGACACGCCGGGATCAGTGGAGGCAAGGAAGCCAAGACAAGCAAGCAAGGAGCAAGTCAACGGGGACCACCACAAGGATCGTCTCCACTCCGACAAAAGCGGCAAGCCACGTCTTCTTCCCCGACAGCGACAACGTGCAAACGACAGCGGTCCCCATCAACCCCAACTTTCCTTCTTCAGCCCGACAACCCAGCAAGTAGGTCCCCATTCCTTTGTCATTCCCATTTCTTTCCTCTTTTGGGGAGCACAGCCGATTCAAACCACACACACCATACCATGCTTTCATTTCGGCACATCCAAACCATGCACATACGGAAAAGAAGCCTCTAGCCACCGTCACCATGAAGACCGGCGGTCATCTAAGGCCGAGCGCCCTAGAGTGAGACTGGCCAGAGAAAGAACCAACTCCAAGTCTCCAACCCCTAGTTCCTCTGCTCAAACTCTAGAACAGCCGTCGATTTCAAGTAGATAAAATCATAATAAAAGTTTGAACTAGTAAATCATTGCATGCGAAAATATGGGGAAAAGGAAGGGTAGCACTGGGTGGCCTCTGCATGTTCAATCCGCCGTCAACCACCGATCTGGACCGGATCCGCTCGGATTCGAGCCGTAGGAGGCGCCATGGCCGGCAAGTGGAGGTAGTAGCCGGTAGGAAGGAGGAAGGGAGGAGTAACCACGGAGTAAGAGGCGGCGGGCGGCAGTGAAGGGAGGCGGCGAAGAGAGGAGGCGCAGTGGTGAGGAGAAGCAGTGAGGAGGCGCAGGGAGGCGAGGAGGTAGAGAGGCGGCGGTGTATTGATGTGAATCGGGAGAGGAAGAAGAGAGCGAGGCGGCGGCGAAAATGAGGAGGAAAAGGGGCATCGGTGAGAAGAAAAAAGAGGAGCCGAGGCGTCGGGTGGACCGCGCCCGCGCGAGTAAGGCCAGTGGGCCGAGGCTGCGTGCGTGAGAGGCCAGTGGACCGAGGAAAAAGAGAAGGAAAATCCAGGCAGGCCGAGAAGAGATTTAGCTGCAGAGTTTAGTTCTTTCAGTTGTCTTCATTTTTGTTGTTATTTTCCTGTTTCCCGTTATAGTATAGGTTTTGCCGAGAGTTTCGTAGGTCTAGATAGTAACCTAAAAGGGGGTATTTACCTACATATTTAGTTCTTTTCAAAAAATTACTAGCTGTGAATATTTATTTTAGCATTCAACTGCAGAAGTTGACCAGACTTCAGTTGAGGGAGCAGATCCACATTTTGACAGTTCTATTTCTACTACATCTCAGGCAAGCTTATTCTCGATCATGCACCTAGCTATGTTAAATTTAAATGCTATTTCCAGCAATGTTAAGTATGTTAATTAAATGCATAAAGATGTGTTTTAAAAAAGGAAATCGAAATGTTATGATGTTATGATGAGAAAGATGAGAAAAGAAAAGATGAGAAGAGAAAGAGAAAGAAAGATGAGCATGAGTTGTGGTACTGCTGAGAGGAGCAGCAGGCCACAAGTAAAGATGTATTGGTGGGTAAAGAGGTTCAGGGAAAGGATGCAGAGAGGCCAGGCGGACCTCTTTACATAGGGATATAATATAAGGACTCACCCTATTTTCACTCTGTTAAGGAACCGTAATTACCGTGCCAACCATTCCCCCGTTTTGGACGGGCAGAAATTAGTATCCCGTTACGTTAACCAGTCCACCACAAAGGGTAAGTAATTATGTGTGAGTAAAGAGATGGATGAAGCTCAGGACCGATGCGCAAGTCCGAAGTGAGAAAGTCCCGACGCTATATCGTTAGGTGGAGTGTTGGGCCGGGAGCCGGTCCAACCAAACACTATTGGAAGTCGGTGGAGCCCAAGTGAGCGACTTGGTACACCGATGGATAATAGATGGGCTGGTGGATGGAATAACGTAATCGGAGAAAAGTTCTATACTTTGAGCCTGATTCCACACCTAAGGCAGTGTGGAAAACCTAGTGCAGAAGGTTCAGAGCAGTTTTGGGTACAGTGGTACAAGCCTGCGCAGTGCTCATAAAATCATGAATTCATGCCAGTTCACTGGAATGTGGACTACGGTGATCACTAGGGATCGTACCTTACTGGGTGAAAAGTAGAGAATTATTTTGGAAAATAAAAGATGCCAAGTATTTTTCCTTAAAGACTAATTTCAGAATAAAGAGATTAGAATATGGACTTAAGGACATGAGAACATACCAGTGCATTTATTGCTATTATGCTTGCTGAGTACTGTGGTACTCACCCTTGCTATTAATTTTCTTTGTTAGACCCCACACCGCTCGATGAGGTATACGAGCAGGATGAGGGGGAGGCAGGTTCTGCTGAGTTGGCAGCAGAGGAGGCTGGCGATTACGAGGAGCCAGACGAGGTGGACCCCTCGTACTTCAGTTGGGACGAGTAGGAGACCCCGTGCAGCGAGCAGGAGGGCCAGGGGGTATAGTCCCAGACTTTTGGTTTTAATTATGTAATTACTTTTGCAAGACTGAACCTTAAGCCTTGTGGCTACTGTTGTAATAAATAAGACAGTGTCTATATTATTGTTCTCTCGCTACTCGGTAAGGCTTATTATTTGCCGGAGCAATGTTCTATTGATCAGGCAAATAGTAATCCGTGTGTCACGCGTGATTATCCGAGGGATGATTACGACGGGGCGTCTCACTTTCTCTCGATCTCGAACAGAAGTCTCTAATCTCTTCAAAATCTTTGTTATACAATAATAATTACAAACGAGTTCAGGTATCTACTTCCATTTGTTAGACAACGCAATATTTTTATTGTATAATATTACGTATCACCTTACTGAGATGCGGTTGCAGATATTGACGAGTGCAAACGGACACCAGGCCTTTGTAGAGGAATTTGCAATAATACCATAGGAAACTACAGCTGCACCAGGTGTCCTGATCACACAGAGTATGATATTACAAAAATGCAGTGTACTTCAACAAGAAAGAAAATATCAATCTTCCATCGTGATGTGAAGTCCTCTAATATACTCCTAGATGCAAACTACACTGCAAAAGTTTCGGATTTTGGTGCTTCGAGATCTGTTCCCATTGATCAAACCCATGTTGCTACAAATGTACAAGGAACATTTGGTTACTTAGATCCAGAATATTACCAAACTGGTTAGCTAAATGAGAAGAGTGATGTTTACAGCTTTGGTGTGGTACTCCTAGAGCTTCTTCTGAGAAAACAACCTGTTTTAACAACTGAGTCCGGAACAAAGCAAAACTTGTGTAACTACTTCCTTTCAGAGATTAAGAGGACACCAATTAATGGTATAGTGGCTGCTCAAGTTCTCGAGGAAGCAACCGAGGAAGAGATTAGTAAGGTTGCTTCTCTGGCTGAGACATGCTTGAGAATCAGAGGTGAAGAAAGGCCTACGATGAAGCAAGTGGAGATAACATTGCAGCTTTTGCAAGCAGAAAGGATGAATTCATCTCGAGTTGATCCAGCCATTGACCAAGAGATACAACCATTGCTGGATCAAGGAGCTATAACTACTCACCAGCCCATAGCTATAATCAAACTGGACGGGAGAGCTAACTATATAGAATCTCAGCGCAGCCAAAAGGCATGCTACAGCTTGGAGCAAGAGTTCTTGTCATCCGCTAGCATACCACGTTAGATATGCTTGTCTAGTTCCCGGTATTTTTGGTTGTTCCTTGTACTCTACTCATGTTCTATGTATTTGTAATATCTACGATGTTATCATGTATGCCATACATGCAGTCCTCTTCTATTTTGATGAACTAGTACAATGTACTATATAGCACACTCTTAATTAATAAACTTATTGAAGAAATATCATGTTTTTTATGACAACAAGAAATATCGTGTTGTATCATGTTGGTGTGGGAGAGGGGGAGATGATCCACAGAAATATCCATCTGGAAATATTTGCCCGGACAACACGCGGCGTATCATGTTCTTCGTGCTCATGGTGCATCGCTTTGCGCAGAGTGGGGTCCAGTCCCACTCGTTAGCAACAGGAATCAAGATATCAGAGAGAAGAAGTATTCCTAAAAATACACCTTTGCAAAATCAGAAGCAGAAAAGAGTAAGTGAAGAAGGTGGGTTCGGTGGCTGATTGGTTTTTGGAATTTCTAAAGATTGCAAATGAGGTCTAAAAATTATAAAAAAAATTTGAAGGCTCCTGACAAAGTGTTGATCGTTGTGTGATTTTTCTAGAATTTTATCTACTTTAAATTTCCTCTAAAATTCTTTAAATGACACTACTTTATTCTAAAGGCAATATTTGAATTTGGAAAATTTTAGAAACATGCAAAAAAATGTTCCAACTTTTGTTTCCAGCATAAGGAACTTATATTTGTGTTTTTGAAGTTCAAAAATGTTTTTATATAAATTCTCCTATGCCACTTTATGGATCATGTTTTCAGATTCGAATTTTAATTTAATTTGGATTTCATCAGTTGTACATTTTGTTCCCAAATTAGTGTCATAAATTATTCTCTAGCTAAAACTTCAGCAAAAGTCAGGAAAACTAGATGTCAGCAAAATACAAGCAAAAAGTTTTAAAATTTTCACCTTTTTGAGCTACCTCAATTTTAGGATGTTACACTGAGCATATCGGATTTATTATACATTTGCAATCATTGTGCGCCTGGCCTATTTTAAAACAGAATCATTTACAGACAAATGAAGAGTTCCAAAGCATTTATAAAGGACTTGAGCAAGATTATTTTTGCCGAGATTTGTGTCCCTGGTTGTAGTTGTTCCACACGGGCTACTTGATCACATATTCGGTGATCAAATTAATTTTATGTAGCGAAATATCCTTACAATTATCATTATATGTGGCCATTTAAGACATTATTTTCCTCTCAGTTAGCGAGATAATTTTATGATTAAGATTTTTCTTTGTCTCTGATTTTATGATTAAGATTTATGTCAGCATTTCTAGCCTTCAAAGCAAAGTAGATGCCTTTAGTCTCATCAATTTTCTAGAAATATATTATACATGATTTCCTTCATACTGTAATTATTAAGATAATTGTTTACAGTGAACATGTGAAGTGAGTCCTACTTGAAGATAGGAAAACATTGTGTCGTCATAAGCCAATTGGTCGGCAAACATAGCCTGTTGAAATGAGCAAATTTTGAAATGTAGTTAATTAATGGTTCAAATTATACTGCCTATTAATTGATTCATAACTTATAATTACACCGGTACTTTTCTGTACTATTATAAAAAGGGGAATTGCATTCTTTCCTACATCCACCCAAATTTTGTGCACAAAAGATATTCTTTCCTAAGTGCCTATGTTCTCTTCTTTTGTCATACGTGTCCTGGTAATCTTACTGTTTTCTGATGCCAAGATGGTTGATTGTTGAATTTTTAACCAATAGGATAACTGTCATATTAAATAGTTTTCTTATGATTTATCAAGGTGACCCATGTTATGGTCTAGAATCTCAGCGTACACGCAGCAGACGAGCGAATAGCACCGCAAGCACTGCACCAACCGTGAACAATACCGCACGTACTGTAGCAACGTGTGGACACTACCCGCGGGTACTATAGTAACACGTGAATAGTTCTCATGGGTACTGTAGCACATACGAATTGGGGTGGTTTGTCGGTATATTGTGGATTAAAAATATAATAATTAGTTTCCTTATTATTTACACTTATTTTCTTTTAGATTATTTTCATGTATTAGGGATTAGTTTCCTTGATATAGAGATATGTTTCTTAGAGGTCAAGTTTAACCATGCTATAAAAGAGACAACATTGTACCTATTATCAGGAAGCAAAGAAATAAACAAAATTCTCTAGTCTTCCCCTCTTCTTCAATAGGCCTCAGAGTCTTGGTGGCAGTATGGCCGGCCGATCAAGGGCAAGTGTCCTATCATCGGTCCTTGGACTCGTACCTAACCCCACTGACCATAACATTTGGTATCAGAGCCACTCACCATAGCTTCCGATACTGAATTATCTTCCTTAGACATGTTGATGGCTAGCAACATGAAAATAGAGTCTTTACTCGATAATATGATGGCCACCTTAGAAAAGACTATGGAGTTGGTGGACAAATTAAAGGAGCAAGAAGAGGCGTCATATGCCATTGCAATGGTTGCGCTGCCACCACCTTCCCTGGCGCCAACTTAGGCATTGGCCACGTCATCAATGACGACTCTTCTTTTGGTTTCACCTTTGATGCATTTGCCAAGGAGGAAGATTGTCGCTATCTAATGGCTATCATCTTCATGCGACCATCCGACACTGTGCCTCCATGTAACATCCCAAATTTTGAGTTTTGAAAAATTTAAATTCAAATTAATTATTTTGAAGCAATTGGCTTTTATTTGGATTTTTCTGGGTTTTTCTAGAGTTTATTTCAAAGCTTTAAATCAAGAAAATGTATTTTAAATATTTTATAAAAGCCAAAAAGTGTTCATTTTATTTTTCCTAGCCTTCCCAGAATTTTTAAATAAATTTTGAGAATTTTCTGGAATTAAAAACTAATTTTAAAAGATAAAAGGAATTTTATAAAATTTTTAAAAGCAAATCTGAAAATAAAAATATTTTTATTAAGTCTAAAATGTTTCCAGGAATATTCTATAATTTTTCTGGAATTTTTAGATATTATTTATTATTTTTCCAAGCAAATATATTGTTTCTAGTATTTTCTGAAAATCTAATCCGAAAATAAAATCAATTTAATCTCAGGCCGCCACGTGTCGCTCATCCGACGGCCGATACCCCTTCGTTTGATTTAATCCAAGCCACACCTTTTCACTTAAAACCAAAGGGCAAAATTTAGTCACTTGCCACGTGTCAAGCATCCGGCCGCACCATGCCCCTTCACCTCTCCTTCTCTCACCGACATGTGGGCCCCACTTGTCATTTGTGTCTTCCACCTTCCTTTCTTCCTCCTTCATCCCTCCCTCTCTTTCCTCCATGGATGCCGCATGGAGAGCTTGAATTGCGGCCGTTTCCATCTATTAAACACCCGTTTAATCGCGCAATTAAGATCCCCAATCAAGTCTCCATCTATTGCCGGCCGTTTTACTCCTTAATTTCATCCCTAATTGCGCGCGCTTTTCTCTCCTCTCCCCACTCCGGCCGCCGGCCTCTCCTCTCCTCCTCGCCCTATAAAAGCCCCCCCGAGACCATATTTGGCATCCCCGCATTCTCCTCTTTCTCCTCCACCCTTCGGTCGCCGTCCCCAACGCCCGAGTGCCGCCGCCTCTAGCGCCGCCGCCGCACTTTTCTTTCCGCCGCCTTCCTCCGCCGCCCGGCTCCGCCACACCACGGAGGTGCGCCCTCCTTCCTTTCCCCGCCGCCGCGTCCGCCCGCCGGCCGGCGAGGCCCGGCCGTCGGCGCCGATCGTGCTCGGTCGGGCTGCCCATCCGACGCGCTGCGTGGCTACCACGTCGGTACGGCCGCACCGCGTGGCGCCCGCATGGCGATCGTGTGGTCGCCGCATGGCGCCACATCACCGGGCATGCCACCTCGGCTCGGCGCCGGTCCGTGGACTCGGTCCACCGTGGACCGGCCCACGCGTCGAAATTTTCAAAATTCAAAATATGATGACGTCATAATTATGGTTTTCAATATAAAAATAATTCGGAAATCGGCCCTTTTCTTTTTCTTTCAATTAAATCTTCCCGAGGTCACATCTTTTTCGTTTTAACTCCGATTTGACCCGTTCAAATTTCTAAATTTTTCTAAAATCATAATCTATTCAGATATACATTCTTTTTCAATTTTAGAATTTTATTTTATTTTATGTTTATTTATTTGCTTTGTTGCTTTGTCTTTTCCGCAGAGAATCCGACGTCGCAGAAGACTTTGCCGACCTGCAGCAAGACAATCAAGAACTCGCACACGAAGGCAAGTCTCCTTTGAACATCTTGAACCCATGTTTGAGAAATGTTTTAATTATTTTAAAATTACTGCATTGCTATGTACATAAAATGATAACTCTTGTTTTATAAATATTAGTTAATCCAACTATTGTTATACCCTCATTTGATGTTGAATGCCATGTACCATTGACACCCTAGGATTTCCTTTGTCTCAATAATGAGATTATTATATAACTTTGGTAAATATTGAATCGGTAGTAGAAAGCTTAGTCATGCTACATAAACTTTTGTAACCTTGGATTGGGAAAATATTATGTCTTTGATTTAGACTTTTGTTTAGAAATTTAGTGGCGATTAATTTTGCCACTGATCTTTAAAATAAAATAAAATGTGAGAGTTGGTTTAGACTGGGGCGGATGGTAAGTTTGGTTTGGTGCGGTTAGCACGAGAACTTGTAAAGTGTATGTTCCGCCCTAGTCAATTAAGGACCGACGCTTGTGTTTGTCCAGACTGAGCACTACCATACAACCACATGTCTATATGTGTACGACCTAGCTGACTAACTTACAATAGGCTAGTTTAGGTACCACCAGTGGAAAGTGAGTGCCAGGATTTGGTTATTCACGGTGAGGGACAGATTTCTTGTACTCATATGGCGCAAGAGGGGCTTCGTCTGGTGGATTTAACCCTTCAGCGGTGAAACCTCAGCGGGTGGTGTCTAGCTAGACTAGAGTAAGGTAAAAGCTTTGTGATGAATTATCTGGGTCTCATGCCAAAGGAAGCATGTTGACTATTAAGATAACTTATCTCTTGTGGGTAAAGTGTACAACCTCTGCAGAGTGTAAAACTATTCGAATAGCCGTGCCCACGGTCAAGGGCGGGCAAGGAATGCATTCACATGGTAGGATCATTGTTTTTTGTTTTAAAAATAAAAGATTTGGGAACCGAGAGTGGTTGTAACTCTCGGAATTGTGTTCTGGCGGATATAGCCAGTGTGGGTGGTGTAACCCGTTTTCTTGAACATTGGCGGTTAGCCAGTTCTTTAGTGATGGTGGTTGTAACCTTCACTATTTAACTTGATAGATTTTGTTGAAACAATCACTTTGCTAAATTGATGCCTTTAAAAATAATTAGTGGTATTTGAAATAAAATGTGGCTTTGTGCAAAAGAACCTTATAACCCTCCTTTGATTAAACCCTGCATCTATTGCATTTTTCCCAAGACTTGCGGAGTACTTTATGTACTCACATACTACACTTAAAATAATACCCAGAAGAGTATGAAGCTCAAGATGGATCGTTCGACTACGGAGCTTATGGATTCGATGAAGGCTTTAAGGAGTTCTAGGTTGCGCTTCCCCAGTCAATTGCCTGTGGCGAATTGATGGGTCTTCTCCGCTGGATTTACTTTTGCTTCCGCTGTGCTTTATCTTTTGTGTGAGTGCGAGGTCTTGTAACCTCGTTGTAATAAAAGGTCTTTCGGCCTGTACTCTCTTTATTAATGTAATTTCGTTGTTGGCAATGTAATCATCACTGTTTAACTGTGTGCACTAGCTTTGATCTGGGACTAGTGCTGTAATACACAGAGGGGCTGGATTTGGAAATCCGGGTCCCGACACTCCACAAGTGGAGCACAACGGTTGCCATGTGAGGGTCAGCGACATCGTCGCATCTCTTTCACAACCGTTGCATTCTGAGACAAGAAGGATAATGTTGTTGCCTCGCGCTGGGTGCCCATATTGTAACACCCCAAGACCCACAATGCCCTGGGATGCTAATAAAAATGCTCTACGACTAGTCAATTTATAGAATAAACTAAACTAGCAACAAATACTAAACAAAACTAAGATAGCTAAACAAAACTAGCAACTATAACATAATATCCATAGGAAAGGTACACACATTTAATATTACTAAGAAGAAACATTTATCAATAAGATAGCTAAACAAAACTAGATTGCTTTCAACTTTATTCCCGCATTAAGATTATAATCCAAGTGAATCAGTGCGGTGCCACTCTACCCTTCCCAATGCATGCTCAAAGACCACCTGTAGGGAGGGGGAAACAAGAGTGAGATAAAAATCTCAGTAAGCAAACAGTTTAACAAGTTATTCAAATTACAAGCAATTTAAACATCATCATTGTAATTCCATACATCCACAATTACAATTTATGTTCATAATTATTAAACCACCATAAGCTTTCATGAATCATACCTCTTAAAAATTTCAGATTTAATTGGCATAAGAATGCAGTCATTTAAATATCAGTTAAATGCATATGAAACATTTAGTCTTCCACAACTACAATAGATTAATCATCAACATTTAATCTTTCACAAATAACAATGTTATATCCTCAACTTCAAATCACCATCAAATACAATAAAACATATGTATGATCATCCCACTACTTTATTAATTCTCACATCCACAATTGCTATCAACAATTAATACAAAAGAAAAGAATCTCATTCCATCACCATAACCCTTACCATACACAAGGGACGAACCCCATTCCACGACCACATCCACAATCCTCATGCCACAAGTAGCTCATATGAGCCAATTCCACATTACAACTAAAACGTTGTATATTCCACAAAATAACATCACCACAATATATATTGCATATGTATGCAAATGAATCTTTCCACAATGCAATGCATATGAATGCTTCATGCTATGCTCCACATCACTCTTGCCAGGGCAGGAATTGTAGTTCATCGTATTATGGCAATATACGATGCTTCCGCGGGCAAAGAGGTGCATCGTATTACGACAATATACGATGCTGTACTAGCACGGTCGCGGCTAAGTGCGGCGACATCCACATATGCAAATGACATGATATGATATGATTGATATGATAATTCATTAATCACATTAATTCATCCACATGGAGCATTTTCATGCTCTCAACATCTCCACATCCACCACATGTTATTTTCATGTCCACATTATATCAATAAGCAAGAATTCCACATGTCTACTAGCATAATATCAACATATCAATGTTTGCTATCATCTCCACAATTAAAATATCATGCAATTATAGCATCATGTATCAAATTAAGATAATAATATAAATTGCAAGTAGAAGGAATAACAAGTTAAACGGTAGCAACCACTGCTACATTCACTTGCCTCAATCCGACGAAGCGAAGATCAACAAAATTCAAGAGCGCTCAGGGACAAGACCACATGTCCATAAGACAACTCTCAGCACACTACCATAGTGTACAAGCAAGACATAAATATATAAAACAATGCTAGAGACCCGAACCCGCGTAAACTCCTCTCCGCTCCATAATTCAATAATTTAATCTCTGCAGCAGCGCTGCTTCATAATTTTGTATCTTCAAAAATATAGATCGAAAAACAGCAAATGATACCTTTCTGGATTCATGACTTAAAAATCTACAATTTTTATGTAGAACACCTATTTTTATTCGGATCACAACTAGATGTAATTTAATGCCCAAAACAAAGGAAGAACTCTGTTCTGGCTGATTGGACAGCAGTATTCAAACGCGTGCCAACGACAGCACATAGGTCTGAAAATTATGAACTTTATACAGAAGCTATATCTCTAAATTATCCACAACTTTCGTAACTACGGCCATGTCCAGAAAATTCGTTTACTATTTTTAATCTCCGGATTACCGTCGGACTGTACCGATCTGTCCGCCTAACGGACAGCGGTATTTCCGTCTCCGTATCTCCCAGATCCCACGGTAGAACAATTTGAAAAAACTACAGGAGATATATATGGAAGTTCTCTACAACTTTCCTTTTGGGAAGACCCGCAGCAAAATTCGTTTAATATTTTAAATCTCCGGATTACCGCCGGACTGTACCAATCTGTCCGCCTGACGGACAGCGGTATTGTTGTCTCTGTATCTCCCAGATCCCATGGTAGACAAATTTGGAAAAAATACAGGAGATAAATATGGAAGTTCTCTACAGCTTTCCTTTTAGGAATACCCGCAGGAAAATTAGTTTACTATTTTAAATCGCTGGATTACCGCCGGACTGTACCAATCTGTCCGCCTGACGGACAGCGGTATTGCCGACTCCATATCTCCCAGATCCTACGGTAGAAACATTTGAAAAAACTACAGGAGATACATCTGGAAGGCTTCTAAAACTTTCCTTTTGGGAAGACCCGCAGAAAATTCGTTTTCTAGATCAAAACTGCACGACAAGCCGCACGGCGCGAATCGATCTAAAAGCAGTCAGCGTCTAATCTCTAATCGGGCATTTGATCTATTATCTACCAACAAATTCCATGCCAAGAACCTTAATTAATCCATAAAACAGAGGATTTGGGATGGGAAAAAATTACCAAGATGAAGATTTTCCCCAATTTTTCCTCCTTTTCTTCTTCTCCTTTTTCTCCTTCCTTCTCCTCCAATGGCAGCAGCTCTTGGGGCACCCATGGCAGCAATAGGGGAGGGGGCGCCAAGGGGCTGGGGCGGCCAATGGGTGGGGAGGGTGGGAGGCCAAGGAGGGGTTTATAAAGAGGGTGTTAGGGTTTAGGAGGGGGTACGGGCCCCCATTTGGGCTTGCTGGCCCACCCCTCCGGACAGCCTAAAATATCCAAATTAAATATTTTAATTTATTTAATTCATTTTACAAAGTTCTACAATTCATATCTTTTCCTTCTCGCAATTTACCGAAAAACCGGCGACTCCGCGATTGTTTTAAAAACTTACGCCGTAACGACGTTCGGGATATTACATTCTCCCCACCTAAAAAGGATTCGTCCTCGAATCTCGCTTCTCAACCCGCGAGACACAAAAAAAAAGAACAAACAAGGAAAGAACAACCATAGAATGGAGCATCCCAAGATAGAACATCCCAAGGGAACAACAACTACGGGTTCTCACCCGCCCTCGAAGAACTCGGGTACTTTTTCTACATTTGAACTTCAAACTCCACGTCACCTCCTGCTCGGACTGATTCATCAAGTGGGCCTCCACATATCTGGTGGCTCTCTTCCTCATGTCCAACTCTGACGAGTCCACGACACACGCCAGTCAACGCCGAGCGCCCGTAATTCTTTTGTCGGCTTTGAGCGGCCAACAGATCCTACGGTTCTCACAAAAAATATAAAGCCACTATCTAAAATCATACTCTTTCTTAGAATATTTTTCTCTATATATTATAATTGGGATAATACATTGTACCCCTTTTAAAGAATTCAACCACACATTCCACTCATAACATTTCTTGAAGCACAAACAATAACTGTTACAAATGTAACACATCCACAAGAAGAATGAAGCATTCTCAAGCAACACACTAGCAACTAGCTTTCCTTCAAAGGACCACGGTCCAAATCAAAGGATTCTCAACAAAACCATTCACACTCTCCAAATAGACATTTGGAGAATCCACACTGCACAAGCCAAGAGTGAAAATCACTCGACAGACCATAACAATCATTTTCTTTTCCTAACTGGAAAAGAATATACCACAACATATAACAACTCAATTTGCAGATAACCTCTGCCATAAACACACAGTTTAACCAAGAATCGAGAGTGCTTATTACTGCTCGAGATATTATTAATTTCCCTATCCATTCCCCTTAAAAAAATAATTTCCTTGAACCAAGGATTTCCAAATCATCGTCCAACAAACCAACTAGATGCCATACACCTCTTAAAAGACTTTGCAACCCAAATAGATTACCTCTTTCTTGGAGAGGCAAAAAGAAGTAAATTCCAGCACAAAGGAAGATGTTACCATCTGCAATAAAAACAAGACCAGAAGAAATAACAATAAATCTTGGACAACAAAAGATAAGATCACAGCTGAAGGCACATGCCTCCTCAAGAAGAAAAATATCAAATCTCAACCAATAAGAATACAATATTGCCATTCGAGCTCAAGAAGCTCTTATGCGGCGAAAATATTGCCATTTGAGCTCAAGTAACTCTTATGCGGCGAGAATAAGAAGTCAAACACACCTCTAAAAAAATGCACAACTTGACTTCAACCTCCAATACTTTTACTAAACTTTTCTTTAACAAAGAGAACAACCTTCTTTGATTATAGTATCACCTTAACAATTCCAACAAAAGATAATTGAAGACCACAACACATTAATTCTTTAAGAACTAATAAAACCTCTCAACACGACACTTTGCTTAAAAACAATTTCAGCTACCACATAAATCATGAGATCAAAAATATCGCGTACATAATTCTCAAAACCTTTGATTTAAATAGTATCATGGAAGTTATCAAAATCTTTTATTTATAGAACATTCAACATTATCATCACAACTACATACTAACCATCATACTAACATCAGAATAATACATTTTTAACCAGCATCATCATATCCTCAAATCTCTTCACAAACTTTTTCAAAAAGAAACACAAGGAATCACTTCATCATGTTTCTATTATCTACATAAGGTTGCGACTACTTAATCTAGGAAATCCTAGTGCATAAGCCACCATAATATAACAAAGCTCTTAAACAAGATGATACTAGAACATGGCAATCTCGCAAAACATGCTAGTATAAATTTCTTATAAGATTCTATATATTCAATTATTATTGATGCTCAACTCTAATTTAGCACAGATTGATTGTACTCTAATCATTACTGGCAATAATTGATTATTATTTTATCATAACAACATTCATGATCCTAACTCCGTTTTACAATCATAAAACAATCATGAGCATAGATTCAGCATTTCATCTTATGTTCAGTAATTAGAACGAAATAACTTTAAACTTCAATAATACTAGCTTCGTAAGACAAGATTCTACAAGTCAATACATCAACCTTCATCTATTTCTTTATACATATTTCAACAATTCAGCATGATGAAAGATATATGAAACTAGCAATTGAACATACTCATACAATATCTAAAAAATGACAGATTAAATGTTAATATTTCCAAGACAATATCCCAACACCTCCTTACTTAATCATTCCAAATGGTCAGATTAATACTAAAGACAGACATAATTCAATTTATCCAACATGATCGAAATTTAGGCAATCCCGATAATCATTCTAATTCTTTTTGCACACTCCTCAAGAACTCTACGAGTTCCAATCATGTTTAAACAATTTCTTAATCACAGTTCTTAAATAAACTATTACAAGGCAATATCAAAATTAATCAGCTACACTTCCAAGGATGCTAGTTGAAATTAATTATGCACCACGCTAACATCTCAACTTGATAATTCATACTTTACGAATTAGTTTATATAATTACCACCTTCCACTTAAGCATAGCAAAACACCACAAAGAGTTTTAACACTCTCTTTTAGAAAGGAGAGAAAATAAATTTCAACACTCAAAATAATCTAGAAGAAATACATAGATCCAAGATTTTCACATATCAATGAGTTTTGCAACTCAAAACTGGCATTACTAAAAGAAAATACCAAGCAAACCAATAAGTCATGAATCACAACAAGACAAAACTCCTACGAGGGGACTAACCTTACAAATCAACAATAGGCACAGGTAGCAAAAGTATCTCATTAGTCCGAATAGAAACAATATCTGCTTCAAGGAACAGGTAGAGACCAATTGCATACCCTCAACTGCAAGAACCACAAACTCAAAAGAAATTCATTAACTGCAATAGGCCAAGAATTGGCCGAAATCAATTTAATGATAATAGCAATTTTTCTAAGAAACTCACCCGCAACATCTGTATTTAAGTTACTCGAGGTAACTACATTGCTATCCCCATACTGCAAACAGTGAAATAATCTGGCAAAGCCAAAACAACACAAACAACATCTACATCTTAACATTGACTATTCTCACTCATAACAGTCATATGAGCAAATCATAATCATACAAGATTACAATAAGCATAAAAGATTATCTCATAATATAAATCATCAATGCAACATGTCAAAAGCATAAATGCAATACTTGACCCATCCCATCCTACTGTGCATCAGTGTGTCAATTTAATAGTTTAATTACCACGGACCTAAAGCCCGCTCTGATACCAACTGTAACACCCCAAGACCCACAATGCCCTGGGATGCTAATAAAACTGCTCTACGACTAGTCAATTTATAGAATAAACTAAACTGCCAACAAATACTAAACAATATAATATAAGCGGAACCGTAAACAACTAAGGGAAAACAGGATAATAACAATTCGATAATCATATTCAACTATAACATAATATCCATAGGAAAGGTACACACATTTAATATTACTAAGAAGAAACATTTATCAATAAGATAGCTAAACAAAACTAGATTGCTTTCAACTTTATTCCCGCATTAAGATTATAATCCAAGTTCATCAGTGCGGTGCCACTCTACCCTTTCCAATGCATGCTCAAAGACCACCTGTAGGGAGGGGGAAACAAGAGTGAGATAAAAATCTCAACAAGCAAACAGTTTAACAAATTATTCAAATTACAAGCAATTTAAACATCATCATTGTAATTCCATACATCCACAATTACAATTTATGTTCATAATTATTAAACCACCATAAACTTTCATGAATCAAACCTCTTAAAAATTTCAGATTTAATTGGCATAAGAATGCAGTCATCTAAATATCAGTTAAATGCATATGAAACATTTAGTCTTCCACAACTACAATAGATTAATCATCAATATTTAATCTTTCACAAATAACAATGTTATATCCTCAACTTCAAATCACCATCAAATACAATAAAACATATGTATGATCATCTCACTACTTTATTAATTCTCACATCCACAATTGCTATCAACAATTAATACAAAAGAAAAGAATCCCATTCCATCACCATAACCCTTACCATACACAAGGGACGAACCCCATTCCACAACCACATCCACAATCATCATACCACAAGTAGCTCACATGAGCCAATTCCACATTACAACTAAAACGTTGTATGTTCCACAAAATAACATCACCACAATATATATTGCATATGTATGCAAATGAATCTTTCCACAATGCAATGGATATGAATGCTTCATGCTATGCTCCACATCACTTTTGCCAGGGCAGGAATTGTAGTTCATCGTATTACGGCAATATACGATGCTTCATGGCGAAGAGGTGCATCGACATTCGACAATATACGATCTTTGTCAGACTCTGATCGCGGCTAAATCGGCGACATCCACATATGCAAATGACATGATATGACATAAATGATATGATAATTCATTAATCACATTAATTCATCCACATGGAGCATTTTCATGCTCTCAACATCTCCACATCCATCACATGTTATTTTCATGTCCACATTATATCAATAAGCAAGAATTTCACATGTCTACTAGCATAATATCAACATATCAATGTTTGCTATCATCTCCACAATTAAAATATCATGCAATCATAGCATCATGTATCAAATTAGGATAATAATGTAAATTGCAAGTAGAAGGAATAACAAGTTAAACAGTAGCAACCACCACTACATTCACTTGCCTCAATCCGACGAAGCGAAGATCAACAAAATTCAAGAGCGCTCAGGGACAAGACCAACTGTCCATAAGACAACTCTCAGCACACTACCACAGCGTACAAGCACGACATAAATATATAAAAAAATGCTAGAGACCCGAACCCGCGTAAACTCCTCTCCGCTCCACAATTCAATAATTTATTCTCTGCAGCAGCGCTGCTTCATAATTTTGTATCTTCAAAAATATAGATCGAAAAACAGCAAATGATACCTTTCTGGATTCATGACTTAAAAATCTACAATTTTTATGTAGAACACCTATTTTTATTCGGATCACAACTAGATGTAATTTAATGCCCAAAACAGAGGAAGAACTCTGTTCTGGCTGATTGGACAGCAGTATTCAAACGCGTGCCAACGACAGCACAGATGTCTAAAAATTATGAAATTTATACAGAAGCTATATTTCTAAATTATCCACAACTTTCTCAACTACGGCCATGTCCAGAAAATTCGTTTACTATTTTTACTCTCCGGATTACCGTCGGACTGTACCAATCTGTCCGCCTGACGGACAGCGGTATTTCCGTGTCCATATCTCCCAGGAGATATATATGGAAGTCCTCTAGAACTTTCCTTTTGGGAAGACCCGCAGAAAAATTCATTTAATATTTTAAATCTCCGGATTACCGCCGGACTGTACCAATCTGTCCGCCTGACGGACAGCGGTATTGTCGTCTCTGTATCTCCCAGATCCCACAGTAGAAAAATTTGGAAACAATACAGGAGATAAATATGGAAGTACTCTACATCTTTCCTTTTAGGAAGACCTGCAGGAAAATTAGTTTACTATTTCAAATCGCCGGATTACCGCCGGACTGTACCAATCTGTCCTCCTGACGGACAGCGGTATTGCTGACTCCGTATCTCTCAGATCCTTTGGTAACAAAATTTGAAAAAATACAGGAGATACATCTGGAAGTCTTCTACAACTTTCCTTTTGGGAAGACCCGCAGGAAAATTCGTTTTCTAGATCAAAACTTCACGACAAGCCGCGCGCGAATCGATCTAAAAGCGATCAATCTAATCTCTAATCGGGCATTTGATCTATTATCTACCAACAAATTCCGTGCCAAGAACCTTAATTAATCCATAAAACAGAGGATTTGGGATGGGGAAAAATTACCAAGATGAAGATTTTCCCCAATTTTTCCTCCTCTTCTTCTTCTCCTTCTTCTCCTTCCTTCTCCTTCCTTCTTCTCCTTCCTTCTCCTCCGGTGGCAGCAGCTCTTGGGGCACCCATGGCAGCAATAGGGGAGGGGGCGCAAGGGGCTGGGGCGGCCAAAGGTGGGGAGGGTGGGAGGCCAAGGAGGGTTTATAAAGGGTGTTAGGGTTGGGAGTGAGTACAGGCCCCCATTTGGGCTTGTTGGCCCAAAGCGGTGCCCACCCTCCGGACAGCCAAAACGTCCAAATTAAATATTTTAATTTATTTAATTCATTTTACAAAGTTCTACAATTCATATCTTTCCTTCCCGCATTTACTAGAAAACCGCGACTCATGATTGTTTTAAAAACTTACGCCGTAACGACGTTCGGGATATTACACATATCCTCAATGTCTCCTGCATTATCAAACCAAGCCCAGAGGTTGCTATCCATTGAAGTTTCGCTGATTTTCTTTCATGCGACACAAGGTTATCATTGTGCTCTCTCATTAACATGGGGTTATGAAGGACTTTAACCATAGCCGCTACTTGATAGCTCAAGGATGAGCTGTCTCGCCGTGAGGAGTGTAATGTTATGGCCTAGAATCTCGGCATACATGCAACAGGAGAGCAAAAGCACCGCAAGCACTACAGCAATCGTGAATAGTACTGCATGGGTACTGTAGCTACATATGAGCAGTACTCGTGGTACTGTAGCGTGTACGAATTTGGGTGGTTCGCCAATATATCGTGGATTAGTAATATAATAATTTGTTTCCTTATTATTTGGGCTTATTTTTTTTAGATTATTTTATATGTTAAAGATAAGTTTCCTACTATTAGGGATTAGTTTTCATAATATAGAGATATGTTTCTTAGATGTCAAGTTTAACCATCCCTATAAAAGGGACAGTATTGTACTATTATCAGAAAGCAAAGAAATAAACAAAATTCTCTAGTTTTTCTCTCTTCTTTAACAGGCCTCAAAGTCTCGATGGTGGCATAGCCAGCCAATTAAAAACGAGTGATCTACCCTCTATACTCAGACCTATGCCACAATGTTTAGTATTAGAGCTTATATTCACCACCACCGACCACAACATACCACAATGTTTAGTATTAGAGCTTATAGTCACCACCACCGATCACAAGAACCCAACTCTTCGATGTCTACACTTGTAGTCACCAAGGTCTCTCATACCCGATCAAATCAAAGCTCACTACTACAGAAAGCCTAATACTAGACGGCCAATCACAGACGATTTGACAAAACTGTCTGTGACCGACACTAACACAGACGGTTTTAATTTGGACACCGTCTGTGTAGGCGGCGTCGGAGAAGACGAGTATCACAGACGGTTGTTACCGATGAACCGTCTGTGATACTTTAGTATCACAGATGGTCTGTATTAAAAACCGTCTGTGATAATCTGGAATTATCACAGACGGTTTGTAATAAAAAACCGTCTGTCATAATAACAATCAGTCAACTACATACAGAGACAGGAGATCACAAATAAAAGGCAAATTTATTAATTTCAATTCGAGGCAAATTTATTACAAAAGTCGCAGAGATAAAGAGATTCCCAGATTCTAATCTTCTGGGCTTCGTACGCTTCTTCTTCGACTTTGGGACTTGGAGGAGCGCCCGCTGAGTTCTCGAACGCCGTTAAGATTGTCCTTGTCCTCAGCACTTCCTCCTCCAGCATTGGCAAATGATCAATAGCATAGCTCATAATCTCGTAGAGGATAGCATTTAAGATTCCTCAGAATCTGTCGTTTCTGCTTGAACGGCAATGCTATCCATCAGTCTCTCCAATGCCACAATTGCTTCTTCCGCTTTGTGCACATTGTGTATAAGAACCAGGGTGAGGGCTGTTTCACTGTCTTGAGCGGCAGCGAGACGCCTCCGTCGATGACGGATGATCAGGTCGAGCTGACGGATGCAAGAAAGTCGGGGAAGGAGAGCAGGGCGTGACCGGAGAAGCTGCTCCAGATGTAAATTGCTGGCCGCCTATGTAAGATTCCGTCCGAACAACTCTTGATGAACAGATGAGAGGAAGGAGATGATCACAAGAACAGTAGAATCCATATTGTACGTAAGAACAGTAGGAGATGATGACAAGAATAGTACAGATGAGAGGACAGTACGTATGTACAAGACCTGGATCATTAGGCGCGCATATTTAACCTTGAGCATAGACGGTTCGTATACCAAACATTAATGATATAGATGGTTCGTATACCAAACATTAATGAAATAGATGCTTCGTATAATGATCGAGATACGTTACACAGATGGTTTATAACTAAAAACCGTCTATGCTATTGATATATCACAGACGGTTCGACAATCGTCTGTGATAACCTTCGATTATCACTGACCCATAATTTCAGACGGTTCACAAAACCGTCTGTGATGACATTTTTGAACCGTCTGTGATGACATTTTCTGTAGTAGTGGCTCTTCTTGGTGAAGGTCAAACAAAAACCAATGAAGAAACTTATGATATATACCTACTTGCACCAGGTGAAGATCCAGAAGCATGCTAATCTTATTTGAGAATGCGGAACAGGGAAGGGAAATATAATATGATGTTTGAGGTATACCAGTTTTATGTTTAATGGTTACATACTATGCAATTGTGAAAGATATTGTTGGTTGTTATGTTACAAGTATGGCATTTTAAGGTCTGTTTTATATGCATTCGCACTTTTTTAGTCACTGCCTTTTATTAATACATGTAGGTTGTTGGAAGCTTCACCTTGCTTGAATATTCAATTTTTCACCACAGTAGCACCCGTAGTTCATAAGCTTAATTATGTAGTGAGCATAAGAAAAAGAAAAAGGAAAGACCAGCCAAGTCTTAACTGTGCTTCCCTTCCTAAACATGGTTCAGTTGCTCAGTCTTCTTTGAAGATTTATGGGGTTGTCTACCATGGTAGTTAGCTTAGATATACCCTATGTTAGCTTTGTTTGTTCTTACTATCCTATCCTCCATGCACTAAACAAATTCTTGTCGTTGGCTTTGGTGTTCACTGTTCACTAACTGGTTTGTGTTATTGGTAATTTGAAGAAGCGGGTGACTCAATCCTTTCATCATACCACCAAGGATTACTTTCTTCTTGGTGGTTTTATGGCATTGGGATATAATATGGCAGCTATGCTGAAGAGAAGTAGTCATAACATGCACCCCTTTGGATGACCACCAGACTCAACTCCATCGAATTGCCAGCAAGCAAGGATCGAGTTAGCGATGGTAATAACATGCACCCCTTTGGATGACCACCAGACTCAACTAACTTGAAGAAGCTGTCGGCACCATCTGCAAACCTGTCGAATCTTTGCACTACGCTGTCACCCAAGTCCTTGTCTTTACGGCCAAAAGGCACAAAACGTTTGGCCGCTTGAATGAAGTATTGAGTAATGGAGGTACTATTACTTCCACGCTTGCACTCCAAGATTTGCTTCTTGTGGGCACGTAAAATGCTGTCACCTTCCTTGGCCACACGCTTTACCTTCGCCTTCCACTGGAGCAACGGGCGGTGGGCTATGTGCAAATCTTCTGAGACGGCAACAACACTGCGGATCTTCAGTATTGCCATCTCCAATCTCTCAGCTTTGCCCTCATGACCAGTTCTGTCACCTAATACAAAAGAGGAGATTCTGCTCACAGCTTCGCTCGCAACTGCGGAGCCAACTATTTCTGCCATTAACCACTCTAGGAAGAGATGGTTTTGGGAGCACTAATATCTTTCCATCTAACCACTTAAGGAGCACCTATATATATGGACATTTTCGATTTTTTTATAGTTTTCTGCATTCATTCGCACAAGAAATAAGGACCGTGAGTGATCTATTTTGTAGATACTGGAGACTTGGTAAATCGCGTGGAACGTGAGGGTGTCTCCGCTGAAAGCCTAGCCCATCGTACGTGAGCATACGCATACAAACGAAGGTGATGGGAAGCTAGCAGCTTTAATTTACTCGCGAAATATGTGGAGCAGATTAGCTGTTGTTGTCTCTCTGAACTAGACTGCACCTAATGCACGCATTTCCTTTGACTAGACAGCAGTGAAGAAGATTACTGAATTTCCAGCCTTTCAATATCCTGTTTGACAAGTTAGTCAATAGACCAATGGAACTTCACTATTGCTTTTCGCAGGAACTGCACAAGCTGCCAATCTTCAGACAGTACAGCTGCAGTACGATTGGAATCCAAATACTCTGGGGTATATTGCTAGTAGCACTACAAAGATCATGTAAGTCAACTAAATAAACGACCCAGACCTACATCTTTGCAATGCTACAGAGCTAATTTTCACAAACGTGTGTATACATGGACTGTTGGAATTAACCGTGAGTTTACTAGTTACGGTCGGTAGTTCCGGCCTGAGAAGTGTGGTAGTTCCAGGTTACGATCGGTAGTTCCGGATTATGGTAGTACCGTTCGGGTAGTTCGGTAGTTCCGACGAACGGTATTACTGGCCGAGTATTGTGGAAGTACCGGTTCGACGCTCTGTTTCCGCCTCAGACTGTTTTTCCAGTTTAAATCTCCGATTCTGATTCGATTTCGTGTAAGAAAATGAGTAGGTCTTTTGTAATACTTTTGAGAGCCTATATAACAAAGAGAAACCTGAAAAGGTGCTGCGTGATTCGCACCACCAAATTAGAGTATTTCTTCTCTAATTGAAGCATGCTCGGCTATTCCTATTCAATCCATGATTTTGTCGATTTTGCCTCAATCCTGTAATTTGGTTTCGTCGATTGGAGCTTCGAGACATTGGTCTGAAGGTCCTCACTCACAATATATTATCAGAGCTACGGTTTCGCGATTCAGACCAATGTCGATTGTTGTCCACGGTGAGGCGGCACGAGAGTGCGGCGGCGGGATGTTTTTCTACCCGCAGCCTCCTTACAAGTGGACTTTGAGCATGCATGGGAAGGGTAGAGCGGCACCACTCTGATGCACTTGGATTATATTATAATGCTGAAATAAAGTTGAAATGATTCTAGTCTTTGCTTAGATATCTTGTTGGTGATTGTTTCATCTTAATAATGTTAAATTTGGAACTGTTCCTTTGGTTATTATGTTGAAGTTGATTATGAATATTGAATTGATATCTCTATTATGTTTTCCTTTAGTTATTTATGCTTCCGTTTGTATTATCTTGATTATTAATTGCTGCCAGTTTATGTTATCTTATAAATTGGTTAATTGTGGAGCAGTTTTAGTAGCATCCCAGGGTAATGTGGGTCCTAGGGTGTTACACCAAAGAAACGTGGTTTAGCTAGCTTGCTAGGTGGATCCGAATCAGCCTAGTCCCGGCCTTCCCATGCCTCGCCACGACTTAGCCTCAAAGTGCTGCAACCATCACAGATAAGCAAACATCACATAGCGCCGCTCGAAACACTGTAATCACCAATTAGCATAAGTAGAAAGTACTCAAGACATACTCCTACAAAGTCATAAACCATCTACAACCGGTTAAAATAGTAGAACAAGACATGCACAAGACCTACGACTACTACATGAGTCGATACGACCACCCCAAAGGTCCATATGACCGATTCTTAGAGGTTATGACTGCTTCAGGAGCACATACGACCGGTTAGACTGGAGCTACGACCATGGCCAGAGGTTTCAACGTGTCGAAGGGACTTCCAACCACGCCTGTCCATGCTACAACCGCCTCTGACCGGTTCCAACCACGTCCGACCGCGTCCCGAGCATGTCCGACCGGTATCGACTACATCCGACCGGTATCGACTATGTCCGACCGCGCTTTGACTACGTCCGACCGGTATCGAGTACGTCCGATCGCGCCAGACAACGCTATGACCACATCTGACCGCGTCACAACATGGTCAAAGTCCACCGACTTGCCAACGTGATCGTCTGTCTGACTGCCGACTATTGACCGCAGCGGTCAAAACTTCTACTTCCGACCGCTCCTCGCGATAACGTGCTTGTAGACCCTGACTTCCGACCACGACCAGCCGAGACTTGATGTGGTCGTAAAACCCTTCCGACCACATACAAATTTCACTACAGAGGTCGTAACTCGATCAGCAGGCTTCCGACTTTCAACAAAGTGATGTCCTTCTAATGTCCTCCGACCACGGCCAAAATGCTACGCAGTAGTCGTAAACAGTGTATATAGCTTCTGGCCACGACCACTTGAGGCGAACGTCTTCCGACCACTGCCAAATGTGGTCGTAGACCGTCCAACCGGCTCCCGACTTAACGCAAGAAGATTACGACTTGGCAGAGACAGCACAACAAGCAAAAACCAAACTCAATCTTTCTAAAAGAAGAGTCAATTACTCATCACAACCATGGAGACACCTCCACATGGTCTCTCAACCTCCCCTTGATGAGTATATTGCCAAACACAGAAAAAGCATAAAAATATGTTTGTTTTTTATCTTTGTTTTAATAGAGAAGACCGAACATGATCTAAATGGAAGATAGAGAAGCTCAAGACCATGTCGACAGAAAGGAGCAAAAATACAAAGAGCAATTTTTCCTCAAAAGCTCTAGAAAATCCTTTGTTATGCCTTTTTCTCTATTTTTCTCCCCCTTTTGGCAATAAAATCATCAAGATGCAAGGGAAGAAATGGAGCATGACTTGAATGGTATGATTGTATGTTATGCAATTTGAGCATTAGAGCCATGAAGAGTATCCAGAATGACCTTTTGAGTATTACACCAAGCTATAACACAAGAGAATGCTATCTAAATCATGACAATTCATGTATAGACAAGCTAAACCAAATAAGTTGTAATCTGAAAATTAGATGAATTGTTTAGCATGTCAAGTCATTCAAGGTTAAAGTCTAGCTAAAGGTATCCAAGGATGAGTCAAGCCATGTCAATATTCTAAGTGAAACCAAAAAGCTAACAATGAGTCCATTTAGAGTGCTACAAGTTCAAGAATGATTTATTTGTTCAAGTACTTGGCCTTTTTGTAATTTAGCACATTGGACAAGCTTTTCCTTTTAGAAATTCATGGTTGTTTCCAACCGAATTTTTTTGTTGCTTAGCCATGTGCTAGATTTCAAACCTTATACGACCATTTCAAGCAATGAGCTTAAGAAATGATCTTGGTCATCCAAAACTCCCCTTGAGTTCATGCCTAGTGCAATGGCAAGCAGTCTCATGAGAAAGAATTGGTGAGATCAGTTTTTTCGCACAAAAGAGATCTTTTTGCTTTTGTTGAATTTAGTTCAAGGACATAGAATTAACTCTAGCTCATGCTTCATCAAAGAACTGGCATAGCTCAATCTAAACCTCAATATAGATTTAAGACTCAGCTTAGCCTATTTGACATGTCATGGATTATAAAAGGATAACTAAAGACAGACCAGTCACAAGATCTAACATGACAATGTTTAATTCATGTTGTGCAAATTTTAATCAACTATCATGACAAAGGCTAGACTACACATATAAAATCATGATAAATCAAGCACCCTAGTACAAATCATGGCAAAATGTAATGCAGTTTAACCATGTCATAACAGGATAATAATCAAGACTCCATGTAGTTATTATTATAATGCAGAATGCTGAAAATGACATGAAATGCAAGAAAATCTAGCTCCCCCTCAGCATGTGAATCACTTTTAGTTCATGTTGAGTTAGGTCAACATTAAGTTCCAGAAAAAAACCAAATGAACTTCCCCTGATCCAAAGCAATAAAAACGAGAAGCTGGTAAAGAGATCAGAAACAGCAGTCCTTAAAGCATAGATAAGATACCGAGAATACTATGGCTCAGACTGACTCTCATCTAACCCATATGAATCTATGACTATCAGCCGGACTTCTAACACACTAGGTAGTAAACACGTTCCCTGTCTACCCAAGGGTGGCCCAACCCTCGCTAGACCTATAAGAAGTGAATGAACTCAACCTAGTGAGAGAAGACCTAGCTAATAAGCAGCATCCTAGAATCACAAGATGAGAGGAAGAGGAAGAAGTCTAAGCAACTGAGTGAGAGAACCACTCTAATCTATGCTAGAAGGACTAACCCAAATGCACCCTCATGACAAGCAGCTGAAAGAAACAGGAGCAAATAACCAAAGTAAAACATAAAGCACAAAGCTCCTTCTCACAACAATCCATAAGGACAGACCACCCCAAGCTCTCCCCGCAAGGTCGAAAACCTCGAGCAATCTACAGGCTTGGTAAAGATATCAGCCAACTGGTGGTCACTCTCCACAAACTGGAGCACTATGTCACCCTTCTCCACATGGTTTCTAAGAAAATGATATCTGATATCAATGTGCTTGGTCCTAGAATGCTGCATTGGGTTCTTTGCAATATTAATGGTAGAAGTGTTATCACAAATGAGTGGAACACTATCTATGATTAACTCAAAGTCTCGCAGGATCGAGACCATCCAAAGCACCTGTCTGGATCGAGTGAAGCTGATGTTGCCATTGAAGTTGACACCAGCTTGCCGTCACTCATAACAAAGCATCTCAGTAGGTGATCAACACATCACCTGAAGCACAGACTAGGGAAGAGAACCAACAGAAGTCTCCGGTTATGTGACAAGAACAACCAGAGTCAACAAACCAAACCTCTCCCTTCCCTTCCCGGCGAAGCTGAGTCAACAAAAGAGTAGCTATGGCTCAGTACTAGGGTAAATCAGAATAGACTTTGGAACCCAGTATTGAGTCACACAACGAGCAAAAGTAGTCATAATCGATTGACCTCTAACTACCCTACGCTCTCTGTCACTCAGAAAGCCAGAAGGTCTATGAGCAGACCTGAAGCTGTTGCTGGATCCGACTGCTATAGAAGAGCGAATCTGACCGACAGCAACAGACTGATCATGCCACGGATAGCTATCTAGATGGAGGAAATGAGATCTACCCTTAGGACGGCGGATATCCTGACTAGAAGCAATTGGAGGACTAAAAACGGAAGCAGAAAAACCAAGTCGTCGATGCTGCCTAAACACCTCAACAGAGTTTTCTACAACTCTAGACCTCGTGTTGGTCTTAGGTGCATTCAGACTCTAGGGCTGACCCTGAATACGCCTAAGAGCGTGAACTCGGTCTCTCCGCATGATCTTGGCGCGCCTGAAGTATCTCTCAATACCATGTCCATCCTTCTGACAGAAGGTACAATGATACTTCATCTTCTAAGAGGTTGAAGCAACAAGTGGTACCACCTTACTGTCAGAGTCCCTTGGACGAAGCCCGCAAATTTAAACTCAACTTTCTTAATTTTGGGCTTGACCTCGATCACACCTGCTGCTATAGATCTGACAACAGCAGGTGGATGATTCCTCACATCCTCTAAGAAATCATATCCTAGACCTTGATTGAACATGCAAATCTTGGATTTGTCTAGAATAAGATTAAGCTTTTTCTTGCCTCCAACAAATCTTTCAAGAGTGTTCATAAGGTACTGACACTCTTGAAAGAGAGAGGCACAGACACTCTTGAAAGAGAGAGGCACAGGAAGAGCAGGGAGAAGATGAAGAAGAGACGCCAGAAGGACAGGAAGAGGAACCAATAGCCGCGCGTGCATATCTCTCCTTATGTACGGCCGCCTCAACCTTGAGGGCTTCACTAGACACATAGGGGCAGTCCTAATCCTAGCCATTTGGTTCTCGTAGCTCTTCCTAAACGTCTCTATCATGTCCTTATCCTTCTCCAACACCTCAGCATAGAAGGCACAAGCAGATTGTGACTTTTCTAGTAAGTTCTTAGTTAGCTTCACACATTTATCATCTAATGCAACCAAATTAGATTTTAGTTTTTCATAATTATTGCATGGTGAGCTAACAGGGTCCTTAGAAGCATATTGAGCGATTTTCTTATTGTGATCAATCATTTCTTGAAATTATTTTGAAACTGATTCAAGTTCAGTAGTTAATGTAGGATAGTTGGTACAAGAAACAATGGGCTCAAGCAAGGAAGTTTGTAATTCAGTAATTTTATGATCTGCCTTATTTAAGTTAATCTTTAGGTTATTACAATTTTCACAAATTTCAGGTAGATCAAGGAACATGGTATAAATGCCTCTAAAAGTATTGTTCTTATCCTCACATAAGGTGCAAGATGTAGTCTCAACAGTAGTAGATGAATGAGAAGCTACCCTAGTCATCTCTAGTTCAGCTAACAGACTAACATTCTCCACCTTAAACAAGTCAAGCTCAGAAATCACACTATCATGAGAGGTCCTTAACTTCTCCATATCTCCAATAAAGAAGTACAAACATCACAATCATCACAGGAGGGAGTAGATTTAAGTGAAGTAAGCTCTCGTGATACGCACTCTACTTCCTTCTCTAACTCACTACACTTAACTCTACATCTACCATAAAATTTTCCTAACTTGAGGAAAGCATCATGGAGCTGATCGTAGGAGGGACCTACCTCATCGAAATCACTTTAGATATTGTCATCGCTGATGTTGTTCTCATCAGCCATGAAGCACATGCCGATGAAGTCATCGTTGTCCTTGGCATCCTTGCCATGATCATCCTTGCCATCGTCGTCGCTCCAGCCTTCCATGTCGCTGAAGTTGATGTCGTCGAAGGCAGTGAGGACGTGATGGAGGAGCTTCTTGGCTTTGCCAAGGTTGCGGTACTTCTTCTCTTGGCCACAAGCTGGGGGCTTCTTGTTGCGGTTCTTGCTAATGTAGTCGTTCTTGTTTGTGCCGCCGTAATCGTTCTTGTCCTTCTCCAGCTTGGGGCAATGTGCTCGAATGTGGTTGGGGCCACCACACTCAAAGAAAATCACCGGCCCTCCTCTCTCTCTCCCTAACCCTCTTATAAGCATATGAAAATTTTCTGGCTAAGAGGGCTAGTTCGTTCTCTTGGAGCTGCTCCATCTGATCATCATTTATCTCACAAAGAGCAGTTAAGTAAAAGCTAGCACCATCAGAAGAAGCTTCGAAAATAGGATTGGGATCGGTGACCAAAGCCATCGACTATGATTTCGACTTGCGAGAGACAATGTCAATCTCGTGAGTCTTGAGACGTGAGTACAACGCATCAAAAGTCATAGTCGAGAGATCAGTCGAGTCCTTGATAGTGGTCACTTTTGTCGGGACCCGGATTTCCAAATCCGGTCCCTCTGTGTATTTCAGCACTAGTCCCAGATCAAAGCTAGTGCACACAGTTAAACAGTGATGATTACATTGCCAACAACGAATATTACAATAATAAAGAGTACCGACCAAAAGGTCTTTTCATTACAACTGAGGTTTCAAGACCTCGCAAATAAACAAAACACAGCGGAAGCAAAATAAACTTGATAAAGACCCATCAATATACCACAGGCAATTGACTGGGGAAGCGCAACCTAGTACTCCGGAAATCCTTCGTCGAATCCACACGCAAAGTACTCGTAGTCTCCTTCCTGAGCTTCGTATTCCTCTGAGATTTTATTTTTAAATGTAGTATGTGAGTACATAAAATACTCCGCAAGTCTTGGGAAATTGCATTAGATGCAAGGCTCAATAAGGAAGGTTATATGGTTCTTTTGCACAAAGCAATATTTTTATTTCCAACATCATTAAACATATTTGAAGGCAATATTTTAACAAAGTAATTATCTTAACTGAAACTATTAAATATTTTAAAGTAAAGGTTCTATCCACCACCACTGGATAACTGGTTCCAACCATCCACACTAGTTTCAACTACTTGAACAACCCCGAGAGTTCCATCCACTCTCGGATTCCCAAAACTTTACTTTAAACCAAAACCAAAGTTCTACCATGTGAATGCATTCCTTGCCCGCCCTTGACCGTGGGTACGGCTATTCGAATAGTTTTAACACTCTACAGAGGTTGTACAACTTTATCCACAAGAGACAAGTTATCTTAATAGTCAACATGCTTCCTTAGGCATGAGACCCAGATAATTCGTCACAAAGCCTTTACCTTACTCTAGCCTAGCTAGTCACCACCCGCTGAGGTTTCACTGCTGAAGGGTTAAATCCACCACATTCAGAAGCCCCCTCTTGCGCCGTATGAGTACAGTAAACACTGTCCCTTACTGTGAATAACCAGTACACCCTGGCACCCACTTTCCACTGGTGGTACCTAAGCTAGTCTATTGTAAATTAATCAGCTAGGTCATACCCATATAGACATGTGGTTGTACGGTAGTGCTCAGTTTGGACAAACACAAGCGTCGGTCCTTAATTTACTTGGGTGGAACATACACTTTTCAAGTTCTCGTGCTAAACAGCACCAATCCAATCTTACCATCCACCCAAGTCTAAAATAGTTTTCACCAACTTAGCAACAACAACGATATTGATTGCTACTAGATAAAATCATTCCTTTCTATTTTCCACCACAGGGTTGTACTGATCGACTAGTTTGTCTAAGCATTTACTACCATTCTAAAATTATCAAATTCATAATAATCTCACTATTGAGACAAAGGAAGCCCTAGGGTGTCAAAGGTACAAGGTTATCAATGTCAAATGAGGGTATAGCAATTATCGGTTTAACTATTATCCTTGCAACATAAGTTATCATTTTATGTAACATAGCACATGCAATAAATTTAAAATAGTCGAAAATATTTCACAAACATAGGTTCAAAATAGTCAAAGGAGACTTGCATTCGTATGCGATATCTTAACTTTCTTGTTGCGGGTCTTCGAATTCTTCAACAACATTGGATTCTACGCGCAAAACGATAAAACAAACGAACAAATAAATACAAATAACATTACAAAAATATAATGTAACTACTGGAAAGAAGTTTATAATTTTATAAGAATTTAGGAGAAAGTTGCAACGACTTCAGAGTTCAAACGAGGGAGAAAGGGTATCTGGAAGATTAACTGAAACAGGGGTTTTCTAAGGATTTTACAAAGTTTGAATTTGAATTTTGGAAGTGCATAGAAATTTTGGAATGAATCTGAAATTTTGGAAGTGAACTGAGTGTTTCAAATTTGAAATTTGAATTTTGAAATACTAAATAAATTTCAAAAATTTAAAAGGATGGCAGAAATGAATAGTTTGGAATTTTTGATGAATTTAGAAATATGAATGGACTCAATCGGAGTTAGGATGAAAAGGTACGGGCCTCGGGAAGTTTAAAATTAAAGAAAAAGAATAAACTAGATTTTTGGAATTATTTTTCTAAAGGAAATTCGGAATTATGACGTCAGCAGGGAATTTCTTTTGCGGTCGAATTATTTTTCTACGGGAAAATCGGATTTATTGCGCCAGATGACATCAGCCCTGGGGGTAAACCGATTGACAGTGGGCCCGGTCCATGTGGATTGAGTCCACGGACCGGTGGGGAAGCTGAGGTGGCACGGGGCTGAGGTGTGGGCCGCGTGGCGCTGACGGGGCAAGGGGAGCCGAGGTGGCGGGGCTCACCGGCGCTCAGGGTGATGGCCGGCGACGAGTGTGGAAATGGGAAGGGGGTGAGGAGCTCTGAGGTGGCTCGGGCTTCTGGGGCGGCGGAGGAGGCACGTCGGCGACGAGGAGGGCGGTGGTGCGGCTCGGTCGGCCGGCGAGGGGCTCCGGTGGTGGAGAGGCGTGGCCGAGGGCGGCGGGGCGCGCAGGTGCGGCGAAGACAGTGGCGGGGCGACGATGCGGCGCGGGCCCGTGGCGGCGGCGATGGCTCACTGAGTTGGCGGCGCTCAGGAGGTTACATGGTGCGGGGCGGTGGCGTGGCGGGAGAGAGTGGGAAGTGGGGAAAAGGTGGAGGAAGATGGAGATGCTCGGGAGGGTTTTATAGGGCCGAGGGAGGGCACCGTGGCAATTTGTCGCCGGAGTGGGGAGGTGGCGGTGGCGGTTGTGGGCGCCTTCGGAAATGTGGGCGCGGAGAGAGGGGCGTGGGTGCGGGTGCGGGGCGGTTAGGGAAAGTGGGCGACGCGGGAAGAGGGGGAAGAGGGGCCGGAAGGGCGGAGGCGGTTCTGGTGGCGGCGTCGTGGGGATGGAGGAGGCGGCGCGGGGGAGACGGCCCCGACAGGTGGGCCCAGGCGGTCAGTGGGAGAGAGGGGGAAGAGGTGGCACCGACAAGTGGGGCCCGCGGCTCAGCGAGAGGGGGAAAGCGGGCGTCGGAGATCGACCGGGCGCGAGACGTGGCTGGATCCGAGCCGGCCACGTGTCTGGCGCGGGAGAGGGGTAAGCGGGATGGCGGCGGTGACGCGGGCTGATCCCGGCCGTCCACGTGGCGGCCGGAGAGGAGAGGGAGAGAAAAATAGTTTCTGATTTTAGTTTTTGATTTACAGAAAAGCCTAAAAAATTAAATATAGCTCAGAAAAATACAAAATAAACTTCAAAAATTCTAGAAAAATTCATATAAGTTTCTGGGGGTATTTTGAGCTTAGTTAAAATATTTTCAAGGTATTTTGGTATTATATTTTCTGACTAAGATTTCTTTTTAATTCTAGAAATTGATTTTGAAATCTAGAAAAACTCAGAAAAATTCAAATAAGATCCAATTTCTTTAAAGTAATTAATTTGAATTTAAATTTTCAAAAATCACAAATTTGGGATGTTACAAACCTACCCCCCTTAGGATGAATCTCGACCCCGAGATTCGGATGGTCTGGGAAAAAGATCGGGAAACTCTGATCTCAAATCTTCTTCACGCTCCCAAGTTGCTTCAGACTCAGAATGATTACTCCATTGTACTTCATAGAATTTGATGCTCTTGCTTCTGGTTCGACGTTCTGCTTCATCCAAAATTTTGACTAGATACTCTGGATATGTTAGGTCCTCCTTCAAAGTCACTTCTTCAAAAGGTATTTCTTCTTCTGGCACTCTGAGACACTTTCTTAACTGAGACACATGGAAGACGTCGTGCACATTCGATAACTTAGGTGGGAGTTTTAACTGGTAAGCAACTTCTCCCCTTTTGGCTAGAACAGGGAATGGTCCAATAAATCTCGGAGCAAGTTTTTCAGTAACACTGAAACGACGCAATCCCTTGAGAGGTGAAACTTTCAGATACACAAAATCTCCAGGTATAAATTCTAAAGCTCTTTGACGATTGTCTGCGTAGCTTTTCTGTCTTGTTTGTGTTGTCTTTAGTCTGTCCTGAATCAGACGAACTTGCTCTTCTGCTTGCTTCAACACATCAGGTCCAAATACTTGTCCTTCTCCGGTTTCTTTCCAATACAATGGTGTTCTGCATTTTCTGCCATACAATAGTTCAAAAGGAGACATTTGTAGGCTAGATTGGTAACTATTATTGTAGGAAAACTCTGCATAGGGCAAACTTTGATCCCAATTTGCTTTATTTGCCAAGGCACAGGCTCTCAACATGTCTTCCAATATTTGTTTTACTCTTTTGTTTGACCATCGATGCATGGGTGATATCTTTGTCTTGAAATTTAGATTTGTGCCCAAAATTTCATGCAGCTTCTGCCAAAATCTTGAAGTGAATTGAAGTCCTCGATCTGACATGATCTTCTTTGGGATTCCATGCAAGCACACAATCCTTGACATATATAGTTCTGCGAGTCTATCTCCAGAATAGGTGGTCTTAACTGGAATGAAATGTGCGACCTTTGTCAGTCGGTCCACAATAACCCTAATTGAATCATACCTTGACTTTGTTCTTGGCAATCCAGTTATAAAATCCATGCCAATTTCTTCCCATTTCCATTCAGGTATCTGTAAGGGTTGCAAAAGTCCAGCAGGTCTCTGATGTTCAGCTTTAACTCGTTGGCACACATCACATAAGGTTACAGATTCTGCAATTTCTCTCTTCATGCTTGACCACCAGTATCTTTCTTCCAGATCTTGATACATCTTTGTATTTCCAGGGTGAATTGAGTATCCTGATTCATGTGCTTCCTTCAGAATTATCTCCTTTATTTCTTTTCTTTCGGGTACGAGAATTCTTTTTCCAAACCAAAGGATACCTTCTTCATCTTCTGAAAATCCTGGTGCTCTACCTTTCTTCATATTCTCTTTGATTTCTTCGACATAAGTGTCCTCACTTTGAGCTGTCTTGATCTGGTCTTCCAAAGTTGGTTGAACTTCCAAAGTGGCTAGGAATCCTTCATTTACCACTTCTAAATTGAGTCGCTGGAACTCTTCATGAAGTGCAGGCTGACTGTCTTTAATCATCAGATTATTGCAATAGCTTTTTCTGCTCAAGGCATCCGCTACTACATTAGCTTTTCCTGGATGATAATGGATTCCAACATCATAATCCTTTATTAACTCAAGTCATCTTCGCTGTCTCAAATTGAGGTCAAGTTGGGTAAATATATACTTCAAACTTTTGTGATCCGTGTAAATCTCACAACGATTACTGATCAGATAATGCCTCCATATTTTTAGAGCATGCTGCACTAGCTCTAAATCATGAGTTGGATAGTTCTGCTCATGCGGGCGTAATTGCCTTGAAGCATAGGCTACTACCTTTCCTTCTTGCATCAAAACACAGCCTAGACCTTGTCTAGATGCGTCACAGAAAACTTCAAAATCCTTCCTGATATCTGGAAGTGTTAACACTGGTGCAGAAGTTAACCTCTTTTTCAGCTCTTGGAAACTGTCCTCACAAGATTTACTCCATTCAAACTTCTTTTCTTTCTTTAGTAACTGAGTAAGAGGTCTTGCAAGCTTGGAAAATCCTTCGATGAAGTGATGATAGTATCCGGCTAAACCCAGAAAACTTCTGATCTCTGATACTGACTTGGGTTGTGCCCAATTGAGTACATCTGTTACCTTTTCAGGATCTACAGACACTCCTCCTGCCGAAATCACATGTCCCAAGAAAGCTACTTTCTTCAACCAGAACTCGCACTTGCTAAACTTGGCATATAAATGATGTTCTCTGAGCTTTTCTAATACTATCCTCAGATGTTTAGAATGCTCTTCCTCATTATGGGAGTATATAAGGATGTCATCAATGAACACGACAACAAACTTATCCAAATATTCCATGAACACTTTGTTCATCATATTCATAAAGTATGCAGGTGCATTGGTCAAGCCAAAAGACATCACTGTAAACTCGTATAATCCATAACGAGTGGCAAATGTTATCTTTGGTATATCTTCCGGTCTAATCTTCATTTGATGATAACCTGACCGGAGATCAATCTTTGAAAAGACACATGATCCTTTTAATTGATCAAATAAATCATCTATCCTGGGCAAAGGATACTTGTTCTTGATTTTCACATCATTCAAAGATTGTAGTCCACACACATACGAAGACTGCCGTCCTTCTTCTTTACTAGAAGTACTGGTGCTCCCCAAGGTGAAGAACTTGGTCTAACATAACCTTTCTCTTGCAGTTCCTGAATCTGCTTCTTAACTTCCGCTAGGTCATTTGCAGACATGCGGTAGGGTCTCTTGGAAATTGGAGCTGTTCCAGGTACCGGGTTAATGATAAATTCAACTTCTCTATCTGGTGGCATTCCTGGTAGATCTTCAGGGAACACATCTGGATACTCACTTACTATAGGTACCTTTTCCAGAGTTATTCCGTTCAAGCTGTTCAGCCCACATCCATTCCTCGACGACATGCTCGGCTTACACTCTACTTGGATTCCTTCAGAGTTAGTAAGAGTAATGCTACGATTGGCATAATCTATCTATCCTTTATACTTGGTTAACCAGTCCATACCAAGTATTACATCTAGGCTATTGGAATCTATTATAATAAGATTCGCTAGGAATTTGACTCCATTTATATCTACAGTTGCTCTAGGGCAAACTGTATTAGTCCTCATTTCTTTTCCCGATGATTGGATTAACATATGGTTCTTTAACAAATGTGCATCCCACTTATATCTTTCAACAAATCCTTTGGAAATAAAAGAATGCGAAGCTCGAATCGAATAATCTTGATGCAGTCTTGAGTTGACAAGAAACTTACCGAACTACGTCGGTGCATCTGGTCGCTTCATGATAACATGGTTAACATGTCCTATATTCATCCCTTGCGGAGTCCTTGGTACTTGGGGTGTCCCACGGCCTTATCCTGCAGGTGGGGCTCGAGCTGGTGTAGTCCCCAAATTAAAACGAACAGGGGTCACTGCTGGGCGTTTCTGAGGACAATTATTGGCATAATGTCCCATGTTCTTGCAATTGAAACATTGCACTCCTGCAGTTGAAGTCTTGTTCTGCTGAGGCTGACCCCCATTATTAACTCGTGGAGCTTGTGGAATTGGGCGAGGTCCACTGAATGGTGTCCTTGGCATACTTGGCGCTGAAGGCCTACTGAAATGAGATTGATTAGGGCGATGACGAGAACTGCTTGCACCCTTTTGAGCTTGGAATTTCCTCTTTCGGACCTCGTACAATTGGCGTTGAGCATCTTCTTGTATAATAGCTTTGTTTGCCATATGCTGAAATGTTGGGTAATCATTGGACACTAGTTGCACTTTGAGGTTGGGGTCCAGTCCTTGCATGTATCGCCAAATCTTCGCTGCATCTGTTGCAACATCTTCTGGTGCATACCTGGCCAATTGTGTGAACTTATTCAGATATTCAGTCACACTAAGGTTTCCTTGCCGCAGCTTGTGAAATTCCATTTTCTTCATATCCATTATCCCTGTAGGAATATGTGCAGTGCGGAAAGCTTCATCAAATTCGGACCAAGTGATAGCTTGCACATTTTGATGAGCCGCACAATAATTATCCCACCAATTAGCTGCAATCCCTTTTAGCTGATGGGCAGCGTACAACACTTTTTCACGATCATTGCACTGAGCCAAGGTCAATTTCCTCTCCACATCCTTAATCCAGTCATCAGCTTCCATTGGATCTACTGAACCATTGAAGGTTGGCGGTCGAGTTCTCATGAATTCTCCTAGCTTGGACTGCGGTACAGGCATTGGAGCCTGTGGAGCTTGTTGGACTTGATTCTGAGCAAGAGCTTGCAGAAGTTGAAGTTGCATAGCCATCATCTGTTCCAAGTTAGGGGCCTGAACAGGAGGTGGTGGAATTGGTTCATTGGCTTCTGATTGAGCATTGGTACCACGGCTATTGCCGGCATTGTTTCTTGTGTTCACCATCTGAAGAGGTAACCGGGTTTAGCAAAAGATAAGAGGAAAGTAGGTTTAGGTAAGGGATCAGGGGAGACTAAACAACATCCCAAACAACACACAAGAAAGAACACAAACAACAAATTGGAAAACTAAACTTTGAATTCAAATTTAATTTTGAAAATAGATGTACCACAAGTGCACAAGTGCTTTGGTACAGTCCATCTAGTACACCAAAATATAATAATAAATCGTTCTAAAGAAATAAACTTTCATTTGGATACTACTGTCTCAACAACTACTCGTCCTCCTCGAAGATGCGCTCCTCAGGATCCTCCTCTGGGTCCTCTTCTGGGTCTTCCTCCGGGTCCTCCTCGAACTTACCCACATGGAGCTGCCTACAACCACACAAGGGACGGTTGCAAGATTCGCGGGTGTGGGTATGGCTATGACTGGAGGCAGTCGACCGAGAGCAGGAACGAGAACGAGAGAGACTACGTCTTGTGTTCGAATCTTCAAGGTTGATGTCGGGTGGAGGACTAGGGCGCCGCACACTCTTGCGTGCTGTGAGCAAGGTGCGGGTCTGTCGTCAGTCGACACTTGGTTGTTGGGGACGACAGCTGGTTTAGGTGAAGATGGCGTGTAGACTTTGGGAGATTGCTGTCTGGCCCTGAGTTGCCCTAGCTCAAACTCTGCTGCCTGGCACTGAAGAAGTTGAGCACGGAGAGTGTCGGAGTGCTAGTAGCTAGAAGTAAGAAGCATCCAAAGCTGTCCAATCTCCTCCAAGGCACTGGCGTAGGTGGCTGCCATCGCCTGAGTAAGCTGCACCTGGTGCGATAGTCGAGGATCATCCACTGAGATCTCGAAGGGTTGCGGATAACTCTGTCCCGCTCAAGTGGATGAAAAGAAGCAGTAAGGTGACTGTAGCAGGCTCTCCTTATGAATCTGGCACAAGTCAGCTATAGCCAAACAGTGCATCACGGAGGCGTCGAGGCGGTCGGGGCGAGGATGATCAATAGGGTATCTGTGAGAGTTGAATTCCCTTTCCCGTGCATACAGGAATGCCTCCATCGACCAAGAATCTCGGTCCATAATTTTGACTTTCCGCCCTCTGAAAATAGGCGGTTGGCGATACTTCAGATACTGCATGAGTTGACGAAGAAGTTCAACAAATGCACCCTCATTCTCGCCGTGAGAGATGAAGTCCCACGAGTCAACGGAGGAAGAACCGGCCATCTACAAGTTGAAATAATAGAAAAGATTAGTAAGAAATTTTGAACAAGAGAATATAAATAGAGTGGGGGTAAAGAGGTATAGAAAATTTTCAGAATATAATTTTTTTTAATAAATACAGATCCTTAAGGTTTTTGCCATTCTAAACTAGGTCACGTCCTACAGTCAAGTTGGCTCAGATACCATCTCTGTCGGGACCCGGATTTCCAAATCCGGTCCCTCTGTGTATTTCAGCACTAGTCCCAGATCAAAGCTAGTGCACACAGTTAAACAGTGATGATTACATTGCCAATAACGAATATTACAATAATAAAGAGTACCGACCAAAAGGTCGTTCATTACAACTGAGGTTTCAAGACCTCGCAAATAAACAAAACACAGCGGAAGCAAAATAAACTTGATAAAGACCCATCAATACGCCACAGGCAATTGACTGGGGAAGCGCAACCTAGTACTTCAGAAATCCTTCGTCGAATCCACACGCGAAGACGGTGGCGGGGACGGCGAGGCTTGGCGGGGCCCGTGCCGGCGGCGATGGCTCGCCGGAGTTGGCGGCGGCGCTCCGAGGGAGGTTACACGGTGCGGGGGCGGTGGCGTGGCGGGAGAGAGAGGAAGTGGGGGAAAAGGTGGAGGGGAAGATGGAGATGCTCGGGAGGCTTTTATAGGGCCGAGGGGGAGGGCACCGGCGGCAATTTGTCGCCGGAGTGGGGAGGTGGCGGTGGCGGTTGCGGGCGGTTGGGGAAAAGTGGGGCTCGGAGAGAGGGCGTGGGTGCGGGCGGTTAGGGAAAGTGGGCGCCGCGGAAGAGGGGGAAGAGGGGGGGAAGGGCGGAGAGGCGGTTGCGGGCGGCGGCGTCGTGGGGATGGAGGAGGCGGCGCGGGGGAGACGGCCCCGACAGGTGGGCCCAGGCGGTCAGTGGGAGAGAGGGGGAAGAGGTGGCGCCGACAAGTGGGGCCTGGCTCGTGAGAGGGGGAAGCGGGCGCGAGGCGTGGGCGGATCCGGCCGCCCACGTGTCGAGGCGGGAGAGGGGTAAGCGGGATGGCGGCGGTGGCGGTGATCCGGCCGTCCACGTGGCCGGAGAGGAGAGGAGAAAAATAGTTTCTGATTTTAGTTTTTGATTTACAGAAAAAGCCTAGAAAATTAAATATATCTCAGAAAAATACAAAATAAACTTCAAAAATTCTAGAAAAATTCATATAAGTTTCTGGGGTTATTTTGTGCTTAGATAAAATATTTCCAAGGTATTTTGGTATTATATTTTTTGACTAAGATTTCTTTTTAATTCTAGAAATTGATTTTGAAATCTAGAAAAACTCAAAAAAATTCAAATAAGATCCAATTTCTTTAAAGTAATTAATTTGAATTTAAATTTTCAAAAATCACAAATTTGGGATGTTACAACATTCATCTCCCAAACTCGCAGGTCTAATGTAGAAAGCATCTATCGAGCATTGTCTGAGTCAGGGTATGTGAGACCAACTACTCGGAGGTTGCTCAAAATCTTGTGAAATCTCGCAACGCACTCATCTAAGGACTCACCAGCGAGCATCTCAGACTTGTTGTACTCTCGCTTGTATTGGTCCTGTCGTACGATCTTGATTTGGGTAGTGCCCTCATGGTATGCATCGAGGGTTACCCAAATGTCGTAGGCCGATGAAAGATGAGAAATACGATCAAATTTGTTTCTGCTAAGACCTTGGATAATGATGTTCCTTGCCCTCGCATTTGCCTCGACATTAGGCATATTTGCCACTGTGATGTTCTCATCGGCAGGAACAACATAGCGAGTCTTCACCTTTCTCGAGAGAGCATAGCCCTGAGCCTGTATGTAAGACTCTATCCTACTCTTCCAGAAAGGATAGTCGATTTCGGTGAAGAGAGGGGGCTTGGTGGAATACTTTTCTGTCTCCATGGCTCAACAAACCGGTTAAGATCTACAGAGAAGAGCTAACCGGCTCTGATCCCACTTGTAGGACCGAAAATGGCAACAGAGGAGGAGGGTGTGTGGTGCCTTCAAACCTCCCCAATATTCTCACAGATCTTCTTCTCCGATAGCTATAGAGCTAAGAAGAAGGAGATCGATCACACACTGGAAAAATGAAAGAAATCAACCAACACAGAGAAAAAACAGTCACTGGCCAAGAGTAAAACAGAACGGTCAAAATGTCACTATGTAGTCAATCGACTCTCTGCTGTGGTCGAAGCGACCGAGGTAGTTTCAGAGCAGTCGAGACTTTATCGAGAGAAGCCAACCGACACAAAAGATGAAATAGAGAGAGAATCAGACTCTCAGCTGAAAGAAAAATAGAGCGGTCGAAAACCCAACCGACAACAGACAATGAACAGCCGTGGCCAAAAATAGAGAAGGATGTGTATGACCGCCGAGACCAAAAAACCAAATATCTTGAGATTCTCGGGTCAATCGACTTGGTGACTTCTACCACAGCAGCGGAACGACTTTAAGACTAGAAATCACAGAGCGGTCAAAGCCTTAACGCTGCGAACGAAAAGAACAGCAAAGTCGAATATGAAACAGAGGAGACCAATTGGCGCATGAACGCCGAGACAAAAAAACCAAATATCTTGAGATTGTTGGATTGGTTGGTCATGAGATTTTAACCATAGATAGATCACAGTCGAAAATACCAAGAAAATGAAAACTCGTTGCAGAAGTCAAACGGAACGACACAGTCGAAGATGAAATAGAGGAGCACTTCGAGGCGCACGATCGCTTGCCAAAGAAACCGATCAAAAACTTTGCTCTCGGGAAGGAACTGGCCAAGATAGCCTTGAGGATGATTCCCAGTTCAGAGAAAAATGAAATTGAGGCAACTCGAGCCAAGAACACAACTCAAAACACGATACAACAAAACGAACCAGAGAACCAATCTCTCAGACTAAAACGAGGCAGAGATAAGATATAACAAAGAAAGTGCAACCAAAGCAGTCAATCATCATACAGATAGAAGAACTCAAATAGAGGAACAGAGATGAATGATTGATCATGGAGGTTTCTATAGCCACTCCATCCAGGAGGACCAGGAGCACAGACACTCCGCCCAGAGACAACTCACGCAAAATAGAAACGAAAAACCCAGAGCGACTCGGGAATAATCTCACAAGTACATGATCTCTACATCCCTATTTATAGCCTCACGCTACCAGGAGGGGAACCCGTTAAACCCCAACTAACACCGAGTATTATCCGTTTGCATCAACAGACTCTGCGTTTTCCCCGTTTGCACCAACAAACTCTGCGCTTTACTCGTTATGTCCAACAGAATCTGCTTCCTCAGGCCTTAGTCAATTTCACAAAATCGCCACTCACGCGCCTTCCCGGAAGCTTCCTTCTTGCCTTGTTGTCCAAGTCTTGCAACCACCTCGCAAGCCTCATCGTCTTCGGCATCGCTCGACCGCTCTCGACCTCAGCACCTCCTGTGCCTAGTCCCGACCTTCCCATACCTTGCCACGACTTAGCCTCAAAGTCCTGCAACCATCACAGACAAGCAAACATCACATAGCACCACTCGAAACACTGTAATCATCAATTACCATCAATAGAAAGTACTCAAGACATACTCCTACAAATTCGTAAACCCTCTACAACCGGTCAAAATAGTAGAACAAGACGTGCACAAGACCTACGACCGCTACACGAGTCGATACGACCACCCCAGAGGTCCATACGACCGATTCCCAGAGGTTACGACCGCTTCACGAGCCCATATGACCGGTTAGACTGGAGCTACGACCATAGCCAGATGTTTCAACGTGGTCGAAGGGACTTCCGACCACGCATGTCCACGCTACGACTGCCTCTGACCGGTTCCAACCACGTCCGACCGTGTCCCGAGCACATCCGACCGCATTTGACCGCTTCCAACCGCACTTCGACTACGTCCGTCCACGCCAGACTGCGCTACGACTACGTCCGACCGCGTCACAACATGGTCGAAGTCCACCGACTTCCCAACGTGGTCGTTAGTTCAACCGCCGACTATCGACCGCAGCGGTCGAAACTTCGACTTCCGACCGCTCCTCGTGATACATGGTCGAAGGCTGCCGACTCCTGATCGTGGTCGAAGACACGCTGCCGACTACCGACCTCAGCCCGCTACAATGTGGTCGTAGACCCTGACTTCCGACCACGGCCAGCCGACACTTGACGTGGTCGTAAAACCCTTCCGACCACATACAAATTTCACTACAGAGGTCGTAACTCGATCAGCAGGCTTCCGACTTTCAACAAAGTGATCGTAAATTTGTCTAGCTGCTTCGATCGCGGCCAATGTGGTTGTGACGACTTCCGACCACTGCCAATGTGGTCGTAACTTCTTACGATCACGGCCACTGTGGTCGTAACAGTTTTCGACCACGGCCAATCGTGGTCGTAAATGCTTTCGACCACGGCCAAATGCGGCAACTGACTTCCGACCACTTACAGAGTGGTCGTAAACCCTTCTGATGTCCTTCGACCACGGCCAAAATGCTCTGCAGCAGTCGTAAACAATATATATAGCTTCCGACCACGACCAGCTGAGGCAAACGGCTTCCAACCACTGCCAAACGTGATCGTAGACTGTCCAACCGGCTCCCGACTTCACTCAAGAAGCTTACGACTTGGCAGTGACATCACAACAAGCAAAACTCAAACTCAATCTTTCTAAAAGAAGAGTCAATTGCTTATCACAACTATGAAGACACCTCCACATGGTCCCTCAAAAATTTATTCTTTGCAGCTAACTGGTGGGTTTATTTTGTCTTTGCTTTACCTGAGATTACAAATTTCGACAAACTGGTGTGTTTACTAGCATCTAACCGTCGAAGCCCAAAGCAGTTCAGCCCATTTTGCCTTGCAAATGTCGTCCGTGGAAAAGCATAGCAGTCTGATTATTTTCTATTTTCCTGGAGCATCAATACATGTCGCGTATTTGTAGTTTCAAACGGATAGCAGGAAAAGGTGTTCGCCTATTTTTCCTTGGTATAGGCGGCATGTTCAGTGAAAAAGTGAATCCGATAAAAATTACATAAAATCAAACATAGAAATTGCCGGAATATTTTTTAAAGATACTAGAAGTGGAACATACCTCAAGGATAAAACCATGTAATTGTTTCAATAAATATTTGTTTTTCATATCTTGTAAAAACGATTAAAATTTATCTAGAAATTTTATAGTGACATAGAAATGCCCAATTGCCCATTACTGTATGCAGTGAGATTTTAAAGAAATTTTGAAAACTTGCACGTTTTTCACCATATTCAAGTTGGTCTGGGAGAGGGTCCATCTGGAAATATTTGCCCAGACAACAGGCGGCGTATCATGTTCTTCATGCTCGTGGTGCGTCCCTTCGCGCAGAGGGGAAAGAGGCGGGGCGATGGGACTGCATGACGCTACGCTCGTCACGACTCTTAGTGGCGGTAGGCGGTCAGAGGTTGCGTGCGAAGGTAGGGGTGAGGAGACTTTGAAACACGTCTTAGGAAGGTGATGGGAAGCTGCTCCTCTCATGATAATTGTGGAACGGATTAGCTGCCATTGTCTTCTCTCAATTAGACTGAAGCTATGTAAGAATGGAAACTGATCGGATACAATTAAATAGTCTCAAATACGAATACGAATTAATATTTTTAAAATAAAAATAAATACGAATACAAAATAAATATCATAACGAATACGAATTTGAATTGAGTGGCCTCGCTCGGTTGGGCTAAAAAACTATGGCTTATGGCTGAAATTGCATTGTAGCGGCTGAAATTTCACTGTAGCTGAAGATGGTTTATTTGGCGTAATTAAATTTAAAAAATTAAAAATAGAAAAAATATGCTAGCGATTTTGCTAGTTTTTCACGGGTTACGGAGCAGTTCTTGTTTCAAACTGTCCAAATTAAAATTGAATCACAAAATTAGTCCGGGTTTTCGAGTTTCCGCTTGCTATTGTCTTTGGGCGACCGGCCGATAGGCATAGGAAACATATCGAATATGAATCGAATACGAATCGAATAGTCTTGAATGCGAATACAAATGCGAATATAAATATTCTCAAATACGGATACGAATATTCTCGAATACTAATACAAATATTTTTGAATACGAATTGTACTTAACATATTCGTATTTTCTCAAATCTGTCGGATAAAACAGATTATCCGTTACTATTTTTCACCCTTACAGCTATCATGTGTTTCCTTTGCCTAGCTAGACTGTTGTGGCTACGGACCTAAATAGTAGAAGACAGGAGGCCACCGAACCTAGCCTTGCTCACGGTGGACCCTCGCAGACCGAGTTCACCATGTTGCTCGTTCGGTCTTGAGTTGGGCCGACCCCCTGCACGGTGCGAAGGCTCTGGTCTAGAGGACTCCCTTGGCGCATCTTGAGGGGACATTGGGTCGTCTTGCCCGAATTTTTTCCATTTTAGCTTTTTTTTTTTGAAAAATATTCACATTTAGACCCCTGGTAGTTTTAATTCCGTTTTTGGACCCACGGGGTCGGCGCCGTGACCCACGGCGCCAAGATAACACATCTCGGCGCCGTGGTCCACGACGCCGAGTTGCCGAGCCCGCACCAGCGTGGTGGCCTGCGTGGCGCCGACGTGGCAGCACATCGGCGCCGTGGGTCGTGGCGCCGAGCTCTGGCACTCTTTACCGCGCCGAGCCCCGAGCTCGTTCATTTCTCCGCGTCCGTCCGACTCCCGGCCCCGCCTCCCGGCCGCGCGCCCCGGGCCTCCCGGCCGCCGCCTCCCGGCCTCCCGGCCCCGCCGCCTCCCGGCCCCGCCGCCAAGATCCACGGCGCCGTGTGTCACGGCGCCGACCCCTGGTCCAAAAACGAAATTAAAACTATCAGGGGTCTAAATGTGAATATTTTTTTAAAAAAAGACTAAAATAGAAAAAATTCGGTTGACTTGCCGCTGGTGAGCTTCGGCGCCCTGCTGCACCCCTCTGCCCTGGACGAGCAAACCGATCTGCTAATTATTTGGATCGGTATCAGCGTTGATTGTGATCTATCTATTTCGCCTGTAACGGTGCCTTGTATATAAACCTTAGAAGGCGTGCTACCAGTAAGAGCACAAGCCATACATCGTAAGCTTTTTCGCTTCCTATTACTTCATAGGACGCCCCTACGACATAAACAGCATTTACAGGCTAGAGAGCTTTAGCCATCTTCATGCTAAAGCTCTCTAGCCTGTAAATACTGTGTATGTTAGAGTGGTTCGACTAGAGAGCTGCCATGTTTTGGGACAACTAGACATGTAATTCAATTTAATATTTCCTTTGGGTAAAAAAGAAAGAGCTAGTTGGGAAACGGCATAAGTTCCAAAAAGAATTTCTCAAAACGCTATTCCTTAAGCATACAAAAGGAACATCGCATTCATTTCAGACCAACATGAGGAAACCAGTGATTAAAATTAAATTAGAAACCCTTCTAGAGAAAAGTGTTGTAAATATTGCGGTATAAGCATATTTTCTATTTTAATTCCAATTATAATTATGATAATAGTAATCACCCAAGCATGGCATAAGAATGACTTAAACAATATATTGACATAGAAATCAATCAAGTCATTGCAAAATGAGTGAATACTCAAAATGAACATCATATATCACATATTCAACGATAGCATGTCATTCATAACATTAATATATTCACATGCTAATCTTTTTGCAAACATAGCATATATGATCATCACAAGAATGTAAACAGATCCAAGGTAATAACACGCTGCCTCCATATATAGCCAATAGAACATGACTAAAAACAGCATATAACAATTTAATGATTTTAGTATTGCTCTCAGAACATGGTTGCTCAAGATCAAACATCTTGGCCTTCTCATGTTGATGTCGATACTCTTAACAAAAGTTCTAATAACTAGAATCTAAGATTTGAGCTCCTCTTTATGTTTTCTCTTCCAAGGCGGTGTATAACCGGATGATAACAGACTTGATTTCGGTTTAAATGTTAACATGCAAATGAATAACAAGCAGTAATCAACATCTATCGAGTTGTAACAACAGGATGAACAGATCATAGACAAGGATATAATCTGAGTATACAAAAGACTACTTGATCTATCAGATTGTATAGCATATAACAATTCTGTTCAACTGAAATATAATCAACTATAGCACTGCACAGAAAACAGTCCAAATGAGCTCAAATCCAATCTAGTTATATAGACTAATCTCAGTATGCGATAATTTCTTCACAGAGCAAGTAAATACAGCCCACAAAGCATCTCTTTCTACAGCAATACTTCTGGAGAACAGAGATGTGCAACTCACAGGGTAGTGATATTCGAAATCACTTGAAGAAACCGAAGAACATCAAGAACAAGGCAAGGCGTACAAGCGAGTACTGTCCCAGAAAACCTATCACCTCTCTGTGTCGATGAACAAAAAAGGTGTGGTTGACGGAGATACAAAGCACTTCTCCAACCTCAATGTACCGTGGCCAGAGTCGAAGGATTGGGGTATTGCCGCACAAGGATTGGAGTCGAAGTGAAAAAGTGAATCCGATAAAAATTACATAAAATCAAACATAGAAATCGCCGGAATATTTTTTAAAGATACTAGAAGTGGAACATACCTCAAGGATAAAACCATGTAATTGTTTCAATAAATATTTGTTTTTCATATCTTGTAAAAACGATTAAAATTTATCTAGAAATTTTATAGTGACATAGAAATGCCCAATTGCCCATTACTGTATGCAGTGAGATTTTAAAGAAATTTTGAAAACTTGCACGTTTTTCACCATATTCAAGTTGGTGTGGGAGAGGGTCCATCTGGAAATATTTGCCCAGACAACAGGCGGCGTATCATGTTCTTCATGCTCGTGGACCGTGGTGCGTCCCTTCGCGCAGAGGGGAAAGAGGCGGGGCGATGGGACTGCATGACGCTACGCTTGTCACGACTCTTAGTGGCGGTAGGCGGTCAGAGGTTGCGTGCGAAGGTAGGGGTGAGGAGACTTTGAAACACGTCTTAGGAAGGTGATGGGAAGCTGCTCCTCTCATGATAATTGTGGAACAGATTAGCTACCATTGTCTCTAATTCTCAATTAGACTGAAGCTATGTAAGAATGGAAACTGATCGGATACAATTAAATAGTCTCAAATACGAATACGAATTAATATTTTTAAAGTAAAAATAAATACGAATACAAAATAAATATCATAACGAATACGAATTTGAATCGAGTGGCCTCGCTCGGTTGGGCTAAAAAACTATGGCTTACGGCTGAAATTGCATTGTAGCGGCTAAAATTTCACTGTAGCTGAAGTTGGCTTATTTGGCGTAATTAAATTTTAAAAAAAATTAAAAATAGAAAAAATATGCTAGCGGTTTTGCTAGTTTTTCACGGGTTACCGGAACGGTTACTGTTTCAAACTGTCCAAATTAAAAATTCGAATCACAAAATTCGTCCGGATTTTTCCCAGGATTTCCTCTTGGCTATTGGGCTCGGCCGACCGGCCGATAGGCATAGGAAACATATCGAATATGAATCGAATACGAATCGAATAGTCTTGAATACGAATACAAATGCGAATATAAATATTCTCAAATACGGATACGAATATTCTCGAATACTAATACAAATATTTTTGAATACGAATTGTACTTAACATATCGTATTTTCTCAGATACGAAAATCGGATAAAACAGATTATCCGTTACTATTTTTCACCCTTACAGCTATCATGTGTTTCCTTTGCCTAGCTAGACTGTTGTGGCTACGGACCTAAATAGTAGAAGACAGGGAGGCCACCGAACCCTAGCCTTGCTCACGGTGGACCCTCGCAGACCGAGTTCACCATGTTGCTCGTTCGGTCTTCAGGTTGCGCCGACCCCCCTTGCACGGTGCGAAGGCTCTGGTCTAGAGGACTCCCTTGGCGCATCTTGAGGGGACATTGGGTCGTCTTGCCGCTGGTGAGCTTCGGCGCCCTGCTGCACCCCTCTGCCCTGGACGAGCAAACCGATCTGCTAATTATTTGGATCGGTATCAGCGTTGATTGTGATCTATCTATTTCGCCTGTAACGGTGCCTTGTATATAAACCTTAGAAGGCGTGCTACCAGTAAGAGCACAAGCCATACATCGTAAGCTTTTTCGCTTCCTATTACTTCATAGGACGCCCTACGACATAAACAGCATTTACAGGCTAGAGAGCTTTAGCCATCTTCGTGCTAAAGCTCTCTAGCCTGTAAATACTGTGTATGTTAGAGTGGTTCGACTAGAGAGCTGCCATGTTTTGGGACAACTAGACATGTAATTCAATTTAATATTTCCTTTGGGTAAAAAAGAAAGAGCTAGTTGGGAAACGGCATAAGTTCCAAAAAGAATTTCTCAAAACGCTATTCCTTAAGCATACAAAAGGAACATCGCATTCATTTCAGACCAACATGAGGAAACCAGTGATTAAAATTAAATTAGAAACCCTTCTAGAGAAAAGTGTTGTAAATATTGCGGTATAAGCATATTTTCTATTTTAATTCCAATTATAATTATGATAATAGTAATCACCCAAGCATGGCATAAGAATGACTTAAACAATATATTGACATAGAAATCAATCAAGTCATTGCAAAATGAGTGAATACTCAAAATGAACATCATATATCACATATTCAACGATAGCATGTCATTTATAACATTAATATATTCACATGCTAATCTTTTTGCAAACATAGCATATATGATCATCACAAGAATGTAAACAGATCCAAGATAATAACATGCTGCCTCCATATATAGCCAATAGAACATGACTAAAAACAGCATATAACAATTTAATGATTTTAGTATTGCTCTCAGAACATGGTTGCTCAAGATCAAACATCTTGGCCTTCTCATGTTGATGTCGATACTCTTAACAAAAGTTCTAATAACTAGAATCTAAGATTTGAACTCCTCTTTATGTTTTCTCTACCAAGACAGTGTATAACCAGATGATAACAGCAGCTTGATTTCAGTTTAAATGTTAACATGCAAATGAATAACAAGCAGTAATCAACAGTCTATCAGGTTGTAACAACAGGATGAACAGATCATAGACAAGGATATAATCTGAGTATACAAAAGACTACTTGATCTATCAGATTGTATAGCATATAACAATTCTGTTCAACTGAAATATAATCAACTATAGCACTGTACAGAAAACAGTCCAAATGAGCTCAAATCCAATCTAGTTATATAGACTAATCTCAGTATGCGACAATTTCTTCACAGAGCAAGCAAATACAGCCCACAAAGCATCTCTTTCTACAGCAATACTTCTGGAGAACAGAGATGTGCAACTCACAGGGTAGAGAGCTGCCATGTTTTGGGACAACTAGACATGTAATTCAATTTAATATTTCCTTTGGGTAAAAAAGAAAGAGCTAGTTGGGAAACGGTTTGAAATTAAAGAATTACGTATCGTGTTCTGGAGATTTGAAATTCTAATTAAAAAATATGGTAGAAGGTCTTTGCACTGACAACAAAACAAACAATTTATCAGTAGAAACATAAATGTGAAATTCGCAAGGACAGAAAACTACAACTTCCAGTTGTACGAATATCTTATATTGCACTAAATTTGAACAACTTCAGTATTACAAGCAAGCACGGCAGAGTAGGATAATTATTCAACTGACATTTATACTAGCTACTGCATACTTGGCTAGCAAGTCTTCATTCCGCCCTGAAGAAAATTCAACATGACTTCATATCAAACTGTGTGCTCTTGACTTGTTCCGGCAATGTTTTCTTGCTGGCTACCTCTGCTTGAGTTAGCCAAGGTATCAGAGTTCTCCATTAGGTACACCTTCGACAACGTCAATGGTTGTGAGAGCACCGGAGTGACTGACAACAATGTCGAATTTTGCGAGCACCACAGATGCCTACTGTTCTGCAATGCTTGGCTACCGTTGTGGTAGAACCCATCTGTAACATTGGGCAGAATCTCCCCAACTACATGTGGCTCAACCTGCTCATATTGATTGCAATGCTTCTCAGGTCCGAGGCGGGGAGATATATGGCATGCCAACTCAAGAGGACGATCATCACTTGTAGGCAAGGAAGATTTGTTGATGAGCGGAGAAACGTAGCAATGGGCAGAAACATGAAAGACATGATCAGGCAACAGCGATCCGACATCTGTATGTCCATTCCACTTAGATGGCTCAAAAGGAACATAATGATAACTCTGCAAACGGTGACACCACCACCTCGACATCCCCGATGGATTTGAATACTCTGTGCCTTGCTCTGTAATTTGAGCGACCAATCCCTTGATGGCTGCACATGCAGCACTGAATTGGGGAGGCAAGAGGTCCACGCAGCTCATGGCAGTTCCCAAGATGTCAGTAGCTTCCGAGAGAAGGAACCCAAAGATCATCTTCAAGTTTTTCTCCCACATCACATCGTTTTCATAAGAGAGCATGAAAAAGGCCTCCAATCCATTGTCAACTTGAGGATTCAGAATGGGACATATGAAAATAAGCGCACCTGTGTTTCCCCTTCGTAGAGAGAACTCCATCGATTTTCCAGCAAGCAATGATCCTGGAGTGAGTGATGGCAAAAACATGGACTTCTTCGGATGGCCACCAGACTCAACAAACTTGATAAAGCTATCAGTACCATCTGCTAGCCTCTCGAATCTTTGCACTGTAGTGTCTATCAGGTCTTCATCTTTGCAACTGAAAGGTATGAACCGTTTGGTTGCTTGAATGATGCGTTGTTTAAAGGTCGCAGTTGTTGTACTACTGCTACCCTCTTTGCTTTGCAAGACTTGCCTTTTGTGAGCATGTAAGATCTCATCGCCTTCCTTTGCCACACGTTTTAGCTTCCCCTTCCAGTGGAGCAATGGGGTGTAGGAGGAATGCCATTGTTCCGAGATGGCAAGAGCACTCTGGATCTTTAGCACTGCCATCTCCAATCTCTCAGCTTTGATTTCCGCGCTTTCACGGTTGCTTCGGTCAGATGATACCAAAGATGATAATCTACTCACTGCCTCGCCGACAACTGCTGAGCCAACTATTTCTGCCATTAAACACTCAAAATGGATCTACGCTTTTTTTTTTCCTCACACAAAAACCAAGTGTTCGCCTGATCTATGTTGTAGAGACTAGAGGAAAATTGCGCGGAAGCTGATGGTAGGGTGTTTCTCTCATGACTTGTGGAGTGGATTAGCTGCCTTTTGTACCACGGAAGTATAGATATGTGGACAGGACCGTGTCTCTCTCTCTCTCTCTCGAATTGTAGACAAAGGCAATAGGGTTGTAATCCTTTTTAGAGTCAACAAACTCCAGACGTTTTCCCTTTATTCCTTCAAACAAAAAATATGTATAGATATGTGGACAGGACCGTGTCTCTCTCTCTCTCTCGAATTGTAGACAAAGGCAATAGGGTTGTAATCCTGTTTAGAGTCAACAAACTCCAGACGTTTTCCCTTTATTCCTTCAAACAAAAAATATGTATAGATATGTGGACAGGACCGTGTCTCTCTCTCTCTCTCGAATTGTAGACAAAGGCAATAGGGTTGTAATCCTGTTTAGAGTCAACAAACTCCAGACGTTTTCCCTTTATTCCTTCAAACAAAAAATATGTATAGATATGTCGACAGGACCATGAGAAGATTGCTGCTGCCTATTCGTGCAAATGGGTGACATATGAACAAAGCTGCATTTCTAGTGGAAACCAGGGATTCCAGGTGCGGCCGAATTTCGGTTTTCTCGGCTGGGTCCGAAATCGATCAAAGAGATCATTTTCATTTGAAATTTCATATTTAGATAAATTGCATAACTAATAGTAGGAAAGGAACACTTAACTAGCCTAGTGGTGAGGAATGGTGGTAGATAAGCATGATGTGTGAGTTGAAACCCCAAAACCAACACTGTTTTTTTGTTTATCCATTTCCCCTCAAAAATTCATATTTGAAATCAAATTTTTTGAACAATTTTTTTTGATATTTTCGGAAATTTCAGAAATTCAGATTTATCGGCGGGGGCAAAATTTTTCCCGGGAATGTTTTCCCTAGTGGAAACCACGTACTGAATGTAAATGTAGAAATACTCTTGGTTTGAGTTCTGAACCAATTTGATTTTTTTTTAAAAAAAAACTAGTAGACGTGGTTTGCTGGGTGTTGTAGCGCCCTTTAATGTTTCAACATCAAAATCAAAATATGTTAGAAAAAAAGAGAAGTTGTGAATAGTATCTTCTTCTAAAAGTAGAAATTTTTGTGAGTAGTAACTTTCTTTCTAAAAATAGACTGAGCTTGAACTTGAATTTATATGCATAGGTAGGGTGAACTGTTAGACCATGTAGATGGTCGTAGATTAAGATATGATGAATAATTGATATTTGGGTTGCTTTGAATTTTATGTTTGTGAAAGACTAGGTTGTTTGTAACATCCCAAAATTTTGAGTTTTGAAAAATTTTAAATTCAAATGAATTATTTTAAAGCAATTGGCTTTTATTTGGATTTTTCTGGGATTTTCTGGATTTTATTTAAAAATATAAAGCAAGAAAATGTATTTAAAATATTTTATTAAAGCCAAAAAGAGTTCATTTTATTTTTCCTAACCTTCCCAGAATTTGTAAATAATTTTTGAGAATTTTCTGGAATTAAAAATCAATTTTAAAAGATAAAAAGAATTTTATAAAATTATTAAATGCAAATCTGAAATTAAAAATATTTTTATTAAGTCTAGAATATTCTCTGGAATATTCTATGAATGTTCTGGAATTTTTAAATATTATTTATTATTTTTTCAAGCAAATATATTGTTTCTAGTAATTTCTGAAAATTTAATCCGAAAATAAAATCCGATTAAACCTCAGGCCGCCACGTGTCGTGCCCAGATTCAATCCATTTCTCTCCACATTTTAATCTCATCCATCCAAAGTCACTTACCCCTTCATCTCAATCCAAAGACCACAAATCATCCACTTACCTCGTGTCGCAAATCCGACGGCCCGTACCCCTTCACACACTCTCTCTCTTTCTCTCACCGACGGGTGGGCCCCATATGTCATATGTTTCTTCAACCTCTTTTTCTTCCTCCTCCCACTCTCTCTCTCTCCTCCATTAGAGCCGAAAATTGAGCTTTAATTCCGGTAGTTTCTTGGCCTTTAAAATCCGAACGTTTGCAATTATTTTCCTCTTCATTCCCTCTAATTGCCGACCGTTTCCCCCTCAATTACTCCATTGATTTTCGGCCGAAAATTCCTCCTCTCCCCACTCCGGCCGCCGGCCTCCCCTTCCCCTTTCCGCCTATAAAAGCCTTCCCAACACCATTTTCGACCGCATCCCCTCCTCTACCTTCTCCACCTCTCGGTGCCTTCCTCGCCTCCCGAGCGCCGCCGCCGCCTCTCTCTCTCATGGCCGCCTCACTCACGCCGGTGGGCCGAGACCCCTCCCGAGATCTCCACCTTCCCTCTCCTCCCTCGTAGGCCGGCCGCCGGCCGCCGCCGGTGCCGCCGGCCGCGGCCAGCCTCCGTCTTTGCCGTCTGCGCCGCTGCGTGGCCTCCACGTTGGCCGACCCAAGCCCATGTGGCGCCACGTGCGCCGCCCGCATGGCGCCACGTCGGCCGGGCATACCACCTCGGCACGGCTCGCGGTCCGTGGACTCGGTCCACGGTGGACCGGGCCCACATGTCAGAAACTTTCAAATTTTGAATTCTGCTGACGTCATAATGTTGACTTTTCAATACAAAAATAAATCGGAAAATCATTCTTTTCTTTTTCCTTCAATTAAAGCTTCCCGAGGCCATAACTTCCTCGTTTTAACTCCGATTTGACCCGTTCAAATTTCTAAATTTTTCTAAAATCATGAACTAGCCAAGTATACAATCTTTTTCAATTTTTTAATTTTATTTTAATTTATGGGTATTTATTTTGCCTCGTTGCTTTATTTTTCGCGCGTAGAATCCGACTTCGCCAAAGATTTTGTCGACCTGCAACAAGAGAATCAAGACATCACTCACGAAGGCAAGTCTCCTTTGAACATCTTGACCCATGTTTGTGAAATGTTTTGATTATTTTAAATTAATGCATTGCTATGTTACATAAAATGATAATTCCTGTTTTAGAGTAATAGTTATACCAACAATTGTTATACCCTCATTTGACGTTGACAACCACATACCTTTGACACCCTAGGATTTCCTTTGTCTCAATAATGAGATTATTATATAACTTTGGTAAATATTGTACCGGTAGTAAGCTACTTAGTCATGCTATATATAACTTTTGTAGCCTCGGAATGGGAAAATTACATTTTGTGGAACAAGACTTTGTTCAGGAAATTGGTGGCAATTGGTGTTGCCCCTGTTCTTTTAAAATAAAATAAAATGTGAGAGTTGGTTTGGACTTGGGCGGATGGTTGGAATGGATTGGTGCGGTTAGCACAAGATTGGTAAAGTGTATGTTCCGGCCTAGTAAAGTGTAAAACATTGCTTTGTGCAAAAGAACCATACAACCCTCCTTTGTTAAATCTTGCATCTATCGTATTTTTCCCAAGACTTGCGAGTACTTTATGTACTCACATACTACACTTAAAATAAAACTCAGAAGAGTATGAAGCTCAAGATGGAACATCCGACTACGGAGCATATGGATTCGACGAAGGCTTTCCGGAGTACTAGGTTGCGCTTCCCACCAATTGCTGTGGCGGTTGTTGGGTCTCCATTGGATTTACTTTTGCTTCATTGTGCTTTATCTTTTGTGTGAGTGCGAGGTCTTGAAACCTCATTTGTAATAAGAAGGCCTTTCGGCCTGTACTCTCTATTATTGTAATAAAGCGTTGTTGGTTATGTAATCATCACTGTTTAACTGTGTGCACTAGCTATGATCTGGGACTAGTGCTATAATACACAGAGGGTCCGGATTTGGAAATTCGGGTCCCGGCAGAGATGGTATCAGAGCCAACTTGACTGTAGGACGTGACCTAGATTAGAATGGTAAAAACCTTAAGGACCTATAGTTATTAAAAATATTTGAGAAAATTTTCTATGTCACCTTACTTCTGCTCTATTCTTGATCTTAAATTCACTTATTTAAAATATCTTTACTGATCTTATATTTTATATCAAACTTGTAGATGGCTGGTTCATCCTCCATTGACTCTTGGGACTACTTTTCTCATGGCGAGAATATTGGAGCATTTGTTGGCCTTCTTCGTCGACTTATGCAAGACACAAGTATCCCCAACCGCCTATTTTCGGGGCGGAAAGTCGGGATCATGGACCGAGATTCTTGGGCGATGGAGGTATTCTGTATGCACGGAAGGAGAATTCAACTCTCCCACATACCCTATCGATCATCCTCGGATCGACCGCTCGAGGCGCTATCCGGATGCGGCTAAATCGGCATTAGGCATCTTATGCCTGGATTCATAAGGATATCCTACGGCAGACGCCTTTCTTTTTCTTTCCAACCACGAGGCGGGATGAGCTATCCGAGCCCTTCGAGATCTCGTGGGCGATCCCGACCGACGCACGTGTGCGGCTTACTCGGCGATGGCGCTACTTATGCCGGTGCCTTGGAGGAGATTGGACGACGGATGCTCCTCACTTCCGACTACCAAGACTCGACACTCTCCGTGCTCGGCTCATCTAGAGCCGAGCGCGAGAGTTTGGTGGGCGACTCGAGCGAACAGCGGTCTCGAAGATTACACGTCGTCTTCACTGCACGGTAGTCGTTCCCAACAACCAGCTCGACTCGGCGCCACAGACCCGTACCTTGCTCACAACAGCTAGAGTGTCTGGCGCCCTAGTCCGCTACCTGACATCAGCATTGGAGATTCCAGCATAAGACACAGTCTCTCCCGATCTCGCTCTTGCTCGTGTTCGCCTACCTCCAGTCATAACCATCCTCGTTCTCGTGGATCTTGCAACCGCCCTATGTGTGGTTGTAGGCAGCTCCATGTGGGTGACTCCGAGGAGGACCCAGAGGAGGATCCTGAGGAGCGCATCTTCGAGGAGGATGAGTAGTTGTTGAGTCAGTAGTACCCAAATAAAACGTCTATCTTCCTTAGAACGTTTTATATTATGTTGGTATGCTAGATGGACTGTGATGAGGACATCACTTCTTCGGATACACACAACAGTCCTCCACTTGATATTATGTTCGTCTTTTGTTGTTGCAGGAGGCGCATGGAGGCGGTTTGATGGGACATTTTGGTGCTAAGAAGACGGAGGACGTTCTAACCACACACTTCTTTTGGCCAAAGATGAGGCGAGATGTTGAGCGGTTTGTGGCTCGCTGCACTACATGTCAAAAAGCTAAGTTTCGCTTGAATCCACATGGTTTATATATACCACTTCCTGTTCCTTCTATTCCGTGGGCAGATATTTCTATGGACTTTGTTTTAGGGTTGCCCGGGACTAAGAGGGAGGATAGCATTTTGTTGTTGTGGATCGTTTTTCTAAGATGGCTCACTTTATCCCATGTCATAAAACCGATGATGCCGTTCATATTGCTGACCTCTTTTTCAAAGAAATAGTTCGTTTGCATGGTATGCCTTCTACTATTGTTTCAGATCGTGATGCCAAGTTCTTGAGTCACTTTTGGCGTACTCTATGGAACAAGTTGGGTACAAAATTGTTGTTCTCTACACATGTCACCCACAAACCGATGGCCAAACCGAGGTGGTGAACCGCACATTGTCTACCATGTTGAGAGCTGTTTTGAAGAACAATTTGAAGTGTGGGAAGAGTGTTTGCCGCATGTTGAGTTCGCATATAATCGGCGGAACATTCCACCACCAAGGTAAGTCCTTTTCAGGTAGTGTATGGATTCAATCCCCGTGCCCCTATTGATATTTTACCTTTGCCTACTAGTGAGAGAGTTCATAATGATGCTAAGGAGCGTGCTGATTTTATTATCAAAATACATGAGACTACTAAGGCAAACATTGAAAAGATGAATGAAAAATATAGGATTACTGGTAGTAAAGGTAGAAAGGAAGTTAAACTTGAACCGGTGATTTTGTTTGGTTGCACTTGCGAAAGGATAGATTTCTGAATTAAGAAAGTCAAAATTGATGCCTAGAGCTGCTGGCCCTTTTAAGATAGTTGAGAAGATAAATGATAATGCATATAAACTTGAGTTGCCTCCCGAGTTTGGGGTTAGCCCCACCTTTAACATTTCAGATTTGAAGCCATACTTGGGAGAAGAAGATGAGGCTGAGTTGAGGGCAACTCCGCTTCAAGAGGGGGAGGATGATGAGGACATCACTTCTTCGGATACACACAACACTCCTCCACTTGATATTCAAGGACCAATCACTAGAGCTCGCGCCGACAATTGAATTTAGAGGTGAGCTCGTTCCTAAGTACTTCTTTTGGTTCATTTGAGAATCGATTGCTACCTAATGATTTAATTATGATTAGGAACTATGGAGAGGATCAAGAAGTACTTGGAGAAGGGCTACGAGGCGCACAAGTCCAGCAAGGGCGGACGAATCATGTTGGATGTCCAACTCAAACCGACTTCGAATCCAATTCGGAGTCCAGGACCAGGCTGCACTAAAACGGACGCCCAGATCGCATCCGGACTCCGTTTTGGACGTTCCACATATGTATGGAAATCTGAGAAGATAACCTTTCCAATGGCTCTAGTCTCATATCAAAATTCCTTCTGAGTCAACGGGAATCGTCGAAACAAGTGGACGTCCAGAATCTGTCAGGGTGCTGCGACACCGTCTTTTGGGCCGTTCGGCTTTGTATCGTGTTGGAGTCCATTAAGGACGCGTCCAGGGGATTTGCACGCCCCTTACTCCTTTATATACAGCCGCCACCCCCACCATTAGGGTTGGGTTTTGCTTAGATTAATTCTGTCTTTGAACAGTTTCGCCGTCATCGGTTTGTGAAACCCCAATTATCGAGTGCTTCATCAATATATCTGCAATTTGGTTGTGTTCTTCCTTGTTCTTGCTTGTGTTCTTCGATTCGCAGGCGAGGATTAGCCTTCTTGGCAAGGTCAACCGGGTAGCGCACGGTTGATAACCTGAGGAGACGTGGTGCTGCGATTGCGGGGTTCGAACGTCTTGTTCGGAGCCGGATCGATTTGTGTCGCGCCTCCACCAAATCGAACATATCCAGAACCTGTTGGAAGATCGGGACCCCGCTCCCATCAAGTGGTATCAGAGCTTCAGGTGTTCCTTCAGGTTCGCGTTACCCCTCCTTTGTTATTTTCGGTCCTAGAGTCCATGAAAAAGCCCTAAAAAAAATTTGTAGTCATAGGTTGTTACCTGTCCTAGATCTCATTTAGCCTTTGCACAAGTTCATTCCAGAGTCCGTAGTGTTGAGTTTGTGTCCTTAGTCGAGTTGTGTTGCTGGTTTAGATCGTGTTTTGTTCGAGTTGTATTCTTCCGCTACCACCCTTCAAACCCTAGCCGTCACGCATCGCGTTTTCCACCCTCTGTTTTTGTTTTCCCACCCATATCCCACCCTCTGTTAACCCTCTGTTTTCGTCATCCATCACGTCTCGTGATCACACCGCATCTTCCCCCACCTTTCCCCGAACTTCCGCCACCAGATTCCACAAATTCCCCCCACCCGATCTTCGTTTTGACCTCCACAGCAACCATAACTTGGAGGTCCATCTTCAAACGGCCATAACTTTCGCATACGGACTCGAAATCAGTTGCTTTTTTTTTGAAATTGGGTGAAATTAAATTTTACATCCGAATTTATTTTCCCGAAATTCGGCTTGGAAAGTGTAGTACTCGCGCTCCGAAATTGAATCACCGAATTCTGACACATTCATTATTTTCTCAGAGACCACTCCTTACATCCGATTGAGTTGCAACTTTGTGTGGTTCCTATTTACGTGCTCTGCTCTGTGAAAAAATATAAAAATTACAAAAAAGAAAAATTTCGGCTATAGTAGAGAGGAGAGAGAGTGCTCTTGAGTGGCAAAAAAAAAAAAAAAAACCGACAGAGCACAGTTTTAGTTGCCAATAATTTATTTGTTTTGTGCTTATGCTGAATTGAGCTTCTCGGTGCACAGCCATCTTTGTTCTTGTCGTTGCTTTCATATTCATTCTTGACTCCTTGTTCATCATCTCATACTTGATATAGGACACATTTAGGCCAAGAACTAGGACCATACTTTGGACATTTATTCAGCATTACTATCTGTTATTGATTTGTGTTCTACTGACATATTTGGCCTTCCAAACTCCATATATCTACTTCTGGATAGCACAGTTTTGACCCTTGCAATCGTACCCACGCTCGACAAGGAATCACGAACCGACCACCGGTTGTACCACCACGCTTTGGTAAGCACACTTGTAAGAGCTTGGTAAGCCACTTCCTTTGCGGGTTCCCACTCCCCTTCCTTTGTAGTTGATAGGGATCATCCTTTTGTTTTCCTTGTATTTCCACTAACCATGGCAGGAAACGAAGAGGACGGGACACCGGTCGATTTCAACGAGTGTGTGACGCTACGGAGCATCATTGTGCAGCGCGTCCTCAGCACGCAGGTACAACAACCCGATAAACTTCAACGCCATAATTTGTTTCAGACCTTCTTTGCAATCAAGAACCGGCGTGCACGTGTCATCATTGATGGAGGAAGTTGCAACAACTTGGTGAGTTCTGATTTGGTAAAGAAGCTTGGCTTGACCACGCGACCGCATCCACATCCATACCATATTCAATGGTTAAATGACTCTGGAAAAGCTAAGGTAACGCAAACATGCCGAGTCCATTTTCCATTGGTGCTTATGTTGATCATGTTGATTGTGATGTGGTTCCCATGCAAGCATGCTCTCTTTTATTGGGTCGACCTTGGGAATTTGATAATGATGCTTTACACCATGGTAGTAGTAACACATACACTTTTATGCATAAGAAAAGAAAGTTACTTTATCGCCTTTGACCCCGCTGAAATTATAGAGGCCGATAGGGCGAGAGCTGCTGCTAATGATCCAAAGGAACATGATAAAACTGAAAACAGCAAGTACTCCATTTGAAAAATTCTGTTATGCTTGCCACAAAATCAGACCTTGCTGCAATTGATGATGTTAATGATACATGCTATGCTTTTGTGTGCAAAGATGCTTTATTTTCTCTTGATAATATGCATTGCACTTTGCCTGCTCTGTCACTAACCTTTGCGGGAGTTTAGAGATGTTTTCACGATGAGATACCTCCAGGACTTCCACCCATTCGAGGGATTGAGCACCAGATTGATTTGATCCCTAGAGTGAGCTTGCCAAACCGTGCGGCGTCTGGACCAATCCGAAGAGACTAAGGAGATTCAGCCAAGTCCAAGACCTTTTGGACCGTGGAGTACGTCGTGAGAGCCTTAGTCCTTGTGTTGTTCTGTTCTTTTGGTTCCCAAAAAAGATGGTACTTGGCGTATGTGTGTAGATTGTAGAGCCATTAACAACATTACTATACGGTATCGTCATCCTATTCCTAGGCTAGACGACATGCTTGATGAGTTGTGTGGTGCTATAATTTTCACAAAGATTGACTTGCGTAGTGGATACCACCAAATAAGAATGAAACTTGGCGATGAATGGAAAACTCGCTTTTAAAACTAAGTTCGGCTTGTATGAGTGGTTAGTCATGCCTTTTGGTTTAACTAATGCACCTAGCACTTTCATGAGATTAATGAGCGAGGTTTCGTCCTTTCATTGGCAAATTTGTGGTCGTTACTTTGATGATATCTTGATTTATAGCAAGTCCATGGATGAACATTCGACTCACTTACGTGCTGTTTTAATGCTTTGAGAGATGCACGTTTGTTTGGTAACCTTGAGAAGTGCACCTTTTGCACGGATCGAGTCTCTTTTCTTGGATATGTTGTGACTCCACAGGGAATTGAGGTTGATAGAGCCAAGGTGGAGGCGATATGGAGTTGGCCCACGCCCACCATAGTCTCCCAAGTCGGAGTTTTCTTGGCCTTGCAGATTTTATCGCCGCTTTGTCAAAGAATTCAGCACAATTGCGACACGTTGATTGAGTTGACAAAGAAGGAGTTGTGTTCCATTGGGGCCATCACAAGAGGAGTCCTTTAATCTTTTGAAGGACAAGCTTACGCACGCACCATTGCTCCAACTTCCGGATTTTGGTAAGACTTTTGAACTCGAATGTGATGCTAGCGGAATTGGTATTGGTGGTGTTTTGATGCAAGAAGGCAAACCTGTTGCCTACTTTAGTGAAAAATTGAATGGTCATGTTCTTAATTATTCCACGTATGATAAAGAATTGTATGCTCTTGTTCGTTCTTTAGAGACGTGGCAACACTATTTATGGCCTAAAGAATTTGTCATTCATTCTGATCATGAATCACTTAAGCATATTCGTAGTCAAACCAATTTGAATCGTAGACATGCTAAGTGGGTTGAATTTATTGAATCTTTTCCTTATGTCATTAAACACAAGAAAGGGAAGGATAATGTGATTGCTTGATGCTTTGTCTCGACGCTATACCATGTTGTCTCAACTTGATTGTCGCATTTTTGGTCTTGAAACTATTAAAGAACAATATGCTTTTGATGCTGATTTTAAGGATGTGTTGTTGCATTGTAAAGAGGGTCAAGCATGGAATAAATTCGTGATCAATGATGGTTTTTTGTTTAGAGCTAACCGCCTATGCATTCCAGTTGGGTCCGTTCGTCTTTTGTTGTTGCGGGGGCGCATGGAGGCGGTTTGATGGGACATTTTGGTGCTAAGAAGACGGAGGACGTTCTAACCACACACTTCTTTTGGCCAAAGATGAGGCGAGATGTTGAGCGGTTTGTGACTCGCTGCACTACATGTCAAAAAGCTAAGTCTCGCTTGAATCCACATGGTTTATATATACCACTTCTGTTCCTTCTATTCCGTAAGATATTTCTATGGACTTTGTTTTAGGGTTGCCCAGGACTAAGAGGGGGAGGGATAGCATTTTTGTTGTTGTGGATCGTTTTTCTAAGATGGCTCACTTTATCCCATGTCATAAAACCGATGATGCCGTTCATATTGCTGACCTCTTTTTCAAAGAAATAGTTCGTTTGCATGGTATGCCTTCTACTATTGTTTCAGATCGTGATGCCAAGTTCTTGAGTCACTTTTGGCGTACTCTATGGAACAAGTTGGGTACAAAATTGTTGTTCTCTACCACATGTCACCCACAAACTGATGGCCAAACCGAGGTGGTGAACCGCACATTGTCTACCATGTTGAGAGCTGTTTTGAAGAACAATTTGAAGTGTGGGAAGAGTGTTTGCCGCATGTTGAGTTCGCATATAATCGAGCGGAACATTCCACCACCAAGGTAAGTCCTTTTCGGTAGTGTATGGATTCAATCCCGTGCCCTATTGATATTTTACCTTTGCCTACTAGTGAGAGAGTTCATAATGATGCTAAGGAGCGTGCTGATTTTATTATCAAAATACATGAGACTACTAAGGCAAACATTGAAAAGATGAATGAAAAATATAGGATTACTGGTAGTAAAGGTAGAAAGGAAGTTAAACTTGAACCGGGTGATTTTGTTTGGTTGCACTTGCGAAAGGATAGATTTCCTGAATTAAGAAAGTCAAAATTGATGCCTAGAGCTGCTGGCCCTTTTAAGATAGTTGAGAAGATAAATGATAATGCATATAAACTTGAGTTGCCTCCCGAGTTTGGGGTTAGCCCCACCTTTAACATTTCAGATTTGAAGCCATACTTGGGAGAAGAAGATGAGGCTGAGTTGAGGGCAACTCCGCTTCAAGAGGGGAGGATGATGAGGACATCACTTTTCGGATACACACAACACTCCTCCACTTGATATTCAAGGACCAATCACTAGAGCTCGCGCCGACAATTGAATTTAGAGGTGAGCTCGTTCCTAAGTACTTCTTTTGGTTCATTTGAGAATCGATTGCTACCTAATGATTTAATTATGATTAGGAACTATGGAGAGGATCAAGAAGTACTTGGAGAAGGGCTACGAGGCGCACAAGTCCAGCAAGGGCGGACGAATCATGTTGGATGTCCAACTCAAACCGACTTCGAATCCAATTCGGGTCCAGGACCAAACTGCACTAAAACGGATGCCCAGATCGCATCCGGACTCCGTTTGGACGTTCCACATATGTATGGAAAGCTGAGAAGATAACCTTTCCAATGGCTCTGGTATCATATCAAAATTCCTTCTGAGTCAACGGGAATCGTCGAAACAAGTGGACGTCCAGAATCTGTCAGGGTGCTGCGACACCGTCTTTTGGGCCGTTCGGCTTTGTATCGTGTTGGAGTCCATTAAGGACGCGTCCAGGGGATTTGCACGCCCCTTACTCCTTTATATACAGCCGCCACCCCCACCATTAGGGTTGGGTTTTGCTTAGATTAATTCTATCTTTGAACAGTTTCGCCGTCATCGGTTTGTGAAACCCCAATTATCGAGTGCTTCATCAATATATCTGCAATTTGGTTGTGTTCTTCCTTGTTCTTGCTTGTGTTCTTCGATTCGCAGGCGAGGATTAGCCTTCTTGGCAAGGTCAACTGGGCAGCGCATGGTTGATAACCTGAGGAGACGTGGTGCTGCGATTGCGGGGTTCGGAACGTGCTGTTCGGAAGCCGGATCGATTTGTGTCGCGCCTCCACCAAATCGAACATATCCAGAACCTGTTGGAAGATCGGGACCCCGCTCCCATCAGACTGTACCAAGCCTTAGTGCACTTGTGGTACAGCCATTCTTAAAGATATTTTAATTTTAAAGATAAAATTCTTCCAAGTTGTTGTTGTGCTTTTTCTTGTGTGCTGGTTTGGGATGTTGTTTGGTTTGCCCTTACTTCTTAACTATGCTACTTCCCCCTTACCTTTTGCTTTTTTCGGTTACCGCTTCAGATGGTGAACACAAGGAACAATGCTGGCAACAGCCGTGGTGCCAATGCTCAACCGGAGAACAACATTCCTCCACCACCTGCTCAAGCTCCTAGCATGGAACAGATGATGGCAATGCAACTGCAACTGCTACAAGCCTTAGCCCAGAACTAAGTGCAGCAAGCTCCGCAGGCACCCGTTCAGGCACAGCAATCGAAGCTAGGGGAGTTCATGAGGACCAGACCGCCAACCTTCTCGGGTGCGGTAGATCCAATGGAAGCAGATGATTGGATTAAGGATGTGGAGAGGATGCTGATTTTGGCTCAGTGTAATGATAATGAGAAGGTGCTTTATGCTGCTCATCAGCTAAAAGGAGTTGCAGCGACTTGGTGGGAAAACTATTGTGCTGCTCATCAGAATGTGCAGACCATCACTTGGGCTGAATTTGAGGAAGCCTTTCGCACTGCACATGTCCCTACTGGAGTAATGGAAATGAAGAGAATGGAATTTCACAAACTGCAGCAAGGAAACCTCAGTGTTACTGAGTACCTGAATAGGTTTACCCAATTATCCAGGTACGCATCAGAGGATGTTGCAACTGATGCAGCAAAGATCTAGCGGTTCATGCAGGGACTTGAACCTAACCTCAAGGTGCAGCTGGTTTCAAATGATTATCCAACCTTCCAGCATATGGTGAATAAGGCCATAATACAAGATGAAGCTCAACATCAGTTGTATGAAGTCCGGAAGAGGAAGTTTCAAGCTCAGCAGGGTGCAAGCAGTTCTCGGCATCACCCTAATCCACCCCAGTTCAACAGGCCCTCAGTGCCAAATGTGCCAAGGACACCATTCAGTGGACCTCGCCCGATTCCTCAAGCTCCTCGACCAAACAATGCAGTTCCGCCTCAGCAGAACAAGAACATGGGACATTATGCCAATAATTGTCCGCAGAAGCGCCCAGATGTGACCCCTATTCGTTTCAACCTGGGGACTACACCAGCTAGAGTTCCACCTACAGGACAAGGCCGTGGAGCACCTCAAACTCCAAGGACTCCACAAGCGATTAACAGAGGGCATGTTAATCATGTCACTGCAGAAACAGCTCAGGATGCACCAGACGTCGTTCTGGGTAAGTTTCTTGTCAACTCGATGCTGCTTGACATTATTTGATTCTGGAGCTTCGCATTCTTTTGTATCAAAATATTTTGTTGAAAGATATAATTGGGATGTGCGTTTGCTAAAGAACCCTATGCTAGTCCAATCACTTGGAAATGAAATGAAGACTAGTACGGTTTGCCCTAGAGCAACCATAGATATAAATGGAGTAAAATTCCTAGCGAATTTAATTATAATAGACTCCAAGAGCCTAGATGTAATACTTGGTATGGATTGGTTAACCAAGTATAAAGGGCAGATAGATTGTGCCAATCGTGCCATTACTCTTACCAACTCTGAAGGAATTCAAGTGAGATACAAGTCAAAGCCATCTTCTCAGAATAGTTGTGGGTTGAATAGCTTGAAGGGAATAACTTTGGAAAAAGTGCCTATAGTAAGGGAACACCCAAATGTGTTTCCTGAAGATCTGCCAGGAATGCCACTTGATAGAGAAATTGAATTTGTCATTAACCTAGTACCTGCAACAGCTCCGATTTCCAAGAGACCCTACCGAATGTCTGCAAATGACCTAGTTGAAGTTAAGAAGCAAATTCAGGAACTGCAAGAGAAGGGTTTCATTAGACCGAGTTCTTCGCCTTGTGGAGCACCAGTACTTCTAGTGAAGAAGAAGGATGGCAGTCTCCGTATGTGCGTGGACTACAGATCTCTGAATGATGCGACAGTTAAGAACAAGTACCCATTGCCCAGGATAGATGATTTGTTTGATCAATTAAAAGGATCTTGTGTCTTCTTCAAGATTGACCTCCGGTCAGGTTATCATCAACTGAAGATTAGACCAGAAGATATACCAAAGACAACATTTTCCACTCGTTATGGATCGTATCGGTTCTGAATGTCCTTTGGTTTAACCAATGCTCCTGCATACTTCATGAATCTGATGAACAAAGTGTTCATAGAATATTTGGATAAGTTTGTTGTCGTATTCATTGATGACATTCTGATCTACTCCCAGAATGAGGAAGATCATGCAGAACATCTAAGGACAGTTTTGGAAAATCTTAGAGAGCACCAGCTGTATGCCAAGTTTAGCAAGTGTGAGTTTTGGTTGAAGAAAGTAGCTTTCTTGGGACATGTGATTTCTGTAGGAGGAGTGTCTGTAGATCCTGAAAAGGTAACAGACGTACTCAACTGGTCACAACCCAAGTCAGTAATAGAGATCAGAAGTTTTCTGGGTCTAGCAGGACATTATCGTCGTTTCATAGAAGAATTTTGCAAGCTCGCAAGACCTCTCACTCAGTTGCTAAAGAAATAAAAGAAGTTTGAATGGAGTAAATCTTGTGAGGACAGTTTTCAAGAACTGAAAAAGAGATTAACTTCTGCACCAGTGTTAACGCTTCCAGATATCAAAAAGGATTTTGAGGTATTCTGTGATGCATCTAGACAAGGTTTGGGCTGTGTTTTGATGCAAGAAGGAAAGGTCGTAGCCTATGCTTCAAGGCAATTGCGCCCGCATGAGCAGAACTATCCGACCCATGATTTAGAGCTAGCTGCCGTTGTGCATGCTCTAAAAATATGGAGGCATTATCTGATTAGTAATCGCTGTGAAATTTACACTGATCACAAGAGTTTGAAGTATATATTTACCCAACCTGACCTCAATCTGAGACAGCGAAGGTGGCTTGAGTTGTAAAGGATTATGATGTTGGAATCCACTATCATCCAGGAAAGGTTAATGTTGTAGCTGATGCCTTAAGCAGAAGAAGTTATTGCAATAATTTGACAATTAAAGAAAGACAGCCTGCACTTCATGAAGAATTTCAACGGCTTAATTTAGAAGTAGTAGAGGAAGGATTCTTAGCTACTTTGGAGGTTCAGCCAACCTTACAAGATCAAATCAAGGCAGCTCAAAAAGAGGATAAATATGTTAAGGATATTAAAGAAAATATGAAGAAAGGAAAAGCACCAGGATTTTCAGAAGATGAAGAATGTATCCTTTGGTTTGGGAAAAGAATTCTTGTACCCGAAAAGAAAGAAATAAAAGAGTTAATCCTAAAGGAAGCTCATGAATCCGGATATTCAATTCAACCTGGAAGTACAAAGATGTACCAAGACCTTAAAGAAAGGTACATGTGGTCCAGTATGAAGAGAGAAATTGTTGAATATGTAGCCTTGTGTGATGTATGCCAGCGAGTTAAAGCTGAACATCAAACTGGATTACCAAGAACCAAGGCAGGGTATGATTCAATTTGAGTTATTGTGGACCGACTGACAAAGGTCGCACATTTCATTCCAGTAAAGACCACTTATTCTGGAGATAGACTCGCAGAATTATATATGTCAAGAATTGTGTGTCTGCATGGAGTTCCAAAGAAGATTGTGTCAGATCGAGGAACTCAATTCACTTCAAGGTTTTGGCAGAAGCTGCATGAAATTTTGGGCACCAATCTAAATTTCAAGACAAAGATACCATCCTCGACGATGGTCAAACAGAAAGAGTAAATCAAATACTGGAAGACATGTTGAGAGCCTGTGCTTTGGCAAATAAAGCAAGTTGGGATCAAATTTTACTCTATGCAGAATTTTCTTATAATAATAGTTATCAATCCAGCCTACAGATGTCTCCGTTTGAAGCTTTGTATGGCAGAAAATGCAGGACACCGTTATATTGGAAAGAAACGGGAGAAGGACAAGTGTTTGGTCCGGATGTGTTAAGGCAAGCAGAAGAGCAAGTCCGTCTGATTCAGGACAGATTAAAAACAGCACAAACAAGACAGAAAAGTTATGCGGACAATCGCCGAAGAGCGTTAGAATTTGTACTTGGAGATCATGTGTATCTGAAAGTTTCACCTCTCAAAGGGTTGCGTCGTTTCAGCGTTACTGGGAAGCTTGCCCCAAGATTCATTGGACCATTTCCCGTGGTAGCAAAAAGGGGAGAAGTTGCTTACCAGTTAGAGCTTCCACCTCAGTTGTCAAATGTGCACAACGTCTTCCATGTATCCCAGTTAAGAAAATATCTCAGAGTGCTAGAAGAGCAAATGCCTTTAGAAGTAGTATCTTTGAAGGAGGACTTGTCATATCCAGAGTATCCAGTCAAAATTTTGGATGAAGCAGAGCGTCGTAAAAGAAGCAAGAGCATCAAGTTCTGTAAAGTGCAGTGGAGTAATCATTCAGAATCCGAAGCAACTTGGGAGCGAGAAGATCTAAGAGTAGAGTTCCCTGATCTTTTTCCCAGTCCGTCCGAATCTCGGAGTCGAGATTCTTTCTAAGGGGGATAGGTTTGTAACATTCCAAAAATTTGAGTTTTGAAAAATTTTAAATTCAAATGAATTATTTTAAAGCAATTGGCTTTTATTTGCATTTTTCTGGGATTTTTTGGATTTTATTTAAAAATATAAAGCAAGAAAATGTATTTAAAATATTTTATTAAAGCCAAAAATAGTTCATTTTATTTTTCCTAACCTTCCCAAAATTTTTAAATAATTTTTGAGAATTTTCTGGAATTAAAAATCAATTTTAAAAGATAAAAGGAATTTTATAAAATTATTAAATGCAAATCTGAAATTAAAAATATTTTTATTAAGTCTAGAATATTCTCTGGAATATTCTATGAATTTTCTGGAATTTTTAAATATTATTTATTATTTTTCCAAGCAAATATATTGTTTCTAGTAATTTCTGAAAAATTTAATCCGAAAATAAAATCTGATTAAACCTCAAGCCGCCACGTGTCGCGCCCAGATTCAATCCATCTCTCTCCACATTTTAATCTCATCCATCCAATGTCACATACCCCTTCATCTCAATCCAAAGACTATAAATCATCCACTTGCCACGTGTCGCAAATCCGACGGCCCGTACCCCTTCACACACTCTCTCTCTCTTTCTCTCACCGACGGGTGGGCCCCACATGTCATATGTTTCTTCAACCTCTTCTTCTTCCTCCTCCCACACTCTCTCCCTCCTCCATTAGAGCCGAAAATTGAGCTTTAATTCCGGCCGTTTCTTGGCCTTTAAAATCCGAACGTTTGCGCAATTATTTTCCCTCTTCATTCCCCTCTAATTGCCGACCGTTTCCCCCTCAATTACTCCTGATTTTCGGCCGAAAATTCCTCCTCTCCCCACTCCGGCCGCCGGCCTCCCCCTCCCCTTTCCGCCTATAAAAGCCTTCCCCGACACCATTTTCGGCACCGCATCCCCCTCCTCTACCTTCTCCACCGCTCGGTCGCCTTCCTCGCCTCCCGAGCGCCGCCGCTAGCGCCGCCGCCGCCTCCTCTCCTCTGTGGCGGCCATAATCACCAGGTAAGGCCGAGCCCTCCCGAGATCTCCACCTTCCTCTCCTCCCCTCCGCCGCCGCCACCGCGCCTCCGTCCGCCCGTGCGCGCCGCTGCGTGGCCGCCACGCTGGCCGGCCCGAGCCCATGTGGCCGCCACGTTGGCCGACCCGAGCCCATGTGGTCGCCACGTGCGCGCCGCGCGTGGCGCCACGTCGGCGGGCATACCACCTCGGCACGGCTCGCGGTCCGTGGACTCGGTCCACGGTGGACCGGGCCCACATGTTAGAAATTTTCAAATTTTGAATTCTGCTGATGTCATAATGTTGACTTTTCAATACAAAAATAAATCGGAAAATCGTTCTTTTCTTTTTCCTTCAATTAAAACTTCCCGAGGCCATAACTTCCTCGTTTTAACTCCGATTTGACCCGTTCAAATTTCTAAATTTTTCTAAAATCATGAACTAGCCAAGTATACAATCGTTTTCAATTTTTGAATTTTATTTGAATTTATGGGTATTTATTTTGCCTCGTTGCTTTATTTTTCGCGCGTAGAATCCGACTTCGCCGAAGATTTTGTCGACCTGCAACAAGAGAATCAAGACATCACTCACGAAGGCAAGTCTCCTTTGAACATCTTGAACCCATGTTTGAGAAATGTTTTGATTATTTTAAATTAATGCATTGCTATGTTTCATAAAATGATAATTCCTGTTTTGGAGTAATAGTTATACCAACAATTGTTATACCCTCATTTGACGTTGAGAACCATGTACCTTTGACACCCTAGAATTTCCTTTGTCTCAATAATGAGATTATTATATAACTTTGGTAAATATTGTACCGGTAGTAAGCTACTTAGTCATGCTATATATAACTTTTGTAGCCTCGGAATGGGAAAATTACATTTTGTGGAACAAGACTTTGTTCAGGAAATTGGTGGCAATTGGTGTTGCCCTTGTTCTTTTAAAATAAAATAAATGTGAGAGTTGGTTTGGACTTGGGTGGATGGTTGGAATGGATTGGTGCGGTTAGCACAAGATTGGTAAAGTGTATGCTCCGCCCTAGTCAATTAAGGACCGACTCTTGTGTTTGTCCAAACTGAGCACTACCGTGCAACCACATGTCTATATGGGTACGACCTAGCTGAATAACTTACAATAGACTAGTTTAGGTACCACCAGTGGAAAGTGAATATCAGGGTGTACTGGTTATTCACAGTGAGGGACAGGGTTTACTGTACTCACACGGCGCAAGAGGGGGCTTCTGACTGGGTGGTTTAACCCTTCCGCGGTGAAACCTCAGCGGGTGGTGTCTGGCTAGACTAGAGTAAGGTAAAGGCTTTGTGATAAATTCCGTGGCGAATTGTTGGGTCTCCGCTGGATTTACTTTTGCTTCTGCTGTGCTTTATCTTTTGTGTGAGTGCGAGGTCTTGAAACCTCATTTGTAATAAGAAGGCCTTTTGGCCTGTACTCTCTATTATTGTAATAAAGCGTTGTTGGTTATGTAATCATCACTGTTTAACTGTGTGCACTAGCTATGATCTGGGACTAGTGCTGTAATACACAGAGGGTCCGTATTTGGAAATTCGGGTCCCGACATTGTTTGCAAAGGAAGACTTTGTTTTTGAGTGATTGTGTGTAGGGGTGGAAAACGGTAACGGATAATTCGTTTTATCCGATATTCGTATCCGAGAAAACACGAATATGGTAAGCAAAAATTCGTATTCAAAAATATTTGTATTCATATTCGAGAATATTCGTATCCGTATTCGAGAGTATTCATATTCGCATTCGTATTCGAGAATATTCATATCCGTATTCGAGACTATTCGATTCGTATTCGATCCGTTTCTAGAATCCATGAAAAATTCGTACAAATTTTGTGATTCAAAATTTGAATTTAGGTGGTTTAAAACCGGTAACCGGTGAAAATCGCTAGGAATCCGTTTTATCCGATATTCGTATTGGAGAAAATCCGTATTCGAAAATATCCGTATTCGAGAATATTCGTATTCGTATTTGAGAATATTCGAATTCGTATTCGTATTCATTTTAAAAATATGGATTCGTATTCGTATTTGATACTATTCGATTGTATCCGATCCGTTTCCACCGCTAGTTGTGTGCAGCTACGAGTGATTACTGTTAAGGGTATTAGAGATAGAATAGGAATCGTTTTATTCTTTTCCATATATGCCTCTCTTTCCTTATCCCATTGGGTCTCTTCAATATACATACAATATTCATAACATGGTATCAGAGCTTAGGTTGAAACCCTAACCTCATCTACTTCATTATTCTTCTTGCCCGGAGGTTGATCTCCTCTCCCGGGGGCGGTCATCTCCAGGTGACGCCATCGCCGGCGCTGGTCCCGCTGGACCGGTGCTGGCCATCTCTTGTGCTTGCCCTCTTCACCGTCGATCTCGGCGTCGGTCACCTCACCGCCGCTGCTCCGCTTGGGGCCGCCGCCCCCTGCCGGATCCCGCCAGCCCACATCACCACCGAATTTGGCCGCCGTCGTCTCGGATCTAGCCGCTCCTCCTTGGCGCCGCCCTGGATATGGCCGTCGCCGCTCTCCAGTTGCCTTCACGCCGCCCGGGTCTGGTGCCGGCCGTCTTCGCCACCGCCGAGCCCAAATCCGGCCTCTCCACCATCGGATTCGGCCTCCCCGCCGTCTCCTGTGCCTCCGTGCCACGCGCCGCTACCTTCGGCCACTGCCGCCGCCTTCGGGCACCGCCCTTGGGTCGTCTCGTCGCTCCTTTGGACCCCGACCGGCACCTTTCCTCTCCTGGCGCTCCGCGCTTCCTCAGCTACCGTGCACCCGCCAGTCTCCCGACACAGCGTGCCTCTCCCAGCGCTCCGCGCTTCGCTGCCTTCAGCCGCCGCCGTCTCTCGGTCCCATCCGGCCGCCGCTCCTCTTCTCTCGAGTGGTGGTGAGACGGGAGGGAGGGCGAGGAGATGAGGGAGCGCGAGAAGGGAGGGGAGCGCGAGGAGAAAAGGTGGAGTGTGCGTAGTGAGGGAAGAGGGAATCGGGTGTGAGGAGAGAGAGGGGAGAGGAAGGGGATTTTAAAAGGGATTTTTTTCGGTCTCTACTTTCTTTTTAGTCGGTCTTCAGTTATTTTTCTCGTGAGTCTTTGTTGTGTCCATCCAAATCCGTAGTCTTTAATTTTTAGTTCGTCTCAGCCGTGCGAATCCATAAATTAATTGTCAGTCATAGAAGTGTAGGAATTTTACTTTGCATGACAACAGCCGTTGCTCTACTCTCTGAGCCGCGTGCAGATCATAGAAGTCGTTGTGCTACCGCCGCTTCTCTAGCCGCTGCCCTGAGCTTTAAAGGCCACCACACGTCCTCTGTGCACTGCGTCGCCGCCTCTTGGGCTTCGATCTGCGCCGTCATGCATCTATCCATTTTTCTTCGGCTTGATTTTACAGTTTATTCAAAAACTGCACGCAGCGACAACATCATCAAGACTTAGACTTCGGATTTATCTTGTTTTAGTGTTAACCCTTTTTCAAATGCAATGCTATTGCATACGCCTTGCATTTGAGGGGGTGTTAAGGGTATTAGAGATAGAATAGGAATCATTTTATTCTTTTTCATATATGCCTCTCTTTCCTTATCTCATGTGGCATATTCTCCTGTAATATCCCTTTGTACTCCCTATATATATTGCCCATTGGGCCTCTTCAATATACATACAATATTCATAACAATTATGACCACACATCAATGATTACAACCACACATCAGACCTCAGATGGTCTTACGACCATGGCGTTGATAGTGAATAGGATTTACTAAGGGCTAGGTGTGACTGGTTGCCTACCTATTTAAGGGGTTGGGAAGAAGATATGTTGTTAACCATCCAACACATCTCTCTTGTGCTCCCATGTATATGGTTATGGTATGAGAGTTGAGTGTCTTGTGTGCTTTTTGTCCTCTAAGGTAGAGTGGCTGTAAACTTTCCTCCTTAAGAAGCAATAGAATAAATTTTTGATTATCTTCATGGGTATCTCTTGTTTTGTTTGATTTGCTCTTAATTTGGTTGATATTGATCTCTGCTCTTTCCCCTTCTTGATCTTGTTGTGCTAAGGACGTGAATGATATAGAGATAGCCTCATGCAATCAATTTCCTATCATCTAGCCACTTTGATAGGAAGTTCATCAAAAAACCTGATTTTGGTTGTTTTCGGTCTCACCGAGTGGTTTCTTGTTTAATGGGTTTTTGGGTCGTGTTCTTTGGTGTTTTAGCTTGCTGTGACATGTTAAATACATTTAGAGCTATCTTGGCTATCATTTACCCTCGAGCAAGTTGTATTCACCGTTTTTGGTTTTTGCTCAGTCTTGGAGCAATATTTCTTCAAACTGAAAAATGTCTCAACTTTGGCCATGATTTTCGTGGTCGTTTGCTGGAATAGATTCTTAAGATACTAGAGAAGATCTTTACAAAAGTTCATGTCATTTGGATCTACAGATCAAAAGTAACATTGATTTTTGTTTTGACCTCGTGCTGAAATCACTGTTTATTGACGAAAGATAATACCGTAGTTCAACCAAAGGTACTACTGCAAAATGGTAGTACCGCAATTATAACAAATCTACTACCACCGCAAAATGGTAGTACAATTATAACAAAGCTACTACCAGACAAAGGTAGTGCCGCAGCTATATAAAAGGTACTACCGATTTTGCTGTTTTTTCTCCAGAAATTCGGTTACTTGTTTTGTGTTTTTTCTATCCTAATCTTCATAATTTTAAAGCTATTGGAGTGAAGGAATGTTGAATACTTAGGAAAATTATGAGACATTATTCACTCCTCTTTGTTGCCATCTTGAGCCCTACAGTAACGGAATAAAGGCATGTGTCTATGGATGTCCTATGAACAGGATGTGCCATGGGAGAAATATTTTAAGACGACGGTTGCAATTCATCTATCCGAGTCTATTGACATTATGAGGATTGCTACGAAATGCGTAGAGCTCTTGCCACCCCAATTCAGTGTTGCCGGTGTGACCATGAAGGAAGTTCTTGTTGAAATGACCTTCCATGGAAGAAACTCTCCTACTCCATCTGCGATGTACATGTGTTTTGCTCGTGCCATCCAAAACAGTCATCGTTACAGCTTTGAGCCGACAAAACACGACATATTTACCAGTGGCGGATTGCAATTGCCAGATAAAGTCCTTCTGATCTGTGCCCACTACTACATATTGCCTCTTGAGAAATCGTCCTCGCCTGGATGCAAAAATTTTCCGAGAAGTGAACTTTCATGTGCCTACAGTAGCATGATTGCATCAACACTTCAGCAAATTATGCAGTTATATCATCCCTTTGGCATGGGGTTATCTTTTGCACTATTTTACTCGCAGTATTATCATTACCTCTGTAGAAGACTGACCTGACCTTCTTGTTTCTTATGTTTACATATAATGTATCTTTTACATTGAAATGACAAATAAATGTTTCATCCAGAAAGGAAGATGCAACTTTCTATTGGTGCTTTGTATAACAGTGCTAGTATCGACCTACGTACGTGGGCTAGTTGTACAATAGCGTGGATGTTGTGAACTAGGATAACAAAGGGGTAATCATTCATCGGAGAGAGGTTAGAATGGTGTTAGAAGAAAATGGCACCGATTGAGGGAGGAATAGATATGGAATAACTGGTGAAGAGAACGACCATAGCTGAACTTTAGGGACTAGAGACTTGTTGATTCATTTTTGTTTGCACCAAAACGATTACATTACATATACTTTTATAGAACTAGTCTAACTTGGTCCCTAAGGCAACTATTACCGAACTACGAACTTAACTTTCCTGATATTCCTTCTGACCGAATCCTAATCTCCTTCCTAAAGGGATACTAACATATCCTCAAGAGATACTTGACCAACTACTAACGTATCCTGAAGGGATACATGACTAACTAGCATATCTCCTAATCACGGGTGAACAGTACATGCACACTACAGTAACCATGATGAACAGTACACACGTGCTACAATAACCGCGCATGAATAGTGGAAAACAAATGCAACTATAAATTTGGAGCATTTTTTGCAAAAATGTTACAATTTAGTCCCACTACATTCAAAGTTTCAACTTTCAAATTGAGTCACACCGCTTTGAAATTTTTGTCAGTCTTGGGATCCTAGCTACGACATTTCCCGCCAGGATCATTAATAGATTTGCTAAACATGGAGCTTTTTTAAAAGGACGACATAGCTAAGTGTTTCGGGTGTTTGTTTCATGATGTCTCAGCTTTGTTGTCTTTTGTAAATTATTTTTATTGTTGTAATTTCAGTAGGGTTCTCTCCTATTGATCCCATAAAAAACAGCTGAGCCAACTATTTCGGCCATTGAGCTTCCCAAATCATTCAATCTACCATATGAAGTTGGTGTCCCTAATCTTACATCTGAAGTTGGCACCAGTTCTCTTGGTAGAGATTGCATGTCACCATTTGTTAGTCGAAAAATTACGCGGTCGTGGAATTAGCACAAGGAATGCCTAATATAGTTCTCGACTTGAAAAAAATCATCCTCTCAGATCTCGGCACAAGAAAAAAAAAAGGAGTCAAGAGACTTCGAAACACGTCTTAGGAAAGTAAATCAGAAGTTTATGTGATAAGAAATTTCAAATTAAAGAATTAGGTATCGTGTTCTGGAGATATCAAATTCTAATTCAAAAATCTGGTTGAAGGTCTTTGCACTGAGAAGAAAACAAACAAATTAGCAGTAGAAACATAAATGTGAAATTTGCAAGGACAGAAAACTAGAATTTCCAGTTGTACGAATATCTTATATTGCAGTAAACGTGAAATAGTTATAACAAGAACAACTTCAGTATTACAAGCAAGCACGGCAGAGTAAGATAATTATTCAACTGTCATTATACTAGCTACTGCATACTTGGCTAGCAAGTCTTTATTCCGCCCTGAAGAAAATTCAACATGATTTCATTTCAAACTCTGTGCTCTTGACTTGTTCCGACAATGTTTTCTTGCTGGCTACCTCTGCTTGAGTTAGCAAAGGTACCAGAGTTCTCCATTAGGTACACCTTCGACAACGTCAATGGTTGCGAGAGCACCGGACTGACTGACAAGAATGTCATATTTTGCGGGCACCACAGCTGTCTACTGTTCTGCAATGCTTGTCTACCCTTGTGGTAGAACCCATTTGTAACATTGGGCAGAATCTCACCAACTACATGTGGCTCAACCTGCTCATATTGATTGCAATGCTTCTCAGGCCCGAGGCGGCGAGATATATGGCATGCCAACTCAAGAGGACGACCATCATTTGTCGGCGAGGACGACCATCATGTTAGACACTAATCTTGATTAAAAAATATTAGAGTTAATCTTGTTAATTCATTTTAGTTCCTACGCAGTCGTGCGAGCATGTATGTGTTAGCAGTACTGCTTGTGTAGTGATAGGATATAGCAGAGTTGGTAGTCCGGGTCATTAGCATCATGGCTTGTAATCAGGGTAGTTTGGTGTAGCTAGTCGCATGCGTGAGTAGTCAGTTTGCATGTAGCTGCACACTCCTGAATGTGTTGTACCAGGTCGTGTGGATCATGCCGTGAGAACCGGTCATTTAGTTGGCCGAGCGTGACTTACATATTAGCATGCAAAGCCAGTTATATAAGGAGTAATAAGAAACAGGAGGAGTGGCCTTCTCTGTTTTTTTTTGGCCGTGAGGACTTGCTGTGTGGTGCGTTTCTGGAGGGATCCGATCCAACACATCATTTGTAGGCGAGGACGACCTGTCGATGAGCGGAGAGACGTAGCAACGGGCACCAAAATGGATGACAGGGTCAGGCAACAGCGATCCGACGTCTGTGTCCATTCCACTCAGATGGCTGACAAATACGACCAACAAATTGACAACTCTGCAAACGGTGACACCACCACCTCGACATCACCGATTGATTTGAATCCTCTTCTGTCATTTGAGCAACCATTCCCTTGATGGTTGCACATGCAGCACTGAATTGGGGAGGCAAGAGGTCCAAGCAGTTCATGGCAGTTGCCAACATGTTAGTAGCTTCCGACAGATGGAACCAAAAGAGAAAATTCAAGTTTTTCTCCCACATCACATCGTTTTCATAAGACAACAAGAAACAGGCCTCCAATCCATTGTTAACTCGAGGATTCAGACTGGGCCATATCAAAATATGTGCATCTGTGTTTCCCCTTCGTAGAGAGAACTCCATTGATTTTCCAGCAAGCAATGATCCTGGAGTGATTGATGGCAAAAACATGGACATCTTCGGATGACCACCAGACTCAACAAACATGCAAAAGCTATCAGTACCATCTGCTAGCCTCTCGAATCTTTGCACTGTAGTGTCTATCATGTCATCATCTTTGCAACTGAAAGGCATGAAACGTTTGGCTGCTTGAATGATGCGTTTTTTGAAGGTCGCAGTTGTTGTACTACTGCTACCCTCTTTGCTTTGCAAGACTTGCCTTTTGTGAGCATGTAAGATCTCATCGCCTTCCTTTGCCACACGCTTTAGCTTCGCCTTCCAGTGGAGCAATGGGGTGTGGATGGTATGCCATTGTTCCGAGATGGCAAGAGCACTGTGGATCTTTAGCACTGCCATCTCCAATCTCTCAGTTTTGATTTCCACGCTTTCACGGTTGCTTCGGTCCGATGATACCAACGATGATAATCTACTCACTGCCTCGCTGACAACTGCTGAGCCAACTATTTGTGCCATTGAACACTGAGTGGCACCTACGCTTTTTTTTCTCTCTAAGCAAAGTTGTGGTAGGGAGAGCATGTTCGCTTTCACTCTAACCCCTCTAAGGAGTACTTATGGACGTCTTGGATTTTCAAACATTCGATATTTCCCATTCACACAAAAACAAGACTTTCCTCTCATGACTTGTGGAGTGGATTAACTGCCTTTTGTAGACAAAGGCAATAGGGTTGTAATCTTGTTTAGAGTCAACAAACTCCAAACATTTACCCTTTATTCCTTCGCACCGAAAATATGTATATGTGCCCACAACGATTTGACTTTAGAGGCTTGGTTGGAAGGTGACGTGTGGGTGTTCCTCTCATAAGACGTGAGGATTGCTGCCTCCTCGTGGAAATGTTTGACCACGTGTTGAATGTAAATGTAGAAATACTTTTGGTTTGAGTTCTAAACTAATTTGATTTTTTTTTAAAAAAAATAGTAGACGTGGTCGCTGAGTGTTGTAGCGCCCTTTAATGTTTCAACTTTAAAATTAAAGTATGTTAGAAAAAGAAAAAAGAGAAGTTGTGAATAGTATTTTTTCTAAAAGTAGAAATTGTTGTGAGTAGTAAATTTTTTTTCTAAAAATGGACAGAGCTTGAGCTTGAATTTTTATGCATTGGTAGGGTGAACTAAGAAGTACATCTAAAACATTTCTGGGATACTTTTCATATTTATTTCATGCCCAAAACGAGAGGGCTTTCATGTTGCCACTCAAATTGTGGTTTCCAATTATGCAGCTTATTAGGGGGACGGGTCCCCACACTCTCTTGAGTCGACAACCTGGTCTGGAACCTAGGATGGACTCGAACCCATTTGGTTTGAGCTCTAAGCTAATTTGAAAATTACAAAAATGAAAATAGTAGATGCACCTCTCATGCCATCATTATCTTAGGTAATGGCACTAGTATATAGTTATTACTTGATAAAATCGAATAAATTCTTATTTTATCGACTAATAAATCACATCAAAGTGTTACAGTAGAATAATAACTAGAGACGGTATAATATTATTACAATACTATAGTCACGCAGGGCTTGAGTCTTAAATAGGACTTAACAAGTTCTGTCCGAATATTTCAACATCTAGAAAAGAAATACCTCCATCTAGTAATTATACAAGGACCAAGGTATAATTTGAATAGGGCTTGTACGTTTTCCCCCTAACCCCTCCAAGGAGTACTTATGGACATCTTGGATTTTTCAAAGATTGAGGTGGATTTTTTTGACTGTGCCTTATGGTTTAAATTTTTGAATTTTAACTGTTCGCAAGAGGCAGTACGCAGAGAGAAATAGTCGTATACGATTTTGGCCGGTACAGCTGAACTCAATACACTTTTTAATACAATGTTCCTGTTGACTCCGCTTTGAAAAAACGTATCATTTGAAAGCTAGTTATTGTAACATAAACTAAACCACAAATTATAAGTGAAAAAGATGGCACATCGGTGTTTCCCTTTCACGTAAAGCTTGTGGAGTGGATTCCCTTTCACGCAAAGCTGATGGTAGGGTGTTCCTCTCATGACTTGTGGAGTCACTGGAGTGGATTGCTGCCTTTTGTACCAGGGAAGTAATCCTGTTTGAAGTTAACTCTGGACATTTCCCCCTTCATTCCTTCAGACGGAAAATATGACTTTAGAGGCTTGATTGGAAGGTGACGTGTGGGTGTTCCTCTCATGAGACGTGAGAAGATTGCTGCTGCCTCTTCGTGGAAATGGGTGACATGAACAAAGCTGCCTCGTCTGGGGTTTTTCGTGGACCTCCTCCGAGGTTGGACTCTGGACCTTGTCAGCAAACTCCGGCGATCACTCGATCTCACACACACAGACACAAGGAATGGGAATGGCGAATATAACACTCAAGATAATATTTTGTGCTGCAGAACCGTCACAGCTTTTCAGATTTCTTCAGACTCTTATTTATAGCCGAAAACAACAATCATAAGCATAGCTAAAATTAGCTTCCTATCTCTGCGTCCTGATCTCGTTATAATCGGATCAAGCCTTGAAAAACGCTAACTAAACAACTCCCTGCTGATACGCCCATGCAAGAATGATTCAAACGGGTACAGAAACAGACTCAAAGCAAACTGAAACCACTGAATTTTCTGATGAAAATCCAACAATACAGACTCTAACGGAAATCCGGCAAAACTGCTGCGCAGGATTATTGAAGATTACATATCTTCCCCTAATCCTGACGCTGCCTCCCGACATCTGCAACCCCAATTCGTGCTCGCAGGTCTTGAAACCTGATCCTACCGAATGGTTTCTTCAGTAAATCGGCGAGTTGGTCTTCAGTCCCGGTGTGACTCACCTTGATCTTTCTTGTTTCGATGCAATCCCGAATGAAATGAAACCTCGTTTCCATATGTTTGCTACTATCATGAAACATCGGATTGCTGCAAAGCGAAATTGCTGACATATTGTCTATCTTCAGATCAACCACCTGAGCCGGTTTTCCAGTGAGATTGTTGGAGTTGAATCACACAACTCTTCTACACCTTCACAGTGGTTACCTAGAGTTGAATCGCACAACTCTTCTTACACCTTCACAGTGGCTACTAATATCTTTCTCTAGAGGTATGCTTCACGCATAGCAAGAGATAATGGACCTCAGGATAACACACACACAGAGAGAGGGAACTTATCTGCCTACTTTCATTCAATAGCCAACAACTTAAATACATAAACGATGCATGCAATACTAGCTAATGTGCAGGGCCACTAAAAACGTGCTCCACTTATGGACCTATTCTCAAGCCTTGACTCCTACTAATATGCAACTAACCCATGCAGCCTGTTGGTTTCTCGGCTCACATGCAACACCGTTTCTCACGGCACGTCCGCGTCGCACGGCACGTCGGCACCTCGCCATGCATGTGCTTCAGCTCAAACCACCAGCTTGTACGTCTCACACATGCTGCTAACATACACAGGCCTACACAAGGATATTCACTACGTACGAATGAATAGAAATAAACATGCATATGCACTAATGACAAGATTATAGCTAACAATTATCCCCCTAATCTTGTCATCATGTCTCCACTCACAGAAGAGCCGGTTCGTCGCTTGCGTAACCTTGAGCTAACAAAGCTTTATCCTCTTTTTCTTTCTTAGGACATTCCCAAGCAAAATGTCCAAATTCTTCGCAGTTGTAGCATTGTACCTTACTTTTATCTTTGCGCCATTCGCCGCGCCCACGGCCACGACCTCGTCCTCGCGACGAGTCATGTCCTCTTATCATGAGAAGTTGTTCTTCCGTCCGCTTGTCCCGCCCCTTAAGAAGCTCCTCGTGCGCCTTCAGTGATCCAATGGCCTCCTCTACAGCCATCTTGTTGATGTCACCAAATAACGCTATTGACGAAGCAACATTTATGAATTTGTCAGAAACGGATCGTAGCAGCTTCTTCACGACATACTTCTCTTCCATCGCGTCTCCAAGCTCACGAATGCGCCCAACGAGCGTCGTGAACTTCGCCGCGAAATCATCCATGGACTCTGCATCACTCATCTTAAGGTTATCAAAATCCGAGCGCAACGATTGGATCCTTGCCTCTCGGACACGCTCAACGCCCACATGCATGGAGCGTAGCGCTGTCCACACATCAGACGCGGTCTCCTTCTCTGCAACTCGCAGCAGAGTCTCGTCGTCGATCGACTGGGAGATGATTGTCAAGGCCAGCATGTCCTTGCTCTCATCAATGTCTTCAGACGAGTTCTCGCGAACAACAGCACCCCATGCACCGTTGGCTCGCAAGAGGTACTTCATCCTCATCGCCCACGCCGCGTAGTTCGTCCTTGTTAGCATCGGGAACAGAAGCCTCCCCGCCGTCGTAGTCGTCGTCGAGTTGCCCAAGCCACTGCTCACAATGGCTCCGCTCGGCGAGTCGTCACCACGCGGCATCGTCTTCATCATCACCTTGCTCTGATACCAAATGTTGGAGTTGAATCACACAACTCTTCTACACCTTCACAGTGGTTACCTAGAGTTGAATCGCACAACTCTTCTTACACCTTCACAGTGGCTACTAATATCTTTCTCTAGAGGTATGCTTCACGCATAGCAAGAGATAATGGACCTCAGGATAACACACACACAGAGAGGGAACTTATCTGCCTACTTTCATTCAATAGCCAACAACTTAAATACATAAATGATGCATGCAATACTAGCTAATGTGCAGGGCCACTAAAAACGTGCTCCACTTATGGACCTATTCTCAAGCCTTGACTCCTACTAATATGCAACTAACCCATGCAGCCTGTTGGTTTCTCGGCTCACATGCAACACCGTTTCTCACGGCGTCGTCCGCGCGCACGACGCGTCGGCACCTCACCATGCATGTGCTTCACTCAAACCACCGACTTGTACGTCTCACACATGCCGCTAACATACACAGGCCTACACAAGGATATTCACTACGTACGAATGAATAGAAATAAACATGCATATGCACTAATGACAAGATTATAGCTAACAAAGATCTCTCAGCAACCTCGCTAGCCATATCCCCTGACAAGCAGCTGTGGTTGCCGCAATGTATTCTGCCTCGCACGAAGACAACACGACGACCATCTGCTTTTGCGTTTGCTAGCTGATTGGGCTTCGGCTGACGAAGAAGGAAACGCTTGAAGTGCTCTTGCGATCGTCAACATCGCATCCCAAATCACTGTCACTGAACCCCTTCAGTGCAGGCTGCTCTTCCTTCTTCCTTGGGTACAAGCATCTGAAACTCAACGTCCCTGCAACATAGCGCAAGATATGCGACACCGCAGCGAGATGATCCTCCTTTGGCGCTGCCATGAATCGGCTCACATATGCCACTACATATGTGATATCAGGGCGAGTATGGGTTAAATAATGCAGCGCACCCACCAGGCTTTGTTATTGAGTGGCGTCTATCAGCTTCCCTTCTCCTTCTTTGTTGAGCTTCAGCCTGGCTTCCATGGGGACTTGGCATGGATTGCACCAGTCCATGCCACTGCTCTCTAGCAGTTTTCGTGCATACGCCGTCTGAGAAATGGTGATACCGGTCTTGAGCTGCTGAACCTCTATGCCGAGATAGTAAGATAGAACACCGAGATAACTCATTTTGAACAATGTGTGCATCTCAGCCTTGAACTTACCAATCTCAGTCTCGTCGGAACTAGTGATCAGCAAGTCATCAACATAGACACCAACGACGAGTCGTGGAGTTCGTTCACCACGAGTATACACCGCGTGCTCTGACACACTTCGCTTGAACCCGAGTTGAACCAAGTAGTTGTCCAGCTTGATGTTCCAAGCCCGACGTGCCTGTCTCAAGTGCCTTCTTCAGCTTGAGCACCTTGCCAGGGTGATCGCAATAAACAAATCTAGGCGGCTGCACGATATAAACCTCCTCGGCCAACTCCACATTGAGAAAGGTGGATTTTACATCCATGTGATGGACAATCCAAGCTTCGTGCGCAGCTATGGCAAGAAGAAGATGCACTAATTCCATCCTAGCCACCGAAGCAAAAACCTCATCGTAGTCGATCCCCTGGCGATGAACATAACTGTTGTGGTTACCGACCAAACAGTATAGATGGTAGTGGAGAGTTAGGTGAGCAATGCTTGGGCCTTCCCCATGGCCAGTAATGTCTTATATATTCACATGGGGAGTACTTTACAGTTATGTCCTTACACAGGTATCCCTCTCGAGGGTACATATGTCATTACATGTATCCCATTTTGGGCTTTACAGTCTTCTAACAGGCCGGTTAGGCTTAGGTGGGGGCCACCACTACAACAGGAGCCTCTCATGGTGAAGGACTTCACAGGCCAAAGGCATGTTGCTGAGTCATTTGGCCCCCTCTGTCCCTGCGGCCTATGACCTCCTTAATTCTGGGCGGAAACGGATTTGTCGACGTAGCACGGCCTAGTGGTATGGACCGAGAGTTGAAGGTACTGCCGAAGGAATTTCCTGGTGGTGAGTTGTGTGCTTTTAGCGGAGCCGGTCCATGAAGACACAATCCAGTTGGCGTCGGGTCTTGTTCCGCAGACACGCAAGTGGAGAGGGGTGCAGAATCGTCCGCCGTGTTCGAGGCTGAATCGGGGGGCTGACTCAACCCACTGACGCGGGGTCAAAGTGGGCTCGAGGTCGAAGTCGTGGTGGGCTCTGGCTCGCGGCTCGAGGAGAGCATTTTAATGACACCGAGAATTATGCTGTTGGCTGGCGTGCGACAGGACGTGACCAGCGCGTGCTGCGTTGTCCACGGGCGCACACTGGGGGTGTCACGTTCCTTCCCGAGGGGGGCAACGTGTGGCACCTTATGATTGGCGTGTTGAGCGCACGAGCCACCGTGGCACTTGACCTCCCGCCGGTTGACCTTGCATCGGTTGCTGCTCCACTGGTTGAGCTTCCATCAGTTGCGCTACCACCGGTTGATCTTCCAGGGGGGACGGGTATCTATGTATGTGTTATCGCCACTGTAGGGTCGCCCTCCCCCATCTTTAGCTATTCACTGTAGCGGTTTCTGCTATGGCGAGGATGATCCTGGTTCTCAAAAATTGGCCTGCCTCTGTTCCTCTACATTCTCTGATAACACTACTTGACAATAGAACAGGCGGTAACAACGCGATTAGAGAATGCTAATGAACAGAAGGAGGCCCATTTTTTATTTTGGCCGAAACTTATCTCTAATCCCTGGTCACGGCAGCTGATCACGGGGAGGGCGGACGACTAGACTTTCACCGGCTGGCGCCTCCTGATCCCGGGTGCGGAATCGAGGTTGCCGGCGGAGCCGCCCCGCCGAGTCGACGCTGGAGCTGATGTCGGGGACGGTCCGCGGACTCACTAGGGACAGGCTTCGGAGTTTCCACACGGACGTCATGCGATGTACTGCTTTGCTCGTGCCTTGTCGGAGCCAGTCGTGTACGTGTTGGTGGAGCAGGATGCGGAGTGACTGGTTGGTGGCCTGCGTTTCGCCGCGGAGTCAAAGTCGCTGGTAGACCCGCCTAGCGGGGTCAAGGCCGAAGTCGAGGTCGGGGTTGCTTCGCAGAGGTAGAGTCGACGTCGAAGTTGGAGTCAGAGCAACTGGTTGGTAGCCTACTGACACGTCATTGATGGCCCCGCGCATCGCGCCAACCCTTGGCGCGATGGGAAGTGGGGCACACCGCACGTCCGCACGATCGTAGTCATGCATGCATTCCCGAGGGACGGACGCGTGGCAGGACACGATTAGCACGTCGTGCGTTGTCAGACTGTCGCATGGCATGGCAGTGCGGGATTGGCTCGTTGTACGTGGATAGGTGGTCACAACCGCGATCGTGCGCGTGGGCGGCCGTGTCCCTCGGCTTCCATCGGTTACGCTTCTCGATCGTGGGGGAGGCGAGCAGTTCGGCTTCCACCGGTTGCGCTTCTCGATCGTGGGGAGGCAAGCAGTTTGGCTTCCGCCAGTTGCGCTTACCGGCGACGTGGCAGGTGAAGGGGCTTTATATACCTATATACCCCTTTTGGCATCGCGCCGGCATTTTGCTTCGCATACCTTCTGCCCCCTTGCTCTCTGTGCTCTCGCCCCGTTTTCTGCCGCGCCGTACCCATCGCCGTCTAGCTCCCGGAGAACAATGGCCCATGGTGAAGAACGTGCTCATCGTGCCGACGGTAGCGCCTCGTCCCGGCGGTCGCTGCCGATCGAGGTGGAGTACGTGCTAGAAGGGCGCGAGCCATCGCTGGTGGACAAGCGGTGGTTGGCGGAAGAGAAGATGGAACATCCTTGCTCCCGCGTGTTGGTCCTGACTCTCGCGACGGAGGAGACGATCCGATGTCTGTTGCACGAGGGGAAGCTATCAGACCACTATGAGGTGCGCCTACCTGCCAGCAACGAGACAGAGCCACACCTGGAGGAGTCGGAGGCGATCGTCTTCGTCGCATTCCTTGACGTCGGCCTTCGGATTCCGGCAACCCTGATCGTCGGTGACATCCTGCGGACCGTCGGACTGGAGCTGGCGCAATTGACTCCGAACGCAATAGCCCGGTTAGCTGTTTATAGCTGGGCGCTGCGAACGGAGGCATGTTGGCCTAGCTCCTCGCTGTTCACGTTCCTCCATGACGCACGATGCCAGCCAAAAAGACTGGATGGAGGGGTGTTCTCCAACTTCGGTAGCGTCAACTTCGTTTTGAGGCCCCAGTGCTCGCAGATCTTCCCTGCCAATTCTACCTGGGCGAAGTGGGAGGCAAACTGGATGAAGCTTGTAGACATGGTTTGGATATTTGGGGTTCCCGAAACCTGGAGGCTGTCTCACATAGACTTCTTCCTTAATAAACCCATTGAGGAAGGCACTCTTGGCATCCATCTGGTAAAGCTTGAAACCATTAGAAGCTGCAAAGGCAAGCAGAATTCTAATGGCCTCAAGTCTAGCTACAGGGGCAAAGGTCTCCTCAAAATTGAGACCCTCAACCTGGGAGAAGCCTTGAGCTACCAGTCTAGCCTTGTTTCGAATGACTACCCCATCCTCACTTTGCTTGTTCTTGAACACCCACTTGGTCCCAATGACATTGTGACCTCGAGGGGGCTCAACAAGCGACCAGACCTTGTTTCTCTCAAAATTCTCTAATTCCTCACGCATGGCATTGACCCAAGACTCATCAGAAAGAGCATAACAAACATCCTTGGGCTCAAAGGTGGCAACGAAGGCAGAGTGGAGACAGAAATGTGACATTCCAGACTTTGAGCGTGTGACTCGCTCAAAGAGATCTCCAATCATATGCTCGGAAGGATGATCTTTTTGGATATTTCGGGGAGGTCCTGGATGAGATGAAGAAGTGGCCTCTACCTCATGAGCTGATGAGGTAGGAACAGAACCACTAACTCCAAAAGATGTGGAAGGCATGGGCTGATCTCCTCGAGGTGTTGTGGAAGAAAGAAGCTCCTCAGGGGGAGGAAGAACTGGATCAGGTATACAACTCTCATCTCCATCCTCCTCATCATCCACAAAGATGGCCTCGGACTGCTCTAAAGAACCTAAGATATCGGGCCGAGTCCCCGGACTGGCTTCATCGAAGGTCACCTCACAGGTTTCTACCATTTTACTAGTCTCGCAATTCCAGACCCTATAAGCCCGCGAAGAAGTCGAGTAACCTAGAAAGATAACATCACAGAAATGTGATTCGAACTTGTCTAGGTTCCCGGACTTTAAGATAAAACACTTGTATCCAAACACACGGAAATGAGATACACTGGACTTTCGCCCATATCTCAACTCATAAGAGGTGCGATGCAAGTGTGCCCTGAGAAAAACTCTGTTGGAAATATGGCACGCAGTGGCTATAACCTCAGCCCAAAACTTCCTCGGTGTAGAGTACTCATCGAGCATCATCCTGGCCATCTCGACCAAGGTATAGTTCTTCCTCTCCACTACGCCATTCTGCTGAGGGACGTATGGAGAAGAGAACTGGTGCTCTACACCGGTCTCACCGCAAAACCTCTCAAAATAGGAATTCTTGAACTTCGTGCTATTATCACTGCGGATCGCTCGCACGGCACCCGGAAGTTCAACAAAAAGCCTACTAAACAAACCCTGAAAATGGGTAAATATCTCATCCTTCGAGGCTAAGAAAACTCCCAAGAGTACCTCGAGAAGTCATCGACCACGACAAGGACATACCACTTCCCTCCTGCTGACTGCACTCGAGCTGGTCCAACTGTGTCCATATGCAGCAACTGTCCTGGTGCATCAGTCATAGTCACTGTGACCGGAGGATGAGAAACGGCAACCATCTTGCCATGCTGGCATGGAGCGCAAACAAGATCTTTGACCATCTTGAGTTTCGGCAGACCACGAATGAGATCGTGGCCGCTAACTCGGGTCAAATGGTCAAATCCTATATGACCAAGTCTCCTTTGCCAGAAGGTAAGGTCACGGGACTCAGAAGCAACTAAACACCTGAGAGAATCACCAGAAGACTCAACAAGATCATCACGAAAGATTTTCCCATATCTAGAAATCCCGCAAACCAGACTCCCAAAGAATCAAAAATTCTGCAAGCATTTTTCTTAAAGCTCACCTCGAAACCGTCATCGGTAAGCTGGGAAACTGAAAGCAAATTATTTTGCAGCTTACTAACCAAAGCAACATCTTTTAAAATAAATGAATCATTAATGCGCACAGTACCTTTGGCGATGACATGCCCAGAAGAGGCATCTCCGAAGGTGATCGTCTCATCACCTGGAGCTCAGGCTAGGGAAGAGAACCAACAAGAATCTCCGGTCATGTGTCAAGAACACCCGCAGTCTACAAGCCAAACCTCTCCCTTCCCTGCCCGGCGAACCTGAGTCAAACAGAGAGTGAAGACTCAGTACTGGGATAAATCAAAAGAGATTTTGGAACCCAATACTGAGTAACATGTCGAGCAGAAGAAGTAGCCACACACGACTGACCTCTAGCTACTCTACGCTCTCTGTCGCTCAAAGAAGCAGAAGGTCTATGTGCAGACCTGAAGCTGTTACTGGGTCCGACTGCTATAGGAGAGCGAATCGGAGCACCAACACCACGCTGATCTCGCCGCGGATAGCCATCTCGACGGGGGAAGCGAGATCTATCCTCAGAACGGCGGAAGTCATGACTAGAAGCATATCGAGGACGAAAGCGAGAAAAATCAGAAAATCCAAGTCCTCGATGAAGCCCAAATCCATCAAGCTGAATAGTCCTAGACCTCGTGTTGGTTTTAGGTGCACTCAAGGTCTGGGGCTGACCCTGAATACGCCCAAGAGCCTCAACATGGTCTCTACGCGCGATCTTAGCGCGCTTGAAGCATCGCTCGACCAAGTGTCCATCCTTCTGACAGAAGGTGCAATGATACTTCACCTTCTAAGAGGTAGAAGTAGCACGATGGGGCTTCGCCTTCTGAGAGGCCGAAGCAACAGGTGGAATCACCTTGCTGTTAGAAATCCCTTGGACAAAGCCCGCTGACTTGAATTGAACTTTCTCAGTTCTGGGCTTGACCTTGATCACACTTGCTGCTATGGGTCTGAGAACAACAGGTGGATGCTTCCTCACACCCTCAAGAAAATCATATCCTAGACCTTGATTGAATTTGCAAATCTTGGACTGGTCTAGAATAAGATTTAGCTTCTTCTTGCCTCCTACAAACCTCTCAAGAGTGTTCATAAGGTACTGACACTCCCGAAAGAGAGAGGTACAAGAAGAGCAGAGGGAAGGAGAGACAGCAGAAGGTAAGGGAGTAGAGGAAGAACCAACAGCAGAAAAACGTAAGGCATGTGCACACACAGCCGCCTCAAAAGGAACAGTCCTACTGCTAGCCATTTGGTTCACGTTGCTAAGCGTCTCTACCTTACCCTTGGGCTCCTTCCCAACATCAGCACATACATTACAAGCAAATGATAGCTTCTCTAGAAGGTCTTTAGTTAGCTTCACACATTTTTCATCTAAGGCAATCAAGTTAGATTTTAGTTTATCACAGTTGTTGCATGGTGAGCTAACAGGATCCTTAGAAGCATATTGAGCCAATTTGTTATTGTTATCAATCATCTCTTGAAACTGTTTGGAAACAGATTCAAGCTCAGCAGTCAACTTGGGACAGTTCATACATGAAGCAATGGGCTCAAGTAGAAAAGCTTGTAACTCAGCAATTTTATGATCTGCCCTTTTTAAATTCATCTTCAAATTATTGCAACTTTCACAAGTCTCGGGCAGATCGAGAAGCATGGTATAAAGACCTCTAAAAGCATTATCCTTATCCTCACATGAGGTGCAAGAAATAGTCTCAACAGTAGCAGATGAAAGAGGAGCTACCCTACTCATCTCTAGTTCAGCAAGAAGACTAATATTCTCCACCTTAATCATGTGAAGCTCAGAGGAAAGACTATCACGAGAGGTCCTTAATTTCTCCATGTCACCAAGCAAAGCACAGCATGTATCACATTCGTCACGGGAGGGAGCAGATGTAAGTGAAGTAAGCTCCCGTGACAATCTATCTACTTCCTTCTCCAACTCGCTACACTGAGCTCTAGATTTAGCATGAAATTTACCTAGCTTAAGAAATGCATCATTAAGCTGGTCGTAAGAGGGGTATACCTCGTCGAAGTCAGAGTAGAGCTCGTTGTTGCTCACGTCGCCCTCAAGGCCCATGAAGCACATGCCAAAGAAGTCATCGCCATCCTTGGGATCTTGCTCGTTCTTCCCATCGTCGTCGCTCCACCCCTCCACCTTGCTGAGGTCGAGGTCGTCGAAGGCGGTGTGGACGCGATAAAAGAGCTTCTTGGCTTTGCCAAGGTTGCAGAACTTCTTCTCTTTGCTTGGCGGCTTCTTGTTGCGGTTCTTGTCGGTGTAGACGTTCTTGCTCGAACCGCCAAAGTCGTTCTTGCCCTCCAGCTTGGGGCAATTCGCCCGAATGTGGTTGGGGCCACCACACTCAAAGTTGGTTTTCAGGAAGCTGCTTTAGTTGATCATCAGCAATTTCACACAGAGCAGCAAGAGAGAATCCCAAAGAAAAATTAGAAGGCTAGAAATAGAGTTGGGATCGGTGACAAAGGCCATCGACTGCGACTTCGACCTACGAGAGACTATGTCAATCTCGTGAGTCTTGAGGCGTGAGTACAACGCGTCAAGAGTCAGGGTCAAGAGGTCGGTCGTGTCTTTAATCGTGGTCACCGTCATCTCTCAAACACGCAGGTTAAGAGCAGAGAGCATCTGATGAGCATTGTCTGAGTCAGGGTATCTGAGACCAACCGCTCGGAGGTTGCTCAGGATTTTGTGGAATCTCCAAAAGCACTCATCCAGGGACTCACCAGCGAGCATTTCAAACTTGTTGTAATCTCGCTTGAACTGGTCCTGTTGAACCGTCTTGATCTGGGTAGTGCCCTCGTGGTATGCATCGAGGATCACCTAGATGTCGAAGGCTGACGTCAGATGAGAGATGCGATCAAATTCGCTTCTGCTCACACATTGGGTTATGATGTTCCTTGCCTTAGCATTTGCCTCAACATCAGCCATGTTTTCAGCATTGATGTTCTCATCGGCAGGAACAACACACCGGGTCTTGACCATCCTCCATATGGCATAGTCCTGAGCCTGGATGTAGGTCTCCATCCGGCTCTTCCAGAAGGGATAATCGATGCCATCAAAAATCGGAGGCTTGGTGGAATACTTGTCTGTTGCCATGGCTTTAGAGACCGGTTAAGATCTACGAGGAAGAGCTAACCGGCTCGGATACCAATTGTAGGACCGAAATGGCAACAGAGGGGGTGAAAGGTGCCTTCAAAAATAAAATCCTCCACTCAAGTATCCACACAGCAGATGAGCACTCACTGGAAATCACAGAAAAGAGAATAAAATACGTCTAGAGAGAAACAGTCAGGAAAAACAGATTCAGAACTGATTCTGCGCTCAAGAGGTAGTACCGCTGTGACGAGTGGTAGTACCGCTATGAGGTAGTACCGCTGAGCCAAACGGAAGTACCAGCAGCGAACACAGTCGCTGAGCGGTAGTACCGTTGAGTCGAACGGTAGTACCGCTTGTGAACTCAGTCACTGAGCGGTAGTACCGGTTGGGGAGCGGTAGTATCGTCGAGCGGTAGTACCGACATGCAAACAGCGGTAGTACCGCAAGCTACAGACTGAAGAACAGCAGGCGTAGAAACGGACCAAAATCCAAAATGCTCACGATTCTTGGTTTCTTGGCTCAAGAAACTTTGAGGATAGCCAAGAAACAATCTTAGAAGAATAAGCTAAGAATCAATTTCAAGATTCCTCTGGAAAATCACGGGGGGCACACATCCCCTAGCTTTTAGCCCTAGAACACAGCACGACCATGCGCCGGATTTAAAACAAAAAAATTCTTTCTTGATTCTTTCACTTGATCTAAAAAATGGGATGCTCAGGTGATCTCGATAATCTACCTAGTTCATAGCATCAACAAACAACAACTAGAAAATCAAGAAATCAACAAGAACTTGCAAGAAAAAGCAAGAACGCAGGAAGACAGAGAACGAACAAAATCATCAAAACATCTCAGAAACTTGATTTCTCAGATTGAAATAGATGCAAGAAATATTACAAGAGTTGCTACAACCCGTTCATCTCGCAATACATCCCCATACGCATGTAGGAAATCAAGAAATCTAAAACCCACTCAAGAACACACTCTCTCATACATGGGGGACAGAGAAACAACCTCTGCCTACTCTCCCACCAACTTACCAACAATCCAACAGAAATGGAAAAAGGCTCACACAACACATGGAGAGAAAAGAAACCCTAACTCTCACTTTGTCCTCTTGCCTCTCCCTCTCCTTTTATAGTCTCCACTAATGGGTTCACAAACACACTTTACCCATTAGTGCCAACAACCCTTTTTCTTTATCCACTAACTCGAACCGAATCCGCTTTTGCAGTCTTGCGCTTTTCCCAAAATGCCCCTATTGCACCTTCCGGGAAGCTTCCGCGTTCGTTGCTGTGCACGCCTCGCAACCATTTCGAGTCCGCGTCGTCTTCAACACATCCCGACCGCTCCGACCTCAGCACCACCTGTGCCTAGTCCGGTCATCCCGTGCCTTGCCACGACTCCGCCTCGATGTCCTGCAACCATCACAGACAAGAAAACACATCACATAGCACCGTTCGAGATAATGGAATTATCATTTGAATTAAGAGAAATCTTAAGCATGAAAAAGCCCAAACCTGTTGAATCCAAAAGAATAAGCTTCCTAAGTACTCCGACCAAGTTTGACCAAGTCCGACCAAAGCCGATTGCATCGCGCAACGACATGGCCCGAACCACACAAACCAAGCTCAACCTTTACGCGCTCAACAGAAGACACAACACTGGTCTGCCCGCAAGCAGTAGTACCACTTTGAGCAGCGGTAGTACCGACGTGTAAACAACGGTAGTACCGCAAGAAGAAATCTGGTGACAACAGAACCAGAATTTTCAGAACACAAGTCAATTACTCATCACAAACATGGGAGCACCTCTCACATGGTCTCTCACCAACACATCGAGAAGTTCAAGGTCGGTGTGCATGCCTGGGACTAGCCTGATGAGGCTTGACCCTCAAGGCTAGGGATACACTCTAAGCCATGGTCTGCTCAACTTATTGAGGCGTGGCACTAGAAACTTGGAGGTGTGCTACGTGCTTAGCTTACGGAGGCACGGTCTATGAAGTAAGAAGTGCTCGATGCAAGCTATGTTTCGTTGAGGGATGGCCCTCAAGACTGATCACACCATGACGAGGTAACATGTTGGCACTTGTTGAGGTGAAGCAATCAATCTAGCAGGTGCGCATAATGGAGGGGATACCAAGAGATCGAGTGAAGTTTGGTCGAGGGAATGCCTGGTATGTCGATTCATATCATACAGAGGTGAAGCTATTGTGGAGTGTTACCCCTTGCTAGGTGAACTAGATGACTAGGAGTGCGCTAGGGCATGAAGTATTAGGGACTGATGAGTTGTTTGTGAGGTGAGGAGGCATGCACTGAAGCACCTATTAACTGCCTCCTAGAGATTTGCCCGTGGTGTCCTTGGTAAGACCTTGTGAGGTGTTTTACTAACCAAGGGCTAGCCTTCAAGGTGAGGAGATATGCACCCAAATGCAAGGTGGTTGATTCATCAAGGCTTGTGTGGTCGACTCATCGAGGCATTGATCGTGAGGCAAGGAGTACTAAAAAACCAGAGATAGAGAAAGCCCATGGCTAGGGAGACACAATTGAGGCTAACCGAAGTCCAGTTGAGATGAAATCATCGAGGCCAAAGGCCAAGGCAATGGGTGTAGTAAACCAACTTCTCGGGAGTGATGCAGACCTTGTCTTTGGCATAGCGTGGGCCTATTCTAGGGGGAGGTGTCCTAGAGGACAGGGAAGGTGATGACATCACGATTCGGTCTATTGTCCCTAGCCTGGACTCGCACCCGATGCATGTCATAGTTGAAGAAGAGGTGACACTTGAGACCATTGTGGGTGGATTTTGTTGGGTCAAGCACAAATAGCAGTGGGGGTAGTGGAGTCAATCTAAGCTAAGATAGTGGTGTGCAATGAACATCGAGCCTAGACAACAACGTGTGGTGCCATCGGAAAAAACTTGATACTCGGGACTCATTTTTATGTGAGGAATGATGTTGGCTTAGACATCGACCGACATGGCACGGTGTCAGGATGCCTTTGCTTCATCTAGCAAGCACCTGGTGTTTTCGGCAGAGGTGCTGAGGGACTGCAACTACTTGTATTGTTTGCTACGCTTGTGCTATTGTTGCTTGCTTAAAGTTGAAATGAAGCTCATCCACTGCTTCTAACTAGAGGTACTCTACTAACCTGTCCCCCATCAGAAAAAACTTGGCGCTAGGGGCAAAACTTGGAAGCCTCTAATCAGTTAGAAGGTGAGAACATTGCCATCTTCCATTGGAAGACACTTGGCACTCGGGTTGAATCTCATGAGTAGCTAGTCGATCGGGAAGGCAAGAACATCGCCGTCTCCCATCAAAAAAACTTGGCTCTCGAGACAAAGCTTGCGAGTGGCTAGTCCGTCGGGGCAGTGAGAACGTCTCCACCTCCCATAGAAAAACTTGGTGCTTGAGACGAAGCACATGAGTGGCTAGTCGATCAGGGAGGCAAGAATGTCACTGTGTCCCATTGTAAAAATCTTGGGGCTCAGGATGAAGCTCGTGAACACCTAATTAGTTGAGAAGATGAGAACGTCATCATCTCCTATTAGAAAAATTTGGTGCTCAAAATAATGCTTGTGAGTGGCTAGTCAAATAAGGAGGGGAGATCATTGCCATCTCCTATCAAAAAAAAACTTGGTACTCAGGAAAAAGCTCATGAGTGATTGATTTGTCAAGGAGGTGAGAACATCACCATCTCCCATTGGAAAAAACCTTAGCGCTCAGGACGAAGCTTGCAAGCGGCTAGTCAATGAAGGAGGCGAGAACATCACCATCTCCCATATAGAAAGAAGAAGTTAAAGCTTGTTGGAGAGCCGATCCTGGAGGGTGGGTGGTCGTCGACCCAACTTGGGAGGGTGTGTGTAAGGTGGAGTAGACTCAACCCGGGAAGGTGAGCGATTGTTAACCTGACCCCTAGAGGGTGGGTGTAAGGTGGTGAAGACTTGACCTTGAAGGGTGAGTAGATGTCGACCTGACCCTAGAGGGTGGGTGTAAGGCGACTTAACCCCAGAGCGGTGAATTGTCGTAGACCCGACCCCGAAGAGTGACTATTAGGCAACTCGACCCCAGAGGGTGAGTTATTGCAAATTGGACCCCCAGGGGTGAGTGCTAGGTGACTCGACCCTACAGGGTGAGTTATCGCATACCTAACCCCGAAGCGTGAGTGTTAGGCAACTCAACCTTGAGGATAAGTTGTCAAAAACCCGACCCTATAGGGTGAGTGTTAGGTGACTCAACCCCAGAGGGATGAGTTGTCAAATACCCAACCCTAGAGGGTGAGTACAAGGCTGTAACGTCCGGGTCCCCCCTCCTCCTCTTTGCTTCGGCAAAAGCCGGTCGACACGGCCGCGTGAACCAAGTTGAGCAGCGGCCCGCCCCAAATCTCGCTGCCCTGCCTCCGTCGCCCGTTGTCACCACCGACACCGCCGCCTGCCATCGCCACCCAACAACGCTGCCGTCCCGCGCGGCGCCGCTCATGGCCAGCCGCGCCCTGTCGCCTATAAGAGCCTTCGAGGCTCCCAAACGCACTGCAATGCCGCCCTCTCCCTATAGCAAGCAATCGAGCTCCCATGCACCAAATTTCACCGACGAGCCCTTTCTTCCCCACGGCCGGCGATTCGAGCTGAGCTAGCCTAATTCCCTTCACCCGAACCATCCTCAGAGCATCGTGAAGCCACCACCGACCTCACCCGAGCTTCCTCTTGCCCGTACCTCGCCGGCGCCGAGCTCCCTCCCAAGCTCGCCGCCATCGCACGCCGCCAGACCACCACGGCCATCCCCGAGCTCCTCTGACCACAATGATAGCCTTATAATCACATATAGATGCTTCCCTATCCCTCAATCGAGTTCTAACTCGGTGTGCCGCTATATCCCCACCTCCCCTGTTCCGTCGCCGCCTCGAGTCGTCGTCGGCCACCCCTCCAGCCAAATTGGCCGGCGAGACCTCGGCCAGAGGTAGGCGCGGGCACGAGCAACCCATTTTGGGGATGCCCACGCCCGGTCGCCGCTTCCTCCGCCGGCGGCGAGCTCGCCGTCCTTCGGCTGGAGGAAGAAGAGGACTGAAGAGAATAAATCATCCTATATGGGTGAGCAGCAACATGAGGTTCGACTGGCTATTGGCGCTAACTCTCCCCCGACTCCCTCGGTTGTGTGCGTTCGAGCACCCGGCTCCGCAGCGCCGAGGTCGAGTTTTCTGACTTTTTCATCCACTGACAAGTGGGCCCCACCTATCAGCGACCGCCTGCGCGCATGTCTCACTGACAACCGGGTCCCACCTGTCAGCGACCGCCACCCGTCAGCACCGCCTGAGTGGAGTCACTGCCAGTGGGCCCCACGTGTCGATTTTAATAATTTCTGCATTTAATGAAACTGAAATACTTTAAATGGCCATAACTTATTCATTTTAACTCCAAATTGAATGAAACAAATTTCTAAATTCATATAAATTCAAGATCTGTCCAATGGAACTGAAACCATGAATTTTAGAGCTCATTTGAATTAATAAAAATCAAAGGAATTAGAGTCATTTATAGAAGCTAATAAAATTTAAATAGGATGTAAAAGAGATTATGGGATATTTAAAATTGAATTAGCATCATAAATGATTAATGTGCCTTTAGTGTTTATATTAAATCTAAAGTTAATTAAAGGCATTAATAAAGAAAATTATCTTTGGTTAAATGTTCAAATTTAGTAAAGATACCCTTAATAATAATTGGAATAGGTGTCCAATATTTAACATGTCATCCTAAATAAACCTTAGAGGTAGACTTTGCTAAATAACAAATATTAAAATATAACCTTATATAACCAATCTTGTCTCAAACCACCCGAATCGCCCATTAACTCATACTAAAACTAAATCAAGGTTATTCGGATTTATTGGGATATTTTGAGTTATTTGCCTTTATTTGGATTCAGTTGTGTAGCGCGTAATTACAAATTGGAGTCCTGAAGAATCGAGAGATCAAGCGTGATCAAGAGCGAAGTGAAGATAAGAACCAGAAGCTCCAGAGAAAGCATTGTGTGAGCTCAAGACCGCGGTAAACCGCGCCAGGCAATTTAATACTTTGATCATGTTGAACCTACATTTTCTGCAAATTACTTTGGTTTAAATTATCAAATTGCATGTTGTTATTTTATATACAAATACATGTATAATTTAAGATGCTAGTTACCTGCCCATTGTTTGCCTTGATTAATATTACACCTCCTTTGAAACATTTGATTATGTGAACCTTGTCGCCCTAGAAAAATTATGATAATAACTTTTCGAAAATAAGTCCGTAATTATACGCCATGCTTAGTATTGCGTAGATACTCGGGGCGCTGAAATGCCCCAAGCATCATTATCATTTTTAAACATGAGAAAATTTGGTTGGGCAGTCATGGTGGTAATGACTGATATATGTTAGATATGGTTATTTTATGCTCCCAGAAACCCCAACTTGCTTGAATATCTGGGCGGATGGTTCGAGGGTGTGTGTGTGGTGAAGTGGAAGCACAAAATGGTTAGTGGTAAAACCGCCCAGATACCCCTAAAGACCGAATCTTGTCATGACCTCCCACGTAAAACAGTGCAACCACAAGTCTGTAAAGTACAACTTGGCTAAATAAATTTATCGAAACTCCCGAACTCATCTCACTGGTAGTGGATAGAAGTGGATAAGCAAGGGCAAAGAGACCTAAAGGGACACCAAGTGGAGGGTGAAGTTTCCCATCTGTTCTAATCGTTGCGAGAAGTGGAGCCCGGCTGCGTTAGTAACTGTGGGGAACATCCCGTGCATAGATGGGACCCACCGCAAGTGAGCAGTTTCCTACAAGGTGAGATGACAAAAGGAACTAGATACTTTGAAAAATCACTGTGATGGTCTGCTCAACTGCATGACTAAGGAATCATGTGGGGCAACGAGTTGACTGTCTCTTGTGGTGAAAGTGTACAAACTCTGCAGAGTCAAAACTATTCGAATAGCCGTGCCCACGGTCATGGGCGGACATAGGAACTTAACCAGATATAGTTCTATTTCAAAAAATTTGTGGGTGGGAATAAAAAATTGGAGGGCCACGGAAAGCCCTGATTTGTGTTGCCCTGGGTGTCGCCCAAGTGATAAGTTAAGCGGCTATAACGCTGAAGGATTAAGCATATGGTGCAGATGTCATGTAACTGTGGATGGAATCTGAATCGTACTATTATTGCATTCTCATACACATTATGTTTTTGTTTAAACTACTAAGTCTCAGGGAATTTCTATGTATTGTATTTCAAAAGCAAATAATGATGATACTTCTCCTAAAATAAAATGCGAGGAAGAATAAATAGAGTCGTAAGAAAAGAAGGTGACTGTTGTGGTAAATACATAATGATGATTGGTGGATTCATGTCGATTATAAAAAGGGAATGATAGAAAGGAGTCTAGGAGAAATAAATTGGTGGAGTCTAAATGAATAGATAGGCTAGATAGATGATTTAAATAATTTTTGGAGAATTAGAAGAGTATAAAGGTAATTGTTGGATTTAATGGGATTAATAGGATTTGATCTAGATGGATGACTTGAATTTGTGGAAATTTGGAGATATGATAATTGGGGTGTAAACTTGATTAATGATATACTTGGTGGAGAAATACTGATGAATCATGTTAGAGAATCATTAGAATTCAGAAGTGAAGAGTTGGTGAATAGTGGTTAGAAGATTGGATTATTAGGCATTCAGAATACAAAAGGTATTGGTGGATTAACTAAATGATGTCACTCGCTGTTCGGAGTTTTAGACAGCAATAAATATAGAAAATGTTTGATCGGTGGATTAACTAAATGATGTCACCCGCTGTTTGGAGTTAGACATCAATCAATATAGGAAGTATATATTTGGTGGATTAAATAAATGATGTCACCCGCTGTTTGGAGTCTTATATAGCAATGAGTAAAGAAAATATATCTTTGGTGGATTAAGTCAATTATGGTAATCGTCGTGTGGAGTTTTAGGTAGCAACAATAACACTATGATTCAATAATGATAATGCTATCAAAAGCAATTTCTGGCAAATAAAACAACCCAAGCCTTTCCTTTGATAAGCCATGCATACTATTTATTTGCATTCTGTGTATTGGTTCGCGGAGCATGGTAGTTAGTGTGCTCACACTCGCTCTCACAACAAATCCAGAATCAAGAATCAGATCGTTACGCCTCAGCAACTCTATTGGTCATGGTGGCAAAGAAGATGAAGGTGTCAAGAGCTAGGTCGCGAACCTCCAGTTGGCTGCCTGTGGGCATGTTCTGAAGGTCCCACCTGTGTGTTTCGTTCTTCCGCTGCTGCAATTTATTGATTCCAGCCTAATCGGCCCATGTGAAGCCGTCGAGGCTGAGTGGAACCACGATGAAGCCCAACCATTGAAGCTTGTGAGATCTTGTTGAGGTGAATCTGTTGAGCTGTGGAGTCCCTTGTCAAGGACAAGCTATCGAGGCAAAGCGAAGTTTGGTCAAGGCCAAACCATCGAGACCGAGTGGAACCACACCGAGGCAAGGTCATCGAGGCTTGTTGGAGCTCACCAAGGTGAATCTGTCAAGTTAGGGAGAGCCCCTAGTCAAGCAGATGCCATCAAGGCAAAGACGTCAAGGCTGAGTGGAACCATGCTGAGGCCAAGCCATTGATGCATGTTAGAGCTTTCTGAGGTGAATCCATCGAGCTATGGAAGCTCCTAGTCGAGGAGACACCATCGAGACAAAGCGAAGCTTGGTCAAGATGAAGCCATCGAGGCCAAGCGAAACCACACTAAGGCATGGTCATCAAAGCATGTTGGAGCTTGCTGAGGTGAATCTGTCAATCTAGGGGAGCCCCTAGTCAAGGAGACACCAGCGAGGTGAAGTGAAGGTCGGTCGAGACTATGTCATCGAGGCCAAGTGGAACCATGCCAAGACCAGGCCACCGAGGCAAGTTGGAACTCATTGAGGTGAACTCGTCAAGCTAGTGGGAGCCCCTAGTCGAGAAGACACTACTGAGGCGAAGCGATATTCGGCCAAGGCAAATCCATCAGGACGAGTGGAACCATACTAAGGCTAAGCCATCGAGGCATATTGGAGCTCACTGAGGTGAATCAAGCGAGCTAGGGGGAGCCCCTAGTCGAGGAGATGCAATCTAGATGAAGCAAAGCTTGACTGCGGTGAGGCCGAGCAGAACCACGCTGAGGCCAGGCCATCAAGTCATGTTGGAGATCATCCAGTGTTGGCCTTTGGACTTCGTCTTGGCTTGGCCCACGTACCACATCCGTGGTTGGCCGTAATCCTCATCTGGTGTTGGCCTCCGAACTTCATGTTAGATTGGCCCTCGGACCTCGTTCGGGGTTTGACTCTGGACCATGTTTGGGGTTGCCCGTGGACCTCATCTGAGGTTGACCTCTAGATTTCGTCTTGAGTTGGCCCCTAGACCTCGTTCGGGGTTGCCTACGAACCTCATCCAGTATTGGACTCTAGACCTCGTCTAGGGTTGCCTGCAGACCTCGTCCATTGTTGGACTCTAGATCTCGTCCAGGGTTTCCCACAAACCTCGTCCAGGATTGGACTCCGGACCACGTCCAGGATTGGACTCCGGACCACGTCCAGGGTTGCCCGCGGACCTTGTTCGAGGTTGTCCTTCAGACTTCATCTTGGGTTGGGCCCCAGACCTACTCCGGGGTTGCCTAGGAATCTCATCTGGGGTTGGACTCTGGAGCCGAAATATCGCCTGATTGCATGGTCAGCATATTGGATTTATTATGCATTTGCAATCATTGTGTGTCCTACTTTAAAACAAAATCATTTACAAACAAATTAAGAGTAACAAAGGATTTATGAAGGACTTGAGCAAGATTATTTTTACCGAGAAATTTGTGTCCCTGGTTGTAGTTCCATATGGGCTGGCTTGATCACACATATTCGGTGACAAATATAATTTTATATAGCGAAATATCCTTACAATTATCATTATATGTGGCCATTTAAGATATTGTTTTTTCTCTCAATTAGCGAGATAATTTATGGATTTTTTCACTGATTTTATGATTTAAGATTTATGTCAGAATTTCTAGCCTTCAAAGCAAAGGAGGTGCCTTTAGTCTGATCAATTTTCTACAAATATATTATACATGATCTTCTTCGTCCTGTAATTATTAAGATAATTGTCTACCGTGACCATGTGAAGTGAGTCCTACTTGAAGATAGGAAAACATTGTGCCGTCATAAGCCAATTGGCCGGCAAACATAACCTGTTGAAATGAGCAAAATTTGAAATGCAGTTAATTAATAGTTCAAATTATACTGCCTATTAACTAGTTCATCACTTATAATTACACCGGCACTTTTCTGTACTAATATAAAAAAGGGAATTGCATTCTTTGCTACGTCAACCCAAATTTTGTGCACAAAAGATATTCTCAACCCTCCGATTTACTTGACCTACTTGCTACTGTTCATTTTATTCCCTATCATCCATAGCCAATTTGGGCCATTGATCTTTGAATCCAATGGTCTAGGTTCAAACTAAATCTTGCCGGAAGTTATCGCTAATTATTCATGTAATTCATCGTACCTCCAGGGCCACTAATTAGCACATGAGTTTTATAGTACATAATTATAATTGGGCAAACAAATTGCCCTATACAATTTTGCAGAAAAACTAATGTTAATTTTGCGTGTGCGATGACTAGTTTATCTTAGAAAACTTCCTCGATATTGACAATCATGGCGTGTCTTTTATGTCCGTTTATAAATAGAGGACCGCCTATGGCCAAAGCCATAGCTAGACATATGCCGTGTTATACTGTTACCCAAATACTTACACAAGTCTAAACTTCAAATTCTCGAAAATCTCAGTAGCTGAGCACGAGTGGAGATGGATCACTTCAACACCATGCTTGCTATGCTCATACTTCCATTAATAGGGATGGCGGAAGCACGAGCATCTGCAGTTGTGAAAAGTGTGGAGAGGACAACTGCCCGGCCCCATACAAGTTCTTCTAATGGGACTACCGCACCCACTGGCTGTCCAAAGACATGCGGTGAGTTGAGCTTCGACTATCCATTTGGCGTAGGAGCCGGCTGCTTCCTACACCCCGACTTCAGTCTCACTTGCAACAACAGCACTGATCAGCTCCCCAAACTACTCTTACACGATGGCACCACTGAGGTTATTACAAATATTGATGTCGTCGGTGCTGAGATGACCGGATACTTCCATGTGAACCAGTTTTGGGTCTCCTTTTCCCATATAATCCCCATGAAATCTGGTGTCGATATCTACAACATGTTATGGAAGGCTCCTGGGAATTCTTTTTCCATTGTGGAGATCCTGAGGTTTGGTATCGTTAGTTGCGACTTGGATATGTACTTGGTAGATCAAGAGACAGGTAGTGCTAAGTTGCTCTGCGCGGTGAACTGCCCCAACAAACAGATTGCAGAGATGGTGTATAGGCAGGATCCCGATGGCCCTGGACACTGCTCCATGTCCTCTGAAAGACCTGTTCGTGCCCTTCAATTACGATTTGTTCGCCATAAAAGAGGTAAGACTGAAGCACACTCTAATCTTAGCATCTTATGGGATAGAATCAATATAACTACCCGGACCACGCTCGTGTGGAGTATCGTCGACAAAACAGGATGCCCCAGCAACATGGAAGATAGGAGGCACTATGCCTGTGTCAGCAACCACAGCCGCTGTACGACGCCCCTGTTTAGCGACTTTGGTTATGTCTGCCAGTGCGATAGAGGCTATGAAGGCAATCCCTACATTTCCAATGGCTGCTCGGCTGACTATGGTAATTTCCTCTATCGTAACTTCTATCAGATTTCTTAATTTCATTAGTTCATACATCTTTTTATGAGTTTGTATAATGGGAGAATATCCAGTGAAAGCCATCATGTTTATCAAGACTAGAAAGTTTTTTCAGTTTGAGCACTAAATCACCATGAAAAATTGCAAGAAAAAAAAAATTCGAGCCTCCATAGGTGGAGCAGCAATAGAGCCTTATCGCCAAGGAGCCCTCTATAGGTGGAGCAGCAAAAGAGCCTTCCATAGAGCCTTACGTAGAGCCACTGTAGTTGGAAAACACTAGATCAAATTATTTGTCATCATTGATTTTAGTTCAGCTAATCTCATTGATTTTTCATTCGAAATAGGGTATAATCCAATACCACAAAAGGCGAATTGTTCCCGAAGCTGTGGAAATATTACTGTCCCGTTTCCTTTTGGCCTAGAGGAAGGTTGCTCTGCGAGGCAACTTTTTCAGCTCAACTGCTCAGACACAAGCTTGTTACTGTACTGGAGGTCCGTCCTCCAGTACAATGATAAGCTTGAAGTGACATACATAAATGTGAACGAGGGGCTTGTGGACATCAAATACAACCCATCTACGAAAGAAAGGGAAGTCGGTCTGTACCTGGGACAGATCAACAGAGCTTCTAAAGAACCTGACCTGTACGTCGATTCTCTGGAATCAACCTCTATTCGATGGGCTGTTGCCAATCTAACATGCCAACAGGCGCAACAGAACCGCTCTGGATATGCATGTTTAAGTGTCAATAGCTCCTGCGTGGGTGTCACTAGCTCCACGGAAGGCTATGTTGGCTACAGATGCGCATGCTTGCCCGGTTTTGAAGGAAATCCATACATCCCAGATGGTTGCCAAGGTAATCTCTTTTTCACACACGCAATCAAAATAAAATGGTGACTATTACGAATAATGAAACTTCCGTGCTCCAAATGAAACAAAAATGGCTGATTTGTCATGGTAATCTCTCTCACACACACACAAACACTAACACACACAAACGAAAATAATGGTATTGTGAAAGCATTAATTAAACGAAAATTTCATACTTATAAATGTAGTATAAATTGCCACTGGACCGTCCTAAAGGAAGGTGGATATATTATAGTTATTTTTGTGCATGCAAAACAAGATTTAGAGTAACTGTTTTGTTATTTTTATTTTTATGATGCAAGGCAAGTGTAAATGATGTTCTTGCAAATGATATATTAGAGTAACAGAAAAATGTGGAAGTGTAAATGATGTTCTTGCAAACCAGGTAAGCATTTCCCGTGTACCGTAGAACTTTCTCTCTCTCGAACAGAAGTCTCTAATCTCTTCAAAATCTTTGTTATACAATAATAATTACAAACGAGTTCAGTTATCTACTTCCATTTGTTAGACAACGCAATATTTTTATTGTATAATATTACGTATCACCTTACTGAGATGCGGTTGCAGATATTAACGAGTGCAAACGGACACCAGGCCTTTGCAGAGGAATTTGCAATAATACCATAGGAAACTACAGCTGCACCAGGTGTCCTGATCACACAGAGTATGATATTACAAAAATGCAATGCAGTTCAACAAGAAAGAAAAATTTCTTCTTAGGTGAGTGCCATAATGGTCAGTTCTGCATTGAAAAATGGTTTTTCAATAGATATACGTTTGAGGGCTTTCATCGTTGTAGGTATTATAATTGGACTCAGCAGTGGCTTTGGCATGCTACTTCTCGGCTTAAGTGGAATTTTTCTCTTTCGAAGATGGAAAAGAGACGTCCAGAAGAAACTACAAAGGAAGTATTTCCGAAAGAATCAGGGCCTTCTTCTGGAACAATTGATTTCATCAGACGAAAATGCAAGTGAGATGACAAAGATTTTCTCCATAGAAGAGCTAAGAAGGGCAACAAATAATTTCGATCCCACACGTATCCTTGGCCGTGGAGGGCATGGCACGGTTTACAAAGGTATCTTAACTAACCAACATGTGGTAGCTATAAAAAAATCGAAGGTCATCAAGGAAGGAGAGATCAATGATTTCATCAATGAGGTTGCAATCCTTTCTCAAATAAATCACCGAAATATCGTTAAACTCTTTGGATGCTGTCTTGAAACTGAGGTCCCCTTATTGGTGTATGATTTTATTCCCAATGGCTCATTATTTGGAATTCTTCATACTGATTCAAGCAGCATATTCTCTTTGTCATGGGGTGATTGCCTAAGGATTGCTGTAGAAGCTGCTGGAGCTCTAAACTATCTCCACTCTGCAGCATCAATATCAATCTTCCATCGTGATGTGAAGTCCTCTAATATACTCTTGGATGCGAACTACACTGCAAAAGTGTCGGATTTTGGTGCTTCGAGATATGTTCCCATTGACCAAACCCATGTTGTTACAAATGTACAAGGAACATTTGGTTACTTGGATCCAGAATATTACCAAACTGGGCAGCTAAATGAGAAGAGTGATGTTTACAGCTTTGGTGTGGTACTTCTAGAGCTTCTTCTGAGAAAACAACCTGTTTTTACAACTGAGTCGGGAACCAAGCAAAACTTGTGTAACTACTTCCTTTCGGACATTAACAGGACACCAATTAATGGTATAGTGGCTGCTCAAGTTCTCGAGGAAGCAACCGAGGAAGAGATTAGTAAGGTTGCTTCTCTGGCCGAGACATGCTTGAGGCTCAGAGGTGAAGAAAGGCCTACGATGAAGCAAGTGGAGATAACATTGCAGCTTTTGCGAACAGAAAGGATGAATTCATCTCGAGTTGATCCAGCCATTGACCAGGAGATACAACCATTGCTGGCTCAAGGAGCTACAACTACTCACCAGCCCATAGCTATAATCAACTTTGACGGGAGAGCTAACTATATAGCATCTCAGCGCAGCCAAAAGGCATGCTACAGCTTGGAGCAAGAGTTCTTGTCATCCGCTAGCATACCACGTTAGATATGCTTGTCTGTTCCCAGTATTTTTGGTTGTTCCTTGTACACTACTCATGTTCTATGTATTTGTAATATCTACGATGTTATCATGTATGCCATACATGCAGTCCTCTTCAATTTTGATGAAGTAGTACAACGTACTATATAGCACCCTCATAATGAAAAAACTTATTGAAGAAATATTGTGTTTTTTTATGAGAACAAGAAATATCGTGTATTGTTCATTGTATTCAACCAAAGGCTCGCTGCATGATTCAATGCAAAACCTGCATTGCTATTCTAGTTAACAATCATAGGGACGAGCCGCGTCAGCTCCTTCTATTGGTTCTGAACTGGTTACCGGAAAGAAATAAACATACGGTTTGAATTGGTTTTTGAAATGAAGAAAGGTGGATGTTTGGCACCAAACTGTTTCGTCCTCCAGGCATACATAGTGTGGTAAATCAAGAAATTGTTAGCTGAATTATTGAAGGAGTGGAAAATGGTGTGATTTTACGAGTAAAATTTATTCTTTGCAGCTAACTGGTGGGTTTAGTTTGTCTTTGCTTTACCTGAGATTACAAATTTCGACGCACTGGTGTGTTTACTAGAATCTAACCGTCGAATGCCAAAGCAGTGCAGCCCATTTTGCCTTGCAAATGTCGTCCGTGGAAAAGCAGAGCAGTCTGATTATTTTCTATTTTCCTGGAGCATCAATTCATGTCGCGTATTTGTAGTTTCAAACGGATAGCAGGAAAAGGTGTTCGCTTATTTTTCCTTGGTATAGGCGGCATGTTAAGTGAAAAAGTGAATCCGATAAAAATTACATAAAATCAAACATAGAAATCACCGGAATATTTTTTAAAGATACTAGAAGTGGAACATACCTCAAGGATAAAACCATGTAATTGTTTCAATAAATATTTGTTTTTCATATCTTGTAAAAACGATTAAAATATATCTAGAAATTTTATAGTGACGTAGAAATGCCCAATTGCCCACTACTGTATGCAGTGAGATTGTAAAGAAATTTTGAAAACTTGCACGTTTTTCACCATATTCAAGTTGGTGTGGGAGAGGGTCCATCTGCAAATATTTGCCCAGACAACAGGCGGCGTATCATGTTCTTCATGCTCGTGGTGCGTCGCTCCGCGCAGAGGGGAAAGAGGCGGGGCGATGGGACTGCATGACGCTACGCTCGTCACGACTCTTAGTGGCGGTAGGCGGTCAGAGGTTGCGTGCGAAGGTAGGGGTGAGGAGACTTTGAAACACGTCTTAGGAAGGTGATCGGAAGCTGCTCCTCTCATGATAATTGTGGAACAGATTAGCTGTCATTGTCTCTCTCAATTAGATTGAAACTATCTAAGAATGATGGGAGACCATATGAGGGTTATCCCATTGTGAGTGATGAGTAATTGACATCTGTTTTCAAAAGTCGAGTTTGAGTAGGTTTGTTCGGACCCTGACGTTGCGTGGTGCAATAGGCTCGGTCGGACTTTGGTCAAACTTAGTCGTATGGGTTAGGATGTAAATTCTGATAATGCGACGGGTTTGGACTTGATTATGCTATTTGTCCGTTCATATATCGAACGGTGCTATTTCATGTGCTTTCTTGTCTATGTGGCTGCAGGACGTCGAGACGGAGTCGTGGCGAGACACGGTGGACCGGACTAGGCGCAGGTGGCGCTGAGGTCAGAACGGTCGGGATGTGTCGAAGACGGCGTGGACTCGAGGTGGTTGCGAGGCGTGCGAGACAAGGAGCGCGGAAGCTTCCCGGAAGGTGCAGGAGGGGCGAATCGGTAATTTCGCAAGGCTGCACAAGCGGGAGACGGCTCCGTTAGGGTTTAGCCGGCGTAACGGGTTGAAGACCCGTTAGCCAAGGGCTATAAATAGAGGTGAGGGACTGCATACCCCTTAGGACACTTGAGAGCTCATTCATCCCTTTGTGTGGGTTGTGTTCCTCCCAAGAAGCTTGTGAGACTTTTAGTGTTTTTGAGGATTGAGAGGGAGAGGATGGATTGAGAGTCTTGTAATCATTCCTATGGTTCTAATGTCCATGCGGATGGGGACTTCTTTGTTGTCTTTGTTTTATTGGAAATGAAATGGTGGTCTATCCTTTGTGTGATGATTTCTTTTCCTCTTGTATGCTTGAGTTCTCTTTTGACTGGCCAGTGATAATCTTGTTTGGGCAAACTTGTTTTGTTATCTCTGGTTCTGCTTTTCTCCGTTTCCTTCTTGTTGGGGAGCATTTCCTTTGGATTAAGTCTGGCTGCTCTGTTGTCAAATCAATTGTATGTGCTCGGCTGCATGCTCCTTTTAGTTGAATGATGCTTCTGCATGCTGGTCCCTGTGCTCTCTTTGATCCCTGCATGTAGCTCATGGACAGCAGCAAGTTTGCTATTCCTTGCTCTTTGTTTCGGCCGGAATCTTTTGTTTAATTCTTGATTGGCCGAGTGACGTCTATGAATATTCTTGTGAGTAATGCATGGTCTTTTGTTAGTCCTCTTTGAGTTGTTCGGCCAGCAGGAATTCTTCATTCGTGTGCTCGGCTAGTGCTAGAAGTCTTGTTGAAATGTCTCTTCCTGGCTCTCTGTGTTCATTCGACCAATAGTCCTTTGATTGCTTTCGGTTGGGATCAGTTTTCCTTTGCCTTTTCTCTTGAATTCGGCCAGCTAAAAGCCTACGGTGCAGCTCCTTGTTTTCAGCCGAATACTCAGAAGTTGTGATGCTTTCAGACTTTGGAAAAGCAGCGTACAACAGCTGATTTTCTCCATTGAGCACTTTTCTTTTTATTTCTTTTCTGATCTTTGACGATTTTACATGCAGATCAACCGGTAATATTTTTAGCTGAAATTTTTACTGACTGCTCTCTGATTTATGCTGAATATTTCAGTGTCACATGCGTTCCAAATTTCAGCAAGATTAATTTTAATTTTCTGTGAGGTGCTTTGTTTTTGCTCTTTTTGAAAAACAGTGTACGAATTCTCGGAGGCGATTTTAAAAGAGAACGACATTCACCCCCCTCTGTCGCTATTTCGGTCCTTCAATTGGTATCAGAGCCGGTTAGCTCTTCCTCATAGATCTTAACCGGTCACAAGAGCCATGGCGACGGACAAGTATTCCACCAAGCCTCCGGTCTTTGATGGCCTAGATTACCCCTTCTGGAAGAGCCGAATGGAAACATACATCCAGGCTCAGGGGTATGCCATCTGACGGAAGGTGAAGGTTCAGTTTGTTGTTCCTGCCGATGAGAACATCAATGCCGGGAATATGGCTGATGTTGAGGCAAATGCAAGGGCAAGGAACATCATCATTCATGGATTGAGCAGAAGCGAGTTTGATTGCATCTCTCACCTGTCGTCTGCCTTCGATATTTGGACGACCCTCGATGCTTACCATGAGGGCACCACCCAAATAATGACGGTGCGACAGACCGATTCAGCGAATACAGACAAATTCGAGATGCTTGTCGGCGAGTCCCTTGATGAGTGCTTTTCGCTTTCACAAGATTTTGAGCAACCTTCGAGCCGTCGGTCTCACATACTCCGACTCGGATAACGCCGACAAATGCTTTCGCACTCGATCTTGGGTTTGGGAGATAAAGGTGACTACCATCAAGGATACCACGGACCTCTCGACCCTGACTCTTGATGCGCTTTACTCGCGCCTCAAGACTCACGAGATTGACATAGTCTCTCGTCGGTCAAGTCACAATCGATGGCATTAGTCACCGATCCCGCTCGGATCTTCTTCTGCCGAGCCGATATGTGGATTCTCCTTGCTGCTCTCGTGACATAACGAAGATCGCTTAGAGCGACTTCGGACGAACAGCCTAGCCCTCCTAGCGCAGATTTTCTCATGCCTACAAGAGGAGGAGGGATGGTAAAGAGGAGGTCCCGTGATTTGCTTCGAGTGTGGTGGCCCCAACCACATTCGAGCAAACTGCCCCAAGCTGGGGAAGGGCAAAGGAGACTACGGCGGTTCGAGCAAGAACGACTACCCCGACAAGAACCGCAACAAGAAGCCCCCAGCTCAGACGCAAGGCAAGAAGACGTTCCGCGACCTTGGGAAGGCTAAGAAGCTCTTCCACCGCGTCCTCGCCGCCTTCGACGACCTCGACCTCAGCGAGGTGGAGGGATGGAGCGACGACGACGGGACGGGTGACCAAGACCCCAAGGGCGACGACGACTTCTCGGCATGTGCTTCATGGCCTCGAGGCTTAACCGAGCGACAATGAGCTCTACTCCGACTCCGACGAGGTATACCCATCTTACGACCAGCTTAATGATGCCTTTCTTAAGCTAGGTAAATTTCATGCTAGATCTAGAGCTAGATGTAGCGAGTTGGAGAAGGAAGTAGATAGATTGTCACGGGAGCTTACTTCACTTATATCTGCTCCCTCCCGTGACGAATGTGATACATGCCCTGTTTTGCTTAGAGATATGGAGAAGTTAAGGACTTCTCATGATAGTGTGACCTCTAAGCTTGATATACTTAAGGTGGAGAATATTAGTCTACTTGCTGAACTAGAAATGAGTAGGATAACTCCTTCTTCAGTTACTGTTGAGACTATTTCTTGCACCTCATGTGAGGCTAAGGACAATGCTTTTAGAGGTCTTTACAATATGCTTCTTGATCTGCCCGAAACATGTGAAAATTGCAATAATTTGAAAATGAACTTAAAATGGGCAGATCATAAAATTGCTGAACTACAAGCCTTTTTACTTGAGCCAATTGATTCATGCTTGAACTGTCCTAAATTAATCACGAACTCAAGTCGTCTCCAAACAGTTTGGGATATGATTGATCATGATAGGAAGTTGGCTCAGTTTGCTTCTAAGGACCCTGTTAGCTCACCATGCATTAATTGTAACAAACTAAAATCTAATTTGATTGCATTGGATGAGAAATGTGTGAAGCTAACTAAGGACCTACTAGAGAAGTCACCTTGTGCTTGTAGTGTGATTGTGGAGAAGGGGGAGAAGCCCCCGGGTAAGGTAGAGACGCCTAGCGAAGTGAACCAACCTGCTAGCAGTAGGGGCGTCCCGTCTCGAGTAGGTCGTGCGTGCACAAGCCGCCTTCCCTCTGCTGTTGGTTGTTCTTCTGCTCCCTTACCTTCTTTGTCACCTCCCACCTTGCTCTTCTTGCACCTCTCTCTTTCGGGAGTGTCGATATCTTATGAACACTCTCGAGAAATTTGTAGGAGGCAAGAAGAAGCTCAATCTTATTCTAGACCAATCAAAGATTTGCAAGTTCAATCTGGGTCTAGGATATGATTTTTGTGAGGATGTGAGGAAGCATCCACCTGTAGTACTCAGACCCGTAGCCGCAGGTGTGATCGAGGTCAAGCCCAAGAACAAGAAAGTTCAATTTAGATCAGCGGGCTTTGTCCAAGGGATTTCTGACAGCAAGGTCATTTCACCTGCAGCTTCGGCCTCTCAGAAGGCGAAGCCATCTCATGCTACTTCACCCCTCGGGCGGTATCATTGCACCTTCGCCGAAGGATGGGCATTTGTTTGACCATTGCTTCAAGCGCCAAGATCGCGCCAAGAGACCGTGTTGAGTCTCTTAGGCGTATTCGTGGTCAGCCCGGACCTTGAGTGCACCTAAGACCAACACGAGGTCTAGGCTTGCTACTGTTGGTAGCTTTGGGCAGCATCGAGGACTTGGTTCTTCCGAGTTTTCTGTTTTTCGTCCTCATGCTCCCTCTGGTCGTGACTTCCGCCATCCTGAGGGTAGATCTCGTTTCCATCGAGATAGCTACCCGCGGCGTGATCAGCGTGCTGCCGGTGCTCCGACTCGCTCTCCCGTAGCAGTCGGACCCAGCAACAGCTTCAGGTCTGCACATAGACCTTCTGCTTCTTTGAGCGACGGAGAGCGTAGGGTAGTTAGAGGTCAGTCGTCTGTGACTACTTCTTCTGCTCGACGTGTGACTCAGTATTGGGTGCCAAAATCTATGTTGATTTATCCCAGTACTGAGACTTTGCTCTCTTGTTGACTCGTGTTCGCGGGCGAAGGGAAAGGTTTGGCTTGTAGACTCCGGTGTTCACGACACATGACCGGAGATTCCGTTGGTTTTCTTCCTTGCTCGTGCTCCGGTGATGAGACGATCACCTTCGGAGACGCCTCTTCTGGGCGAGTCATCGCCAAAGGTACAGTGCGCATTAATGATTCATTTGTTTTAAAAGATGTTGCCTTGGTTAGTAAGCTGCAGTACAATTTGCTTTCAGTCTCTCAGCTTACCGATCATGATTTCGAGGTGAGTTTTAAGAAAACAACCGCAAAATTCTTGATTCTTGGTAGTCCGGTTTATGGATTTCTCGTTTTGGGAGGATCTTTCGTGCTGATTTTTCTGAGTCTTCTGGTGATCCTCTCCGTTGTTTGCTTGCTTCTGAGTGCCGCGATCTTTCCTTCTGGCATAGGAGACTTGGTCATATTGGATTTGACCATTTGACCCGAGTTAGCGGCCACGATCTCATTCGTGGTCTGCCGAAACTCAAGATGGTCAAAGATCTTGTTTGCGCTCCATGCCGGCACGGCAAGATGGTTGCCGCTTCTCATCCTCCGATCACAGTTACTATGACCGATGCACCGGACAATGCTCCATATGGATACGGTTGGACCAAATCGAGTGCGATCGGCAGGAGGGAAGTGGTACGTTCTTGTTGTGGTCGATGACTATTCGAGGTACTCTTGGGTGTTTTCTTAGCCTCGAAGGATGAGACGTTTCACATTTTCGAGGTCTTTTCAAGAGGCTTTCTGTTGAGCTTCCGGTGCCTTACGAGCGATCCGCGATGACAATGGCACGGAGTTCAAGAACTCCTACTTTGAGAGTTTCTGTGATGAGACCGGTGTAGAGCACCAGTTCTCTTCTCCATACGTCCCTCAGCAGAATGGCGTTGTGGAGAGGAAGAACCGTACCTTGGTCGAGATGGCCAGGACGATGCTTGATGAGTACTCTACACCGCGGAAGTTTTGGTGAGGCTATAGCCACCGCGTGCCATATTTCTAATCGAGTTTTCTTGGGCACACTTGCACCGCACTTCTTATGAGTTGAGATACGGCGAAAGCCCGTGTTTCTCATTTTCGTGTGTTTGGTTGCAAGTGTTTTATTCTCAAGACCGGAACCTAGATAAGTTCGAGTCACGTTCTTGTGATGGACTTTTTCGGGCTACTCGACTTCTTGGCGGGCCTATAGGGTCTGGAACTGCGAGTCTAGCAAAATGGTAGAAACACAGTGAGGTAACCTTCGATGAGGCGGTCAGGGACTAGGCCCGATATCTCGAGTTCACTAGAGCGATCCGAGACCATCTTTGTGGATGATGAGGATGATGGAGATGAGGGTTGTCTACCCGATCCAGTCCCTTCTCCACCCCTTGAGGTGCCTTCTTCCACCGTACCTCGAGGCGATCAGCCCTTACCTTCTGCTTCTTCTGGAGCTAGTGGCTCTGCTCCTACCCGTCGTGTAACGAGGTAGAGGCCACTTCTTCATCTCATCCAGACCTCCAAGACATATCCAAAATCTCATCCTTCGAAAGGATGATTGGAGATCTATTTGAGCGAGTCACACATTCCAAGTCTGGCGTGTCACTTTTCTGTCTCCACTCTGCCTTCGTAGCTTCCTTTGAGCCCAAGGATGTTTGTCATGCTCTCTCCGACGAGTCTTGGGTCAACGCCATGCATGAGGAGCTAGAGAGTTTCGAGAGAAACAAGGTCTGGACGCTTGTTGAGCCCCCTCGAGATCAAAATATCATTGGAACCAAATGGGTGTTCAAGAACAAGCAAAGTGAGGATGGGGTAGTCATTCAAACAAGGCTAGGCTGGTTGCATGGGGTACTCCTGGTTGAGGGTCCGGATTTCGAGGAGACCTTTGCCCTCAGTAGCTCGTCTTGAGGCCATTAGAATTCGCTTGCCTTTGCAGCTTCTAAGGGTTTCAAGCTTTACCGATGGACGTCAAGAGTGCCTTTCTCAATGGCTTCATTGAGGAAGAAGTCTATGTCAGACAGCCTCCAGGTTTCGAGAACCCCAAATACCCTCGTCATGTCTTCAAGCTTTCCAAAGCATTGTATGGACTTAAGCAAGCCCCTAGAGCTTGGTATGAGAGGCTTAAGTCCTATCTATTGAGACATGATTTTGAGATGGGTAAAGTTGACAAGACCTTGTTCATTCGCCGGCTTGGCAATGACCTTCTGCTCGCCCAAATTTATGTCGATGATATTATCTTTGGCGGCTCTTCCCATGCTCTAGTTTCACAGTTCTCGGATGTCATGAGCACCGAGTTTGAGATGAGCATGATGGGTGAGTTGACTTTCTTCCTTGGCTTCCAAATCAAGCAGACTCGGGAGGGTACCTTCTTGCATCAAGGCAAGTACACCGTGATCTCCAAAACGTTTCGACATGAGTGATGGAAAGCCGGTGTCAACTCCGATGGCTTCTGTGGCCACACTTGACCCGAGATGAGGACGGCGAGCCGCTTGATCAAAAGAGTTCGAAGTATGATTGGCTCTCTTGTACCTCACGCCTCGAGACCGGACATACACTTTTCCGTGTGTCTTTGTGCTCGGTTTCGAGCTTCTCCTCGCGTATCTCACCGCCAAAGTGAAACGCATCTTTCGGTACCTTCGAGCTACCATTGACTATGGTATCTGGTACTCTTCCTCCTCCTGTCTATCCCTTAGAGCCTTTTCGGATGCAGACTTTGCGGTCGAGGATAGATAGGAAGAGCACATCGGCACTGCCAGTTCATTGGCACTTCTCTCGTTTCTTGGTCTTCGAGGAAGCAGTCCGGTGTTGCACAGTCCACCGCAGAGGCCGAGTACGTTGCTGCAGCCAGTTGCTGTAGCCAAGTGCTTTGGATGGTCTCGACTCTGCGGGACTTTGGGTTAGCTATCGATCGTGTTCCGCTCTTCTGCGATAACACGTCTGCAATTAGCATTGCTAAGAACCCAGTGCAGCACTCTCGGACCAAGCACATCGATATCATATATCACTTCCTTCGAGACCATGTGGAGAAGGGTGACATAGTGCTCTAGTTTGTGGAGAGTGACCACCAGTTGGCTGATATCTTCACCAAGCCTTTGGATAGCTCGAGGTTTTCAGCTCTGCGGGGAGTGCTTGGGGTGATTTGTCCTTATGGACTGTTGTGAGGGGGAGCTTGGACTTTACTGCTTTACTATATTGATTATGCTTCTGTCTCATTTCTGTTGCATTGCATTTGCGGGTGCATTGGGATTAGTCCTTCTAGCATAGGTTAGAGTGTGTCTCTTGCTGAGTTGCTTAGACTTCTTGCTCTTATCTTGTACTTTCAGGATAGCTGTTTCTTATCTCACTAGGTTGAGCTCACTCACTTCTTTTAGGTTCTAGCGAGGGTTGGGCCACCCTCGGGTAGACAGGGTAGTTGTTTGCTCTCTAGTGTGCGTTTTTCTCGACAGCTGTTGTCCTGGAGACATATGGGGTAGATGAGAGTCAGTCTGAGCCATAGTATCCTCTATATCTTATCTATGCTTTAAGGACTGCCTGTTTTCTTGTTTCATTTGCCAGCTCTTGATTTTTTTTTTGCTTTAGTTCAGGGGGAGTTCATTTGGGAGCTTCTGGAATGTAATATTGACTTAACTCAACTTGAACTAAAAGCTGCATCACTTGTTGAGGGGGAGCTGGATTTTCTGCATGTCATTCTGCATTATAATATAAATACATTGAGCCTTGATTATTATCCGGTTATGACATGCTTATGATGATTTACATCTTGCCATGATTTATGCTTAATTGCTAGATTTATCATTACTTCATATGTGTAGACTAGCTTTTGCCATGATGAGTTAATTAAATTTGCTCAATTTGAAGTAAAACTTGTCATGTTAGCATTTGAGATTAGTCTCTCTTGAGCTATCCTTTTATGATTCATGCCATGTCAAATAGGCTAAGTTGAGCGTTGAATCTCTTTTGAGCCTTAGATTGAGCTGTCTTAAACTCTTGATGTAACATGAGTTAGTACAACTTGTTTTTTTAAAAAAAAATAGAGACAAAAAGATCTCTTCTGTGCGAAAAAACTGATCTCACCAATTCTCTCTCACGAGACGGCTTGCCATTGCACTAGGCATGAACTTGAAGAGAGTTTTGGATGACCTAGACTATCTTCTTAAGCTTCTTGCTTGGAGTAGTCGCAGCATGGCTTGAGATCTAGCACATGATAAAAATATTGGTTGAAAACAACCATAAGCTTCAAAAGAAAAATGTCATTTGTGCTCAATTTGCTTGAGTTATCAAAAGAATCAAGTACTTAAACCATTGTTTTACTCTTGAGTATATAACACTCTATTTGGACTCAATATTAGATTCTTGGTTCCGCTTAGCTTGATTGACATGGCTTGCATCATCCTTGGATGTCTCTAGCTAGACTTTGCTTATTGATGACTTGACATGCTCATAAATGCACTAAAATTCAGATTGTCATCTAATTGCTTCTAGCTAGCTTATACATATCATGTCATGATCTAGATAGCAGTTCATTGAGTTATGGCTTGGTGTAATACATTATGGTCATTATGGATAATTCTCATGGCTCTAAATGCTTAGAATAAACAAACTTCAACCATTTCATCCATCATAATGACTTATTCTCTCTTTTGCATTCTTGATGCGTTTATTGCCAAAAGGGGGAGAATAGATTGGACAAAAAGTCTTTTGGGAATCTAGAGCTTGTAGAACAATTTACTCTTTCTTGAGTTGCTCTAGTGATTCCTTCTGTCGACATGGTCATGAGTTTCATTTCTTTCTATGGACCATGTTGGACTCTTCAAAATCAACTTCATGCTTTTTCGGTGTTTGTCAATATACTCATCAAGGGGGAGATTGAGAGACCATGTGAGGGTCATCCCATTGTGAGTGATGAGTAATTGACATCGTTTCTCAAAAGTCGAGTTTGAGTCGGTGTGTTCGGACCCAGACGTTGCATGGTGCAACGGGCTCGGTCGGACTTTGGTCAAACTTTGTCGTATGGGTTAGGATGTATATTCCATTGTTGCGACAGGTTTGATCTTATTTATGCTATTTGCGCGTTCATGTATCGAGCGGTGCTATGTGACGTGTTTCTTGTCTGTGTGACTGCAGGACGGCGAGGCGGAGTCGTGGCGAGACACGGTGGACCGGACTAGGCGCAGGTGGCGCTGAGGTCAGAACGGTCATGAGGTGTTGAAGACGACGTGGACTCGGCGTGTTGCGGAGCGTCTTGAGGCAAGGAGCGGAAGCTTCCGGAAGGTGTAGAAGGGCGGCAGGAATTTCGCAAGGCACAAGCGGAAAATGGCTCCGTTAGGGTTTAGCCGTGAACGGGTTGGAGACCCGTTAGCCAAGGGCTATAAATAGAGGTGAGGGGCTGCATACCCCTTAGGACACTTGAGTATGAGTTAGGGTTCTGAGAGCCCTTATCCTTGTGTGTGTTCCTCCCAAGAAGCATGTGAGGCTCTTGGTGTTCTTGAGGATTGAGAGAGTGTGTGTGAGTTCTTGTTTTTAAGCATGTATGGGGACTTAGTGTGATTGTGTTCTTGAGGAGGATGGAATGAGTGGTTGTACAAACCTCATGTAATCTTTCATGTCTTTGCTTATCTATTAGAGCTCACATTGTTGAAATGTGTTGATTCCTCAGTTTGATGTTGGTTTCGTTTATCTACTGCTTGCTGTTTTTTGTTGGTCTGCAGAAATTACATTTTCGCCTTCGGTTCGCATCGCAAAAATCACTGGCTGTAGTTTCTTTGATCTGTTCTCGAAAACTATTGTCGTCGATACTGTCTTGGTGCAGTTCATCCAACATTTCTGCCTTTACGGTTTCTGCTGCCGGGAGCTATACTAGTCTGCAACCTTTAGTTTTTCTAAGGAGGATTGAGTTTTCTTGCACATCATTTCTTGTGGTCTTTAGTTTTTCAGACTTGGTGGTTTCAGTTTTATGCAAATGTGTTTCCAGACTGCTCTTCCTGAATTTCTTCCTGCTGTCTGCACAACTGTTATTTAGTTTGTTCCCTTGTTCCAATGAACCAAGAAGAACAACAGCTGCTCGGTCTTCTCTTTCAGTTTTTCTCTTTTCTTTTTGGCAATACTGCTTGTTCAACTCTGTCAAGCAGCTTTGCAAAGCTTCTGTTGAAAAGGCTGTCCCATTGAGCTTGTGGTTTCTAGAGTTGATTTTTTGAAGATTGCTATCTATCTTGGTTTGGGAGCAGTTCATATCCGGTTCTTGCATGCAACTGGTCTTGATTTCCTCTATTGTTTTTCGTTTGGCCAGTGTAACATCTGATGATGTCTCTCGTTTTTCTTTTTCCAGTACAGTCCTGTTATTTCGGCAGCTAGAAGTAACCATAAGTTTTTGTCTTCGGCAGTATACATTGTGCCATTAATAGTTGTTGTTTTTGGTTTCTTGCTGTGCCATCCTTGAGTCTTAGCGCCTGCTTGCTTGGTTATTCTTCCGTGTCCTTCTTGTTGGCAGCAAAACAACTCTCGGCTGACAAGAGTACTATTGCTTTTCCTTTTTCAGTTCGGCCAGACACAAGTTTCCAGTCAAGTTTGATCTTTTTGTTCTTGTGATCCTATTCAGTTCGGCCAGACACAAGTTTCCAGTCAGGACATTTCTTTGCAGTAGTCTGCTATTTCTTTCCTCTGGGTTCTCCTTTCTCTCCCGAACAGCTATTCCAGCCAGTGCAGTTCGGTTGGCCGAAGTGTGTATTGGTAGTACACATGCACTTCATTTAGCCGAATCACAGTAGTCCAGCCGAACCACTTCATTTCTAGTTGGTGCTTTGTTTTGCTTCTTTTGAAAACGATGTACTGCAATTTTCGGGCGATTTTAAAAGAGAGCGACATTCACCCCCCTCTGTCGCCATTTCGGTCCTACACTACTCGACTTCTTCGCGGGCTTATAGGGTCTGGAACTGCGAGTCTAGTAAAATGGTAGAGACTTGTGAGGTGACCTTCGACGAGGCCAGTCCGGGGACTAGGCCCGATATCTCAGGTTCTTTAGAGCAGTCCGAGACCATCTTTGCGGATGATAAGGACGATGGAGATGAGGGTTGTCTACCCGATCCAGTCCCTCATCCACCCCTTGAGGTGCCTTCTTCCACCGCACCTCAAGGTGATCAGCCCATGCCTTCTGCTTCTTCTGAAGCTAGTGGCTTTGTTCCTACCTCGTCAGTTCACGAGGTAGAGGCCACTTCCTCATCTCATCCTGGACCTCCTAGACATATCTAAAAATCTCATCCTTCAGAGCAGATCATTGGAGACCTTTTTGAGCGAGTTACTCGCTCAAAATCTGGCATGTCACTCTTTTATCTCCATTCTGCTTTTGTTGCTTCCTTCGAGCCCAAGGATATTTGTCATGCTCTATCTGACGAGTCTTGGGTTAATGCCATGCATGAGGAGCTAGAGAATTTCGAAAGAAACAAGGTCTGGACGCTTGTTGAGCCCCCTCGAGGACACAATATCATTGGGACCAAGTGGGTGTTCAAAAACAAGAAAAGTGAAGATGGGGTAGTCATTCGAAACAAGGCTAGACTGGTTGCTCAAGGGTACTCCCAGGTTGAGGGTCTAGACTTCGAGGAGACCTTTGCCCCTGTAGCGCGTCTTGAGGCCATTAGAATTCTGCTTGCCTTTGCAGCTTCTAAGGGCTTCAAGCTTTACCAGATGGACGTCAAGAGTGCCTTTCTCAATGGCTTCATTGAGGAAGAAGTCTATGTCAGACAGCCTCCAGGTTTCGAGAACCCCAAATACCCTAGTCATGTCTTCAAGCTTTCCAAAGCGTTGTATGGACTTAAGCAAGCCCCTAGAGCTTGGTATGAGAGGCTTAAGTCCTATCTATTGAGACATGATTTCGAGATGGGTAAAGTCGATAAGACCTTGTTCACTTGCCGGCTCGGTAGTGACCTTCTGCTCGTCCAAATTTATGTCGATGACATCATCTTCGGCGGCTCTTCCCATGCTCTCGTTTCACAGTTCTCGGATGTCATGAGCACCGAGTTTGAGATGCGCATGATGGGTGAGTTGACTTTCTTCCTTGGCTTCCAAATCAAGCAGACTCGGGAGGGTACCTTCTTGCATCAAGGCAAGTACACTCGAGACCTCCCGAGACGCCGACATGAGTGACGATAAGCCGGTGTCAACTCCTATGGCTTCTGACCGTACTAGACCCAGATGAGGACGGCGAGCCAGTTGATCAAAAGGAATTCAGAAGCATGATTGGCTCTCTCTTGTACCTCACTGCCTCGAGACCGGACATACACTTCTCCGTGTGTCTTTGTGCTTGGTTTCAGGCTTCTCCCGCGTGTCTCACCGCCAGGCGGTGAAGCGCATCTTTCGGTACCTTCGAGCTACCATTGACTATGGTATCTGGTTCTCTTCCTCCTCCTGCTATCTCTTAGAGCCTTTTCGGATGCGACTTTTTCTTGGTCAGGGATAGATAGGAAGAGCACTTCGGCACCGCCGGTTCATTGGCACTTCTCTCGTTTCTTGGTCTTGAGGAAGCGGTCCGGTGTTGCACATCCACCATGGCCGAATACATTGCTGCAGCCAGTTGTTGTAGCCAAGTAATTTGGATGATCTCGACTTTGAGGGACTTTGGGTTAGCTATCGATCGTGTTTCGCTCTTTTGCGATAACACGTCTGCGATATCATTGCTAAGAACCCAAGCAGATTCTCGGACCAAGCACATTGATATTCAATATCACTTCCTTGAGACCATGTAGAGAAGGGTGACATTGTGCTTCAATTGTGGAGTGACCACCGGTGGTGATATCTTCACCAAGCCTCTGGACAGCTCGAGGTTTTCAGCTCTGCGGGGAGAGCTTGGGGTGGTTTGTCCTTACGGACTGTTGTGAGGGTGAGCTTTGAGCTTTACTGCTTTATCATATTGTTTATGCTTCTGTATCCTTACTATTGCATCACATTTTCGGGTGCATTGAGCTTAGTCCTTCTAGCATAGGTTAGAGTGTGTCTCTTGCTGAGTGCTTAGACTTCTTGCTCTTATCTTGTGCTTTCGTGATAGTGTTTCTTATCTCACTAGGTTGAGCTCACTCACTTCTTCTAGGTTCTAGCGAGGGTTGGGCCACCCTCGGGTAGGCAGTGCGTGTTTGCTCTCTAGTGTGTGTTTTACTCGACATTTGTTGTCCCGAGTCATATGGGGTAGATAAGAGTTAGTCTGAGTCATTAGTATTCTCTATCTTATCTATGCTTTAAGGACTGCCTTTTTTGATTTATTTGCCAGCTCTTTCTTTTATTGCTTTGGTTCAGGGGGAGTTCATTTGGGAACTTCTAGATCTTAATATGGATATAACTCAACTTGAACTAAAAGTTGCATCTCAAGTTAAGGGGGAGCTGGATTTTCTTCATTTGTTTTGTAATATAACTTAATGGAGCCTTGATTATTATCCACTCATGACATGTTTTCATTATATTACATCTTGCCATGATTTGTGCTCCATTGCTAATTTGATCATGACTTTATATGTGTAGTCAAGTCTTTGCCATGATAGGTTAATTAAAATACTAAATTTGACCTAATTCATGTCATGTTCATATTTGAGACTAGTCAGCTTTGTGTTATCTTTTTATGGTTCATGCCATGTCAAATAGGCTTAGTTGAGTCTTGAATCATTGTTGAGCAATAGATTGAGTTATATTAGTTTCTTGATGACACATAAGTTAGTACAATCTATTAAAAGCAAAAAAGATCTCTTTTGTGCGAAAAAACTGATCTCACCAATTCCTTCTCATGAGACGGCTTGCCATTGCACAAGGCATGAACTCAGGGGAGATTTGGATGACCAAGATCATCTTCTTAAGCTCATTGCTTGAAGTAGTCGCATAAGGCTTGAGATCTAGCATATGACAAAAATCTGGTTAAAAACAATCATGAAATTTCAAAAGAAAACATGTCATTTGTGCTCAATTTGCTTAAATTACTATAAGAATCAAGTACTCAAAATAAATGTATCATTCCTGAACTAGTAGCACTCTAGTTGACTCAATACTAGCTTCTCGGTTCCATTTTGCTTATTGACATGGCTTGCATCATTCATGGATACCTCTAGCTAGACTAAAATCATGTTTGACTTGACTTGCTAAGCACTTTCACTAAAATTCAGATTATGCTTTATCTCGCTTAGCTTCACTTTACATACATAGTCATGATTCTTGTAGCATACTTGTATGTTATGGCTTGATGTAATACATAAAGGTCATTTTGGATAATTTTCATGGCTCTTCATACTTAAAAAGATCAAATCAGCTATTTCATCTATTTTCATGACTTTTTCTCCTTCCTACTTTCTTGATGGGTTTTTTGCCAAAAGGGGGAGAATAGTGGTAGAAAAAGCCACTTTGGAAGCTTTGAGGAAAAATTGCTCTTTCTTTTGCTCCTTCTGTCGATATGGTTATTAGCTTTACTAGAATCTAACCGTCGAATGCCAAAGCAGTGCAGCCCATTTTGCCTTGCAAATGTCGTCCGTGGAAAAGCAGAGCAGTCTGATTATTTTCTATTTTCCTGGAGCATCAATTCATGTCGCGTATTTGTAGTTTCAAACGGATAGCAGGAAAAGGTGTTCGCTTATTTTTCCTTGGTATAGGCGGCATGTTAAGTGAAAAAGTGAATCCGATAAAAATTACATAAAATCAAACATAGAAATCACCGGAATATTTTTTAAAGATACTAGAAGTGGAACATACCTCAAGGATAAAACCATGTAATTGTTTCAATAAATATTTGTTTTTCATATCTTGTAAAAACGATTAAAATATATCTAGAAATTTTATAGTGACGTAGAAATGCCCAATTGCCCACTACTGTATGCAGTGAGATTGTAAAGAAATTTTGAAAACTTGCACGTTTTTCACCATATTCAAGTTGGTGTGGGAGAGGGTCCATCTGCAAATATTTGCCCAGACAACAGGCGGCGTATCATGTTCTTCATGCTCGTGGTGCGTCGCTCCGCGCAGAGGGGAAAGAGGCGGGGCGATGGGACTGCATGACGCTACGCTCGTCACGACTCTTAGTGGCGGTAGGCGGTCAGAGGTTGCGTGCGAAGGTAGGGGTGAGGAGACTTTGAAACACGTCTTAGGAAGGTGATCGGAAGCTGCTCCTCTCATGATAATTGTGGAACAGATTAGCTGTCATTGTCTCTCTCAATTAGATTGAAACTATCTAAGAATGATGGGAGACCATATGAGGTTATCCCATTGTGAGTGATGAGTAATTGACATCTGTTTTCAAAAGTCGAGTTTGAGTAGGTTTGTTCGGACCCTGACGTTGCGTGGTGCAATAGGCTCGGTCGGACTTTGGTCAAACTTAGTCGTATGGGTTAGGATGTAAATTCTGATAATGCGACGGGTTTGGACTTGATTATGCTATTTGTCCGTTCATATATCGAACGGTGCTATTTCATGTGCTTTCTTGTCTATGTGGCTGCAGGACGTCGAGACGGAGTCGTGGCGAGACACGGTGGACCGGACTAGGCGCAGGTGGCGCTGAGGTCAGAACGGTCGGGATGTGTCGAAGACGGCGTGGACTCGAGGTGGTTGCGTGGCGTGCGAGACAAGGAGCGGAAGCTTCCGGAAGGTGCGGGAGGGGCGAATCGGTAATTTCGCAAGGCTGCACAAGCGGGAGACGGCTCCGTTAAGGTTTAGCCGGCGTAACGGGTTGGAGACCCGTTAGCCAAGGGCTATAAATAGAGGTGAGGGGCTGCATACCCCTTAGGACACTTGAGAGCTCATTCATCCCTTTGTGTGGGTTGTGTTCCTCCTAAGAAGCTTGTGAGGCTCTTGGTATTCTTGAGGATTGAGAGGGAGAGGATGGATTGAGAGTTTTGTAATCATTCCTATGGTTCTAATATCCATGCGTATGGGTACTTCTTTGTAGTCTTTGTTTTATTGGAAATGAAATGGTGGTCTATCCTTTGTGTGATGATTTCTTTTCCTCTTGTATGCTTGAGTTCTCTTTTGACTGGCCAGTGATAATCTTGTTTGGGCAAGCTTGTTTTGTTATCTCTGGTTCTGCTTTTCTCTGTTTCCTTCTTGTTGGGGAGCATTTCCTTTGGATTAAGTCTGGCTGCTATGTTGTCAAATCAAGTGTATGTGCTCGACTGCATGCTACTTTTAGTTGAATGATGCTTCTGCATGCTGGTCCCTGTGCTCTCTTTGATCCCTGCATGTAGCTCATGGACAGCAGCAAGTTTGCTATTCCTTGCTCTTTGTTTCGGCTGGAATCTTTTGTTTAATTCTTGATTGGCCGAGTGAAGTCTATGAATATTCTTGTGAGTAATGCATGGTCTTTTGTTAGTCCTCTTTGAGCTGTTCGGCCAGCAGGAATTCTTCATTCGTGTGCTCGGCTACTGCTAGAATTCTTGTTGAAATGTCTCTTGCTGGCTCTCTGTGTTCATTCGATCAATAGTCCTTTGATTGCTTTCGGTTGGGATCAGTTTTCCTTTGCCTTTTCTCTTGAATTCGGCCAGCTAAAAGCCTACGGTGCAGCTCCTTGTTTTCAGCCGAATACTCAGAAGTTGTGATGCTTTCAGACTTTGGAAAAGCAGCGTACAGCAGCTGATTTTCTCCATTGAGCACTTTTCTTTTTATTTCTTTTCTGATCTTTGACGATTTTGCATGCAGATTAAACGGCAATATTTTCAGCTGAAATTTTTACTGAGTGCTCTCTGATTTATGCTGAATATTTCAGTGTCACATGCGTTCCAAATTTCAGCAAGATTAATTTTAATTTTCTGTGAGGTGCTTTGTTTTTGCTCTTTTTGAAAAACAGTGTACGAATTCTCGGAGGCGATTTTAAAAGAGAACGACATTTACCCCCCTCTGTCGCCATTTCGGTCCTTCAAATGAAAACTGATCAGATACAATTAAATAGTCTCAAATACGAATACAAATCAATATTTTTAAAATAAAAATAAATACGAATACAAAATAAATATCGTAACAAATACGAATTTGAATCGAGTGGTCGCGCTCGGTTGGGCTGAAAAACTGTGGCTTATGACTGAAATTGCATTATAGCGGCTGAAATTTCACTGTAGCTGAAGATGGCTTATTTGGCGTAATTAAATTTAAAAAAATTAAAAATAGATAAATATGCTAGCGGTTTTACTAGTTTTTCACGGGTTACCGGAACGGTTACTGTTTCAAACTGTCCAAATTAAAAATTCGAATCACAAATTTCGTCTAGATTTTTCCCGGGATTTCCGCTTGGCTACTAGGCTAGGCCGACCGGCCGATAGGCATAGGAAACAGATCGAATATGAATCAAATAGTCTTGAATACGAATACAAATGCGAATATAAATATTCTCAAATACGAATACAAATATTCTCGAATACTAATACAAATATTTTTGAATACGAATTGTGCTTAACATATTCGTATTTTCTCGGATACGAATATCAGATAAAACAGATTATCCGTTACCATTTTTCACCCTTACAGCTATCATGTGTTTCCTTTGCCTAGCTAGACTGTTGTGGCTACGGACCTAAATAGAAGACAGGGAGGCCACCGAACCCTAGCCTTGCTCACGGTGGACCCTCGCAGACCGAGTTCACCATGTTGCTCGTTCGGTCTTCAGGTTGCGCCGACCCCCCTTGCACGGTGCGAAGGCTCTGGTCTAGAGGACTCCCTTGGCGCATCTTGAGGGGACATTGGGTCGTCTTGCCGCTGGTGAGCTTCGGCGCCCTGCTGCACCCCTTTGCTCTGGACGAAGGGGTCTCAATTGAATCCTGTAACTGTATATAGAATCCATGTATAGTTGGTAACAAGCAAACCGATCTGCTAATTATTTGGATCGGTATCAGCGTTGATTGTGATCTATCTATTCACCTGTAACGGTACCTTGTATATAAACCTGAGAAGGCGTGCTACCAGTAAGAGCACAAGCCATACATCGTTCTACTTCATAGGACGCCTCTACGACATAAACAGCATTTACAGGCTAGAGAGCTTTAGCCATCTTCGTGCTACGTTTAGAGTGGTTCGAGTAGAGAGCTATTACAGGCATTTCCTTTGACCAGACAGAAGTGAAGATTACTGTATTTTTAGAGAAATGGAACTTCGCTATTGCTTGTGCAGGTACTGCATAAGCTGCCATGTTTTGGGACAACTAGACATGTAGTTCAATTTAATATTTCCTTTGGGTAAAAAAGAAAGAGCTAGTTGGGAAACGGCATAAGTTCCAAAAAGAATTTCTCAAAACGCTATTCCTTAAGCATACAAAAGGAACATCGCATTCATTTCAGACCAACATGAGGAAACCTGTGATTAAAACTAAATTAGAAAACCCTCCAGAGAAAAGTAAATCAGAAGTTTACACATAAGAAATTTCAAATTAAAGAATTAGGTATCGTGTTTTGGAGATTTGAAATCCTAATTCAAAAATCTGGTAGAAGGTCTTTGCACTGACAACAAAACAAACTAAGTAGTCGAAACATAAATCGGAAATTTGCAAGGACAGAAAACTAGAATTTACAGCTGTACGGATATCTTATATTGCAGTGAACGTGAAATAGTTATAACAAGAACAACCTCGGTATTATAAGCAAGCACGGCAGAGTACGATAATTATTCAACTGTCAGTATACTAGCTACTGCATACTTGACTAGCAAGTCTTTATTCAGCGCTGAAGTAAATTCAGCATGAATTCATTTCAAACTGTGTGCTCTTGACTTGCTCGGACAATGTTTTCTTGCTGGCTACTTCTGCTTGAGTTTGCTAAGGTACCAGAGTTCTCCATTAGGTACTCGTTCGACAACGTCAATGGTTGCGAGAGCACCGGAGTGACTGACAAGAATGTCAAATTTTGCGGGCACCACAGCTGCCTACTGTTCTGCAATGCTTGTCGACCATTAGTAACACTGGGCAGAATCTCCTCAACTACATGTGGCTCAACCTGCTCATATTGATTGCAGAGCTTCTCAGGCCCGAGGCGGCGAGATATATGGCATGCCAACTCAAGAGGACGACCATCATTTGTAGGCAAGGAGGATTTGCCGATGAGCGGAGAGACGTAGCAATTGGCACCAACATGAATGACAGGGTCAGGCAACGGCGATCTGACATCTGTATGTCGATTCCACTTAGATGGCTCAAAAGGAACACAGTGACCACTCTGCATTTGGTGACAGCACCACCTCGACATCACCGATGGATTTGAATACTCTGTGCCTTGCTCTGTCATTTGAGCAACCAATCCCTTGGTGGCTGCACACGCAGCACTGAATTGGGGAGGCAAGAGGTCCAAGCAGCTCATGGCAGTTCCAAAGATGTCAGTAGCTTCCGAGAGATGGAACCAAAAGAGCATCTTCATGTTTTTCTCCCACATCACATCGTTTTCATAAGAGAGCATGAAACAGGCCTCCAATCCATTGTCAACTTGAGGATTCAGAATGGGACATATCAAAATAAGCGCATCTATGTTTCCCCTCCGTAGAGAGAACTCCATCGATTTTCCAGCAAGCAATGATCCTGGAGTGAGTGATGGCAAAAACATGGACTTCTTCGGATGGCCACCAGACTCAACAAACTTGCTAAAGCTATCAGTACCATCTGCTAGCCTCTCGAATCTTTGCACTGTAGTGTCTATCATGTCATCATCTTTGCAACTTAAAGGCATGAAACGTTTGGCTGCTTGAATGATGCGTTTTTTGAAGGTCGCAGTTGTTGTACTACTGCTACCTTCTCTGCTTTGTAAGACTTGCCTTTTGTGAGCATGTAAGATCCCATCGCCTTCCTCTGCCACACGCTTCAGCTTCCCCTTCCAGTGGAGCAATGGGGTGTAGGAGGTATGCCATTGTTCCGAGATGGCAAGAGCACTCTGGATCTTTAGCACTACCATCTCCAATCTCTCAGCTTTGATTTCCGCCCTTTCACGGTTGCTTCGGTCCGATGATACCAAAGATGATAATCTACTCACTGCCTCGCCGACAACTGCTGAGCCAACTATTTCTGCCATTAAAGACTCAAAGTGGATCTACGCTTTTTTTTCCACACACAAAAAACGAGTGTTTGCCTGATCTATGGTGTAGAGACTAGAGGAAAATTGCGTGGAAGGTGTGGTAGGGTGTTCCTCTCAGGACTAGTGGAGTGGATTAGCTGCCTTTTGTATCACGGAAGATATGTGGACACGACCGTGTCTCTCTCTCTCTCTCTCTCTCGAATTATATTGCTCGGTTGGGCTGAAAAGTTATGATTTATGACTGAAATTGCACTATAGCGGTTGAAATTTTACTGTAACTGAAGATGACTTATTTGGCGTAATTAAATTTGAAAAAATTAAAAATAGAAAAATATACTAGCTCATCACGGACAATACAAAACAAATACGGCAAAAAAGAACCGGCAAAAAAGTCAAAAGTTTAAAAAGACAAAATTTATAAATAGTGAAAAATAAACCAAAAGCTGAAACTAAAACGAGCGATAATCCTGTTTAGAGTCAATAAACCCCCAGACATTTCCCCTTTATAGATATGTGGACAGGACCGTGAGAAGATTGCTGCTACCTCTTCGTGGAAATGGGTGAAATATGAACAAAGCTGCATTTCTAGCGGAAACAAGGGATTACAACTTTGACAGAATTTTAGTTTTCTCGGCTGGGCTCGAAAACCGGTCAAAGAGGTGCATTTTTGTTTGAAATTTCAGGTTTAAATAGAATTTATAACTAATACTAGGAAAGAAAGACTTTAACTAGTCTAGTGGTGAGGGATTGTGGTGGGTGAGATGAGGTTGTGTGAGTTCAAACCTCAAAACTAGCACCATTTTCTTGTTTTCCATTTCTCCTCAAAGATTAAGTTTTGAAATCAAAATTTCGAACAATTTTTTAAAAATTCTGAAATTCGGATTTATTAGTGGGGGATGAAAATTTTTCCGAGAATGTTTTCCTGGGTGGAAACCACGTACTGAATGTAAATGTAGAAATACTCTTGGTTTGAGTTCCAAACCAATTTAATTTTTTTAAAAACAAATAGTAGACGTGGTCTGCTGAGTGTTGTAGCGCCCTTTAATGTTTCGACATTAAAATCAAGATATGTTAGAAGGAAAAAAAGAGAAGTTGTGAATAGTATTTTTACTATTATAAAAGAAGGAGTTGGTGGTTGGTCCGGTCTCTCCCACCCCTTTTCACAAAAGGCAGCGCTGACATGTGGTCCCAAAAGACCTGCGCCGAATCTTCCCACCTTCCCATCAAAATATCTTTCTTTCCATGAATTAGTGGTCAAGGTGGATTTTATCTAGACTGCATTGTAGAGTATATGCTGTATTTTTCATCCAGTGCTTAATCTTGTACTAGCTGAATGCCCGTTGCTACGGATTTTAAAATTTTATCATACTATATATTCTGAAACTAACGGGTGGTAAAATTTTTTAGAACATGCATATCGTAGCAACGCACTGGCATTCAACTAGTCTTTTATAAAAGTAGAAATTATTGTGAGTACTAACCTTTTTTCTAAAAATAGACACAACTTGAACTTGAATTTTCTAAAAGGGAAGGGTCCCCGCTCCCTCGAGTCGACAACTATGTCAGAATGAGGTGTACCTCGATAGTGCAATCAACGTTGTGAGACGCCATCCTGGTCTCAAACCTAGGATGGGCTCGAGCCCATTTGGTTTGACCTCTAAGCTAATTTGAAAATTCCAAAAAAAAGTAGATCTAGTCTACTGAGTGTGGTAGCGTCCTTTAAAGTTTCAACTTTGAAATTAAAATATGTTAGAAGAAATAAAAAGGAGAGAATTTTGTTGTGCATAACAACTTTCATTTAAAAATAGATTAAGTTTGGACTTTAAATTTTACACAGTGATAGGGTAAATTAAGAAGTACATCTACACTTTTTCTTGGATATCTTTCATATTTTTTCATGCCCAAACCAAGAGGGTTTTCATGGTGCCACTCAATTTGTGGTTTCCAATTGTGAGACCATGTGGAGGTCACCCCATAGTTATGATGAGTAATTGACCCTTACTTTAGAGTTTGTGTAGAGGTTGAGTTTGGTTTTTGAGGTTTATGCAGAAATTTGCCCTCTATGACTTGCTCTTTACGATCGCTGTTGTGTGTTTCTGTGGTCGCAGTAGCATTTACGACCATGTGGTCGGCAGTGGTATTTACGACCATGAGGTCGATAGTCGATTTTACGACTTGGTTGTCGACAGCCAGTTTCACGACTTTGTGGTCGGCAGCCTGTTTCACGACTTTGTGGTCGGTAGCCAGTTTTACGACTTTGTGGTCGGCAGTCAACTTTACGACTTTGTGGTCGACAGCTAGTTTTACGACTTTGTGGTCGGCGGTCGGTTTTACGACTTCGTGGTCGATAGTCGTAGCTCTGACTGACCGTGGTCAATAGTCGTAGCTCTGACTGGCCATGGTTGATAGTCGCTCTGACTGGCCGTGGTCGATAGTTGTAGCTCTGACTAGCCGTGGTCGATGGTCATAGCTTCTTCTGGCAGAGGTCGATGGTGGTACCTCTCTGCCTGTGTGATCGTAAGTCGTAGCGACCAGGGCTGTTAAAGTCGTAGCTGTTGTGAGCGATGGTCGTAGCGTCTGCTACATGGTTGTAGCACCTGTTTCTTGGTTGTAACAGCCTGTGCGATGGTCGTAATGACTTGCTGAGTGGTTGTAGATAGTTGGGAAGTCTTCTAGGGCTACGAGTACCTCATGTCTTGTGCATCCGAGTAGTCGTAAGTGGTATAAGACCAGCTGGGTTGTTCTCTAAGTGCATTCTATTTAGGCAGACTGATGATTCCCGTGTATTGTGCGGTGCTATGTGATGCTTTGCATGTCAGTGGTGTTTGCAGGACTTTGGAGCTAGGTCATGGTGAGGCGTGGAAGGATCGGGACTAGACACAGGGAAGTGTTGAGGTCCAGAACGGCCAGGAGAAGCCTAAGATGACTAAGGCTGCAAGGTAGTTGCAAACGTGGTCGGTAAGAAAACAGGAAGCTTCCAGGAAGGTAGCAGAGGGGCATTTTGGTGAATTTGCTTAAGACCTGAAAAGGAAGCTATTCTGTTAAAGTGTGTTTGTCCTGTAAGGGTTAACGGGTTGATGCAAGTGGTGTGGGTAAGAAAACCCGGTGGTAGGTAGGAGGTTAACGGGTTATCCCCGGTAGCAAGAGGCTATAAATGCAGTAGAAGAGCTACCCTTCCAGTAGACTCATCTTGGTGCTCCTGGATGGAGTGGCTGTAGACTCATCTTTGTATCTCTGTTCATGTTTGCTCTATGTTTGGAGTTGAGTTGGGTGTGGTCGTATCAGTTGTGCTCCCTCTATTCTTTGGATGGCTTTTCACTTTCTTGATCTGAGAGTTCCGCTTTTGGTTGTTTTGTTGATGATCTGACCTGCCTGGTGTTGGGAAATCATACTCAAATCCAGCTTGGTGATTCTATTCCCACTTGCATGGTCTGATTGTCTCCTTATCCTCTCAGTCTCTGTTTTGGGTGGTCTCGGTGAAATCTTGTGAAGCTTTCTGAGAGACCATGTGAGAGGTGCACCCATGTTGGTATTAAGTAATTGACTCGTGTTCTGAAAGTTTGAGTTTGATTTGAGTGGTTCGTGTAATACCCTGAACGTCGTTACGGCGTAAGTTTTTAAAACAATCGCGGATTCGCTGGTTTTTCGGTAAATCGCAAGAAGGAAAAAATATAAATTGTAGAACATTGTAAAATAAAGTAAATAAATTAAAACAATTAATTTAGATGTTTTGGGCTGTTCGGAGGGGTGAGCCAATCGCTTTTGGGCCAGTCAGCCCAAATGGGGGCCCGTACCCCCTCCCAAACCCTAGCACCCCTCTTTATAAACCCCCTCCATTGGCCCCCTCCCCTTTTCCCACCCCAAACCAGCCACCACCACCCCCTTAGGCGCCCCCCCTTCTCCCCCTTGCTGCTGCCATGGTGCCAACGAAGAAAAGAAAGGGAAGAGAGGAAGGAGAAGGAGAAGGAGAAGGAGGAGAAGGAGAAGAAGGAGAAGAAGAAGAGGAAGAAAAATTAGGGAAATTCTTCATCTAGGTAATTTTTCCCTATCCCAAATCCTCTGTTTTATGGATTAATTAGGGTTCTTGGCACGGAATTTGATGGTAGATAATAGATAATTGCCCGATTAGAGTTTAGTCGCGGGCTGATTTTAGATCTATTCGCGCAGCACGGCTTGTCTCGCGGTTTTGATCTAGAAAACGAATTTTCCTGCAGATCTTCCCAAAAGGAAAGTTGTAGATCACATCCAGATGTATCTCCTGTATGTTTTTCAAATTTTTCTACCGTGGGATCTGGGAGATACGGAGACGGAAATACCGCTGTCCGTTAGGCGGACAGATTGGTACAGTCCGGCGGTAATCCGGAGATTTAAAATAGTAAACGAATTTTCCTGCAGGTCTTCCCAAAAGTAAAGTTGTAGAGAAATTCCATATGTATATCCTGTATTTTTTCCAAAATTGTCTACCGTGGGATCTGGGAGATACGGAGACGGCAATACCGTGGTCCGTCAGGTGGACAGATTGGTACAGTCCGAAGGTAATCCGGAGTTTAAAAATAGTAAACGAATTTTCTGACCTTGACCGTAGTTGATAAAGTTGTAGATAATTTATATATATACCTTATGTATAAATTTGAGAATTTTTAGACCTCTGTGATGTTGTAGGCACGCGTTTGAACGCGGCTGCCCAATCTACCAGAGCAGAGTTCTTCCTCTGTTTTGGGCATTAAATTTCATCTAGTTGTGATCCGAATAAAAATAGGAGTTCTACATGAAAATTGTAGATTTTTAAGTCATGAATCCAGAGAGATATTATTTGCTATTTGTCGATTTATATTTTTAAAGATACGTAATTGTGAAGCAGCGCTGCTGCAGATAGTATTATGTTGGTTTGTTGGGCGGAGTAGAGATTGTGCGGGTTCGGGTTTCTAGCGATGTTTTTATATTTATGTCGTGCTTGTATGCTGTGGTGGTGTGCTGAGAGTTGTCTTGTGGACATGTGGTTTTGTCCCTGAGCGCTCTTGGCTTTGTTGATCTTCGCTTCGTCGGTTTGAGGCAAGTGAACGTAGCGGTGGTTGCTACCGTTTAACTTGTTATTCCTTCTAGTTGTAATTTACATTATTATCTTAATTTGATATATGATGCCATGATTGCATGATATTTTAATTGTGGAGATGATAGCAAACATTGATATGTTGCTAGTAGACATGTGGAATTCTCGCTTATTGATATAATGTGGACATGAAAATAACATGTGGTGGATGTGGAGATGTTGAGAGCATAAAAATGCTCCTTGTGGATGAATTAATGTGATTAATGAATTATCATATCATTCATGTCATATCATGTCATTTGCATATGTGGATGTCGCCGCACTTAGCCGCGATCGTACCGGTACAGCATCGTATATTGCCGTAATACGATGCACCTCTTCGCCCGCGGAAGCATCGTATATTGTTGTAATAGGATGAACTACAATTCCTGCCCTAGCAAGAGTGATGTGGAGCATAACATGAAGCATTCATATGCATTGTATTGTGGAAAGATTCATTTGCATACATATGCAATATATATTGTGGTGATGTTATTTTGTGGAATATACAATGTTTTAGTTGTAATGTGGAATTGGCTCATGTGAGCTACTTGTGGTATGAGGATTGTGGATGTGGTCGTGAAATGGGGTTCGTCCCTTGTGTATGGTAAGGGTTACGGTGATGGTGATTTGAAGTTGAGGATATAACATTGTTATTTGTGAAAGATTAAATGTTGATGATTAATCTATTGTAGTTGTGGAAGACTAAATGTTTCATATGCATTTAACTGATATTTAAATGACTGCATTCTTATGCCAATTAAATCTGAAATTTTTAAGAGGTATGATTCATGAAAGTTTATGGTGATTTAATAATTATGAACATAAATTGTAATTGTGGATGTATGGAATTATAATGATGATGTTTAAATTGCTTGTAATTTGAATAACTTGTTAAACTGTTTGCTTGCTGAGATTTTTATCTCACTCTTGTTTTCCCCTCCCTACAGGTGGTCTTTGAGCATGCATTGGGAAGGGTAGAGTGGCACCGCACTGATGCACTTGGATTATAATCTTAATGCGGGAATAAAGTTGAAAGCAATCTAGTTTTGTTTAGCTATCTTATTGACAAATGTTTCTTCTTTGTAATATTAAATGTATGTACCTTTCCTATGGATATTATGTTATAGTTGAATATGATTATCGAATTGTTATTATCCTGTTTTTCCTTAGTTGTTTACGCTTCCGCTTATATTATATTTTTAGTATTTGTTGCTAGTTTAGTTTATTCTATAAATTGGCTAGTCATAGAGCAGTTTTAGTAGCATCCCAGGGCATTGTGGGTCCTGGGGTGTTACAGTTCGTACATGAGTTTTTCGACTAATGCAAATGTTGATTCCTTTATCTCGAGTGGTGCTATGTGATGTGTTTTCTTGTCTGTGATGACTGTAGGACTTTGAGGTGGAGTCGTGGCAAGGCACGGGATGACCGGACTAGGCACAGGCAGTGCTGAGGTCGGAGCGGTCAGGATGTGCCGAAGACGGCGAGAACTCGAGGTGGTTGCGAGGCTTGGACGGCAAGAAATGAGGAAACTTCCGGAAGGTGTAGCAGGCGTTCTGGTAAATGCGCAAGGCTGCAAAGTGAAAGCAAATTCAGTTCGAGTTAATGGGTAAAATGTTGAGAATTAGCGGGCAAAGCATATGTAAACCCGGAAATGAGAGGCTATATAAAGGAGGGGTGTCTCCTTGTAGTAGCATGGATTTCTATGGTTTCAAAGGGCTTTTGCTTTGTGACTTTCTTCTTTCTGTTGAGGAGTAGGTGAGGGTAGCAGAGAGCAGTTGAAAATGGGTTCGTAGAGTTGTGTTCTTCCCCTGCGTATGTTTGCCCAGGGTGTGTTGTTCTCCTTGTTTTCAAAATGCGTATGGGGCCGTAGTGAAATGGATGTAAGATGAACCAATGTAATCATTCATCTCTCTGAAATGAATCCATTTGAGTTGTCATGAGCTTCAGTTCCTTTCTGCCTTCTGTTCTTCTTTGTGCTTTAAGTGTTTGGGTTGATTCTGTTCATCTGCGTATTTTGAGTTTGAGCTAAATCTTTTACTTGAGTAGCTGCATCTTTTGGCTCTGTGTGGGGAATTAATCTCTAGACCATTTGGTCAGTCTTTCCCAAGAGCAAAAGAACTCAAGTGCAGTTTCCTTCCATTTTACCTCAGATGCACATCCTCTGTTTTGCTCAAAAACTAGGGTTTACTGTTTTGGAGGGCAGAGGATTTGTGATGTTCTTGATTTCGCTTCTAAAAGTGATTTTCAGATACGTGCTTTCCTGTCCTGAGTCTATCCCCTGCAGTGATTTGTGACTGCATTTTCTTCTCTTGAATGCAATCTGCTATTTAGTTTGCGGACCAAATCATTCAACCTGAGAAGAGCAGCAATTTCTCTGTTTTTTGTTGTCAACAGTGTTTACTGCTCTTTGTTTTCGGCTGTCAGGTTTGAGTTCGGTTTTTTGCTGATTTCGGCCAGCAGCAGCCTGCTGTGTTTTCTGCATTTTCTGGACTGCATTTCGTGTCTCTTTTCTCTGTAGGTTTCAGTTTTCTTGCGGCTCCCAAACTGCTGTTCGGCTTAATTAAAAAAAACTGCAGCTCAGTATTTCTCCTGCTAGCTGACTACACTAGGAAAGCAGTATTTTCGGTACTGCAGTTCACTATGTGCTGATTTTGTCGGTCGGTTTAACCATCCCTGCCACAGCAGTCTAACCGAAGATCCATGGGAGGTCTGACCGGTTTCACACCATCGGTCAGACCGGCCTCAAGAATATGCAGTTTGCACTCTCCGGTTCTTTGGCAAAATTCAGATTTTCTTTGCTTCTTCAGTGAAGTGTTTGTCAGTTTGAGTTTTGCGCTGCATCAGGCACTTTCAGGAAATTCTAGTATTTTCAGTTTTTGGTCAAGTCTCTTGTAGCTTTCAGTTTGCCACTCTGGTTCATGAAATGATGTTGCTTGTTTGTCGGTCTGTTTTTCGGCTTCCAGTGAGCAAACTTTCTTCTTCTTAACTTCTATAGCTATCCGGGAAGAAGATAATATGGAAACTTGGGGCGATTTTAAAGGCACCATTCACCCCGCTTCTGTTGCCATTTCTGATCCTACACTTTCATGTCGGTTGCTATGTTTTCAATTAAAGATCAGAGCAACCTCTTGAGATCCTCACCTTCTTGTATGCAAAGTCTCATGGCCGTTTGATCTCTTAATCAAAAGTTATGCTTAACTTGAATCTTGCGGTCGTGCACTCTCTATTCATTCTCTGTTTCTTTCAAGAAGCGTACGACCACGTTTACTTCTTCGACCACGCTCTAGTTTCTTACCGCAGCGTTTATATTTCCGACCACGTTGATCGTTCGACCACTTGTTGGCTTACGACTACGTTGGTTCTGGTCTCGGTGGTTGTCGACTAGGGTGATTTACGACCGATAAAAATATGCAAATGCCCGAGTAGAGGTAAGAACGAGGGCGTGAGAATGATCTAGACTCCTCCATCTTCTTGTCCATCTGGTCTCGATCTCACATAATAAGTATAGAGAACTTGATCATATGGCTCTGAATTGTTTGAATGAGCGAGGGTGAAGACAAACAACTATGCTCAATGAGCTAACACACAGAATGAAATAATATATAGATGCAAGGCTTAATAAGGAAGGTTCGAGTTCTTTTATATTCCAAATGCCATAGTTGAATTACAGTAAGTAGAAATTATAAGACTTGGCATTTTTAACAAAACTATGTTTTAAAGATTGTGACAATATGCAATAATAATTGAGATGCAACTTCCATCCACCTGTTACATGGTTCTAGCTACCATATACTATTTTGTTATCAGAGTTCTATCCACCCATTATAATCATTGGATTCTATCCACCATGGGGGAATAAACTCAGGGTTCTATCCACTCATCAAGTTTTTCATCCCACCCATATAGATTCTTTTATAAAATAAACACTAACTCAAGTAGGTTCTCATGCCCGCCCATGACCGTGGGTATGGCTATTCGAATAATTTTCACTCTATAAATGTCACACACTTTACTAAAGATGCCCAACTTGTTATATTCTGCATGCTTCCTTAGGTATGCAGATCAAGAAGACCATCACAAGCGCTTTACAATGCATCTTCCCAACATGGCTGCACCCGCTAAGGTATCCACCACCATGGGGTTTTGTCCACCTGCTCCAAAAACCCCTTCTTGCGCTGCTTGTCAAGAGGCTTCTATCCAGCACTCTTGCCGTGTTCAACCGAATGGTGCATCTAGCTTTGGGTATAAAGCAGTTTTAGAGTTTTGGATTACAAAATAGCTTATTTAGTTTAACATAGTAGCAGTTTCCATCCAATAGTTGTCCAAACCAAGTTTTCATGTTTTGAAATAATGTCGGAGCAAATTAACTCCCACATGTATTTAAGCAAGGCTAAATATGGCACTTAGATATGGACTTATCAACTATTATGTATGACATAATTTTTAAGATGACAAGGGATTATGTCCAAACCATGGAGTGGGGTGTAATAAAAGATAATAATATGTCATTAACTAAGAACTAATGATAATATAATTTCAATCGAAGTAAAGCATGCATTTTGTTAATTTAAAGTAAAATAATTTGCATTAAAAAAGACACATGCAAAATGATCAAAATATTGTCTCGCCTTGCTCAAAGTTTTGATGGTCATAGTCAGACTCAAACTACTACTCTTCTAGATCTTTGGGATCTCATTAAGTGATCGCATTGAAATTCAAATAAATATATGATAATACAAATAAATTCAAATAAAATTCAAATGAATTCCAAAATACATTATTTTTCTCTTGTTAGAAAGATTTTGAATTTAGAAAATAAGTTTCATTCATTTTGGATTTTAAACGAGTGAGAACGGGCCTTCCAAAAATTTGGGAAAATCCCTAAAATAAATAGAGGAGAGAGAGTGTGTGTCTTTAATAGTTGGGCCCCCATTATTTTTAATTTCTTTTCCAGTTTATTTTCTTATTACAAATTATGTTAGAGGCTGACAGGTGGGCTACTAGGGTTTTAATTTCCTTTTTGAATTATTTTCCTTAAGAAAATGCTACAAGTGATTGATAGGTGGACCTGAACAAAGTGAAGGGCCCATGTGTTAGTGATTCAAGGTTTAAATCTGATTATAATTAGATTTTCTCTGACTTGGACCCACGTGTTAGTGACTCATTAACTAAAATTAACCCATGTCATTAACCTAATATAATTATGTGTTAATTATGTCATTAAACTAATGATGTGGCTACATTAGCCCCTTCACACCTGAACAGGGCATGATGTTATCGTGCTTGTTGCCAATGAGGGGAGCGGCGGCGGTTGCTGACGATGCCCAAAATAGGTCGACGGGACCACGATGCACACATGGGTGGTGACGGTGTTGCCGATAGTGAACTATTGTGGCAGCGGCAACGATTGGCCACCATCCAACACTAGCGTGCAGTGGTGAGGTGAGGTAAGTGAGTGCATAGGGAGCATCTATAGGGCATGAGAGACTCGCCAGAGTGGACGGTGAGGTCAGAGAGGGATCCAAGGTAGTCCAGTGACGAGGGCCCAAAGAGGCATGGCATCCTTTAATGGCGACGGCAAACTAGGGACAACAGAGACCTAAATCAACCAAAGGGAAAGTGAGAAGAGGGCATGGAGGTTCTCTAGCCAGAGAGTATTGAACGGAGGCTCACCAGAGAAGAAATGGTGGTGTAACGACGGTTTCAGTCAGTGAGGGAGAAGATAGCAACACTATTGAGCTGCAGTGGATGAAAACTCGATTACAAGAGGGAAAATAGGGAGGAGGGCATGACGATCTAGTTGACACACCGAGAGAGGGTGGGGCTCACCGGAGCAATGGGACAACGTAGAGGTCATGTTGGAGGACGGTGGTGAAGTTCATCGAGCACGACTCTGCTCGGCATAGGCTCCACCGAGGTGAGGGAAGTGAGTTGGAGGGATGACGAATGAAATGGGAGCTTTGTGACATAAATAGCCAGGAGGAGGTGGGTTGCGCCGTGCTCGCATTCATGGCTCGTGCGGCTACCGAGGGCGACATAGGCGCATGTGGAGTGGTGAGGAGAGAGCAGGTGGCAAAATGGAGACTGCGCAGAATGGACGAGGGCTTGACCGCACGGCGCAAGCGTGTGGTACGGACATGGTAGAGTTGGGTCGGGTATGCATGAACACATATCTCAACATAGGTTGTGAGGTGGCACACGGCTGGGAGAGCAGTGCAGCACACGGGACGGGTCGATACGGCGTGGGCGTGGCATGATGTGGGTGCGGTGCACGTGGCATGATGTGGGCGTGCTAGCTTGGTGCGGGTCGAGCACGACCAGAGCAAGGGAGGCGAGAGAGGGGGAAAGAGAGAAAGAGGTAAGGAGGTGGGCGGGGCCGGTGGGATTTAGGTCTCTGTTAGGCCTTTGTTAATTTTGATTTTGAGACTAAATTTCAAATTTGATTTCTACTTTTCAGTTGTGAATTTGAATTTGAGTTTCAAATTGAATTTCAATTTACTAAAAACTTGAAAGGAGCTCAAATGGCTATTTCATTTCAAAATTTCAAAATGGCCCCAAAACTGGGGATGTTACACTAAACATGGAGCGTTTTAAAAAGGATGACATAGGTAAGTGTTACAGGTGTTTGAATTGTTTCATGATGTATCAGCTTTGTTGTCTTTTGTACATAATTTTTATTATTGCAATTTCAGTAGGGTTCTCTCCTATTGATCCCACAAAAAACAGCAGAGCAACTATCTCGGCCATTGATCTTCCCTTAATCAGTCAATCTGCCATATGAAGTTGGTGTACCTAATCTTACTTATGAAGTTGGCACCAGTTCTATTGGTAGAAATCGCATGTCACCATTTGTTAGTCGAAAAATTATGCGGGCGTGGAATTAGCGCAAGGAATACCTAATATAGTTCTCGACATGAAAAAAATCATCCTCTCAAATCTACGCACAAGAAAAAAATAGGAGCCAAGAGACTTCGTTCGAAAGATGTCTTAGGAAGATGATCGGAAGTATCTGTTTGTATTGTTACATGAGAGAAGTAGGGAGATTACTACACTACCTCTTATAGGGGTGTTATAGTCCTTCCTCCTTTTTGCACTTTCGGTGCCCTTCTGCTCCCCTTCGCTATGGATAGGGGTGCAAATGGAGCGGATATTTTTTTGTAACATCCCAAAATTTGGTTATTTCAAAAATATGGAATTTTAAAATCATTTCCGGCATTTTGTTGGCATTTGAATTTCTTTTGAATATTTAGTTGAAATCTTTTTGAGATTTGTGGCATGCAAATTAATAATCAAAGAGCAACCCCAAATGCAAATGATAGAAAACTAATATTTTAAATACGAATCTGAAAAGATGATCCAGTATAAAGAAAGAGGAACCTAATTTAAAATATGAAATCTCATTTTGGGATTAATGGCATAAATAACAATAAAAGTGAGTGACTAAAATGCAAACACCTATACATAGATATACATAAATTGTGCCAGGAAAAGTTTAGTAATATAAGAAATAAAATATGTATATCTGTTTATGCAAAAATTAAGTGGGCCAACAAAATAACTGTATATGAAATTATGTATACATGCACCTATGACCTAAATAATAATAATAATCGAAGCGCAGATTAAGATTTAAATTTTAAATGCACTTCAAACATTAACGTCAATAAACCCTAATATATAAATTAATCTGTAAATTAAAATTTTAAATTAAAAACCCAGATTTTAAAATGTGCCTAGCCCTTCCTTCCTTTTCTCACTCTTTCTCCTCTCCCCCACTCTCTTCCACGTGGGCCCCACACCCCTCCCTCTCTTCCCCCTTCTTTTCCTCTCTGCGGGCCCCGCCTCCCAGCCCCTCCCCTTCTTTTCCTTCTTTCCCCTCCGGCCTTGCCGCCTGCCTGCCGCCGCCTCCCGCCCCGGTCCCCTTCCCCCCTCTCGCTTTGCCCGATCGAGGCCGCGCGACGCCACACTGCGTCCACCCCAAATCCCGCAACCGCTTGCAGCCTCCGTTGTCGCTTGTGGCCGCCGCCGCCGACAAGCCGGCGTGCGCCTCGGTCTCGTCGTTGTCGGTGCCCCCGCCACCTATTTGAACCGGATGCCTCCCATTTGGTTCGCCGCACCCCACATCCTCCCACCAAGCGATTGAACCCAAAGCGCCTCAAGCTGGCGAGCCATTTTCTTCCCAACTCCGCCAACCGCCCGTCGTCAAATGGAGCCACCTCGGACCAATTCCAGCGATCTAGGCGCCTCGGGGTGTCGCAAAGCCACCACCACCTTGGTGAGCCCTCCCCACCCCAACTCGCTGGTGCCGTGCGCATGGCCGCGCCGCCCACGGCCTCCGCCGCCGACCCACCTCGGCCTCCCTCCGCCCACGCCACCAACCTGGATGAGCTCCCCTGGTCTCCCTCATGCTCTTGCGCTCACAAATTTTCCCCTTCTCCTTCTCCGGCGCCGTCGCCCCGTTTCCACCTCGCCCACCGCCTCATGCCCGCCCCCCACCTCGCCATCGCTCCGGCCAATTCGCCGCCACCCCTAGCTTCCCCACTCCCTGTGCAACCCATTTTAGCAGTCGCCGGCACCTCCCCGGCCGCTCCCCGTCGGCGACGCCGTCGCCATTCCCCAGCCTGGAACTCCTCTGCTGGGCTCTCTCTAGTAGACGACTTAAGAGGGTATAGCATCCTATATGGGTAAGCAACACCGATCGGCTCACTTGGCTAGCCCCGCGAACTCTCTTTCCCCCCGGCTCCCTCGGCGCACGTTCGAGCCCCCGCTCACACAGCGCCTGAGGTTGAGCCTTTCTTTAATTTTTAGCTAACATGTGGGCCCCACTGTCGTGACCGCCGCGCGTGTGCGTTCGGACGACGGGGTCCCACTTGTCACCACGGAGGGGCGAGCCGCCGCCGGCCCCACTGCTGGCGCCACGTGAGCGAGCCACTGCCGTCGGGCCCCACATGTCGATGCCGTCTGCGAAGCGTCACGCAGACGATGGGCCCCACCGTCGATTTTATTATTTTTAGGATTTAACCAAACCGAAAAGCTTTAAATGGGCATAACTTATTCATTTTAACTCCAAATTGAATTAAACAAATTTCTAAATTCATCTAAATTTAAGATATGTCCAATGGAACCAAAATTATAATTTTTAGAGCTCATTTGAATTTAGAAAAAAATTTAGAAAAGTTAATGAGTTTTAACTAAGACATAGATGAGGTTGCCCAAGATTTAGATTTCGATTAGATCACGTATGGTTGGTTAGTATGGCTTGAACAACCATCCAAAGGACTAAAAATGTTGATTAAAGACACTAATAAAGAAAAGTGACTTTCATTAAATGTCCAAATTTGGATACCCTTAATTATAATTACAACTAGCCACATAAGCGCGGCGTCACGCCGCGCTAGCCACCGTGTGGAACAAAATAAAAGAGACGAAAATTCGTGAGCTGGAGTTTTTTTTAAAAAATCGAGGACGGACACGAAAGGACTTGTACGTAAATAAAAAAGGACCTAGACACAAAAAAACTGGACCCGTGCGCGATTTCAAAAACCGCGGGGGGCCATCCTGCAAAATGGAGGGACTTAAAAAAACTGTCAGGGACCTTTTCGCGAGGACCAGGGACCTGTATGTAATTTCGGCAAAAATCAGGATAATGCCACACCTGACCGTACAAGAAATCGGAGTAAAATCGACGCCATGCGCCGGCTGCTTGCGCGCGCGGGGCGACGTGGCGGAGCCCTCCGCGCGAGAATCCCCGGGGCGTAATCTACGGAGTATATAGACATTAACATTCAACATACTATCATTAAATAAATCTCGGTAGTGGATTTAATTAAAACAACAATGCTAAAATATGACCCTGTATGATAAATCTTGCCTAGTTGAAATAAACTTAAAATTAAAAATGGTATACATTACTTAAATATAACATATGTCCTAAATATAACGCTCAATGAAATAATACTCCCCAACCTCATACACCAAATCGTAAGTCTAACCTAACTCATGGAACTTCCTAAATAAATACAAGAATAATAAAAGAGATTATTAATAAAAAGACCGTGTCGTTATATTCTACCACCAACCTTGTCCCATGATTGCATGATATTTTAGTTGTGGAATTCTTGCTTAATGTTATAATGTGGAACATGGAAATAACATGTGGTGGATGTGGATATGTTGTGAGCATGATAATGCTCCTTGCGGATGAATTAATGTGATTAATGAACTATCATATCATTCATATCATTCATGTCATATCATGTCCTTTGTGTATGTGGATGTCACCGCTTATAGCCGCGACCGTACCGGTACAACATCGTATATTGCCGTAATACGATGCGCCTCTTCGCCCGCGGAAAGCATTCGTATATTGCCGAAATACAATGCATTGCACTTCCTGCCGTGGCAAGAGTAATGTGGAGCATAGTATGAAGCATTCATATGCATTGCATTGTGGAAAGATCATTTGCATACATATGCATCATATTTGTGGTGATGTTATTTTGTGGAATATACAACTTTCTAGTTGTAATGTGGAATTGGCTTATGTGAGCTATTTGTGATATGAAGATTGTGGATGTGGTCGTGGAATGGGATTTGTCCCTTGTGTATGGTAAGAGTTGTGGTTGTGGCATGAGATTATTTTCACCTGTATTAATTGTTGATAGCAATTGTCGATGTGAGAATTAATAAAGTAGTGAGATGATCATACATATGTTTAATTGTCTTTGATGGTGATTTGAAGTTGAGGATATAACATTATTATTATGGAAGATGAAATGTTGATAATTAATCTATTGTAGTTGTGGTAGATTAAATATTTCATTTGCATTTAGTTGTGGATAAAATGGCAGCATTCTTATGCTGTTTAAATCTGAAATTGAAGATGTATGATTCATGGAAGTTTATGGTGATTAATAATTATGGACATGAATTGTGGTTGTAGTATGGAATTATAAATGATGATGTATAATTGTTAGTAGTTTGAATAACTTGTTAAACTGTTTGCTTGCTAAGATTTTTATCTCACCCTTGCTTCCCCCTCCCTACAGGTGGACCTTGAGCATGCATTGGGAAGGGTAGAGTGGCACCGCACAGATGCACTTGAATGATAATCTTAATGCTGAAATAAAGTAGAAAGAATTCTAGTTCTTTGTTTAGTTATCATATTGATGAATGTTTCTCCTTATTAATGTTGAACTTGGAATTGTTCCTTTGGTTATTATTGATTATGAATAATGAATTGTTATTATTCTGTTTTCCTTTAGTTGTTTACGCTTCCGCTGATACTATATCGTTTAGTAATTGTTGCTAGTTTAATTTATCTTGTAAATTGGCTAGTTGTAGAGTAGTTTTAATAGCAACCCAGGGTATTGTGGATCTTGGGGTGTTACATGCTACCAAAAAGAGAAGTTGCTGGCAAATAAAACAACCCGAGCCTTTCCTTGATAAGCCATGCATACTATTTATTTGCATTCTGTGTATTGGCTCGCAGAGCACGGTGGTTAGTGTGCTCACACTCGCTCTCACAACAACTCCTGAGGGTTCCCCCTGTGTGCTTCGTTTTCCGCTGCTGCAATTTTCTGATTTCGGCCTCATCGGCCCATGTGTAAGTTTACTATATTATTTATGCTTCCGCATGATATGTTTTTTATATTTATTTTCTGTATCTATGAACTCTATCTACTGATCTAGGAAATAGTGTAATAAATCACAGAGGATTCCGGATGTAAAATCTGGGGTCCCTACATTTTTTGACCGCCTGTCCGTCCATTTTAATTCGGAACCAATTCGGAGCAAATTTTCGGATATCCGAAGGTTTTGTCGGATATTTTTTGTCGGATATGGAAATAGATTCAAAAAAGCATTATCCGACAGATACAGAACTATCCGGATATTTTTCTGGATAGTTACCGGATACAGAGAGGGATAGTTACCGAATAGTTTCTCCTTTACACTCTACGCTTGTTTAGTAAGAAATAGGATGCTTTCTGATTGAAAATCTATGTTAAGCAATAAGCATACAGTTATTACTAGGACTGTGACTTGCACCGAAGAAGTTGAGCCTGCTGAGAAGAAGCAGAAGAAGTGTACCTCGAAGGTTTAGGACCACTATATTAAATACACGGTGACTGTTGACACAAAAAAATGGTGGAAAGGAGAAATAACTTTAGGTGCAGTGTAATAAATGTCCTCACAAAGTTCGATGTGAGACCTTAAGGGGCACGAAGACCTTGTGAAATTATTTGCTAAATGTAATGAAGTTAAATGAACTAGTGATGTACTTGACTACTTGGCTATGACAATTCGTACTTTTAAACCATGTGACATGTAGATAGTTAGCTACTACTTGTTTAACTAGTCTCTATCATTTACATGCTACTTTGCTAACTAGAATTTACTAGTTGCTTAACTTATCGCTGTCACCATGTGAAATTTGCTTTCGCGCATTATCCGATCAAATATTCGTGACCAAAACTAACCGTATTTGGAGCGGCATGTATTTGTTATGTATTCGTTACCGAGAATATCCGCATTCGTATTCGTATCCGGTATTATTCGTATCCGACTCCGATAAAAAATATGAAAAAAGATACAGGATGAGTAATATCAATCTGTATCCGCTCCGTTTGTACCTCTAGCTGTGGACGAAGGGGTCCCAGTTGAGCTCACCTACGCGGTTGCTGCTCTTCAGGGGTTTCACCCAGTTTGCTTGGCCCGAGGGCGATGATTTGACCCTTTTGTTCTTGAGCCGGTGTAACGCCATCTTCGTGCTTCGCTTGGTGACGGGGCGGTGAGCCGCCCCTACGACATAGAAAGCATTGCTTCCTAGTGGTTTGACTAGAGCATTTCCTTTGACTAGACAGCACTGGAGAAGATTACCGTATGTTTAGCTTTTCAATCTCGTGATTCATTAGTTAGTCAACAGACCAATGGAACTTTCACTATTGCTTGTGCATGTACTGCATAAGCTGCCATGTTTTGGGACAACTAGACATGTAGATCAATTTGATATTTCTTTTTTGGTAAAAAAGAAACAGCTACTTGGGAAAAGGCATAAATTCCAAAAAGAATTTCTCAAACACTATTCCTTGAGCATACCAAAAGAACATCGTATTCATTTCTATGATGAAAATTAAATTCGAATTCCTTGCGGAGAAAAGTAAATCAGAAGTTTACACATAAGAAATTTCAAATTAAAGAATTAGGTATCGTGTTCTAGAGATTAGAAATTCTAATTCAAAAATCTGGGGGGTCTTTGCACAGACAAGAAAACAAACAACTTCGCAGTAGAAACATAAATGTGAAATTTGCAGGACACAAAACTAGAATTTCCAGTTGTACGAATATCTTATATTGCAGTAAACGTGAAATAGTTATAACTAGAACAACTTCAGTATTATAAGCAAGCACGGCAGAGTACGATAATTATTCAACTGACATTATACTAGCTACTGCATACTTAGCTAGCAAGTCTTTATTCAGCCCTGAAGAAAATTCAACATGAATTCATTTCAAACTGTGTGCTTTTGACTTGTTCCGACAATGTTTTCCAGCTGGCTACTTCTTGAGTTAATCCATTAGGTTCCAGAGTCTCCATTAGGTACTCCTTCGACAACGTCAATGGTTGCGAGAGCACCGGAGTGACTGACAATAATGTCGAATTTTGCGAGCACCACCGATGCCTACTGCTCTGCAATGCTTGTCTACCCTTGTTGTAGAACCCATTTGTAACATTGGGTAGAATCTCCCCAACGACATGTGGCTCAACCTGCTCATATTGATTGCAATGCTTCTGAGGTCCGAGGCGGGGAGATATATGGCATGCCAACTCAAGAGGACGATCATCACTTGTAGGCAAGGAGGATTTGTCGATGAGCGGAGAGACGTAGCAATGGGCACCAACATGAAAGACAGGGTCAGGCAACAGCGATCCGACGTTGCACTTAGATGGCTCAAAATGAACATAATAACTCTGCAAACGGTGACACAACCACCTGGACACCACCGATGGATTTGAGTACTCTGTCATTTGAGCAACCATTCCCTTGATGGCTGCACACGCAGCACTGAATTGGGGAGGCAAGAGCCAAGAGGTCCAAGCAGCTCATGGCACTTCCCAAGATGTCAGTAGCTTCCGAGAGATGGAACCAAAAGAGCATCTTCAAGTTTTTCTCCCACATCACATCGTTTTCATAAGAGAGCATGAAACAGGCCTCCAATCCATTGTCAACTTGAGGATTAAGAATGGGACATATCAAAATAAGCGCATCTATGTTTCCCCTCCGTAGAGAGAACTCCATCGATTTTCCAGCAAGCAATGATCCTGGAGTGAGTGATGGCAAAAACATGGACTTCTTCGGATGGCCACCAGACTCAACAAACTTGATAAAGCTATCAGTGTTGGAATGATCTCTCGGCTAACAACCCGAGAGTTTTCAGGGGAGCAACTGCTCCACTCGCGCCCTGATCGGGGGCGACTCCAACCGTCATGTGGTTTTGGTCCCGGTCACCAAGCGCCAAATAAAAAGAGGGTTCACGGCAAGGCATGCACGAGAGTTGTTCACGCCTCCACAAAAACCCTAATATTTGCCCGATCCATTACGGGTGCTTTGGTGAACGAAGACCTCGACCTCCGACGAACTCACTGCCGCCACCGGCCGACGACCCGACTACCTCCACTGCGACCGTCGGCCACCTCGACCTCCAGCTACCTCACCTCCGCCTTCTCCACTGACTCGTCACCGACACCTCCACGACCGCAACATCTACTTCACCCATGGCCTCCTCATCCGCATCGGGTATGTGTTCATATTTAGACTCTAAAATATAGCTAGGTGTTCATGTTGATCTAGGGATTAAAGATTGTGATGATGTTTAGATTTTAAGATTATATTGAACAATGGTATCAGAGCCTTCTTTAGATCATCATGAACCTTAATAGACCTACCCGAACTCGGTTTATTTTATTTTTCGGATCTATGGTTAGATTCTCGGGTAGCAATTAGAAGGAGAGGATTTCCCGAACCCCAAACAATTTTGGAACATAGATCGGCGAAAAGAAACAAAAAAAAGGGGATCGGCTCGGGCCTTACCCCGTGCTGCATCACCGCCCTATGCCGCCGGCCGTCCGCCCGCTCGGAAGCCACGCCCTCGGACCGCGCCGCCGTCGCCGATGCCGCCTCGGCTCCGCTTGGCCCGCCTCTCGCGCGAGACTCGCCGCTCCAGCGCGGCGGCGCGATCGCCGCGCGCGTCGCCGGCTGCCGAGCTGTGCCGCCCCACCCCTCCGCGCGCCGCCGGGCGCCGCCGCCGCCGCCGCCGCCGCCTGCCACCGCTCGCGTCGCGCCACCACTCACTCCGCTGCCGCCCCCCTCCAGCCGCGCCGCCTCAGCTCCCCCCGGCCTCCGATTTTTTCGGGACAAATTGTTTAGGGTTAGGTTTTGTTTTGCTATTTATTTCGGGCGCAAGCAATTTCGGCCGTCCGATCAAATCGGACGGCCATCAGTAAATGGGCCGATAAGTCTTTTGGGCCGGCTGTGATTTTCGGCCGTCGGATCTTGATCCGACGGCGCGCGCGCATGGGTGTTTGGGCTGCCAACGCGTGGCTGGGCCGCGCGCGAAGAGATGGGCAGCGTGCGCTTTTGGGCCGCCGTGCGGGATTTTCGGGCTGCCGATTTTCGGCCCGATTTTCATTTTGGGGCCGAATTTTCAGCCCAAAATCCTTTTGAGGCTGAATTTTAGACTAAAATTTCTTTTGAGGCCCAAATTTTCAGCAGAAAATTTATATTGTCCTATTTCAGTGCATTTTCTTTTGTTTTACTTTTATGCACTGTTATAATTTTAATTCTCAGTACATTTAATTTTGTTTTTGGTATATTTTTATGCACTGTTTTAATTAATTAAATAATTAAAATTATGATGTATCATTACCATATTTTAATGAATAAATCTCAAATTTAAATTGAACCAACGGGATATTTAAATTTGAGACTTTATGATTAATTTTGGCATTATGTATTCATATGATTATATTTCTGACCAAAGTTGTTTATAATCATATGTCGCCATAGTTATTCAGTTCTTTTTCATTTTCTGCCCAACGGTGATATGAATTTGAACTGTAATTTTAATGCATGTTATTAATCAGACGAACGTAGGGTTAATTACATGCAATATATATATATATATATATATATATATATATATTTATGATGATTCTAATTTTGCCCTGTATTTTAATTCAGCACTTAATGCATCGAACGTTGCCGCCACTATTGATAATATTGAGCAGCTCACGGGGAGTAATTTTTTCTCGTGGAGAGAGCGAATTTATGTTGTCCTTGGCGTATTGGACCTTGATTATGCCCTAAGAGTAGACGCTCCCGTTCCCCCCACCGAGGGTGAGGAGAACTTTGCTGAGAAGAAGAAAATTTATGATGAAAATACTGAGAAATGGGAACGGTCTAACCGCTTGTCACTTATGATTATGAAAATCTCAATTTCAGTCATGATTAGGGGAGCAATTCCCAATTCTGAAAAAGCTAAAGATTACATGGCTTCAATTGAGGAGAAATTCAAAGGTTCAACTAAAGTGCCAGCACCTTAATTCAGAGGCTCTTAACCTCTAAATATGATGGGTCTGGTAGTATTAGAGAGCATATCATGATGATGACAGATATGGCAGAAAAACTCAAGGGCATGGACATGGCAATTTCTGACAGTTTTCTGGTTCATTTCATTATGACATCACTTCCTTCTGAGTACACCGCTTTTAAAATTAATTACAACACTCAGAAAGAGAAGTGGAGCATGAGCGACTTGATCGCCATGTGTGTTCAGGAGGAAGAAAGAATAAAAACAGAAAAGAAAGATTTTGCCTTTAATGTTGGTGGCTCTCATAAAAGGAAGTTCCAAGGGGACTTCAAATCTAAGAAGAAGCTGCATTTTTCCCTCAACTCCGATAAATCGGGGCCCAGAGTGCACAATGCACCGAAGCCTCATGTTGCTTCCGCTGCGACATCTAGAGGGGGGAATGCCACTTCTGCAAACAGTCAGGGCATTTTCAGAAAGACTGTGCAGGCTTTCTAAAATGGCTTGCCAAAAGGAGTAATGATACAATTACTTTCATTGACGAAACTCTTTATGCTGATTTCTCCCTTAATGCGTGGTGGATTGACTCAGGTGCTACTGTGCACGTTACCAATTCTTTACAGGGATTCCTTACCGCGACAACACTAAGAAAGGGGGAGCGAAGTCTTAGAGTCGCGGATGGAAAGGAAGCCGAAGTGAAATCAGTCGGATCTGTTTCATTAACTTTAGACAACGGTTTCCTACTTCGTCTGAATAATGTAGTTTATGTTCCTTCCATCAGAAGGAATTTAATTTCAGTTTCTTTATTAGACGATGAAGGTTTTAAATGTATTTTTGGAGACAATAAATGTATCCTTAAATATAATTCCAATAATGTTGGTCTTGCTTTTCGACAAGACAAGCTCTATATGCTTTCCTTAATGAATCTTACGTATTGAATGTGAATGATGCTAAGCATAAAATTAATGATGAGACTTCTTCGAAACTGTGGCACTGTCGTTTGGGCCACATTTCGAGGGGGAGAATGGAACGTCTCATCAAAGAAGACATTCTCCACCCTTTAGATTTCTCGGACTCGCACCCTTTGCATTGATTGCATTAAAGGAAAATATGTAAAACAAATAAAGAAGGAGCTACTCATGATGCAGGACTTTTAGAATTAATACATACTGATATTTGCGGTCCTTTTCCTGTAACATCAGTGGATGATTTTGATTCGTTCATTACATTCACTGATGATTTCTCCCGTTACGGCTATATTTTTCCCATTAAAGATCGATCTGAATCACTTGATAAATTTAAAATATTTAAGGCTGAAGTTGAAAATCAGCACAACCTAAAGATTAAAATGGTTAGATCGGATCGAGGGGGAGAATATTATGGAAGACATGCCCCTTACGGGCAAATTCCTGGCCCTTTTGCTAAGTTCCTTCAGGAAAATGGCATTGTTGCCCACTATTCTATGCCGGGTGAACCTCAGCAGAATGGCGTAGCTGAAAGACGCAACCGTACACTTATGGACATGGTACGAAGCATGCTTAGCCATTCTAGTTTACCTGTTGGTTTGTGGATGGAAGCACTAAAAACAGCCACACATATTCTTAATCGGGTTCCCAGTAAATCAGTACCTAAAACACCTTATGAATTATGGACTGGGAGAAAACCGAGTATGAAATATTTACGATGTGGGGTTGTCGTGCTGAAGCTAAATTATTTAATCCACAGATTAAGAAACTAGACCCTAAGACAGTGAGTTGCCATTTTATTGGATACCCTGAAAGATCCAAAGGGTATCGATTTTATTGTCCTGATAGGATAACTAAGTTTGTAGAAACAAGACACGCTGTGTTCTTAGAAAATAACGAGGACCTGGAGCCCAGGAAAATAGATCTTGAGGAAAAACGGGTTTATGTTCCCGCACCGCTCATTCCAACGCTCATTCCAGAGATCTTTATTCCTGTGCCTCGGGAGGTCGCACCTTCGATGAAAATGTTGTTGTTGCAATCGATCGTTGAGGTATCTGAGATTCCTAATGTTACAACTAATGAAGAACCTCAACGACCTCACGAAATAATTAATGAACCTCTTAGAAGATCACAGCGGGAGAGAAGATCTGCCATTCCTAATGATTATGTTGTTTATATGAATGAGGATATTAATGATATAGGAAAGGTAGATGATCCCACCTCTTATAAAGAGGCGATAATGAGTGAATATTCTTCTAATTGGCTTGAAGCCATGGAGGATGAACTAAAGTCTATGAGCACTAATGATGTATAAGACTTAGTAGAAATTCCTGATGGAGTCAAAACAGTAGGCTGTAAATGGGTCTACAAAACAAAACATGACTCTAAGGGAAATATCGAAAGGTTCAAAGCAAGGCTTGTAGCAAAAGGCTTCTCACAAAGAGAAGGATCGATTATAATGACACCTTTTCTCTGTCTCAACTAAAGATTCATTCGAATTGTTATGGCACTTGTAGCTCATTATGATTTAGAGCTGCATCAGATGGATGTTAAGACGACATTTCTTAATGGTGACTTGCAAGAAAATATTTACATGGCACAACCGGAAGGTTTTGTCGTGGAAGGCAAGGAGCACATGGGATGTCGACTTAAGAAATCCATTTATGGCTTAAAACAAGCGTCGAGGCAGTGGTACCTCAAATTTGATAAGATCATAAGAAGTTTCGACTTCAAAGAAAATGAAGTTGATAATCAGATATACGTTAAGTTCAAGGGAGTAAATTCACCATCTTAGTACTTTATGTGAATGATATCTTATTGGCTAGCGATAAGGACATGCTGTTTGAGACCAAGAGATTTCTTTCATCCAATTTTGATATGAAGGATCTCGGTGATGCCTCTTATGTTCTTGGCATTGAAATTCACCGAGATAGGTCCAAAGGTATATTGGGTTTATCCCAAAAGGCATACGTTGACAGAGTACTAAAGAAATACAATATGCATAAGTGCTCGCTCGCTTTGCTCCTATTGTTAAGGGCGATAAGTTTGGGACATTTCAATGTCCAAGGAACCAATATGAAGCTGATCAGATGAAGTCGGTTCCTTATGCTTCAGCTGTCGGAAGCATTATGTATGCTCAAGTATGTACACGCCCTGATTTAGCTTTTGTAACCGGGATGCTTGGCAGATATCACCAAATCCAGGACCGGACCACTGGAAAGCCGTTAAGAAAGCTTTGCGTTATATGCAAGCTACTAAGCATTTCATGCTCACATATAAGTCTTCTGATAGCCTTGATGTTATTGGTTATTCGGATTCAGATTTTGCGGGATGTGTTGATACTAAGAAATCCATGTCAGGTTATATCTTCACACTCGTAGGAGGAGCTATCTCGTGGAAAAGCTCCAAACAAACCCTTACGGCATCTTCAACGATGCAAGCTGAGTTTGTGGTATGTTATGAGGCTACCGGGCAGGCTGTATGGCTTAAGAATTTTATCCGGGACTTAGAGTGGTGAGCGATCTCTAAACCACTCACTTTATCTGCGATAATGAACCCGCAGTATTTTATGCAAATAACAACAAGTCAAGTGGTGCTGCCAAACACATTGACATTAAGTATCATGTTGTGAAAGATAGAATCCAGGATCAAACCACAAGTATCAAGCATATTAGTACTAAGTTAATGCTTGCGGATCCGCTTACGAAAGGCTTACCACCCAGTATTTTTCGTGATCATGTTGCCGGCATGAGTTTACTGGAAAGCCTCTGACTCTGGATAAAAGGACCTTATAATAAACCAACTCCCATTTAGTATAATGTATATCCATTCTGAGATAAAGATAGTACACTATAGGTACTGAGGTTGTATGGTACTTTATTGACCATGCAACACATTGCCTTGGTATGCAGTTTTATCAAAGGATGGGCTTATGATGTTAGCCTTACGATCAAAGGGGAGAATGTTGGAACGATCTCTCGGCTAACAACCCGAGAGTTTTCAGGGGAGCAACTGCTCCACTCGCGCCCTGATCGGGGGCGACTCCAACCGTCATGTGGTTTTGGTCCCGGTCACCAAGCGCCAAATAAAAAGAGGGTTCACGGCAAGGCATGCACGAGAGTTGTTCACGCCTCCACAAAAACCCTAATATTTGCCCGATCCATTACGGGTGCTTTGGTGAACGAAGACCTCGACCTCCGACGAACTCACCGCCGCCACCGGCCGACGACCCGACTACCTCCATTGCGACCGTCGGCCACCTCGACCTCCGGCTACCTCACCTCCGCATTCTCCACCGACTCGTCACCGACACCTCCACGACCGCAACATCTACTTCACCCATGGCCTCCTCATCCGCATCGGGTATGTGTTCATATTTAGACTCTAAAATATAGCTAGGTGTTCATGTTGATCTAGGGATTAAAGATTGTGATGATGTTTAGATTTTAAGATTATATTTAACAATCAGTACCATCTGCTAGCCTCTCGAATCTTTGCACTGTAGTGTCTATCATGTCATCATCTTTGCAACTGAAAGGCATGAAACGTTTGGCTGCTTGAATGTGTTGGAAATGTGGGCAATATTTTAATTCCAAGTTTTAGTATGAGATAAATACAATAAACTAATGATGCAAAACTCACAATTAACAGCAGACTATTCATCATACTTCAGAATATATTCAATAACAATATAGTAACTAAGTCGACCGTGCGCACGAACGACTTACTTGTTAGCCTGAAGATGAACAGGAAGCCGCGCAGGCTTGACGCAGTGCAGAACGTAGATGTCGCAGTGCAGTGAGCGGTCGCGCAGATGCGCTGCCCAGAAACCTTATTGCCGCCCCGTGCAGGTACTCTCTGCGGCAACGGTTCGGAGATACCCGCTCTCCCTCCTTCCAGGTGCACGCCGGGAAGAAAGGTCGACGAGGTTCAGACGGCACAGTACTCGAGCATAGAAACACAGAGAAGAAGGAAATGGAGGCCGTGGGTTTCGCACACATACTCTGAACGTCTCCAGGCATATAAATAGATAGATTGATAACTGACATGATTAAAGCAGCCATTTACCCACTAAATTAAGGAAGTGGGTCATAAAATGGACCACATTCTAACAGAATGATGCGTTTTTTGAAGGTCGCAGTTGTTGTACTACTGCTACCTTCTCTGCTTTGTAAGACTTGCCTTTTGTGAGCATGTAAGATCCCATCGCCTTCCTGTTTAGAGTGGAGCAATGGGGTGTAGGAGGTATGCCATTGTTCCGAGATGGCAAGAGCACTCTGGATGTTTAGCACTGCCATCTCCAATCTCTCAGCTTTGATTTCCGCGCTTTCACGGTTGCTTCGGTCCGATGATACCAAAGATGATAATCTACTCACTGCCTCGCCGACAACTGCTGAGCCAACTATTTCTGCCATTAAAGACTCAAAGTGGATCTACGCTTTTTTTTTGCTCACACAAAAAACGAGTGTTTGCCTGATCTATGGTGTAGAGACTAGAGGAAAATTGCGCGGAAGGTGTGGTAGGGTGTTCCTCTCATGACTTGTGGAGTGGGTTAGATATGTGGACAGGACCGTGTCTGTCTCTCTCTCTGTTTCAACATTAAAATCAAAATATGTTAGATGGAAAAAAAGAGAAGTTGTGAATAGTATCTTTTCTAAAAGTAGAATTTGTTGTGAATGCTAACCTTTTTTCTAAAAATAGACAGAGCTTGAACTTGAATTTATATGCATAGGTAGGATGAACTAAGAAGTACAACTTAAACATTTCTTGGATATTTTTCATATTTTTTATGCCCAAAACGAGGGGGCTTTCATGTTGCCACTCAATTTCTGGTTTTCAGTTATGCAGCCTGTTGGGGAAGGGTCCCCGCTCCCTTGATTCGACAACTATGTCAGAATGAGGTGTACCTCGATAGTGCAATCAACGTTGTGAGACGCCATCCTAGTCTCGAACCTAGGATGGGCTCGAGCCCATTTGGTTTGAGCTCTAAGCTAATTTGAAAATTCCCCAAAAAAAAGTAGATGTAGTCTACTGAGTGTGGTAGCGTCCTTCAAAGTTTCAACTTTGAACTTAAAATATGTTAGAAGAAATAAAAAGGAGAGAATTTTTGTGTGCATAACAACTTTCATTTAAACATAGATTAAGTTTGGACTTTAAATTTTACACAGTGGTAGGGTAAATTAAGAAGTACATCTACACTTTTTCTTGGATATCTTTCATATTTTTTCATGCCCAAACCAAGAGGGCTTTCATGGTGCCACTCAATTTGTGGTTTCCAATTGTGAGACCATGTGGAGGTCACTCCATGGTTGTGATGAGTAATTGACCCTTGCTTTAGAGTTTGTGTAGAGGTTGAGTTTGGTTTTTGAGGTTTATGCAGAAGTTTGTCATCTACGACTTGCTCTTTATGATCGTTGCTGTGTGTTTCTGTGATCGGCAGTAGCAGTTACGACCATGAGGTCGTCAGTCGATTTTACGACTTTGTGGATGGCAGCCTGTTTCACGACTTTGTGGTCGGCAGCCAGTTTCACGACTTTGTGGTCGGCAGCCAGTTGTACAACTTTGTGGTCGGCAGCCAGTTTTACGACTTTGTGGTCGGCAGTCGATTTTACGACTTCGTGGTCGATAGTCGTAGCTCTGACTGGCCATGGTCGATAGTCATAGCTCTGACTGGACATGGTCAACAGTTGTAGCTCTGACTGGCCATGGTCGATGGTCATAGCTTCTTCTAGCAGAGGTCGATGGTCGTAGCGCTCTGCCTGTGTGATCGTAAGTTGTATCGACCAGGGCTGTTAAAGTCGTAGCTGCTATGAGCGATGGTCGTAGCGTCTGCTACGTGGTCGTATGTAACATCTCAAAAATTTAAATAAGAAAATGTAAAGCTCTTTGAATTATTTTTGCCATGTAATCTTTTTGAATTTGGATTTTGATGGTGTTTCTTTGAATTTTGGTTGAGATTCCAATAATGGGACATCTATTAAAAGTAAAAACAACACTAATAAGCCATACAAGGAAATATGCTAATAATAGAAAATTTAAATTTGAGATTCGAATCTGAAAAGATGATCCATCGTAAGGAGGGAGAAATTGAATTAAAATATAAGACCTCTTTTTGAACTCAAATACAATATTAACAAAATAAAACCAAAGTGAATATTAAAATATCTCTCCAGATGGTTGAGCCAAAAATCCCTTCTTCCAAAATAATTAGTATACAAAACCCAAGTTTGGGCATTCAAATATTTATATATACTGTTTATAGCAAAAATTAAATAAAATCAAAAATCGAGGACTATTATATTTTGTATCAAGATAATTTAACCAAGACTTGAATTAAAAGTCCAAAGTCAAATACAAAGCTCAAATAAAAATTTAAATTTTGGAGAGCACACAAAACTCCAAAAATCATAAAATCCTAACACCTCTCTTCCTTTTTCTTTCCCTTTTCCATATTTCTCTCTCTCACTTACAGGTGGACCCCACATTCTCTCTTCTTTCCTCCTCCTCCCTCATTGGCATGGGCCCACTCCACCAGCGGTCCCTTCCTCCTACTCTTCCCAGCACGCCCGGTCCCCCTTCGCCTCCTTGCTCATTCTCTTCTTCCCTTCTTACTCCCGGTGCACCCGCCGCCTGTCTCCCGCCTTGCCCGCCGACCTGCCTCCCTCTGCCGCCGCCCTGTCCCCTCTCCCGAACTGTAGCCATGCCAAGCCGACGCCATCCCGCACGGACGCCGCTCGGAGCTCCACGGCGCCCGCCTCACCCAGCGCCTTTAAAAGCAGTAGGAGGGCACCATAGTCTCCCTCACACACCCCAGATCCCCCCTATGGCAAATTGCCTCCACGTACCCCGAGCTCGCCGGAACGCCCGAGCTCCCAAAAACCGGCCACCACCGCCATTATCGCTGCCTACTTCACCTCAGTTGATCTCCCTCTGATTTGTCCTGGTGGGAGCACCTCCTTAGTCCCTTGAAGCTTCCCTAACCGCCGCCCAAACCTCTCGCCGCCCAGGCAAGCCCCTCCACGGTGACCCGACTGTGCCGCCACCCGTGCTCGTCGCCGGACTCCCTCGTCGCGCCCCCGGTTCCTCCGACCCCCGTGGTGAGCTCCTTATGCCTCTCTCGTACTCAGCTCAGCTTATTTCTCTACCTTTACCCTCTGGCCGTCGCCACCATTACCGGCCACCCCCGCCGTCCGCTCTCCGCCACCGCCGCCGGCCCGCCATAGCGCCTCCTGGCCGGAGCTGCCACCCCTAAGGGCTTCCCCTCCTTCACGGGTTTCCCCAGCCGCTCCACGCCGGCGACGCCGCACAGCTCGCGTGCCACCCTGACCTCCTCTGCTCGGCTCTCTCCAGCAGATGGCTTAAGGGGATATATAGCCCTATATGGGTAAGATAAACGCTGAGGCTCGGCTGGCTATTGGCGCTAACTCTCTTCTCCTCCCCCCTAGCTCCCTCGGCGTGTGTTCGAGCCCCCGCTCACGCAACGCTGAGGTTGAGCCATTTCTTTTGTTTTGCTTGGGGTGACGGTAGGCCCCACTGTCGATGACCGCAGACGTCTTGGCGTCCGGTGACAGTCGGGTCACGCTGTCGAGGCGATGAGAGAGCGAGCCGCCACCCGGGCCCCACCTGTCAGCGCCCGCATGAGCGCGGTCGCTGCCAGTGGGCCTCACCTATCATACTTTAATATTTTCAGGATTTAAACAAACCGAAAGATTTCAAATGGGCATAACTTATTCATTTTTACTCCAAATTGAATGAAACAAATTTCTAAATTCATCTAAATTCAAGATCTATTCATGTCGATTATAAATAAGGGAATGATAGAAAGGAATTTAGTAGAAATAAATTGGTGAAGATAGATGATTTAAATAATTTTGGAGAATTAGAAGAGTGTAAAGGCAATTGCTAGAATTAATGGGAATAATAGGAATTTGATCTAGATGGATGAATTGAATTTGTGGAAATTTGGAGATATGATAATTGGGGTATAAACTTGATTAGCAATATTATTGGTGGAGAAATACCGATGAATTAGTTAGGGATAGATGATGGAAAGTAAAGATTAAATTATGGGAAGAGTAAATTACGGATTTGGATCATTAACAGAAGGGATTGAATTGTTAGAATATTCTGACACAAATGATTTCTGTGGCTTAGGAAGTAATCATGTTAGAGAATCATTAGAATTCAGAAGTGAAGAGTTGGTGAGTAGTGATTACAAGATGGGATTATTAGGAATTCGAAATACAAAAGGTATCGGTGGATTAATTAAATGATGGAACCCGCTGTATGGAGTTTAGACAGCAATCAAGATAGGAAGTGTTTATTCGGTTGATTAAATGAAGAATGTTACATGCTGTTTGGAGTCTTAGACAGCAATCAGTAAAGAAAATATGTCTATGGTGGATTAAGTCAATTATGGTAATCGCCGTGTGGAGTCCTAGGTAGCAACAATAACACTATGATCCTGTAATAATAATGTTACTAAAAGAAATTTCTGGCAAATGAAACAACCCGAGCATTTCCTTTGATAAGCCATGCATACTATTTATTTGCATTCTGTGTATTGGCTCGCGGAGCACGGTGATTAGTGTGCTCACTCTCGCTCTCACAACAAATCCAGACTCAAGAATCAGATTACTACGCCTCAGCAACATTATTGCTCACGATGGCCAAGAAGATGAAGTTGTCAAGGGCTAGGTCGCGAACCTCCAGTTGGCTGCCTGTGGGCACGTCCTGAGGGTTCCCCCTGTGTACTTCGTTCTTCCGCTGATGCAATTTACTAATTTTGGCCTAACCGGCTCATGTGTAAGTTTACTATATTATTTATGCTTCCGCATGATATGTATTTGATATTCATTTTCTGTATCTGTGAGCACTATCTACTGATCCAGGGAATAGTGCAATAAATCACAGAGGATTCCGGATGTTAAATCTAGGGTCTGACATCGTAGCACTTGTTTCTTGGTCGTAACAGCCTGTGCGATGGTCGTAACGACTTGCTGAGTGGTCGTAGATAGCTGAGACATCTTCTAGGGCTACGAGTACCTCACGTCTTGTGCATCCGAGTAGTCGTAAGTGGTATAAGACTAACTGAGTTGTTCTCTAAGTGCATTCTATTTTATGCAGACTGATGATTCCCGTGTATTATGCTGTGCTATGTGATGCTTTGCATGTCAGTGGTGTTTGTAGGACTTTGGAGCTAGGTCATGGTGAGGCATGGAAGGATCGGGACTGGACATAGGGAAGTGTTGAGGTCCAAAATGGTCAGGAGAAGCCGAAGATGACTAAGGCTGCAAGGTGGTTGCAAGCGTGGTCGGCAAGAAAACAGGAAGGTGGCAAAGGGGCATTTTGGTGAATTTCTTAAGACCTGAAAAGGAAATTGTTCTGTTAAAGGGTGTTTGTCCTGTAGGTAACGTGACGATGGCCCGATCTTCCGAAAGGTACTGATAAGTCGATTGTAGAGAACACGACGTTGATGATCCAAAGGCTCCGACCAAAACAGATCGCACCCCTCGCAATCACTACACAACTGCTCCGTTGGTTATCATCCGTGCCGAACGCGATTGACATCACAAGAAGGCTATCTCTTGCAAGCAAGAGAGTACGAGATGCAATCTAAAATTGTATTACGAATAAAGATTAAGTTCACAAGTTGGCGTTCCTCAACCGAACTGCGGCGAAACAGCTAAGTAGAATAATCTCTTAAGAAAAACCCGAGGAAAACTAAAGGGGTGCGACCTCCTTAAATAGGGGGAAGCTGCATTTATCTAAGGAAAAGGGTGCAGTACTATTCATGGATTACTATTTACATGAATAGTATGGCCGGCCCAAATAGCCTAAGTGGTGATACAAGGCCCAAGGCCCACTTTGACTTGGACAAGAAAAGTGACACGACTTGTTTTGTAGTTTCTGATCGGCTCGGATAGTGTTTGGAGGTGAGACTAGATCCGTCTGAAAGTAGACTCCACGATCATTCCAAAGAGTACTCATGGGCCCTGAGAAGCCTTCTGGATCAAAAGTTATGGCCGTTTGAAGTAGACGCTGTTAAAAAGGCCGAATCTGAGTCGAACTCGCGAACAAGACTTGGATTGCGCTTGACGGTTCCACTTCTACACTTGAGCTCGCGTGGTTCTTCCCCATGGTTCCTAAGGACAATTAAATCATCACAATAATTAAGCAGTATGCCATTCTTTGAAACATTTGTATGCAAACTTAGGAACGCATTCACCTGATGGTTAAGTTGACGTGCTCGCGCTCGAGTCATTGGTCCTTGTATCATAGTTTCAGTTTGTTGAGTTTGTTGTGGAGTTGGCACAGTTATATCTATGGAAAGTATGTCCTCATCATCCTCCCCTTCTTGAATTGGAGTTGTCTTCGACTCAAGCTCATCTTCCGCGCCTAAGCAAGGTCACAAATCTACAATGTTAAAGGTGGGGCTAACCCCAAAATCTGCAGGCAAGTCTAACTTATATGCATTATTATTAATACGTTCAAGCACTCTAAAAGGACCATCTGCACGATGCATGAGTTTAGACTTTCTCAATTCAGGGAATCGTTCTTTACGCAAGTGTAACCACACAAGATCACTAGGTTCTAAAGTAACATGCTTGCGTCCTTGACTACTAGCAACTTTATATTTAGCATTCATAATCTCAATGTTCTCTTTAGTTGTCTCATACATCTTACGTATCAAATCAACACGTTGTTGCACATCAAAATTTACCTTCTCAGAAGCTGGAAGAGGCAACAAGTCGATAGGTGCATGAGGTATGAAACCATAAACAAACTCAAAAGGGAATTTCTTTGTGATAGAATGCAGCGAATGATTATAAGCAAATTCCACATGAGGCAAACATTCCTCCCACATTTTTAAGTTCTTTTTAAGCATAGCCCTAAGCATAGTAGACAATATTCTATTGACTACCTCAGTTTGTCCATCGGTTTGGGCATGACAAGTAGTGAAAAATAACAACTTAGTTCCCAACTTACCCCACATGGTTCTCCAAAAATGACTATGAAATTTAGGATCACAATCTGAAACTATCGTATTCGGAATACCATGCAAGCGAACAATTTCCTTAAAGAACAAATCAGCAACATTTGTAGCATCATCACTTTTATGACATGGTATAAAATAAGCCATCTTAGAGAATCTATCCATGATAACAAAAATACTATCCATCCCTTCTTTGTTCTAGGAAGCCCTAAAACAAAGTCCATAGAAATATCTTCCCAAGATATGCTTGGAACAGGAAGAAGCATGTATAAACCATGAGGATTAAGTCGTGACTTAGCTTTTTGGCACGTGGTGCAGCGGGCAATGAAGTGTTCGACGTCGCGCCTCATCTTTGGCCAAAAAAAGTGGTGGATTATAATGTCCTTGGTCTTCTTCACGCCGAAGTGACCCATCAATCCTCCTCCATGCGCCTCATGTAACAACAAAAGACGAATAGAGCTAGCTGGAATGCATAGCTTGCTAGCACGGTATACGAACCCATCATGCACCACAAATTTATTCCAACCCTTTCTGTCTTGACAATTTAGCAATACATCTTTAAAAACAGCATCATGCACATATTGCTCTTTTATTGTCTCTAACCCAAAGATTTTGAAGTCAAGTTGTGAAAGCATGATATATCTCCTAGACAACGCATTAGCTATCATATTTTCTTTGCCCTTTTTATATTTAATGACATAGGGAAAAGACTCAATAAACTCAATCCACTTAGCATGTCTGTGGTTCAGGTTGGTTTGACTTCGAATATGTTTCAATGATTCATGATCAGAATGTATTACAAACTCTTTGGGCCATAAATAATGTTGCCATGTTTCCAAAGTTCGAACTAGAGCGTATAATTTTTTATCATAGGTAGAATAGTTCAAACTAGGACCACTTAAGTTTTCACTAAAGTAAGCAACATATTTTCCTTCTTGAATTAACACACCCCGAGACCTATGCCACTAGCATCAGATTCTAATTCAAAAGTCTTACTGAAATCAGGAAGTTGAAGCAAAGGGGCGTGTGTTAGCTTATCTTTGAGAGCGTCGAAAGCTTGTTGTTGTTTGGTGGCCCAAGTAAAAGGAACACCCTTCTTTGTAAGCACATTCAGTGGTGCAGTTAGCGTGCTGAAATTCTGAACAACACGCCGATAGAAACCAGCGAGCCCGAGAAAATTTCGCACTTGTGTGACCGTTTTAGGAGGCGGCCAACTCTGGATAGTGACGATCTTGACTTGATCAACTTCAATGCACTGTGGAGTAACAACATAGCCAAGAAAAGAGACTCGATCCATGCAAAAGGTGCACTTCTCAAGGTTACCAAGCAAACATGCATCTCTCAGCATTAAAAACAGCATGTAAATGATCCAGATGTTCTTCATGTGACTTGCTATAGATTAGAATATCATCAAAATAAACACTACAAATTTTCTAATGAAAGCACGCAAAACTTTTGTCATCAAACGCATGAAAGTGCTAGGTGCATTAGTTAAACCAAAAGGCATCACTAACCACTCATATAGCCCGAACTTATTTTTTAATGACGTTTTCCATTCATCTCCCAATTTTATTCTAATCTGGTGATACCCACTACGCAAGTCTATCTTTGTGAAAAGAATAGAACCACTCAACTCATCCAGCATGTTGTCTAACCTAGAAATAGGATGACGATGCCGTATTGTGATATTATTAATGGCTCTACAATCAACACACATACGCCAACTACTGTCTTTCTTAGGAACCAAAGAACAAGAACAACACAAGGACTAAGGCTTTCTCGTACGTACCCTCGGTCGAAAAGATCTTGGACTTGTCGCTGAATTTCCTTAGTCTCCTCCGGATTGGTCCTATACGCCGCACGGTTTGGCAAAGTTGCTCCTGGAATTAAGTCAATTTGGTGTTCAATCCCTCGAATAGGTGGCAGCCCCGGGGGTATCTTAGCTGGAAACACATCCTCATATACCTGCAAAAGGTTAGTGACAGTAGACGTCAAAGGGCTAGATATATCATCAAGTGAAAATAAAGCATCTTTGCATATCAAAGCATAGCATGGCATATCATTATGAAAACTTTCAGCAAGATCAGATTTGGTTGCAAGTATGACACAACCCTTTAATTTAATTCCCTCGGTCCTAGAACTAGGTGCCAACCTCTCTTTCTTAGGTGGGAAAACATTCTTCACTATTTGCTGATTTAAAGATTCATGTTCAAGTTCTTTCTTCTCATTTTCAGCTAGTTCTTTATCACAATTAGCAATTTCAGTAGGTGTCAAAGGTAGCAAAGTTATTTTCTTTCCTTTGTGCATAAGAGAGTACTTATTAGTTCTACCATGATGAGTTGCATCGGTATCAAATTCCCATGAACGACCTAATAAAAGTGAGCAGGCTTGCATAGGTACTGCGTCGAAATCAGCAACATCATGATAGGAACCAATAAAAAATACACTCTCACAGATTGTATTACCTTCACCTTACCGTTGTTGTTGAACCACTGAATGTGGTATGGGTGAGGATGTGCACGTGTGGTCAAGCCAAGATTCTTGACCAATCCTGAATCCACCAAGTTATTGCAAAATCGTCCATCAATTATAACACGAACACGACAATCCTTGATGATGAGGAACATCTAAAACAAATTATGACATTGTAGCCTCTCCTCTTGCTCTCTTTGAGTGCTCAATACTCGCTGCACAATTATGGTTCTATAGTTCACCGTAGCAGCGGCACCTAAAATCTCCTCACCATCGCTATCTGCCTCATGATCATCACCATTGCCTGCAAGGTTAGCTGCAAGTGCATATTCATCCTCAACATCACTAGTACTTACATAACCACCATTTCCTGTCACAGTGTATGCCCGCTTACTTGGGCAATCTCTCATGAAGTGGTCCATCCCTTTGCAACAGTGGCACACAATGCCTGTCGTACGGCCCGTGGAAGCAATTGATGAAGAGCTCTGTGCTGACGCTTGCACACTAGTAGATTTTCTCGTCTCGGGTACGTGATGATGGTGGTGGTACTGCTGAATGTGCCCTACTCACAGAGGGCGCAACAGCTCAAAAAACAGGAGGTGGGGCTGTCTTGGATTGCCCCGGCGTCGATCTCGATGTAGACGTACTTCCAAAGTTGCTCCTATTCCTTTGTTGCCTACCCTGCAATTCCTTTTCTGCCAAACAAGCAAGCTAGAACAACCTATTAATATCGTTATACTCTTTGTAATCAATTATATCCTGAATTTCACGCCTTAAGCCCCCACAAAAACGAACCATCTTATCCTCCTCATCCTCTACAGCATTACAACACAGCATGCCTATTTGTAGTTCTTGATAATATTCCTCGACAGATCTATTACCTTGGTCTAAGCACTGCAATTTCTTACGCATCTCATGTTTAAAAGCAAGAGGAACCAATCGAGCACGCATAGCTACCTTCAATCTATCCCATGTATCAGGTGCTAAACCTGAATTAACTACTTGAGTCCACCAAATGATAGCAAAATCTTTAAATTCACTAGTAGGTTGTCTGACTCTATGAACTTTAGGAACTAGATAGGCATTAAATTTTTGTTCAACTGTCATCTCCCAATCTAGATAAGTTTCAGCATTATAAACACCCACAAAAGATGGTATGGTAAATTTGACTTTATCAAATGGGTCATCATTAGCACGAGCATTGTGGTGCTGGAAATTATTACCTTCCATACCGTGACGGTTTTGATGTAGGCGGTGTCGTTGGCGTGCATCTTGGGCAGCAAATGCAGCACCGGCATCGCGGTTTTGTCTCTCATTATCATCTCCCTCCTCACGATCTTGGCCTGCATCATGATCATACTCACGTCCATTGTTTTGTGGCCGATTCACCATTCTTTCAAGGCGTGTAGTGAGTGCTGCAATACTCTCATTGATGGAGCGCTGCAATGTATCCGTCATAGCTTGAAGTTTCCTATCGATGTCCTCATTAATGGTTGCACGTTGTTCATCTAAGAGTGTCATAAGCTCTCCCTTTACAACACACTCTTGCGCATCAGACGACTCACCTATCATGGTTAGTAGAAAACAAAAGACAACACAAATGTATTATCCCTACCAACTACTAGGTGGTGGAAGGTGGAATCACAAACTCTGAAGCGTCTTACCACACTCTTACAAGTGTTCTTACCAATGCAGCAGGTGGTACAGCCGGTGGCTGGTTCGTGATACCGTGTCGAGCGTGGGTACGATTGCAAGAGGGGATCTGTTCTGATCAAGAGTAGGTGGAGCTTGGAAGACTTCAATATGGTAGCAAGGGTCAACAATAATCAGATCATTTAATGCAAGTTAAAAAATTACTGAAAGTACTAGTCAAAGTTGCTGATTCTAGCCTAGTCAAAGCTAGCAAATTGAAGCACGCACACGCAATGATCAATGTGACTTGATGTAAGCAATGAAAAATCTCACAACAAGTGCTAGAAGAGACGCTAACCGATCTACTCAAACTTCTTTGTAAGGCACAAGATTGTTTGCACGACGTATGTCGGATCCCGGAGTAGCATCCCCCGGAGCACAAGAATATGGGCCTGATGGCCAAAGTTTACCTCAATGGCAAATAAGCTAAAATTAAATATAAGCGGCGGAAGAAAAACCGAAGCGGAAGAAGCCCACTGAGCCTGCCCACAGGCAAACGACAGTAAGACGTGGCCTAGACGTTCTGATCCTCACCGAAGTTGAAGCTATCCTCTGAAAAATGATGAATTGAGCAACATGAGCACATAAATTACTCCACAAGTTACACCAGGAGGTTTAACAGAGTTGATGCATGCATAAGGAATGACAAAGGAAGGCATAGTAAGGTTAGTTGTGCATAAAGTGAAATTGAAGTAAATATTATAAATAGATTCAAAAGCTGAATTTAATACAATAGATAGAAACAAGAATTTAACAAAATAATATCATTAGTGCAGGCTCTGACCATACACCAACCTATCCACGGGCATCCCACCCAGACCATCTTTTCCAAAAAGATCTCATATGGATTCCATCCATCCATATTGTTTTTAATCTCTCATGGATTCCATCCATCCATAAGGTTTTCATAAACAATTTTGAAAATCAAAGTCTAATCCGTGAAAAACATTACTCAGCTTCCCCATGACCGTGGGCACGGCTATCCAGGATAGATTATATACTCTGCAGAGGTTGTACAACTTTACCCACAAGATATGATAATCTCATAATGTCGGCCATTACACGCTTCCGTAGGCGTGCGACTAAGAAAATCATAACAAGGCCTTTACAATGCAAAGCCTTCAACTTGGCCAAGCCAACACTGAGGTTTCACTCCGGTAAGGAATCCACCAGACCGAGACCCCCTCTTGAGCCGAGTGAGACTTCTCATGGCCTACGCCACGCTCACTTTTAACCTACAGCGAGACTCAGGTTGGGACCAGCAAATTAATCAGCCAAGATTGTCCCATACCAACCTTGTGGTAGTACAAAAGGGTTTTGCAATAGTAGCTCACAAACATGTCCTTAACTTGACTTAGGCACCAACCACATACCCCTTGTGCCTGGCAATCAACATTGTGTCACCAAACAACAATGCATGCCAGCAAGCACCCACCACCTAACCATTTGTTTAAGTCTAAACCAAGTTTTTATAATTTTATTTTATCAAAATTTTATAGAAGTCAAGAATAGATTTTATAAATCATCATTTTGTGTGAAACAAATCTTCCCACCTAAATCATTCTAAGCATGGCTAAGCAATTCTACAAAATTCCCAGTTAATACTAATGTACTAACTAAGTTTTTATCTAGGGTGATAAGGCATAATTGTTAAATATCAAATTTGGCTATACACAAAGGAATTGGGCATAACTAGAATTTAAATTGAATTTAAACTAGATTGAATAAAAGTACGCATGCATAATAATTTTAAAAACAACATAAATAATTTAAATTACTGGAAGCAACATGATCAAATGTGTAACTTGCCTTACTCGAAGACTTGATGTTGCGAATCGTCGAAATCGAACTCTCTGAGATAGTCGTAGTCTACACGCGAAGAACCAAATAAAATAAATTCAAATAAAATCAAAATAAAATCTAAAAATTATAAAATATATATTGAGGGATAGATTATGATTTTGGATGAATTTAGGAGAAAGAATCAACAGATTCGGAGTTTGTATGAGGGGGAACGAATATCTGGAAGTTTTGGATATCACATGAAATGATAAAAAGAACATGGTGGAGGCGTCGCGAGGTAGGCTGCGAGGTGGCCGGCAAATGGGCAAAATGGAACTCTAGTGATGAGGCAAAGGTGGTGACATGGTTGTGGCGACAAGGAATGGTGGCAATCATCGACGGTAAGGGAAAAACGGCAGTGATAGCGTGGCAACGACAACGACAGGTTGGAGAGAGATAGTACCGAGTATGCAATGTGGATATGTAGGGTGAGCACGGGGTAGAACACGGTATGGTGAAGCTAGAAAAATTATTGGCTAAGCTGAAAATTCATCGGAGACGATACAATCGACGTTTGAATGATGACCGTGGAGAAAATGGGAAAGCTTGATATCTTGGTGGTCGGTAAAGCGAATATAAAACCAATTATAAGGTAGCTATCTGGGTTGGTTTGACACTTTCTGACGCAACAAAATTGGAGAAAGCATCACCGGATAGATGGGAACACGCATTGGCGGCCATGGCGAGGTGTCGGGGCAAATATTTGTGGAGGTTTTTCGGGGAAAAGGAAGAGAGCATGGTGTAGAACACATTGAGGCAAGTCTAAGAAAAATTATGGCATGGGCTAAAGCTTACCAGAGGCGATGAATCGACGTCGGGAGTCAAAAACGGTCATTTCCGCGGAAAGCTCAATTTCTGACAACTGGCTTCACAAAAAATTAAATAAAAATAGTAGATAAATTGCTTGAAGGCTAGGACATGATATGACATGAACAAAAATTAAACAGCTCACCGAAAAAGTGGTGTACGCGCGAAGACACGGTTTTAATGTCTGTGCTCGACAAGGTCGACGAGGACCAGAGGTGATGGCGATGGAAGCACGACGTTGAACACGTCGAGGTGAAGTCAACGGTATAGACAGCTCAGCCAAAGGACATCGTATGGTGGCGGAACATGGTGAAGAAGACATTCGACGACCGGCGGGTTGACATCGGCGTTCCAGGCAAACGGAGAGGAGTTAGAGGGTGAGGTTTAAGGCAAAATGAAGAGAGGAACATGGGGAATGCAATGCTCACCTCGGTTGTGTTGGAATAAGCACGGTCGTCCGGCAGCGAGGAGAGAAGCGACGTCGCGGTTTGGCCATGGTGGTCCAGCTATGCTCCGGTGAAGCTTCGGTAAAGGCGAGGAAAGCACTGCGTAGAACGCATGAAGGCGGAGCCTATGGTATGGTCAAAAGTGGTGGAACTCCACTGTAGGCGGCGCAAGCGGCCGAGGAACGCTGCTCGGTTGACAAAAGAAAAATGGCGATTATGGCGAGGAGAAAGGGAGATAGGACGTGAAATTTTCGGGGATGAATAAAGATGAGAAGGGGCATTCGGTGCTCCCTTTTATAGGCATGGAAGTGGACTATCGGGACCCGGATTTCCAAATCCGGTCCCTCTGTGTATTTCAGCACTAGTCCCAGATCAAAGCTAGTGCACACAGTTAAACAGTGATGATTCCATTACCAAAGACGAATATTACAATAATATAAAGAGTACTGACCAAAGGTCTTACAACACAAACGAGGTTTCTAGACCTCACAAATAAACACAAACACAGCGGAAGCAAAATAAACTTGGTAAAGACCCATCAATACGCCACAGGCAATTGACTGGGGAGCGCGACCTAAACGTCTGGAAATCCTTCATCAAATCCAACCGCAGAGTAATCGTAGCCTCCTTCTTGAGCTTCATACTCCTCTGAGATATATATTTTAGGTGTAGCATGTGAGTACATAAAATACTCCGCAAGTCTTGGGAAAATGCAATAGATGCAAGGTTTAACAAAGAGGGCTATATGGCTCTTTTGCACAAAGCGACATTTAATTTCCAATACCAAAAACTATTTTTGAAAGCGACAGTTTAACTGAAATATTTACTCTAGCTAAAACCATTAAGCATTTTTAATCATAAAGATTCTACCACCAAGTTTGATACTACGGGTTCCAACCACCCACTCTGGTTTCAACCACCAGGACAAATTCCCCGAAAGTTCTATCCACTCTTGGATTCCCAAAACTTTGTTTTAAACCAAAAATAAAGATCTACCATGTGAAAGCATTCCTTGCCCGCCCTTGACCGTGGGCACGGCTATTCGAATAGTTTTACACTCTGCAGAGGTTGTACACTTTACCCACAAGAGACAAGTTATCTTAATAGTCACCACGCTACCTTTGGCATGAGACCCAGATAATTCATCACAAAGCCTTTACCTTACTCTAGTCTAGCTAGACAACACCCGCTGAGGTTTCACCGCTGAAGGATTAAACCATCCAACAGAAGCCCCCTCTTGCGCCATATGAGTACAGTAACCCTGTCCCTCACTGTGAATAACCAGTAACCCTGGTACTCACATTCCACTGGTGATATCTGATGGGAACGGGGTCCCGATCTTCCAACAGGTTCTGGATATGTTCGATTTGGTGGAGGCGCGACACAAATCGATCCGGCTTCCGAACAACACGTCCCGAACCCCGCAATCGCAGCACCACGTCTCTCAGTTATCAACCGTGCGCAGCCCGTTGACCTCGCCAAGAAGGCTAATCCTTGCCTGCGAATCAAGAACACAAGCAAGAACACGAAGATCACAACTGAATTGCAGATATATTGATGTAGCACTCGATAATTGGGGTCTCACAAACCGATGAACGGCGAAACTGTTCAAAGACAGATTTAATCTAAGCAAAACCCAACCCTAATGGTGGGGGTGGCAGCTGTATATAAAGGAGTAAGGGGCGTGCAAATCCCCTGGACGCGTCCTTAATGGACTCCAACACGATACAAAGCCGAACGGCCCAAAAGACGGTGTCGCAGCACCCTGACAGATTCTGGACGTCCACTTGTTTCGACGATTCCCGTTGACTCAGAAGGAATTTTGATATGAGACCAGAGCCATTGGAAAGCTTATCTTCTCAGCTTTCCATACATATGTGGAACGTCCAAAACGGAGTCCGGATGCGATCTGGGCGTCCGTTTTAGTGCAGTTTGGTCCTGGACTCCGAATTGGATTCGAAGTCGGTTTGAGTTGGACATCCAACATGATTCGTCCGCCCTTGCTGGACTTGTGCGCCTCGTAGCCCTTCTCCAAGTACTTCTTGATCCTCTCCATGGTTCCTAATCATAATTAAATCATTAGGTAGCAATCGATTCTCAAATGAACCAAAAGAAGTACTTAGGAACGAGCTCACCTCTAAATTCAATTGTCGGCGCGAGCTCTAGTGATTGGTCCTTGAATATCAAGTGGAGGAGTGTTGTGTGTATCCGAAGAAGTGATGTCCTCATCATCCTCCCCCTCTTGAAGCGGAGTTGCCCTCAACTCAGCCTCATCTTCTTCTCCCAAGTATGGCTTCAAATCTGAAATGTTAAAGGTGGGGCTAACCCCAAACTCGGGAGGCAACTCAAGTTTATATACATTATCATTTATCTTCTCAACTATCTTAAAAGGACCAGCAGCTCTAGGCATCAATTTTGACTTTCTTAATTCAGGAAATCTATCCTTTCGCAAGTGCAACCAAACAAAATCACCCGGTTCAAGTTTAACTTCCTTTCTACCTTTACTACCAGTAATCCTATATTTTTCATTCATCTTTTCAATGTTTGCCTTAGTAGTCTCATGTATTTTGATAATAAAATCAGCACGCTCCTTAGCATCATTATGAACTCTCTCACTAGTAGGCAAAGGTAAAATATCAATAGGGCACGGGATTGAATCCATACACTACCTGAAAAGGACTTACCTTGGTGGTGGAATGTTCCGCTCGATTATATGCGAACTCAACATGCGGCAAACACTCTTCCCACAGCTTCAAATTGTTCTTCAAAACAGCTCTCAACATGGTAGACAATGTGCGGTTCACCACCTCGGTTTGGCCATCTGTTTGTGGGTGACATGTGGTAGAGAACAACAATTTTGTACTCAACTTGTTCCATAGAGTACGCCAAAAGTGACTCAAGAACTTAGCATCACGATCTGAAACAATAGTAGAAGGTATACCATGCAAACGAACTATTTTTTTGAAAAAGAGGTCAGCAATATGAACGGCATCATCGGTTTTATGACATGGGATAAAGTGAGCCATCTTAGAAAAACGATCCACAACAACAAAAATGCTATCCCTTCCCCTCTTAGTCCTGGGCAACCCTAAAACAAAGTCCATAGAAATATCTGCCCACGGAATAGAAGGAACAGGAAGTGGCATATATAAACCATGTGGATTCAAGCGAGACTTAGCTTTTTGACATGTAGTGCAGCGAGCCACAAACCGCTCAACATCTCGCCTCATCTTTGGCCAAAAGAAGTGTGTGGTTAGAACGTCCTCCGTCTTCTTAGCACCAAAATGTCCCATCAAACCGCCTCCATGCGCCTCCTGCAACAACAAAAGACGAACGGACCCAACTGGAATGCATAGGCGGTTAGCTCTAAACAAAAAACCATCATTGATCACGAATTTATTCCATGCTTGACCCTCTTTACAATGCAACAACACATCCTTAAAATCAGCATCAAAAGCATATTGTTCTTTAATAGTTTCAAGACCAAAAATGCGACAATCAAGTTGAGACAACATGGTATAGCGTCGAGACAAAGCATCAGCAATCACATTATCCTTCCCTTTCTTGTGTTTAATGACATAAGGAAAAGATTCAATAAATTCAACCCACTTAGCATGTCTACGATTCAAATTGGTTTGACTACGAATATGCTTAAGTGATTCATGATCAGAATGAATGACAAATTCTTTAGGCCATAAATAGTGTTGCCACGTCTCTAAAGAACGAACAAGAGCATACAATTCTTTATCATACGTGGAATAATTAAGAACAGGACCATTCAATTTTTCACTAAAGTAGGCAACAAGTTTGCCTTCTTGCATCAAAACACCACCAATACCAATTCCGCTAGCATCACATTCGAGTTCAAAAGTCTTACCAAAATCCGGAAGTTGGAGCAATGGTGCGTGCATAAGCTTGTCCTTCAAAAGATTAAAGGACTCCTCTTGTGATGGCCCCCAATGGAACACAACTCCCTTCTTTGTCAACTCAATCAACGGTGTCGCAATTGTGCTGAATTCTTTGACAAAGCGGCGATAAAATCCTGCAAGGCCAAGAAAACTCCGCGACTTGGGAGACGTGTGTGGCGTGGGCCAACTCCATATCACCTCCACCTTGGCTCTATCAACCTCAATTCCCTGTGGAGTCACAACATAGCCAAGAAAAGAGACTCGATCCGTGCAAAAGGTGCACTTCTCAAGGTTACCAAACAAACGTGCATCTCTCAAAGCATTAAAAACAGCACGTAAGTGAGTCGAATGTTCATCCATGGACTTGCTATAAATCAAGATATCATCAAAGTAAACGACCACAAATTTGCCAATGAAAGGACGTAAAACCTCGTTCATTAATCTCATGAAAGTGCTAGGTGCATTAGTTAAACCAAAAGGCATGACTAACCACTCATACAAGCCGAACTTCGTTTTAAAAGCAGTTTTCATTCATCGCCAAGTTTCATTCTTATTTGGTGGTATCCACTACGCAAGTCAATCTTTGTGAAAATTATAGCACCACACAACTCATCAAGCATGTCGTCTAGCCTAGGAATAGGATGACGATACCGTATAGTAATGTTGTTAATGGCTCTACAATCTACACACATACGCCAAGTACCATCTTTTTTGGGAACCAAAAGAACAGGAACAGCACAAGGACTAAGGCTCTCACGTACGTACCCACGGTCCAAAAGGTCTTGGACTTGGCGTTGAATCTCCTTAGTCTCTTCGGGATTGGTCCTGTACGCCGCACGGTTTGGCAAGCTCGCTCAAGGGATCAAATCAATCTGTGCTCAATCCCTCGAATGGGTGGAAGTCCCGAGGTATCTCATCGGGAAAACATCTCTAAACTCCTGCAAAGGTTAGTGACAGAGCAGGCAAAGTGCAAGGCATATTATCAAGAGAAAATAAAGCATCTTTGCACACAAAAGCATAGCATGTATCATTAACATCATCAATTGCAGCAAGGTCTGATTTTATGGCAAGCATAACAGAATTTTTCAAATGGAGTACTTGCTGTTTTTCAGTTTTATCATGTTCCTTTGGATCATTAGCAGCAGCTCTCGCCCTATCGGCCTCTATAATTTCAGCTGGGGTCAAAGGCAGTAAAGTAACTTTCTTTTTCTTGTGCATAAAAGTGTATGTGTTACTACTACCATGGTGTAAAGCATCATTATCAAATTCCCAAGGTCGATCCAATAAAAGAGAGCATGCTTGCATGGGAACCACATCACAATCAACATGATCAACATAAGCACCAATGGAAAAATGGACTCGGCATGTTTGCGTTACCTTAGCTTTTCCAGAGTCATTTAACCATTGAATATGGTATGGATGTGGATGCGGTCGCGTGGTCAAGCCAAGCTTCTTTACCAAATCAGAACTCACCAAGTTGTTGCAACTTCCTCCATCAATGATGATACGTGCACGCCGGTTCTTGATTGCAAAGAAGGTCTGAAACAAATTATGACGTTGAAGTTTATCGGGTTGTTGTACCTGCGTGCTGAGGACGCGCTGCACAATGATGCTCCGTAGCGTCACACACTCGTTGAAATCGACCGGTGTCCCGTCCTCTTCGTTTCCTGCCATGGTTAGTGGAAATACAAGGAAAACAAAAGGATGATCCCTATCAACTACAAAGGAAGGGGAGTGGGAACCCGCAAAGGAAGTGGCTTACCAAGCTCTTACAAGTGTGCTTACCAAAGCAGCGGGTGGTACAACCGGTGGCTGGTTCGTGATTCCTTGTCGAGCGTGGGTACGATTGCAAGGGTCAAAACTGTGCTATCCAGAAGTAGATATATGGAGTTTGGAAGGCCAAATATGTCAGTGGAACACAAATCAATAACAGATAGTAATGCTGAATAAATGTCCAAAGTATGGTCCTAGTTGCTGGCCTAAATGTGTCCTATATCAAGTATGAGATGATGAACAAGGAGTCAAGAACAGAATATGAAAGCAACGACAGCAACAAAGATGACCAGGCAATGAGAACTCTACTCAGCATAAGCACAAAACAATTGAGGCTCTGTCACCTAAAACTATGCTCTGTCACGGTTTTTTTTTCTTTTTCTTTTTTTTTTGGCCACCGATAGCAATCGCAGTACTATCCTAGGTGCCAAAAATTTCTCTTTTTTCTTTTATTTTTCTTGTATTTTTTTCGCAAAGAAGAGCACAGTAATAGGAACCACACAAAGTTGCAACTCAATCGGATGTAAGGAGTGGCCTACAGAAAATAATGAATGTGCTGTAAATTCGGTGATTCAATTTCTGAGCGTGAGTACTACACTTTCCAAGCCGAATTTCGGGAAAATAAATTCGCCGAACCCAACAAAGTTGGGGAGTTTCGGATGTAAAATTTAATTTCACCCAATTTCAAAAAAAAATCAACTGATTTCGAGTCCGTATGCAAAAGTTATGGCTGTTTGAAGTAGGGCTTCCTAGTTATGGTTTTTGTGGTGGCCGAAACTACGATCGGGTAGGATCAATCTGTGAAAATTGGGGTCGGAAGCTCGGGGAAACGTGGGGGATGGTGTTGGGCAATCACGAGACACGATGGATGACTCAAACAGAGGGTGGGATATGGGTGGGAAAACAAAAATTGACGGCTAGGGTTTGTATGACAGGTAGCGGAAGCAAGACAATCCGACTAGGGTTTGTATGAAAGGTAGCGGAAGCAAAACAAACCGAAACAAAACACGATCTAAACCAGCAACACAACTCGACTAAGGACACAAACTCAACACTACGGACTCTGGAATCAACTTGTGCAAAGGCTAAACGAGATCTAGGACAGGTAACAACCTATGACTACAATTTTTTTGTAGGGCTTTTTCATGGACTCTAGGACGAAATCGAAAACAACAAGATGGGTAAACTCGAACCTGAAGGAACACCTGAAGCTCTGATTACCACTTGATGGGAACGGGTCCCGATCTTCCAACAGTTCGGATATGTTCGATTTGGTGGAGGCGCGACACAAATCGATCCGGCTTCCGAACAACACGTCCGAACCCCGCAATCGCAGCACCACGTCTCTCAGTTATCAACCGTGCGCAGCCGGTTGACCTCGCCAAGAAGGCTAATCCTTGCCTGCGAATCGAAGAACACAAGCAAGAACAAGAAAGATCACAACTGAATTGCAGATATATTGATGTAGCACTCGATAATTGGGGTCTCACAAACCGATGAACGGCGAAACTGTTCAAAGACAGATTTAATCTAAGCAAAACCCAACCCTAATGGTGGGGGTGGCGGCTGTATATAAAGGAGTAAGGGGCGTGCAAATCCCCTAGACGCGTCCTTAATGGACTCCAACACGATACAAAGCCGAACGGCCCAAAAGACGGTGTCGCAGCACCCTGACAGATTCTGGACGTCCACTTGTTTCGACGATTCCCGTTGACTCAGAAGGAATTTTGATATGAGACCAGAGCCATTGGAAAGGTTATCTTCTCAGCTTTCTATACATATGTGGAACGTCCAAAACGGAGTCCGGATGCGATCTGGGCGTCCGTTTTAGTGCAGTCTGGTCCTGGACTCCGAATTGGATTCGAAGTCGGTTTGAGTTGGACATCCAACATGATTCGTCCGCCCTTGCTGGACTTGTGCGCCTCGTAGCCCTTCTCCAAGTACTTCTTGATCCTCTCCATGGTTCCTAATCATAAATAAATCATTAGGTAGCAATCGATTCTCAAATGAACCAAAAGAAGTACTTAGGAACGAGCTCACCTCTAAATTCAATTGTCGGGCGCGAGCTCTAGTGATTGGTCCTTGAATATCAAGTGGAGGAGTGTTGTGTGTATCCGAAGAAGTGATGTCCTCATCAATATCTATACTAGCCTATCATAAGTTAATCAGCTAGGTCGTACCCATATAGACATGTGGTTGTACGGTAGTGCTCAGACTGGACAAACACAAGAGTCGGTCCTTAATTGACTAGGGCGGAACATACACTTTTCAAGATCTCGTGCTAACCGCACCAATCCAAACCAACCATCCGCCCCAGTCTAAAACAATTTTCACAATTTAATTCTTTTCACATGAACAGAGGCAACACCATCTGCCACTAAATTCCGATCAAAAGTCTAGCTCATTGAAATATGATTCCCAATCTAAAGTTACTAAAGTTATATAGCTTGTCTAAGCATCTTACTACCGATACAACAATTATCAAGGATTCATAATACTCTCATTATTGAGACAAAAGTGATCCTAAGGTTACAAGGGTACATGGTATTCAAAGTTCAATCGAGGGCATAGCAATAGTTGGAATAACTAATACCTTAAGACAGAAATTAACATTTTATGTAACATAGCAAATGCAATAAATTTAAAATATTCAAAAACATTTCGCAATCATAGGTTCAAGATGGTCAAAGGAGACTTGCCTTCGTGGGTGAATTCCTGATTCTCTTGTTGCGGTTCTGCGAACTCTTCGACCAGATCGGATTCTACGCGCAAAACGAGAACACAAAGGACAAATAAATACAAATAAAAGTACAGATATTATAATAATATTACTGAAATGAAGTTTATAAATTTAGATGAATTTAGGAGGAAGTTTCAATGGAATCGGAGTTCAAACGAGGGAGAAAGGGTATTTGAAATTTAAATTTTAAATTTCAAATTATCAAATAAATTTCAAAAATTTGAAAAGATGGCAGAAATGTAAAGATTGGAATTTTTGATGAATTTAGAAATTTGAATGGACTCAATCGGAGTTAGGATGAAAAAGTTATGACCTAGGGAAGTTTGAAATCAGAGAAAATGAATAAACTGAATTTTTAGAATTACTTTTCTGAAGAAAAATGAATTATTGCGTCATGCTGACGTCAGCCCTAGGGTAAGACGCACTGACGTGCGGGCCCGGGTCTATGGACCGGGTCCATGGACCGCTCGGGAGACCGAGGTGGCACGGGGGTGAGTTGGCGCTGACGCGGCGGCCACGGCGCTGAGGTGGCGCGGGCGTGGCGCCATGTGGCGGCCACGTCGGCAGACGGCGGCCGGCCGGCCGGGAAGGCGGCGGCGACGGCCGCGCGCATGGCGGCCGGCGGCGGGGGCGGAGGAGGAGAGGAGTGTAGGGGAACTCGGTGGTGGCTCGGGTTTCTGGGAGGCGGCCGAGACGTCTTGGCGACAAGGAGGAGGTGGCGGCTCTCGGGACTTGGTGGCGCGGTGCTCCGGCGACGGGGAGAGGCGGCCGAGGTGTGGAGCGGCTTCACGGCGACGCGGGGAAGGCAAGAGTGGTGACGGGGTGGCGCGGCGCGGCTCGAGGCGGCGGCGATTTCTCGCCGGAGGTCGAGGCGGCGGCGGCGACAATGGTGCACGGTGCCGGGGCGCTAGGGCGGCCGTGAGAGAAAGGGGAGTGGGGGGAAAGGTGGAGGGGAGGACGGAGGTGCTCAGGGAGGGGTTTTATAGGGGCGAGGGAGGAACCGCGGCAATTGTCGCCGGAGTGGGAGGTGGCGGTTGCCGAGAGAGAGGAGGAAGTGGGCGTGGGGAGAGAGGGAGAAGTGGGGCGTGGGGAGAGGGGTGGTTGGGGAAGAAGTGGGCGCGGAGAGGGGAGGCGCGTTGACCGAAGCGGCGGGCGCAGCGGGCGGCGGTTGGGCGGCGAGGAAGGAGGAGGCGGAGGTCGGGATGACAAAGGGCCGGGTGGCGCGGGTGAGGGGAGACGCCGAAGGCGGGCCGGTGGCGTGAGAGGAGAGAGAGAGGGAGATCGGGCGGAGGAGATGGGCCGACGGGGTGGCGTGGTGGCATCGGGGCCACCCACGTGGCGACGCGGAAGGGGCGAGGTGGGATGGCGGGCGGCGTGGAGGCGATCCGTCATTCACGTGGCGGCGAAGGGAGGAGGGTTTAAAATTTTTATTTTAATTTTGATTTACAAAAATACTAGAAAACTCAATAAGCCTCGGAAAATACAAAATAAACTTCTAAAATTCTAGAAAAATTTATATAAGTTTTTAGATACCTTTTGAGCTTAAATAAAATATTTCCAAGATGTTTTGAAGACATATTTTCATATTAAAATTTCTTTTTAATTCTAAAAATTGATTTTAAAAACTGGAAAACTCAGGAAAATTCAAATAAAATCCAAATATTTTAAAATAATTAATTTGAATTTAAATTTTCAAGATTTACAAATTTTGGGATGTTACAAACCTACCCCCCTTGGGATGAATCTCGGCCCCGAGATTCGGATGGACTGGGAAAAAGATCGGGAAACTCTGATCTCAAATCTTCTTCACGCTCCCAAGTTGCTTCAGACTCGGAATGATTACTCCATTGAACTTTACAGAATTTGATGCTCTTGCTTCTGGTTCGACGTTCTGCTTCATCCAAAATTTTGACTGGAAACTCTGGATATGTTAGGTCCACTTTCAAAGTCACTTCTTCTAAAGGCATTTGTTCTTCTGGTACTCTGAGACACTTTCTTAACTGAGACACATGAAACACGTCGTGCACATTCGACAACTGAGATGGGAGCTTTAACTGGTAAGCAACTTCTCCCCTTTTGGCTAGAACAGGGAATGGTCCAATAAATCTCGAGCAAGTTTCCCAAGAATAAAGCAGAAACGACGACCCTTGAGAGGTGAAACTTTCAAATACACATGATCTCCAGGTATAAATTCTAAAGCTCTTCGACGATTGTCTGCGTAGCTTTTCTGTCTTGTTTGTGCTGTCTTTAACTGCCTTGAACCGCATTTAACTTGCTCTTCTGCTTACTTCAATACATCAGGTCCAAATACTTGTCCTTCTCCTATTTCTTTCCAATACAATGGTGTTCTGCATTTTCTGCCGTACAGTAGTTCAAACGGAGACATTTGCAAGCTAGATTGATAGCTGTTGTTATAAGAGAATTCTGCATATGGTAAATTTTGATCCCAGCTAGCTTTATTTGCCAAAGCACAAGCTCTTAGCATGTCTTCCAATATTTGATTTACTCTTTCTGTTTGACCATCGATGCATGGGTGATATGTCAGATGAAATTCAAGTTTGTCCCCAAGAGTTCATGCAGCCTCTGCCAGAATCTTGATGTGAATTGTGTTCCTCGATCTGACACGATTTTCTTTGGGACTCTATGTAAACAAACTATTCTTGACATGTATAACTCTGCGAGTTTATCTCCAGAGTATGTGGTCTTCACAGGTATAAAGTGGCAGTCTTTGTTAGTCGGTCCACAATAACCCAAATTGAGTCATAACCCGACTTGGTTCTTGGCAATCCTGTTATGAAGTCCATACCAATCTCTTCCCACTTCCATTCAGGTATCTGTAAAGGTTGCAGAAGTCCAGCAGGTCTCTGATGTTCAGCTTTGACTCGCTGGCATACATCACACAAGGCTACATATTCAGCAATTTCTCTTTTCATACTTGACCACCAAGATCTTTCTCTCGAGATCTTGATACATTTTGTGCTTCCGGTGAATTGAGTATCCGCACTCATGAGCTTCCTTCAGATTAGCTCTTTTATTTCTTTCTTTTCGGTGCAAGAATTCTTTTTCCAAACCAAAGGATACCTTCTTCATCTTCTGAAAAATTTGGTGCTTTACCCTTTTTCATATTCTCTTTGATTTCTTTGACATAACTATCTTCTCTTTGGGCTTCCTTTATCTGGTTTTCCAAAATTGGTTGAATCTCCAAAGTAGCTAGGAATCCTTCTCCTACTACTTCTAGATTGAGCCGCTGAAATTCTTCATGAAGTGCAGGTTGACTGTCTTTGATCATCAGATTATTGCAATAGCTTTTTCTGCTCAAGGCATCCGCTACTACATTAGCTTTTCCTGGATGGTAATGAATTCCCACATCATAATCCTTTATTAGTTCCAACCATCTTCTCTGTCTCAGATTGAGGTCAGGTTGAGTGAAAATATATTTCAAACTCTTGTGATCCGTATAAATTTCACAACGGTTGCTGATTAAATAATGTCTCCAGATTTTTAGAGCATGCACAACGGCAGCTAGCTCTAAATCATGGGTTGGGTAGTTCTGCTCATGCGGGCGCAATTGTCTTGATGCATAAGCTACCACCCTTCCTTCTTGCATCAGAACACAGCCTAGACCTTGTCTGGATGCATCGCAGAATATTTCAAAATCCTTCCTGATATCTGGAAGAGTCAATACTGGTGCAGAAGTTAACCTCTTCTTCAGCTCTTGGAAACTGTCTTCACATGATTTACTCCATTCAAACTTCTTTTCTTTCTTTAGTAATTGGGTGAGAGGTCCGCTAGTTTGGAGAATCCTTCATGAAGTGACGGTAATAACCGCCTAATCCCGAAAACTTCGATCTCGCCATCGACTTGGGTTGTGTCCAATTAAGTACATCTGTCACCTTCTCGGGATCTACAGACACTCCTCCTGCTGAAATAACATGACCCAAAAAATCTACTTTCTTTAACCAGAACTCACACTTGCTGAACTTGGCATACAGCTGGTGTTCTCTGAGTTTTTCCAATACTATCCTCAGGTGTTGGGCATGTTCTTCTTCATTCCGGGAATATATCAGAATGTCATCAATGAACACGACGACAAACTTATCCAAATATTCCATAAACACCTTATTCATCGATTCATAAAATATGCAGGAGCATTGGTCAAACCAAAGGACATTCTCAGAACTCAGATAACCCATAACGGGTAGCAAATGCTGTCTTTGGTATATCTTCCGGTCTGATCTTCATCTGATGATATCCTGATCGTAGATCAATCTTGGAAAAGACACATGATCCTTTTAACTGATCAAATAAGTCATCTATCCTGGGTAGAGGGTACTTGTTCTTGATTGTTGCATCATTCAATGCTCGGTAATCCACACACATACGTAGACTGCCATCCTTTTTCTTCACTAGAAGTACTGGTGCTCCCCATGGTGAAGAACTTGGTCTGACAAATCCTTTCTCTTGTAGTTCTTCGATCCGCTTTCTTGACTTCGCTAGATCATTGGCGCACATCCGTAGGGTCTCTTGAAATTGGGGCATGCTCCGGTACCGATTAATAACAAATTCAACTTCTCTATCTGGTGGCAATCCCGGTAAATCTTCCGGAAATACATCTGGATATTCTTGTACTATAGGCACTTTTTCCATAGTTATTCCTTTCAAGCTATTCAACTCACATCCATTCCTTGTGGATAAACTTGGCTTGCACTCTATTTGGATTCCTTCAGAGTTGGTAAGAGTAATAGCACGGTTGGCACAATCTATCTGCCCTTTATACTTGGTTAACCAATCCATTCCAAGTATCACATCTAGACTATTGGAGTCTATTATAATAAGATCAGCTAGGAACTTAACTCCATTTATATCTACGGTTGCTCTAGGGCAGACCGTATTAGTCCTCATTTCCCTTCCCGGTGATTGGACTAGCATATTATTCTTTAACATTTGAGCATTCAAATTGTTTCTTTCAGCAAATCCTTTGGAAATAAACGAATGCGAAGCTCCAGAATCAAATAAAACTGAGGCAGGTACTGAGTTGACAAGGAACTTACCCAGAACTACTTCTGGTGCTTCCTGAGCTGCTTCTGCGGTAACATGGTTGACATGTCCCCTGTTTATCACTTGTGGAGTCCTTGTTGCTTGCGGTGTTCCACGGACTTGTCCTGCCGGTGGGGCTCGTGCTGGAGTAGTCCCCAGGTTGAAACGGACAGGAGTCACTGCTGGGCGTTTCTGCGGACAGTTGTTGGCGTAATGCCCCATGTTCTTGCAGTTGAAGCACTGAATTCCTGCTGTTGCAGTCTTGTTTTGTTGGGCTTGACCTCCATTGATTGGTCGAGGAGCCTGAGGTATTGGACGAGGTCCACTGATTGGTGTCCTCGGCACACTTGGCATAGAAGGCCTGAAAAAGTGTGGCTGATTTGGACGGTGGCGATTGTTATTGGCACCTGCGTGCTGAAATTTCCTCTTCGATTTCATGTAATCGTTGGGCATCTTCTTGGATGATAGCTTTGTTCACCTTGTCTTTGAAAGTTGGATAATCATTAGACACTAATCGCACCTTGAGATTGGGATCCATCCTTGCATGAATCTCCAAATTTTGCCGCATCGCTTGCAACATCCTCAAAGCATATCCGCCGCTTGGGTAAATTTGTTCGATATTCATCCACCGAGGTTTCCTTGTCGCAACTTATAGAATTCCATCCTTTTCATTTCCATGATTCCGGAGGAATGTGTGCGACGGAATGCTTCTTCAAACTCGCCCAAGTAATGTCTTGTGCATTCGGTGAGCAGCACAATAGTTCTCCCACCAATTAGCTGCAATTCCTTTCAGCTGGTGAGCAGCATACAACACTTTTTCATTTCCGTTGCATTGTGCCAAATTCAGCTTCCTTTCGACGTCCTTGATCCAGTCATCAGCTTCCATCGGATCTACTGACCCACTGAAAGTTGGGGGACGAGTTCTCATAAACTCCCCGCTTGGATTGTGGTGCTTGACCGAGTGCTCATGAATTTGCCGGACTTGGTTTTGGGCTAAGGCTTGAGTAATCAGAATCGCATGGCCATCATCTGCTCCGGTTAGGAGCTTGAACTGGCGGGGTGGAATTGGATTATTGCCTTCAGGTGAGCATTGACATTCGGGTCACATTAAAGACTGCTCCTTGTGCTCACAATCTTCGTGGTCACTGGGGTTAGCAAAAGGAAAGAGGGAAGTAGCATAGATAAGAGATTAGGGGAGACTAAACCACATCCCAAACAAACACACAAGGGAAAAACACGGACAACAAATTGAAAGGAAAACTTGTCTTGAATTCAAATTAACTTTTTAAAGGAAATGGCTGTACCACAGGTGCACAAGTGCTTGGTACAGTCCATCCCACACACTAGAATAAAATACAAATCGTTCTAAGGAATTAAACATTAAATTGGGCGCCATCGTCTCGCAACTACTTGTCCTCCTCGAAGACAAGCTCCTCCGGATCCTCCTCTGGATCCTCCTCTGGATCCTCCTCTGGAGTACCCACGTGGCGCAGCCTACAACCACACTCGGGGCGGTTGCAAGAAGCACGGGAGTGGAGATGGTCTCTACTGCTGGAGGCAATAGACCGAGAGCAGGAACGGGAGCGAGAGAGACTGCGTCTCTTGCTGGAGTCTCCAATGTCGATGTCAGGCAACGGACTAGGGCGCCGCACACTCTTGCGTGCCGTGAGTAAGGTACGGGGTCCAGTGCGACGAGTCGGAGCCTGGTTGTTGGGGACGACGGCTGGTACTGGTGAAGATGGTGTGTAGTCGGGTGGAGATCGCATGTTCGCTCGGGTCGCCCGGCTCAAACTCTGCTGCCTGGCTCTGGATGAGCTGAGCACGGAGAGTGTTGGAATGCTGGTAGCTGGAAGTGAGAAGCATCCGAAGCTGTCCAATCTCCTCCAAAGCGCCGGGCGTGGTGGCGCCATCGCTGAGTGAGTGAACTCGATGTGAAAGGCGGGGATCGTCCACGGCGATCTCAAAGGGCTGCGGATGACTCTGTCCCGCACAAGTGGATGAAAAGAAACAGTAGGGCGACTGCTGCAGAATCCCCTGGTAAACCTGACTCAGACCAGTTATGGCCTGACGAGCTGCATCCTGAGTGGCGTCCGAACGATAAGTCCGAGGATGATCAATGGGGTATCTATGGGATTCGAATTCCCCTTCCCGTGCATACAGGAATACCTCCATTGTCCAAGAATCTCGATCCAATATCCGGACTTTCCGCCCTCTGAGGATAGGCGGTGAGCAAACTTCGTGCATGCATTAGTTGGCGAAGAAGCTCAACAAATGCACCTCGGCCTCAACATGGGAGATGTAGTCCCACTAATCTGGAGATAGAGCCGGCCATCTACAAATTTTGAAAAGATAGAGAAGTTTAGTAAACAATTTTGAGTAAGTGATTATAAATAGAACAGAGATAAAGAAGTATAGAAACATTTTCTAAAATATATATTTTTAATAAATATAGGTCCTTAAGGCTTTTGCCATTCTAAACTAGGTCACGTCCTACAGTCAAATTGGCTCTGATACCATCTCTATCGGGACCCGGATTTCCAAATCCGGTCCCTCTGTGTATTTCAGCACTAGTCCCAGATCAAAGCTAGTGCACACAGTTAAACAGTGATGATTCCATTACCAAAGACGAATATTACAATAATATAAAGAGTACTGACCAAAGGTCTTACAACACAAACGAGGTTTCTAGACCTCACAAATAAACACAAACACAGCGGAAGCAAAATAAACTTGGTAAAGACCCATCAATACGCCACAGGCAATTGACTGGGGAGCGCGACCTAAACGTCTGGAAATCCTTCATCAAATCCAACCGCAGAGTAATCGTAGCCTCCTTCTTGAGCTTCATACTCCTCTGAGATATATATTTTGGTGTAGCATGTGAGTACATAAAGTACTCCGCAAGTCTTGGGAAAATGCAATAGATGCAAGGTTTAACAAAGAGGGCTATATGGCTCTTTTGCACAAAGCGACATTTAATTTCCAATACCAAAAACTATTTTTGAAAGCGACAGTTTAACTGAAATATTTACTCTAGCTAAAACCATTAAGCATTTTTAATCATAAAGATTCTACCACCAAGTTTGATACTACGGGTTCCAACCACCCACTCTGGTTTCAACCACCAGGACAAATTCCCCGAGAGTTCTATCCACTCTTGGATTCCCAAAACTTTGTTTTAAACCAAAAATAAAGATCTACCATGTGAAAGCATTCCTTGCCCGCCCTTGACCGTGGGCACGGCTATTCGAATAGTTTTACACTCTGCAGAGGTTGTACACTTTACCCACAAGAGACAAGTTATCTTAATAGTCACCACGCTACCTTTGGCATGAGACCCAGATAATTCATCACAAAGCCTTTACCTTACTCTAGTCTAGCTAGACAACACCCGCTGAGGTTTCACCGCTGAAGGATTAAACCATCCAACAGAAGCCCCCTCTTGCGCCATATGAGTACAGTAACCCTGTCCCTCACTGTGAATAACCAGTAACCCTAGTACTCACTTTCCACTGGTGATATCTATACTAGCCTATCATAAGTTAATCAGCTAGGTCGTACCCATATAGACATGTGGTTGTACGGTAGTGCTCGGGCGGACAAACACAAGAGTCGGTCCTTAATTGACTAGGGCGAACATACACTTTTCAAGATCTCGTGCTAACCGCACCAATCCAAACCAACCATCCGCCCCAGTCTAAAACAATTTTCACAATTTAATTCTTTTCACATGAACAGAGGCAACACCATCTGCCACTAAATTCCGATCAAAAGTCTAGCTCATTGAAATATGATTCCCAATCTAAAGTTACTAAAGTTATATAGCTTGTCTAAGCATCTTACTACCGATACAACAATTATCAAGGATTCATAATACTCTCATTATTGAGACAAAAGTGATCCTAAGGTTACAAGGGTACATGGTATTCAAAGTTCAATCGAGGGCATAGCAATAGTTGGAATAACTAATACCTTAAGATGTAAATTAACATTTTATGTAACATAGCAAATGCAATAAATTTAAAATATTCAAAACATTTCGCAATCATAGGTTCAAGATGGTCAAAGGAGACTTGCCTTCGTGGGTGAATTCACGATTCTCTTGTTGCGCTTCGTGAACTCTTCGACCGGATCGGATTCTACGCGTAAAACGAGAACACAAAGGACAAATAAATACAAATAAAAGTACAGATATTATAATAATATTGCTGAAATGAAGTTTATAAATTTAGATGAATTTAGGAGGAAGTTTCAATGGAATCGGAGTTCAAACGAGGGAGAAAGGGTATTTGAAATTTAAATTTTAAATTTCAAATTATCAAATAAATTTCAAAAATTTGAAAAGATGGCAGAAATGTAAAGATTGGAATTTTGATGAATTTAGAAATTTGAATGGACTCAATCGGAGTTAGGATGAAAAGTTATGACCTAGGGAAGTTTGAAATCGAGAAAATGAATAAACTGAATTTTAGAATTACTTTTCGAAGAAAATGAATTATTGCGTCATGCTGACGTCAGCCCTAGGGTAAGACGCTACCGACGTGCGGGCTGGGTCTATGGACCGGGTCCATGGACCGCCGGGAGACCGAGGTGGCACGGGGTGAGTTGGCGGCGCGGCCACTGCCCGAGGTGGCGCGCGGCGTGGCGCCATGTGGCGGCCATGTCGGCACGGGCGGCCGGCCCGGAAAGCCGGGCGGCGGCGGCAGCGGCGCATGGCGGCCGGCGGAGGGCGGAGGAGGAGAGGGAGTGGGGAACTCGGTGGTGGCTCGGGTTTCCGGGGCGGCCGGAGACGTCTTGGCGACAAGGAGGAGGTGGCGGCGGCTCGGGGACTTCGGTGGCGCGGTGCTCCGGCGACGGGGAGAGGCGGCCGAGGTGTGGAGCGGCTTCACGGCGGCGCTGGGAAGGCAAGAGTGGTGTCGGGGTGGCGCGGTGCGGCTCGCGGCGGCGATTTCACGGGAGGTCGAGGCGGCGGCGATAATGGTGCAGTGCCGGGCGCTAGGGCGGCCGTGAGAGAAAGGGAGTGGGGAAAGGTGGAGGGAGGACGGAGGTGCTCGGGGAGGGTTTTATAGGGGCGAGGGGAGGAACCGCGGCAATCGTCACGGAGTGGGAGGCGGCGGTTGCCGAGAGAGAGGAGGAAGTGGGCGTGGGGAGAGAGGGAGAAGTGGGGGCGTGGGGAGAGGGGTGGTTGGGAAGAAGTGGGCACGGAAGAGGGGAGGCGCGTGGCCAAGCATGGCGGTTCTTGGCGGCGAGGAAGGAGGAGGCGGAGGTCGGGATGACAGGCCCCGGTGGCGCGGGGTGAGGGGGAGACGCCGACAGCGGCCCGGTGGTAGTGAGAGGAGAGAGAGGAGATCGGGCGGAGGAGATGGGCGGCGGGGTGGCGTGGTGGCATCGGGGCCACCCACGTGGCGGACGCGAAGGGGCGAGGTGGGATGGCGGGCGGCGTGGAGGCGATCCGGCCGTCACGTGGCGGCGGAGGAGGAGGGTTTAAAATTTTATTTTTAATTTTTGATTTACAGAAAATACTAGAAAACTCAATAAGCCTCAGAAAAATACAAAATAAACTTCTAAAATTCTAGAAAAATTTATATAAGTTTTTAGATACCTTTTGAGCTTAAATAAAATATTTCCAAGATGTTTTGAAGACATATTTTCATATTAAAATTTCTTTTTAATTCTAAAAATTGATTTTAAAAACTGGAAAACTCAGGAAAATTCAAATAAAATCCAAATATTTTAAAATAATTAATTTGAATTTAAATTCTCAAGATTTACAAATTTTGGGATGTTAGATGGACCGGAGAGGGAGATCAAACGACGGTGTCAATTCGGGCGACAATTTCATTTTCGTGTAAATGAGCACAAAGGAGGAGGGAAATGGTTGGGAATGGAGGAGTCTCGAAGAGAGGAAGTGAATGCACTTGATTGCACGAAAAATCCTGAAGAAATTCATGAGGAATGAAAGCTTCAAAGTTGCGTTCATGGCGGCCACGCTCTGGACGAAACGCACGCTTCGTGAAGAAGATGAAGCGAGGAGAGAGAAAACGGGAAAAATAATATATATATATATATATATATTAAAATAATAATAATAGCAATAATAAATTCAAAAAAATTCAAGAAAATTCCACAAAATTCTTTGGAAAACGAAAAGATTAAATATTTGAAGTTTATTTTAACCATTTAAAATATTTTTACTTTCTAAGCTTTAATTTAATCAAAATAAATTCAAACAGACTCAAAAATTAGAAAAGAGGATATAAATGGATATACTAGAATTTTTTTGAAGAATTTACAAATTTGAATAGGCTCAATCGTAGTTAAAATGAAGAAATACGGGCTTTTGGAAGTTTGAAAGGGAGAAAAAGAATAAACTGATTTTCTGGAATTATTTTTGAACTGAGAAATTAGATTATGGCGTCAGCAGGGATTTTGATTTTTGCTGGAATTATTTTTCTATAGAAAAAGGGTTTTTGTCACTGACAGGTGGAACCGGGTTTATGGTGGAGGCTGAGGTGGCACACGGCTTGCATAGCGCTTGCGTGGCTCACGGCCGCTGCGGTGGCGCACGGGTGGCCTCCAGATCACCTGCCACGTCGGCTTGATAGCTGACGTGGCATGGCCGGCGACGGGTTGCTGAGACTAAACCGGGCGACGATGGATTGAGTTAGGGAGCGACACATGTTGGCCGAGGAGAAAGGTTGAGGATTAAATTTGATTTCAAATACATAGAAAATAGGAAATAAAGTCTAAAAATTTCAGAAAAATTCACAGAAATTTTAACTTAAAGTTGGCCTGTTATTTTTACGAAAATACTTTTTAGCTTTGAAATTGACTTTTAAAATCCAGAGAAACACAAAAATCCAAATAAAAGCCAAATGATTTAAAATAATTAATTGTAAATAGAATTTTTATAGAAATTCAAAATATATTTTATGTAATAATTGTTTTAAGTTTTTAGATAAATTACTTTTAAGAAAAAGCCTTTTTAAAAAACTAAAAATAGGCAAATAAAATCTGCAAAAAATCAAGCAACCAAATAACACTTGTTTTTATTTCAAATTAAATTAATTTTTAATATTTTTTTTAATTTTGAAAATTTTGAAATAAGCAGCTGGGCTGCTACAACGTAGAGCATAAAGGACAACAAAAATCGGTATCGGTGCAATGCAAACAACCTCTAGATTGAGTAGAAACAACATCTAGTCTCAAACAATTAAAAAGCAAGGTTTTATATGATTTATATATACTCCTTTGAAAGGTTTCGATGAGATCTACAACTTTGCAGTTGAGACAAACCCCAAATTCCGAAGGGAGGATTGAACATAAACTGAAACTGTAAACTTGCGATGCGATTTCAAGGACAAAGATGGACAATTTTGGTGTCCTTGGAGGGTTACCAGTGCAAGCAGGTCATTTTTTTTGGATCGGGCTCATCGTTAGCTTTCCAACGAGTATAAAAACGTCAAAAACAGACACCGTATGCAAAAGTTATGCCCGTTTTACTGAAGGTGTGTCGAAAACGGACTCGAATTCATTTTGGCCTCAATTGAAACTGCTAGAACTTTTGATCCCATGGACAAACTTGCTCAAATTTGTTTTGGAGGCTTTTGGATGTATGAATAACAGCTCCACCAATTTTCACTATTTTTGGCGAAGGTTTGGTGCACTTTCCAAATTTCGGAAAAGTTGGACTCTTTCTTTTTTTTCTCTCTCTTTTTTATTCTTTTTTCTCTGTTTTTTTTTTCTAAACAACCGAAACCAATTCTTCTGGACAAACCAAAACTGGCAGATTGGATGGCAGTGGAGGGTGTAGTTGCGGCGGAAGTGTTGACACAATGATGAAGCTATGCAAAGGAACACGAAGATCAAACTAGATGATGACGAACGAGACTGTAACTAAAACTAGAAATCAGCAACTAGACACGATGATGCAATCAAAAATTCAACAAGCAAAACTGAAAAGAAAAATTGCAATGGCTCAAAAGGGTGATCGGACAGCGGAAGAACACTACGAGCAATTTATTTTGTGGGATAATTTCTAGGGTTTTTAGGACGATAAACAAAAATTAATCTAAACAGGGAAATTGAGATTACCTGACGGGAAACCGTTGCTGTGATACCACCTAATGTGACAATGGTCCGATCTTCCGAAAGGTACTGATAAGTCAATTGTGGAGAACATGATGTTGATGATCCAAAGGCTCCGACCAAAACAGATCGCACCCCTCGCAACACTACACCACTGCTCCGTTGGTTATCAACCGTGTCGAACACGATTGACCTCGCCAAGAAAGCTATCTTCTGCAAGCGAACCAAGAACACAAGTAAGAGAGTACAAGATGCAATCTGAAATTGTATTACAAATAAAGATTAAGTTCACAAGTTGGGTTCCTCAACAGAACGTGCGGCAAAACTGTTAAACAGAATAATCTCTTAAGAAAAACGCGAGGAAAACTAAAGGGGTACGACCTTCTTAAATAGGGGAGGGGAAGCCGCACTTATCTAAGGAAAAGGGAGCGGTAATATTCACGGATTACTATTCACATGAACAGTATGGCCAGCCCAAATAACCTAAGTGGTGATACAAGGCCCAAGGCCCACTTTGACTCAAACTGGAAAAGTGACGCGACTTATTTTGCATTTCTGATCGTCTCGTATAGAGTTTGGAGGTGAGACTAGATCCATCTAAAAGTAGACTCTAAGAGCTTTCCAAAGCGTACTCATGGGCCCCAAGAAGCCTTCTGGATAAAAAGTTATGGCCGTTTGAAGTAGACGCTGTTAAAAAGGCCGAATCTGAGTCGAACTTGCGAACAGGACTTGAATTGCGCTTGACGGTTCCACTTCTAAACTTGAGCTCGTGTGGTTCTTCCCCATGGTTCCTAAGGACAATTAAATCATCACAAGAATTAAGTAGTATGCTATTCTTTGAAATATTTGTATGCAAACTTAGGAACACATTCACCTGATGGTTAAGTTGACGTGCTTGCGCTCTAGTCATTGGTCCTTGTATCATAGTTTCAGTTTGTTGAGTTTGTTATGGAGTTGGCACAGTTGTATCTATGGAAAGGATGTCCTCATCAGTAGGGGTTAACGGGTTGATGCAAGTGGTGTGAGTAAGAAAACCCGGTGGCAGGTAGGGGGTTAACGGGTTATCCTTGGCAGCAAGAGGCTATAAAAGGAGTAGGAGAGCTACCCTTCCAGTTAGCTCTCTTGTGTTCTTGTTTTTTCTTGCGTGCGTTCGTAGAGTTTGGTGTGGAGCACTTGTACTCTTGGTCCTCCTGGATGGAGTGGTGAAAGATCAAGCTCTGATTAAGTTGGTTTTGGTGTTAATGACAAATACTTTTATAATGTATTGTTGTTAATGACAAATAATTTTATATTGTGTTGGTAATAATGATAAATGCATATATGATACTGGGTTTGTAGCAACAGGATGAGAGGAAATAGCATGAGGTGAGGATTGAGTCGTGGGGATAAGGTGATCTAATCCCACTCTAACTTTAAAAGAGCACACCTAAGAAGCTGGGGTGATACAAAAATCACATAATTCCAAAACAAGCTTTTCCCATGACTACGAACTAGGACGCCCGAGGGCAACAAGGCAGTGCACAAGGTCCAAATAAAATCTTGCAACAATACATCGCCTACTCGGGGAGCACACATAAGAGGGCGCAGGGTCCATCTGCGTAGTTCGTTTAAAACGAAACCACCTTATCTTCATGCACATCTTCGATGTTCCTAGCCTTAAATTTTTGGAGTAAGGTACGAGAAGAGGATCAAAATTTCTCTTTTTTTAATCAATAGACAGAAGAGGGAAGTTTTTTGGGGTAATTTGATTGATATTAGCACTCACGCTTGGGTTATTATTTTGAATTCAGGGTACGAGAGTTTTAGAAGTAAAAATGGCTAAGGCAGCATATAGATGAGGAGTCATCTAAGAAAGATAAGGGTGAACAATACCACTTATATTTTTGGAAATAGAATTTTGAAGAAATAATTCTAGTCATGAAACCAACGGCCAGGCTAACTAGGTCACGACCTGCAGTCGATATGCTCTGATACCATCCCTGTCAGACCCATATTTTAACATCCGGAATCCTCTGTGATTTATTGCACTATTTCTTGGATCAGTAGATAATGCTCGCAGATACAGAAAATGAATATCAAATACATACCATACGGAAGCATAAATAAAATAGTAAACTTACCATGGTCCGATTAGGCCGAAATCATTAACTTGCAGCAGCAGAAGAACAAAGCACACAGGTGGGACCTTCAGGACATGCCCACAGGCAGCCAACTGGAGGTTCGCGACCTAGCCCTTGATATCTCTATCTTCTTTGCCATCATGTCTAAGAGTATTGCTGAGGCGTGGTGATCTGATTCTTGATTCTGGATTTGTTGTGAGAGCGAGTGTGAGCACAATAACCACCGTGCTCCGCGAGCCAATACACAGAATGGAAATAAATAGTATGCATGGCTTATCGAATAAGAGGCTCGGGTTATTTTATTTGCCATAAATTGCTTTTGGTAGCATTATTATTATTTAAGCACGATGTTATTGTTGCTACCTAAAACTCGACACGACGATTGCCATAATTGACTTAACCCACCAAAGATACACTTTATTTACTGATTGCTGTCTAAGACCCCAAAAAGCGAGTGTCATTATTTACTTAATCCACCAAACATACTCTTTCCAAATTGATTGCTGTCTAAGACTCCAAACAGCGGATGACATTATTGAAGTAATCCACCGAATTCACATTTTCGATATTGAGTGCTGTCTAAAACTCCAAACAACGAGTGTAATCATTTACTGAATCCACCGATCAAATAATTCCCATTACCTTGTCTAAACATTCTATTAATCACATTGGGGTTACCAACTCCTATATGAATCTACATTTTTTCACCAATTCATGGATACGATCTCGGGTTCACTATTTACCAATTTCTTTATTTTAGATCTACCAACTTCTTGTGTATTCTAAATTTCTATCAATCCAATCATGTGGCTGCCAATCATCAACTCTTCATTTCTAAATTCTAATGATTATCCAACATAATTGCTTTTAAATTGAGAGACCATGTGGAGGTCATCCCCGTGTGTATGATGAGTAATTGACATCGGTTTAGGAAAGTCGAGTTTGAGTTGGTTGGTTCGGACCTTGACGTTGCGTGGTGTAACGTGCTCGGTTGGACTTGGTCAAACTTGGCCGTATGGGATTAGGATGCATATTCTGATGATTCGACAGGTTTGAACTTTATTATGCTTACATGTATCGTGCGGTGCTATGTGACGGTTTGCTTGTCTGTGTGGATGCAGGACTTCGGAGCTAGGTCATGGTGACGCGTGGGAGGACCGGGACTAGACACAAGAGGTGTTGAGGTCCGAACGGTCGGAGACGTCGAAGATGATCGAGACTACTGAGGTGGTTGCGAGCCGGGAGACGAGGAACCGGAGCTGAAGCTACTGGAGGTGGACACGACAGGTAGCGGCGAGGTGGATCGGGACTAGACTCAGGGAGGAGTCGGAGGTCCAGACGATCGGATGCCGGGTGCGGTCGTGTGCGACGGAACGGATCGAGACTAGACTCAGGAGGAGTCGGAGGTCCGACGGTCGGGTGCCGCCAGCGCCAGTGCGGCGGTGAAGCTTCCAGGAAGGAGCATGTGGGGCAATTCGGGAAAATTGACTCAGGCTCGCGGAAGCAGATTCGGTTGGCGCTAATGGATAAAGCGCAGAGTTGTTGTGAGCTAAATGGATAAAGCAAATGGGGAACCCGTTAGTGGAAGGCTATAAATAGAGAGGTTGTTCTCTAGAGTCACTTGAGGGTTTTTGTTCACTTGCTCTCCATGTGTGTGTTTTTCTTCCCTTGTGTGTTGTTAGGAGTATCAGGCAGTTGCGTTCTTGGCAGTGTTCCTCTCAGGTGTGTGAGTGCTTAGGAGAGAACTATGTCTGAGTGATATTTCTCCTCAACTGCATATGGGGATGTTTTGAGATGGCTGTAAGATGAATCAATGTAATCTTTCATCTCAGTGATTCAATGGGAACTATCTGTTTGAGATGATTAGTTGGGTCCTTCTCTGTGTTTGGTTTTAAGTTCTGCCCACTGTTCTCTTTTATGGTTTTGAGTTTTTGAGAGAGTAGCTTCTAATTTCTGCTCTGTGATTGGGATCTGTCTCAAGACCATTTGGTCAGTTAACTCCCAAAAGCAAAAATTAGATTATGTGGTTTTGCTTCTTTCTCAGTGATGCGGCTTACTTCCTCTGTTTTTCCCTGTAGCTAGGATTTGGAAACAGGGGAGTTGAATACTCTTGATTTTCCTTTTCAAGTTGGCTTCAGATTTTTACTTCCCAGCTGTGAGATCATGTCCTGCTAAAATACAAAATCTCATAAGCAAAGGATTGAAGAATCAAGAGTTTTTCGGTTTTTGTCTCTCCTGCTGTCTTCTCCCTAACAAATTCAGAGTTTGCTGTTTTCTTTTGTTCTTTGGCTGCAGTTATCTCTCCCTAAGGTCTTAATACTATTTAGATCAAAGTCTTGCTCTTATGGCCTGAAAAGAACAGCTGCTATTCATCGAATTTCCCTGGAATCAGCAATCTCAGTTTTTATTGTTTGCTGTTTTTCAGCAGCAAATCAATTTCAGAGCTTCAGTTTGTCAGTCTAAATCTGCAGTCCGTTCAGCCTATTTTCTGCAGCCAGTCAGTATATTTGCAGCAGCATCTGTTTTTCAGCTTTGTTCTTTTTCTTTGCTGCAGTTTCAGTGCTTTTACTTTCTTTAGCTTTTCAGGTTTCAGTTTTGCTTTTTTTATGCTTCTGTGGTCTATTTTCGGTCAGCACATTTGCTTCTCTGTTGTGCGGCTAAAGTAATACCAAATTTGTATTTTCGGGTAACCAGAGACATTGCAACGGTTAGACTATGGGCTTATTAGCAGTCCGACCGGCGGGGTATTTGCGGTTCTTCTTTTGACTGTCTGCAGTGCCAGATCATTGTTTAGTCTGGGATCATCACAAGATCATTCTGGCAATACAGATAGAATCTCTTTGTTGTTTGGTCTGGGATCCTCTGATCGTTTGGATTTTTGTCTTCCCTCTTGTTGGTCTGTGACTTTGTTTCATGCTCTGAGTTTCGTCGTCCAGTAAGCAAACCTCTTACTTCATAGCTCCTGTAGCTATCGGAGAAGATCGTATGCGAATACTCAGGGGGGTTTTTTAAACGCACCATTCACCACCCCTCTGTTGCCATTTTCGATCCTACATAAATCCACTGAAATCATTCATATCGGGACTTTCTAACAAGTCAATCCTTTTGTCATTGATCCAAAACCTTAATTTACTCTTCCAATAATCAATCTTATTTTCTATTATCTATCTCTCACTAATTCACTAGTTTACCTCAACCAAGAATATCAGTGATCAAGTCTACGACTCACTAGTATACATTCACCAATATTATCATTGATCAAGATTATACTCCAGTAATTGTTATCATTCCTCCAATATTCCCTAAAATTCAATTCATCCTTCTAGTATTTGATCAAATCCTATTAATCCCATTATTGCCGACATCTCCTAAGAATTTATATTAGTTATCAGTGTCGTAATCCAGCATTTACCTTTGCACTCCCTAAATCTCCAAAAATCATTTAAATCATCTATCTAGCCTATCTATTCATTTATGCTCCACAAATTTGTTTCTCCTAGAATTCACACTATTCTTTCCTTTTGATAATTGACACGAAATCCACCAACGTCTTCGTATGTTTACTACAAACATCCATCTTCTTTACTTTCGACTCCTTTTATTTTTCCTTACACTTTGTTTTGTAAAAGAAGAAGCTTTATCATTATTTAGAAATACGATACATAAAGATTTCCTGAAACCTAGCAGTTTTGAACCAAAAACATAATGCATAAAAAATGCAATAATAATATTGATTCAGATTTCATGCACCGTTACATGGCCTCTACACCATATGCTTAATCCTTCAGCGTTATAGCCGCTTACATTATCACTGGGGAGACACCCAGGGCAACACAAATCAGGGCTTTCCGTGGCCCTCCACTTTTCCATTTTCACCCACAAAGTTTTTAAAATAGAACTATATCTGGTTAAGTTCCCTTGTCCGCCCATGACCGTGGACACGGCTATTCAAATAGTTTTGATTATACACTTTCACCACAAGAGATAATCAACTCATTGCCATACATGATTACTTAGTCATGCAGTTGAGCAGACCATCACAGTAACTTTTCAAAGTATCTAGCCTCCTTTGTCATCTCACCCTATGGGCTGCTCCCACTTGCGGTGGGTTACATACGTTGTACGGGATGTTCATCACGGTTACTAGCGCTATTCGAGCTCCACTCCCCTCAACGCTAGTATGACTGGGAAACTTCACCCTCCACTCTATAACATCCTGAAAAGTCAAATCGTCTGTGAAATAAAAATTTGTGAATTATTTTGCGATACATTGTATTGAGTTGGGCTTTTAAAATATGTCTGGAAAATTTGGATAAGGTTCCAAAAATTAACATATCAAGATGGAAAGACACCTGTGTAAATGATAGAAGATTCAAATTTTAAATACGAATCTGAAAAGATGATCCATAAAAATGCACAAGTTGAAGGGAATATTTTTGTAAAAGTGCCATGCCTAGAGTTGTTTAGGAAATTAGGGGTGTGAGAGCACCCTAGCATCTCCTATAAACTTGAGAAAGCATACTTGGGCAGTCATTGTGATGATGACTGGTGTATGTTGGTGTAAGTATTTTGCGTTCTAAAAGAACCCCACATGCTTAGCTATCTGGGCGGATGGATCGAGGGTGGGTGTGTATGTATGAATGGTGCCGTGATAGCACAAAGAGGATTGTGGTAGAACCGCCCAGATAACCATTAAGGACTGAATCTTGTGATGACCTCCCAAGGTACAACAGTACAACCACATGCTGGCAAAGTGTAGGCAGGGCTAAATAATTTGCATAGCTCTAGTGTGGTTACGTGAAGGTATGGACACGAGCAAAGGGATGGATGGTCTCATCCCCGCCTTTGCCCGTGATGGCTCACGAGGGACCCTTCTCGAGGGATGGTCGCATCCTACAGAAGATAGACCTTAGCGGGCGTAACCACAAGTAGGATTATGCATTGTAACAGTCCTGTGATAGTCTACTCAACTACATGGCTAAGGAATCATGTGGGGCAACGAGCAGATTTATCTCTTGTGGGTAAAGTGTACAAACTCTGCAGAGTCAAAACTATTCGAATAGCCGTGCCCACGATCATGGGCGGACATGGGAATCTAAATAGATATAGTTCTATTTCAAAGTATTGATGGATGGAATGGGATATAAGTGGAGGGCAGAGAAAGGCCCTTATTTGAGTTGTCCTGGGTGTCGTCCCAGTGGTAATGTCAGTGGCTATAACGCTGAAGACATGATACGAAGAGCAGAGACCATGTAACGGTGGATGGTCTCTGACTCGTTGAAAATAAGTGTATATGTTATGAGCATCATGTTTAAAAATTCAAAAAGGCTAGGCCGTAGGGAACTTTTAAGTATTGTAGTTCTAAAAGCACATTTCAGCAAACAAAATAACCTGAGCCTCCCTTGGATAAGCCTTGCATACTACTTATTGCATTACCAAAAACCCAGATTTAGGGACTCAAGATCATTATGCCTACGAGGAAGCACCTGCTGCGGATGGAGGAGACAACGCCGAGACTTAGGACGAATATTTCACGCTTAGAACCTTAGGCAGTTAGACTAAGGTGTGGTCTGCATACAAATAATGCTGGAACTTTAGTAGTATTTGTATGACCACTTTTGCCCTCAGTCTTTGCCTGTGGTTAATAGGCCTGCTTTGTTATGCTTCCGCTGTTGTACTTTTGAAATGTAAACATTTGGCCTGAGCGGCCCTACTGTAAGAACTCCGCCCTTTTGAAGGCCTAACTTCGACTATATTATGTAATGATATTAGGGCTATGTGAATTTCAGCGATGTATGAAATGATTCAAGAAGTATCTGTGTGCATTATCTATCGATCCGGGAATAATGCGGTAAGACACAGAGATTCTCGGATTGAAAAATCCGGTCCGACAACTCGGTGTCCCTTTAGGCCTCCCTTGCCCTTGCATGTCCACTCCTATCGACTGCCCAACCAAGTTTGCGGACTTCTTCGCTCACGGAGTGCGTGAGGGAGAGTTTGCGGATATACTTCGCAAACTACTCCACTACTTGGCTACGAGGACGCGCCCATCTACATGCGGTCGGAGGACCGGACAGGAGGAGATGAGTCCTGGCTAGTAGAGATCTTCATCTACCCCCGGCGCGAGGGAGACAGGTCCCATGTTTTCCGACCACCCACCGGAGGAGCTTGGTGGCGCAGCTCTGAGATGCCTTTGCTTGGCAGAGCCCGGCTCGCGACATCCACGTGACCACAGTGTTAGAGTCTCCTTCAGCTACCACCCACTTCGGACGAGCACGCCAGTGCAGACGGGACCCGGTGACGAGTTGGAGGACAACCCGAGGCTCACGCATCGTGGACCTCACCCGGCCATGGGTACAGCCCACGTGGTGTCGCAGGAGGAGATCACCACACTTCGGGAGCGCCTGCTCGCACGCCACATCGAGGTGGAGTCATTGCAGAGCAGCTCGCCCGGTCTTGCGGGCCTTGGCGGAGGCCAAGGCAAAGGCGACTACCGCCGCGCCTGCACTCAGCAGACGCCACACCACCAGCAGCTCCAAGACCTCCACCAGTTTCGGAGGACTCAGACTAGGCTCACAAAGACGCAAGAGCGTGCGGCCCCGGCCTCTGTCCGCCCACGCCGAGGAGAGGCTCGCCGCAGCTGCTCACGCCTCACTCCGACACCGACCCGTCTGAGTTTAGTGGTAGCAGGTCCTGTTCTCAGTGTACGGACTACAGCCCCTCCAGCCCTAGTGTTGGTGACATGGAGGAGTAGCAGTACGAGGTTCAGTTAGTACAGTGCTTGCTAGGGTTTGGCTAGTGTTAGGAAGCACAGATCCCCGTCTTATTAGTAGCAGCTTAAGCCAGTGTCTTAGTCTCGTGTATGTGTAAATTATGAACGCTAAGTATGTGTATATTTGTAAAGCCCAGCATGGCTTGTGAGGCCATAGAAAGCTAGCTATGTGGTGTGTTATCTATGCTTAACGAAAACGGCCTTGTGTTTTAAAACTTTTCTGCTCTTGACGTTTGGATTTGGTTCTTTTATGTGATGACCTCGGGTTGTTAGTCTTATGGGGTTAGAACAAAAATTTGACAGAGTGCTAAAATACCTGCAGATGGCCAGCCATAGAGTTACCCGAGCACAAGCTGGTGCAAACTCAGACATGCAGGCAGAAGTAGAATGATGAGGACATCACTTCTTCGGATATACACAACACTCCTCCACTTGATATTCAAGGACCAATCACTAGAGCTCGCGCCCGACAATTGAATTTACAGGTGAACTCGTTCCTAAGTACTTCTGTTTGTTCATTTGAGAATCGATTACTACCTAATGATTTAATTATGATTAGGAACCATGGAGAGGATCAGGAAGTACTTGGAGAAGGGGTACGAGGCGCACAAGTCCAGCAAGGGTGGTCAAATCATGTTGGATGTCCAACTCAAGCCACTTCGAATCCAATTCGGAGTCCAGGACCACGCTGCACTAAAACGGACGCCCAGATCGCATCCGGACTCCGTTTTGGACGTTCCACATATGTATGGAAAGCTGAGAAGATAACCTTTCCAATGGCTCTGGTCTCATGTCAAAATTCCTTCTGTGTCAACGGGAATCGTCGAAACAAGTGGACGTTCAGAATCTGTCAGGGTGGCCGACTTCGAATCCAACTCGGAGTCCAGGACCAGGCTGCACTAAAACGGACGCCCAGATCGCATCCGGACTCCGTTTTGGACGTTCCACATATGTATGGAAAGCTGAGAAGATAACCTTTCCAATGGATCTGGTCCCATGTCAAAATTCCTTCTGAGTCGACGGGAATCGTCGAAGCAAGTGGACGTTCAGAATCTATCAGGGTGCTGCGACACCGTCTTTTAGGCCGCTCGCTTTGTATCGTGTTGGAGTCCATTAAGGACGCGTCCAGGGGTTTTACACGCCCCTTACTCCTTTATATACAGCCGCCACCCCCACCATTAGGGTTGGGTTTTGCTTAGATTAATTCTGTCTTTGAACAGTTTCGCCGTCATCGGTTTGTGAAACCCCAATTATCGAGTGCTTCATCAATATATCTGCAATTTGGTTGTGTTCTTCCTTGTTCTTGCTTGTGTTCTTCGATTCGCAGGCGAGGATTAGCCTTCTTGGCAAGGTCAACCGGGCAGCGCACGGTTGATAACCTGAGGAGACGTGGTGCTGCGATTGCGGGTTCGAACGTGCTGTTCGAAGCCGGATCGATTTGTGTCGCGCCCACCAAATCGAACATATCCGAACTCGTTGGAAGATCGGGACCCCGTTCCCATCATAGAAGCCAGCCAAGAAGCACAGCACGCGGGTCGGGGAAGAGGCCCAAGTCTAGGGGTAAACCTCCCACCCCCGCCGGCCAACCCGTCCATGGCACAAGTAATGGCGCAGCAAACACAAATACTTCAGGCTATCTACGCAGGACAGCAAACCAACACCAATGTCCATGCTCCCGACCTGGGCGATTTTATCAGGACCCGGCCCCTTACCTTTGCCGGGGCAGATGAGCCTCTTGAGGCGGAAGATTGGCTACGGGACACCGAGAGGAAACTCCGTATAGCTAAAACCGTAGAGAATGACCAAGTAATCTTTGCAACCCACCAACCTGTGGAGCCGCAATGCTCGGTGGGAGAATTACCGCCACGTAGGATATGAGGACACCCCTCATCGGAGCTAGCACGGCAGTTATACCATGGGCGAGTTCGTATGGGCCTTCAAGGCCAACTTTGTTCCAGCTGGTGTAATGCGAATGAAGAAGAATGAATTCCGCAACCTGAAGCAAGGCAGCTTGTCGGTCAGTGAATACCTCACTAAGTTTAACCAACTGGCTCGCTACGCCCCGAAGGATGTAGCAGACGAAGAAGAAAAGATTGACAGGTTCTTCGTAGGGATGAATGAAGAACTGCGAGTGCAGCTTATCATTCAAGATTTCACAAGCTTCCACCAACTTGTGAATAAGGCACTAGTCCTGGAAAATGAGAGGAAAAACCTGGAGGCTAGCCGCAAGCGCAAGTAAGTGGCTCAGCGACCCCAGGGGAGGTTCATCCAGAAGTTCTTCAACAACCCCTCCTTCTCAAGATCAGCCCCACCCTGTAATCCCATCCCAGATCCGTCCTAGTGGCAACACTTTCTGACTCCCGTCCTTGGGCGCTCGGAACCAATCCTGCGGCCTCCTTCAACTGCTACAGCTGTGGAGAAAAGGGGCATTTTGCCTATCGCTGCCCGCAGCGGCAAACCACTCCCGTGAAGTTCAATTTGGGGACCACTCCCAACCGAGGCCAAGCTTCAGCACCTAGCAAGGGAAATCAGACTCCTCAATCCAACAGGGCGACATCAACTCCAAATCGAGGGTCAATCACGTCACCGCAGAAGAAGCTGAGGAGGCTGCTGGAGTCCTGCTGGGTACGTTCTTTGTTAAGACATTACCAGCGCATGTTCTTTTTGATTCCGGGGCATCACATTCATTTATAGCCAAAAGATTTACCGATAAACTTAGGCTGCCTTCTTACTCACTAAAGAAACCAATGGTGCTTAGCTCACCCGCGGGGATTACTAATGCCACCTTAGTATGCCCTAGGGTAGAAATTGTCATGGAAAGGTTTTGGTTCCTAGCAGATTTAATAGTTTTGGCCTCCCAGACCCTGGATATTATACTAGGAATGGACTGGTTAGCCAAACACCAAGGAATACTGGATTGTGCCATGAGAAGAGTGAAACTAACTAAGTGCCCGGGGCTAACCATTGAGGTAAAAGTGGACCGACCGTATCGATGGGGCCGCGCCATATATTATTGCGAAGATGTGCCATTGGAAGGGATGATGGTGGTACAAGACTACCCTGAAGTCTTCCCCGAAGAACTGCCTGGCATGCCACCAGATAGAGATCTCAAGTTTGTTATCAATTTAAAGCCTGGTGCTGCCCCTATCTCCAAGAGACCATACAGAATGACCGTAGATGAGCTAGAGGAGTTGAAGAAGCAACTTCATGAGCTACAAGATAAGGGTTTTATCAGGCCGAGTTCCTCACCTTGGGGATCCCGGTAATCTTTGTGAAGAAGAAAGATGGCACCGCTAGGATGTGTGTAGACTATCGGCCCTTAAATGAAGTGACCATCAAGAACAAGTACCCGCTGCCTAGGATTGATGATCTATTTGATCAGCTTGGGGGAGCCACGGTATTCTCCAAGATTGATTTGAGGTCAGGTTATCATCAACTGAAAATTAGGCCAGAGGATATTCCAAAAACTGCTTTCACCACTAGATATGGGCTGTATGAGTTTACAGTTATGTCTTTTGGTTTGACCAATGCCCCCGCCTACTTCATGAACCTCATGAATAAGGTTTTCATGGAATACTTGGATAAGTTTGTGGTAGTATCCATCGACGATATCCTCATCTACTCCAAGACCGTGGAAGAACATGCTGTGCATCTGCGACTGGTACTAGAAAAGCTGAAGGAGCACCAACTCTACGCCAAATTCAGCAAGTGTGAATTTTGGCTGTCTGACATCAGCTTCCTGGGACATATAGTGTCTGCGGGAGGAGTATCGGTCGACCCCGCCAAAATTGCTGCAGTGACAGAATGTGAAGGACCGAAATGGCAACAGAGGGGGGGGTGAATGGTGCCTTTAAAACTTCCTCCCTAAGTTCTTCTTCTCCTTTAGCTAGAGAGCTAAGAAGTCAGAAAAACAACGCTCAACCGAGCACAGCAACAATAAAACAAGAAGACGTAACCGAAGACAACCGTAGTCGTAATCGTGAAACTGTGTCGGGTTTTGACCGTGGTCGAAGGAACCGACTGTGCGAAACTTGGACGAAAGACAGACGTGGTCGGCACCGAGCTGCAGTGTATGACCACCGAAACTCGTCGTGGTCGTAAGACCGAAAATTGCGAGCTGCACAAGAATACTGCTTTGTCAAGACGACGACCACGAGCAAGAATTTGAAGAACTTTTGATTTACAAATCCAGAACGCAAGAAACTTCAAACTTAGCAAGGATATGATCTCTAGAAGTAGATTTGTCAAGAAAATCGAGATCTAAGCAAGGTACGAGAGAAGACCAAAGTCGAAAACAGAGCAGGCAGCACGGAGGCTAAGACCGAGAATCAAGAGATTTCTCCGATTTCAACTCGGCTCTCGGGAATGAAATGGCCAAATGGTCTTTAGATAGATTCCTGCTCGAGCAAAGAAACACAAGCCAAAACTCAAGTAGAACACAAATAACAGTCAGAACAAAGAGAGAGCAAATAGATCAAACAGATCATCTCAAGAACACAAACAGAGAAAGATACAGAGAGATGAATCCAATCTTTTCTATTGCACATGGAGGTTTCTACAGCCACTCCATCGGAGGTACACGAGCATCCATGCTCTACCCAGAGACAACTCACACAATAGAACAATAAGGCTCAGAGCACTCGGGGACAACCTCTCTTGCTCCCGAGACCTAACCTCTCTATTTATAGTCTCACTAACGGGTCTCCACACGAGACAACCCGCTAACCGAGTGGTTAAGCTTTGCGGGCCTCCAGCTTTTATCCGTTCCTCTCGTGCAACGGCTCCACCGCTTGCCCGTTAGCGCCACCAACTCCACAGAGCTCTCACAGAGCCTCTCCAGTGGTCACAGTGCTTTCCCAGTGGACAGCTTCCCCCGCAGCTTTGATATTTCTCCAAAATGCCCCTCTGCTGCCTTCTAGGAAGCTTCCTCCACCGCTTTGCTGTCCATGCTGTCAGCCCACCTGGCACGACACGTCCTCTTCGGCTTTTCCACGTCGTTCTGGACCTCAACAACTCCCTTGTCTAGTCCCGACCTCCTAAGCCTCACCAAGACTGTCTCCTGGTTCCTGCAACCAACAAAGACAACAAAACCATCACATAGAACTGATCCACACAGGAAAACACAACCTGCTCAGCTCAAACCGAGCTCAAGTCTTTTCCACAGAAAATAGACTTTACCAAACCTTGTCAAAATAGTGAACAAACCAGTCCACAAGGTCCATGACTTCACAAGGAACCCAACCGACCAAACCTCGCCGTAATCGGACACCATATGAGCCCACACGACCGGTTTGAATGAACCCGCACGACCACGGTCAATCTGCCGACAACGTGGTCGAACACTCGACCGCACAACGTGATCGAAGACCATAGCCACGACTACCGACCACGTTCAGACCCGTGCTAACATGGTCGTGGCTCTGATCGGCCAACGTGGTCGTACCCACTAGCGATACAACGTGGTCGAATGCCCGAGACCACAACGTGGTCGAACGCTCCCAATTGCCAACGTGGTCGTAAGCCCTTCCGACCATGGCCAAAGAACTCGTACGCTGCTCGGCTGGAATCCGATTACCACCAACGTGGTCGTACACTACCCGGTAGACTTCCGATCACGTTCAAATTCGCTGGGGACGCCACAGCGTGGTAGTAGACCACCCGATTGAGTTCAACGTGGTCGTATAACCTTCCGACCACGACCACTGAGGTCATACAACACTCGGAAGAGTTTCGACCACGACCAAACATGGTCGCATTTAACCGTGGAGCGATCGTACCGACTTGGACATCGACTGTACTAAGACTTCGCATAAGAAGCCCAAAACAAACTTAATTTTCCTTCAAACAAGAGTCAAATACTCATCACAAAGATGGGATCATCTCCACATGATCTCTCAATCTCCCCCTTGATGAGTATATTGACAAACACCGTGAAATAAGAAGTTGAGTTTGTAGAAGACGACATGGTCCAAAGAAAGAAAATAAAATTATGACCATGTCGACAGAGAGAACACTAGAGTAATAGAATAAAGAACAAATTGATCTCCAAAGCTCTAGCAAGTTCCCAGAAAGAAATTTTCTCTTTTTCTCCAATCTATTCTCCCCCTTTTGGCAATAAACACATCAAGTATGCAAGAGAGAGAATAAGTCATAATGATGGATGGAATGGCTGATTTGATTACTCAAAGTATGCAGAGCCATGAGAATTATCCAAAATGACCAAAATGTATTACACTAAGCCATAACATATAAGTATGCTTCAAAGATCATGACTATGTATGTAAAGTGAAGCTAAGCAACAGAAGGTATAATCTGAATTTTTAATTTGAAGTGCTTAGCAAGTCAAGTCAAACAAGATTTTAGTCTAGCTAATGATATCCACAAATGATGCAAGCCATGTCAATGAGCTAAATGGAATCGAGAAGCTAGTGTTGAGCCAACTAGAGTGCTATTTATTCAAGAATGATACAATTGTTGAAGTACTTTGAATTTTTTTTAATTTAGCACTTTTGACATTTTTCTTTTGAGATCTCATGATTGTTTTCAATCATATTTTTGTCATGTGCTAGACCTCAAGCCTTATGCGATCATTCCAAGCGAGAAGCTTAAGGAAGTGATCTTGGTCATCCAAATCTCCCCTGAGTTCATGCCTTGTGCAATGGCAAGCCGTCTCATGAGAAGGAATTGGTGAGATCGGTTTTTTCACGAAAGAGATCTTTTTGATAGATTGTACTAACTTATGTGTCATCAAGAAACTATATAGCTCAATCTATTGCTCAACTAAGATTCAAGACTCAACTCAGCCTATTTGACATGGCAAGAACCATAAAAAGATAACACAAAGCTGACTAGTCTCAAATATGAACATGATAGGAATTAGGTCAAATTTAGCATTTTAATTAACCTATCATGGCAAAGACTTGACTACACATATAAAGTCATGATCAAAGTAGCAATGGAGCACAAATCATGGAAAGATGTAATATAATGTGAAAACATGTCATGAATGGATAATAATCAAGGCTCCATGAGGTTATATTACAATGCAAAATGACACGCAGAAAATCCAGCTCCCCCTCAACATGTGATGCAGCTTTTAGTTCAAGTTGAGTTATGTCAATATGAAGATCTAGAAGTTCCCAAATGAACTCCCCCCGAACCAAAGCAATAAAATGAGAAGCTGGTAAAGAAAACATGCAGTCCTTAAAGCATAGATAAGATATAGAGGATACTATGACTCAGACTGACTCTCATCTACCCCATATGTCTCCAGGACAACAGCTGTCGAGAAAAACGCACACTAGAGAGCAAACACGTACCATGTCTACCCGAGGGTGGCCCAACCCTCGCTAGAACCTAAAAGAAGTGAGTGAGCTCAACCTAGTGAGATAAGAAACAGCTATCCTGAAAGCACAAGATAAGAGCAAGAAGTCTAAGCAACTCAGCAAGAGACACACTCTAACCTATGCTAGAAGGACTAATCCCAATGCACCCGCAAATGCAATGCAATGAAATGAGACAAGCATAATCAATATAGTAAAGCAAGAAAGTCCAAGCTCCCCTCACAACAGTCCATAAGGACAAACCACCCCAAGCTCTCCCTTGCAGAAAAAACCTCGAGCTATCCGAGGCTTGGTGAAGATATCAGCCAACTGGTGGTCACTCTCCACGAACTGAAGCACGATGTCACCCTTCTCTACATAGTCTCGAAGAAAGTGATATCTGATATCGATGTGCTTGGTCCGAGAGTGCTGCACTGGGTTCTTAGCAATGCTAATCGCAGATGTGTTATCGCAGAAGAGCAGAACACGATCGATAGCTAACCCAAAGTCCCGCAGAGTCGAGACCATCCAGCACTTGGCTACAAAGAATCGGCTGCAAAGAACGCACTCGGCCTCTACGGTGGACTCGTAACACCGGACCGCTCCTCAAGACCGGAAACGAGAGAAGTGCCAATGAACTGGCAGGTGCGAAGGTGCTCTTCCTATCTATCCTACAGTCGGCAAAGTCTGCATCCGAATAGGCTCTAAGGGATAGACAGTATGAGGAAGAGTACCAGATACCATAGTCAATGGTAGCTCGAAGGTACCGAAAGATGCGCTTCACCGCCTGACGGTGAGACACTCGAGGAGAAGCCTGAAACCGAGCACAAAGACAAACGGAGAAGTGTATGTCCGGTCTCGAAGCAGTGAGGTACAAGAGAGAGCCAATCATGCTTCTGAATTCCTTTTGATCAACTGGCTCACCGTCCTCATCTGGGTCTAGTACGGCTGTAGAAGCCATAGGAGTTGACATTGGCTTACCGTCACTCATGTCGAAGCGTCTTAGGAGGTCTCGAGTGTACTTGCCTTGATGCAAGAAGGTTGATGAGGACATCACTTCTTCGGATATACACAACACTCCACCACTTGATATTCAAGGACCAATCACTAGAGCTCGCGCCCGACAATTGAATTTACATGTGAGCTCGTTCCTAAGTACTTCTTTTTGTTCATTTGAGAATCGATTACTACCTAATGATTTAATTATGATTAGGAACCATGGAGAGGATCAAGAAGTACTTGGAGAAGGGCTACGAGGCGCACGAGTCCAGCAAGGGTGGTCGAATCATGTTGGATGTCCAACTCAAGCCGACTTCGAATCCAATTCGGAGTCCAGGACCAGGCCGCACTAAAACGGACGCCCAGATCGCATCCGGACTCCGTTTTGGACATTCCACATATGTATGGAAAGCTGAGAAGATAACCTTTCCAATGGCTCTGGTCTCATGTCAAAATTCCTTCTGTGTCAACGGGAATCGTCGAAACAAGTGGACGTTCAGAATCTGTCAGGGTGGCCGACTTCGAATCCAACTCGGAGTCCAGGACCAGGCTGCACTAAAACGGACGCCCAGATCGCATCCGGACTCCGTTTTGGACGTTCCATATATGTATGGAAAGCTGAGAAGATAACCTTTCCAATGGATCTGGTCCCATGTCAAAATTCCTTCTGAGTCGACGGGAATCGTCGAAACAAGTGGACGTTCAGAATCTATCAGGGTGCTGCGACACCGTCTTTTAGGCCGTTCGGCTTTGTATCGTGTTGGAGTCTATTAAGGACGCGTCCAGGGGTTTTATACGCCCCTTACTCCTTTATATACAGCCGCCACCCCCACCATTAGGGTTGGGTTTTGCTTAGATTAATTCTGTCTTTGAACAGTTTCACCGTCATCGGTTTGTGAAACCCCAATTTTCGAGTGCTTCATCAATATATCTGCAATTTGGTTGTGTTCTTCCTTGTTCTTGCTTGTGTTCTTCGATTCGCAGCAGTATTAGCCTTCTTGACAAGGTCAACCGCAGCGCACGGTTGATAACCCGAGGAGACGTGGTGCTGCGATTGCGGGGTTCGAACGTGTCGTTCGAAGCGGATCGATTTGTGTCGCGCTCCACCAAATCGAACATATCCAGAACCTGTTGGAAGATCGGGACCCCGTTCCTATCAAGTGGTAATCAGAGCTTCAGGTATTCCTCCAGGTTCGAGTTTACCCATCTTGTTGTTTTCGATTTCATCCTAGAGTCCAAGAAAAAGCCCTAAAAAAAATTGTAGTCATAGGTTGTTTCTTGTCCTAGATCGTGTTTAGCCTTTTGCACAATTTGATTCCGTAGTCTCAGAGTGTTGAGTTTGTGTCCTTAGTCGAGTTGTGTTGTCTGGTTTAGATCGTGTTTTGTTTCGGGTTGTTTTGCTTCCGCTACCTTTCATACAAACCCTAGCCAAATTTTGTTTTCCCACCCATATCCCACCCTCTGCTTGAGTCACCCATCGCATCTCGTGATCTCCCAGAACCATCACCCACTTTTCCCTGAGCTTCCGCCCCCAATTCCACCAATTTACTCCGCCCGATTTTTGTTTCGGCCTCCACACAAACCATAACTCGAAGACCTTACTTCAAACGGCCATAACTTTCTCATACGGACAACGTCGGTTTCGGCGAATTTATCTTGCCCAAATTCGGTCTGGAAAGTGTAGTACTCGAGCTATGAAATTTCATCACCGACTTTTTAGCACATTCATCATTTTCTGTAGGCCACACCTTATATCAGATTGACGTGAAACTTTGTGTGGTTTCTATTCCTGTGCTCTGCTTTGCGAAAAAAAATACAAAAAAATTAAAAAGAAAAAAAAATTCGGCACCTACGATAGTGCTGCGAGTGCCATCCGTGGCCAAAAAAAAAAGAAAAAAGAAAAAAAAATGTGACAGAGCACAGTTTTAGGTGACAGAGCCTCAATTGTTTTGTGCTTATGCTGAGTAGAGTTCTCATTGCCTGGCCATCTTTGTTGCTGTCTTTGCCTTACTATTCTGTTCTTGACTCCTTGTTCATCATATCATACCTGTTATAGGACACATTTAAACCAAAGAACTAGGACCAAGATTTTGGACATTTATTCAGCATTACTATCTCGTTATTGATTTGTGTTCCACCGACATATTTGGCCTTCCAAACTCCATATATCTACTGGATAGCACGCTTTGACCTTGCAATCGCACCCACGCCGACAAGGTATCACGAACCACCACCGGTTGTACCACCACGCTTTGGTAAGCACACTTGTAAGAGCTTAGTAAGCCACTTCCTTTGCGGGTTCCCACCCCTTCCTTTGTAGTTGATAGGGATCATCCTTTTGTTTTCCCCGTATTTCCACCAACCATGGCAGAAACGAAGAGGACGGGACACCGTCGATTTCAACGAGTGTGTTAGTCGCGGCCGGCTACAAGCTGCGCCGACAAACAAAACGCTTCACTCAACGATCTCGGCGCAAGATTGGACACCATCGCCGCCGCCATTACCCGCTTGAACACCACGGAAGGCATTGAGCGGGTGGAGCGGCGGATGGTCGACCTCACCGGTCGGATGGACACATTGGAGGCACGCCTACCACTGTCAATGACGGCCATCATCATGATGACGCCACGCAGTATGATGCGATGGCAACATTGATCGACTACGTCGTCGCCTTCAAAAAACCGACATGGTATGGGAGGTAATAACCGAACCGCCCCGGTAACGACGACCCTTTGCTAAAGTCAAGTTTACCATTCCATCTTTTTCTCGGTCTTTATGATGCTGAAATATATCTTGATTGGGAGATGACGGTGAAACGAAGTTTAACTCTCACTTAGTTCCCGAGCAACATAGAGTTAGACAAGCTACTAGTGAGTTTAAGGACTTTGCTATTATCCGGTGGAATGAACTAAGTACCATGCGCTACAACCCGATACATGGGAGCGCTTAAAAGAAGCTATGCGTAATCGCTTTGTTCCTCCCTCATATAAACTTGAATTGAGAAAAATTGCAGCGCTTAGAACAAGGTGATAGTTCTGTTCAAGACTATTATGCTGAGCTTCAAAAGGGTATGGTGCGTTGTGGGGTTGTTGAGGACACGGAGGATAAGATTTGTCGTTTCTACGGGGGTTACTGCGTGAAATTCGTGACATTGTTGATTATAAAGAGTTTACTATCACAACCGCTTGTTCCACCTTGCTATGCTTGCGAAAAGAATTGCGGGGACGCACGATTCAACTAAGGCACGCACCGGACGACCCTTCTACACCCCGCGAACGACTACATCGACGGACCGCCCAATTCTTCTTCGAAGCTTTCGCTCTCCTCCACCACCTGTGAACAAGATGGCAGCAGCGCCACCGAAGCCACCTTCCACGACACGCCTTGCAGATTCTTCAAAAAATTCTTTGCAGGGTCCAGCCAAGAGTTCTTCTTCCGTGGCTTCAACGGGCCGCTCCTCCGGCATTCAGTGCCACCGCTGCCATGGGCTTGGTCATGTGCGAAAAATTGCCCTAGCCAACGGGCATACATCGCCACGGAAGATGGAGGCTACATCAGCACTTCGGATGTCGAGGAGGATGATGATGTTGCTGCGCCTCGAATGACAATGGCGGTGGTGATGACGACCTCATCCTTGGTGGGCGTCTACGGACGCTTCGAGCATCATTGTGCAGCGAGTCCTCAAGACGCAGTACAACAACCCGATAAACTTCAACGCCATAATTTGTTTCGACCTTCTTTGCGATCAAGAACCGCGGCACGTGTCATCATTGATGGAGGAAGTTGCAACAACTTGGTGAGTTCTGACTTGGTCAAGAAGCTTGGCTTGACCACGCGACCGCATCCACATCCATACCATATTCAATGGTTAAATGACTCTGGAAAAGCTAAGGTAACGCAAACATGCCGAGTCCATTTTTCCATTGGTGCTTATGTTGATCATGTTGATTGTGATGTGGTTCCCATGCAAGCATGCTCTCTTTATTGGGTCGACCTTGGGAATTTGATAATGATGCTTTACACCATGGTAGTAGTAACACATACACTTTTATGCATAAGGAAAGAAAGTTACTTTACGCCTTTGACCCCAAATGAGATTATAGAGGCCGATAGGGCGAGAGTCTTCTGCTAATGATCCAAAGGAACATGATAAATCTGAAAACAGCAAGTAACCCATTTGAAAATTCTGTTATGCTTGCCACAAAATCAGACCTTGCTGCAATTGATGATGTTAATGATACATGCTATGCTTTTGTGTGCAAAGATGCTTTATTTTCTCTTGATAATATGCCTTGCACTTTGCCCGCTCCTGTCACTAACCTTTGCAGGAGTTTAGAGATGTTTTCCCGATGAGATACCTCCAGGGACTTCCACCCATTCGAGGGATTGAGCACCGATTGATTTGATTCTGGAGCGAGCTTGCCAAACCGTCGGCGTCACAGACCAATCCCAAGAGACTAAGGAGATTCAGCGCCAAGTCCAAGACCTTTTGGACCGTGGGTACGTCACGTGAGAGCCTTAGTCCTTGTGCTGTTCTGTTCTTTTGGTTCCAAAAAAAGATGGTTCTTGGCGTATGTGTGTAGATTGTAGAGCCATTAACAACATTACTATACGATATCGTCATCCTATTCCTAGGCTAGACGACATGCTTGATGAGTTGTGTGGTGCTATAATTTTCACAAAGATTGACTTATGTAGTGGATACCACCAAATAAGAATGAAACTTGGTGATGAATGAAAACCGCTTTTAAAACTAAGTTCGGTTTGTATGAGTGGTTAGTCATGCCTTTTGGGTTAACTAATGCACCTAGCACTTTCATGAGATTGATGAACGAGGTTTTACGTCCTTTCATTGGCAAATTTGTGGTCGCTTACTTTGATGATATCTTGATTTATAGCAAGTCCATGGATGAACATTTGAATCACTTACGTGCTGTTTTTAATGCTTTGAGAGATGCACGCTTGTTTGGTAACCTTGAGAAGTGCACCTTTGCACGGATCGAGTCTCTTTCTTGGCTATGTTGTGACTCCACAGGAATTGAGGTTGATAGAGCCAAGGTGGAGGCGATATGGAGTTGGCCCACGCCCACCACGCCTCCCAAGCGCGGAGTTTTCTTGGCCTTGCAGGATTTTATCGCCGCTTTGTCAAAGAATTCAGCACCATTGCGACACCGCTGATTGAGTTGACAAAGAAGGGTGTCGTGTTCCATTGGGGCCATCACAAGAGGAGTCCTTTAATCTTTGAAGGACAAGCTTACGCACGCACCATTGCTCCAACTTCCGGATTTTGGTAAGACTTTGAACTCGAATGTGATGCTAGCGGAATTGGTATTGGTGGTGTTTTGATGCAAGAAGGCAAACCTGTTGCCTACTTTAGCGAAAAATTGAATGGTCCTGTTCTTAATTATTCCACGTATGATAAAGAATTGTATGCTCTTGTTCGTTCTTTAGAGATGTGGCAACACTATTTATGGCCTAAAGAATTTGTCATTCATTCCGATCATGAATCACTTAAGTATATTCGTAGTCAAACCAATTTGAATCGTAGACATGCTAAGTGGGTTGAATTTATTGAATCTTTCCTTATGTCATTAAACACAAGAAAGGGAAGGATAATGTGATTGTCGATGCTTTGTCTCGACGCTATACCATGTTGTCTCAACTTGATTGTCGCATTTTGGTCTTGAAACTATTAAAGAACAATATGCTTTTGATGCTGATTTTAAGGATGTGTTGTTGCATTGTAAAGAGGGTCAAGCATGGAATAAATTCGTGATCAATGATGGGTTTTTATTTAGAGCTAACCGCCTATGCGTTCCAGTTGGATCCGTTCGTCTTTTGTTGTTGCAGGAGGCGCATGGAGGCGGTTTGATGGGACATTTTGGTGCTAAGAAGACGGAGGACGTTCTGACTACACACTTCTTTTGGCCAAAGATGTGGCGAGACGTTGAGCGGTTTGTGGCTCGCTGCACTACATGTCAAAAAGCTAAGTCTCGCTTGAATCCACATGGTTTATATATGCCACTCCCTGTTCCTTCTATTCCGTGGGCGATATTTCTATGGACTTTGTTTTAGGGTTGCCCAGACTAAGAGGGAGGGATAGCATTTTGTTGTTGTGGATCGTTTTTCTAAGATGGCTCACTTTATCCCAAGTCATAAAACCGATGATGCCGTTCATATTGCTGACCTCTTTTTCAAAGAGATAGTTCGTTTGCATGGTATGCCTTCTACTATTGTTTCAGATCGTGATGCCAAGTTCTTGAGTCACTTTTGGCGCACTCTATGGAACAAGTTGGGTACAAAGTTGTTGTTCTCTACCACATGTCACCCACAAACTGATGGCCAAACCGAGGTGGTGAACCGCACATTGTCTACCATGTTGAGAGCTATTTTGAAGAACAATTTGAAGCTATGGGAAGAGTGTTTGCCGCATGTTGAGTTCGCATATAATCGAGCGGAACACTCCACCACAAAGGTAAGTCCTTTTCGTAGTGTATGGATTCAATCCCGTGCCCTATTGATATTTTACCTTTGCCTACTAGTGAGAGAGTTCATAATGATGCTAAGGAGCGTGCTGATTTTATTCTCAAAATGCATGAGACTACTAAGGCAAATATTGAAAAGATGAATGAAAATATAGGATTACTTGCTAGTAAAGGTAGAAAGGAAGTTAAACTTGAACCGGGTGATTTTGTTTGGTTGCACTTATGAAAGGATAGATTTCTGAGTTAAGAAAGTCAAAATTGATGCCTAGAGCTGCTGGTCCTTTTAAGATAGTTGAGAAGATAAATGATAATGCATATAAACTTGAGTTGCCTCCCGAGTTTGGGGTTAGTCCCACCTTTAACATTTCAGATTTGAAGCCATGCTTGGGAGAAGAAGATGAGACCGAGTTGAGGACAACTCCGCTTCAAGAGGGGGAGGATGATGAGGACATCACTTCTTCGGATATACACAACACTCCTCCACTTGATATTCAAGGACCAATCACTAGAGCTCGCGCCCGACAATTGAATTTACATGTGAGCTCGTTCCTAAGTACTTCTTTTTGTTCATTTGAGAATCGATTACTACCTAATGATTTAATTATGATTAGGAACCATGGAGAGGATCAAGAAGTACTTGGAGAAAGGCTACGAGGCGCACGAGTCCAGCAAGGGTGGTCGAATCATGTTGGATGTCCAACTCGAGCCGACTTCGAATCCAATTCGGAGTCCAGGACCAGGCCGCACTAAAACGGACGCCCAGATCGCATCCGGACTCCGTTTTGGACGTTCCGCATATGTATGGAAAGCTGAGAAGATAACCTTTCCAATGGATCTTGTCTCATGTCAAAATTCCTTCTGTGTCAACGGGAATCGTCGAAACAAGTGGACATTCAGAATCTGTCAGGGTGGCCGACTTCGAATCCAACTCGGAGTCCAGGACCAGGCTGCACTAAAACGGACGCCCAGATCGCATCCGGACTCCGTTTTGGACGTTCCACATATGTATGGAAAGCTGAGAAGACAACCTTTCCAATGGATCTGGTCCCATGTCAAAATTCCTTCTGAGTCGACGGGAATCGTTGAAACAAGTGGACGTTCAGAATCTATCAGGGTGCTGCGACACCGCCTTTTAGGCCGCTCGCTTTGTATCGTGTTGGAGTCCATTAAGGACGCGTCCAGGGGTTTTATACGCCCCTTACTCCTTTATATACAGCCGCCACCCCCACCATTAGGGTTGGGTTTTGCTTAGATTAATTCTGTCTTTGAACAGTTTCACCGTCATCGGTTTGTGAAACCCCAATTTTCGAGTGCTTCATCAATATATCTGCAATTTGGTTGTGTTCTTCCTTGTTCTTGCTTGTGTTCTTCGATTCGCAGGCGAGTATTAGCCTTCTTGGCAAGGTCAACCGCAGCGCACGGTTGATAACCCGAGGAGACGTGGTGCTGCGATTGCGGGTTCGGACGTGTCGTTCGAAGCCGGATCGATTGTGTCGCGCCTCCACCAAATCGAACATATCCAGAACCTGTTGGAAGATCGGGACCCTGTTCCTATCAAAGGTACCCTCCCGAGTCTGCTTGATTTGAAAGCCAAGGAAGAAAGTCAACTCACCCATCATGCTCATCTCAAACTCGGTGCTCATGACATCCGAGAACTGTGAAACTAGAGCATGAGAAGAGCCGCCAAAGATAATGTCATCGACATAAATTTGGGCGAGCAGAAGGTCATTGCTGCCGCGAATGAACAAGGTCTTGTCTACTTTACCCATCTCGAAATCATACCTCAAAAGATAGGACTTAAGCCTCTCATACCAAGCTCTAGGAGCCTGCTTAAGTCCATACAACGCTTTGGAAAGCTTGTAGACATGATTAGGGTATTTGGGGTTCTCGAAACCTGGAGGCTGTCTGACATAGACTTCTTCCTCAATGAAGCCATTGAGAAAGGCACTCTTGACATCCATCTGGTAGAGCTTGAAACTCTTAGAAGCTGCAAAGGCAAGCAGAATTCTAATGGCCTCAAGTCTAGCTACAGGGGCAAAGGTCTCCTCGAAGTCTAGACCCTCAACCTGGGAGTACCCCTGAGCAACCAGTCTAGCCTTGTTTCGAATGACTACCCCATCCTCACTTTGCTTGTTCTTGAACACCCATTTGGTTCCAATGATATTGTGATCTCGAGGGGGCTCAACAAGTGTCCAGACCTTGTTTCTCTCGAAACTCTCTAGCTCCTCATGCATGGCATTGACCCAAGACTCATCAGATAAAGCATGACAAACATCCTTGGGCTCAAAAGAAGCTACGAAGGCAGAGTGGAGACAGAAAAGTGACACGCCAGACTTGGAACGTGTGACTCGCTCAAATAGATCTCCAATCATCTGCTCAGAAGGATGAGATTTTTGGATATGTCTTGGAGGTCCTGGATGAGATGAAGAAGTGGCCTCTACTTCGTTACCTGACGGGGTAGGAACAGAGCCACTAGCTCCAGAAGAAGCAGAAGGTAAGGGCTGATCGCCTCGAGGTGCGGTGGAAGAAAGCACCTCAAGGGGTGGAGAAGGGACTGGATCGGGTAGACAACCCTCATCTCCATCATCCTCATCATCCACAAAGATGGTCTCGGACTGCTCTAGTGAACCTGAGATGTCGGGCCTAGTCCCCGGACTGGCTTCATCGAAAGTTACCTCACGTGTTTCTACCATTTTACTAGACTCAGCCTGCACCCTATAGGCCCGCCAAGAAGTCGAGTAGCCCGGAAAAGTCCATCACAAGAACGTGACTCGAACTTATCTAGGTTCCCGGACTTGAAATAAAACACTTGCAACCAAACACACGAAAATGAGAAACACTGGGCTTTCGCCCGTATCTCAACTCATAAGAAGTGCGGTGCAAGTGTGCCCGAAGAAAAACTCGATTGGAAACATGGCACGTGGTGGCTATAGCCTCAGCCCAAAACTTCCGCGGTGTAGAGTACTCATCAAGCATCGTCCTGGCCATCTCGACCAAGGTACGGTTCTTTCTCTCCACAACGCCATTCTGCTGAGGGACGTATGGAGAAGAGAACTGGTGCTCTACACCTGTCTCACCACAGAAACTCTCAAAGTAGGAATTCTTGAACTCCGTGCCATTGTCACTGCGGATCGCTCGTAAGGCACCGGAAGCTCAACGAAAAGCCTCCGAAAAGACCTCGGAAATGTGAAACGTCTCATCCTTCGAGGCTAAGAAAACACCCAAGAGTACCTCGAATAGTCATCGACTACAACAAGAACGTACCACTTCCCTCCTGCTGACTGCACTCGAGCTGGTCCAACTGTGTCCATATGGAGCAGCTGTCCTGGTGCATCGGTCGAGGATGGGAAGCGGCAACCATCTTGCCGTGCCGGCAAGGAGCACAAACTAGATCTTTGACCATCTTGAGTTTTGGCAAACCACGAATGAGGTCGTGACCGCTAACTTGGGTCAAATGATCAAAACCAATATGACCAAGTCTCCTATGCCAGAAGGAAAGATCACGGGACTCAGAAGCAACCAAACACCGGAGAGAATCACCAGAAGACTCAGAAAAATCAGCACGAAAGATCCTCCCAAAACGAGAAATCCCTCAAACCAGACTACCCGAAGAATCAAGAATTTTGCAATTGTTTTTCTTAAAACTCACCTCAAAGTCGTCATCGGTAAGCTCTGAGAGACTGAAAGCAAATTGTACTGCAGCTTACTAACCAAGGCAACATCTTTTAAAACAAATGAATCATTAATGCGCACTGTACCTTTGGCGATGACTCGCCCAGAAGAGGCGTCTCCGAAGGTGATCGTCTCATCACCGCACGGGCAAGGGAAGAAAACCAACGGGAATCTCCGGTCATGTGTCGTGAACACCCGGAGTCTACAAGCCAAACCTTTCCCTTCCCTGCCCGGCGAACCTGAGTCAACAAGAGAGCAAAGTCTCAGTACTGGGATAAATCAACATAGATTTTGGCACCCAATCTTGAGTTACACGTCGAGCGTAAGAAGTAGTCACGACGATCGACCTCTAACTACCCTCGCCTCCGTCGCTCAAAGAAGCGAAGGTCTTTGTGCGAGACACTGGTCATTCTTTGGGTCCGATCGCTACGGAGAGCGAGTCGAGCACCGGCAAAGACGCCGATCACGCCATGGGGTAGATATCTCGATGGAAACGAGATCTACCCTCGTGGATGGCGGAAGTCACGACCGAGAGGAGCACGAGGACGAAAAATAGAAGACTCGGAAAACCAAGTCCTCGGTCTTGCCCAAAGCTACCAACAAGAGCAAACCTAGACCTCGTGTTGGTCTTAGGTGCACTCAAGGTCCGGGCTGACCACGAATACGCCTAAGAGACTCAAGACGGTCTCTTCGCGATCTTGGCGCTTGAAGCAATGGTCAAACAAATGTCCATCCTTCGGATGTAGGTGCAATGATACCGCCTTCGAGGGGCGGGCTGCAGTGAAATCACCTTGTCGTCGAAACCCTTGGACAAAGCCCACGATTTAAATTGAACTTTCTTGTTCTTGGGCTTGACCTCAATCACACCTGCGGCTACGTGTCTGAGCACGACAGGTGGATGTTTCCTCACATCCTCATGGAGATCATATCCTAGACCGTGTTTGAACTTGCAAATCTTTGATTGGTCTAGAATAAGATTGAGATTCTTCTTGCCTCCTACAAATTTCTCGAGAGTGTTCATAAGGTACTGACACTCCCGAAAGAGAGAGGTGCACGAGGAGCAAGGAGAAGAAGAAGAGACAGCAGGAGGAGAGGAAGGAGAAGAACCAATAGCAGAAGAGCGAATAGCACGTGCATATTTCTCCTTATGCACGGCTACCTCAACCTTGAGGGCTTCGCAAGACATACAGGGGGCAGCCCTAATCCTAGCCATTTGGTTCACGTAACTCTTCCTAAACGTCTCTACCATGTCCTTATCCTTTTCCAACATTTCAAAGACGAAAAAGCACGGAAGGATGTGATTTTTCTATAAGGTCCTTAGTTAGCTTCACACACTTTTCATCTAAGGCAATCAAATCAGATTTTAGTTTATTACAACTTTTGCATGGTGAGCTAACAGGATCCTTAGAAGCATACTGAGCCATTTTCTTATTATCATCAACAAATTCTTGAAACTGTTTGGAGACAAATTCAAGTTCAGCAGTAAGTTTGGGACAATTTGCACATGAAGTAATAGGCTCAAGTAAAAAGGCTTGTAACTCAGCAATTTTGTGATCTGCCCTTTTTAAGTTCATTTTTAAATTATTGCAATTTTCACAAGTCTCAGGCAGATCAAGCAACATGGTATAAAGACCTCTAAAAGCATTGTCCTTATCCTCACATGAGGTGCAAGAAATAGTCTCAACAGTAGAAGATGAAACAGGAGCTATCCTACTCATCTCAAGCTCAGCAAGAAGACTAATATTCTCCACCTTAAGCAAATCAAGCTCAGAGGTCACACTATCATGAGAAGTCCTTAACTTTTCCATATCTCCCAGCAAAGCAGTGCATGTATCACAATCGTCACGGGAGGGAGCAGATATAAGTAAAGAAAGCTCCCGTGACAAACGATCTACTTCCTTCTCCAACTCGCTACATCTAGCTCTAGATCTAGCATGAAAACCTCCTAGCTTAAGAAAAGCTGCATTCAGTTGGTCATAGGAGGGACATACCTCGTCGGAGTCGGAATAGAGATCGCTGTCGCTGATCTCGCCCTCGAGGGCCATGAAGCACATGCCGGAGAAGTCGTCGCCGCTCTTGGGTTCTTGATCACCCGTCCCGTTGATGGGAACGGGGTCCCGATCTTCCAACAGGTTCTGGATATGTTCGATTTGGTGGAGGCGCGACACAAATCGATCCGGCTTCCGAACGACACGTTCCGAACCCCGCAATCGCAGCACCACGTCTCCTCAGGTTATCAACCGTGCGCTGCCCGGTTGACCTTGCCAAGAAGGCTAATCCTCGCCTGCGAATCGAAGAACACAAGCAAGAACAAGGAAGAACACAACTAAATTGCAGATATATTGATGAAGCACTCGAAAATTGGGGTTTCACAAACCGATGACGGCGAAACTGTTCAAAGACAGAATTAATCTAAGCAAAACCCAACCCTAATGGTGGGGTGGCGGCTGTATATAAAGGAGTAAGGGCGTGCAAATCCCTGGACGCGTCCTAATGGACTCCAACACGATACAAAGCGAACGGCCCAAAAGATGGTGTCGCAGCACCCTGACAGATTCTGGACGTCCACTTGTTTCGACGATTCCCGTTGACTCAGAAGGAATTTTGATATGAGACCAGAGCCATTGGAAAGGTTATCTTCTCAGCTTTCCATACATATGTGGAACGTCCAAACGGAGTCCGGATGCGATCTGGGCATCCGTTTTAGTGCAGTTTGGTCCTGGACTCCGAATTGATTCGAAGTCGGTTTGAGTTGGACATCCAACATGATTCGTCCGCCCTTGCTGGACTTGTGCGCCTCGTAGCCCTTCTCCAAGTACTTCTTGATCCTCTCCATGGTTCCTAATCATAATTAAATCATTAGGTAGCAATCGATTCTCAAATGAACCAAAAGAAGTACTTAGGAACGAGCTCACCTCTAAATTCAATTGTCGGTGCGAGCTCTAGTGATTGGTCCTTGAATATCAAGTGGAGGAGTGTTGTGTGTATCCAAGAAGTGATGTCCTCATCATCCTCTCCCTCTTGAAGCGGAGTTGCCCTCAACTCAGCCTCATCTTCTTCTCCCAAGTATGACTTCAAATCTGAAATGTTAAAGGTGGGGCTAACCCCAAACTCGGGAGGCAACTCAAGTTTATATGCATTATCATTTATCTTCTCAACTATCTTAAAAGGACCAGCAGCTCTAGGCATCAATTTTGACTTTCTTAATTCAGGAAATCTATCCTTTCGCAAGTGCAACCAAACAAAATCACCGGTTCAAGTTTAACTTCCTTTCTACCTTTACTACCAAGAATCCTATATTTTCATTCATCTTTTCAATGTTTGCCTTAGTAGTCTCATGTATTTTGATAATAAAATCAGCACGCTCCTTAGCATCATTATGAACTCTCTCACTAGTAGGCAAAGGTAAAATATCAATAGGGCACGGGATTGAATCCATACACTACCGAAAAGGACTTACCTTGGTGGTGGAATGTTCCGCTCGATTATATGCGAACTCAACATGCGGCAAACACTCTTCCCACACTTCAAATTGTTCTTCAAAACAGCTCTCAACATGGTAGACAATGTGCGGTTCACCACCTCGGTTTGGCCATCAGTTTGTGGGTGACATGTGGTAGAGAACAACAATTTTGTACCCAACTTGTTCCATAGAGTACGCCAAAAGTGACTCAAGAACTTGGCATCACGATCTCGAAACAATAGTAGAAGGCATACCATGCAAACGAACTATTTCTTTGAAAAAGAGGTCAGCAATATGAACGGCATCATCGGTTTATGACATGGGATAAAGTGAGCCATCTTAGAAAACGATCCACAACAACAAAATGCTATCCCTCCCCTCTTAGTCCTGGGCAACCCTAAAACAAAGTCCATAGAAATATCTGTCCACGGAATAGAAGGAACAGGAAGTGGCATATATAAACCATGTGGATTCAAGCGAGACTTAGCTTTTTGACATGTAGTGCAGCGAGCCACAAACCGCTCAACATCTCGCCTCATCTTTGGCCAAAAGAAGTGTGTGGTTAGAACGTCCTCCGTCTTCTTAGCACCAAATGTCCCATCAAACCGCCTCCATGCGCCTCCCGCAACAACAAAAGACGAACGGACCCAAGCGGAATGCATAGGCGGTTAGCTCTAAACAAAAACCATCATTGATCACGAATTTATTCCATGCTTGACCCTCTTTACAATGCAACAACACATCCTTAAAATCAGCATCAAAAGCATATTGTTCTTTAATAGTTTCAAGACCAAAATGCGACAATCAAGTTGAGACAACATGGTATAGCGTCGAGACAAAGCATCAAGAATCACATTATCCTTCCCTTTCTTGTGTTTAATGACATAAGGAAAAGATTCAATAAATTCAACCCACTTAGCATGTCTACGATTCAAATTGGTTTGACTACGAATATGCTTAAGTGATTCATGATCGAAATGAATGACAAATTCTTTAGGCCATAAATAGTGTTGCCACGTCTCTAAAGAACGAACAAGAGCATACAATTCTTTATCATACGTGGAATAATTAAGAACAGGACCATTCAATTTTTCACTAAAGTAGGCAACAGTTTGCCTTCTTGCATCAAAACACCACCAATACCAATTCCGCTAGCATCACATTCGAGTTCAAAAGTCTTACCAAAATCCGGAAGTTGGAGCAATGGTGCGTGCATAAGCTTGTCCTTCAAAAGATTAAAGGACTCCTCTTGTGATGGCCCCAATGGAACACAACTCCTTCTTTGTCAACTCAATCAACGGTGTCGCAATTGTGCTGAATTCTTTGACAAAGCGGCGATAAAATCCTGCAAGGCCAAGAAAACTCCGCGCTTGGGAGACTGTGTGGGCGTGGGCCAACTCCATATCGCCTCCACCTTGGCTCTATCAACCTCAATTCCTGTGGAGTCACAACATAGCCAAGAAAGAGACTCGATCCGTGCAAAGGTGCACTTCTCAAGGTTACCAAACAAACGTGCATCTCTCAAAGCATTAAAAACAGCACGTAAGTGAGTCGAATGTTCATCCATGGACTTGCTATAAATCAAGATATCATCAAAGTAAACGACCACAAATTTGCCAATGAAAGGACGTAAAACCTCGCTCATTAATCTCATGAAAGTGCTAGGTGCATTAGTTAAACCAAAAGGCATGACTAACCACTCATACAAGCCGAACTTAGTTTTAAAAGCGTTTTCCATTCATCGCCAAGTTTCATTCTTATTTGGTGGTATCCACTACGCAAGTCAATCTTTGTGAAAATTATAGCACCACACAACTCATCAAGCATGTCGTCTAGCCTAGGAATAGGATGACGATACCGTATAGTAATGTTGTTAATGGCTCTACAATCTACACACATACGCCAAGTACCATCTTTTTTGGGAACCAAAAGAACAGGAACAGCACAAGGACTAAGGCTCTCACGTCGTACCCACGGTCCAAAAGGTCTTGGACTTGGCGCTGAATCTCCTTAGTCTCTTGGGATTGGTCCCAGACGCCGCACGGTTTGGCAAGCTCGCCTGTGGATCAAATCAATCTGTGCTCAATCCTCGAATGGGTGGAAGTCCCGGAGGTATCTCATCGGGAAAACATCTCTAAACTCCCGCAAAGGTTAGTGACAGAGGCAGCAAAGTGCAAGGCATATTATCAAGAGAAAATAAAGCATCTTTGCACACAAAAGCATAGCATGTATCATTAACATCATCAATTGCAGCAAGGTCTGATTTTGTGGCAAGCATAACAGAATTTTTCAAATGGAGTACTTGCTGTTTTCAGTTTTATCATGTTCCTTTGGATCATTAGCAGCAGCTCTCGCCCTATCGGCCTCTATAATTTCAGCCGGGTCAAAGCGATAAAGTAACTTTCTTTTCTTATGCATAAAAGTGTATGTGTTACTACTACCATGGTGTAAAGCATCGTTATCAAATTCCCAAGGTCGACCCAATAAAAGAGAGCATGCTTGCATGGGAACCACATCACAATCAACATGATCAACATAAGCACCAATGGAAAATGGACTCGGCATGTTTGCGTTACCTTAGCTTTTCCGAGTCATTTAACCATTGAATATGGTATGGATGTGGATGCGGTCGCGTGGTCAAGCCAAGCTTCTTTACCAAATCGAACTCACCAAGTTGTTGCAACTTCCTCCATCAATGATGACACGTGCACGCCGGTTCTTGATTGCAAAGAAGGTCTGAAACAAATTATGGCGTTGAAGTTTATCGGGTTGTTGTACCTACGTGCTGAGGACGCGCTGCACAATGATGCTCCGTAGCGTCACACACTCGTTGAAATCGACCGGTGTCCCGTCCTCTTCGTTTCCTGCCATGGTTAGTGGAAATACAAGGAAAACAAAAGGATGATCCCTATCAACTACAAAGGAAGGGGAGTGGGAACCCGCAAAGGAAGTGGCTTACCAAGCTCTTACAAGTGTGCTTACCAAAGCGTGGTGGTACAACCGGTGGTCGGTTCGTGATTCCTTGTCGAGCGTGGAGTGCGATTGCAAGGGTCAAAACTGTGCTATCCAGAAGTAGATATATGGAGTTTGGAAGGCCAAATATGTCAGTGGAACACAAATCAATAACAGATAGTAATGCTGAATAAATGTCCAAAGTATGGTCCTAGTTGCTGGCCTAAATGTGTCCTATATCAAGTATGAGATGATGAACAAGGAGTCAAGAACAGAATATGAAAGCAACGACAGCAACAAAGATGGCCAGGCACTGAGAAGCTCAATTCAGCATAAGCACAAAATAAATAAATTATTGGCAACTAAAACTGTGCTCTGTCAGGTTTTTTTTTTTTTTTTTGCCACTCAAGAGCACACTCTCTCCTCTCTACTATAGCCGAAATTTTTATTTTTTTTGTAATTTTTTTATATTTTTTTCACAGAGCAGAGCACAGAAATAGGAACCACACAAAGTTGCAACTCAATCGGATGTAAGGAGTGGTCTACAGAAAATAATGAATGTGCTGTAAATTCGGTGATTCAATTTCGGAGCGCGAGTACTACACTTTCCAGGCCGAATTTCGGGAAAATAAATTCACCGAACCCGACAAAGTCGGGGAGATTCGGATGTAAAATTTAATTTCACCCAATTTCAAAAAAAAAAGCAACTGATTTTGAGTCCGTATGCGAAAGTTATGGCCGTTTGTAGATGGACCCCCAAGTTATGGTTGCTGTGGAGGTCAAAACAAAGATCGGGTGGAGGAAATTTGTGGAATCTGGTGGCGGAAGCTCGGGGAAAAGGTGGGGGATGATGCGGTGTGATCACGAGGCGTGATGGATGACGAAAACAGAGGGTTAACAGAGGGTGGGATATGGGTGGGAAAACAAAAACAGAGGGTGGGATATGGGTGGGAAAACAAAAACAGAGGGTGGAAAACGCGATGCGTGACGGCTAGGGTTTGAAGGGTGGTAGCGGAACAATACAACTCGAACAAAACACGATCTAAACCAGCAACACAACTCGACTAAGGACACAAACTCAACACTACGGACTCTGGAATCAACTTGTACAAAGGCTAAACGAGATCTAGGACAGGTAACAACCTATGACTACAATTTTTTTGTAGGGCTTTTTCATGGACTCTAGGACGAAATCGAAAACAACAAGATGGGTAAACTCGAACCTGGAGGAACACCTGAAGCTCTGATTACCACTTGATGGGAACGGGGTCCCGATCTTCCAACAGGTTCTGGATATGTTCGATTTGGTGGAGGCGCGACACAAATCGATCCGGCTTCCGAACGACACGTTCCGAACCCCGCAATCGCAGCACCACGTCTCCTCAGGTTATCAACCGTGCGCTGCCCGGTTGACCTTGCCAAGAAGGCTAATCCTCGCCTGCGAATCGAAGAACACAAGCAAGAACAAGGAAGAACACAACTAAATTGCAGATATATTGATGAAGCACTCGAAAATTGGGGTTTCACAAACCGATGACGGCGAAACTGTTCAAAGACAGAATTAATCTAAGCAAAACCCAACCCTAATGGTGGGGGTGGCGGCTGTATATAAAGGAGTAAGGGGCGTGCAAATCCCCTGGACGCGTCCTTAATGGACTCCAACACGATACAAAGCCGAACGGCCCAAAAGACGGTGTCGCAGCACCCTGACAGATTCTAGACGTCCACTTATTTCGACGATTCCCGTTGACTCAGAAGGAATTTTGATATGAGACCAGATCCATTGGAAAGGTTATCTTCTCAGCTTTCCATACATATGTGGAACGTCCAAAACGGAGTCCGGATGCGATCTGGGCGTCCATTTTAGTGCAGCCTGGTCCTGGACTCCGAATTGGATTCGAAGTCGGTTTGAGTTGGACATCCAACATGATTCGTCCGCCCTTGCTGGACTTATGCGCCTCGTAGCCCTTCTCCAAGTACTTCTTGATCCTCTCCATGGTTCCTAATCATAATTAAATCATTAGGTAGCAATCGATTCTCAAATGAACCAAAAGAAGTACTTAGGAACGAGCTCACCTCTAAATTCAATTGTCGGGCGCGAGCTCTAGTGATTGGTCCTTGAATATCAAGTGGAGGAGTGTTGTGTGTATCCGAAGAAGTGATGTCCTCATCACCCGTCGTCGTCGCTCCATCCCTCCACCTCGTTGAGGTCGAGGTCGTCGAAGGCGGCGAGGACGCGGTGGAATAGCTTCTTGGCCTTCCCAAAGTCGTGGAACGGCTTCTTGCCTTGCGTCGGAGTTGGGGCCTTCTTGTTGCCGTTCTTGTCGGAGTAGTCGTTCTTGCCGGAACCGCCGTAGTCGACTTTGCCTTTCCCCAACTTGGGACAGTTTGCTCGAATGTGGTTGGGGCCACCACACTCAAAGCAAATCACTGGTCCTCTTTTCTTTCCGTCCCTCCTCCTCTTGTAAGCATGGGAGAACTTACGAGCAAGAAGGGCTAGCTGTTCATCCTCTAGCTGCTCTAACTGATCATCAGTTACGTCACAGAGAGCGGCTAGGGAGAACCCACAAAGAGAATCGGCAGAAGAACCAGAAGCAACAGTGGGATCAGTGACTAAAGCCATCGACTGAGACTTCGACCGACGAGAGACTATGTCAATCTCGTGAGTCTTGAGGCGCGAGTAAAGCGCATCAAGAGTTAGGGTCGAGAGGTCCGTGGTGTCCTTGATGGTGGTCACCTTCATTTCCCAAACCCTAAGATCGAGTGCAGAAAGCATCTGTCGAGCATTATCCGAGTCGGAGTATGTGAGACCGACGGCTCGGAGGTTGCTCAAGATCTTGTGAAACCGAGAAAAGCACTCGTCGAGGGATTCACCAGCAAGCATCTCAAATTTGTCAGATTCGCTGAACCGGTCCTGTCGAACCGTCTTGATCTGGGAGGTGCCCTCATGGTATGCATCGAGGGTCACCCAGATGTCGTGAGCGGACGGCAGGTGAGAGATGCGATCAAACTCGCTCGCTCGGCCCACGTATGATGATGTTCCTCGCTTTGCGTTTGCCTCAACATCGCCCATATTCCGGCATTGATGTTCTCATCGGCAGAACAACAAATTGTACTTTCACCTTCCGCCAAATGGCATACCCACGAGCTCGGATATATGTTTCCATTCGGCTCTTCCGTAAGGGTAATCCAGCCATCAAAGATGGGCGGCTTGGTGGAATACTTGTCTGCTGTTATGGCTCTTTGAGACCGGTTAAGATCTATGAAGAAGAGCTAACCGCTCTGATACCAATTGAAGGACCGAAATGGCAACAGAGGGGGGGTGAATGGTGCCTTTAAAACTTCCTCCCTAAGTTCTTCTTCTCCTTTAGCTAGAGAGCTAAGAAGTCGAAAAACAACGCCAACCGAACACAAAGAACAATAAAACAAGAAGACGTAATCAAGACAACCGTAGTCGTAATCGTGAAACCGTGTCGGGTTTTGACCGTGGTCGAAGGAACCGATCGTATAAACTTGGACGAAAGATGACGTGGTCGGCACCGAGCTGCGCAGTATGAACACCGAAACTCGTCGTGGTCGTAAGACCGAAAATTGCGAGCTGCACAAGAATACTGCTTTGTCAAGCGCACGACCACGAGCAAGAATTTGAAAAACTTTTGATTTACAAATCCAGAACGCAAGAAACTTCAAACTTAGCAAGGATATGATCTCTAGAAGTAGATTTGTCAAGAAAATCAGAGATCTAAGCAAGGTATAGAGAGAAGACCAAAGTCGAAAAAGCAGAGCGAAACACGGAGGCTAAGATCGAGAATCAAGAGATTTCTCGATTTCAACTCGGCTCTCGGGAATGAAATGGCCAAATGGTCTTTAGATAGATTCCCTATTCTGAGCAAAGAAACACAAGCCAAAACTCAAGTAGAACACAAATAACAGTCAGAACAAAGAGAGAGCAAATAGATCAAACAGATCATCTCAAGAACACAAACAGAGAAAGATACAGAGAGATGAATCCAATCTTTTCTATTGCACATGGAGGTTTCTACAGCCACTCCATCGGAGGTACACGAGCATCCATGCTCTACCAAGAGACAACTCACACAATAGAACAATAAGGCTCAGAGCACTCGGGGGACAACCTCTCTTTGCTCCTGAGACATAACCTCTCTATTTATAGTCTCACTACGGGTCTCCACACAGAGACAACCCGCTAACCGAGTGGTTAAGCTTTGCGTGCCTCCAAAGCTTTATCCGTTCCTCTCGTGCAACGGCTCCACCGCTTGCCCGTTAGCTCCACCAACTCCACGAGCTCTCACAGAGCCTCTCCGGTGGTCACAAGAGCTTTCAAAGGGCGGCTTCCCCGCAGCTTTGACATTTCTCCAAAATGCCCCTCCGCTGCCTTCCAGGAAGCTTCCTCCACCGCTTTGCTGTCCATGCTATCAGCCCACCTGGCACGACACATCCTCTTCGGCTTTTCCACGTCGTTCTGGACCTCAACAACTCCCTTGTCTAGTCCCGACCTCCTAAGCCTCACCAAGACTGTCTCCTGGTTCTTGCAACCAACAAAGACAACAAAACCATCACATAGAACTGATCCACACAGGAAAACACAACCTACTCAGCTCAAACCGAGCTCAAGTCTTTTCCACAGAAAATAGACTTTACCAAAGCTTATCAAAATAGTGAACAAACCAGTCCACAAGGTCTATGACTTCACAAGGAACTCAACCGACCAAACCTCACCGTAATCGGACACCATATGAGCCCACACGACCGGTTTGAATGAACCCGCACGACCACGGTCAATCTGCCGACAACGTGGTCGAACACTCGACCGCACAACGTGATCGAAGACCATAGCCACGACTACCGACCACGCTCGCACCCGTGCTAACATGGTCGTGGCTCGATCGCCAACGGGGTCGCATTCGCTAGCGATACAACGTGGTCGAATGCCCGAGACCACAACATTGTCGAACGCTCCCAATTGCCAACGTGGTCGTAAGCCCTTCCGACCATGGCCAAAGAACTCGACTGCTGCTCGGTGAATCGATTACCACCAACGTGGTCGTACACTACCCGGTAGACTTCCGATCACGTTCAAATTCGCTAGGGACGCCACAGCGTGGTAGTAGACCACCCGATTGAGTTCAACGTGGTCGTATAACCTTCCGACCACGACCACCGAGGTCATACAGCACTCGGAAGAGTTTCGACCACGACCAAACGTGGTCGTACGAACCAGGGAGCGATCGTACACGACTTGGACATCGACGAGGGCTAAGACTTCGCATAAGAAGCCCAAAACAAACTCAATTTTCCTTCAAACAAGAGTCAAATACTCATCACAAAGATGGGATCATCTCCACATGATCTCTCAGAATGGCAACGGCCCACCTCCGTCATGAGGTAAGCAGCTTTCTTGGACTAGCAGGATATTACAGACGGTTCATAGAGGGATTCTCCCGGATTGCCAGGCCAAAACCCAACTACTCAAGAAAGAACAGGCATTTGGGTGGACCAAGGCTTGTGACGAGAGCTTTCAAGAATTGAAGAAAAGGTTGACTACCACCCCAGTACTGGTTCTGCCCGATGTACGCCGAGATTTTGAGGTGTACTGTGATGCTTCACATCAAGGGCTTGGGGGTGTGCTGATGCAAGGAGGAAAGGTTGTATCTTATGCATCCAGGCAGCTTCACCCTCATGAAGCAAACTACCCGACCCACGACCTGGAACTAGCCTCAGTGGTGCATGCCCTAAAAATCTGGAGGCACTATCTCATTGGCAACCACTGTGATATATATACAGATCACAAAAGCTTCAAATACTTTTTCACCCAGTCACACCTTAACCTGAGGCAGAGAAGATGACTAGAACTGATCAAAGATTACGACCTAAGTGTCCATTACCACCCCAGAAAGGCTAATGTGGTAGCAGATGCTCTAAGTCGTAAGGCCTATTGTAATAACCTTATGGTTCATGAACACCAGCCGGAGCTATATAAAGAATTAATAGCCTTGAACATAGAAATAGTGGGAAAAGGAACCTTAGCGGTAATAGAAGTGCAGACAAGTATAGAAGAGAGAATTATGGCTGCACAAAAAGAAGATCCCGCTACTCTAAGATTGAGAAGATTAATGGAAGAAGGGAAGGCTCACAAGGTGACAATGGATCAGCAAGGAGTCTTAAGGTACGGGATGCGTATCTTCGTGCCCCACCAGAAGGACCTCAAGGACCTGGTACTCAGGGAAGCTCATAGCTCTGCATATTCCCTTCACCCTGGGAGTACCAAAATGTATCAAGACATGAAGCAATGGTACCGGTGGTCACAAGCATGAAGAGGGACATCACGAACATGTCGCTTTGTTGATGTGTGCCGGAGTGAAGGCTGAACACCAAAGGCCGGTAGGATTGCTACAACCCTTGCAAATACTTCACTTGAAATGGGAGGAAGTTGGCATGGACTTCATTACAGGATTTCCGCGAACAAAGTCAGGATACGACTCGGTATGGGTAATAATTGACCGATTGACCAAACTGGCACATTTTATTCCCGTCAAGACAACCTATAAAGGTGATAAATTGGCTGAACTGTACATGTCCCGCATCGTGTGCTTGCACGGTGTACCCAAGCGGATAGTGTCAGATCACGGTTCCCAATTTACCTCACACTTCTGGGCAAGCCTGCATGAAGCCCTAGGTACCCACTTAGATTTCAGCACTGCCTATCACCCTCAGACGGATGGTCAAACGGAGAGGGTAAACCAGATATTGGAAGATATGCTTCGGGCATGTGTTCTGGATTTCTCAAAGGAGTGGGATAAATGTCTGCCCTACGCTGAGTTCGCATATAACAATAGCTATCAAGCTAGCCTGCAAATGTCCCCCTTTGAGGTCCTGTATGGAAGGAAATGTCGCACCCCGCTACACTGGTCAGAAGTGGGAGAAGGCTATGTGTTTGGACCTGAAACTCTAAGGCAAGCAGAAGAAAAGGTTCGCATGATTAGGGATCGATTGTTAGCAGCTCAGTCCAGGCAGAAGAGTTATGCGGACAAGAGGCGAAGACCACTAAGTTTTGAAGTTGGGGATCACGTATATTTGAAGGTATTGATGGGAACGGGGTCCCGATCTTCCAACAGGTTCTGGATATGTTCGATTTGGTGGAGGCGCGACACAAATCGATCCGGCTTCCGAACAACACGTCCCGAACCCCGCAATCGCAGCACCACGTCTCCTCAGGTTATCAATCGTGCGCAGCCCGGTTGACCTCGCCAAGAAGGCTAATCCTTGCCTGCGAATCGAAGAACACAAGCAAGAACAAGAAAGATCACAACTGAATTACAGATATATTGATGTAGCACTCGATAATTGGGGTCTCACAAACCGATGAACGGCGAAACTGTTCAAAGACAGATTTAATCTAAGCAAAATCCAACCCTAATGGTGGGGGTGGCGGCTGTATATAAAGGATTAAGGGGCGTGTAAAACCCCTGGACGCGTCCTTAATGGACTCCAACACGATACAAAGCCGAACGGCCTAAAAGACGGTGTCGCAGCACCCTGATAGATTCTGAACGTCCACTTGTTTCGACGATTCCCGTCGACTCAGAAGGAATTTTGATATGGGACCAGATCCATTGGAAAGGCTATCTTCTCAGCTTTCCATACATATGTGGAACGTCCAAAACGGAGTCCGGATGCGATCTGGGCGTCCGTTTTAGTGCAGCCTGGTCCTGGACTCCGAGTTGGATTCGAAGTCGGCCACCCTGACAGATTCTGAACGTCCACTTGTTTCGACGATTCCCGTTGACACAGAAGGAATTTTGACATGAGACCAGAGCCATTGGAAAGGTTATCTTCTCAGCTTTCTATACATATGTGGAACGTCCAAAACGGAGTCCGGATGCGATCTGGGCGTCCGTTTTAGTGCAGCCTGGTCCTGACTCGAATTGGATTCGAAGTGGCTTGAGTTGGACATCCAACATGATTTGACCACCCTTGCTGGACTTGTGCGCCTCGTACCCCTTCTCCAAGTACTTCCTGATCCTCTCCATGGTTCCTAATCATAATTAAATTATTAGGTAGTAATCGATTCTCAAATGAACAAAAAGAAGTACTTAGGAACGAGTTCACCTGTAAATTCAATTGTCGGGCGCGAGCTCTAGTGATTGGTCCTTGAATATCAAGTGGAGGAGTGTTGTGTATATCCAAAGAAGTGATGTCCTCATCATCCTCCCCCTCTTGAAGCGGAGTTGTCCTCAACTCAGCCTCATTTTCTTCTCCCAAGTATGGCTTCAAATCTGAAATGTTAAAGGTGGGACTAACCCCAAACTCGGGAGGAAACTCAAGTTTATATGCATTATCATTTAGCTTCTCAACTATCTTAAAAGGACCAGCAGCTCTAGGCATCAATTTTGACTTTCTTAACTCAGGAAATCTATCCTTTCGCAAGTGCAACCAAACAAAATCACCCGGTTCAAGTTTAACTTCCTTTCTACCTTTACTACCAGTAATCCTATATTTTTCATTCATCTTTTCAATGTTTGCCTTAGTAGTCTCTTGCATTTTGATAATAAAATCAGCACGCTCCTTAGCATCATTATGAACCCTCTCACTAGTAGGCAAAGGTAAAATATCAATAGGGCTACGGGGATTGAATCCATACACTACCTGAAAAGGACTTACTTTGGTGGTGGAGTGTTCCGCTCGATTATATGCGAACTCAACATGCGGCAAACACTCTTCCCACAGCTTCAAATTGTTCTTCAAAATAGCTCTCAACATGGTAGACAATGTGCGGTTCACCACCTCGGTTTGGCCATCAGTTTGTGGGTGACATGTGGTAGAGAACAACAACTTTGTACCCAACTTGTTCCATAGAGTACGCCAAAAGTGACTCAAGAACTTGACATCACGATCTGAAACAATAGTAGAAGGCATACCATGCAAACGAACTATCTCTTTAAGAAAGAGGTCAGCGATATGAACGGCATCATCGGTTTTATGACATGGTATAAAGTGAGTCATCTTAGAAAAACGATCCACAACAACAAAAATGCTATCAAGAGAAAATAAAGCATCTTTGCACACAAAAGCATAGCATGTATTATTAACTTCATCAACTGCAGCAAGGTCTGATTTTGTGGCAAGCATAACAGAATTTTTCAAATGGAGTACTTGCTATTTTTCAGATTTATCATGTTCCTTTGGATCATTAGTAGCAGCAGCTCTCGCCCTATCGGCCTCTATAATCTCAGATGGGGTCAAAGGCAGTAAAGTAACTTTCTTTCCCTTATGCATAAAAGTGTATGTGTTACTACTACCATGGTGTAAAGCATCATTATCAAATTCCCAAGGTCGACCCAATAAAAGAGAGCATGCTTGCATGGGAACCACATCACAATCAACATGATCAACATAAGCACCAATAGAAAAATGTACTCGGCATGTTTGCGTTACCTTAGCTTTTCTAGAGTCGTTTAACCATTGAATATGGTATGGATGTGGATGCGGTCGCGTGGTCAAGCCAAGCTTCTTGACCAAGTCAGAACTCACCAAGTTGTTGCAACTTCCTCCATCAATGATGACACGTGCACGCCGGTTCTTGATCGCAAAGAAGGTCTGAAACAAATTATGACGTTGAAGTTTATCGGGTTGTTGTACCTGCGTGTTGAGGACTCGCTGCACAATGATGCTCCGTAGCGTCGCTGTGGACGCCCCACCAAGGATGAGGTCGTCATCACCACCGCCATTGTCGTTCGAGGCGCAGCTACATCATCATCCTCCTCGACATCCGGCGTCTGATGTAGCCTCCATCTTACGTGGCGATGTATGCCCGCTGGCTAGGGCAATTCTTCCGCACATGACCAAGCCCATGGCAGCGGTGGCATCAATGCCGGAGGAGCGCCCGTTGAAGCCACGGAAGAAGAACTCTTGGCTGGACCCTGCAAAGAATTTTTTGAAGAATCTGCAAGGCGTGTCGTGGAAGGTGGCTTCGGTGGCGCTGCTGCCATCTTGTTCACAGGTGGTGGAGGAGAATGAAAACTCGAAGAAGAATTGGGCAGTCCCGTTGATGTAGTCGTCATGGGTGTACAAGGGTCGTCCGGTGCGTGCCTTAGTTGATTCTGTGGTCCTGCAATTCTTTTTCTGCAAGCATAGCAAGGTGGAACAACTGGTTGACAGTAGTAAATTCTTTATAATCAACAATGTCCTGAATTTCACGTCGTAACCCCCCGTAGAAACGACAAATCTTATCCTCCGTGTCCTCAACAACCCCACAACGCACCATACCCTTTTGAAGCTCAAAGATAATAGTCTTGAAGAACTATCACCTTGTTCTAAGCGCTGCAATTTTTTTCTCAATTCAAGTTTATATGAGGGAGGAACAAAACGATTACGCATAGCTTCTTTTAAGCGCTCCCATGTATCAAAGTTGTGCGCATGGTACTTAGTTCATTCCACCGAGATAATAGCAAAGTCCTTAAACTCACTAGTAGCTTGTCTAACTCTATATTGCTCAGAACTAAGTGAGAGTTAAACTTCTGCTCTACCGTCATCTCCCAATCTAGATATATTTCAGCATCATAAAGACCAGAAAAAGATGGAATGGTAAACTTGACTTTAGCAAAAGGATCGTCGTTACCATGACGGTTCGTTATTACCTCCCATACCATGTCGGTTTTGTCAAGACGCCGACGTAGTCGTGCATCTTGTGTCGCCCGCTGATCAATGTTGCCATCTGTATCATGCAGTGTGTCATCATCATGGTGATGGCCGTCATTGACAGGTGGCAGGCGTGCCTCCAATGTGTCTATCCGACCGGTGAGGTCACCATCCGCCGCTCCACCCGCTCAATGCCTTCCGTGGTGTTCAAGCGGGTAATGGCGGCGACGATGGTGTCCAATCTCGCCGAGATCAGTGAGTGAAGCGTTTTGTTTGTCGAGCGCAGCTTGTAGCTGGCCGCGGCTAACACACTCGTTGAAATCGACCGGTGTCCCGTCCTCTTCGTTTCCTACCATGGTTAGTGGAAATACAGGGAAAACAAAAGGATTATCCCTATCAACTACAAAGGAAGGGCAGTGGAACCCGCAAAGGAAGTGACTTACCAAGCTCTTACAAGTGTTCTTACCAAAGCAAGGCAAAGGATACCTGGAGAGTGTGATCCGGCGATTGCAAGGGTCGAATCGTGCTATCCTAAGTAGGTATATGGAGCTTGGCGCCAATTATGTGAGTGGAACACAAATTAATAACAGATAGTAATGTTGAATAAATGTCCAAAGCATCGGTCCTAGTTGTTTGGTCTAAATGTATCCTATAATGTATGATATGAAGAACAAGGAGTCAAGAACAGAATAATGAAGCAAAGACAGCAACAAAGATGGCCAGGCACCGAGAAACTTAATTCAGCACAAACACAACACAAATGAGGCTCTGTCACCTAAAACTGTGCTCTGTCACGTTTTTTTTTTTTTTTTTTTTTGGCCACGGATGGCACTCGCAGCACTATCGTAGGTGCCAAATTTTTTTCTTTTTATTTTTTTTGTATTTTTTTCGCAAAGCAGAGCACAGGAATAGGAACCACACAAAGTTTCACGTCAATCTGATATAAGGTGTGGCCTACAGAAAATGATGAACGTGCTAAAAAGTCGGTGATGAAATTTCGGAGCTCGAGTACTACACTTTCCAGGCCGAATTTGGGCAAGATAAATTTCACCCAATTTCAAAAAGAAAATCAACTGATTTCGAGTCCGTATGAGAAAGTTATGGCCGTTTGAAGTAAGGTCTTCGAGTTATGGTTTGTGTGGAGGCCGAAACGAAAATCGGGCAGAGTAAATTGGTGGAATTGGGGGCGGAAGCTCAGGGAAAGGTGGGTGATGGTTCTGGGAGATCACGAGATGCGATGGGTGACTCAAACAGAGGGTGGGATATGGGTGGGAAAACAAAAATTGACGGCTAGGGTTTGTATGAAAGGTAGCGGAAGCAAAACAACCCGAAACAAAACACGATCTAAACCAGCAACATAACTCGACTAAGGACACAAACTCAACACTACGGACTCTGGAATCAAATTTTGCAAAAGGCTAAACACGATCTAGGACAGGAAACAACCTATGACTACAATTTTTAGGGCTTTTCTTGGACTCTAGGATGAAATCGAAAACAACAAGATGGGTAAACTCGAACACGGAGGAACACCAAGCTCGATTACCACTTGATGGGAACGGGGTCCCGATCTTCCAACAGGTTCTGGATATGTTCGATTTGGTGGAGGCGCGACACAAATCGATCCGGCTTCCGAACAACACGTCCCGAACCCCGCAATCGCAGCACCACGTCTCCTCAGGTTATCAACCGTGCGCAGCCCGGTTGACCTCGCCAAGAAGGCTAATCCTTGCCTGCGAATCGAAGAACACAAGCAAGAACAAGAAAGATCACAACTGAATTGCAGATATATTGATGTAGCACTCGATAATTGGGGTCTCACAAACCGATGAACGCGCGAAACTGTTCAAAGACAGATTTAATCTAAGCAAAACCCAACCCTAATGGTGGGGGTGGCGGCTGTATATAAAGGAGTAAGGGGCGTGTAAAACCCCTGGACGCGTCCTTAATGGACTCCAACACGATACAAAGCCGAACGGCCTAAAAGACGGTGTCGCAGCACCCTGATAGATTCTGAATGTCCACTTGTTTCGACGAGTCCCATCGACTCAGAAGGAATTTTGACATGGGACTAGATCCATTGGAAAGGTTATCTTCTCAGCTTTCCATACATATGTGGAACGTCCAAAACGGAGTCCGGATGCGATCTGGGCGTCCGTTTTAGTGCAGCCTGGTCCTGGACTCCGAGTTGGATTCGAAGTCGGCCACCCTGACAGATTCTGAACGTCTACTTGTTTCGACGATTCCCGTTGACACAGAAGGAATTTTGACATGAGACAAGAGCCATTGGAAAGGTTATCTTCTCAGCTTTCCATACATATGTGGAACGTCCAAAACGGAGTCCGGATGCGATCTGGGCGTCCGTTTTAGTGCAGCCTGGTCCTGGACTCCGAATTGGATTCGAAGTGGCTTGAGTTGGACATCCAACATGATTTGACCACCCTTGCTGGACTTGTGCGCCTCGTACCCCTTCTCCAAGTACTTCCTGATCCTCTCCATGGTTCCTAATCATAATTAAATTATTAGGTAGTAATCGATTCTCAAATGAACAAAAGAAGTACTTAGGAACGAGTTCACCAGAATTCAATTGTCGGCGAGCTCTAGTGATTGGTCCTTGAATATCAAGTGGAGGAGTGTTGTGTATATCCAAAGAAGTGATGTCCTCATCAGGTATCACTCTTGCGTGGGGTCAAGCGATTTAAGGTCAAAGCCAAACTCACCCCGCGCTATGTTGGGCCATTCCCGATTGTGGCCAAAAAAGGAGAGGTTGCCTATCAGCTAACAATACCACCGAACATGTCCGATGTACACGATGTCTTCCATGTGTCCCAGCTGAAGAAATGCTTGCGAGTGCCGGAAGACAAAACTCTGTTAGAAGCAATCGAACTCGAGAGGGACCTAAGTTACAAAGAGCGTCTAGTCAAAATTTTGGACACCGTGGAAAAGAGAACTAGAACCCCATCCATTCGCATGTGCAGAGTACAGTGGAGCCATCATTCGAAGAAAGAAGCTACCTGGGAGCGCGAAGATCAGCTGCGCAGAGATTACCCCGCCTTATTTTCTAGCTAAGCCGAATCTCAGTGTCAAGAATCTTTTTAAGGGGGGTAGATTTGTAACATCCTGAAAAATCAAATGGTTTGTGCAATAAAAATTTGCGAATTATTTTGCGATACATTGTATTGAGTTGGGCTTTTAAAATATGTCTAGAAAATTTGGATAAGGTTCCAAAAATTAAGATATCAAGAAGGAAAGACACCTGTGTAAATGATAGAAGATTCAAATTTTAAATACGAATCTGAAAAGATGATCCATAAAAATGCACAAGTTGAAGGGAATATTTCTTGTAAAAGTGCCATGCTTAGAGTTATTTAGGAAATTAGGGGTGTGAGAGCACCCTAGCATCTCCTATAAACTTGAGAAAGCATTCTTGGGCAATCATTGTGATGATGACTGGTGTATGTTGGTGTAAGTATTTTGCGTTCTAAAAGAACCCCACATCCTTAACTATCTGGCGGATGGATCGAGGGTGGGTGCGTATGTATGAATGGTGCCGTGATAGCACAAAGGGGATTGTGGTTGAACCGCCCAGATAACCATTAAGGACTGAATCTTGTGATGACCTCCCAAGGTACAACAGTACAACCACATGCTGGCAAAGTGTAGGCAAGGCTAAATAATTTGCATAGCTCTAGTGTGGTTACGTGAAGGTATGGACACGAGCAAAGGGATGGATGGTCTCATCCCCACCTTTGCCCGTGATGGCTCACGAGGGACCCTTCTCGAGGGATGGTCGCATCCTACAGAAGATAGACCTTAGCGGGCGTAACCACAAGTAGGATTATGCATTGTAACAGTCTTGTGATAGTCTACTCAACTACATGGCTAAGGAATCATGTGGGGCAACGAGCAGATTTATCTCTTGTGGGTAAAGTGTACAAACTCTGCAGAGTCAAAACTATTCGAATAGCCGTGCCCACGGTCATGGGCGGACATGGGAATCTGAATAGATATAGTTCTATTTCAAAGTTTTGATGGATGGAATGGGATATAAGTGGAGGGCAGAGAAAGGCCCTTATTTGAGTTGTCCCGGTGTCGTCCGGTGGTAATGTCGATGGCTATAACGTCAAGACATGATATGAAGAGCAGAGACCATGTAACGGTGGATGGTCTCTGACTCGTTGAAAATAAGTGTATATGTTATGAGCATCATGTTTAAAAATTCAAAAAGGCTAGGCCGTAGGGAACTTTTAAGTATTGTAGTTCTAAAAGCACATTTCAGCAAACAAAATAACCTGAGCCTCCTTTGGATAAGCCTTGCATACTACTTATTGCATTCTGCGTATTGGCTCGCTGAGCACGGTGGTTAGTGTGCTCACACTTGCATTACCAAAAACCCAGATTTAGGGACTCAAGATCATTATGCCTACGAGGAAGCACTTGCTGCGGATGGAGGAGACAACGCCGAGACTTAGGACGAATATTTCACGCTTAGAACCTTAGGCAGTTAGACTAAGGTGTGGTCTGCATACAAATAATGCTGGAACTTTAGTAGTATTTGTATGACCACTTTTGCCCTTAGTCTTTGCCTGTGGTTAATAGGCCTGCTTTGTTCTACTTCCGCTGTTGTACTTTTGAAATGTAAACATTTGGCCTGAGCGGCCCTACTGTAAGAACTCCGCCCTTTTGAAGGCCTAACTTCGACTATATTATGTAATGATATTAGGGCTATGTGAATTTCAGCGATGTATGAAATGATTCAGCAGTGTATCTGTGTGCATTATCTACTGATCCAGGGAATAATGCGGTAAGACACAGCAGATTCTGGATTGAAAAATCCGGGTCTGACAACTCGGTGTCCCTTTAGGCCTCCCCTTGCCCTTGCATGTCCACTCCTATCGACTGCCCAACCAAGTTTGCGGACTTCTTCGCTCACGGAGTGCGTGAGGGAGAGTTTGTGGATATACTTCGCAAACTACTCCACTACTTGGGCTACGAGGACGCGCCCATCTACCGCGGTCGGAGGACCAGGACAGGAGGAGACGAGTCCTAGCTAGTAGAGATCTTCATCTACCCCCGGCGCGAGGGAGACAGGTCCCATGTTTTCCAGACCACCCACCGGAGGAGCTTGGTGGCGGCAGCTCTACAGGATGCCGCCTGTTTGGCCGTAGCCCGGCTCTGCGACATCCACGTGACCCTGGTGTTAGAGTCTCCTTTCAGCTACCACCCACTTCGGACAGAGCACGCCAGGTACGACGGGACTCGGGTGAGTGAGTTGGAGGACAACCCGAGGCTCACGCATCAGGTGGACCTCACCCGGGCCATGGGTACAGCCCACGTGGTGGCGCAGGAGGAGATCACCACACTTCGGGAGCGCCTGCTCGCACGCCACATCGAGGTGGAGTCATTGCGAGAGCAGCTCGCCCAGTGCGAGCGGGCCTTGGCGGAGGCCAAGGCAAAGGCTGTTGGTGATATGCCCTAGAGGCAACATGGAGATGTTGAATATATCACATACCATGTTTATGATACATTGCTTTGTTCCTTGAAATAGACATTATCATTATTGATCAATGAGTATGTGACTTATTCATGAGACTCTTAATGCCAAAATGTTGCTATTTCTAAATGATCCCTGATTATATTTCATATGAGGAACAAATATGATTCAAAGATCAGCATATGTATTGATTGATGATCATGTCTCATGGATCATGGTATGGAGATACCAAATCAATAATATGGACATGTGTTAGTGAACATATGTTGGATAGACCCGCCATGAGACACCGCAGAGATTCCATATGTCATCGCTTGGTCTCAAGTAGTGTTTATGTGGAATCCTTAGACTTGAGATCATCTTGGTTCCCAAAGATGCGTAGTAGCTTACTTTGGGACTACTAAACACTACTCCGTGGCGGGTAGTCATAAAAGTAGTCTTTGGGTTTGCCATGAAACATGTAGTGGGATGTGAATGATCAAGATAGAATTTGCCCTCCTTATGGGAGAGATATCTCGGCCCCTCGATGTATTGGATTATGAAAGTGCATGGCCATGCCAAGGTGATTGAGGAGTCAATCACGAGTTTATAATCCATCACGGAATCGAGAGAGTGATTGAGCTATTAAGAGGATGACACGGTCTCGCCTTGAGCTTAATCTATATCGTGAGGCAAAGGGATTAGTACATGAGAACATTACGTGTTCACCGATATGATCTTTACGTATACTTTGGGGTTAATATGTCTTACTAGAGGCCGCTATTAACACGGTGACCGGAAAGGTGTTTCGGTCGCGACCAAGTATACGTGAACCTGCTGTGGTCGCACACTTAACGGGTTGGAACACTAATTCAATGTGATTCGGATATGGGCTCAATTCGGATAGAGATCCGGATAGACTCTTATTGGGCCTCGGTCCACGAGGCCCAAGTGAGGAGGTCTATATATGGAGGCGAGGGGTGAGGGAACGATCCGATAATCCCGAGCTAATCCGTAGCCGCCACCTCGAGCCAAACCCTAGCCGCTCGCGAGTCTTTGGTACACTCGCGATCGGCGTTCCACCCGGACGTGTGGATACCGTGGAGACGCTTTGTTGCGGCGTTGATCGGCATCAACAACCTCTGATTGGATCCGCTCGTGGTGCGGTTGATCGCGTGGAGGAGACGATCGGTTCGGGACGATCGACTACTTCCACTACTACCTCGGCGCGTGGTTGGATCGGCTTCTCCAACTCTTCTTCACGCTGCTGCGTCTAGTGGTAATGATCCATGATCCCTCCTTAAGCATGATGTCCTTGTGTGCGCGGTAGAAAAATTTTGTTTTCTTCTTGCGTAGCCTTCGCGCGATCCATTAAAGGCGACTGTCGCTCGCGCCCAGACTCAGCAGACGCCTAAACTAGCCGCAGCTCCAGCACCTCCACCAGGTTTCGGAGGACTCCACCCTAGGCTCACGGCACGCAAGAGCGTGCGGCCCCCGGGGCCTTTGTCCGCTCTACGCCGAGGAGAGGCTCGCCACAGCCGTTCACGCTCTCACTCCGATACCGACCCGTCTGAGTTTAGTGGTAGCAGGTCCCGTTCTCAGTGTACGGACTATAGCCCCTCTAGTCCCAGTGTTGGTGACATGGAGGAGTAGGCAGTACGAGGTTCAGTTAGTACAGTGCTAACTGCGCGCACAGTCAGTAGATTGAGCCAATAGATCGAGGTCTTGTGTTGCGGTCTCCTCAAGCATACCAATCGCGATGATCAATATGATTGATCTAATGAAAATTGAGACATTTTGAATGGCTTGGATTTGGGTTGATTTGATCGGCCCGATGAGATTTTCATAGCGATTTCATAGATGCGATCTATGTAATTTGATCGGGACCGCCGTTGCGTACACGCATAGATTGTTATTGAAACACATTCATGTCAGGGCGGTAGGATACGTTCTACGCTTAACTTGTTTTTGCAAGGAATGATGTGAATGGTATGGCATAGATGCATATGTGATGCATGTGTGTTTTGGCGGCCTGTGTGTCGTATTAATCACAATAGGGTTGAGGTCGTTCTTTAATTGTATAACGACTGCGTGTCGACTTGTGATGCTTGAGCTCCTCATGTAATTCATTTGCTACCTATTAGTTGTAATAGTTTAGTTCTTTGCTATGGAGGCTTCAAGCATGATGACAAAGAGGACAAGAAGTGTGGCGAAGAATATCATCGTGGAACCATGGCGATGGCAACCACTACGATACAAAATGCCATACCATTCACAGTATAATGTGATTATATGCATGTGATGTTTATTTCTTGTCATACTATTCTTTCATGCCATACCTATAGAGGGTGTATTTTTCATGATAGAATAGCTTCTCTCAAGAAAAATTAAGAATTTGTTTTGATGCCCTTCCAATTGTCGCGCTATAAGAATCATGATCATTGTTTGGTAGGTCCGCCAAAGCAAGTACCATCAACTATCTTGATCTAATAGGGTGGATGTCGGACATCCATATGCATAGTATTGGTTTACTTGACAAGGCTATCAAATTGGATTTGGGCCTTGGGGCATGGTGTTGGGAGCCGGGGCATTGGATGCCACCCAACAAACAAGAGTCACATAAGATGTGATTAGCAAGTGTTGCTTACCTATGTCACTAGGTTTCTAGCAGTGATGCCAAAGCTCACTAGAACTTAGATGAACATGGATCTTGACCACTATATGTCGTTAGAGGAAGACGATTACAAAACATATAGTGGGAGTATCTTTTGTTAAATTGTTTAATGGAAGATCAAACATGAACATAGTGTTAAACTTTACATATTCTTTGTTGTAGATCATGTCAACTAATGCCGCATCCAGTTCTTTTAATTTGGGATCTATTCTTGAGAAAGAAAAACTCAATGGAACGAACTTTTTGGATTGGTATCGCAACTTGAGAATTGTTCTCAAGCAAGAGCGCAAGGAGTATGTTCTTGAGTCTCCTTATCCCGATGACTTGCACGATAATGCTACTGTGGCTGCGGAAAGCTTATGAGAAGCAAACGAATGATTACCTTGATGTGAGCTGTCTCATGCTTGCCACAATGTCCTCTGAGCTTGAAGCAATATGAGAACACAAATGCCTACAATATCATTGTGGGGTTGCGTGGTATGTTTGAGAACCAAGCAAGGGTGAGAGGTTCAACACTTCAAAGTCCTTGTTTGCGTGCGAGCTTGCGAAGGGAATCCGTCGACCCTCATGTGATTAAGATGATTGGCTACATTGAGAGTCCGGAAAAGCTTGGTTTTCCCTTAGCCAAGAGTTGGCTCTCGATGTGATTCTTCATTCGCTCCCTCGAGCTTTGAGCCATTCATTCGAACTATCACATGAACAACATGGACAAGACCTTGGTGAGTTGCATGGGATGCTAAAATCACCGAGGAAAGCATTAAGAAAAGCAGCCATCATGTGATGATGATGCAGAAAGGCAAGGGCAAGCCCTATGTAAAGAAAGGCGCGGTCAAAGAAAGTTAGCTCGATGAGATCGCGAGCGGTTCTAAGGCCAAGCAAGTCAAGAAGGGCCTGCTCGATGCGATTGCTACTCATCAGAAGCAATCGGGACATTGGAAAAGGAACCGCCCAAAGTACTTGGAGGATCTTGAGAAAAAGAAGGAATACGACTTCGCTCCGGTATAAATGTTATAGAAATCAATCTTGCTACTTCATCTATCGATTCTTGGGTATTTGATACGGATCGGTTGCTCACATTTGCAAATCGTTGCGGGGCTAAGAAGAAGTAGAAGTTTGAGGAAGAGCGAAGTGGATCTTCGCGTTGGCAATGGAGCAAAAGTTGTTTGCGGTGGTGTTGGCACCATGCCATTGTCTTTACCTTCGGATTAGTTTTGGAATTGAATAATTGTTATTGTGTTCCATCTCTTTCCAAGAACATTATTTCGCTTCATGTTTGCAAGCGAAGGTTATGACTTTAGATCCGTGAACAATGGTTGTTCTCTTTATTTCAAAGATATGTTCTATTGTCATACTCCATTGGTGAATGGGTTATATGTTCTTACTCTTGAAGAGTCATCGGTCTATAACATTAATGCAAAGAGGCAACGATCGAATGATTTGAATCCCGCTTATTTGGCACTGCCGCTAGGTCACATAAATGAGAAACGCATGGAGAAGCTCCATAGAGATGGTATTCTGCACTCATTTGATTTTGAATCATTTGAGACATGCGAATCTTGTTTACTTGGCAAGATGACAAAAGCACCTTTCACCGGTCAAGGTGAACGGGCAAGTGACTTATTGGCACTCGTACATTCGATGTATGTGGACCAATGAGCTCAACACCGGAGGTGGTTTTCGATGATTCATAACTTTTATCGATGACTTTAGTAGATATGGATATATCTACCGATGAAGATAAGTCCGAATCCTTTGAAAAGTTCAAAGAATTCCAAAATGAAGTGCAAAATCATTTAGGCACGACAATCAAGTTTCTACGATCTGATCGTGGAGGCGAGTATTTGAGCCATGAGTTTGGTAATCATCTGAAGGATTGTGGAATTGTTCCACAATTGACTCTGCCCGGAACACCTCAATGGAATGGGGTATCTGAACGGAGAAATCGCACCTTATTAGATATGGTGCGCTCCATGATGAGCCACAGTGATCTTCCGTTGTCTTTTGGGGTGCGCTCTTGAAACAGCCGCTTTCACACTAAACAGGGTTCCATCAAAATCGGTAGAAAAGACACCATATGAGATGTGGACAGGACAACGTCCTAGCTTGTCTTTTCTTAAGATTTGGGGATGTGAGACTTATGTAAAACGTTTACAATCGATAAGCTCGGTCCTAAATCGATAAATGCTTCTTTATCGGGTATCCTAAGGAAACAAAAGAATATTACTTCTATAATCAAGAAGAAGGCAAAGTGTTTGTCGCCTGCATGGTGTCTTCTTAGAGAAAGAGTTTCTCTCAAGAAGGGATAGTGGGAGCATGGTGCAACTTGAAGAAATTCGAGAAACACCGAAAACGTTTCAGCTCCTGAGAACCACAACAGATGAACAAACTGTTGGAGAACCTGTTGTGGACACACCGCACCACGTGGGTCGAGAGGTCACGTCGTGCACCTGAGAGGTACATGTTCTTGACTACTCAACAACGGGACATATTGTTGTTAGACAACGATGAGCCTAAGACCTATGAAGAAGCGATGGTGGGACCAGACTACGAGAAATGGCTTGAAGCCATGAGATCCGAAATTGAATCCATGCACGGTAATCAAGTTTGGAACTTGGTTGATCCACGATGGTGTTAAAACCATTGAGTGCAAATGAGTTTTCAAGAAAAGATAGACATAGATGGAAATGTTCACATCTATAAAGCGCGATTGGTGGCCAAAGGTTTCAAACAAATTCAAGGTGTTGATTATGATGAAACTTTTTCGCCGTCGCAATGCTAAAGTCTATTCGGATCATTCTAGCGATTGTCGCTTATTTCGACTATGAAATATGGCAAATGGATGTCAAAACAGCTTTCCTTAATGGAAATTTGAGTGAGGATGTGTACATGACACACCCACGTGTTTTGTCGATCCGCAATCGCCTAGAAAGATATGCAAGCTGCAAAGATCCATTTATGGATTAAAGCGAGCATCTCGGAGTTGGAACATTCGTTTTGATGAAGTAATCAAAGGGTTTGGTTTCATCAAGAACGAAGAAGAGCCTTGTGTTTACAAAAGGCTAGTGGGAGCGCACTCATGTTTACGGTCTTATATGTGGATGACATATTATTGATCGGAAATGACATTCCTATGCTCGAATCATTAAGTCTTCATTGAAAATAGTTTCTATGAAAGACTTAGGAGGCGGCATATATTCTGGGCATCAAGATCTATAGAGATAGATCAAAAGGCTGATTGGATTAAGCCAAGATACGTTACATTGACAAGGTGTTGAAAAGGTTCAACATGCGATTCCAAGAAAGGCTTCCTACCTATGTCACATGGTATAAATCTTAGCAAGAATCGGTGTCCTAGTACACCGATGAGCGGGATAAAATGAATGCGATTCCATATGCTTCACTATTGGATCCATTATGTATGCCATGCTTTGTACACGTCCGGATGTCTCGTATGCTTTAAGTGCTACGGTAGATACCGATCGATCGGTGAAAGTCACGGATTACCGTAAAGAACATCTTGAAGTACTTGAGAAGAACTAAAGATGTGTTCCTCGTCTATGGGGTGAGGAAGAGCTCGTTGTAAATGGTTACACCGATGCTAGCTTCCAAACTGACAAAGATGATTTTAGATCGCAATCTGGATTTGTGTTCTACCTGAATGGTGGTGCGGTGAGCTGGAAGAGTTCCAAGCAGGAGACAGTTGTTGATTCTACAATGAGCCGAGTACATAGCGGCTTCAAGTCGCTAAAGAGGTCGTTTGGATCAAGAAATTTGTTTCGAGCTTGGTGTGATGGCTAGTGCCTCCAATCCAATGGACCTCTCTTGTGACAACAAGGAGCCATTGCGCAAGCCAAGGAGCCTAGATCGCACTGTAAGTCTAAGCACATTCTACTGCGATTTCATCTCATCCGCGAGATTGTGGAGAGGCGATGTTAAGATATGCAAAGTACACACGGATTTGAACATTGCGGATCCGTTGACAAAGCCGCTTCCCGACCAAAGCATGAGGCTCACACTAGGGCAATGGGTATTAGATACCTACATGGTTGACTCTAGTGCAAGTGGGAGACTGTTGGTGATATGCCCTAGAGGCAACATGGAGATGTTGAATATATCACATACTATGTTTATGATACATTGCTTTGTTCCTTGAAATAGACATTATCATTATTGATCAATGAGTATGTGACTTATTCATGAGACTCTTAATGCCAAAATGTTGCTATTTCCAAATGATCCCTGATTATATTTCATATGAGGAACAAATATGATTCAAAGATCAAGATATGTATTGATTGATGATCATGTCTCATGGATCATGGTATGGAGATACCAAATCAATAATATGGACATGTGTTAGTGAACATATGTTGGATAGACCCGCCATGAGACACCAGAGAGATTCCATATGTCATCGCTTGGTCTCAAGTAGTGTTTATGTGGAATCCTTAGACTTGAGATCATCATGGTTCCCAAAGATGCGTAGTAGCTACTTTGGGACTACTAAACACTACTCCGTGGCGGGTAGTCATAAAAGTAGTCTTTGGGTTTGCCATGAAACATGTAGTGGGATGTGAATGATCAAGATAGAATTTGCCCTCCTTATGGGAGAGATATCTCGGCCCCTCGATGTATTGGATTATGAAAGTGCATGGCCATGCCAAGGTGATTGAGGAGTCAATCACGAGTTTATAATCCATCACGGAATCGAGAGAGTGATTGAGCTATTAAGAGGATGACACAGTCTCGCCTTGAGCTTAATCTATATCGTGAGGCAAAGGGATTAGTACATGAGAACATTACGAGTTCACCGATATGATCTTTACGTATACTTTGGGGTTAATATGTCTTACTAGAGGCCGCTATTAACACGGTGACCGGAAAGGTGTTTCGGTCGCGACCAAGTATACGTGAACCTGCTGTGTCGCACACTTAACGGGTTGGAACACTAATTCGAATGTGATTCGGATATGGGCTCAATCGGATAGAGATCCGGATAGACTCTATTGGGCCTCGGTCCACGAGGCCCAAGTGAGGAGGTCTATATATATGGAGGCGAGGGCCGAGGAACGATCCGATAATCCCGAGCTAATCCGTAGCCGCCACCTCCGAGCCAAACCCTAGCCGCTCGCGAGTCTTTGGTACACTCGCGATCGGCGTTCCCACCCCGGACGTGTGGATACCGGTGGAGACGCCGCTTGTTGCGGCGTTGATCGGCATCAACAACCTCTGATTGGATCCGCTCGTGGTGCGGTTGATCGCGTGGAGGAGACGATCGGTTCGGGACGATCGACTACTTCCACTACTACCTCGACGCGTGGTTGGATCGGCTTCTCAACTCTTCTTCAATTGCAAGGCGTCTAGTGGTAATGATCCATGATCCCTCCTTAAGCATGATGTCCTTGTGTGCACAGTAGAAAAATTTTGTTTTCTTCTTGCGTAGCCTTCGCGCGATCCATTAAAGGCGACTGCCGCTCGCGCCCAGACTCAGCAGACGCCTAAACTAGCCGCAGCTCCAAAGACCTCCACCGTGTTTGGAGGACTCCGCACTAGGTTCACGGCACGCAAGAGCGTGCGGCCCCCGGGGCCTTTGTCCGCTCTACGCCGAGGAGAGGCTCGCCACAGCCGTTCACGCTCTCACTCCGACACCGACCCGTCTGAGTTTAGTGGTAGCAGGTCCCGTTCTCAGTGTACGGACTATAGCCCCTCCAGTCCCAGTGTTGGTGACATGGAGGAGTAGGCAGTACGAGGTTCAGTTAGTACAGTGCTTGCTAGGGTTTGGCTAGTGTTAGGAAGCGCAGATCCCCGTCTTATTAGTAGCAGCTTAAGCCAGTGTCTTAGTCTCGTGTATGTGTAAATTATGAACGCTAAGTATGTGTATATTTGTAAAGCCCAGCATGGCTTGTGAGGCCATAGAAAGCTTGCTATGTGGCGTGTTATCTATGCTTAACGAAAACGGCCTTGTGTTTTAAAACTTTTCTGCTGTTGACGTTTGGATTTGGTTCTTTTATGTGATGACCTCGGGTTGTTAGTCTTATGGGGTTAGAACAAAAATTTGGCAGAGTGCTAAAATACCTGCATATGGCCAGCCATAGAGTTACCCGAGCACAAGCTGGTGCAAACTTAGACATGCAGGCAGAAGTAGAAGCCAGCCAAGAAGCACAGCACGCGGGTCGGGGAAGAGGCCCAAGTCAAGGTGCAACAACCCGATAAACTTCAACGTCATAATTTGTTTCAGACCTTCTTTGCAATCAAGAACCGGCGTGCACGTGTCATCATTGATGCAGGAAGTTGCAACAACTTGGTGAGTTCTGATTTGGTCAAGAAGCTTGGCTTGACCACGCGACCGCATCCACATCCATACCATATTCAATGGTTAAATGACTCTGGAAAAGCTAAGGTAACGCAAACATGCCGAGTCCATTTTTCCATTGGTGCTTATGTTGATCATGTTGATTGTGATGTGGTTCCCATGCAAGCATGCTCTCTTTTATTGGGTCGACCTTGGGAATTTGATAATGATGCCTTACACCATGGTAGTAGTAACACATACACTTTTATGCATAAGGAAAGAAAGTTACTTTACGCCTTTGACCCCACCGAGATTATAGAGGCCGATAGGGCGAGAACTGCTCTTGCTAATGGTCCAAAGGAACATGATAAATCTGAAAACAGCAAGTAACCCATTTGAAAAATTCTGTTATGCTTGCCACAAAATCAGACCTTGCTGCAATTGATGATGTTAATGATACATGCTATGCTTTTGTGTGCGAAGATGCTTTATTTTCTCTTGATAATATGTCTTGCACTTTGCCTCTCTGTCACTAACCTTTGCAGGAGTTTAGAGATGTTTTCCCGATGAGATACCTCCGGACTTCCACCCATTCGAGGGATTGAGCACCGATTGATTTGATCCTGGGCGAGCTTGCCAAACCGTGGCGTCTGGACCAATCCCAAGAGACTAAGGAGATTCAGCGCCAAGTCCAAGACCTTTTGGACCGTGGGTACGTCACGTGAGAGCCTTAGTCCTTGTGTTGTTCTGTTCTTTTGGTTCCCAAAAAGATGGTTCTTGGCGTATGTGTGTAGATTGTAGAGCCATTAACAACATTACTATACGGTATCGTCATCCTATTCCTAGGCTAGACGACATGCTTGATGAGTTGTGTGGTGCTATAATTTTCACAAAGATTGACTTGCGTAGTGGATACCACCAAATAAGAATGAAACTTGGCGATGAATGGAAAACGCTTTTAAAACTAAGTTCGGCTTGTATGAGTGGTTAGTCATGCCTTTTGGTTTAACTAATAACCTAGCACTTTCATGAGATTAATGAACGAGTTTTACGTCCTTTCATTGGCAAATTTGTGGTCGTTACTTTGATGATATCTTGATTTATAGCAAGTCCATGGATGAACATTCGACTCACTTACGTGCTGTTTTTAATGCTTTGAGAGATGCACGTTTGTTTGGTAACCTTGAGAAGTGCACCTTTGCACGGATCGAGTCTCTTTCTTGGCTATGTTGTGACTCCACAGGAATTGAGGTTGATAGAGCCAAGGTGGAGGCGATATGGAGTTGGCCCACACCCACCTACGCCTCCCAAGTGCGGAGTTTTCTTGGCCTTGCAGGATTTTATCGCCGCTTTATCAAAGAATTCAGCAGCATTGCGACACCGTTGATTGAGTTGACAAAGAAGGGAGTTGTGTTCCATTGGGGGCCATCACAAGAGGAGTCCTTTAATCTTTTGAAGGACAAGCTTACGCACGTACCATTGCTCCAACTTCCGGATTTTGGTAAGACTTTTGAACTCGAATGTGATGCTAGCGGAATTGGTATTGGTGGTGTTTTGATGCAAGAAGGCAAACTTGTTGCCTACTTTAGCGAAAAATTGAATGGTCCTGTTCTTAATTATTCCATGTATGATAAAGAATTGTATGCTCTTGTTCGTTCTTTAGAGACGTGGCAACACTATTTATGGCCTAAAGAATTTGTCATTCATTCCGATCATGAATCACTTAAGCATATTCGTAGTCAAACCAATTTGAATCGTAGACATGCTAAGTGGGTTGAATTTATTGAATCTTTTCCTTATGTCATTAAACACAAGAAGGGAAGGATAATGTGATTGCTGATGCTTTGTCTCGATGCTATACCATGTTGTCTCAACTTGATTGTCGCATTTTTGGTCTTGAAACTATTAAAGAACAATATGCTTTTGATGCTGATTTTAAGGATGTGTTGTTGCATTGTAAAGAGGGTCAAGCATGGAATAAATTCGTAATCAATGATGGGTTTTTGTTTAGAGCTAACCGCCTATGCATTCCAGTTGGATCCGTTCGTCTTTTGTTGTTGCAGGAGGCGCATGGAGGCGGTTTGATGGGACATTTTGGTGCTAAGAAGACGGAGGATGTTCTGACCACGCACTTCTTTTGGCCAAAGATGAGGCGAGATGTTGAGCGGTTTGTGGCTCGCTGCACTACATGTCAAAAAGCTAAGTCTCGCTTGAATCCACATGGTTTATATATGCCACTTCCTGTTCCTTCTATTCCGTGGGCAGATATTTCTATGGACTTTGTTTTAGGGTTGCCCAGGACTAAGAGGGGGAGGGATAGCATTTTTGTTGTTGTGGATCATTTTTCTAAGATGGCTAACTTTATACCATGTCATAAAACCGGTGATGCCGTTCATATTGCTGACCTCTTTTTCAAAGAGATAGTTCGTTTGCATGGTATGCCTTCTACTATTATTTCAGATCGTGATGCCAAGTTCTTGAGTCACTTTTGGCGTACTCTATGGAACAAGTTGGGTACCAAGTTGTTGTTCTCTACCACATGTCACCCACAAACTGATGGCCAAACCGAGGTGGTGAACCGCACATTGTCTACCATGTTGAGAGCTATTTTGAAGAACAATTTGAAGCTATGGGAAGAGTGTTTGCCGCATGTTGAGTTCGCATATAATCGAGCGGAACACTCCACCACCAAGGTAAGTCCTTTTCAGGTAGTGTATGGATTCAATCCTCGTGCCCCTATTGATATTTTACCGTTGCCTACTAGTGAGAGAGTTCATAATGATGGTAAGGAGCGTGCTGATTTTATTATCAAAATGCATGAGACTACTAAGGCAAACATTGAAAAGATGAATGAAAAATATAGGATTACTGGTAGTAAAGGTAGAAAAGAAGTTAAACTTGAACCGGGTAATTTTGTTTGGTTGCACTTGTGAAAGGATAGATTTCCTGAGTTAAGAAAGTCAAAATTGATGCCTAGAGCTGCTGGTCCTTTTAAGATAGTTGAGCAGATAAATGATAATGCATATAAACTTGAGTTGCGTCCCGAGTTTGGGGTTAGTCCCACCTTTAACATTTCAGATTTGAAGCCATACATGGGAGAAGAAGATGAGGCTGAGTTGAGGACAACTCTGCTTCAAGAGGGGGAGGATGATGAGGACATCACTTCTTCGGATATACACAACACTCCTCCACTTGATATTCAAGGACCAATCACTAGAGCTCGCGCCCAACAATTGAATTTACAGGTGAGCTCGTTCCTAAGTACTTCTTTTTGTTCATTTGAGAATCGATTACTACCTAATGATTTAATTATGATTAGGAACCATGGAGAGGATCAGGAAGTACTTGGGGAAGGGCTACGAGGCACACAAGTCCAGCAAGGGTGGTCGAATCATGTTGGATGTCCAACTCAAGCCGACTTCGAATCCAATTCGGAGTCCAGGACCAGGCCGCACTAAAACGGACACCCAGATCGCATCCGGACTCCGTTTTGGACGTTCCACATATGTATGGAAAGATGAGAAGATACCCTTTCCAATGGCTCTGGTATCATATCAAAATTCCTTCTGAGTAAACGGGAATCGTCGAAACAAGTGGAAGTCCAGAATCTGTCAGGGTGCTGCAACACCGTCTTTTGGGTCGTTCGGCTTTGTATCGTGTTGGAGTCCATTAAGGATGCGTCCAGGGGTTTTGCATGCCCCTTACTCCTTTATATACAGCCGCCACCCCCACCATTAGGGTGGGGGTTTTGCTTAGATTAAATTTGTCTTTGAACAGTTTCGCCGTTCATCGGTTTGTGAGACCCCAACTTTGAGTGCTAAATCAATCATCTGCAATTCAGTTGTGATCTTCCTTGTTCTTGCTTGTGTTCTTCGATTCGCAGGCGAGGATTAGCCTTCTTGGCGAGGTCAACCGGGCTGCGCACGGTTGATAACCTGAGGAGACGTGGTGCTGCGATTGCGGGGTTTGGAACGTGTTGTTCGGAAGCCGGATCGATTTGTGTCGCGCCTCCACCAAATCAAACATATCCAGAACCTGTTGGAAGATCGGGACCCCGTTCCCATCACCAGGGAATAATGCGGTAAGACACAGCAGATTCTGGATTGAAAAATCCGGGTCTGACAACTCGGTGTCCCTTTAGGCCTCCCCTTGCCCTTGCATGTCCACTCCTATCGACTGCCCAACCAAGTTTTCTCATGATTGAAAGTGATGCTTGGGGCATTTTGGTGCCCCAGAATATCTAAGTAATACTAAGCATGGCGTATAATTACAGACTTATTTTTGAAAGGTTACTATTATAATTTTGCTAAGGCAACAAAGTTCACGTATTCAAATATTCCAAAGGATGTGTAATACTAATCAAGGTAAACAATGGGCATATAACTAGAATCTTAAATTAAACATGTATTTATATATAAAATAATAGCATGCAATTTGATAGTTTAAACAAAAGTAATTTACAGGAATTGTAGGTTCGACATGATCAAAGTATTGACTCGCCTTGCGCGGTTTTATCGTGGTCTTGAGCTCACTCAAGATTGCCCATTTGTTGATCTTGGTCCTGATCATTGAGGGTTGCTTCGGATTCGGCTTCTTCCTCTTGGGTCTCGTATGCTATCTTCCGATGCGCGAAATTTTGGATAAAAATTAGAAAACCAAACAAAATCTCACCAAAACTTCAAATGAGCGTCAAATATCATGGTTTCGGTTCTATTGGATAGATATTGAATTTAGATGAATTTAGAAATTTATTTCACTCAATTTAGAAATGGTTTCTCAGTTTACTTAAATCGGGAAAATAATAAAAACTCTGACAGGTGGGCCCCACAGCCAAATTTTTAATTTTTCTTTTATTTTCTTTTCTCTTTTATCTGTGCCTATGATAGGTGGGGCCCACATGGCAGTGATTCCCACTCTCATGCGGTCACTGACAGGTGGGGACTAGTTGTCAGTGAGACACGCGCGCTGGCGGTCGCTGACAGGTGGGGCCCAGCCGGCTGAACGAAAAATCAAGAAAACTCGACCTCGACGCTGCGGAGCCGAGGGCTCGAACGCGCGCGGCTGAGGGAGTTGGGGGAAAGAGATAGCGCTGCTAGCCAGGGGAGCGCTCGGGTGTTTCTTACCCATATAGGGCATATAAGCCAGTTAAACCGACGCTGCCTCACCTTGGAGCAGAGGAGCATGGGGCTGGTTATTGGCGACGGTGGCGCCGGCGAGGGGTGGCCGGAGAGGCGGCGGGGAGGGGCAAAACGGATTGCTGGGGTCTCTTGGATGCCAAAGGAGGTGTCGGTGGGGGCCGAGGATCGCCGGAGGTGGGTCGGTGATGTGCGGCGACGGTGAGCTTGGGGAGGCGCTCGGTGACGGCGAGGTACAGCGACGAGGAGCTCAGCGAGGTCGAAATATGATGGAGACGTCCGGGGATGGTGTGGGAGCGGAATAGGGTTTTTATGGCGGGAATCGGCGGGAGTTGGCGGAGCATGCCGGTGGCCAGAGTTGGGGAAGGAGACGGCTTGCCGGCGATTAAAGGGCTCTAAGCTCAATTGCTTTCGGTGGAAGGATTTAGGGGGCGCGGCGATGCGAATGGAGGGTTGCCCGGGTTTTATAGGCGGCGGGGCGCGGCTGGCCATGAGCGGCATCGTGCGGGGACAGGCGGCGATGTCGGGCGGCGGTGTCAGCGGCGACAGCAGGCGGCGGACGCATGGCAGCGAGATTCAGGGCGGACCGAGCACAATGGCCGTGTCGCGCGGCTTTGCCGTGTCGTGCGGCTTTAGCCGGGGCCGAGCGAAGGAGGGGAAGAGGGACCTGGGCACACAGGGAAGAGGAGGATGAAGAGAGAGCTGCGCGCGGGGCCCGCTGGCCAGGGAGAGGAGGCAGGGAGGGAGTGGGCAGGCGGGAGTTGGGCCGGGCTAATGGCCGGCCTAACTCCCCTTTTCTTTTCTTTTCTTTTCTTTTCTTTCTTTTTATTTTAGTTTGTGTATTTGTGTTTGCACATATATATAGAATTCATGTTTTATTCATTCCCACTCGCTCACCCAATTTTGGTACTCCTTTTGCTTGCTTCTATTGTTATTCCTGCCATTATTTTCAAAGATGTCATTTTATGTTTTTAGGTCAAGTTTCTCCCTTATTTTTATGGATCATCTTTTCATATTCGAATTTTAAATTTTAATTCTCTATTATTTGAACATGTTTTTTCCTTTCTTGAACTTTTTAACTTTTTGGGACCCCAACCAAATTCTAGAAAATACTATAAAAATCCAAACTTAAATATAATATATTGCAAAAATAATTCAAAAGCTTCACATTTTCAAATTTCAAATTTTTGGGATGTTACAATTGTTGAATCTAGTCCCTCCATTATGTGTTAATGGTGAAATTTGGTAATTGATGACAATTGCTTTGTGGACTAATAGTTTCCATGAGTTGGATGAATAGATTAGGTTCCACAAATGAGGATGACATGGGATGACTTCATGTGTAAAAGATCATCAAGTCAAGATGCAAGAAGAAAATAGCTTTATGTGTTAAATGCTATTAAGAAGAAGGTTTCATGTGTTGAAGGCCGTCGAGAAGAAGTTGCATCATGAGTTGATGCATGTCCAAGATGATCATGTATTGATCAAGTAAAGACCATTATGTTTTGATAGAGTTGATGAAAAGATTGCATCATGAGTTGATGCATACCAAGATGATGACACAAGGTAAATGTATGAACCAACTACGGCTAAGGTTGTGTTCCTAGTCTTTTATCGGTCTTGGTGTTTGGTTGGAAGATCGGATTGCTAGTATTGGTTTGCCATACTATTAAGAGGGGTCATGTCTAGTAGTTTGAGTCTCATCATGTGTTGATGGCTCAACCTCACCTCGTCTAGCTCATCTTGACATAAGGCTTGCATTTGCGAATGTGTTTTGCAAATGGTTGAAGCTCATGTGTTGAACTCTTGCAACATGGGACTATGCATTACAAATGTATTTTGCAAGTGATTGAAGTTCCTGTTTTCATTCTTTGTGATATGAGGCTTATGTTTGCAAATGTGTTTTGCAAATGGTTGAAGCTCATATATAAACCTTGTGGCATGCGACTTAGGTTTGCGAATGTGTTTTGCAAATATGAGAAGTCCATGTACCAAATCCTTGTGTCATGATTTCAAAAGTATGCGAATGTGTTTTGCAACTTGTTGGAAATCATGTTTGAGCCTTGTGTGCATGATATCGTGGTTTGCAAATGTGTTTTGCAAAATCTGTTGAGATAGGTGCACTTCTCAGGAAAATCGGAACTACCGCTGTGTGCGTAGCAGTACTACAGTAAGTCGGAAGTACCGGCTCTGTGTGAGCAGTACTACCGGACATCGGAAGTACCGGCATGTGTTGTAGTACTACCAGATGTGAGAAGTCTGAGCGGCTCTGTGTGAGCGGCTGGTCCGACCAGCGGAAGTACCGGCTCTGTGTGAGCGGTACTACCGTAGAGCGGAAGTACCGACATGTGTTTCGTGGTACTACTGGACATCGGAAGTACCGGACCCTCCCGCGGAACCTTTTTTCTAGAGAGCGCCAACTTCTGGGCTCGGCTCGAGCGGAAGTACCGCACCGACTTTGTGGTACTACCGAAGATCGGAAGTGTCGGGGTTTGGCCGTCGGTAGTTCCGCGCCAATTGTGTAACGGCTAGTTCAAAAACTCTGACATAGCAGTTGCTGCGTCGTCAGAGCTGGAGCGGAAGTACCGGCCCTTGGCCGACGGTACTTCCGCCCATCCTGATTTTTTTAGGAAGTTGGCTCCATCGGCTAGGTTTTTGGTGTGGGGTATAAATACTCCTTTGTGGCCTGTTAGAGATGTTGTTGCTTGACCCATTCTTTGTTCTTGAGCTAGAGTGAGGCCTCCACTTAATTGTGCATGTGTTGTACTTTGTGAGATGGGAGAGAGGTTCTAGAGTGCGTGTGTTGCCTCTAGAGGTTGACCTTGTGTCCAAGTGAGCTTGTGCATTCTTTGCACGTGGTGAGAGTCAAGTGAGGGATTTGACTTGTTACTCTTGAAGTTTGCCGACTCCAGACGGCGTTGGATGCGTCAACGCGGTGATCTTCTCAAGAAGGTTGTGAGAAGACCCGGCAAAGTTGTGAAGATTGGAGCTCACCTACCCGGCAGAGCTACCACTAGTGGATTGAAGTATTTCAGCTTAATTCGTGGAGCCGGTCCAATTCGTTTGGGCTAACCTCAACGTGGACTAGGGGAGACCAGCAAGTCTTCAAACACCACAATAAAACATCAACGTGTCAATTGTGGTTTGTTCCTTATGCTCAATTTATATTTAAACAATTTACATTCATAGAATTAAATTGATTGCTTGTATACCTAGAATTGCAAACCTTGACCTAGGCTAGAATTGTTGGTGCACTTAGGCGAATTTATTTGTTGTAGGTGCTATTTGAGCTGAACCAAATTGATTTAAGATTCCGCATTGTATATTTGGTTTAGGCAAAGAGAAAAGGTCTTGAATTGCTAGTATTAATTTGTAGAGAATTTTTAGACCGCCTATTCACCCCCTCTAGTCGGCCTCGTCGATCTTACAAGTGGCTGTAGACTTATCTCTGAGAGCAATATATTATCTTGGTATCTCTGTTCATGTTTGCTCGTAGGTTTGGAGTTAAGTTGGGTGTGGTCGTATCAGTTGTGATCCCTCTATTCTTTTGATGGCTTTTCACTTTCTTGATCTAAGAGTTCAGCTTTTGGTTGTTTTGTTGATGATCTGACCTGCCTGGTGTTGGAAAATCATACTCAAAGCCAGCTTGGCGATTCTATTCCCACTTGCATGGTCTGATTGTCTCCTTATCCTCTCAGTCTCTGTTCTGGGCGGTCCCGGTGAAATCTTGTGAAGCTTTCATGTTGATTGCTAAGTTTTCAACTAAAGATCCGAGCAACCTCTTGAGTTCTTCACCTTCTTGTGTGCAAAGTCTCATGGCCGTTTGATCTCTTAATCAGAAGTTATGCTTAATGTGAATCTTTTGGCCGTGCACTCTCTGTTCGTTCTCTGTTTCTTTCAAGAAGTGTACGACCACGTTCATTTCTTCGAGCACGCTCTAGTTTCTTACCGCGGCGTTTATATTTCTGACCACGTTGATCATTCGACCACTCGTTGGCTTACGACTATATTGGTTCTGGTCTTGGTGGTTGTCGACTAGGGTGATTTACGACCGATAAAAATATGCAGATGCCCGAGCAGAGGTAAGAACGAGGCTGTGAGAATGATCTAGACTCCTCCATCTTCTTGTCTATCTGGTCTCGATGTGACATAGTAAGTATAGAGATCTTGATCACATGGCTCAATATTGTTTTAATGAGCGAGGGTGGAGACAAACAACCGTGCTCAATGAGCTAACACACAGAATGAAATAATATATAGATGCAAGGCTTAACAAGGAAGGCTCGAGTTCTTTTATATTCAAAATGCCGTAGTTGAATTACAGTAAGTAGAAATTCTAAGACTTAGCATTTTTAAGAAAACCATGTTTTAAAGATTGTAACAATACGCAATAATAATTGAGATGCAGCTTCCATCCACCTGTTACATGGTTCTAGCTACCATATATTATTTTGTTATCAGAGTTCTATCCACCCATTATAATCATTGGATTCTATCCACCATGGGGAAATAAACTCAGGGTTCTATCCACTCATCATGTTTTCCATCCACCCATATAGATTCTTTTATAAAATAAACACTAACTTGAGTAGGTTCTCATGCCCGTCCATGACCGTGGGTATGGCTATTCGAATAATTTTCACTCTATAAATGTCACACACTTTACTAAAGATGCCCAACTTGTTATATTCTGCATGATTCCTTAGGTATGTAGATCAATAAGACCATCACAAGGGTTTTACAATGCATCTTCCCAACATGGCTGCACCCGCTAAGGTATCCACCACTATGGGGTTTTGTCCACCTACTCCAAAAATCCCTTCTTGCGCTGCTTGTTAAGAGGCTTCTATCCAGCACTCTTGCCGTGTTCAACTGAATGGTGCATCTAGCGTTGGGTATAAAGCATTTTTAGAGTTTTGGATTACAAAATAGCTTATTTAGTTTAACATACTAGCAGTTTCCATCCAATAGTTGTCCAAACCAAGTTTTCATGTTTTGAAATAATGTCGGAGCAAATTAACTTCCACATGTATTCAAGCAAGGCTAAACATGGCACTTAGATATGGACTTATCAACTTTTATGTATGGCATAATTTTTAAGAAGACAAGGGATTATGTCCAAACCATGGAGTGGGTGTAATAAAGGATAATAATATGTCACTAACTAAGAACTAATGACAATATAATTTCAATCGAAGTAAAGCATGTATTTTGTTAATTTAAAGTAAAATAATTTGCATTCAAAAAGACACGTGCAAAATGATCAAAATATTGGCTCGCCTTGCTCACAGTCTTGATGGTCTTGGTTAGGCTCAAACTGCTGCTCTTCCGGATCTTTGGGATCTAATTAAGTGATCGCATCGAAATTCAAATAAATATATAAGAATACAATAAAATTCAAATCAATTCCAAAATACATGATTTTTCTCTTGTTAGAAAGATGTTGAATTTATATGAATTTAGAAAATAAATTTCATTCATTTTGGATTTTAAACGAGTGAGAACGGGCCTTCCAAATTTTAAATTTGGGAAAAATCCCTAAAATAAATAGAGGAGAGATAGTGCGTCTCTAATAGTTGGGCCCCCATTATTTTTAATTTCTTTTCCAGTTTATTTTCTTATTACAAATTATGTTAGAGACTGACAAGTGGGCCACTAGGGTTTTAATTTCCTTTTTTAATTATTTTCCTTAAGAAAATGCTACAAGTGATTGAGAGGTGGACCTGAACACAGTGAAGGGCCCATGTGTTAGTGATTCAAGGTTTAAATCTGATTATAATTAGATTTTCAACTGACTTGGACCCACGTGTTAGTGACTCATTAACGAAAATTAACCCATGTCATTAACCTAATCTAATTATGTGTTAATTATGTCATTAAACTAATGATGTGGCTACAGTCGCCCCTTCACACCTGAACAGGGCATGATGTTATCGTGCTTGTTGCCAATGAGGGCAGCGGCGGCGGTTGCTGACGATGCCCAAAATGGGTCGACGGGACCATGATGCACACATGGGTGGTGACGGTGTTGCCGATAGTGAACTGTCGTGGCAGCGGCAACGGTTGGCCACCATCCAACACTAGCGTGTAGTGGTGAGGTGAGGTAAGTGAGTGCATAGGGAGCATCCATAGGGCATGAGAGACTCACCGGAGTGGACAGTGAGGTCAGAGGGTGTCCAAGGTAGTCCAGTGACGAGGGCCCAAAGCGGCATGGCAGCCTTCAATGGCGACGACAAACTAGGGACAACAGAGACCTAAATCGACCAAAGGGAAAGTGAGAAGAGGGCATGGAGGTTCTCTAGCCAGAGAGTATTGAACGGAGGCTCACCAGAGAAGAAATGGCGGTGTAACGATGGTTTCGATCAGAGAGGGAGAAGATGGCAACACTATTGATCTGAAGTGGATGAAAACTCGATTACATGAGGGAAAATAGGGAGAAGGGCATGACGATCGAGTTGACATAGCTGAGAGTGGGTGGGGCTCACCGGAGCAATGGGACGACGGAGTGGTCATGTTGGAGGACGGCGATGAAGCTCAACATAGGTTGTGAGGCGGCACATGGCTGGGAGAGCAGTGCGGCACACGGGACGGGTCGATGCGGCATGGGCGTGGCATGATGTGGGTGCCACACACATGGCACGATGTGGGCGTGGTAGCTTGGTGCGGGTCGAGCATGGCCAGAGCAAGGGAGGGGAGAGAGGGGGAAAGAGAGAGAGAGGGAAGGAGGTGGGTGGGGCCGGTGGGCCAAAAGGGAAATTAGGCTGGTCCAAAGAGGCCTTTGTTAATTTTGATTTCGAGACTAAATTTGAAATTTGATTTCTACTTTTCAGTTGTGAATTTGAATTTGAGTTTCAAATTGAATTTCAATTTACTAAAAAACTTGAAAGGAGCTCAAATGGCTATTTCATTTCAAAATTTCAAAATGGCCCCAAAACTGGGATGTTACACTAAACATGGAGCTTTTTTAAAAGGATGACATAGGTAAGTGTTACAGGTGTTTGAATTGTTTCATGATGCTTTGTTGTCTTTTGTACATTATTTTTATTATTGTAATTTCAGTAGGGTTCTCTCCTATTGATCCCACAAAAAACAGCAGAGCAGCTATCTCGGCCATTGATCTTCCCTTAATCAGTCAATCTACCATCTGAAGTTGGTGTCCCCAATCTTACTTATGAAGTTGGCACCAGTTCTATTGGTAGAAATCGCATGTCACCATTTGTTAGTCAAAAAATTATGCGGGCGTGGAATTAGCGCGAGGAATACCTAATATAGTTCTCGACTTGAAAAAAATCATCCTCTCAGATCTACGCACAAGAAAAAAATAGGAGCCGAGAGACTTCGAAAGATGTCTTAGTAAGATGATCGGAAGCTGCTTCTCCTCTCATGATAATTGTGGAGCAGATTAGTTACCGTTGTCTCTCTCAATTGGATTGCACCTATCACGCATTTACTTTGACTAGACTGTTGTGGATAGGAAACCAAACAGTAAAATAATGGAGGCATCCAAACCCTAGCCCTCTGCGAAGGGGGTGGAGACGGCGATGTCCTTTGGGACTAGAATGAAAAATATATGTATTATGGTGTGAAAATTTTCTCCTCCTTACACTATGACTGGAAGGATCTGTTTGTATACAGGAGAGAAGTAGGGAGATTACTACACCACCTCTTATAGGGGTGTTATAGGGGTGTTATAGTCCTTACTCCTTTTTGTACTTTCGGTGCCCTTCTGCTCTCCTTCGCTATGGATGAAGGGGTCCAGTTGAGCTCACCTATGCGGTTGCTGCTCTTCACGGGTTTCATCCACCTTGCTTGGCCCGAGGGCGATGATTTGACCCTTCTGTCTGGTGCGAAGAGATCCATTCTTTAGCCGGTGTAACGCCATGTTCGTGCTTCGCTTGGTGACGGGGCGGTGAGCCGTCGCTACAGTTCTTTTTTGTGCTTTTCAGCTCCAGTTTTTGTCTTTGTTTATAGTAACTAATTTTTAAATAAAATATCTTTGTAAGATAAGATCTACTAGTTAATTATAGCACATACTGTACCGACTTCATTTATATCGGCAAAAGCCGCACGTGAATTTCAGTTACTCTATAAACCTCTCACACGAACACCCAAAAATCACAAGCCACAACTAAAAGCCATAAGTCACAGCCACAAAAGAACAGGCCCATAGAAAGCATTGCTTCCTAGTGGTTTGACTAGAGAGCTATTATAGGCATTTCCTTTGACTAGACAGCACTGGAGAAGATTTGTGGCCTTGTTCTTTTCGAATTTTAAAAGCTACTTTTGATTTTTCTACAGTAACTAGCTTTTAAATGAAGTATCTTTTTAAGATAGAGTCTACTAGTTAATTATAATACATATTGTACCAACTTCATTTATATCGGCAAAAACTACACGTGAGTTTTTGTTACTCTGTAATCTCTCGCACAAACAGACCAAAAACTACAAACCGTGATCAAAAGCCACAAGCCGCATCTAAAAAGAATAGGCCCGCTGTATGTTTAGCTTTTCAATCTCGTGATTCATTAGTTAGTCGACAGACCAAAGGAACTTTCACTATTTGCTTGTGCATGTACTGCATAAGCTGCCATGTTTTGGGACAACTAGACATGTAGATCAATTTGATATTTCCTTTTTGGTAAAAAAGAAACAGCTACTTGGGAAAAGGCATAAATTCCAAAAAGAATTTCTCAAACACTATTCCTTAAGCATAAAGGAACATCGTATTCATTTCAGACCAAAATGAGGAAATCTGTGATGAAAATTAAATAAGAAACCCTTCCAGAGAAAAGTAAATCAGAAGTTTACACATAAGAAATTTCAAATTAAAGAATTAGGTATCGTGTTCTGGACATTTGAAATTTTAATTCAGAAATCTGGTAGAAGGTCTTTGCACTGACAACAAAACAAACAACTTATCAGTAGAAACATAAATGTGAAATTCGCAAGGACAGAAAACTAGAATTTCCCGTTGTACGAATATCTTATATTGCAGTAAACGTGAAATAGTTATAACAAGAACAACTTCAGTATTATAAGCAAGCACGGCAGAGTAAGATAATTATTCAACTGTCATTATACTAGCTACCGCATACTTGGCTAGCAAGTCTTTATTCAGTCCTGAAGAAAATTCAGCATGAATTCATTTCAAACTGTGTGCTCTTGACTTGTTCCGACAAATGTTTTCCAGCTGGCTACTTCTTGAGATAATCCATTAGGTTCCAGAGTTCTCCATTAGGTACTCCTTCGACAACGTCAATGGTTGCGAGAGCACCGGAGTGACTGACAATAATGTCGAATTTTGCGAGCACCACCGATGCCTACTGCTCTGCAATGCCTGTCTACACTTGTGGTAGAACCCATTTGTAACATTGGGTAGAATCTCCCCAACGACATGTGGCTCAACCTGCTCATATTGATTGCAAAGCTTCTCAGGCCCGAGGCGGCGAGATATATGGCATGCCAACTCAAGAGGACGACCATCATTTGTAGGCAAGGAGGATTTGCCGATGAGCGGAGAGACGTAGCAAATGGCACCAACATGAATGACAGGGTCAGGCAACGGCGATCTGACATCTGTATGTCCATTCCACTTAGATGGCTCAAAAGGAACAGTGGCCATTCTGCATACGGTGACACCACCACCTCGACATCACCGATGGATTTGAATACTCTGTGCCTTGCTCTGTCATTTGAGCAACCAATCCCTTGGTGGCTGCACACGCAGCACTGAATTGGGGAGGCAAGAGGTCCAAGCAGCTCATGGCACTTCCCAAGATATCAGTAGCTTCCGAGAGATGGAACCAAAAGAGCATCTTCATGTTTTTCTCCCACATCACATCGTTTTCATAAGAGAGCATGAAACAGGCCTCCAATCCATTGTCTACTTGAGGATTCAGAATGGGACATATCAAAATAAGCGCATCTATGTTTCCCCTCCGTAGAGAGAACTCCATCGATTTTCCAGCAAGCAATAATCCTGGAGTGAGCGATGGCAAAAACATGGACTTCTTCGGATGACCACCAGACTCAACAAACTTGATAAAGCTATCAGTACCATCTACTAGCCTCTCGAATCTTTGCACTGTAGTGTCTATCATGTCATCATCTTTGCAACTGAAAGGTATGAAACGTTTGGCTGCTTGAATGATGCGTTTTTTGAAGGTCGCAGTTATTGTACTACTGCTACCCTCTTTGCTTTGCAAGACTTGCCTTTTGTGAGCATGTAAGATCTCATCGCCTTCCTTTGCCACACGTTTTAGCTTCCCCTTCCAGTGGAGCAATGGGGTGTGGTTGGTATGCCACTGTCCCGAGATGGCAAGAGCACTGTGGATCTTTAGCACTGCCATCTCCAATCTCTCAGCTTTGATTTCCGCGCTTTCACGGTTGCTTCGGTCCGATGATACCAAAGATGATAATCTACTCACTGCCTCGCCGACAACTGCTGAGCCAACTATTTCTGCCATTAAAGACACACAAAAAACGAGTGTTTGCCTGATCTATGGTGTAGAGACTAGAGGAAAATTGCGCGGAAGGTGTGGTAGGGTGTTCCTCTCATGACTTGTGGAGTGGGTTAGATATGTGGACAGGACCGTGTCTGTCTCTCTCTCTCTCTTGAATTGTAGATAAAGGCAATGGGGTTGTAATCCTGTTTAGAGTCAACAAACCCTAGACATTTCCCCTTTATTCCTTCAGACGGAAAATACATATAGATATGTGCACAGAACCGTGAGAAGATTGCTGCTGCCTCTTCGTGGAAATGGGTGAAATATGAACAAAGCTGCATTTCTAGTGGAAACCAGGGATTACAACTTTGACAGAATTTCAGTTTTCTCGGATGGGCTCGAAAATCAGTCAAAGAGGTGTATTTTTGTTTGAAATTTTAGGTTTAAATAGAATTTATAACTAATACTAGGAAAGAGAAAGACTTTAACTAGTCTAGTGGATTGTGGTGGGTGAGATGAGGTTGTTTGAGTTCAAACCTCAAAACTAGCACCATTTTTTTTGTTTTTCCATTTCCCCTAAAAAATTCAGATTTGAAATAAAAAATTTTGAACAAATTTTTCTTGAAAATTTTCGAAATTCGGATTTATTACTGGGGGATGAAAATTTTTTTCCCGAGAATGTTTTCCTGGGTGGAAACCACGTACTGAATGTAAATGTAGAAATACTCTTGGTTTGAGTTCTATACCAATTTAATTTTTTAAAAAAAATAGTAGACGTGGTTTGCTGAGTGTTGTAGCGCCCTTTAATGTTTCAACATTAAAATCAAAATATGTTAGGTGGAAAAAAAAGAGAAGTTGTGAATAGTATCTTTTCTAAAAGTAGAAATTGTTGTGAATACTAACCTTTTTTCTAAAAATAGACAGAGCTTGAACTTGAATTTATATGCATAGGTAGGATGAACTAAGAAGTACAACTTAAACATTTCTTGGATATTTTTCATATTTTTTTCATGCCCAAAACGAGGGGGTTTTCATGTTGCCACTCAATTTACGGTTTCGGTTATGCGACTGTTGGGAAGGGTCCCGCTCCCTTGATTCGACAACTATGTCAGAATGAGGTGTACCTCGATAGTGCAATCAACGTTGTGAGACGCCATCCTAGTCTCGAACCTAGGATGGGCTCGAGCCCATTTGGTTTGAGCTCTAAGCTAATTTGAAAATTCCCAAAAAAAAGTAGATGTAGTCTACTGAGTGTGGTAGCGTCCTTTAAAGTTTCAACTTTGAACTTAAAATATGTTAGAAGAAATAAAAAGGAGAGAATTTTGTTGGGCATAATAACTTTCATTTAAACATAGATTAAGTTTGGACTTTAAATTTTACACAGTGGTAGGGTAAATTAAGAAGTACATCTACATTTTTTCTTGGATATCTTTCATATTTTTTCATGCCCAAACCAAGAGGGTTTTCATGGTGCCACTCAATTTGTGGTTTCCAATTGTGAGACCATTTGGAGATCACTCCATAGTTGTGATGAGTAATTGACCCTTGCTTTAGAGTTTGTGTAGATGTTGAGTTTGGTTTTTGAGGTTTATGCAGAAGTTTGCCATCTACGACTTGCTCTTTATGATCGCTGCTGTGTGTTTCTGTGATCGGCAGTAGCATTTACGACCATGTGGTTTGCAATGGTATTTACGACCATGAGGTCGTCAGTCGATTTTACGACTTGGTTGTCGATAATCGAATTTACGACTTTGTGGATGGCAGCCTGTTTCACGACTTTGTGGTCGGCAGCCAGTTTCACGACTTGTGGTCGGCAGCCAGTTTTACAACTTTGTGGTCGGTAGCCAGTTTTACAACTTTGTGGTCGGCAGTCGATTTTACGACTTCGTGGTTGATAGTCGTAGCTCTGACTGGCCGTGGTCGATAGTCATAGCTCTAACTGGACATGGTCATAGCTTCTTCTAGCAGAGGTCGATGGTCGTAGCGCTCTGCCTGTGTGATCGTAAGTTGTAGCGACCAGGGCTGTTAAAGTCGTAGCTGCTACGAACGATGGTCGTAGCGTCTGCTACGTGGTCGTATGTAACATCCCAAAAATTTAAATAAGAAAATGTAAATCTCTTTGAATTATTTTTGCCATGTAATCTTTTTGAATTTGGATTTTGATGGTGTTTCTTTGAATTTTGGTTGAGATTCCAATAATGGGACATCTATGAAAAGTAAAAACAACACTAATAAGCCATACAAGGAAATATGCTAATAATAGAAAATTTAAATTTGAGATTCGAATCTGAAAAGATGATCCATCGTAAGGAGGGAGAAATTGAATTAAAATATAAGACCTCATTTTGAACTCAAATACAAGATTAACAAAATAAAACCAAAGTGAATATTAAAATATCTCTCCAGATGGTTGAGCCAAAAATCCCTTCTTCCAAAATAATTAGTATACAAAACCCAAGTTTGGACATTCAAACATTTATATATACCGTTTATAGCAAAAATTAAATAAAATAAAAAATCAAGGACTATTATATTTTGTATCAAGATAATTGATCCAAGACTTGAATTAAAAGTCCAAAGTTAAATACAAAGCTCAAATAAAAATTTAAATTTTGGATAGCATACAAAACTCCAAAAATCAGAAAATCCTCACACCTCTCTTCCTTTTTCTTTCCCTTTTTCCCTATTTCTCTCTCTCACTTACAGGTGGACCCCACATTTTTCTCTTTCTTTCCTCCCTCCCGGCCCCTCGCTGGCCGCTGGGCCCAGCTCCACCCGCGCGGTCCCCTTCCTCCTCCTCTTCCCCGCGCACGCCCAGCCCCCCCTCGCCTCCACTGCTCATTCTCTTCTTCCCTTCTTACTCCCGGTGCACCCGCCGCCCGCGTCGCCTGCCCCGCCAGACCGCCTCCCTCTGCCGCCTGTCCCTCTCCCGAACTGTAGCCATGCCAAGCCGATGCCATCCCGCACGGACGCCGCTCGGAACTCCACGGCGCCCGCCTCACCCAGCGCCTTTAAAAGCAGTAGGAGGGCACCATAGTCTCCCTCACACACCCTAGATCCTCCCCCTACGGCAAATTGCCTCCACGTACCCCGGGCTCGCCGGAACGCCCGAGCTCCCAAAAACCACCACCGCCGCCATTATCGCTACCCACTTCACCTCTGTTGATCTCCCTCCGATTCGACGTGGTGGGAGCACCTCCTTAGTCCCTTGAAGCTTCCCTAACCGCCGTCCAAACCTCTCGCCGCTTGAGCAAGCCCCTCCACGGTGACCCGACTGTGCCGCCACCCGTGCTCATCGCCGGACTCCCTCGTCGCGCCCCCGGTTCCTCCGACCCCCGTGGTAAGCTCCTTATGCCTCTCTCGTACTCAGCTCAGCTTATTTCTCTACCTTTACCCTCCAGCCGTCGCCACCATTACCGGCCACCCCCGCCGTCCGCTCTCCGCCGCCGCCGGCGCGCCATAGCGCCTCCTGGCCGGAGCCGCCACCCCCAAGGGCTTCCCCTCCTTCATGGGTTTCCATTTTGGCCATCTCCGCCGCCTCCCCAGCCGCTCCACGCCGGTGACACCGCCCAGCTCGCGCGCCGCCCTGAACTCCTCTGCTCGGCTCTCTCCAGCAGATGGCTTAAGGCGATATATAGCCCTATATGGGTAAGATAAATGCTGAGGCTTGGCTGGCTATTGGCGCTAACTCTCTTCTCCTCCCCCCTGGCTCCCTCGGCGTGCGTTCGAGCCCCCGCTCATGCAACTCTGAGGTTGAGCCATTTCTTTTATTTTCGCCGGCTGACAGGTAGGCCCCACCTGTCAGCGACCGCACACGCGCGCCTGTCAGAGGCAGTAGAGAGAGAGAGTGAACCACCACCCGGGCCCCACCTGTCAGCGCCCACATGAGCGCGGTCGCTGCCAGTGGGCCCCACCTGTCAGACTTTAAAATTTTTAGAATTTAAACAAACCGAAAGATTTCAAATGGGCATAACTTATTCATTTTTACTCCAAATTGAATGAAACAAATTTCTAAATTCATCTAAATTCAAGATCTGTAAAATGGAACCGAAACCATGAAATTTAGAGCTCATTTGAATTAATAAGGGAATTAAAGAATACTTTAGAGAAATTAATAAAACTTAACTAAGATATAAATAAGGATATTTAAGATTTAAACTTTTTAAGTCATGCATGATTAATTAATATGGTCTGAATAAATATCCAAAAATCTTGATGTTAATTAAAGATATCAATAAAGAAAACTGACTTTTGTTAAAAGGTCCAAATCTAATAAAGATTTCTCTTAATCCAAAATTGAGATATAGGCCAGTGTTTAGCAAGCCAGTAAATAAGTATTAGTGGTAAATTTTGCTAATGTTGAAATATGACCCTATATAAATATCAGACCTTGCCCAGGTAAAATCATACACCTGTCCGTAACTCATGGAACTTCCTAAATAAATACAAAAATAGTAAAAGGAGGTTGGTAATAAAAAGAGCGAGTCGTCGTAACCTGTCACCGACCTTGCCTCAAATCACCCATTAACTCGTAATAAAACTAAATCAAAATTATTTGGATTTATGTGGATCTTTTGAGTTATTTGCTTTCATTTGTATTAAGTCATTTAGCGCGTAATTAGAAATTGAAGTCCTGAAGAATCAAAGGATCAAGCGTGATCAAGAGCAAGGTGTAGATAAAGACCAGAAGATCAAGAGAAAGCATTGTGTGAACTCAAGACCGTGGTAAACCGCGCTAGGTGAGTCCATACTTTGATCATGTTGAACCTATATTTTCTGCAAATTACTTTTGTTTAAATTATCAAATTGCATGCTATTATTTTATATACAAATACATGTTTAATTTAAGATCTTAGTTATATGCCCATGTTTACCTTGATTAATATTGCACCCCTTTTTTTGAATACTTGACTATGTGAACCTTGTCACCCTAGCAAAATTATGATAGTAACCTTTCGAAAATAAGTCCGTAACTATATGCCATACTTAGTATTGCTTAGATATTCATGGGCGTGGAAACGCCCAAGCATCACTTTTAAACATGAAAGAATTTGGTTGGGCATTCATTGTGATGATGGCTGGTATATGTTGGTATGAATATTTTATGTTCCCAAAAACCCTACTTGCTTAAATATCTGGGCGGATGGTTCGAGGGTGTGAGTGGTGCAGTGGTGCAGTGGAAGCACAAAGTGGGTTAGTGGTAGAACCGCCCAGATAATCGCTAAGGACCGAATCTTGTGATGGCCTCCCAGTACAACCACACGCTGGCAAAATGTAGGCAGGGCTAACTAATTTGCATAGCTCTAGTGTGGTTACGTGAAGGTGTGAACAGGAGCAAAGGGATGGATGGTCTCATCCCCGCCTTTGCCCGTGATGGCTCACGAGGGACCCTTCTCGAGGGATGCGCGCATCCTATAGAAGATAGACCTTAGCGGGCGTAACCACAAGTAGGATTATGCATTGTAACAGTCCTGTGATAGTCTACTCAACTGCATGGCTAAGGAATCATGCGGGACAACGAGCAGATTTATCTCTTGTGGGTAAAGTGTACAAACTCTGCAGAGTGAAAACTATTCGAATAGTCGTGCCCACGGTCAAGGGCGGACATGGGAACTTAACCAGATATAGTTCTATTTCAAAAACTTTGTGGGTGGAAATGGAAAAGTGGAGGGCAGAGAAAGGCCCTGATTTGTGTTGTCCTGGGTGTCGTCCCAGTGGTAATGTAAGCGGTTATAACGCTGAAAGGATAAACATATGGTGCAGAGACTATGAAATGGTGGATGGAAACTAGATCGCTATTACTATTGCATTCTCACATTATGTTTTTGTTCAAACTGCTAAGTCTCAGGATGTTTCTATGTATTATATTTCAAAAGCAAATAATGGTAGTACTTCTCCTAAAAATAAAATGCCAGGAAGAATAAATAGAGTCGTAAGAAAAGAAGATGACTGTTGTGGTAAATACATAACAATGCTTGGTGGATCCATGTCGATTATAAATAAGGGAATGATAGAAAGGAATTTAGTAGAAATAAATAGGTGAAATCTAAATGAATAGATAGGCTAGATAGATGATTTAAATAATTTTGGAGAATTAGAAGAGTGTAAAGGCAATTGCTGGAATTAATGGGAATAATAGGAATTTGATCTAGATGGATGAATTGAATTTGTGGAAATTTGGAGATATGATAATTGGGGTATAAACTTGATTAGCGATATTCTTGGTGGAGAAATACCGATGAATTAGTTAGGGATAGATGATGGAAAGTAAAGATTAAATTATGGGAAGAGTAAATTACGGATTTGGATCATTAATAGAAAGGATTGAATTGTTAGAATATTCTGATACAAATGATTTCTGTGGCTTAAGAAGTAATCATGTTAGAGAATCATTAGAATTCAGAAGTGAAGAGTTGGTGAGTAGTGATTACAAGATGGGATTATTAGGAATTCGAAATACAAAAGGTATCGATGGATTAATTAAATGATGTCACCCGCTGTATGGAGTTTAGACAACAATCAAGATAGGAAGTGTTTATTCGGTTGATTAAATGAAGAATGTTACATGCTTTTTGGAGTCTTAGACAGCAATCAGTAAAGAAAATATGTCTATGGTGGATTAAGTCAATTATGGAGTCCTAGGTAGCAACAATAACACTATGATCCTGTAATGATAATGTTACTAAAAGAAATTTCTGGCAAATGAAACAACCCGAGTCTTTCCTTTGATAAGCCATGCATATTATTTATTTCCATTCTGTGTATTGGCTCGTGAAGCACGGTGGTTAGTGTGCTCACTCTCGCTCTCACAACAAATGCAGACTCAAGAATAAGATTACTACGCCTCAGCAACATTATTTCTTACGATGGCAAAGAAGATGAACTTGTCAAGGGCTAGGTCGCGAACCTCCAGTTGGCTGCCTGTGGGCACGTCCTGAGGGTTCCCCTGTGTGCTTCGTTCTTCCGCTGCTGCAATTTACTGATTTTGGCCTAACCGGCTCATGTGTAAGTTTACTATATTATTTATGCTTCCGTATGATATGTATTTGATATTCATTTTCTGTATCTGTGAGCACTATCTACTGATGCAGGGAATAGTGCAATAAATCACAGAGTATTCCGGATGTTAAATCTAGGGTCTGACATCGTAGCACTTGTTTCTTGGTCGTAACAGCCTGTGCGATGATCGTAACGACTTGCTGAGTGGTCGTAGACAGCTGAGACATCTTCTAGGGCTACGAGTACCTCACGTCTTGTGCATCCGAGTAGTCGTAAGTGGTATAAGACTAACTGAGTTGTTCTCTAAGTGCATTCTATTTATTCAGACTGATGATTCCCGTGTATTATGCGGTGCTATGTGATGCTTTGCTTGTCAGTGGTGTTTGCAGGACTTTGGAGCTAGGTCATGGTGAGGCATGGAAGGATCAGGACTGGACACAGGGAAGTGTTGAGGTCCAAAATGGTCAGGAGAAGCCAAAGATGACTAAGGCTGCAAGGTGGTTGCAAGCACGGTTAGCAAGAAAACAGGAAGGTGGCAAAGGGGCATTTTGGTGAATTGCTTAAGACCTGAAAAGGAAGTTGTTCTGTTAAAGGGTGTTTGTCCTGTAGGTAACGTGACGATGGCCCGATCTTCCAAAAAGTACTGATAAGTCGATTGTGGAGAACACGACGTTGATGATCCAAAGGCTCCGACCAAAACAGATCGCACCCCTCGCAATCACTACACAACTGCTCCGTTGGTTATCAACCGTGCCGAACGCGATTGACATCGCAAGAAGGCTATCTCTTGCAAGCGAATCGAGAATACAAGAAAGATAGTACAAGATGTAATCTAAAATTGTATTACGAATAAAGATTAAGTTCACAAGTTGGCGTCCCTCAACCGAACTGAGGCGAAACTGCTAAGTAGAATAATCTCTTAAGAAAAACCCGAGGAAAACTAAAGGGGTGCGACCTCCTTAAATAGGGGAGGGGAAGCTGCATTTATCTAAGGAAAAGGGTGCGGTACTATACATGGATTACTATTTACATGAATAGTATGGCCGGCCCAAATAGCCTAAGTGGTGATACAAGGCCCAAGGCCCACTTTGACTCGGACAAAAAAAGTGACACGACTTGTTTTGCATTTTCTGATCGGCTCGGAAAGTGTTTGGATGTGAGACTAGATCCGTCTGAAAGTAGACTCCACGATCTTTCCAAAGAGTACTCATGGGCGTTTGAATCCACGGCCTTCTGGATCAAAAGTTATGGCCGTTTGAAGTAGACGCTGTAAAAAAGGCCGAATCTCAGTTGAACTCGCGAACAGGACTTGGATTGCGCTTGACGGTTCCATTTCTACACTTGAGCTCACGTGGTTCTTCCCCATGGTTCCTAAGGACAATTAAATCATCACAATAATTAAGTATTATACCATTCTTTGAAACATTTGTATGCAAACTTAGGAACGCATTCACCTGATGGTTAAGTTGACGTGCTCGCGCTCGAGTCATTGGTCCTTGTATCATAGTTTCAGTTTGTTGAGTTTGTTGTGGAGTTGGCACAGTTATATTTATGGAAAGTATGTCCTCATCATCCTCCCCTTCTTGAATTGGAGTTGTCTTCGACTCAAGCTCATCTTCCGCGCCTAAGCAAGGTCACAAATCTGCAATGTTAAAGGTGGGGCTAACCCCAAAATCTGCAGGCAAATCTAACTTATATGCATTATTATTAATACGTTCAAGCACTCTAAAAGGACCATCTGCACGAGGCATAAGTTTAGACTTTCTCAATTCAGGGAATCGTTCTTTACGCAAGTGTAACCACACAAGATCACTAGGTTCTAAAGTAACATGCTTGCGTCCTTGACTACTAGCAACTTTATATTTAGCATTCATAATCTCAATGTTCTCTTTAGTTGTCTCATGCATCTTACGTATCAAATCAACACGTTGTTGCGCATCAAAATTTACCTTCTCAGAAGCTGGAAGAGGTAACAAGTCGATAGGTGCACGAGATATGAAACCATAAACAATCTCAAAATGGAATTTCTTTGTGAAAGAATGCAGCGATGATTATAAGCAAATTCCACATGAGGCAAATTGAGAGACCATGTGAGGTCATCCCATGTGTATGATGAGTAATTGACATCGGCTTAGGGAAGTCGAGTTTGAGTTGGTTGGTTCGGACCATGTCGTTGCGGGGTGCAACGGGCTTGGTCGGACTTGGTCAAACCTGGTCAATAGGTTCAGGACGATTATTCTGATAATTTGACATGTTTGGGCTTAATATTGTATCACTGATACTATTTATGCTTTCATGTGTCGAGCGGTGCTATGTGATGTGCTTTCTTGTCTGTGATGGCATGCAGGACGTCGAGGCGGAGTCGTGGCGAGACACGAGGTGACCGGACTAGACACAGGCGGTGTCGAGGTCAGAACGGTCGGATGTGTCGAAGACGGCGGAGATCGATGTGGTTGCGGGCGTACACGACAAGGAGCGGAAGCTTCCGGAAGGTGCGGGGAGGCGAATCGGTAAGTCGCAAGGTGCACAAGCGGGAGACGGCTCCATTAGGGTTTAGCCGGCGTAACGGGTTGGAGACCCGTTAGCCAAGGGCTATAAATAGGTGTTTTTGTGCATTTGCTCTCCATTTTGTGCATTAGGGTTTAGCCGGCGTAACGGGTTGGAGACCCGTTAGCCAAGGGCTATAAATAGGTGTTTTTGTGCATACCCCCTTGAGGGTTTTTGTGCATTTGCTCTCCATTTTGTGTGTGTTCCTCCCAAGAAGCATGTAAGGCTCTTGGTGTTCTTGAGGATTGAGAGGGAGAGGATGGATTGAAAATCTTGTAATCCTTCTTATTCTAATGTCCATGCGTATTGGGACTCTTTTGTTTTATTTTCTCTCCATGAATCAATATGAGAATAACAGTACTTGAGAAGCATTTGATTTCAGTTTTTATTTAAGTCTATTCTGTGGAGAAGGTATGGCAGGTTCCTTGTTTCTTGTCATTTGATTTGAGTTCTTGATTCAAGGAGTCTAGCTTGTTGTTGCTCAGAATGGGGATTTGTTCCTCCATTTTCAGTTCTTGCGGTGATCTTTCTTTCTCTGCCGAATCATTTTCTTGATCTGGATTTCTCCTTCTTTGATTCGGTTTGGCAGCAGCAGTTCTTTCTATTTCCTGTGTTCAGTTTGGTTTCACTGCAGACCTTGTTTTTCGGGTGTCTCCAGATCTGTCTGTACCGAAAAATCCACAGCTACTTTTGCTGTTTCAGTCTTCTGCCTTCCGTTTCTTTTTCTCTGCTTCTTTCAGTTTTTGTCTCCCTTTTCTATCTTCTTCTTTTAATAGCAATTCTGTTCTCTGCTCTTAACTGAGGCTAATCTTGATCGGTGCTTAGTTTCTTTTTAAGTTCTCTGTGTGGTATCAACAAGTTTCTTTTTGCTCTCTAGAGTTCAGCTGGCAGCATGTTTTATTTCGGTTTTCTGCTGGGCCGATTTTTGTCAAAACATCAACTGTTTGTCCATGTCTTCAATATATGAGATATCTCTGTTCGGACAGCTATTCTCTGAAGTTTGTGAATCAAGCGAAGACCAAGTACCGATCTGTTATGCGCTTTGCTGAAAATTTTCCTTGAGCGACCTTTGTTCTCGGTCTTCACTGCCGACTGCTTTCAGGATTGATGAATTTGGTTTCCGGTAGCAGTCTTATGTGTTTCTCAGTATATGTGATTGCACTACATTTCTTCTTTTTATTCTCTTGCTGATCTTTGACCATTTTGCATGCAGATCAAACGGCATTATTTTCATTGAAATTTTCTTGATTACTCTCGATTTATGCTGAATTTATTAGTATCGCATGCGTTCCAGTTTTCAGCGAATTAATTTTACGTGAGTTGCTTAGTTCGCATCTTTTGAGTATTCGATGTCACAATTCTCGGGCGATTTTCAAGAGAACGACATTCACCCCCTCTGTCGCCATTTCGGTCCTACAATTAGTATCAGAGCCGGTTAGCTCTAATCCATAGATCTTAACCGGTCTCAAGAGCCTTGGCGACGGACAAGTACTCGACCAAGCCGCCCGTTTTCGATGGCATCGAATACCCCTTCTGGAAGAGCCGAATGGAGACATATATCCAGGCCCAGGGGTATGCCATCTGGCGCAAGGTCAAGGTCCGGTTTGTTGTTCCTGCCGATGAGAACATCAATGCCGGAACATGGCGATGTTGAGGCGAATGCTAAGGCAAGGAACATCATTATTCGGGGCACGAGTCGTAGTGAGTTTGACCGCATCTCTCATCTTTCGTCCGCTTTCGATATCTAGGAGACCCTCGATGCATACCATGAGGGCACCACCGGATGTCTGATGAGGCAGGACCGGTTCAAGCGAGATTACAACAAGTTTGAAATGCTCGCTGGCGAGTCCCTTGATGAGTGCTTTGCGCGTTTCCACAAGATTTTGAGCAATCTCCGAGCCGTCGGTCTCACATACTCCGACTCGGACAACGCTCGTCAAATACTTGCTGCACTCGACCTTCGTGTCTGGGAGATGAAGGTGACTACCATCAAGGACACCACCGACCTCTCGACTTTGACGCTTGACATGCTGTACTCACGCCTCAAGACGCATGAGATCGACATTGTCTCTCGTAAGTCGAAGTCACAGTCGATGGCCTTAGTCACCGATCCCAGTCCGGCTTCTGGTTTTTCTGCCGATTCACTTTGTGGGTTCTCCTAGGTGCTCTCGTGACGTGGCGATGATCGGTTAGAGCAGCTAGAGGATGAACAGTGGCCCTCCTAGCTCGAAAGTTCTCCCATGCTTACAAGAGGAGGAGGGACGAAGAAGGCGAACCGGTCATCTGCCAGTGTGGTGGCCCCAACCACATTCGGGCAACCGCCCCTAAGCGGAGAAGGGCAAAGCGACTTGGCGGTTCGAGCAAGAACGACTACACCGACAAGAACCACAACAAGAAGCCTCCAGTCCATGCACAAGGGAAGAAGAAGTTCCGCAACTTTGGGAAGGCCAGAAGCTATTCCATCGCGTCCTCACCGCCTTCGACGATCTCGATCTCAGCGGGTGGAGGGTGGAGCGGCGATGATGGGAAGGACGAGCAAGATCCCAAGGATGGCGAGGACTTCTCCGACATGTGCTTCATGGCCTCGAGGCGAATCGAGACGGCAGCAGTACTCGACTCGGACGGTATGCCCCACCTATGACCAGCTCAATCATGCTTTTCTTAAGCTAGGTGGATTTCATGCTAGAGCTAGGGCTAGGTGTCTTGAGTTAGAGAAGGAAGTAGATAGATTGTCACTAGAGATTATTGCTCTTACATCTGCTCCTTCTAGTGATGATTGTGATACATCTTTGTGCTCGTTGGGTGATATGGAGAAATTAAGGACCTCTCATGCTAGTCTGTCTTCTGAGCTTGATTTGATTAAGGTGGAGAACATTAGTCTTCTTACTCAGCTTGAGATGAGTAGGGTAGTTCCTGTTTCATCTTCTACTGTTGAGACTATTTCTTGCACCTCATGTGAGGATAAGGATAATGCTTTTAGAGGTCTTTATACATTGCTTCTCGATCTGCCCGAGACTTGTGAAAGTTGTAACAATTTAAAGATGAACCTAAAACGGGCAGATCATAAAATTGCAGAATTACAAGCTTTTCTTCTTGAGCCTATTGCTTCATGTGTGAATTGTCCTAAGCTTACTGCCGAACTTGAATCTGTCTCCAAGCAGTTTCAAGAAATGATTGATACAAATAAGAAAATGGCTCAATTTGCGACTAAGGACCCTGTTAGCTCACCATGCATTAGTTGTGATAAACTAAAACTTGAGCTCGTTGCTTTGAATGAAAAATATGTGAAGCTAACTAAGGACCTACTAGAGAAGCAACCATCTGCTTGTAATGTGTGTGCTGGGAAGAAGCATGAGGGTTTGGTAGAGACGCCTAGCGACGTGAACCAATTGGCTAGCAGTAGGACTGTCCCTTCTGAGTCGGCTGTGTGTGCACAAGCCATTCGTTTCTCTTCCATTGGTTCTTCTTCTGCACTCTTACCCTCTGTTGTTCCTTCTTCCCCTTGCTCTTCTTGCACCTCTCTCTTTCGGGAATGTCAGTATCTTATGAACACTCTCGAGAAATTTGTAGGAGGCAAGAAGAAGCTCAATCTTATTCTAGACCAATCTAAAATCTGCAGATTTAATCAGGGTCTAGGATACGATTTCTACAAGGACAAAAGGAAGCATCCACCTGCCGTGCTCAGACCCATAGCACTAGGTGTGATCGAGACTAAGCCCAGGACCGAGAAGGTCAAATTCAAGTCAGCGGGCTTTGTCCAAGGGATTTCGACAGTGGGTGATTTCACTGCGGCTTGACCTCTCGGGCGAAGCCCCATCATGCTACCGCCTCGCGAGGCGGTATCATTGCACCTTCCGTCGGAAGGATGGACATTTGATCGATCGATGCTTGGCGCGCAAGATCGCGTAGAGACCGTGTTGCGCTCTTAGGCGTATTCAGGGTCAGCCCCAGACCTTGAGTGCACCTAAGACCAACACGAGGTCTAGGTTTGCCTCAGTTGCTTCTGATGGTTTTGGACAGCATGGAGGACTTGGTTTTTCTGAGTCTTCTAGTCTTGGTCCTCGTGTTGCTCCTGGTCGTGATAGCTACCCGCGGCGTGATCAGCGTGTTGCCGGTGCTCCGACTCGTTCTCCCTTAGCGATCGGACCCGGCAGCGACTTGGTCCGCTCACGGACCTACGCTTCTTTGAGCGACGAAGGCGTGGGGTAGTTAGAGGTCGATCACGTGTGACTACTTCTTACCTTTCGACGTGTGACTCGATCGGGTTCCAAAATCTATTTTGATTTATCGATATTGAGACTTTGCTCTCGTTGACTCGAGCTCGCGGGCGAGGAAGGAGAGGTTTGGCTTGTAGACTCCGGTTGTTCTCGACACATGACCGGAGACTCCCGTTGGTTCTCTTCCCTAGCCCGAGCTCCAGGTGATGAGACTATCACCTTCAGAGACTCTTCGTCTGGACGCGTCATCGCCAAAGGTACTATGCGCGTTAATAATCCATTTGTTTTAAAAGATGTTGCCTTGGTGAGTAAGCTGCATTACAATTTGCTTTCGGTTTCTCAGCTTACCGATGACGGTTTCGAGGTAAGCTTTAAGAAAAACGCTAGGAAAATTATTGATTCTTCGGGTAGTCTGGTTTGCGGGATTTCTCGTTATGGGAAGATCTTTCGTGCTGATTTTGTTGAGTCTTTTGGTGATCCTCTCCGGTGTTTGGTTGCTTCTGAGTCCCATGACCTTTCCTTCTAGCATAGGAGACTTGGTTATATTGGATTTGACCATTTGACCCGAGTTAGCGGCCACGATCTCATTCGTGGTCTGCCGAAACTCAAGATGGTCAAAGATCTGTTTTGTGCTCCATGCCGGCACGGCAAGATGGTTGCCGCTTCTCATCCTCCCGTCACAGTGACTATGACCGATGCACCGGGACAGCTGCTCGACATGGACACAGTCGGACCAGCTCGAGTGCAGTCAGGAGGAGGGAAGTGGTATGTTCTTGTCGTGGTCGATGACTTCTCGAGGTATTCTTGGGTGTTTTTCTTAGCCTCGAAGGATGAGACGTTGACGCATTTTCGAGGTCTTTTCAGTAGGCTTTCTGTTGAGCTTCCGGGTGCCTTGCGAGCGATCCGCAGTGACAATGGCACGAAGTTCAATAATTCCTACTTCGAGAGGTTCTGTGGTGAGACAGGTGTAGAGCACAAGTTCTCTTCTCCGCACGACCCACAGCAGAATGGCGTTGTAGAGAGGAAGAACCGTACCTTGGTTGAGATGGCCAGGACAATGCTCAATGAATACTCTACACCGCGGAAGTTTTGGGCTGAGGCTATAGCTACCGCATGCCATGTTTCAAATCGAGTTTTTCTCAGGGCACACTTGCACCGCACTTCTTATGAGCTGAGATATGGGTGAAAGCCCAATGTATCTCATTTTCCTGTGTTTGGTTGCGAGTGCTTTATTTTGAAGTCCGGGAACCTAGATAAGTTCGAGTCACGTTCTTGTGATGGGATCTTTCTAGGCTACTCGACTTCTTCGCGGGCTTATAGGGTGCAGGCTGCGAGTCTAGCAAAATGGTAGAGACACGTGAGGTGACCTTTGGCGAGGCGGTCAGGGACTAGGCCCGATATCTCAGGTTCTTTAGAGCAGTCCGAGACCATCTTTGTGGATGATGAGGACGATGGAGACGAGGGTTGTCTACCCGATCTAGTCCCTCATCCACCGCACCTCAAGGCGATCAGCCCATGCCTTCTGTCTCCTCTGGAGCTAGTGGCTCTGTTCCTACCTCGTCAGCTCACGAGGTAGAGGCCACTTCTTCATCTCATCCTGGACCTCCTAGACATATCTAGAAAGCTCATCCTTTTGAGCAGATGATTGGAGACCTCTTTGAGCGAGTCACACGCTCAAAGTCTGGCATATCACTCTTCTGTCTCCACTCTGCTTTCGTTGCATCATTTGAGCCCAAGGACGTTTGTCATGCTTTATCTGACGAGTCTTGGGTAAATGCCATGCATGAGGAGTTAGAGAATTTCGAGAGAAACAAGGTCTGGTTGCTTGTTGAGCCCCCACAAGGTCACAATATCATTGGGACTAAGTGGGTGTTTAAAAGCAAGCAAAGTGAGGATGGTGTGGTTATTCGAAACAAGGCTAGACTGGTAGCTTAGGGGTTCTCCCAGGTTGAGGGACTAGATTTCGAGGAGACCTTTGCCCCTGTAGCTAGACTTGAGGCCATTAGAATCCTGCTTGCCTTCGCAGCTTCTAAGGGTTTCGAGCTTTACGGATGGACGTCAAGAGTGCCTTCCTCAATGGCCTTATTGAGGAAGAAGTCTATGTGAGACGACCTCTGGTTTGAAAACCCCAAATACCCAAACCATGTCTACAAGCTCTCCAAAGCATTGTATGGACTTAAGCAGGCCCCTAGAGCTTGGTATGAGAGGCTTAAGTCCTATCTGTTGAGTCATGGTTTCGAAATGGGTAAAGTAGACAAGACCTTGTTCATCCGCTGGCATGGCAATGATCATCTGCTCGTCTAGATTTATGTTGATGACATCATCTTTGGCGGATCCTCGCATGCTCTCGTTTCCCAGTTTTTCGATGTCATGAACTCGGAGTTTGAGATGAGCATGATGGGCAAGTTGAGCTTTTTCCTTGGCTTCCAAATTAAGTAGACTCGGGAGGGTACCTTCTTGCATCAGGGCAAGTACACTCGAGACCTCCTGAAGCGCTTCGATATGAGTGATGGTAAGCCAGTGTTCACTCCGATGGCTACATCAGTTCCACTCGACCCAGATGAGTACGGCGAGCCAGTTGATCAGAAGGAGTATCGTAGTATGATCGGCTCCCTCTTGTACCTCACTGCCTCGAGACCGGACATACACTTCTCCGTGTGTCTTTGTGCCCGGTTTCAGGCTTCTCCTCGCGTATCTCACCGTCAGGCGGTGAAGCGCATCCTTCGGTACCTTCGAGCTACCATTGACTATGGTATCTAGTACTCTTCCTCTTCGTGCCTTTCCTTGAGAGCCTACTCGGATGCAGACTTTGTTGGATGTAGGATAGATAGGAAGAGCACTTCGGACACTTGCAAATTTATTGGCACTTCTCTCGTTTCTTGGTCCTCGAGGAAGTAGTCCGGTGTTGCCTGATCTCTGCAGAGGCCAAATGCGTTCTTTGCAGCCGATTCTTTGTAGCCAAGTGCTTTGGATGGTCTCGACCCTGCGGGACTTTGGGTTAATTATCGACAGTGTTCCACTCCTGTGTGATAACACTTCTGCGATTAACATTGCTAAGAACCCAGTGCAGCATTCTCGGACCAAGCATATTGATATTCGCTATCACTTCCTCAGAGACCATGTAGAGAAGGGTGACATCGTGCTCCAGTTTGTGGAGAGTGACCACCAGTTGGCTGATATTTTCACCAAGCCTTTGGATAGCTCTAGGTTTTCAGCTCTGCGGGGAGAGCTTGGGGTGGTCTGTCCTTATGGACTGTTGTGATGGGGAGTTTCTGCTTTACTGCTTTACTATATTATGCTCTTACTCCTTTCTGATTGCATTTCATACGGGTGCTTTGGGTTTAGTCCTTCTAGCATTGGTTAGAGTGGTTCTCTTGTCGAGTTGCTTAGACTTCTTACTCTTATCTTGTGACTCTAGGATCCTGCTTATTAGCTTGTTCTCTTCTTACTAGGTCGAGCTTACCTACTGCTTATAGGATCTAGCGAGGGTTAGGCCACTCTCGGGTAGACAGGGTATGTGTTTACTCCTTAGTCTGTTAGATGTCCAGTTGATAGTCCTGGAGTCATATGGGGTAGATGAGAGTCAGTCTGAGCCATAGTGATCTCTATATCTTATCTATGCTTTAAGGACTACCTTTCTTGATTTCTTTGCCAACTTCTCGTTTTTATTGCTTTGGTTCAGGGGGAGTTCATTTGGGAACTTCTAGATCTTAATGTTGACATAACTCAACTTGAACTAAAAGCTGCATCACATGTTGATGGGGAGTTGGATTTTATTGCATGTCATTCTGCATTGTAATATAACTACATGGAGCCTTGATTATTATCCATTGATGACATGTTTAAAATGCTTTACACCTTGCCATGACTTGTGCTTATTTGCTACATTTATCATGACTTCATATGTGTAAACTAGCTTTTGCCATGATAAGTTAATTAAACTTGCTCAATTTAAACTAAAACTTGTCATGTTAGCACTCGAGATTAGTCTTTCTTGAGCTATCCTTTTATGATCTATGCCATGTCAAATAGGCTGAGTTGAGCGTAGAATCTCTATTGAGCCTTAGATTGAGCTGTTTTAGTCTCTTGATGATGCATAGGTTAGTACAATCATTTCAAAAGCAAAAAGATCTCTTTTGTGCGAAAAACTGATCTCACCAATTCTTTCTCATGAGACGGCTTGCCATTGCACTAGGCATGAACTCAGGGGGAGTTTTGGATGACCAAGATCATTTCCTTAAGCTTCTCGCTTGGAATGATCGCATAAGGCTTGAGATCTAGCACAAGACTTAACAAAAATCTGGTTGGAAACGACCATAAGTTTCAAAAGAAAAATATGTCATTTGTGCTCAATTTGCTTAAGTTACAAAAGAACCAAGTACTTGAACCAATGTTTTAGTCTTGAGCATAATAGCACTCTATTTGGACTCATTAGTAGCTTCTTGGTTTCGCTTAGCTTATTGACATGGCCTGTATCATCCTTTGATGTCTCTAGCTAGACTTTGCTCATTGATGACTTAATTTGTTCACAGATTGCACTATAATTCAGATTATCATCTCTTTGGTTTAGCTAGCATATACATATCTTGTCATGATCTACATAGCATTCTATTATGTTATGGCTTGATGTAATTCTTAATGGTCATTTTGGATAATTCGCAGGGCTCTAAATGCTTAGAATAATCAAACTTCAGCCATTTTATCCTTTTTCATGACTTATTCTCCTTCTTGCATTCTTGATGTGTTTATTGCCAAAAGGGGGAGAATAGTGGTAGAAAAAGCCATTTTGGGAGCTTTGAGGAAAACTTGTTCTTTCTTTTGCTCTTTCTGTCGACATGGTCATTAGCTTCATTTATTTCTTTAGACCATGTTGGATTCTTGAAACTCAACTTTATATGCTTTTTCGGTATTTGTCAATGTACTCATCAAGGGGGAGATTGAGAGACCATGTGAGGTCATCTCATGTGTATGATGAGTAATTGACATCGGCTTAGGGAAGTCGAGTTTGAGTTGGTTGGTTCGGACCATGTCGTTGCGGGGTGCAACGGGCTTGGTCGGACTTGGTCAAACCTGGTCAATAGGTTCAGGATGATTATTCTGATAATTTGACAAGTTTGGGCTTAATATTGTATCACTGATACTATTTATGCTTTCATGTGTCGAGCGGTGCTATGTGATGTGCTTTCTTGTCTGTGATGGCATGCAGGATGTCGAGGCGGAGTCGTGGCGAGACACGAGGTGACCGGACTAGACACAGGCGGTGTCGAGGTCAGAACGGTCGGATGTGTCGAAGACGGCGGAGATTCGATGTGGTTGCGAGGCGTACACGACAAGGAGCGCGGAAGCTTCCCGGAAGGTGTAGGAGGGGCGAATCGGTAAATTCGCAAGGCTGCACAAACGGGAGACGACTCCGTTAGGGTTTAGCCGGCGTAACGGGTTGGAGACCCGTTAGCCAAGGGCTATAAATAGGTGTTGGGGGCTGCATACCCCCTTGAGGGTTTTTGTGTATTTGCTCTCTATTTTGTGTGTTCCCAAGTTTCTTTTTGCTCTCTAGCGTTCAGCTGGCAGCATGTTTTATTTCGGTTTTCTGCTGGGCCGATTTTTGTCAAAACATCAACTGTTTGCCCATGTCTTCAATATATGAGATATCTCTGTTCGGACAGCTATTCTCTGAAGTTTGTGAATCAAACTGAAGACCAAGTACCAGTCTGTTGTCTGCTTTGCCCAGTATTTTCCTTGAGCAGCCTTTGTTCTCAGTCTTCACTGCCGACTGCTTTCAAGATTGATGAATTTGGTTTCCGGTAGCAGTCTTATGTCTTTCTCAGTATATGTGACTGCACTACATTTCTTCTTTTTATTCTCTTGCTGATCTTTGACCATTTTGCATGCAGATCAAACAGCATTATTTTCAGCTGAAATTTTCTTGATTACTCTATGATTTATGCTGAATTTATTAGTATCGCATGCGTTCAGTTTTCAGCGAATTAATTTTACGTGAGTTGCTTCGCTCGCATCTTTTGAGTATTCGATGTCTGAATTCTCGGGCGATTTTCAAGAGAACGACATTCACCCCCCCTCTGTCGCCATTTCAGTTCTACGCAAACATTCCTACCACATTTTTAAGTTCTTTTTAAGCATAGCCCTAGGAATAGTAGACAATATTCTATTGACTACCTCAGTTTGTCCATCGGTTTGGGGATGGCAAGTAGTGAAAAATAACAACTTAGTTCCCAACTTACCCCACATGGTTCTCCAAAAATGACTATGAAATTTAGGATCACAATGTGAAACTATCGTATTCAGAATACCATGCAAGTGAACAATTTCCTTAAAGAACAAATCAGCAACATTTGTAGCATCATCACTTTTATGACATGGTATAAAATAAGCCATCTTAGAGAATCTATCCACGATAACAAAAATGATATCCCTCGCTTCTTTGTTCTAGGAAGCACTAAAACAAAGTCAATAGAAATATCTTCTCAAGGTATGCTTGGAACAGGAAGAGACATGTATAAACCACGAGGATTAAGTCGTGACTTAGCTTTTTGGCACGTGGTGCAGCGGGCAATGAAGCGTTCGACATCACGCCTCATCTTTGCCCAATAAAAGTGGTGGATCATAATGTCCTTGGTCTTCTTCATGCCGAAGTGACCCATCAATCCTCCTCCATGCGCCTCATGTAACAACAAAAGACGAACGGAGCTAGCTGGAATGCATAGCTTGCTAGCACGGTATACGAACCCATCATGCACCACAAATTTATTCCAACCCTTTCCGTCTTGACAATTTAGCAATACATCTTTAAAAACAGCATCATGCACATATTGCTCTTTTATTGTCTCTAACCCAAAGATTTTGAAGTCAAGTTGTGAAAGCATGGTATATCTCCTAGACAACGCATTAGTTATCACATTTTCTTTGCCCTTTTATATTTAATGACATAGGGAAAAGACTCAATAAACTCAATCCACTTAGCATGTCTGCGGTTCAGGTTGGTTTGACTTCGAATATGTTTCAATGATTCATGATCAGAATGTATTACAAACTCTTTGGGCCATAAATAATGTTGCCATGTTTCCAAAGTTCGAACTAGAGCGTATAATTCTTTATCATAGGTAGAATAGTTCAAACTAGGACCACTTAAGTTTTCACTAAAGTAAGCAACATGTTTTCCTTCTTGAATTAACACACCCCCAAGGCCTATGCCACTAGCATCAGATTCTAATTCAAAAGTGTTACTGAAATCAGGAAGTTGAAGCAAAGGGGCATGTGTTAGCTTATCTTTGAGATCGAAAGCTTGTTGTTGTTTGGTGGCCCAAGTAAAAGGAATACCCTTCTTTGTAAGCTCATTCAGCAGTGCAGTTAGCGTGCTGAAATTCTGAACAACACGCCGATAGAAACCAGCGAGCCCAAGAAAATTCCGCACTTGTGTGACCATTTTAGGAGGCGGCCAACTCTGGATAGTGACGATCTTGACTTGATCAACTTCAATGCCTTGTGGAGTAACAACATAGCCAAGAAAAGAGACTCGATCCATGCAAAAGGTGCACTTCTTAAGGTTACCAAGCAAACACGCATCTCTCAGCATTAAAAACAACATGTAAATGATCCAGATGTTCTTCATATGACTTGCTATAGATTAGAATATCATCAAAATAAACCACCACAAATTTTTCAATGAAAGCACGCAAAACTTCGGTCACCAAATGCATGAAAGTGCTAGGTACATTAGTTAAACCAAAAGGCATCACTAACCACTCATATAGCCTGAACTTAGTTTTAAATGACGTTTTCCATTCATCTCTCAATTTTATTCTAATCTGGTGATACCCACTACGCAAGTCTATCTTTGTGAAAAGAATAGAACCACTCAACTCATCCAGCATGTCGTCTAACCTAGGAATAGGATGACGATACCGTATTGTGATATTATTAATGGCTCTACAATCAACACACATACGCCAACTACTGTCTTTCTTAGGAACCAAAGAACAAGAACAACACAAGGACTAAGGCTTTCCCGTACGTACCCTCGGTCGAAAAGATCTTGAACATTTCGCTGAATTTCCTTAGTCTCCTCCGGATTGGTCCTATAGGCCGCACGGTTTAGCAAAGTTGCTCCTGGAATTAAATCAATTTGGTGTTCAATCCCTCGAATAGGCGGCAGCCCCGGGGGTATCTTAGCTGGAAACACATCCTTATATACCTGCAAAAGGTTAGTGACAGTAGACGTCAAAGGGCTAGATATATCATCAAGTGAAAATAAAGCATCTTTGCATATCAAAGCATAGCATGGCATATCATTATGAAAAATTTCAGCAAGATCAGATTTGGTTGCAAGTATGACACAACCCTTTAATTTAATTCCCTCGGTCCTAGAACTAGGTGCCAACATCTCTTTCTTAGGTGGGAAAACATTCTTCACTACTTGCTGATTTTTAGGTTCATGTTCAAGTTCTTTCTTCTCATTTTCAGCTAGTTCTTTATCACAATTAGCAATTTCAGTAGATGTAAAAGGTAGCAAAGTTATTTTCCTTCCTTTGTGCATAAGAGAGTACTTATTACTTCTACCATGATGAGTTGCATCGGTATTAAATTCCCATGGACGACCTAATAAAAGTGAGCAGACTTGCATAGGTACTACGTCAAAATCAGCAACATCATGATAGGAACCAATGAAACATGCACTCTCACAGATTGTATTACCTTCACCTTACCGCTGTTGTTGAACCACTGAATGTGGTATGGGTGAGGATGTGCACGTGTGGTCAAGCCAAGATTCTTGACCAATCCTGAATCCACCAAGTTATTGCAAAATCCTCCATCAATTATAACACGAACACGGCAATCCTTGATGATGAGGAACATCTGAAACAAATTATGACATTGTAGCTTCTCCTGTTGCTCTCTTTGAGTGCTCAATACTCGCTGCACAATTATGGTTCTATAGTTCACCGTAGCAGCGGCACCTAAAATCTCATCACCATCGCTATCTGCCTCATGATCATCACCATTGCCTGCAAGGTTAGCTGCAAGTGCACATTCATCCTCAACATCACTAGTACTTACATAACCACCATTTTCTGTCGCAGTGTACGCCCGCTTACTTGGGCAATCTCTCATGAAGTGGTCCATCCCTTTGCAACGGTGGCACACAATGCCTGTCGTATGGCCCGTGGAAGCAATTGATAGAGCTCTGTGCTGACGCTTGCACACTAGTAGATTTGCTCGTCTCGGGTGCATGTGATGATGGTGGTGCTGCTGAATGCGCCCTACTCACAGAGGGCGCAGCAGCTCAAAAAAACAGGAGGTGGGGCTGTCTTGGATTGCCCCGGTGTCGATCTCGATGTAGACGTACTTCCAAAGTTGCTCCTATTCCTTTGTTGCCTACCCTGCAATTCCTTTTCTGCCAAACAAGCAAGCTGGAACAACCTATTAATATCGTTATACTCTTTGTAATTAATTATGTCCTGAATTTCACGCCTTAAGACCCCACAAAAACGAACCATCTTATCCTCCTCATCCTCTACAACATTACAACGCAGCATGCCTATTTGTAGTTCTTGATAATATTCCTCGACAGATCTATTACCTTGGTCTAAGCACTGCAATTTCTAACGCATCTCACATTTAAAAGCAGGAGGAACCAATCGAGCACGCATAGCTACCTTCAATCTATCCCATGTATCAGGTGCTAAACCTGAATTAACTACTTGAGTCCACCAAATGATAGCAAAATCTTTAAATTCACTAGTAGCTTGTCTGACTCTATGAACTTCAGGAACTAGATGGGCATTAAATTTTTGTTCAACTGTCATCTCCCAATCTAGATAAGTTTTAGCATCATAAACACCCGCAAAAGATGGTATGGTAAATTTGACTTTAGCAAATGGGTCATCATTAGCACGAGCATTGTGGTGCTGAAAATTATTACCTCCCATACCGTGACGGAGGCGGTGTCGTTGGCGTGCATCTTGGGCAGCAAATGCAGCACCGGCATTGCGGTTTTGTCTCTCATTATCATCTCCCTCCTCACGATCTTGGCCTGCATCATGATCATACTCACGTCCATTGTTTGGTGGCCGATTCACCATTCTTTCAAGGCGTGCAGTGAGTGCTGCAATACTCTCATTGATGGAGCGCTGCAATGTATCCGTCGTAGCTTGAAGTTTCCTATCGATGTCCTCATTAATGGTTGCACGTTGTTCATCTAAGAGCGTCATAAGCTCTCCCTTTACAACATACTCTTGCGCATCAGACGACTCACCTGTCATGGTTAGTAGAAAACAAAAGACAACACAAATGTATTATCCCTACCAACTACTAGGTGGTGGAAGGTGGAATCACAAACTATGAAGCGTCTTACCACACTCTTACAAGTGTTCTTACCAATGCAGCAGTGGTACAGCCGGTGGCTGGTTCGTGATACCGTGTCGAGCGTGGGTACGATTGCAAGAGGGGATCTGTTCTGATCAAGAGTAGGCGGAGCTTGGAAGACTTCAATATGGTAGCAAGGGTCAGCAATAATCAGATCATTTAATGCAAGTTAAAAATTATTGAAAGTACTAGTCAAAGTTGCTGATTCTAGCCTAGTCAAAGCTAGCTAATTGAAGCACGCACACGCAATGATCAATGTGACTTGATGTAAGCAATGAAAAATCTCACAACAAGTGCTAGAAGAGACGCTAACCGATCTACTCAAACTTCTTTGTAAGGCACAAGATTGTTTGCACGACGTATGTCGGATCCCGGAGCAGCATCTCCCGGAGCACAAGAATATGGGCCTGATGGCCAAAGTTTACCTCAATGGCAAATAAGCTAAAATTAAATATAAGCAGCGGAACAAAAACCGAAGCGGAAGAAGCCCACTAAGCCTGCTCACAGGCAAACGACAGTAAGATGCAGCCTAGACGTTTTGATCCTCGCTGAAGTTGAAGCTATCCTCTGAAAAATGATGAATTGAGCAACATGAGCACATAAATTACTCCACAAGCTACACCAGGAGGTTTAACAGAGTTGATGCATGCATAAGGAATGACAACGGAAGGCATAGTAAGGTTAGTTGTGCATAAAGCGAAATTGAAGTAAATATTATAAATAGATTCAAAAGTTGAATTTGATACAATAGATAGAAACAAGATTTTAACAAAATAATATCGTTAGTGCAGGCTCGGACCATACACCAACCTATCCACGGGCATCCCACCCAGACCATCTTTTCCAAAAAGATCTCATATGGATTCCATCCATCCATATGGTTTTTAATCTCTCATGGATTCCATCCATCCATAAGGTTTTCATAAACCATTTTGAAAATCAAAGTCTAATCCGTGAAAAACTTTACTCAGCTTCCCCATGACCGTGGGCACGGTTATCCAGGATAGATTATACACTCTGCAGAGGTTGTACAACTTTACCCATAAGATATGATAATCTTATAATGTCGGCCATTACACGCTTCCGTAGGCGTGCGACTGAGAAAATCATAACAAGGCCTTTACAATGCAAAGCCTTCAACCTGGCCAAGCCAACACTGAGGTTTCACCCCGGTAAGGAATCCACCAGACCGAGACCCCCTCTTGAGCCAAGTGAGACTTCTCTGGCCTACGCCACGCTCACTTTCAACCTACAGCGAGACTCAGGTTGGGACCTGCAAAGTAATCAGCCAAGACTGTCCCATACCAACCTTGTGGTAGTACAAAAGGGTTTTGTAATAGTAGCTCATAGACCAGTCCTTAACTTGACTTAGGCACCAACCACATACCCCTTGTGCCTGGCAATCAACATTGTGTCACCAAACAACAATGCATGCCAGCAAGCACCCACCACCTAACCATTTGCTTAAGTCTAAACCAAGTTTTTATAATTTTATTTTATCAAAATTTTATAGACTTTCTTGACTCACCGAAGTCAATAATAGATTTTATAAATCATCATTTTGTGTGAAACAAATCTTCCCACCTAAATCATTCTAAGCATGGCTAAGCAATTCTACAAAATTCCCAGTTAATACTAATGTACTAAATTTTTATCTAGGGTGACAAGGCATAATTGTTCAATATCAAATTTGGCTATACACAAAGGAATTGGGCATAACTAGAATTTAAATTGAATTTAAACTAGATTGAATAAAAGTACGCATGCATAATAATTTTAAAAACAACATAAATAGTTTAAATTACTGGAAGCAACATAATCAAAGGTGTAACTTGCCTTGCTCGAAGATTTGATGTTGCGAATCGTCGAAATCGAACTCTCTGAGATAGTCGTAGTCTACACGCGAAGAACCAAACAAAATAAATTCAAATAAAATCAAAATAAAATCTAAAAATTATAAAATATATATTGAGGGATAGATTATGATTTTGGATGAATTTAGGAGAAAGAATCAACATATTCGGAGTTTGTATGAGGGAGAACGAATATCTGGAAGTTTTGAATATCACATGAAATGATAAAAAGAACATGGTGGAGGCGTCGTGAGGTAGGCTGCGAGGTGGCCGGCGAATGGGCAAAATGGAACTCTAGTGATGAGGCGACGGTGAGAGAAAAACGGCAGTGATAGCGTGGCAGCGACAACGACAGGTTGGAGAGAGATAGTACCGGGTATGCAATGTGGATATGTAGGGTGAGCATGGGGTAGAACACGATATGGTGAAGCTAGAAAAATTATTGGCTAAGCTGAAAATTCATCGGAGACGATACAATCGAAGTTTGAACGATGACGGTGGAGAAAAAGGGAAAACTTGATATCTTGGTGGTCGGTAAAGCAAATATAAAACCACTTATAAGGTAGCTATCTGGGATGGTTTGACACTTTTTGACGCGACAGAATTGGAGAAAGCATCACCAGATAGATGGGAACGCGCATTGGCGGCCATGGCGAGGTGTTGGGGCGACAATTTATGGAGGTTTTTTGGGGAAAAGGAAGAGAGCACGGTGTAGAACACATTGAGGCAAGTCTAAGAAAAATTATGGCATGGGCTAAAGCTTACCGGAGGTGATGAATCGACGTCGGGAGTCAAAAACGGTCAGTTCCGCGGAAAGCTCAATTTCTGACAACTGGCTTCACGAAAAATTAAATAAAAATAGTAGATAAATTGCTTGAAGGCTAGGACATGATATGGCATGAACAAAAATTAAACAGCTCACCGAAAAAGTGGTGTATGCGCGAAGACACGGTTTTAATGTCTGTGCTCGACAAGGTTGACGAGGACTCGGGGAATCTTCAAGTGATGGCGATGGAAGCACGACGTAGAATGCGTCGAGGCGAAGTCAACGGTATAGACAGCTCAGCCAAAGGACATCGGATGGTGGTAGAACATGGTGAAGAAGACATTCGACGACCGGCGGGTTGACATCGGCGTTCCGGGCAAACGGAGAGGAGTTAGAGGGTGAGGTTTATGGCGAAACGAAGAGGGGAACATGGGGAACGCAATGCTCACCTTGGTTGTGTTGGAATAAGCACGGTCATCCGACAGCGAGGAGAGAAGCGACGGCGCGGTTCGGCCATGGTGGTCCAGCGATGCTCCGGTGAAGCTTCGGTGAAGACGAGGAAAGCACTGCGTAGAACGCATGAAGGCGAAGCCTATGGTATGGTCAAAAGTGGTGGAACCCCACTGTAGGCGGCGCAAATGGCCGAGGAACGCTGCTCGGTTGACAAAAGAAAAATGGCGATTACGACGAGGAGAAAGGGAGATAGGACGTGAAATTTTCAGGGATGAATAAAGATGAGAAGGGGCATTCGGTGCTCTCTTTTATAGGCATGGAAGTGGACCGGAGAGGGAGATCAAACGACAGTGTCAATTCGGGCGACAGTTTCATTTTCGTGTAAATGAGCATAAAGGAGGAGGGAAATGGTTGGGAATGGAGGAGTCTCGAAGAGAGGAAGTGAATGCACTTGATTGCACGAAAAATCCTGAAGAAATTCATGAAGAAAAGCTTCAAAGTTGCGTTCATGGCGGCCACGCTCTGGACGAAACGCACGCTTCGTGCAGAAGATGAAGCGAGGAGAGAGAAAATGGGAAAAATAATATATATATATTTTAAAATAATAATAATAGCAATAATAAATTCGAAAAAATTCAAGAAAATTCCACAAAAATATTTGGAAAACGAAAAGATTAAATATAATAATTTTGGGTTTATTTGAAGTTTATTTTAACCATTTAAAATATTTTCACTTTCTAAGCTTTAATTTAATCCAAATAAATTCAAACAGACTCAAAAATTTGAAAAGAGGATATAAATGGATATACTAGAATTTTTTGAAGAATTTACAAATTTGAATAGGCACAATCGTAGTTAAAATGAAGAAATACGGGCTTTTGGAAGTTTGAAAGGGAGAAAAAGAATAAACTGATTTTCTGCGATTATTTTTGAACTGAGAAATCAGATTATGGCGTCAGTAGGGATTTTGATTTTTGCTGGAATTATTTTTCTGTACAAAAAGTGTTTTAGTCACTGACAGGTGGAACCGGGTTTATGGTGGAGGCTGAGGTGGCACGCGGCTTGCATAGCGCTTGCGTGGCTCACGGCCGCTGTGGTGGCGCACGGCATGATAACTGACGTGGCATGGCCGGCGACGGGTTGCTGAGACTAAACCGGGCGACGATGGATTGAGTTAGGAAAGCGACACATGTTGGCCGAGGAGAAAGGTTGAGGGTTAAATTTGATTTCAATTTTCAGGAACATTAAGAATGTTTAAAAATACATACAAAATAGGAAATAAAGTCAAAAAATTTCAGAAAAATTCACAGAAATTTCAACATAAAGTTGGCATGTTAGTTTTACGAAAATACTTTTTAGCTTTGAAATTGATTTTTAAAACCAGAAAAACACAAAAAATCCAAATAAAAGCCAAATGATTTAAAATAATTAATTGTAAATAGAATTTTTATAGAAATTCAAAATATATTTTACGTAATAATGTTTTTAAGTTTTTAGTTAAATTACTTTTAAGAAAAAGCCTTTTTAAAAAACTGAAAATAGGCAAATAAAATCTGCAAAAAATCAAGCAACCAAATAACACTTGTTTTTACTTTAAATTAACTTAATTTTTAATAATTTTTTTTAATTTTGAAAATTTTAAAATAAACAGCTGGGCTACTACAACGTAGAGCATAAAGGACAACAAAAATCGGTATCGGTGCAGTGCAAACAACCCTCTAGATTGAGTAGAAACAACATCTAGTCTCAAACGATTAAAAAACATGGTTTTATATGGCTTATATATACTAGTTTGAAAGGTTTCAACGAGATCTACAACTTTGCAGTTGAGACAAACCCCAAATTCCGAAGGGAAGATTGAACAGAAACTGAAACTGAAAACTTGCGATGCGATTTCAAGGACAAAGATGGCCAATTTTGGGGTCCTTGGAGGGTGACCAGTGCAAGTAGGTCATTTTGTTTTGAATCGGGCTCATCGTTAGCTTTCCAACGAGTATAAAAACGTCAAAAACAGACATCGTATGCAAAAGTTATGCCCGTTTTACTGAAGGTGTGTCGGAAACGGACTCGAATTCGTTTCGGCCTAAATTGAAACTGCTAGAACTTTTGATCCCATGGACAAACTTGCTCAAATTTTTTTTGGAGGCTTTTGGATGTATAAAGAACAGCTCCATCAATTTTCACTATTTCTGGCGAAGGTTTGGTGCACTTTCCAAATTTTGGAAAAGGTGGACTCTTTCCTTTTTTTCTCTCTCTTTTTTTATTCTTTTTTTTCTCTATTTTTTTTTCTACACAACCGAAACCAATTCTTCTGGACAAACCAAAACTGGCAGATAGGATGGCAGCGGAGGGTGTAGTTGCGGCGAAAGTGTTGACACAACGATGAAGCTACGCATAGGAACACGAAGATCAAACTAGATGATGACGAACTAGACTATAACTAAAACTAGAAATTAGCATCTAGACACGACGATGCAATAAAAAATTCAACAAGCAAAACTGAAAAGAAAAATTGCAATGGCTCAAAAGGGTGATCGGACAAAAGAAAAACTGAAAAGAACACTACGAGCAATTTATTCTGTGGGCTAATTTCTATGGTTTTTAGGATGATGAACAAAAATTAATCTAAACGGGGAAATTGAGATTACCTAACGGGCAACCGTTGCTTTGATACCACCTAATGTGACAATGGCCCGATCTTCCGAAAGGTACTGATAAGTCAATTGTGGAGAACATGACGTTGATGATCCAAAGGCTCCGACCAAAACAGATCACACCCCTCGCAATCACTACACCACTGCTCCGTTGGTTATCAACCGTGTCGAACATGATTGACCACGCCAAGAAAGCTATCTCCTGCAAGCGAATCAAGAACACAAGTAAGAGAGTACAAGATGCAATCTGAAATTGTATTACGAATAAAGATTAAGTTCACAAGTTGGGTTCCTCAACCGAACGTGCGGCGAAACTGCTAAACAGAATAATCTCATAAGAAAAACGTGAGGAAAACTAAAGGCGTACGACCTTCTTAAATAGGGGAGGGGGAAGCCTCACTTATCTAAGGAAAAGGGAGCGGTACTATTCACAGATTACTATTCACATGAATAGTATGGCCAGCCCAAATAGCCTAAGTGGTGATACAAGGCCTAAGGCCCACTTTGACTCAGACTGGAAAAGTAACGCGACTTGTTTTTCATTTTCGATCGTCTCGTATGGAGTTTGGAGGTGAGACTAGATCCATCTGAAAGTAGACTCTAAGAGCTTTCCAAAGTGTACTCATGGGCCCCGAGAAGCCTTCTGGATCAAAAGTTATGGCCATTTGAAGTAGACGCTGTTAAAAAGGCCGAATCTGAGTCGAACTTGCGAACAAGACTTGAATTGCGCTTGACTGTTCCACTTCTACACTTGAGCTCGTGTGGTTCTTCCCCGTGGTTCCTAAGGACAATTAAATCATCACAAGAATTAAGTAGTATGCCATTCTTTGAAACATTTGTATGCAAACTTAGGAACACATTCACCTGATGGTTAAGTTGACGTGCTCGCGCTCGAGTCATTGGTCTTTGTATCATAGTTTCAGTTTGTTGAGTTTGTTATGGAGTTGGCACAATTGTATCTATGGAAAGGATGTCCTCATCAGTAGGGGTTAACAGGTTGATGCAAGTGGTGTGAGTAAGAAAACCTGGTGGCAGGTAGGGGGTTAACGGGTTATCCTTGGCAGCAAGATGCTATAAAAAGAGTAGGAGAGCTACCCTTCCAGTTAGCTCTCTGGTGTTCTTGTTTTTCTTGCGTGCGTTCGTAGAGTTTGGTGTGGAGCACTTGTGCTCTTGGTCCTCCTGGATGGAGTGGTGAAAGATCAAGCTCTGATTAAGTTGGTTTTGGTGTTAATGACAAATGCTTTTATAATGTATTGTTGTTAATGACAAATAATTTTATATTGTGTTGGTAATAATGACAAATGCATATATGATACTGGGTTTGTAGCAACAGGATGAGAGGAAATAGCATGAGGTGAGGATTGCGTCGTGGGGATAAGGTGATCTAATCCCACTCTAACTTTAAAAGAGCACACCTAAGAAGCTGGGGTGATACAAAAATCACATAATTCCAAAAACAAGCTTTTCCCATGACTACGAACTAGGACGCCCGAGGGCAAGAAGGCAGTGCACAGGGTCCAAATAAAATCTTGCAACAATACATCGCCTACTCGGGGAGCACACATAAGAGGGCACAGGGTCCATCTGCGTAGTTCGTTTAAAACGAAACCACCTTATCTTCATGCACATCTTCGATGTTCCTAGCCTTAAATTTTTGGAGTAAGGGTACGAGAAGAGGATCAAAATTTCTCTTTTTTTAATCAATAGACAGAAGAGGGAAGTTTTTTGGGGTAATTTGAGTGATATTAGCACTCACGTTTGGGTTATTATTTTGAATTCAGGGTAAGAGAGCTTTAGAAGTAAAAATGGCTAAGGCAGCATATAGATGAGGAGTCATCTAAGAAAGATAAGGGTGAGCAATACCACATATATTTTTGGAAATATAATTTTGAAGAAATAATTCTAGTCATGAAACCAACGGCCAGGCTAACTAGGTCACGACCTGCAGTCGATATGCTCTGATACCATCCCTGTTAGACCCAGATTTTAACATCCGGAATCCTCTGTGATTTATTGCACTATTCCCTGGATCAGTAGATAGTGCTTGCAGATACAGAAAATGAATATCAAATACATATCATGCGGAAGCATAAATATGTAGGACCAAAATGGCGACAGGGGGGGTGAATGTCGTTCTCTTTAAAATCGCCCCCGAGAATTCGAAAAATTAATTCTGCTGAAAACTGGAACGCATGCGATACTAAAATATTCAGCATAAATCAGAGAGTAATCAGTAAAAAATTCAGCTGAAAATATTGCCGTTTGATCTGCATGCAAAATCGTCAAATATCAGCAAAAGAAATAAAAAGACAAGAACAAAACACAAACGGCAAAATAGTAGCAATCAGTTTTAACCGAAAGAAAAGAAGTCCCAATTGAGTTTGCAGTAAGTATTAGAAGTTAATAGGCTGCAGACTCTCTTTGACTGAAAAAGGGACAAACCAACAATCTGCAACCTCAACCGAAAGAAGAAGTAGCAAACAAAAACCGGATCAGCTAATGCAAAAAGAAAAAGGAGAACTGGAGTGGACAGTCTGGATACAAGACCGCACACTGAGAAAGTTAACTGAAAGGAGAAAAGAAGAGAAGCAAGAGTTGCAGCTGAACCAGTTTGAAAAAGAAGAAATGCAGAACCGAGAGTGCAGATTGAAAAGCAGGTTCTTGCCAAGAACTGAGAACGCTGCAACAGAATACAGATTGTTTTGCAGTTCCTGCCGAAAGCACAAAAGAAGATCAAACTTGTTGCCTGTCCGTTGGAGTATTTCTCAGCCGAAGATAGCTTGGAAAGAAATGAAGAACAGAGCAGTAAACACTGAATTTCTGAGCTAACCGAAACTAACACTCACCAAGAAAGCTCATAATCTACAGCCAGCCAACATGGAGTGAGTTGGACTGTTGATTAAAAGACTATCGGCAAGAGCTGAGAACAAACTGGAGAAATATGTCGGGAAGCAAAAACTGCATTTCGGCCAAACACCATGAACCCAGACTGCAGCACAAAAAGAAACAAACTGAAGACTAGAAACACTAGTCAAAGGTCAAATAATTCGGTTGAAAATCTTTTCTCCTAAACCAGACAAACTGAGAGAAGGATCTAACAGAAAATGAATTCTCAACTTCCAAACCGAGAATAACAGAGAAAGTCTGGGAGGAACAAGAAGGAATGAAAATAGACAAAAGGTCTTCAGCACATGAACTCAACAAAGAGACAAAAACAAAAACTCAAATTGATTCATCCTCATGAAAGATTGAGTACAGAGGAAAGAACAGAGAAATAAACTTCAGAGATTTCATTCCTTAAAACAAGAAGATCACAAAGAAGTCTCCATACGCATGGACATTAGAACCATAAGAATGATTACAAGACTTTCAATCCATCCTCTCCCTCTCAATCCTCAAGAACACCAAGAGCCTCACAAGCTTCTTGGGAGGAACACAACACACACAAAGATATGAATAAGCTCTCAAGTGTCCTAAGGGGTATGCAGCCCCTCACCTCTATTTATAGCCCTTGGCTAACGGGTCTCCAACCCGTTACGCCGGCTAAACTCTAACGGAGCCGTCTCCCGCTTGTGCAGCCTTGCGAAATTCCCGTTTCGCCCCTCCTGCACCTTCCGGGAAGCTTCCGTGCTCCTTGCCTCGCACGCCTCGCAACCACCTCGAGTCCCCGCCGTCTTCGACACATCCCGACCGTTCTGACCTCAGCGCCACCTGCGCCTAGTCCGGTCCACCGTGTCTCGCCACGACTCCGCCTCGACGTCCTGCGGACACACAGACAAGAAAACACATCAAATAGCACCGCTCGATACATGAAAGCGTAAATAGAGATCAAACCTGTCGAGTCATCAGAATATGCAACCTAAACCCATACGACTAGGTTCGACCAAGTCCGACCGAGCCCGTTACGCCACGCAACGTCTAGGTCCGAACCAACCGACTCAAACTCGACTTTTCGTAAAACGATGTCAATTACTCATCATACACAACGGGTTGACCTCCACATGGTCTCTCAAAATAAAATAGTAAACGTACACATGGGCCGATTAGGCCGAAATCATTAACTTGTAGCAGCGGAAGAACGAAGTACACAGGTGGGACCTTCAGGACAAGCCCACAGGCAGCCAACTGGAGGTTCGCGACCTAGCCCTTGACATCTCCATCTTCTTTACCATCATGTCCAAGAGTATTGTTGAGGCGTGGTGATCTGATTCTTGATTCTGGATTTGTTGTGAGAGCGAGTGGGAGCACAATAACTGCCGTGCTCCGCGAGCCAATACACAGAATGGAAATAAATAGTATGCATGGCTTATCGAATGAGAGGCTCGGGTTATTTTATTTGCCATAAATTACTTTTGGTAGCATTATTATTATTTAAGCACGATGTTATTGTTGCTACCTAAAACTCGACACGACGATTGCCATAATTGACTTAACCCACCAAAGATACACTTTATTTACTGATTGCTGTCTAAGACCCCAAACAGTGAGTGTGATTATTTACTTAATCCACCGAACATACTCTTTCCAAATTGATTGCTGTCTAAGACTCCAAACAGCGGATGACATTATTGAAGTAATCCACCGAATTCACATTTTCGATATTGAGTGCTGTCTAAAACTCCAAACAACGAGTGTAATCATTTACTGAATCCACCGATCAAACAATTCCCATTACCTTGTCTGAACATTCTATTAATCACATTGGGGTTACCAACTCCCATATGAATCTACATTTTTCCACCAATTCATGGATACGATCTCGGGTTCAGTATTTACCAATTTCTTTATTTTAGAACTACCAACTTCTTGTGTATTCTAAATTTCTATCAACCCAATCATGTGGCTGCCAATCATCAACTCTTCATTTCTAAATTCTAATGATTATCCAACATAATTACTTTTAAATCCACTGAAATCATTCATATCGGGACTTTCTAACAATTCAATCCTTTTGTCATTGATCCAAAACCTTAATTTTCTCTTCCAATAATCAATCTTATTTTCTATTATCTATCTCTCACTAATTCACTAGTTTACCTCAACCAAGAATATCAGTGATCAAGTCTACGACTCACTAGTATACATTCACCAATATTATCATTGATCAAGATTATACTCTAGTAATTGTTATCATTCCTCCAATATTCCCAAAAATTCAATTCATCCTTCTAGTATTTGATCAAATCCTATTAATCCCATTATTGCCGACATATCCCAAGAATTTATATTAGTTATTAGTGTCGTAATCCAGCATTTACCTTTCCACTCCCTAAATCTCCAAAAATCATTTAAATCATCTATTTAGCCTATCTATTCATTTATGCTCCACCAATTTGTTTCTCCTAGAATTCACACTATTCTTTCCTTTTAATAATTGACACGAAATCCACCGACGTCTTCGTATGTTTACTACAAACATTCATCTTCTTTACTTTCGACTTCTTTTATTTTTCCTTACACTTTGTTTTGTAAAAGAAGAAGCTTTATCATTATTTAGAAATACGATACATAAAGATTTCCTGAAACCTAGCAGTTTTGAACTAAAAACATAATGCATAAAAAATGCAATAATAACATTGATTCAGATTCCATCCACAGTTACATGGCCTCTACACCATATGCTTAATCCTTCAGCGTTATAGCCGCTTACATTATCACTGGGGCGACACCCAGGGCAACACAAATATGGGCTTTCCGCGGCCCTCCACTTTTCCATTTTCACCCACAAAGTTTTTGAAATAGAACTATATCTAGTTAAGTTCCCATGTCCGCCCATGACCGTGGGCACGGCTATTCGAATAGTTTTGACTCTACAGAGTTTATACACTTTCACCACAAGAGACAATCAACTCGTTGCCACACATGATTCCTTAGTCATGCAGTTGAGCAGACCATCACAATGACTTTTTAAAGTATCTAGCCTCCTTTGTCATCTCACCCTATGGGCCGCTCCCACTTGCGGTGGGTCACATACATTGCACGGGATGTTCACCACGGTTACTAGCGCTATTTGAGCTCCACTCCCCTCAACGCTAGTACGACTGGGAAACTTCACCCTCCACTCGGTGTCCCTTTAGGCCTCCCTTGCCCTTGCATGTCCACTCCTATCCACTGCCCAACCAAGTTTTCTCATAATTGAAAGTGATGCTTGGGGCATTTTGGTAATACTAAGCATGGCGTACAATTACAGACTTATTTTCGAAAGGTTACTATTATAATTTTGCTAGGCCGACAAAGTTCACGTATTCAAATATTCCAAAGGATGTGTAATACTAATCAAGACAAACAATGGGCATATAACTAGAATCTTAAATTAAACATGTATTTATATATAAAATAACAACATGCAATTTGATAATTTAAACAAAAGTAATTTACAGGAATTGTAGGTTCGACATGATCAAAATATTGTGTAACACCCCAGGACCCACAATGCCCTGGGATGCTACTAAAACTGCTCTACAACTAGCCAATTTATAAAAATAAACTAAAACTAGTAACAATACTAAGCAAGATAGTATAAGCGGAAGCGTAAACAACTAAGGAAAAATAGAATAATAACAATTCAATAATCATAATCAACTATTACAAAATATCTATAGGAACGGTACACAAATTTAATATTACTAAGAAGAAACATTTGTCAATAAGATAGCTAAACAAAGACTAGATTTCTTTCAACTTTATTTCAGCATTAGGATTATAATACAAGTGCATCTGTGCGGTGCCGCTCTACCCTTCCCAATGCATGCTCAAAGTCCAACTGTAGGGATGGGGAAGTAAGAGTGAGATAAAAATCTCAGTAAGCAAACTGTTTAACAAGTTATTCAAACTATAAGCAAGTTAAACATCATCATTATAATTCCATACATCCACAATTACAATTTATGTTCATAAATATTAAACCACCATAAACTTTCATGAATCATACCTCTTAAATTTCAGACTTAATTAGCATATGAATGCAATCATTTTATCCCGTATTAAATGCAAAAGAAACATTTATTCCTCCTCAAACCACAATAGATTAATCAACAACATTTAATCTTCCACAATTAACAACGTATATATTCTCGACCTCAATTCACTATCAATGACGGTAAAATATTAACAAATTAATTCATGTTTGACTACTTTAAATCCTCAACCACTACCACTACCAAAGGCAATAAAACATATGTATGTCTTACTTCAATACTATATTACTTCTCATATCCACAATTACTATAAACAATTAAAGCAAGAGGAAAGAGTTTCGTGCACCATCACAATCACACAAGAGACGAACCATATTCCAAGATCACAACCACAATTCAATCCATCAGTAGCTCACAAGAGCCAATTCCACACTACCACTATGCAGTTATACATTCCACAAAATAACTTCACCACATTATATTGCATATGTATGCAAATGATCATTCCACAATGCAATGCATATGAATGCTATGCTCCACATTACTCTTGCCAGGGCAGGAAGTGCAATGCATCATATTTCGGCAATATACGATTCTTCCCGCGGGCGAAGAGGTGCGTCGTATTACGGCAATATACGACGCTGTACCGGTACGGTCGCGGCTATAAGCGGTGACATCCACATACACAAAGGACATGATATGACATGAATGATTGAATGATATGAAAATCCATTAATCACTTTAATTCATCCGCATGGAGCATTATTATGCTCTCAACATACTCACATTCACGACATATTAATTTCATGATCAATATTATAACATTAAGCAAGAATTCCACAATTAAAATATCATGCAATCATGGCAATTGTATCAAATTACGATAATAATGCAAACTGAAAGTAGTAGGAACAATAGGTTAAACGGTAGCAACCACCGCTACGTTTACTTGCCTCTATCCGACGAAGCGAAGTACAACAGAGATCAAGAGCGCTTAGGGACAAGACCACCTGTCCATAAGACAACTCTCAGCACACAACCACAGCATACAAGCACAACATAACAATTATAAACATTACTAGAAACCCGAACCCGCACAAACTATTCTCCGCTCAACAATTCAACAAATTATCCTCTGCAGCAGCGCTGCTTCATAATTTTGTATCTTTAAAAATATAGATCAAAAATAGCAAATGATACCTCTCTGGATTCATGACTTAAAAATCTACAATTTTCATGAGAACACCTATTTTTATTTTAATCACAGCTAGGAGTAATTTAATGCCCAAAACAGAGGAAGAACTCTGCTCTGGCAGATTGGGCAGCCGCGTTCAAACGCGTGCCCACAACAGCACAGAGGCCTAAAAATTCCCAAATTTATAGAAAGGCTAGATCTGTAAATTATCCACAACTTTATCAACTACGGCCATGTCCAGAAAATTCGTTTATTCTTTTTAATCTCCGGATTACCGTCGGACTGTACCAATCTGTCCGCCTGACGGACAGCGGTATTGCCGACTCAGTATCTCCCAGATCCCACGGTAGAAAAATTGGAAATAAATACAGGAGATGCATATAGAAGTCCCCTACAACTTTCATTTGGGTAAGACCTGCAGGAAAATTCTCTTACTATTTTTAATATCCGGATTACTGCCGGACTGTGCCAATCTATCCGCCTGACGGACAGCGGTATTTCCGACTCCGTATCTCCGAGATCCCACGGTAGAAAAATTTGAAAAACATACAACAGATACATCTGGAAGTCCTCTACATCTATTCTTTTGGGAAGACCCACAGGAAAATTCGTTTTCTAGATTAAAACCGCGAGACAAGCCATGCCGCGCGAATAGATCTAAAATCAGCCCGCGACTAAACTCTAATCGGTAAATTGATCTATTATCTACCATCAAATTCCGTGCCAAGAACCCTAATTAATCCATAAAACAGTGGATTTAGGATGAGGAAAAATTACCTATGAAGAGTAGCAATGGGGGGAATCACCTTGCGGAGGCGAGGCGTAGCCAAGAGAGGGGCGAAATCTGGGTGGGGGCGGCTAGGGGCGGAAAAAGGGGAGAGGGGCCAAGGGAGGGGATTTATAAAGGGGTGTTAGGGTTTGGGAGGGGGTACGGGCCCCCATTTGGGCTGGCTGGCCCAAATCGGCTGGCCCACCCCTCCGGACAGTCCAAAATATCTAAATTAATTATTTTAATTTATTTTATTCATTTTCAATGTTCTACAATTTATATTTTTCCTTCCATGATTTATCGAAAAACCGCGATTCCGCGATTGTTTTAAAAACTTACGCCGTAACGACGTTCGGGATATTACATTCTCCCCACCTAAAAAGTATTCGTCCTCGAATCTCGCTCCTCAACCCACGAGAAAAAAGAACAAACAAGGAAAGAACAACCACAGAATGGAGCATCCCAAGATAGAACATCCCAAGGGAACAACAACTACGGGTTCTCACCCGCCCTCGAAGAACTCGGGTCCTTCTTCTACATTTGAACTTCAAGCTCCATGTCACCTCCTGCTCGGACCGATTCGTCAAGAGGGCCTCCGCATATCTGGTGGCTCTCTTCCTTATGTCCAACTCTGACGAGTCCACGACACCCACCGGTCAACGCCGAGCGCCCGCAATTCTTTTGTCGGCTCTGAGCGGCCAACAGATCCTGCCTATCTCGTGAAACTATCAAGCCAACATCTAATACCATCCTTCTTTTTAAAACTTTTCCCTCTATTTAATATAATCGGGATAATACATTGTACCCCTTTTAAAGAATTCAACCACAGATTTCACTCATAACATTACTCGAAGCACAAACAATAAATTTGCAAAAGGAACCCAACCAACAGAGAAATAAAGGATTTTCAAGCAACACACTAGCAACAAACTCTCCTTCAAAGGACCACGGTCTAAATCAAAGGATTCACAACAAAATCATTCACACTCTCCAAATAGACATTTGGAGAATCCACACTTCACAAGCCAAGAGTGAAAATCACTCGACAGACCAAAACAATTATTTTCTTTTCCTACCTGGAAAAGAATATACCACAACATATAACAACTCAATTTGCAGATGACCTCTGCCATAAACACACAGTTTAAACAAGGATCAAGAGAGTATATTACTGCTCGAGGTATTATTAATTTCCCAATCCATTCCCCAAAAAAAATGAACTTCCTTGAACCAAGGATTTCCAAATCATCGCCCAACACACCAACTAGTTGCCATACACCTCTTAAAAGATTTTGCCACACAAATTGATTACCCCTTTCTTGGAGAGGAAAAAAGAAGTAAATTCCAACACAAAGGAAAATGTTACCATCTGCAATAATCTCAAACCAGAAGAGATAGCAACGAACTTGGACAACAAAAGATAAGATCACAGCTGAATGCACATGCCTCCTCAAGAAGAACAATATCAAATCTCAACCAATAAGAATACAATATTGCCATTCGAGCTTAAGAAGCTCGTATGCGGCAAAAACATTGCCATTTGAGCTCAAGTAGCCCTTATGCGACGAGAATAAGAAGTTAAACACACATAAAAAATACACAACTTGACTTCAACCTCCAATACTTTTACCACACTCTTTCTTTTAATAAAGAGGATAACTTTCTTCGATTACGGTATCACCTTGATAATTCTAACAAGGAGAATTGATGACCACAACACATTAATTCTTTAAGAACTAATAAAACCTCTCAACACGACACTAAGCTCAAAACAATTTCAGCTGCCACATAAGTCATGAGATCAAAAGATCGCATACGCAATTATCAAAACTTTTGATTTAAATAATATCAGGGAAGTTATCAAATTCTTTTATTTAATGAACCTTCAACATTACCATCATGACCACATATTGACCATCATACTAACATTAGAATCATACATTCTTAACAAGCATCATCATATCCTCAAATCCCTTCATAAACTATTCCAAAAGGAACACAAGAATTCAATTCATCATGTTTCTATCATCTAAATAAGATTGCATCTACTTGATCTAGGGAAAGCCTAGTGCATAAGCCACCATATTAAAACAAAGCTCTTAAGCAAGATGATACTAGAGCATGGCAATCTCACAAAACATGTTAGTATAAAACTCTTATTAAATTTAATATATTCAATTCTTATTATGCTCAACTCTAATTCAGCACAAATTGATTGTACTCTAGTCATTACTAGCAATAGTTGATTATTATTTATCATAACATCATTCATGATCTAACTCTATTTACAATCATAAAACAATCATGAACATAGATTCAATATTTCTCCTTACGTTCAGAAATTAGAACGAAATAACTTTAATCTTCAATAATACCAGTTTCTAAGACAAGATTCTACAAGTCAATACATTAACCTTCATCTATTTCTTTATACATGTCTCAACAATTTAGCATGGTGAAAGATAGATAAAAATAGCAATTATACATGCTCATAAAGTATCTAAACAAAGGACAGATTAAAGGTTAATATTACCAAGGCAATATTCCAACACCTCCTTACTTAATGATTCCAAACAGTCAGATTAATTACTAGAGACAAAAATAATTCAATTGATCCAACATAATAGAAATTCAAACAATCATAATAATCATTCCAATTCTTTTTGCACACTCCTCAATAACTCCATGAGTTACAATCATGAATAAACAAATTCTTAATCATAGTTCTTCTAGAAACTATTACAAGGCAATAACAAATTAATCAACTATATTTCCGAGGATGCTAATGAAATTAATTATGCACTACGCTAACATATCAACTTGATAATTCATACCTTATGAATTAGTTCATATGATTACCACCTTCTACTTGAGCATAGCAAAACACCATATAGGATTTTAACACTCTCTTTCAGAAAGAAGAGGAAAAATAAACTTCAACACTCGAAATAATCTAAAGAAAAACATAGATCCAAGGCATTCACATATCAATGAGTTTTGCAACTCAAAACTGGCACTACTAAAAGAAAATACCAAGCAAACCAATAAGTCATGAATCACAACAAGATAAAACTCCCACGAGGGGACTAACCTTACGAATCAACAATAAGCACAGGTAGCAAAAATATCTCATTAGTTCGGAAAGAAACAATAACTGCTTCAAGGAACAGGTAGAGACCAATTGCATACCCTTAACTGCAAGAACCACAAACTCAAAAGAAATTCATTAACTGCAATAGGCCAAGAATTGGCCGAAATCAATTTAAGGATAATAGTAACTTTTCTAAGAAACTCACCCGCAACATCTGCAATTAAGTTACTTGAGGTAACTACATTGCTAATCCCCATACTACAAACAGTGGTATAATCTGGCAAAGCCAAGGCAGCACAAACAACATCTACATCTTAGCATTGATTACCTTTCCTCATAACAGTCATAGAAGCAAAATATAATCATACGAGATTATCTCATAATGCAAATCATCAATACAACATGTTAAAAGCATAAATGCAATGCTTGACCCATCCCATCCTATTGTGCAAGTGTGTCAATTTAATAGTTTAATTACCACGGACCTAAAGCCCGCTCTGATACCAACTGTAACACCCCAGGACCCACAATGCCCTGGGATGCTACTAAAACTGCTCTACAACTAGCCAATTTATAAAAATAAACTAAAACTAGCAACAATACTAAGCAAGATAGTATAAGCAAAAGCGTAAACAACTAAGGAAAAACAAAATAATAACAATTCAATAATCATAATCAACTATTACAAAATATCTATAGGAACGGTACACAAATTTAATATTACTAAGAAGAAACATTTGTCAATAAGATAGCTAAACAAAGACTAGATTTCTTTCAACTTTATTTCAGCATTAGGATTATAATACAAGTGCATCTGTGCGGTGCCGCTCTACCCTTCCCAATGCATGCTCAAAGTCCACCTGTAGGGAGGAGGAAGCAAGAGTGAGATAAAAATCTCAGCAAGCAAACTGTTTAACAAGAATTCAAACTACAAAGCAATTTAAACATCATCATTATAATTCCATACATCCACAATTACAATTTATGTTCATAAATATTAAACCACCATAAACTTTCATGAATCATACCTCTTAAATTTCAGACTTAATTAGCATATGAATGCAATCATTTTATCCCGTATTAAATGCAAAAGAAACATTTATTCCTCCTCAAACCACAATAGATTAATCAACAATATTTAATCTTCCACAATTAACAACGTATATATTCTCGACCTCAATTCACTATCAATGACGGTAAAACATTACCAAATTAATTCATGTTTGACTACTCTAAATCCTCAACCACTACCACTACCAAAGGCAATAAAACATATGTATGTCTTACTTCAATACTATATTACTTCTCATATCCACAATTACTATAAACAATTAAAGCAAGAGGAAAGAGTTTCGTGCACCATCACAATCACACAAGGGACGAACCACATTCCAAGATCACAACCACAACCTTCAATCCATCAGTAGCTCACAAGAGCTAATTCCACACTACCACTATGCAGTTATACATTCCACAAAATAACTTCACCACATTATATTGCATATGTATGCAAATGATTATTCCACAATGCAATGCATATGAATGCATATGAATGCTATGCTCCACATTACTCTTGCCAGGGCAGGAAGTGCAATGCATCATATTTCGGTAATATACGATGCTTCCCGCGGGCGAAGAGGTGCGTTGTATTACGGCAATATACGACGCTGTACCGGTACGGTCGCGGCTATAAGCGGCGACATCCACATACACAAAGGACATGATATGACATGAATGATTGAATGATATGAAAATCCATTAATCACTTTAATTCATCCGCAAGGAGCATTATTATGCTCTCATATTTTTATTTTAATCACAGCTAGGAGTAATGTAATGCCCAAAACAGAGGAAGAACTCTGCTCTGGCAGATTGGGCAGCCGCGTTCAAACGCGTGCCCACAACAGCACAGACGCCTACAAATTCCCAAATTTATACAGAAGCTAGATCTATAAATTATCCACAACTTTCTCAACTACGGCCATGTCCAAAAAATTCGTTTATTCTTTTTAATCTCTGGATTACTGTCGGACTGTACCAATCTGTCCGCCTGACGGACAGCGGTATTGCCGACTCCGTATCTCCCAGATCCCACGGTAGAAAAATTGGAAATAAATACAGGAGATGAATATGGAAGTTCCCTACAACTTTCCTTTTGGGAATACCTGCAGGAAAATGATCTTACTATTTTTAATATCCGGATTACCGCCGGACTGTGCCAATCTGTCCGCCTAACGGACAGCGGTATTTCTGACTCCGTATCTCCCCGATCCCACGGTAGAAAAATTTGAAAACAATACAACGGATACATCTGGAAGTCCTTTACAACTCTTCTTTTGGGAAGACCCACAGGAAAATTTGTTTTCTAGATCAAAACCGCGAGACAAGCCGCGCTGCGCGAATAGATCTAAAATCAGCCCGCGACTAAACTCTAATCGGTAAATTTATCTATTATCTACCATCAAATTCCGTGCCAAGAACCCTAATTAATCCATAAAACAGAGGATTTAGGATGAGGAAAAATTACCTATGAAGATTTTTCTCCAATCTTTTCCTCTTCTTCTTCTTCTCCTTCCTTCTCTTTCTTCTCCTTCTTCTCCTTCTCTTTTTCCAAGAGTAGCAATGGGGGGAATCACCTTGCGGAGGGGAGGCGCAACCAGAGAGAGGGGCGAAATCTGGGTGGGGGCGGCTAGGGGTGGAAAAAGGGAGAGGGGCCAAGGAGGGATTTATAAAGGGGTGTTAGGGTTTGGGAGGGGGTACGGGCCCCCATTTGGGCTGGCTGGTCCAATCGGCTTGTAATATCCCGAACGTCGTTATGGCATAAGGTTTTAAATCAATCGCGGAATCGCCGATTTTTCGGTCAATCGCGGGAAGGGAGAAAATAAAATTTGTAGAACATTAAAAAATGAATTAGAATATATTAAAAATATTTTTATTTTCAGTCGCGGGCTACCAGGGAGGTGGGCCATCCACCCATGGGCCAAAGCCCAAGGGGAGGCGCCACCCCTAGCCGCACCCACCTCTTCCCTCTCTTTTAACCCAGGCTTCCCCTCTTTCCTCCCCTCCCTCTTGGCCGCCACCCTCCCTGTCCTTGCGCCTCCATCCCCTCCTCAAGGTGGTTCCCTCCATTGCTACCCTTGGAGAAGAAGGAGAAGGAGAGGAAGGAGAAGGAGAAGAAGGAGAAGAAGAAGAAGGAGAAGGAAGAAGAAGAAGGGAAAAATCTTGGGGAAAATTTCTTCATCTAGGTAATCCATCCCCATCCCAATCCTCTGTTTATTGGTTTTATTAGGGTTCTTGGCACGATATTCATGGATAGATATTAGATCAATCACCCGATTAGAATTTTGCCGCGGATTGGTTTTAGATCTATTCGCGCAGCGCCGGTTGTAGCTCAGTTTTGGGCTAGAAAAAGATTTTTCCTGAGGGTCTCCCCAAAAGGAAAAGTGTAGAGGACGTCCAGATCTAGCTACTGTATTTTTTTCAATTTTTTTCACCAAGGGATCTGGGAGATACGGGGTCGCCAAACTCGCTGATTTGCAGGCGGCCAGATCTGCGCAGCCGACGGTAAACCGTAGTTTACAATTAGAAAACGATTTTTCCTGCGGGTCTTCCCAAAAGAAAAGTTGTATATTACTTCCATATCTACCTCCTTTATTTGTTTCAAAATTTTATACCACGGGATCTAGGAGAAACAGTGACGGAATTAACGCTGTCCGGCAGGCAGTCGGGTTGTTACAGACCGACTGTAATTCGGTGTTTAAAAATAGTATATGATTTCTCTGTCCTTGGCCGTAGTTGGGAAATATGTAGATAATTTAGATATCTAGCTCCTGTAAAATTTTGGTAATCTTTAGACCTCTGTGCTGTCGGGGCTGCGCATTTGAATGCGGCTGCCCAAATCTGCAGAGCAGAGCATGTCCTCTGTTTTGGGCATTTAATTACTCCTAGCTATGATTAAAATAAAAATAGGTGTTCTGCATGAAAAATGTAGATATTTAAGTCATGAAACCAGAGAGGTATTATTTGCTATTTTTCGATGCATATAATTAAAGATACAAAATTAAGAAGCAGCTCTGCTGCAGAGGCTAGAATGCAGATTTTGAGCGGAGAGGAGTTTTCGCGGGTTCGGGTCTCTAGCGTTGATTTATGTTTTTATGTCGTGTTTGTATGCTGTGATGGAGTGCTGAGAGGTGTCTTATGGACAGGTGGTCTTGTCCCTGAGCGCCCTTGACTTTTGTTGTTCGTCGCTTCATCGGATTGAGGCAAGTAAACGTAGCGGTGGTTGCTACCGTTTAACCTGTTGTTCATATTACTTTCAGTTTACATCATTATCGTAATTTGATACAATTGCCATGATTGCATGATATTTTTAATTGTGTAATTCTTGCTTAATGTTATAATGTTGATCATGAAATTAGCATGTGGTGGATGTGGATATGTTGTGAGCATGATAATGCTCCTTGCGGATGAATTAATGTGATTAATGAACTATCTTATCATTCATATCACTCATGTCATATCATGTCCTTTGTATGTGGATGTCGCCGCTTATAGCCGCGACCGTGCAGTACAGCGTCGTATATTGCCGTGTCTGACGCACCTCTTCGCCCGCGGGAAGCATTCGTATATTGCCGAAATACGATGCATCGCACTTCCTGCCCTGGCAAGAGTAATGTGGAGCATAGCATGAGCATTCATATGCATTGCATTGTGGAATGATCATTTGCATACATATGCAATCTAATGTGGTGAAGTTATTTTGTGGAATGTACAACTTCATAGTTGTAATGTGGAATTGGTTCTTGTGAGCTATTGACGGAATGAAGGTTGTGGTTGTGATCTTGAAATGTGGTTCGTCCCTTGTGTGATTGTGCTGGTGGCATAAACTCATTTCTCTTACTTTACTTGTTTATAGTAATTGTGGATATGAGAAGTAATATAGTATTGAAATATGTCATACATATGTTTTATTGCCTTTGGTAGTGTTGGTGGTTGGGGATTTAAAGTAGTCAATCATGAACAGATTGTCAATGTTATACCGTCATTGGTAGTGAATTGCGGTTGAGAATGTATACGTTGTTAATTATGGAAGATTAAATGTTGTTGATTAATCTTTTGGGGTTTGTGGAGGAATAAATGTTTCTTTTATATTTAATACGGGATAAAATGATTGCATTCATATGCTAATTAAATCTGAAACTTAAGAGGTATGATTCATGAAAGTTTATGGTGGTTTAATAATTATGAATATAAATTGTAATTGTGGATGTATGGAATTATAATGATGATGTTTAAATTGCTTGTAGTTTGAATAACTTGTTAAACAGTTTGCTTGCTGAGATTTTTATCTCACTCTTGCTTCCCCCTCCCTACAGGTGGACTTTGAGCATGCATTGGGAAGGGTAGAGCGGCACCGCACTAATGTACTTGTATTATAAACTTAATGCTGAAATAAAGTTGGAAGAATTCTAGTCTTTTGCTTAGTTATCATATTGATGTATGTTTCAACTTATTAATGTTATTTTGGAACCGTCCCTTTGGTTATTATGTTTAAGTTGATTATGAATATTAATTTGCTCTTATTATTATGTTATTTATTAGTTGTTTACGCTTCCGCTTATACTATCTTGCTTAGTACTGTTGCTAGTTTATTTTATTTTTATAAATTGACTAGCTGTAGAGTAGTATAGTGGCATCTCAGGGCATTGTGGGCCCTGGGGTGTTACACGGCTGGCCCACCCCTCCGGACAGTCCAAAATATCTAAATTAATTATTTTAATTTATTTTATTCATTTTTCAATGTTCTACAATTTATATTTTTCCCTTCCATGATTCTCAAAAACCGCGATTCGCGATTGTTTTAAAACTTACTGTAGTAACGACGTTCGGGATATTACATATTGACTCGCCTTGTGCGGTTTTACCGTGGTCTTGAGCTCACTCAAGATTTCCCATTTGTTGATCTTGGTCCTGATCATTGAGGGTTGCTTCGGATTTGGCTTCTTCCTCTTGTGTCTCGTATGCTATCTTCTGATGCGCGAAAATTTGGATAAAAATTAGAAAACTAAACAAAATCTCACCAAAAAATCAAATGAGCTTCAAAAATCATGGTTTCGATTCTATTGGATAGATATTGAATTTACAAATTTGTTTCACTCAATTTAGAAATGGTTTCTCAGTTCACTTAAATCGGGAAAATAATAAAAACTTTGACAGGTGGGCCCCACAGCCAAAATTTTAATTTTTCTTTTATTTTCTTTTCTCTTTTATCTATGCATATGATAGGTGGGGCCCACATGGCAGTAATTCCCACTCTCATGTGGTCACTGATAGGTGGGGCCTAGTTGTCAGCGAGACACGCACGCTGGCGGTCGCTGACAGGTGGGGCCCAGCCGGCTGAACAAAAAATCAAGAAAACTCGACCTCGGCATTGCGGAGCCGAGGGCTCAAACACGCGCGGCTGAGGGAGTTGGGGGGAAAGAGATAACGCTGCTAGCTAGGGGAGCGCTCGGGTGTTTCTTACCCATATAGGGCGTATAAGCCAGTTAAACCGACGCTGCCTCACCTTGGAGCAGACGAGCACGGGGCTGGTTACGGGCGACGGTGGCGCCGGCGAGGGGCGGCCGGAGAGGTGGCGGGGAGGGGCAAAATGGATTGTTGGGGTCTCTTGGATGCCAAAGGAGGTGTCGGTGGGGGCCGAGGATCGCCGGAGGTGGGTCGGTGACGTGCGACGACGGTGAGCTTGGGGAGGCGCTCGGTGACGGTGAGGTACGGGTGACGAGGAGCTCGGGCGAGGTCAGGAATATGATGGAGACGTCCCACGGATGGTGTGGGGAGCGGGAATCGGGTTTTTATGGCGGGAATCGGCGGGATTTGGCGGAGCATGCCGGTGGCCAGAGTTGGGGAAGGAGACAGCTTGCCGGCAATTAAAGGGCTCTAAGCTCAATTGCTTTCAGTGGAAGGATTTAGGGGGCGCGACGATGCGAATGGAGGGTTGCCCGGGTTTTATAGGCGGCGGGGCGCGGCTGGCCGCGAGAGGCATCGTGCGGGGACATGCGGTGATGTCGGGCAGCGGCGACAGCAGGCGGCGGAGGCATGGCAGTGAGATTCGGGGCGGACCGAGCACAATGGCCGTGTCGCGTAGCTTTGCCGTGTCGCTTGGCTTTAGCCGGGGCCGAGCGGAGGAGGGGAAGGGGGACCCGGGCGCACAGGGAAGAGGAGGAAGAAGGAGAGTCTGCGGGGCCCGGCCGGGAGGGAGGCGGAGGCAGGCGGGCGGGCGGGAGTTGGGCGGGCGATGGCGGCGACTCCCCTTTTTTCTTTTTTTTTCTTTTTATTTTGGTTTGTGCATTTGTGTTTGCACATATATATAGAATTCATGTTTTATTCATTCCCACTCGCTCACCCAATTTTTATATTTATGTATTCTTGTCACTAAATTGTAGGTGCAAAGTTTTGGTATGTATATTTATATTTGTGTATTTATATCCATATATGTTGGTACTCCTTTTGCTTGCTTCTATTGTTATTCCTGCCATTATTTTCAAAGATGTCATTTTATGTTTTTAGGTCAAGTTTCTCCCTTATTTTTATGGATCATCTTTTCAGATTCGAATTTTAAATTTTAATTCTCTATTATTTGAACATGTTTTTCCTTTCTTGAACTTTTAACTTTTTGGGACCCCAACCAAATTCTAGAAAATACTATAAAAATCCAAACTTAAATATAATATATTGCAAAAATAATTCAAAAGCTTCATATTTTCAAATTTCAAATTTTTGGGATGTTACAATTGTTGAATCTAGTCCCTCCATTATGTGTTAATGGTGAAGTTTGGTAATTGATGACAATTATTTTGTGGACTAGCAGTTTCCATGAGTTGGATGAATAGATTAGGTTCCACAAATGAGGATGACATGGGATGACTTCATGTGTTAAAGATCATCAAGTCAAGATGCGAGAAGAAAATAGCTTTATGTGTTGAATGCTATTAAGAAGAAGGCTTCATGTGTTGAAGGCCGTCGGGAAGAAGATGCATCATGAGTTGATGCATGTCCAAGATGATCATGTATTAATCAAGTAAAGACCATTATCTTTAGATGGAGTTGATGAAAAGATTGCATCATGAGTTGATGCATACCAAGATGATGACACAAGGTAAATGTCTGAACTAGCTACGGCTAAGGTTGTGTTCCTAGTCTTTTACCGGTCTTGGTGTTTGGTTGGAAGATCGGATTGCTAGTATTGGTTTGCCATACTATTAAGAGGGGTCATGTCTAGTAGTTTGAGTCTCATCATGTGTTGATGGCTCAACCTCACCTCGTCTAGCTCATCTTGACATGAGGCTTGCATTTGCGAATGTGTTTTGCAAATGGTTGAAGCTCATGTGTTTAATGGTTGTAACATAGGACTATGCATTGCAAATAGTTTCTACAAGTGCTTGAAGTCCATGTTTCTATTCTTTGTGACATGGGGCTTATATTTGCGAATATGTTTGGCCAATAGTTGAAGCTCATGTGTTGAACTCTTGCAACATGGGACTATGCATTGCAAATGTGTTTTGCATGTGATTGAAGTTCATGTTTTCATTCTTTGTGATATGAGGCTTATGTTTGCAAATGTGTTTTGCAAATGGTTGAAGCTCATATATAAACCTTATGGTATGCGACTTAGGTTTGCGAATGTGTTTTGCAAATATGAGAAGTCCATGTACTAAATCCTTGTGTCATGATTTCAAAAGTATGCGAATGTGTTTTGCAACTTGTTGGAAATCATGTTTGAGCCTTGTGTGCATGATATCGTGGTTTGCAAATATGTTTTGCAAAATCTGTTGAGATAGGTGCACTTCTCAGGAAAATCAGAACTACCGCTGTGTGCGTAGCAGTACTACTGTAAATCGAAAGTACCGGCTCTGTGTGAGCGGTACTACCGGATATCGGAAGTACCGGCATGTGTTGTAGTACTACCAGATGTGAGAAGTCCGAGCGGCTTTGTGTGAGCGGCTGGTCCGACCAGCGGAAGTACCGGCTCTGTGTGAGCGGTACTACCGGAGAGCGGAAGTACCGGCATGTGTTTCGTGGTACTACCGGACATCGGAAGTACCGAACCCTCCCGCGGAACCTTTTTTCTAGAGAGCGCCAACTTCTGGGCTCGGCTCGAGCGGAAGTACCGCACCGACTTTGCGGTACTACCGAAGATCGGAAGTGTCGGGGTTTGGCCGTCGGTAGTTCCGCGCAAATTGTGTAACGGCTAGTTCAGAAACTCTGACATAGCGATTCTTTGCGTCGTCGAGTGGAGCGAAATATGACCCTTGGCCGACGATACTTCCGCCCGTCCTGATTTTTTTGGAAGTTGGCTCCATCGGCTAGGTTTTTGGTGTGGGGTATAAATACTCCTTTGTGGCCAGTTGGAGGTGTTGTTGCTTGACCCATTCTCTGTTCTTGACCTAGAGTGAAGCCTCCACTTAATTGTGCATGTGTTGTACTTTGTGAGATGGGAGAGAGGTTCTAGAGTGCATGTGTTGCCTCTAGAGGTGGACCTTGTGTCCAAGTGACCTTGTGCATTCGTTGCACGTGGTGAGAGTCAAGTGAGGGATTTGACTTGTTACTCTTGGAGTTTACCGACTCCAGACGGCGTTGGATGCGTCAACGCGGTGATCTTCTCAAGAAGGTTGTGAGAAGACCCGGCAAAGTTGTGAAGGTTGGAGCTCACCTACTTTGAGCGGGAAAGAGCTACCACTAGTGGATTGAAGTATTTCGGCTTAATTCGTGGAGCCGGTCCAATTCATTTGGGCTAACCTCAACGTGGACTAGGGGAGACCATCAAGTCTTCGAACACCACAATAAAACATCAACGTGTCAATTGTAGTTTGTTCCTTGTGCTCAATTTATATTTAAACAATTTACATTCATAGAATTAAATTGATTGCTTGTATACCTAGAATTGCAAACCTTGACCTAGGCTAGAATTGTTGGTGCACTTAGGCGAATTTATTTGTTGTAGGTGCTATTTGAGCTGAACCAAATTGATTTAAGCTTCCGCATTGTATACTTGATTTAGGCAAAGAGAAAAGGTCTTGAATTACTAGTATTAATTTGTAGAGAATTTTTAGACCGCCTATTCACCCCCTCTAGTCGGCCTCGTCGATCTTACAAGTGGCTCTAGACTTATCTCTCAAAGCAATATATTATCTTTGTATCTCTGTTCATGTTTGCTCGTATGTTTGGAGTTGAGTTGGGTGTGGTCGTATCAGTTGTGCTCCCTCTATTCTTTGGATGGCTTTTCACTTTCTTGATCTGAGAGTTCTGCTTTTGGTTGTTTTGTTGATGATCTGACCTGCTTGGTGTTGGGAAATCATACTCAAAGCCAGCTTGGCGATTCTATTCCCACTTGAATGGTCTGATTGTCTCCTTATCCTCTCAGTCTCTGTTCTGGGCGGTCTTGGTGAAATTTTGTGAAGCTTTCATGTCGATTGCTAAGTTTTCAATTAAAGATCCGAGCAACCTCTTGAGATCTTCACCTTCTTGTGTTCAAAGTCTCATGGCCGTTTGATCTCTTAATCAGCAGTTATTCTTAATGTGAATCTTGTGGCCGTGCACTCTCTGTTCGTTCTCTGTTTCTTTCAAGAAGCGTACGACCACGTTCACTTCTTCGACCACGCTCTAGTTTCTTACCGCAATGTTTATATTTCTGACCACGTTGATCATTCGACCACTCGTTGGTTTACGACTATATTGGTTCTGGTCTCGGTGGTTGTCGACTAGGGTGATTTACGACCGATAAAAATATGCAGATGCCCGAGCAGATGTAAGAACGAGGTTGTGAGAATGATCTAGACTCCTCCATCTTCTTGTCTATCTGGTCTCGGTGTGACATAGTAAGTATAGAGATCTTGATCACATGGCTCTGAATTGTTTTAATGAGCGAGGGTGGAGACGAACAACCGTGCTCAATAAGCTAACACACAGAATGAAATAATATATAGATGCAAGGCTTAACAAGGAAGGCTCGAGTTCTTTTATATTCAAAATGTCGTAGTTGAATTACAGTAAGTAGAAATTTTAAGACTTAGCATTTTTAACAAAACCATGTTTTAAAGATTGTAACAATACACAATAATAATTGAGATGCAGCTTCCATCCACATGTTACATGGTTCTAGCTACCATATACTATTTTGTTATCAGAGTTCTATCCACTCATTATAATCATTGGATTTTATCCACCATAGGGGAATAAACTCAGGGTTCTATCTACTCATCAAGTTTTCCATCCACCCATATAGATTCTTTTATAAAATAAACACTAACTCGAGTAGGTTCTCATGCCCGTCCATGACCATGGGTATGGCTATTCGAATAATTTTCACTCTATAAATGTTGCACACTTTACTAAAGATGCCCAACTTGTTATATTCTGCATGATTCCTTAGGTATGCAGATCAATAAGACCATCACAAGGGCTTTACAATGCATCTTCCCAACATGGTTGCACCCGCTAAGGTATCCACCGCTATGGGGTTTTGTCCACCTACTCCAAAAACCCCTTCTTGCACTGCTTGTCAAGAGGCTTCTATCCAGCACTCTTACCGTGTTCAACCGAATGGTGCATCTAGCGTTGGGTATAAAGCATTTTTAGAGTTTTGGATTACAAAATAGCTTATTTAGTTTAACATACTAGTAGTTTCCATCCAATAGTTGTCCAAACCAAGTTTTCATGTTTTGAAATAATGTCGGAGCAAATTAACTTTTGAGCTCACTCAAGGCTTTCTCGTTTGATGGTCTTGAGCTTTTGGTCTTTTTCTTCACCTCGATCTTGATCTCGCTTGATCCATTGAATCTTTTCGACTTCCAATTCTAATTACGTGCTAAGCAAATAAACGCAAATAACTCAAAAGATTCGAATAAATCCGAACAAACTTAATTTAGTTTTATTACGAGTTAACGGGTGATTTGAGGCAAAGTTGGGGGTAGAATATGATGATTTGATCTTTTTATTGATAACTTCTTTTATTATTTTTATATTTATTAAGGAAGTTCCATGAGACTTACGAACAGACGTATGTGTTTAGTTTATTAAATTAATCTTTATAGTCTGTATTCCTAGCAATTTAAGCGGGGGTATTTTATGGGATTTTGTTTACTAATTATTCAAATTATTCACCGGATGATTAGCTTAATAATTCATTGAAGCACGGGAGTATTTAATTATTCTCATTGATGTTTAATAGTACATTTTAGTATATTTATTTACTACTCATCTGCGACTATTGGTCATAATATCATATTGTTCTTCGGAGTATTCATTGGCGAAATTATTCCAATGTTGGATGAGCCGATGCCATTGTATTTTAGTACCTATTTATGGCATTTTAATTGGAGGTACTCTGAGGATCATTGACATTTATATTTCATTATTTTTCTTGGCACCGGGCAAAATTTTAGCTTAATTAAATTCCATTTATATAGGATCGGGCTTCCTATATTTCCTACCATTATTACTAAATTCATCGTTAAGATTTATTTATCGACGACGGATTACTGGTGGGGATTATATTTTAAATTATATCTTTTGATTGAAGGGTGTATTTCATTTTTAAATGGTTTCAGCATATCGTTTATTTAATTTTATGAAACGGCTTGATTCTGTCATTCACCTTGTTACCTCCAGTTGGGATTATTAGATTTTGGATATTTTGCCAAAGCCATATTTTACTCATGCTTTTTAACTAATAATTAGATTTACAGAATTAATCAAGATACATTAGCTACCAATATATGATGATTAATTCTATACTAAATCTAATCTCCGTTCACTGTAGCTATTGGCAAAATGGTAAAAAAATCCTATCATTAAACATCGCGGCCAGAGGGATTCAAACCCAGGTCTCCGGTTTGAATGCTGGCGCGGCTAACCAATCGACTCGGGGGTGTTACCTGACAGTAGAGGCGAAGGGGACCAGTTAAGCCGAATGGGGTAGAGCCTGGAAACAGAGGAAACTCGGGGCCGGTACGGCCGGTGGCGTCGGCGGTGAGGGGCGGCTGCAGAGGAGTGGGCGACCTCCAAAACACGTTGCTGGCGCCGAGAGGATGCTGAGGGTGGCACCGACGGGGACCGAGGGGCTTCGGAGCGGGCCGGTGGCGTGCGGCGGCGATGAGCGTAGGGAGGTGCTCGGCGTCGGCGAGGTACGGGCCGAGGGGAGCTCAGTCGAGCGCAGAATCGACTTCGCCGGGTCCCTAGGAAGACGTGGGAGGGAGGAATCGACCGATGGTGGCTTGTCACGACGGCGCGCCCGGTTGCCGGACTTGGAGGGGATGAGGTCGTCGGCGGGGAAGGAGGGCTCGGGAGCTCAATTGGGCGGGGTGGAAGCGAGAACCAGAAATGTCGGTGCATTGCGGGGCGACGGTAGCTGAGAGACCATGTGGAGGTCATCCCATTGTGTATGATGAGTAATTGACATCGGTTTAGGAAAAGTCGAGTTTGAGTCGGTTGGTTCGGACCTAGACGTTGCGTGGCGTAACGGGCTCGGTCGGACTTGGTCGAACCTAGTCGTATGGGTTTAGGTTGCATATTCTGATGAGTCGACAGGTTTGATCTCTATTTACGTTTTCATGTATCGAACGGTGCTATTTGATGTGTTTCTTGTCTGTGTTGGCTGTAGGACATCGAGGCGAAGTCGTGGCGAGATACGGTGGACCGGACTAGGCCCAGGTGGCGTTGAGGTCAGAACGGTCGGGATGTGTCAAGACGGCGTGAACTCGAGGTGGTTACGAGTCGTAGAAAGCAAGGAGCGCGGAAGCTTCCCGGAAGGTGCAGGAGGGGCGAATCGGTAATTTCGCAAGGCTGCACAAGCGGGAGACGGCTCCGTTAGGGTTTAGCCGGCGTAACGGGTTGGAGACCCGTTAGCCAAGGGCTATAAATAGAGATGAGGGGCTGCATATGATGGAAACGGGGTCCCGATCTTCCAACAGGTTCTGGATATGTTCGATTTGGTGGAGGCGCGACACAAATCAATCCGGCTTCCGAACAGCACGTTCCGAACCCCGCAATCGCAGCACCACGTCTCCTCAGGTTATCAACCGTGTGCTGCCCGGTTGACCTTGCCAAGAAGGCTAATCCTCGCCTGCGAATCGAAGAACACAAGCAAGAACAAGGAAGAACACAACCAAATTGCAGATATATTGATGAAGCACTCGATAATTGGGGTTTCACAAACCGATGACGGCGAAACTGTTCAAAGACAGAATTAATCTAAGCAAAACCCAACCCTAATGGTGGGGTGGCGGCTGTATATAAATGAGTAAGGGCGTGCAAAACCCTGGGCGCGTCCTAATGGACTCCAACACGATACAAAGCGAGCGGCCCAAAAGACGGTGTCGTAGCACCCTGACAGATTCTGGACGTCCACTTGTTTCGACGATTTCCGTTGACTCAGAAGGAATTTTGGTATGAGACCAGAGCCATTGGAAAGGTTATCTTCTCAGCTTTCCATACATATGTGCAACGTCCAAAACGGAGTCCGGATACGATCTGGGCGTCCGTTTTAGTGCAGCTTGGTCCTAGACTCCGAATTGGATTCGAAGTCGGTTTGAGTTGGACATCCAACATGATTCGTCCGCCCTTGCTGGACTTGTGCGCCTCGTAGCCCTTCTCCAAGTACTTCTTGATCCTCTCCATGGTTCCTAATCATAATTAAATCATTAGGTAGCAATCGATTCTCAAATGAACCACAAGAAGTACTTAGGAACGAGCTCACTTCTAAATGCAATTGTCGGGCGCGAGCTCTAGTGATTGGTCCTTGAATATCAAGTGGAGGAGTGTTGTGTGTATCCGAAGAAGTGATGTCCTCATCATCCTCCCCCTCTTGAAGCGGAGTTGCCCTCAACTCAGCCTCATCTTCTTCTCCCAAGTATGGCTTCAAATCTGAAATGTTAAAGGTGGGGCTAACCCCATACTCGGGAGGCAACTCAAGTTTATATGCATTATCATTTATCTTCTCAACTATCTTAAAAGGACCAGCAGCTCTAGGCATCAATTTTGACTTTCTTAATTCAGGAAATCTATCCTTTCGCAAGTGCAACCAAACAAAATCACCGGTTCAAGTTTAACTTCCTTTCTACCTTTACTACCAAGTAATCCTATATTTTTCATTCATCTTTTCAATGTTTGCCTTAGTAGTCTCATGTATTTTGATAATAAAATCAGCACGCTCCTTAGCATCATTATGAACTCTCTCACTAGTAGGCAAAGGTAAAATATCAATAGGGCACGGGATTGAATCCATACAATACCGAAAAGGACTTACCTTGGTGGTGGAATGTTCCGCTCGATTATATGCGAACTCAACATGCGGCAAACACTCTTCCCACTTCAAATTGTTCTTCAAAACAGCTCTCAACATGGTAGACAATGTGCGGTTCACCACCTCGGTTTGGCCATCGGTTTGTGGGTGACATGTGGTGAGAACAACAACTTTGTACCCAACTTGTTCCATAGAGTACGCCAAAAGTGACTCAAGAACTTGGCATCACGATCTGAAACAATAGTAGAAGGCATACCATGCAAACGAACTATTTCTTTGAAAAAGTGGTCAGCAATATGAACGTCATCATCGGTTTTATGACATGGGATAAAGTGAGCCATCTTAGAAAAACGATCCACAACAACAAGAATGCTATCCCTCCCCCTCTTAGTCCTGGGCAACCCTAAAACAAAGTCCATAGAAATATCTGCCCACGGGATAGAAGGAACAGGAAGTGGCATATATAAACCATGTGGATTCAAGCGAGACTTAGCTTTTTGACATGTAGTGCAGCGAGCCACAAACCGCTCAACATCTCGCCTCATCTTTGGCCAAAAGAAGTGTGTGGTCAGAACGTCCTCCGTCTTCTTAGCACCAAAATGTCCCATCAAACCGCCTCCATGCGCCTCCTGCAACAACAAAAGACGAACGGATCCAACTGGAATGCATAGGCGGTTAGCTCTAAACAAAAAACCATCATTGATCACGAATTTATTCCATGCTTGACCCTCTTTACAATGCAACAACACATCCTTAAAATCAGCATCAAAAGCATATTGTTCTTTAATAGTTTCAAGACCAAAAATACGACAATCAAGTTGAGACAACATGGTATAGCGTCGAGACAAAGCATCAGCAATCACATTATCCTTCCCTTTCTTGTGTTTAATGACATAAGGAAAAGATTCAATAAATTCAACCCACTTAGCATGTCTACGATTCAAATTGGTTTGACTACGAATATGCTTAAGTGATTCATGATCGAAATGAATGACAAATTCTTTAGGCCATAAATAGTGTTGCCACGTCTCTAAAGAACGAACAAGAGCATACAATTCTTTATCATACGTGGAATAATTAAGAACAGGACCATTCAATTTTTCACTAAAGTAGGCAACAGGTTTGCCTTCTTGCATCAAAACACCACCAATACCAATTCCGCTAGCATCACATTCGAGTTCAAAAGTCTTACCAAAATCCGGAAGTTGGAGCAATGGTGCGTGCGTAAGCTTGTCCTTCAAAAGATTAAAGGACTCCTCTTGTGATGGCCCCCAATGGAACACAACTCCTTCTTTGTCAACTCAATCAACGGTGTCGCAATGGTGCTGAATTCTTTGACAAAGCGGCGATAAAATCTGCAAGGCCAAGAAAACTCCGCACTTGGGAGGCCTGGTGGGCGTGGGCCAACTCCATATCGCCTCCACCTTGGCTCTATCAACCTCAATTCCTGTGGAGTCACAACATAGCCAAGAAAAGAGACTCGATCCGTGCAAAGGTGCACTTCTCAAGGTTACCAAACAAGCGTACATCTCTCAAAGCATTAAAAACAGCACGTAAGTGAGTCGAATGTTCATCCATGGACTTGCTATAAATCAAGATATCATCAAAATAAACGACCACAAATTTGCCAATGAAAGGACGTAAAACCTCGTTCATTAATCTCATGAAAGTGCTAGGTGCATTAGTTAAACCAAAAGGCATGACTAACCACTCATACAAACCGAACTTAGTTTTAAAAGCAGTTTTCCATTCATCGCCAAGTTTCATTCTTATTTGGTGGTATCCACTACGCAAGTCAATCTTTGTGAAAATTATAGCACCACACAACTCATCAAGCATGTCGTCTAGCCTAGGAATAGGATGACGATACCGTATAGTAATGTTGTTAATGGCTCTACAATCTACACACATACGCCAAGTACCATCTTTTTTGGGAACCAAAAGAACAGGAACAGCACAAGGACTAAGGCTCTCACGTACGTACCCACGGTCCAAAAGGTCTTGGACTTGGCTGAATCTCCTTAGTCTCTTCGGGATTGGTCCTGTAAGCCGCACGGTTTGGCAAGCTCGCTCCAGGTATCAAATCAATCTGGTGCTCAATCCCTCGAATGGGTGGAAGTCACGGAGGTATCTCATCGGGAAAACATCTCTAAACTCCCGCAAAGGTTAGTGACAGGCGAGCAAAGTGCAAGGCATATTATCAAGAGAAAATAAAGCATCTTTGCACACAAAAGCATAGCATGTATCATTAACATCATCAATTGCAGCAAGGTCTGATTTTGTGGCAAGCATAACAGACTTTTTCAAATGGAGTACTTGTTGTTTTTCCTGTTTTTCAGTTTTATCATGTTCCTTTGGATCATTAGCAGCAGCTCTCGCCCTATCGGCCTCTATAATTTCAGCTGGGGTCAAAGGCAGTAAAGTAACTTTGTTTTCTTATGCATAAAAGTGTATGTGTTACTACTACCATGGTGTAAAGCATCATTATCAAATTCCCAAGGTCGACCCAATAAAAGAGAGCATGCTTGCATGGGAACCACATCACAATCAACATGATCAACATAAGCACCAATGGAAAAATGGACTCGGCATGTTTGCGTTACCTTAGCTTTTCCAGAGTCATTTAACCATTGAATATGGTATGGATGTGGATGCGGTCGCGTGGTCAAGCCAAGCTTCTTTACCAAATCAGAACTCACCAAGTTGTTGCAACTTCCTCCATCAATGATGACACGTGCACGCCGGTTCTTGATTGCAAAGAAGGTCTGAAACAAATTATGGCGTTGAAGTTTATCGGGTTGTTGTACCTGCGTCTTGAGGACCTTGCTGCACAATGATGCTCCGTGGCGTCGTTGTGGGCGCCCACCAAGGCGAGGTCGTCATCACCACCGCCATTGTCGTCCGAGGCGGCAACATCATCATCATCCTCCTCGACATCCGAAGTGCTGATGTAGCCTCCATCTTCTGTGGCGATGTAAGCCCGTTGGCTAGGGCAATTCTTCTGCACATGACCAAGTCCATGACAGTGGTGGCACTGAATGCCGGAGGAGCGACCCGTTGAAGCCACGGAAGAAGAACTCTTGGCTGGACCCTGCAAAGAATTTTTTGAAGAATCTGCAAGGCGTGTCATGGAAGGTGGCTTCGGTGGCGCTGCTGCCATCTTGTTCACAGGTGGTGGAGGAGAACGAAAACTCAAGAAGACTTGGGCGGTCCGTCGATGTAGTCATTCGCGGGGTGTAGAAGGGTCGTCCGGTGCGTGCCTTAGTTGAATCAGTAGTCCCTCGCAATTCTTTTTCTCGCAAGCATAGCAAGGTGGAACAAGCGGTTGTGATGGTAAATTCTTTATAATCAACAATGTCCTGAATTTCACGCCGTAACCCCCCGTAGAAACGACAAATCTTATCCTCCGTGTCCTCAACAACCCCACAACGCACCATACCCTTTTGAAGCTCAGCATAATAGTCTTGAACAGAACTATCACCTTGTTCTAAGCGCTGCAATTTTTTTCTCAATTCAAGTTTATATGAGGGGGGAACAAAACGATTACGCATAGCTTCTTTTAACCGCTCCCATGTATCAGGTTGTAAGCGCATGGTACTTAGTTCGTTCCACCAGATAATAGCAAAATCCTTAAACTCACTAGTAGCTTGTCTAACTCTATGTTGCTCAGGAACTAAGTGAGAGTTAAACTTACATTTCACCGTCATCTCCCAATCAAGATATATTTCAGCATCATAAAGACCGAGAAAAGATGGAATGGTAAACTTGACTTTAGCAAAGGGTCGTCGTTACCATGACGGTTCGATTATTACCTCCCATACCATGTCGGTTTCTTTGAAGACGACGACGTAGTCGTGCATCTTGTGTCGCCCGCCGATCAATGTTGCCATCGCATCATACTGTGGGCTTCATCATGATGATGGCCGTCATTGACAGGTGGTAGGCGTGCCTCCAATGTGTCCATCCGACCGGTGAGGTCAGCCATCCGCCGCTCCACCCGCTCAATGCCTTCCGTGGTGTTCAACTGGGTAATGGCGGCGACGATGGTGTCCAATCTCGCCCGAGATCGTGAGTGAAGCATTTTGTTTGTCGGCGCAGCTTGTAGTGGCCACGACTAACACACTCGTTGAAATCGACCGGTGTCCCGTCCTCTTCGTTTCTGCCATGGTTCTTTGAAATACAAGGAAAACAAAAGGATGATCCCTATCAACTACAAAGGAAGGGGAGTGGGAACCCGCAAAGGAAGTGGCTTACCAAGCTCTTACAAGTGTGCTTACCAAAGCGTGGTGGTACAACCGGTGGTCGGTTCGTGATTCCTTGTCGAGCGGAGTGCGATTGCAAGGGTCAAAACTGTGCTATCCGTAGTAGATATATGGAGTTTGGAAGGCCAAATATGTCGGTGGAACACAAATCAATAACGAGATAGTAATGCTGAATAAATGTCCAAAGTATGGTCCTAGTTCTTGGCCTAAATGTGTCCTATATCAAGTATGAGATGATGAACAAGGAGTCAAGAATAGAATATGAAAGCAACGACAGCAACAAAGATGGCCAGGCACTGAGAAGCTCAATTCAGCATAAGCACAAAGCAAATAAATTGTTGGCACCTAAAACTGTGCTCTGTCAGGTTTTTTTTTTCTTTTTTCTTTTTTTTTTGCGGCCACTCAAGAGCACTCTCTCTCCTCTCTACTATAGCCGAAATTTTTCTTTTTTTTGTAATTTTTATATTTTTTCACAGAGCGAGCACGAAATAGGAACCACACAAAGTTGCAACTCAATCGGATGTAAGGTGGCCTACAGAAAATAATGAATGTGTGTAAATTCGGTGATTCAATTTCGGAGCGAGTACTACACTTTCGGGCCGAATTTCGGAAAAAAAGCAACCGATTTCGAGTCCGTGTCACGAAAGTTATGGCGTTTGAAGATGGACCTCAAGTTATGGTTCTTGTGGAGGTTAAAACGAAGATCGGGTGGAGGGAATTTGTGGAATCGGTGGCGGAAGCTCGGGAAAGGTGGGGGATGATGCGGTGTGATCACGAGACGTGATGGATGACGAAAACAGAGGGTTAACAGAGGGTTAACAGAGGGTGGGATATGGGTGGGAAAACAAAAACAGAGGGTGGAGGAAAACGCGAAGCGTGACGGCTAGGGTTTGAAGGGTGGTAGCGGGTGGGAAAACAACATCGAACAAAACACGATCTAAACCAGCAACACAACTCGACTAAGGACACAAACTCAACACTACGGACTCGGAATCAACTTGTGCAAAGGCTAAACGAGATCTAGGACAGAAACAACCTATGACTACAATTTTTTGTAGGGCTTTTCTTGGACTCTAGGACGAAACCGAAAATAACAAAGGAGGGGTAACTCGAACACGGAGGAACACCAAGCTCGATTACCACTTGATGGAAACGGGGTCCCGATCTTCCAATAGGTTCTGGATATGTTCGATTTGGTGGAGGCGCGACACAAATCGATCCGCTTCCGAACAACACGTTCGAACCCCGCAATCGCAGCACCACGTCTCTCGGGTTATCAACCGTGCGCTGCCGGTTGACCTTGCCAAGAAGGCTAATCCTCGCCTGCGAATCGAAGAACACAAGCAAGAACAAGGAAGAACACAACCAAATTGCAGATATATTGATGAAGCACTCGATAATTGGGGTTTCACAAACCGATGACGGCGAAACTGTTCAAAGACAGAATTAATCTAAGCAAAACCCAACCCTAATGGTGGGGGTGGCGGCTGTATATAAAGGAGTAAGGGGCGTGCAAAACCCCTGGACGCGTCCTTAATGGACTCCAACACGATACAAAGCCGAACGGCCCAAAAGACGGTGTCGTAGCACCCTGACAGATTCTGGACGTCCACTTGTTTCGACGATTCCCGTTGACTCAGAAGGAATTTTGATATGAGACCAGAGCCATTGGAAAGGTTATCTTCTCAGCTTTCCATACATATGTGGAACGTCCAAAACGGAGTCCGGATGCGATCTGGGCGTCCGTTTTAGTGCAGCCTGGTCCTGGACTCCGAATTGGATTCGAAGTCGGTTTGAGTTGGACATCCAACATGATTCGTCCGCCCTTGCTGGACTTGTGTGCCTCGTAGCCCTTCTCCAAGTACTTCTTGATCCTCTCCATGGTTCCTAATCATAATTAAATCATTAGGTAGCAATCGATTCTCAAATGAACCACAAGAAGTACTTAGGAACGAGCTCACTTCTAAATGCAATTGTCGGGCGCGAGCTCTAGTGATTGGTCCTTGAATATCAAGTGGAGGAGTGTTGTGTGTATCCGAAGAAGTGATGTCCTCATCAGCATACCCCTTAGGACACTTGAGAGCTTATTCATCCCTTTGTGTGTGTTGTGTTCCTCTCAAAAAGCATGTGAGGCTCTTGGTGTTTTTGAGGATTGAGAGGGAGAGGATGGATTGAGAGTCTTGTAATCATTCCTCTTGTTCTAATGTTCATGCGTATGGGGACTCCTATGTAATCCTTGTTTTGGTTGGAATGAATTCTAAAGATTTTTTCAAGAAATCTTGTGTTGAAGTTCTTAGTTCTTGCTCTCTTTGTGATCTTTCTTGGGAGCAACATTGATCTTTCTTCTTATCCAGCAACTTTTATTTCAAGTTCCCTTCACTGGTTTTTTCTTTGTCTTTGCCGAACAACCTCATCAATATGGTTCTTCATGGGTAGCTACCATTTGTAATCGGAAGAGCATAACTGATGGCTGTGTTCGGTTCTCTGCTATAGTTTCTTGTTCAGCCGCAGTAGCAACAGCCGTCTGTTCCCCCTCAAAAACCGAATTGCATTTCTGTTTGTCTGAAAAACAACAGTTGATTGCCTGTTTTGCTTTCTATTTCAGCTGCTGTTTTCAGGTTCTGTCCGCACTGCTTTTTTTTCTTTGCTCAGTCTTTAGTGTTGGGCAGCCATTGTCTTTCGGCTTTTCCAGTTTTTCTCCTGTGTCTTGATGTTTGTCTTGCTTCTTTTATCTAGCCGGTTTCTAGTGGCAATTGTTTTCAGTTGGGAGTGCTGTTCGGCAGCAGTTGGGAGTGCTGTTCGGCAGCAGCAACTCAGGACAGGCGAACTACTCTGCTGTTATTTTCTTTTCAGCCATGCATCTCATTTATTCAAAGCAGTTTGGACTGCAGGCGAACAGCTAGCTTGCAGATTTTTTCTGTAGCAGCTTTCACTTTTGATTGTGTGTTTTCTCTCCTGCGTGCAGACCTTCTCTACAGCTTTGTCTTCCTTTCTTCTTTATAGTTGTTTGTTTTCTTTTTATTTGTTTACTGATGTTCGACCATTTTGCATGCAGATCAAACGACATTATTTTCAGCTAAAATTTTTACTGATTACTCTCTGATTTATGCTAATTTTTTTAGTATCGTATGTGTTCCAGTTTTCAGCAGAATTAATTTTCTGTGAGTTGCTTCGTTCTGCATCCTTTTGAAAAATCAGTGTACGAAATCTCAGGGGCGATTTTAAAAGAGAACAACATTCACCCCCCCTCTGTCGCCATTTTGGTCCTACAATTGGTATCAGAGCCGGTTAGCTCTTCTTGATAGATCTTTAACCGGTCTCAAGAGCCATGGCGACGGACAAGTATTCCACCAAGCCTCCGGTCTTTGATGGCCTGGATTACCCCTTCTGGAAGAGCCGAATGGAAACATACATCCAGGCTCAGGGGTATGCCATCTGGCGGAAGGTGAAGGTTAAGTTTGTTGTTCCTGCCGATGAGAACATCAATGCCGGGAATATGGCTTATGTTGAGGTAAACGCAAGGGCAAGGAACATCATCATTCAGGGATTGAGCAGAAGCGAGTTTGATCGCATCTCTCACCTGTCATCTGCCTTCGATATTTGGACGACCCTCGATGCTTACCATGAGGGCACCACCCAAATAAAGACGGTGCGACAGGACCAGTTCAAGCGCGAATACAGCAAATTCGAGATGCTTTTCTCGCTTTCACAAGATTTTGAGCAACCTCCGAGCCGTCGGTCTCACATACTCCGACTCGGATAACACTCGACAAATGCTTTCTGCACTCGATCTTCGGGTTTGGGAGATGAAGGTGACTACCATCAAGGATACCACGGACCTCTCGACCCTGACTCTCGTCGGTCGAAGTCACAATCGATGGCATTAGTCACTGATCCCGCTTCTGGATCTTCTTCTGCTGAGCCGATATGTGGATTCTCCCTTGCTGCTCTCTGTGACATAACTGATGATCAGTTAGAGCAGCTTGCGGACGAACAGCTAGCCCTCCTAACGCGCAGATTTTCTCATGCCTACAAGAGGTGGAGGGATGGTAAAAGAGGAGGTCCTGTGATTTACTTCAAGTGTGGTAGCCCCAACCACATCCGAGCAAACTTCCCCAAGCTGGGGAAGGGCAAAACTGACTTCGGCGGTTTCGGCAAGAACGACTACATCAACAAGAACCGCAACACGAAGCCCTCAGCACCTGTCCAAGGCAAGAAGAAGTTCCGCGACTTTGGGAAGGCCAAGAAGCTCTTCCACCACGTCCTCGCCGCCTTCGACGACCTCGACCTCAGCGAGGTGGAGGGATGGAGCGACGACGACGGGACGGGTGATCAAGAACCCAAAGATGGCGATGACTTCTCTGGCATGTGCTTCATGGCCCTTGAGGGCGAGATCAGCGACAGCGATCTCTACTCCGACTCCGATGAGGTTTGTCCCTCCTATGACCAAGTTAATGAAGCTTTTCTTAAGTTAGGAGGATTTCATGCTAGATCTAGAGCTAGATGTAGCGAGTTGGAGAAGGAAGTAGAAAGATTATCACGGGAGCTTACTTCACTTATATCTGCTCCCTCCCGTGATGATTGTGATACATGCCTTGCCTTGATTGGAGATATGGAGAAGTTAAGGACTTCTCATAATAGTGTGACCTCTAAGCTTGATATACTTAAGGTGGAGAATGTTAGTCTTCTTGCTGAGCTTGAGATGAGTAGGGTAGTTCATGTTTCATCTTCTATTGTTGAGACTATTTCTTGCACCTCATGTGAGGTTAAGGACAATGCTTTTAGAGGTCTTTACACTATGCTTCTTGATCTGCCCGAAACATGTGAAAATCGCAAAAATTTGAAAATGAACTTAAAACGGGCAGATCATAAAATTGCTGAACTACAAGCCTTTTTACTTGAGCCAATTGATTTATGCTTGAACTGTCCTAAATTAACTGCTGAACTCAAAGCTGTCTCCAAATAGTTTCAAGATATGATTGATCATGATAGGAAGTTGGCTCAGTTTGCTTCTAAGGACCCTTTTAGCTCACCATGCATTAATTGTAACAAACTAAAATCTAATTTGATTGCTTTAGATGAAAAATGTGTGAAGCTAACTAAGGACGTTCTAGAGAAGCCACCTTGTGCTTGTAGTGTGATTGTGGAGAAGGGGGAGAAGCCCCTGGGTAAGGTAGAGACGCCTAGTGACGCGAACCAACGTGCTAGCTGTAGGACTGTTCCCCCTGACTCGGCTGTGCATGCACAAGCTAGTCTTCCCTCTGCTGTTGGTTGTTCTTCTGCTCCCTTACCTTCTGCTGTCTCTTCTTCTCCTTGCTCTTCTTGCACCTCTCTCTTTCGGGAGTGTCAGTACCTTATGAACACCCTCGAGAAATTTGTTGGAGGCAAGAAGAAGCTCAATCTTATTTTAGACCAATCAAAGATTTGCAAGTTCAATCAGGGTCTAGGATATGATTTCCGTAAGGATGTGAGGAAGCATCCACCTGTCGTGCTCAGACCCATAGCCGCAGGTGTGATTGAGGTCAAGCCCAAGAACAAGAATGTTCAATTTAAATCAGCGGGCTTTGTCCAAAGGATTTCTGATAGCAAGGTGATTTCACTGCGACTTGACCTCTCGGAAGGCGGCTATCTCATGCTACCGCCTCGAAGGTGAAGTATCATTGCACCTTCATCGGAAGGATGGACATTTGATTGACCATCGCTTCAAGCGCGCAAGATTGCGCCAAGAGACCGTGTTGAGTCTCTTAGGCGTATTCGTGGTCGCCCCGGACCTTGAGTGCACCTAAGACCAACACGAGGTCTAGGCTTGCTACTGTTGGTGGATTTGGGCAGCATCCAGGACTTGGTTCTTCCGAGTTTTCTGGTTTTCGTCCTCATGCTCCCTTCGGTCATGACTTCCGCCGTCCTGAGGGTAGATCTCGTTTTCCCCGTCGAGATGGCTACCCGCGGCGAGATCAGCGTGTTGCCGGTGCTCCGACTCGCTCTCCCATAGCAGTCGGACCCAGCAATAGCTTCAGGTCTGCTCACAGACCTTCTGCTTCTTTGTGCGACGGAGAGCGTAGGGTAGTTAGAGGTCAGTCATGTGTGACTACTTCTTCTACTCGACGTGTGACTCAGTATTGGGTTCCAAAATCTATTTTGATTTATCCCATCTTCGAGACTTTGCTCTCTGTTGACTCGTGCTCGCCAGTGGAGGAAGGAAAGGTTTGGCTCGTAGACTCCGGGTGTTCACGACATATGACCGGAGATTCCCGTTGGTTTTCTTCACTTGCCCGAGCTCCAAGTGATGAGACGATCACCTTCGGAGACGCTTCATCTGGGCGCGTCATCGCCAAAGGTACAGTGCGCATTAATGATTCATTTATTTAAAAAGATGTTGCTTTGGTGAGTAAGCTGCATTACAATTTGCTTTCGGTTTCCCAGCTTATCGATGACGGTTTTGAGGTATGCTTTAAGAAAAACGCTTGCAAAATTCTTGATTCTTCGGGTAGTCTGGTTTGCGGGATTTCTCGATATGGGAGGATCTTTCGTGCTGATTTTTCTAGGTCTTCTGGTGATCCTCTCAGGTGTTTAGTTGCTTCTGAGTCCCGCGACCTTTCCTTCTGGCATAGGCGACTTGGTCATATTGGATTTGACCATTTGACCCGAGTTAGCGGCCACGATCTCATTCGTGGTCTGCCGAAACTCAAGATGGTCAAAGATCTTGTTTGCGCTCCATGCCGGCACGGCAAGATGGTTGCCGCTTCTCACCCTCCGGTCACAGTGACTATGACCAATGCACTGGGACAGCTGCTCCACATGGACACAGTCGGACCAGCTCGAGTGCAGTCTGCAGGAGGGAAGTGGTATGTACTTGTCGTGGTCGATGACTTCTCGAGGTATTCTTGGGTGTTTTTCTTAGCCTCGAAGGATGAGACGTTTTCACATTTTCGAGGTCTTTTCAGTAGGCTTTCTGTTGAGCTTCCAGGTGCCTTGCGAGCGATCCGCAGTGACAATGGCACGGAGTTCAAGAATTCCTACTTTGAGATGTTCTGTGATGAGACAGGTGTAGAGCACCAGTTCTCTTCTCCGCACGTCCCACAGCAGAATGGCGTCGTGGAGAGGAAAAACCGTACCTTGGTCGAGATGGCCAGGATGATGCTCGATGAATACTCTACACCACGGAAGTTTTGGGCTGAGGCTATAGCCACCGCGTGCCATGTTTCGAACAGAGTTTTTCTCAAGGCACACTTGCACCGCACCTCTTACGAGTTAAGATATGGGCGAAAGCCCAGTGTTTCACATTTTCGTGTGTTTGGTTACAAGTGCTTCATTCTGAAGACTGGGAACCTAGATAAGTTTGAGTCACGTTCTTATGATGGACTCTTTCTAGGCTACTCGACTTCTTCGCGGGCCTATAGGGTCTGGAACTGCGAGTCTAGTAAAATGGTAGAGACATGTGAGGTGACTTTCGATGAGGCCAGTCCGAGGACTAGGACCGACATCTCAGGTTCTTTAGAGCAGTCCGAGACCATCTTCGTGGATGATGAGGATGATGGAGACGAGGGTTGTCTACCTGATCCAGTCCCTCATTCACCCCTTGAGGTGCCTTCTTCCACCGCACCTCGAGGTGATCAGCCCATGCCTTCTGCTTCCTCTGGAGCTAGTGGCTCTTTTCCTACCCCGTCGGCTCACGAGGTAGAGGCCACTTCTTCATCTCATCCTGGACCTCCTAGACATATCCAAAAATCTCATCCTTCAGAGCAGATCATTGGAGACCTTTTTGAGCGAGTTACTCGCTCAAAATCAACATGTCACTCTTTTGTCTCCATTCTGCCTTTGTTGCCTCCTTCGAGCCCAAAGACGTTTGTCATGCTCTTACTGATGAGTCTTGGGTCAATGCCATGCATGAGGAGCTGGAGAGTTTCGAGAGAAACAAGGTCTGGACGCTTGTTGAGCCCCCTCAAGGTCACAATATCATTGGGACCAAGTGGGTGTTCAAAAACAAGCAAAGTGAGGATGGGGTAGTCATTCGAAACAAGGCTAGACTGGTTGCTCAGGGGTACTCCCAGGTTGAGGGTCTAGATTTCGAGGAGACCTTTGCCCCTGTAGCTAGACTTGAGGCCATTAGAATTCTGCTTGCCTTTGCAGCTTCTAAGGGTTTCAAGCTCTACCAGATGGATGTCAAGAGTGCCTTTCTCAATGGTTTTATTGAGGAAGAAGTCTATGTGAGATAGCCTCCAGGTTTCAAGAACCCCAAATACCCTAGTCATGTCTACAAGCTTTCCAAAGCGTTGTATGGACTTAAGCAGGCTCCTAGAGCTTGGTATGAGAGGCTTAAGTCCTATCTTTTGAGGCATGATTTCGAGATGGGTAAAGTTGACAAGACCTTGTTCATTCACCGGCTTGGCAATGACCTTCTGCTCGCCCAAATTTATGTCGATGACATTATCTTTGGCAGCTCTTCTCATGCTCTAGTTTCACAGTTCTCGGATGTCATGAGCACCGAGTTTGAGATGAGCATGTTGGGTGAGTTGACCTTCTTCCTTGGCTTCCAAATTAAGTAGACTCGGGAGGGTACCTTCTTGCATCAAGGCAAGTACACTAGAGACATCCTGAGACGCTTCGACATGAGTGATGGAAAGCCGGTATCAACTCCGATGGCTTCTACAGCCGCACTTGACCCAGATGAGGACGGCGAGCCAGTTGATCAAAAGGAATTCAGAAGTATGATTGGCTCTCTCTTGTACCTCACTGCCTCGAGACATCCTGATACACTTCTCCGTGTGTCTTTGTGCTCGGTTTCAGGCATCTCCTCGCGTATCTCACCGCCAGGCGGTGAAACGCATCTTTCGGTACCTTCAAGCTACCATTGACTATGGTATCTGGTACTCTTCTTCCTCCTGTCTATCCCTTAGAACCTTTTGGGATGCGACTTTCTTGGTCAGGGATAGATAGGAAGAGCACTTCGAGCACCGCCAGTTCATTGGTATTCTCTCGTTTCTGGTCTTGAGGAAGCGGTCCGGTGTTGCACACCCACCGCCGAGGCCGAGTGCGTTGTTTGCGGCCGATTCTTTGTAGCCAAGTGCTTTGGATGATCTCGACTCTGTAGGACTTTGGGCTAGCTATCGATCGTGTTCTGCTCTTTTGCGGTAACACGTCTGCGATTAGCATTGCTAAGAACCCAGTGCAGCACTCTCGGACCAAGCACATCGATATCAGATATCATTTTCTTCGAGACCATGTAGAGAAGGGTGACATCGTGCTTCAGTTTGTGGAGAGTGACCACCAATTGGCTGATTTCTTCACCAAGCCTTTGGATAGCACGAGGTTTTCAGCTCTGCGGGGAGAGCTTGGGGTGGTTTGTCCTTATGGACTGTTGTGAGGGGAGCTTTGGGCTTCTTCGCTATATCATATTAATTATGCTTCGTCCCCTTCTTGTTGCATTGCATCGTGGGTGCATTGGGTTTAGTCCTTCCAAGATAGGTTAGAGTGTGTCTCTTCTTGAGTTGCTTAGACTTCTTACTCTTATCTTGTGCTTCCAGGATAGTTGTTTCTTATCTCACTAGGTTGAGCTCACTCACTTCTTGCGATCTAGCGAGGGTCGGGCCACCCTCGGGTAGACAGGGTACATGTTTGCTCTTTAGTGTGTGTTTTTACCGTCAGCCACTTGTCCTGGAGTCATATGGGGTAGATAAGAGTCGATCGAGTCATTAGTTTTCTATCTTATCTATGCTTTAAGGACTGCCCTTCTTGATTTATTTGCCAGCTTCTCATTTTATTGCTTTGGTTCAGGGGGAGTTCAGTTGGGAACTTCTAGATCTTAATATTGACATAACTCAACTTGAACTAAAAGTTGCATCACATGTTGAGGGGGAGCTGGATTTTCTGCATGTCATTCTGCATTGTAACTACATTTGAGCCTTGATTATTATCCTGTTATGACATGTTTACAATGCTTTACATCTTGCCATGACTTATGCTCATTTGCTACATTTATCATGACCTCATATGTGTAGACTAGCTTTTGCCATGATAAGTTAATTTAACTTACTCAATTTGAACTAAAACTTGTCATGTTAGCACTCGAGATTAGTCTTTCTTGAGCTATCCTTTTATGATCCATGCCATGTCAAATAGGCTGAGTTGAGCGTTGAATCTCTATTGAGCCTTACATTGAGCTGTTTTAGTCTCTTGATGATGCATAGGTTAGTACAATCATTTCAAAAGCAAAAAGATATCTTTTGTGCGAAAAAACTGATCTCACCAATTCTTTCTCATGAGACGGCTTGCCATTGCACTAGGCATGAACTCAGGGGGGGTTTTGGATGACCAAGATCATTTCCTTAAGCTTCTCGCTTGGAATGATCGCATAAGGCTTGAGATCTAGCACAAGACTTAACAAAAATCTGGTTGAAAATGACCATAAGTTTCATAAGAAAATATGTTATTTGTGCTCGATTTGCTTAAGTTACAAAAGAACCAAGTACTTGAACCAATGTTTCCTTCTTGAGCATATAGCACTCTATTTGGACTCAATATTAGCTTCTTGGTTCTGCTTAGCTTATTGACATGGCCTGCATCATCCTTGGATATCTCTAGCTAGACTTTGCTTATTCATGCCATGACATGATCACAAATTGCACTACATTTCAGATTGTCATCTCTTTAGTTTAGCTAGCATATACATATCTTGTCATGATCTAGATAGCATATTTATGTGTTAATGGCTTGATGTAATCCTTATGGTCATTTTGGATAATTCTCATGGCTCTAAATGCATAGAATAAACAAACTTCAGTCATTTTATCCAAAATGTGTTATATTCTCTCTTTTTGCATCCTTGATGTGTTTATTGCCAAAAGGGGGAGAATATTAGAGAAAAAGTCTTTTGGGAGATCTTTCTAGAGTTTTGGAGAACAGTTTGCTCTTTCTTGAGTTGCTCTAGCGATTCCTTCTGTCGACATGGTCATTTGCTTCATTCTCTTGTTTGGACCATGTTGGATTCTTCAAACTCAACTTCATGCTTTTTCTAGGTTTGTCAATATACTCATCAAGGGGGAGATTGAGAGACCATGTGGAGGTCATCCCGTTGTGTCTGATGAGTAATTGACATCGGTTTAGGAAAAGTCGAGTTTGAGTCGGTTGGTTCGGACTTAGACGTTGCATGGCGTAAAGGGCTCGGTCGGACTTGGTCGAACCTAGTCGTGTGGGTTTAGGTTGCATATTCTGATGAGTCGACAGGTTTGATCTCTATTTACGCTTTCATGTATCGAACGGCGCTATTTGATATGTTTCTTATCTGTGTTGGCTGCAGGACATCGAGGCGAAGTCGTGGCGAGACACGGTGGACCGGACTAGGCGCAGGTGGCGCTGAGGTCAGAACGGTCGGGATGTGTTGAAGATGGCGTGAACTCGAGGTGGTTGCGAGTCGTGGACAGCAAGGAGCGCGGAAGCTTCCCGGAAGGTGCAGGAGGAGCGAATCGGTAATTTCGCAAGGCTGCACAAGCGGGAGACGGCTCCGTTAGGGTTTAGCCGGCGTAACGGGTTGGAGACCCGTTATCCAAGGGCTATAAATAGAGATGAGGGGCTGCATACCCCTTAGGACACTTGAGATCTTATTCATCCCTTTGTGTGTGTTGTGTTCCTCTCAAAAAGCATGTGAGGCTCTTGGTGTTTTTGAGGATTGAGAGGGAGAGGATGGATTGAGAGTCTTGTAATCATTCCTCTTGTTCTAATGTTCATGCGTATGGAGACTCCTATGTAATCCTTGTTTTGGTTGGAATGAATTCTAAAGATTTTTTCAAGAAATCTTGTGTTGAAGTTCTTAGTTCTTGCTCTCTTTGTGATCTTTCTTGGGAGCAACATTGATCTTTCTTCTTATCCAGCAACTTTTATTTCAAGTTCCCTTCACTGGTTTTTTCTTTGTCTTTGCCGAACAACCTCATCAATATGGTTCTTCATGGGTAGCTACCATTTGTAATCGGAAGAGCATAACTGATGGCTGTGTTCGGTTCTCTGCTATAGTTTCTTGTTCAGCCGCAGTAGCAACAGCCGTCTGTTCCCCCTCAAAAACCGAATTGCATTTCTGTTTGTCTGAAAAACAACAGTTGGTTGCCTGTTTTGCTTTCTATTTCAGCTGCTGTTTTCAGGTTCTGTCCGCACTGCTTTTTTTTCTTTGCTCAGTCTTTAGTGTTGGGCAGCCATTGTCTTTCGGCTTTTCCAGTTTTTCTCCTGTGTCTTGATGTTTGTCTTGCTTCTTTTATCTAGCCGGTTTCTAGTGGCAATTGTTTTCAGTTGGGAGTGCTGTTCGGCAGCAGTTGGGAGTGCTGTTCGGCAGCAGCAACTCAGGACAGGCGAACTACTCTGCTGTTCTTTTCTTTTCAGCCATGCATCTCATTTATTCAAAGCAGTTTGGACTGCAGGCGAACAGCTAGCTTGCAGATTTTTTCTGTAGCAGCTTTCACTTTTGATTGTGTGTTTTCTCTCCTGCGTGCAGACCTTCTCTACAGCTTTGTCTTCCTTTCTTCTTTCTAGTTGTTTGCTTTTCTTTTTATTTGTTTACTGATGTTTGACCATTTTGCATGCAGATCAAACGGTATTATTTTCAGCTAAACTTTTTACTGATTACTCTCTGATTTATGCTGAATTTTTTAGTATCGCATGCGTTCCAGTTTTCAGCAGAATTAATTTTCTGTGAGTTGCTTCGTTCTGCATCCTTTTGAAAAATCAGTGTACGAATTCTTAGGGGCGATTTTAAAAGAGAACGACATTCACCCCCCCTCTGTCGCCATTTCGGTCCTACAGTAGCCTTTATAGGCGATCGGGTAGGACTGGCGGCGATGGGGGAAGTGGGTCGGGCATGGCTGCAGTGGCATACGGCAGTGGCAGGCGGCGGTACCAGGCGGAAATGATTGGGCAGCTACGGCAAATCCTGAGGATGGATTCGAGCGTGATAATACAGGGCAGTCGGGGCAGCCTTGCGCTGCACACGCTGCAGGACGCGACGAAGCGGGGCGGGGGAGATCCAGGCAACGATTTGGTGGGGCCCGGTTGACGGCACGGAGAGGCACTGGGGGACCATCGGTCCGAGGACGCCGGCGACCGCTGGTCCGAGGCGCTGGCGCGGGAGTGGGCCGGGCTGCGGCGGCGGACGAGGCGGCGAAGAGGGCGGGGTGGTTCGGCCTTGTCGTGAAGCCGCAACGGAGCAGGGGAGGAAGAAAGGTGGCGGGCGGGCCGGCTGGGTTGATGGGCCGGCCGTAATGCTTCTTTTTTTATCTATATGCTGTTATTATATATATATATAGATATATATATATATTTGAAGCCTATTTTCATACAAATTTTTGTGTGAAGAATTTATTTGCACATATTTCTTCATCTTTATTATTTGTCTATATTTTATTTTCATTTTTACTTATCTATTTATTATTGCAACCCTAAAATAGAATTCCCAAATTTTTGGGTTCAAATTGTATTTCCCCTTTTAATGGATCATCTTTTCAGATTCGAATTCAAAATTATAGGTTTCTTATACTTCCATATTTTCTTTATGGCTTTTTAATGTTTGTGTTTTTTATTTTTCATAGATTTCCAATTATTGGAATCTCAGCAAAAATTCAAATAAACACCATCAAAATTCAAATTTCCAATAAAATATATTGTAAAATAATTCACGAGCTTCGTATTTTCAGATTTATGTTTTCCAGGATGTTACAAACCTGCAGGTATCATCACTGTAGTTCCTGTTGGTAATGTGGATCTTGTTTGTATCACTGTAGGCTTCGCATCTTGTTGGTGAGCTCCTGCCTGAATTTTGGCCACTTCTGCAGGTAGATTCCTCTTAGGACATTGATCTCTAAAGTGTCTTGCTTGACCACAGTGATCTCAATTCTTTTTCTGTGGGCAATTACTCTGGTAATGGTTTCCTCTGCAAGCGAAACATCGCACTGTTTGCAATTGAACTCTACTGCCCTGCTGAGGAGCATTGGGTTGCCGTTTTGGCACTAACATTACTTGGCGAGCGGCTGGCTATCTATTCTGGTTGGGGATAAATGTCTTCATCCTTTAAGGGTTAGGCAATGAGGCGGATGGCCTCTGCATAGCCTTCCTCTTTCGAGATTCCTCCATCTCACCTCTGGCTTCTTCAGAAGTAACCTGACAATCCACCATGTCTGATAAATCTTTATAGCGTGTGGCTGATATATGAAACTTCAAAGATTTCTACAAGCCTTCTCGGAATTTTTTCATTTTCTTTTCTTCATTTTTAACATCTTCTGGAGCATACCTTGCTAACTGATTAAATTGATGTAGATATTCCGTAACTGTTTTTCCACCTTGTTTAAGTGCCAGAAATTCCTAGCGCTTTGCTTGCATAACACCTGAAGGGACATGAACTTGTCGGAAGAATTCTTCAAAATCCTTCCATGTTAGTTCCTGTTCTGCATGCATAGTTTGATAGTTTATCTACCAAGTGGCAGCCTGCCCTTGGAGCTGATGGGTAGCATACAGTACTTTTTCTTTGTCATCACATTGTACTGTATTCAGTTTTTTCTCAATATCCCTTAGCCAATCTTTGGGTGCAATAGGATCTGGGGAAGTGGAAAACACAGGAGGTCTAGTTTTTTGGAAGTCATTCCATTTAGACGTCACCTGTGTCCCAGTTACGGTTACTCCTGCGGAACCACTTGGAGTAGCAACTCACATCATCAGTTGCTCAAGCATCTTGGAATGTGGTTCTAGTAGTCTGGCTTGGTTCATCTCAGCTTGGTGACGATTTTGTTCTATCATTGCTAAGATGTTGGCAATAGTATTCTAATTAGCTGGAGTGTCATTTGATCCTGCTAGCTGGTTACTTGGATTTGGTTCCAGTCCTGCTATTATAATTCTGCATTGGGGAAATTTGGAGTTAACTTTACAGCGGCTTTTAAAGATCTTCAGACAGGTAAGTAAGAATTTGAATTATTGGGCAAGTATAGGGCGAACGAGACAAGAATTAGAGTAAATGGACAGAAGAACACTTTAGTAGTAGTAAGGTATAGATAATATTAACAAAATAACTCAAAGACACAAGCAAATATACATTACATAATTTACAAGCAAAAAATACAATACTAAACGTTCATACTACTACTCACTGTACAACCAAAAGTCTACCACTGGACACAACTACTCTACCACCCGAAGCTGCCCACACCACTCTATCCAAAAGTAAAACCACACTCCCACTGTCGGTCTCTGAAGCTGATCTCTAATCTCTCTTCACCATCCGCTAGATGGTGGGCGACTGGATGTGTATCTGATCCTCTCCTCTGGATCCTCCTAATCATCTGTATCCTCGACTAGTGCGTTCCCCTTATCATCACTGACCCCTGGCGGTGCTGAAAGAGGAACTGTGTGAAACAGCCGGCGATACTCTCATGTAGTGAGGCGTCGACGAGGCTGCGAGGGCGCAGGGTCTGCTGGCATCTCCGGAACTAGAGCCTCTGGCTCAACTGCAACTGGACCCTCGGGCACAACCTGGACTAGGTCCTCTGGTACGTCGGGAGACTCGCCGCAGGCGGACATCTCCCTGTCCTCCACCATATTCCTACGGTGGATCTCCTGCCTCAAAGCTCGAAGCTCGTCCTGTGCCTGACAGAGTTGCTGATGCAACTCCTGTGACTCCCTGGTAGCTCTGTAGTGAACTACCTCCTGCTGAACAATGTACCTCGAGGCAACCCCCAAGCGTACATCGTCCTCCTGTCGTGGCTCTGGAGTGATGTATCCTCCTCCCTGATGAACTTTCTGAGGAACCAGATCATACACTGTCTTGGCGAACTCAGCATCATAATAGTGCCTCAGGTGCAATACGACATTTCTCGCTGCATCCTGGACTGCGTCCCACTCTAGTATCCTCCTGCCAACAAATCTCCTCTCCCTGCAAAAGGCTAAACACGATCTAGGACAGGTAAGAGAATCAGATCCACTCGGGCTCTCCACTCGCGACTCTCATCATTTAACTGATGAGTCACCGCGTGAAACACTGGCTTGTGCCAGTCTGTAGCTCCCAAAAACCGCTGCATCTCCCAAAGCAGGCGAGGCCATCCTGCTACCTGCTCTAGCTTCGAATGGATGATATGGACCATCTGTTTAACAATAAAAATTTTGAAGTTAGACAATATTTAATATAAATATTTGCAGAAAGTGAAAACTTAAGCAGAAGTAAACTAAGACAGACAAAGTAACATTTAGGAAGAAAAAGACAGCAGTATTACTTATATTTTATGTAAATTCTTTTTACCTTTTTAACTTAGATTTTGCAATAAAACAACCCTTATACTTATCCTTAGGTCTCGTCCTACAGTCAAGCATGCCTGCTCTGATACCACTCTGTAACGTCCCTATTTCTGGTGATATTACTGAACTCCGTAACCGTACAAGAATGAACAGTTACGGCGTTCTAAATAAAACGATTATCACAACAACACAAGTTACAATAAAGATCCAACTTTATTACAATATATGGTTGTCACCAGTTTAGACAACGGGCGCGCAAGCCCACAAACCAGAATATATTACAAAACACACCCCAGGCGACCTGAGCGAGGCTAAGACCTAAAACCAGTCCTCATCAGATAAGACTGGTTCCTCCAGGGCGCCTTCCTCCGTTGGTTCTCCTTGAATCCATTAACCTTCTGTTAAATTGTTTAGCAAGTCATGAGTACCACCGTACCCAGCAAGCCACAAGGGTAATACTGTCTTACTACATGCAAGGATATTCAAAGATGGATGTATAGGGGTTTATTATATTTAGTGGATGCAGTTTTATTTGCAAACAAACAAAGTTAAAACATTTTATCCTTAAGATCAGGGGGTTTTCAATTATCAGGTAAAGTTCACCATTATCCAAATTAACATCAAAAGCTCTACTTATGCCTCATTATTGGAATCACCCAATTAACATAACTTCATTAACCAGAAGCACGACGTATTCGAATACCATTATTTCACTCTGCAGAGTTGCTCAACTTTACCCACACGATCCCTTAACTCCCGCGACAGAGTTAAGAAAGCCAGGTCATTTAACTGCCCAAATCTTTATATAGACTCTACCCGGTAGCGTCACTCATTGATGAGGACATCACTTCTTCGGATACACACAACACTCCTCCACTTGATATTCAAGGACCAATCACTAGAGCTCGCGCCCGACAATTGAATTTAGAGGTGAGCTCGTTCCTAAGTACTTCTTTTGGTTCATTTGAGAATCGATTGCTACCTAATGATTTAATTATGATTAGGAACCATGGAGAGGATCAAGAAGTACTTGGAGAAGGGCTACGAGGCGCACAAGTCCAGCAAGGGCGGACGAATCATGTTGGATGTCCAACTCAAACCGACTTCGAATCCAATTCGGGTCCAGGACCAAACTGCACTAAAACGGACGCCCAGATCGCATCCGGACTCCGTTTTGGACGTTCCACATATGTATGGAAAGCTGAGAAGATAACCTTTCCAATGGCTCTGGTCTCATATCAAAATTCCTTCTGAGTCAACGGGAATCGTCGAAAAAAGTGGACGTCCAGAATCTGTCAGGGTGCTGCGACACCGTCTTTTGGGCCGTTCGGCTTTGTATCGTGTTGGAGTCCATTAAGGACGCGTCCAGGGGATTTGCACGCCCCTTACTCCTTTATATACAGCCGCCACCCCCACCATTAGGGTTGGGTTTTGCTTAGATTAATTCTGTCTTTGAACAGTTTCGCCGTCATCGGTTTGTGAAACCCCAATTTTCGAGTGCTTCATCAATATATCTGCAATTTGGTTGTGTTCTTCCTTGTTCTTGCTTGTGTTCTTCGATTCGCAGGCGAGGATTAGCCTTCTTGGCAAGGTCAACCGGGCAGCGCACGGTTGATAACCTGAGGAGACGTGGTGCTGCGATTGCGGGGTTCAGAACGTGTTGTTCGGAAGCCGGATCGATTTGTGTCGCGCCTCCACCAAATCGAACATATCCAGAACCTGTTGGAAGATCGGGACCCCGTTCCCATCAAGTGTTAATCAGAGCTTCAGGTGTTCCTCCAGGTTCGAGTTTACCCATCTTGTTATTTTCGATTTCATCCTAGAGTCCAAGAAAAAGCCCTAAAAAAATTTGTAGTCATAGGTTGTTTCCTGTCCTAGATCGTGTTTAGCCTTTTGCACAATTTGATTCCAGAGTCCGTAGTGTTGAGTTTGTGTCCTTAGTCGAGTTGTGTTGCTGGTTTAGATCGTGTTTTGTTTCGGGTTGTTTTGCTTCCGCTACCTTTCATACAAACCCTAGTCGGATTGTCTTGCTTCCGCTACCTTTCATACAAACCCTAGTCGGATTGTCTTGCTTCTGCTACCTTTCATACAAACCCTAGCCGTCAATTTTTGTTTTCCCACCCATATCCCACCCTCTTTTTGAGTCACCCATCGCATCTCGTGATCTCCCAGAACCATCACCCACCTTTCCCTGAGCTTCCGCCCCCAATTCCACCAATTTACTCCGCCCGATTTTCGTTTCGGCCTCCACACAAACCATAACTCGAAGACCTTACTTCAAACGGCCATAACTTTCTCATACGGACTCGAAATCAGGCCGATGTCCGTTGGCCGAGCCGTCTGTACCGTTGAGTTCGCCTCGACGCGTTCTACGCCATGCTCCGATCACCATCACTCGAAGACTCCCCGAGTCCTCGTCAACCTGGTTGAGCCAGACGCTGAAACCGTGCCTTCGCGCGTACACCACTTTTTCGGTAAGCGCTTTGATTTTTGTTCACGTCATATCATGTCCTAGCCTCCAAACAATTTATCCATCATTTTTATTTAATTTTTCGTGGAGCAAATTGTCAGAAATTGAACTTTCCGCGAAAGTGGCGTTTTGACTCGAGGCCGATTAAATCGTCTCTGTTGAGTTTTAGCTTTGCCGTAATTTTTCTTAGACTTGCCTCGCCTGTTCTCGCCGTGCTCACTTCCTTTTTCCCAAAAAGCCTCCACAAATTTTTGCCTCCGACACCTCGCTGTGGCCGCCAATGGCATCTCGTGTCCCCATTCATCCGGTAGTGTTTTTCTGCAATCCGTTCGCGTCATATCGTGCCAAACCATCCCAGGTAGCAACCTTTCAAATGGTTTTGGATTCGCTTCACCGAGCATCAAGATATCAAGTTTTTCCTTTTTCTCTACCGTCGTCGTTCAAACGTCGATTGTATCGTCTCCGATGAAGTTTCAGCTTAGCCAATAATTTTCCTAGCTTAACCATGTCGTGTTCCACCCTGTGCTCACCCTACATCTGCACATTCCGTACCCGGTACTAACTCTCCAACCTGCCGTTGTCGCAACCTCGCCGTCACTGTCGTTTTCCCTCACCGCCAGTGATTGCCGTCGTTTCTCGACGCCGTACCCACGTCACCATCTTCGCCTCGTCACCGGAGTTTCATTCTGTCCGTTCGCCACCACCTCGCCATCAATTGACACCGTTCTATTCAAAAAGAATTTCTCGGATTTTGTTATCATTTCATGTGATCTTTAAAACTTCCAGATATTCGTTCTCCCTCATTCGAACTCCGAATCCGTTGATTCTTTCTTCTAAATTCATCTAAAATCTTAACCTTTCTTCCAGTATATATTTTATATTTTTGTGATTTTATTTGTATTTATTTATTTATTTGTCTTTATCGTTCCGCGCGTAGAACCCGACGTCGCCGAAGAATTTTCCGGCCCACAGCAAGAAAGTCAAGATATCGCACACGAAGGCAAGTCTCCTTTGAACATCTTGAACCTATGTTTGAGAAATGTTTTGATTATTTTAAATTAATGCATTGCTATGTTACATAAAATGATAATTCATGTTTTAGAGATAATAGTTAAACCGACAATTGTTATGCCCTCATTTGACTTTGACAACCATGTACCTTTGACACCCTAGGTTTTCCCTTGTCTCAATAATGAGATTATTATAACACTTTGGTAAATGTTGTATCGGTAGTAAAATGCTTAGTCATGCTATATACTCCTTTGGTACCTTTTGAAATGGGAAATTATATTTTGTGGAACTGGATTTTGTTCAGAATTTAGTGGTGATTGGAGTTGCCACTGTTCTTTAAAAACTAAAATAAAATGTGAGAGTTGGTTTAGACTGGGGCGGATGGTAAGATTGGTTTGGTGCGGTTAGCACGAGAACTTGTAAAGTGTATGTTCCGCCTAGTCAATTAAGGACCGACGCTTGTGTTTATCCAGACTGAGCACTACCGTACAACCACAAGTCTATATGGGTACGACCTAGCTGATTAACTTATGATAGACTAGTTTAGGTACCACCGATGGAAAGTGGGTGCCGTGGTGTACCGGTTATTCACGATGAGAGACAGGGTTTATGTACTCACTCATACAGGCGCAAGAGGGGCTTCGACTGGTGGTTTAACCCTTCACGGTGAAACCTCGGTGGTGGTAATCAGCTAGACTAGAGTAAGGTAAAGGCTTTGTGATGAATTATCTGGGTCTCATGCCTACTAAGCATGTTGGCTATTAAGATGACTTATCTCTTGTGGGTAAAGTCGTACAACCTCTGCAGTGTAAAACTATTCGAATAGCCGTGCCCACGGTCAAGGGCGGGCAAGGAATGCATTTACATGGTAGCTCATTGGTTTCGGTTTTAAAATAAAAGTTTTGGGAAACCGAAGTGGTTGGAACTCCGGAGTTGTCTGGCGAATGTAGCCGTGTGGGTGGTGTAACCTGTTTTCTTGAACTTTGGCGGTTAGCCAGTTCTTTAGTGTGGGTGGTTTAACCCGTGATTTTGAACTTTGGCGGTTAGCCAGTTGTTTAGTGTGGGTGGTTTAACCCGTGGTTTTGAACTTTGGCGGGTTGAGCCAAGATTCAAGTGTTGGTGGTTGGAACCTTCACTATAAAATTATTGATAGATTCTGTTAAAACAATCACTTTGCTAAAGTGATGCCTTTAAAAATAATTAATGGTATTTGAAATAAAATGTGGCTTTGTGCAAAAGAACCATATGACCCTCCTTTGTTAAGCCTTGCATCTATTGCATTTTCCCAAGACTTGCGGAGTACTTTATGTACTCACATGCTACACTTAAAATAATACCCAGAGGAATATGAAGCTCAAGAAGGAAACTTCAACTACGGTGCATATGGATTCGACGAAGGCTTTCCGGAGTACTAGGTTGCGCTCCCCAGTCAATTGCCTGTGGCGTATTGATGGGTCTTCATCCGCTGAATTTATTTTGCTTCCGCTGTGTTTGTTTTTGTTTTGTGTGTGTGAGGTCTTGAAACCTCAGTTGTAATAAAGAGGTCTTTGGTCTGTACTCTCTATTATTGTAATAAAGCGTTGTTGGTTGTGTAATCATCACTGTTTGACTGTGTGCACTAGCTTTGATCTGGGACTAGTGCTGTAATACACAGAGGGACTGGATTTGGAAATCCGGGTCCTGACATTTTATTTGCAAACTGGGATCAACATGATCAAGGAGTGTGACTTGCCTTGCTCTTCAAGTGGGTATGATTTGTCGTCGTAGAATTCTCCAGAATCGTCGCAGTCTACACGCGAAGCACCAAAGCGAATAAACTCAGATAAAATCCAAAAATTATAAAATATATATTGAGGGATAGATTATGATTTTAGATGAATTTAGGAGAAAGAATCAATAGATTCGGACTTCGTATGAGGGAGAACGAATATCTGGAAGATTTGTATATCACATGAAATGATAACAAAATCTGAGAATTACTTTTTGAATAGTACAGTGTCGATTGGCTGCGAGGTGGCTGGCGAATGGGCAAAATGGAACCCTGGCGATGAGGCGAAGGTGGGGACATGGTTATGGCGGTGAGGAACAGCGGCAATTGCTGGCGGTGAAAGAAAACGACAGTAGTGGCGTGGTAGCGACAGTGACAGGTTTGGGAGAGATAGTACCGGGTATAGAACATGAAGATGTTGGGTGAGCACAGGCTAGAACGTGGCATGGTGAAGCTGGAAAAATTATTGGCTAAGCTGAAACTTCATCGGAGACGATACAATCGACGTTTGAACGACGACGGTAGAGAAAAAGGAAAAACTTGATATCTTGATGCTCGGTGAAGCGAATCTAAAACCAATTGCAAGGTAGCTAGCTGGGATGGTTTGACACGATATGACGTGAACGGATTGAGGAAAATACCACCGGATAGATGGGGACACGAGGTGCCAATGGCGAATAAGGCGAGGTGTCGGAGGCAAAAATTTGTGGACGCTTTTCGGGGAAACGGAAGGAAGCACGGCGTAGAACGCGGCGAGGAAAGTCTAAGAAAAATTACAGCACAGGCTAAAACTCAACAGAGACGACGAATCGACGTCGGGAGTCAAAAACTGCCATTTTCTCGGAAAGTTCAATTTCTGACAATTGGCTCCACGAAAAATTAAATAACAATGATAGATAAATTACTTGGAGGCTAGGACATGATATGACGCGAACAAAAATCAAAGCGCTTACCGAAAAGGTGGTGTACGCGCGAAGGCACGGTTTCAGCGTCTGGCTCGACCAGGTCGACGAGGACTCAGGGAGTCTTCGAGTGATGGCGATGGAAGCATGACGTAGAACGCGTCGAGGCGAACTCAACGGTACTGGCGGCTCGGCCAAAGAACATCGGATGGTGGCGGAACACGGCGGAGAAGACATTCGGCGATCGACGGGTTGACATCGGCGTTCCGGGCAAACGGAGAGGAGTTAGAGAGTGAGGTTGGCGGCGAAACAAAGAGGAGAACGTCGGGAACACGATACTCACCTCGGTTTTGATCCAACACGCACGGTCAGCTCGCAACGAGGAGAGGAACGACGGCGTGGTTTGGCACGGTGGTCCGGCGATGCTCCGGTGATGCTCCGGCGAAGGCGAGGGGAGCACCGCGTAGAACGCGAGAAGGCAAAGCCGAAATTTAAATAATAGCAGCGGAAGAAAAACACTGAAGTGGAAGAAGCCCACTGAGCCTGCCCACAGGCAAACGACAGTAAGACGCGGCCTACTCGTCCAGATCCTCACCGTAGTTGAAATCGTCTTCCTCTGTGTGAAAATAGCAAGGTGAGTACAAACTTGTACTCCGCAAGTCACACGGAGAAATGCATCATAATGATAAAGGCTTCAATGGAACGCTTGTAGGGTTAGTTTGCCTAAAACAGTATTTAAAGAAATACAACAAATAGATTGAAATTGCTCAATTTAATATAGTAAGTAAAAACAATAACTGTAATTAAGAATAATATTGTTAGTGCAGGCTCCGACCAAACACCAAACTATCCACGGGCATCTCACCCGGACCATCTTTTCCAAAAACATCTCGTATGGATTCCATCCATCCACACGCTTTTCAAACACTCATGGATTCCATCCATCCATAAGCTTTCAATCTCTCATGGATTCTATCCGTCCATAAGGTTTTCAGTCTCTCATGGATTCCATCCATCCATAAGATTTTCATAAATCATTTTGAAAAACAAAGTCTAATCCATGAAAAACTTCACTCAGCATGCCCATGACCGTGGGCACGGCTATCCAGGATAGATTATACACTCTGCAGAGGTTGTACAGCTTTATCCACAAGACATCATCATCCCATATTGCCACGTGACAAGCACACTTCCTTTGGTGTGCGGCGAGGAGATCATGACAAGGCCTTTAAATGCAAAGCATTCAACCTGGCCAAGCCAACACTGAGGTTTCACCACAACTTGAATCCACAAGTTGGAGCCCCCTCTTGAGCCAAGTGAGACTTCTCATGGACTACGCCACGCTCACTTTCAACCTACGACAAGGCTCAGGTTGGGACTCGCAAATTAGTTAGCCAGGACTGTCCCATACCAGTCTTGTGGTAGTACGATAGGACTTTGCAATAGTAGCTCACAGACCGGTCCTTAATTGACTTAGGCTCAACCACATACCCATGCGCCCGACAATCAACACTGTGTCTCCGAACAGCAGTGCATGCCTGCACCCACCACCTAACTATTAGCCTAAGTCTAAACCAGATTTTATATTTTATTTCAAAAAACATTCATCGTCTTTCTTGACTCACCGATGTCAAGAATACATTCCAAAAGTTTATCATTTTATGTGAAAAAGTATCCCAAAACAAATATTATATCTAAGCAGGTCTAAGCGTTTGATACAGAATTTCTCTAGCCAATACTAGTGTACTAACTAGAGTTTTAATCTAGGGTGACAAGGTGTCGAGGAATTCAATGTCAATGGAGGAATTAACAAGTAGGCAATAACTAAATTTAAAGCTGAATTGAAATACATTGAATAAAACTATGCATGCAGAATAATTTAAATCGACACAATTTTATTTGCAAACTGGGACGAACATGATCAAAGAGTGTGACTTGCCTTGCTCTTCAAGTGGGTATGATTTGTCGTCGTAGAATTCTCCAGAATCGTCGCAGTCTACACACGAAGCACCAAAGCGAATAAACTCAGATAAAATCCAAAAATTATAAAATATATATTGAGGGATAGATTATGATTTTAGATGAATTTAGGATAAAGAATCAATGGATTCGGAGTTCGTATGAGGGAGAACGAATATCTGGAAGATTTGGATATCACATGAAATGATAACAAAATCCGAGAATTACTTTTTAAATAGTACAGTGTCGATTGGCTGCGAGGTGGTTGGTGCATGGGCAAAATAGAACCCTGGCGATGAGGCGAAGGTGGTGACATGGTTATGGCGGTGAGGAACAGCGACAATTGCTGGCGGTGAGAGAAAACGACAGTAATGGCGTGGCAGCGATAGCGACAGGTTTGGGAGAGATAGCACCGGGTATAGAACGTGGAGATGTAGGGTGAGGACAGGCTAGAACGTGGCATGGTGAAGCTAGAAAATTTATTGGCTAAGCTGAAACTTCATCGGAGACGATACAATCGACGTTTGAACGACGACGGTAGAGAAAAGGAAAAACTTGATATGTTGATGCTCGGTGAAGCGAATCTAAAACCAATTGGAAGGTAGCTAGCTGGGATGGTTTGACACGATATGACGCAAACGGATTGGGGAAAACACCACCGGATAGATGGGAGATGAGATGCCAATGGCGACCAAGGCGAGGTGTCGGAGGCAAAAATTTGTGGACGCTTTTCGGGGAAACGGAAGGAATCACGACATAGAACGCGGCGAGGCAAGTCTAAGAAAAATTACGGCACAGGCTAAAACTCAACAGAGACGACGAATCGACGTCGGGAGTCAAAAACTGTCATTTTCGCAGAAAGTTCAATTTCTGACAATTGGCGACCGACGGGTTGACATCGGCGTTTTGGGCAAACGGAAAGGAGTTAGAGGGTGAGGTTGGCGGCGAAACGAAGAGGAGAATGTCGGGAACACAATGCTAACCTCGGTTTTGATCCAACACACACGTCGGCTCGCAACGAGGAGAGGAACGTCGGCGTGGTTTGACCACGGTGGTCCGGCGATGCTCCGGCGAAGGCGAGGAGAGCACCGCGTAGAACACGAGAAGGCAAAGCCAACGGTGTGGTCAAAAGTGACCGGACTCCACTGTTGAAGGCGCAAAAGGCCGATGAACACCGCTCGGTTCACAAAAGAAAAATGGCTGTTGCGGAGAGAAGAAAGGGAGAGAGGACTTGAGATTTCGGGTGTTGGGTGAGGATGAGAAGGGGCACCCGGTGCTCCCTTTTATAGGGATGGAGGTGGACAGGAGAGAGAGATCAAAGAGGGAATGTCTTTAGGTGGCATGGAATATTCTCGCAAATTGGGTGCATGAAATTAGGGGCTAAGGCTAGGAATGGAAAGCTCTTGATGAGAGGAATTGAATGCACTTAATTTCACAAAAATCCATTGAGAAAATCACGGGAAATCAAACCTTAAAGAAATCGGTCATGGCGGCGCTGCGGTCGTCGGGTCTGGAAGGTGAACAGTGCTGCGAGGCACTGTTCATTCTCTCCTTTCTTTTTTTTTGGAAATTTTAAAATTGAGCTTTAACAAAATCCGAAAAATATAAGACAATTTTAGAAAATTCCTCGAGACCCAAAGAACTCAAATAAAATATTTTTAGCAAATATTAATGTTTAATTTAATCTTATTAAATAAAAATTCCAAATAAATTCAAAAAATCCAAAAAATTGAAAATAGGATATAAATGGATATATTAGAATTTTAGATTAATTTATAAATTTGAATGAGCTCAATTGGAGTTAAAATGAAAGAGAACGGGCTCTCGGAAATTTGAAAAGAGAGAAAAAGAATAAACTAATTTTCCGGAATTATTTTTGAACTGAAAAATCAAATTATGATGTCATCAAGGGAAACGATTTTCAGATGAAATATTTTTCTGTGGAAAAGAAATTTATGACGTCAGCAAGGATTTTGATTTTTCTGGCCGAATTATTTTTCAATAGAAAAAAGGATTTATTACTCTAACAAGTGGGATCGGGTTTATCAATGAGAGAGAAGAGAGAGGGGAAGGAGTGGACGGTCGGATGAGCGATGCGGCGCAAGGAGGAAATTGGGGCCGTCGGATGGAGAGCGAAGTGGGTTAGGTGAAGATGAACGCACGAGATTAGATCGGGCAGTGGATGATTAAATTTGATTTAGATTTTCAGAAAACACCAGAAAATTCAATAAAGCTCAGAAAAAATATGAAATTACTTCCAAAAATTTCCAGAAAAATTGAAAGAACTTCCTGGAGACATTTTGGACTTAATAAAAATATTTCCAACTATTTTTGGTATTTTAATTTTCATACCTAAAATACTTTTTATTTTCAAAATAGATTTTAAAACTCCAGAAAAACTCACAACACCAAATAAAGGCCGAATAAATCCAAATAATTAATTTGAATTAGGATTTTTATAGAAAATCAAAATATCATTATATTTAATAATATTTTTAAGTTTTTACTTTAAATTACTTTTCAAATCCAGCTTTCTAAAAGCAGAAAATCAGGGCACAACAAAATTCAAAGTTTACACATCCTTCTTGTGCTTTCTGTGCTGAAGTGTTGGAAAAGGATAAGGACATGGTAGAGACGTTTAGGAAGAGTTACGAGAACTAAATGGCTAGGATTAGGGCTGACCCCTGTGTGTCCTGCGAAGCCCTCAAGGTTGAGGTGGCCGTGCATAAGGAGAAATATGCACGTGTTATTTGCTCTTCTGCTATTGGTTCTTCTCCTTCCTCTCCTCCTGCTGTCTCTTCTTCTTCTCCTTGCTCTTCTTGCACCTCTCTTTTTCGGGAGTGTCAGTATCTTATGAACACTCTCGAGAAATTTGTAGGAGGCAAGAAAAAGCTTAATCTTATTTTAGACCAATCAAAGATTTGCAAGTTCAATCAGGGTCTAGGATATGATTTTCGTGAGGATGTGAGGAAGCATCCACCTGTCGTGCTCAGACCCATAGCCTCAGGTGTGATTGAGGTCAAGCCCAAGAATAAGAATGTTCAATTTAAATCAGCGGGCTTTGTCCAAAGGATTTCTGATAGCAAGGTGATTTCACCGCAGCCTTGACCTCTCGTAAGGCGAAGCCATCTCATGCTACCGCCATCGAAGGTGAAGTATCATTGCACCTTCTGTCAGAATGATGGACATTGGATTGACCACTGCTTCAACGCGCCAAGATTGTGCGAAGAGACCGTATTGAGTCTCTTAGGCGTATTCAGGGTCAGCCCCAGACCTTGAGTGCACCTAAGACCAACACGAGGTCTAGGCTTGCTACTATTGGTAGCTTTGGGCAGCATCGAGGACTTGGTTCTTCCGAGTTTTCTGTTTTTCGTTCTCATGCTCCCTCTGGTCGTGACTTTTCCCATCGAGATGCCTACCCGCGGCGTGATCAGCTTGTTGCTGGTGCACTGACTCGCTCTTCCGTAGCGATCGGACCCGAAGAATGACTTCTGTCTCCGCACACGCACCTTCCTTCTTTGAGTGACAGAGAGCGTAGGGTAGATAGAGGTCAGTCGTGCTTGACTACTTCATCTGCTCGACGTGTTACTCAAGATTGGGTGCCAAAATCACTCTTGATTTATCCCAAGATCGAGAGTTTACTCTGCTTGACTCGGGTTCGCCGGGGCGGAAGGAAAGGTTTGGCTCGTAGACTCCGGGTGTTCACGACACATGACCAGAGATTCCCATTGGTTTTCTTCCCTTGCCCGAGCTCCAGGTGATGAGACGATCACCATCGGAGACGCTTCATCTGGGCGCGTCATCGCCAAAGGTACAGTGCGCATTAATGATTCATTTATTTTGAGAGATGTTGCCTTGGTTAGTAAGCTGCAGTATAATTTGCTTTCCGTTTCTCAGCTTATCGATGACGACTTTGAGGTGAGTTTTAAGAAAAACAATTGCAAAATTGTTGATTCTTCGGGTAGTCTGGTTTGCGGGATTTCTCGTTTTGGGAGGATCTTTCGTGCTGATTTTTCTGAGTCTTCTGGTGATCCTCTCCGGTGTTTGGTTGCCTCTCGAGTCCCGTGACCTTTCTTTACGGCATAGGAGACTTGGTCATATTGGTTTGACCATTTGACCCGAGTTAGCGGCCACGATCTCATTCGTGGTCTGCCGAAACTCAAGATGGTCAAAGATCTTGTTTGCGCTCCATGCCGGCATGGCAAGATGGTTGCCGTTTCTCACCCTCCGGTCACAGTGACTATGACCGATGCACCGGGACAGCTGCTCCATATGGACACCGTTGGACCAGCTCGAGTGCAGTCTGCAGGAGGGAAGTGGTATGTTCTTGTCGTGGTTGATGACTTCTCGAGGTATTATTGGGTGTTTTTCTTAGCCTCGAAGGATGAGACGTTTACACATTTCCGAGGTGTTTTTGGTAGGCTTTCTGTTGAGCTTCCAAGTGCCTTGCGAGCGATCCGCAGTGACAATGGCACGGAGTTCAAGAATTCCTACTTTGAGAGTTTCTGCGTTGAGACAGGTGTAGAGCACCAGTTCTCTTCTCCGCACGTCCCACAGCAGAATGGCGTCGTGGAGAGGAAGAACCGTACCTTGGTCGAGATGGCCAGGACGATGCTCGATGAATACTCTACACCGCGGAAGTTTTGGGCTGAGGCTATAGCCACCGCGTGCCATGTTTCGAACAGAGTTTTTCTCAGGGCACACTTGCACCACACTTCTTATGAGTTGAGATATGGGCGTAAACCCAGTGTTTATCATTTTCGTGTGTTTGGTTGCAAGTGCTTTATCTTGAAGTCTGGGAACCTAGATAAGTTCGAGTCACGTTCTTGTGATGGGATCTTTCTAGGCTACTCGACTTCTTCGCGGGCTTATAGGGTCTGGAACTATGAGTCTAGTAAAATGGTAGAAACCTGTGAGGTGACTTTCGACGAGGCCAGTCCGGGGACTAGGCCCGATATCTCAGGTTCTTTAGAGCAGTCCGAGATCATCTTCGTGGATGATGAGGAGGATGGAGATGAGGGTTGTCTACCTGATCCAGTCCCTCATCCACCCCTTGAGGTGCCTTCTTCCACCGCACCTCGAGGTGATCAGCCCATGCCTTCTGTTTCCTCTGGAGCTAGTGGCTCTGTTCCTACTTCGTCAGCTCATGAGGTAGAGGCCACTTCTTCATCTCATCCTGGACCTCCTAGACAAATTCAAAAAGACCATCCTTCTGAGCAGATCATTGGAGACCTTTTTGAGCGAGTTACTCGCTCAAAATCTGGCATGTCACTCTTTTGTCTCCATTATGCCTTTGTTGCCTCCTTCGAGCCCAAAGACATTTGTCATGCTCTCTCTGACGAGTCTTGGGTCAATGCCATGCATGAGGAGCTAGAGAGTTTCGAGAGAAACAAGGTCTGGACGCTTGTTGAGCCCCCTAGAGGTCATAATATCATTGGGACCAAGTGGGTGTTCAAGAACAAGCAAAGTGAGGATGGGGTAGTCATTCGAAATAAGGCTAGACTGGTTGCTCAGGGCTACTCCCAGGTTGAGGGTCTAGATTTTGAGGAGACCTTGGCCCCTGTAGCGAGACTTGAGGCCATTAGAATTCTGTTTGCCTTTGCAGCTTCTAAGGGTTTCAAGCTCTACCAGATGGATATCAAAAGTGCCTTTCTCAATGGCTTTATTGAGGAAGAAGTCTATGTGAGACAGCCTCCAGGTTTCGAGAACCCCAAATACCCTAATCATGTCTGCAAGCTTTCCAAAGCATTATATGGACTTAAGCAGGCCCCTAGAGCTTGGTATGAGAGGCTTAAGTCCTATCTATTGAGACATGATTTCGGGATGGGTAAAGTTGATAAGACCTTGTTCATTCGCCGGCTTGGCAATGACCTTCCTTTCGCCAAATTTATGTCGATGATATTATCTTTGGCGGCTCTTCTCATGCTCTAGTTTCACAGCCTCTCGGATGTCATGAGCACCGAGTTTGAGATGAGCATGATGGGTGAGTTGACTTTCTTCCTTGGCTTCGGATCAAGCGCACTCGGAGGGTACCTTCTTGCATCAAGGCAAGTACACCCGTGATCTCCTGAGACGTTTCAACATAAGTGATGGAAAGCCGGTGTCGACTCCGATGGCTTCTACAGCCGCACTTGACCCGTATGAGGACGGCGAGCCGCTTGATCAAAAGGAGTTCAGAAGTATGATTGGCTCTCTCTTGTACCTCACTGCCTCGAGACCGGACATACACTTTTTCGTGTTTCTATGTGCTCGGTTTGAGCTTCTCCTCGTGTGTCTCACCGCCAAAGATGAAGCGCATCTTCGGTACCTTGAGCTACCATTGACTATGGTATCGGTACTCTTCCTCCTCCCGCTCTATCTCTTAGAGCCTTTTCGGATGCGCACTTTGCCGGTGTAGGATAGATAGGAAGAGCACTTTGGGCACCTGCCAGTTCATTGGCACTTCTCTCGTTTCTTGGTCTTCGAGGAAGCAGTCTGGTGTTGCACAGTCCACCGCCGAGGCCGAGTACGTTGGTGCAGCCAGTTGTTGTAGCCAAGTACTTTGGATGATCTCGACTTTGAGGGACTTTGGGTTAGCTATCTGCTATTAGCATTGTTAAGAACCCAGTGCAGCATTCTCGAACCAAGCATATTGATATTAGATATCACTTTCTTCGAGACCATGTGGAGAAGGGTGACATCGTGCTCCAGTTTGTGGAGAGTGACCACCAGTTGGCTGATATCTTCACCAAGCCCTTGGATAGCACGAGGTTTTCAGCTCTGCGGGGAGAGCTTGGCGTGGTTTGTCCTTATGGACTGTTGTGACGGTGAGCTTTGGGCTTTACTGCTTTATAATTCTAATTATGCTTCTGTCCCCTTACTGTTGCATTGCATGTGCGGGTGCATTGGGTATTAGTCCTTCTAGCATAGGTTAGGGTGTGTCTCTTGCTGAGTTGCTTAGTCTTCTTGCTCTTATCTTGTGCTTTCAGGATAGCTATTTCTTATCTCACTAGGTTGAGCTCACTCACTTCTTGTAGGTTCTAGCGAGGGTTGGGCCACCCTCGGGTAGATAGGGTACGTGTTTGCTCTCTAGTGTGTGTTTTCCTGTTAGCTGATAGTCCTGGAGTCATATGGGGTAGATGGGAGTCAGTCTGAGCCATAGTTGTCTCTATATCTTGTCTATGCTTTAAGGACTGCCTTTCTTGATTTCTTTGCCAGCTTCTTGTTTTTATTGCTTTGGTTCAGGGGGAGTTCATTTGGGAACTTCTAGATCTTAATGTTGACATAACTCAACTTGAACTAAAATCTGCATCACATGTTGATGGGGAGTTGGATTTTATTGCATGCCATTCTGCATTGTAATATAATTACTTGGAGCCTTGATTATTATCCATTGATGACATGTTTAAAATGCTTTACACCTTGCCATGACTTGTGCTTATTTGCTATATTTATCATGACTTCATATGTGTAAACTAGCTTTTGCCATGATAAGTTAATTAAACTTGCTCAATTTAAACTAAAACTTGTCATGTTAGCATACGAGACTAGTCTTTCTTGAGCTATCCTTTTATGATCCATGCCATGTCAAATAGGCTGAGTTGAGCGTTGAATCTCTATTGAGCCTTAGACTGAGCTATTTTAGTCTCTTGATGATGCATAGGTTAGTACAATCATTTCAAAAGTAAAAAGATCTCTTTTGTGCGAAAAAACTGATCTCACCAATTCTTTCTCATGAGACGACTTGCCATTGCACTAGGCATGAACTCAGGGAGAGTTTTGGATGACCAAGATAATTTCCTTAAGCTTCTCGCTTGGTATGATCGCATAAGGCTTGAGATCTAGCACGTGATAAAAATATTGGTTGGAAACAACCACAAGTTTCATAAGAAAATATGTCATTTGTGCTCGATTTGCTTAAGTTACAAAAGAACTAAGTACTTGAACCAATGTTTCCTTCTTGAGCATATAGCACTCTATTTGGACTCAACTGTAGCTTCTTGGTTCCCCTTAGCTTATTGACATGGCCTGCATCATCCTTGGATGTCTCTAGCTAGACTTTGCTCATTGATGACTTAATTTGTTCATAAATAGCTCTACAATTCAGATTGTCATCTCTTTGGTTTAGCTAGCATATACATATCCTGTCATGATCTAGATAGCCTTTATTGAGTTATGGCTTGGTGTAATCCTTAATGGTCATTTTGGATAATTCTCATAGCTCTAAATGCTTAGAATAATCAAACTTCAGCCATTTCATCCATTTCATGACTTGTTCTCCTTCTTGCATTCTTGATGTGTTTATTGCCAAAAGGGGGAGAATAGTGGTAGAAAAAGCCATTTTGGGAGCTTTGAGGAAAACTTATTCTTTCTTTTGCTCCTTGTGTCGACATGGTCATTAGCATCACTTCCTTCCTTTGGACCATGTTTGACTTCTTTCTTACATTTCAAACTCAACTTCATGCTTTTTCTGGGTTTGTCAATATACTCATCAAGGGGGAGATTGAGAGACCATGAGAAGGTCATCCCGTGTGTATGATGAGTAATTGACATCGGGTTAGAATTGTCGAGTTTCAAGTGGTTGGTTCGGACCTTGGCGTTGCGCGGTGTAACGGGCTCGGTCGAACTTGGTCAAACTTGGTCGTATGGGATTATGATGCATATTCTGATGATTCGACATGTTTGCTGATGCTATTATGCTTTCATGTATCGGGCGGTGCTATTTGATGTGTTTCTTGTCTGTGTGACTGCAGGACGTCGAGGTGGAGTCGTGGCGAGACACGAGGTGACCGGACTAGGCGCAAGTGGCGCTGAGGTCAGAACGGTCGTGATGTGTCGAAGACGACGTGGACTCGAGGTGGTTGCGAGGCGTGCGAGGCAAGGAGTGCGGAAGCTTCTCGGAAGGTGCAGGAGGGGCGAAACGGGAATTTCGCAAAAGCTGCACAAGCGGGAGCGGGCTCCGTTGCGTTTAGCCGGCGTAACGGATTGGAGACCCGTTAGCCAAGGGCTATAAATAGAGGTGAGGGGCTGCATACCCGTTAGGACACAATAGAGTGAGAAAAGGGTTTTTAGAGCTCATTTTCATCCTTGTGTGTGAGTTGTGTTCCTCCCAAGAAGCATGTGAGGCTCTTGGTGTTCTTGAGGATGGAGAGAGTGTGTGTGGGCTCTTGATCCTTTAAGCAACAATTGGGGATGTATTGACTATGATCTTTCTTGTTTTCCTGATGAAAAGATAATTTGGTTTATGTGTTCTTGTTATGAGTTGAGAGTTCTTGGTTGTTTGATCAAGTCTTAGTAGTATCATGTACAAAATATCAAGAACCATAAGCTGTTGGATTATGGTCTTTTCTTATTGTCTACTATTCTTACTTTTAGTTGATTCGTTGATCTAGTGGTTGATTCTTTGTGGTTCTGGGAGTCATTCTTCAAGGGCGTCTCTGTTAGTCGTGTCGTGAGAGGGCAAGTGACTTGTTGGGATTTGTACATACCTATGTATGTGGACCAATGAGCTCAGTACCCAGATGTGGTTTTCAGTATTTCATTACTTTTACCGATGACTTTAGTAGATATGGATACATCTACTTAATGAGGCACAAGTCTGAGTCATTTGAAAAGTTCAAAGAATTTCAGAATGAAGTACAAAATCAGCTAAACAAGACAATTAAAATTCTGCGATCTGATCGTGGAGGTGAATATTTGAGCCATGAATTTGGTGAACATCTAAAACAGTGTGGAATTGTTCCACAACTGACTCCGCCTGGCATGCCTCAGTGGAACGGGGTATCTGAACGGAGGAACCGGACCTTGTTAGACATTGTTCGGTCAATGATGAGCCAATCTGATCTTCCATTGTCCTTCTGGGGATATGCTCTAGAAACTGCTGTGTTTACACTAAACAGAGTTTCGTCTAAATCAGTGGAAAAGACACCATACGAGAAATGGACCGGGAAACGTCCTGGATTATCTTTCCTTAAGATATGGGGTTGTGAGACTTATGTGAAACGTTTGACGTCTCATAAGCTCCGTCCTAAATCTTATAAATACTTCTTTGTTGGGTATCCTAGGGAAACCAAAGGATATTATTTTTACAATCGGGAAGAAGGCAAAGTGTTTGTCGCTCGGAACGGTGTCTTTTTGGAAAAAGAGTTTCTTTCAAAGGGTGTTAGTGGGAGCAAGGTGCAGCTTGAAGAAATTCGGGAAACACCTGAAAATATTTCAGCTCCTATTGAACCTCAACAGGATGTACAAGATGTTGTACAACCAGTTATGGATGCACCGCCCCCACGTAGGTTTACAAGGGCACGTCGCGCAACTAAAAAGTTCACGCTCCTAACCACGGGACAACGCGACATATTGTTGTTGGACAATGATGAGCCCAAGAGCTACACGAAAGCAATGATGGGACCAGACTCTAAAAAATGGCTTGGAGCCATGAGGTCCGAAATAGAATCCATGCATGATAATCAAGTTTGGAACTTGGTGGATCCACGTGATGGTGTAAAAACTATTGAGTGTAAATGGGTTCTTAAGAAAAAGATAGACATGGATGGAAATGTTCACATCTATAAGGCACGATTGGTGGCAAAAGGTTTTAAGCAAATTCAAGGTGTTGATTATGATGAAATATTTTCGCTCGTCGCTATGCTAAAGTCTATTCGGATCCTCCTAGCGATTGCTGCCTATTTCGACTACGAGATTTGGCAGATGGATGTCAAAGTGGCTTTCCTAAATGGAAACCTTAGTGAGGATGCGTACATGACACAGCCTGAGGGTTTTGTTGATCTGGAAAATGCTGGGAGAATATGCAAGCTTCAGAAGTCCATTTATGGATTGAAGCAAGCATCTTGGAGTTGGAATCTTCGTTTTGATGAAGTAGTAAAAGGGTTTGGCTTCATCAAGAATGAAGAAGAGCCTTGTGTTTACAAGAAGGCTAGTGGGAGCACACTTATTTTTCTGGTCTTGTATGTAGATGACATATTATTGATCGGAAATGATATTCCAATGCTAGAAACTGTGAAGTCTTCCTTGAGAAAAAGTTTCTCAATGAAAGATCTCGGAGAGGCATCTTACATTTTGGGCATGAAGATCTATAGAGATAGATCGAAGAGGCTAATTGGATTAAGCCAAAGTACATACATTGACAAAGTATTGAAACAGTTCAATATGCAAGATTCCAAGAAAGGTCTCTTGCCAATGTCATATGGCATTAGTCTTAGCAAGACTCAGTGTGCTTCAACACTTGATGAGCAAAAGAGGATGAGTGCGATTCCGTATGACTCAGCCATCGGGTTCATCATCGAGTTCAAAAAGGACTAAGAGTATGTTCCTTATTTTTGGAGGTGAAGAAGAGCTCGTTGTAAAAGGTTACACCGATGCTAGTTTCCAAATTGATAAAGATGATAGCAGATCGCAGTCTGGTTTTGTGTTCTGCCTCAATGGAGGGGCAGTGAGCTGAAAAAGTTCCAAGCAAGAGACGGTAGCTGATTCGACAACTAAGGCCGAGTATATTGCGCTTCACGTCGCAAAGGAAGTCGCTTGGATTAGAAAATTTGTTTTTGAGTTGGGTGTTGTAACATCCTGAAAAGTTGAAGTTTGAATTATAAAATTTTTTGCATTAATTGCTGACATTTTGGTTTGAATTTGATTTTTAAAGCAGTTCTTAAATAAGGACTAAGGATCCAAAAGGCAGAAGAAATGAAGTAATAGAAAATAAGATTTTAAAATGAGAATCTGAAAAGATGATCCAGTGCAAAAGGGATATAGCTGGCCCTAAAAATTTGAGAATAATAATATGGTTAAAGTTTTGATAAAGAGATGAAGAAATAAATACATATAAATATAAATATTTACATACGAAAAATGGTAATAACAAAAAGGGTTTTAATGAAGAAATATGTGTAAACAAACTCCTCTTAAAATTAGGAATACGTATATATACATATATATGCTTATATATGAATTAAATAAAATAAGGAAAGTAAAAAGAAAAGTCAAAAAAAATTGGGGCAGGCCGGCCGGCCCACGGCCAACCGACCCACCTGGCCACCCCACCCTAGCGCCCACCCGCTCTGTTCTTCTTCCTCCTCCCCCCCTCCTCGCGCCCTTATATATATATATATATATATATATATATATATATATATATATATATATATATATATATTCTAATTTTAAGAGGAGTTTGCCTACACATATTTCTTCATTAAAACCCTTTTTGTTATTACCATTTTTCGTATGTAAATATTTATATTTATATGTATTTATTTCTATTTTATTCCCTCCTCTCATCTCTTTATCAAAACTTTAACCATATTATTATTCTCAAATTTTTTGGGCCAGCCATATCCCTTTTGCACTGGATCATCTTTTCAGATTCTCATTTTAAAATCTTATTTTCTATTACTTCATTTCTTCTGCCTTTTGGATCCTTAGTCCTTATTTAAGAACTGCTTTAAAAATCAAATTCAAACCAAAATGTCAGCAATTAATGCAAAAAATTTTATAATTCAAACTTCAACTTTTCAGGATGTTACAGGTGTGATCCCTAGTGTGTCCAGTCCAGTGGATCTCTATTGTGATAATAGTGGAGCCATTGCGCAAGCAAAGGAGCCTAGGTCACACCAAAAGTCCAAACATATACTTCGGCGCTATCACCTTATCCGTGAGATCATTGATAGGGGTGAAGTGAAAATTTGCAAGGTGCACACGGATTTGAATGTTGATGATCTATTTACAAAGCCTCTCTCACAACTAAAGCATGAGGCACACACGAGTGCAATGAGTATTAGATACTTACATGATTGACTCTAGTGTGAGTGAGAGATAATTGCATCAAGTCTATGTTTATGAAATTTTGAATAAGGTGTTATTTGGTTCCTTGAATAATGATTGTATGCATTGATTGACAAGTATGTGACTTGTTCGTGAAACTCTTTGTTTTATTTAATGTTATTCTAAAGATCCCTAGTCTTATGTCATTACGTGGGACAACAATGATTTATGGACTAACACATGTATTGATTGATGATCATGTTTCACGGATCATGGATATAGGAATATCAAATCAATAATATGGAAACATGTTAGAGAACATGGTGTTGGATTGACCCACTCCGAGACATTGCTGGGATTGTTATGTTAATATGTGCCATCAAGCGATCTCGAGTGGTATACCTACTGGATCCTTCGACCTGAAATCACCATTGTTTCTCACTGTATGTAGTGGTGCGCTTTGGGGCTGGCAAAAACTACTTCGTAACTAGGTAGCTATAAAAGTGGTCTTCAGGTATATCATGAAACATGGAATGGGATGTGAGCGGATTAAGATGGAATTTACCCCTCCTACATAACAGGAGAGATATCTCTGGGCCCCTCGATGTAGTTGGATTAGAGAAGTATATGGCCATACCAAGATGATTAAAGAGTTAATCACAATGTGACTAAAGGGTTAGTCATGAATTGTAATCCACCACAAGATCGAGTGAATGGTTGAGCTATCACAAGGGTGGCACGAATCTCGCCTTAAGTTTGACTGGTATCGTGTGGCAAAGAGATCCAAGTATGTGTATATCAAGGTTTAGCCGATATGATCTTTATGTGTATTCGGGAGTCAATATGCCCTATTAGGTGCCACTATTGACTTATGGCTTGAAAAGAGTTTTCGGGTCATGGCTGTCTACACATGAACCTAACGGGTCACATACTTAAGGGGTTGGAATTGGAGAGCTTGCCTACATGATTGTCTCTAGTGCAAGTGGGAGATTATTAGTGATGTGCCCAAGAAGCAATCATAAACAATTCAGTTTTATAGGCTAAGAGGGATATTGAAACATATGGGATTGGGGTTCTAATGAGCCTACAACGTGGAAGCCCATTAGCATGCTCTATAAATATATGAAGGCGGGGCTGCAGGTAGCGTACCTTGCTCTAAAACCCTGGCTAGCACACCAGCGCACGGCGTTCCATCCCGATTATGTGGACTCCGTGGAGGCGCTGCTGTTGTTGCTGCTGTGCTGATTGGCGAGAAGCGTAAGGCTATTGCGTAGGACTCGAGGCGTGAACATATCGACTGCTTCTTCTTCATCAACGCGCATCTACGTTAGACCGGGCTGCTCCAACTCTTCTTCCACTGCGTAGCGCATTTAGTGGTAACTATCCATGACTCCCTTATATGTATGTTTTCTGGTTGAATGCGATAGAAAATCAATTGTTATAGCTAGCATAGCCTACCCGTTATCCTTCACATAGAAACGTAGCAATGGGCGCCAAAATGAATGACAGGGTCAGGCAACAGCGATCCGACATCTGTATGTCCATTCCACTTAGATGGCTCAAACGGTGACACCACCACCTCGGCACATGCAGCACTGAATTGGGGAGGCAAGAGGTCCAAGCAGCTCATGGCAGTAGCTTCCGAGAGATGGAACCCAAAGATCATCTTCAAGTTTTACTCCCACATCTCATCATTTTCATAATAGAACATGAAACAGGCCTCCAATCCATTGTCAACTTGGGGATTCTGACGGGGTCATACCAAAAATATGTGCATCTGTGTTTCCCCTTCGTAGATAGGACTCCATTGATTTTCCAGCAAGCAATGATCCTGGAGTGAGTGATGGCAAAAACATGGACTTCTTCGGATGACCACCAGATTCAACAAACATGCAAAAGCTATCAGTACCATCTGCTAGCCTCTCGATTTTTTGCACTGTAGTGTCTATCATGTCATCATCTTTGCAACTGAAAGGCATGAAAAGTTTGGCTGTTTGAACGATGCGTTTTTTGATGGTCGCAGATGTTGTACTACTGCTACCCTCTTTGCTTTGCAAGACTTGCCTTTTGTGAGCATGTAAGATCTCATCGCCTTCATTTGCCACGCGCTTTAGCTTCGCCTTCCAGTGGAGCAATGGGTGCGGCTGGTATGTAGGGATGTAAACGGAGCGGATATTTTTCGTCTATCCGATCGATCGAAGGCATGCAGAACGGATAGGGAAAGGGTAGATGGGTATTCGATACTATCCGTATTTGACTCCAACTCCGAGAAAAAATATGGAATAGGATACAGGATAAATGATATCCATCCGTATATATCCGTATGTCAAATGATATGAGGAAGTCTGTTGTGACTTCACCTATAAACAAAATAACGTATAGGTAGATTGTCACATCTAAACAAGCAGGAGTGTTGAGTGTTCCTTCTTCAATATCTCAGTAATTAGTCTCTCTATGTTCGTTCTGATTGTACCATACTGTCCAATGTCCTATACAAAAAAGCGGATAATTTCCGTTTGACTGACCGTCCAAAAGATTATAAAACGGATACGGAATGGAGAAAAAGATATCCAACATTATCCGTGTCTGACTTCGACTCCGAGGAAAAAAATATGAAATGAGATACATGATAAACGATATCCTTTTGTATCCACTCCGATTGTACCCCTAGTGGTATGCCATTGTTCCGAGATGGCAAGAGCACTGTGGATCTTTAGCACTGCCATCTCCAATCTCTCAGCTTTGATTTCCACGCTTTTCACGGTTGCTTCGATCCGATGATACCAAACACGATAATCTACACACTGCCTCGCCGACAACTGCTGAGACTGTGGATCTTTAGCACTGCCATCTCCAATCTCTCAGCTTTGATTTCCACGCTTTTCACGGTTGCTTCGATCCGATGATACCAAACACGATAATCTACACACTGCCTCGCCGACAACTGCTGAGCCAACTATTTCTACCATTAGACACTCAAAAGTGGCACCTACGCTTTTTTTCTTCTCTAAGCAAAGTCGTGGTAGAGAGAACTTGTACGTTTTCCCTCTAAACCCTCCAAGGAGTACTTATGGACATATTGGATTTCCCTTTCACACAAAGCTGATGGTAGGATGTTGCCCCTCCGCTTTTTGACACCTGAAAACCAATTTTAAATTAGAAAAAAACAATCTACAATTACCGGATGTTGATTTTGACCACTCGTTGGACTACTCGCTTGACTTCTCTACACGTAGTCGAAATCTTCAGCTGTGACAGCAATCACCAGAAATCTTCAACACATCACGAACTAGATTGATTCAAGATATTTTTATTGCTAGATTTCTGTGGATTTACAAAGTGCCCACATAAGCACCCCTAAAACTTTAGCACAAAAAGCTTTTACAAAAACCACGGCCAAAACCCTTAGCCTCTTCCTGTTTTCTATGCTAAAGCCCTAAACCATATTTGACTCAAATACGAATATAAAATCCTATCTCTTCCTCAAATCAAGAGACCCGAAACCCTTTCCAAACACATGTTTTATTCAAACTTTCAATCTTTTTAGTTATGGACTCCATTCATAACTCCTAAAATAATACATGACGAAGCCTCTAAGATCACACCTCCCGTATCTTCTTCACGCCTTATCAACTTCCGTATGAAAGCCTCCAGGACCGCACCGTCCATAGCTTCTCCACACACCACTACCTTTGATTTTCACGTGTTCCAGTGTCAGCCCGACCATCTCGCGTGACCTCCTCAACCATCTGGACCTTAGATCTCACCATCCTAGTCCCGATCCTTCTCATCTCCGACCATGATCGTCTCTACGCTCACCTGCACATGCAAAGACCAGAGAAATATTTTTTGGCACAAGTTCTTCACAACTGGACCATTATCAACACACACATAGAGGTCATCCACGACCACACATTCCATCGCTATATGGAAATCCACTTCAAAAACTCAGTCTTAGTGTAACACCCCAGCCTAATAAAGGCCTGAAATGCTACTAACTATCCACAATAAAACAACAACTAATATAGGTTACCTAAAAATTTCGGCATAACCTCCTTTGTTTATTAACCAGATGGCAGTTTAAATAAGCATGAATAGCACAAGTTCTAAATAATGAACGGAAAGATAATATCCAATGATACTAAGTCTTTATTACATTTAATCTGATGGAAAATAAACTGAACCAATTAAGCTAACAAGCCAACAAGATTATCATGACTATCTTTATTTCTTATTGAAGGAATAGTGCACGTGCAACGAAGCTAATCCCTTTTTGATCCCATATATGCCATTCTCACATTGGTACCTAAAACAAATAAACAACAAAGAAGAGTGAGTCCAACGACTCAAAAGTATAATCAGTATCAAATGCAAGCATGAACATTAACCCTCAAGTTAAACATATTACATATGAATTTCATGCTATGCATTATGATCAAAGGCTCCTCTTTCTCATCTCTTTCGCATTTTACCGTGACGCGGAGTGTGCATCCGTCAATGCACACCATGCCTGCACCCTCGGTGCGGGGACCAATTGCCCACACTCGCAAGTGTGGGGACCTCGATGCTTGATCACCACATGACCAAGACTTCAACAGTTCTCAATATGATGCATATATGTGAATGTATCAACAAGATAACATGCATTCACCATACTACGCATCAACAAATCTCATAAATGCCATAATGTAAACAGAACATAAATAGCATTAACAACTCAGAACATTACTCAAATTCATAAGTAAAGCATTCATAACTCAAACACCACTCATATCATCCAAATCACTCAATCACACAGATTAATCATAGCAAGGTTATACTTGCCTCAACCGCGAGACAACGAAGAACGCGTAGAAGGCACAACCCCCGGAATCCGCTCTCCTCCTGAATATTTAATTAATAATTACTAACATGACAGTAGCGGGTTTCTAGATATAAAATAACAGCAACCCCAATTAACTCAACAATTTATCTCAATTAAATCCCCAACTCTCCACGGCCAAATCTGCCCAACCACAGACAACCGACTTCCAAAAATCATAACTTTCAGTACGTAACTCCATATTAAGCGTTCTTGGATTCTCTGTAAAGATAATTAAATTATCTACAAAAACCTAGTTGGGGAGACTCTCTGATTCGGCCATTTACTAACCGAACAAAACCCTTTTCTAAAGCATCCAAATTCACATCGGACTCTCTGGACAGCGCACTAAAACAGGCATAACTTTCGCCCAGAAACTCGGAATCCGGACTTCTTGACCTTTATGGAAAGCTAAGAAAATTATCTAAAACTTTCCTAACATGAAGAATTTCTGATTCGCAACTATTTCCGTCGCACAAACCGATCTACTAAACTCTGTCCAGAACTACTACGATCTGCAGAACAGCAGCACTAGAAAATAAATAACTTTTGCTGCACAACTCGGAATAACGCGTTCTAGCACTCCCTGGAAAGATAATCAAGTCCGCTACAATTTTCTAGAAGAGTTCCAGACCTGAATCCTGACGGATCTAACCCAGAACAGCCGATTAACCCAAACTGTCACGGCGGTCCAGAAAACAGACGAAATCCAACTTGATTAAAACTCATCTAGAGGACCAACGGAGTTACCCTTGACGACACGTGGACGAACACGACGACGAACGACGACGAACACGCCGCGATCTCCTCCTCTCCTTCCTCCGGATCCACGCGGTATAGCGACGAACGCCGACGACGGCGCCCGGGGAACAAGACGACGACGACGGCGGCGACGACGAAGACGAAGGCACCACGGCGCAGCGAGGACGACGACACGGCACGGAGAAGACGGCACGGCAGCAGGGCGCCACGGCGGCGGGCGCACGGCGGCGGCACAGGCGGCGGCAGCAAGGCGCAGGAGGCGGCGGCTGCAGGAGCGGGGCGCAGGGGTGGAGGCGCAGGGTGGGGGCTGCCGGGGTTTTAAGTGGTGGCCTCCCTTCCCCTCTTGGGCCTAGAAAATCCCACCTGGGCCAAGCCCAAGCCCAGGTTGTCTTAACTTTCCAGAAAACCCCCAAAACTCTTTTAATAAATCTTTTCACTTAAGTCCCTCTCTCTATTAACTAAGCAATTAATAAAACATTTTCCGGGGTATTACATTCTACCCTCCTTAAACAGAATTCGACCCCGAATTCTAACTGCAACCACAACAGGAAACAAAACAACCAACTAGAAAAAACACGCACCTGACGTGAACAACGCCGGGTGCAGCTCGCGCATGCGAGACTCCAACTCCCAAGTTGCCTCCCTCTCGGTCTGATGCGACCAAAGCACTTTGACATACAGCAAAGTCTTATTTCTCAACACTTTTTCTGACCTTTCCAGAATCCGCACTGGCTTGGACTCAAAGGATAGATCTTGCTCAATAATCAAAGGTTCTAGCTCGATGTGAACTTCTGGGTCTCGCAAGTACTTCCTCAACATGGACACGTGAACACGTTATGCACTCCGTGCATAGCCTCAGGAAGATCCAAACGGTAAGCCAATTTCCCAATCCGCGCTAATATGGTGAAAGGTCCAACGTACCTAGGGCTAAGCTTCCCTTTGGTACCGAACCTCACCACACCCTTGGTAGGAGATACTCTCAAGAGCACCTGATCTCCCACCGCAAACTCCAAGTCCCTCCTTCTCACATCAGCATAACTCTTCTGTCTACTCTGGGCAGCCAACAAATTCTGTCTTACCAAAGCCACTCTCTCAACGGTCTTCTGGACCCAATCCGGTCCTAAGACTGCTTTCCCACCGCTTCCCAGCAAAGGGGCGACCTACACTTACGGCCATACAACACTTCAAATGGAGCTGCTTTGATACTAGAGTGATAACTGTTGTTATAGGCAAACTCGCGCGGTAATTGATCCTCCCAACTACCCTTCCAAGACAAAGACACAAGATCTCAACATGTCCTCCAAAGTTTGGATAGTCCGCCTCGACCGTCCATCGATCTGCGGGTGGAAAGCCGTGCTCAAGCAAGTGAGTGCCCAAAGCACTCTGCAAACTCTCCCAAAACTTGGAAACAAACTTGGCATCTCTGTCGAAATTATGGTCTTAGGCACACCATGCAGCCTCACAATTTCCGAACATAAATAGGAGCCGATCACTCATTGAGTTGGTTGTGCGGATAGGAATGAAGTGCGCGGACTTCTCGAACCGATCCACAACAACCCAAATTGCGCCCTGCCTCTCGGCGACCGAGGCAACGCGACCACAAAATCCATAGAAATATCATCCCACGGCCATTGAGGAACCTCCAATGGCTGCAATAATCCGGTGGCCTCTTATGTTCACTTTCACTTGCGACAAATACCACACGAGGCCACATAATTTGCTATATCCACCTTCATCCTTTTCCACCGAAATTATGCTTCAAATCACGATACATCTTAGTCTCTCCGGATGAATCAGATACGAGTGCGATGAGCTTCTCTCAAAATGTCATCCTTAACCTCCGCTTTGCAGCGACGCATAAACGCCTTTAAAACGCAATGCCCCGACATATCCATGCTGAAATCCCTTCTTTTCCCATCTCCAACCGTTTACAACCCTCTCAAGCAACCGATCGATCACAGCCTCCCGCACTCGCCTCGGTATAGCCGACTCTAAGATCAACTGGGTCTCCACTGGCCGTACCAAGATAGCGTAAAGATATCCCCATACGATCAAAATCAGCAATCAAACAATCCAGTAGCAGCGTCGCCTTGCGACTCGAGCATCGGCCACCACATTGGCCTTACCGGATGATACCGAATGGTTAGATCATAATCCTTGATCAACTCTAACCATCTGCGCTGCCTCAAATTCAGATCCTTCGGGTAAGATGTACTTGAGACTCTTGTGATCGGTAAACACGCCACAAGTCTCACCGCATGAATAGTGCCTCCAAAGCTTCAATGCAAACACAAGCTGCAAAGAAGCTCTAAATCATGGGTAGGGTAATTCTGTTCATGCTTTTTCAGCTGCCTCGATGCGTAAGCCAAAACCTTACCATCTTGCATAAGCACACAACCCAGCCCAACTCTTGATGCATCAGAGAAAACTGTGAATCGCTTCCCTGGCTCTGGAACGGTGAGAACAGGGGCGGTCACCAGCTTTTCCTTCAAAATCCGAAAACTGCGCTCACAATCATCGTCCCACTGAAACCTCATGTCCTTCTGAGTAAGCTTCGACAAGGGCTTGGCGATGATGGAGAAATCTTGCACAAAGCGCCGATAATAACTCGCCAACCGAGGAAGCTCCTCACTTCCTTGACATTCGCCGGCCTCTCCCAATCCACCATCAAGAAACTTTACTTGGATCAACGGAGACTCCTTTATCGCTGATGATGTGACCCAAGAACCCCACCTGGGTCACCCAGAACTCACACTTCTTGAGCTTCGCATAAAACTTATGCTCTCTTAGTGTTGCCAACACTTGTCTCAGATGCTGCTCATGATCTGCTTCGCTCTTGGAATAAATCAAGATATCATCGAATACGACCACAAAGTCGTCCAAAATTCTGTAACATCCTGCTCATTGTCTCCATGAAAGCGGCAGGGGCATTTGTTAGTCCAAAAGACATAACTTTAAATTCAAAATGCCCATACCTCGTGGAGAACGCCGTTTTCTCAATGTCCTCCTCTCGGACAGGAATTTGATTGTACCCGATCGAGATCAATCTTTGAAAATACCTTAGCTCCCCTCAACTGATCAAACAAATCCTCGATACGGGGTAAAGGATACTTATTCTTGATGGTTAACTGATTGAGAGCACGGTAATCAATACACATGCGCCAACTCCCATCTTTCTTCTTGACAAATAACACCGGTGCTCCCCACGGACACACTCGGACGGATAAGATCCTTTGCCTTCGATCATCCAATTGCTTCTTTAACTCTTCTTGGAACGGTCGAGCCAAACGGTACGGAGTTATAGAAACTGGTCGTGCTCCCGGCACCAAGTCAATTCTGAACTCCACCGGACGCGGAGGTGGCATCCCTGGCAACTCTGCTGGAAAAACGTCCACAATTCCCTGACCACCGAATCGCTCTGCAATCAAAGAGGAATTTGGCTTTTCCACAAGGGATAAAAGAAATCCACTCTTCTTGCTCTACTACCAGGAAAAAGACTAGCCAACACACTGGGTGTACAGGAGGGTGCACTACCCTGAAACACTAACTCTTGGCCTGACGGCGATTGCAAAGTTACTTGTCTTCCAAAAACAAGATATGACAAAGACGGTAACTATGCAACCAATCCATTCCCAAAATAACATCAAACGGCTCCATCCTCATAACCATCAGATTAGCAACAAAATGTTCTCCATCTATGGTAATCGTACAACCCGGACAGACTGTTGAACTAGAAAGAATTCCACCCGGCGAATGAACCAAAACAGACTGAGCTATAGACTGCAAACTCAACCTGGCCCGACTAGCAAACTCTATGGAAGCAAAAGAGAAAGTAGCTCCGGAATCAAACAGAACATAAGCCTCCACCGAGTCCACCAAAAGCGCACTGCCACCACATCGGGACGACTGCCGGCTCGGTAGTCGGCAAGGCGAGGAGATCGACGCTGAGTGCCGGGCGCCGCAACACCGGATATGGCGGAGCCGCCACCGCAGGAGGAGCTGAAGGCACCATCAAGAAACAACGCCGCAGGAGGAGGCGGCCAAAAGTACCGGAGGCATCCTCCGGAGAAGGGTAGTGAGACGGGTCGGCGCCCAAGTTCGAGTAGGGCATTGCTAGCATCTGTGACCGACCCCGGAAGAAGCTGGCGCCGATCGAGCCGCTGAACTGCTCCCACTTGATGATGTCAAGCGGGATTATGCTTACAGACCATTGCCTTGTGGCCCTCCGCACCACAATGGCGACAAGCTCCCGACCAAACACACTCGCCGCACGATGTCCCTCACCACACTTGAAACATTTCATCCCACGACCGGGACCGGACGTACCATCGAACACCACCAAGGACGAAAAGTGGAAGACGCACGGGACTTGTTGAACTTAGACTTGAAAGAATTCTGCGACCCTTGAACTTCTTGTGAACCGGCTTCAGCCACGACCCACCACCGCCAAAACTCTTCCTCGGCTACTCTCTGTACTCTCCGAGTCGCATGACCACCAGGTCCCATGCGCCCCTCCCAAGTCGCATCTCTAACTCCATGCCTCTCGCTTGCTCCACCAGGAGCTAAAGTCACGGAGCTCCAAAGCTCCCAATACCGTCGAAACTCCCGCCTAAGTCCTCTCGGAACCTCTTGGCCTTCTCCACCTCATTGGTAGCCACAAAGGGTACAAAGCGGATTATGTTGTGGAATCCCACCGCACTCGACACCGACATCTTGCCCTCGCTTGTAATCATTCAATGAAACCTCCATCCTCTCCACAAATGAGTCGATAGAACCTCTTCTGAATCGCCCGAGAACACCTCCCAAGTTGTTGGCCCTAAGGCGCGGATCTAGCCGACAGACTCCTTCCCACCGAGATCCGCCGCCCTTCAACCGAAGGCCACAAACCGAGCTCTTTGCTCGATGGTAGCCCCAACACCTCTAGATGTCTCTATGTGACGCAACCGCTAGCGAAGATCAATCAAGCGCCCCTAGTCCATCGAAAGTATCCAACCTCAACGCATTCCACCGATGCGCACCCATCACACCCACCGCCGGCAAGGCGCAGGGAATGACCGCAGCGCGGCTCGGGTGCGGGGGTGGAGACGGTTTCCTTGAACCGTGAAGCAACCTCTTCCTCTCGATCCCACCGGACCGGCCTCTCTGGCGCAGAGTGCTGCTCAATCATGGGGCACACACACAGCTTCGTCCGGCGCTCTGCGCGCCACGACCACGACCATGGCCTCTACCCTTGCCATCTCTATATAACATAAATAAATATAGAGTCACATGACACACAATTAATTATCGAAACAAGAAGAATGATACGATGCGATGCAAAACCCATCCCCATCTATCGTGCACGGTGTGTCAAATTTAATATTTTCACTACATGGGACCTCTGACCGCTCGATACCAATCAGAACACCCCAACCTAACAAAGGCCTGAAATGCTACTAACTATCCACAATAAAACAACAACTAATATAGGTTACCTAAAATTTCGGCATAACCTCCTTTGTTTATTAACCGATGGCGCTTTAAATAAGCATGAATAGCACAAGTTCTAAATATGAACGGAAAGATAATATCCAATGATACTAAGTCTTTATTACATTTAATCGATGGAAAATAAACCGAACCAATTAAGCTAACAAGCCAACAAGATTATCATGACTATCTTTATTTCTTATTGAAGGAATAGTGCACGTGCAACGAAGCTAATCCCTTTTTGATCCCATATATGCCATTCTCACATTGGTACCTAAAACAAATAAACAACAAAGAAGAGTGAGTCCAACGACTCAAATAAGTATAATCAGTATCAAATGCAAGCATGAACATTAACCCTCAAGTTAAACATATTACATATGAATTTCATGCTATGCATTATGATCAAAGGCCCTCTTTCTCATCTCTTTCGATTTTACCGTGACGCGGAGTGTGCATCCGTCAATGCACACCCATGCCTGCACCCAGTGCAGGGACCAATTGCCCACACTCCGCAAGTGTGGGGACCTCGATGCTAGATCACCACATGACCAAGACTTCAACAGTTCTCAATATGATGCATATATGTGAATGTATCAACAAGATAACATGCATTCACCATACTACGCATCAACAAATCTCATAAATGCCATAATGTAAACAGAACATAAATAGCATTAACAACTCAGAACATTACTCAAATTCATAAGTAAAGCATTCATAACTCAAACACCACTCATATCATCCAAATCACTCAATCACACAGATTAATCATAGCAAGGTTATACTTGCCTCAACCGCGAGACAACGAAGAACGCGTAGAAGGCACAACCCCCAGAATCCGCTCTCCTCCTGAATATTTAATTAATAATTACTAACATGACAGTAGCGGGTTTCTAGATATAAAATAACAGCAACCCCAATTAACTCAACAATTTATCTCAATTAAATCCCCAACTCTCCTCGGCCAAATCTGCCCAACCACAGACAGCCGAATTCCAAAAATCATAACTTTCAGTACGTAACTCCAAATTAAGCGTTCTTAGACTCTCTGTAAAGATAATTAAATTATCTACAAAAACTTAGTTGGGAAAACTCTCTGATTCGGCCATTTACTAACCGAACCAAACCCTTTTCTAAAGCATCCAAATTCACGTCGGACTCTCTGGACAGCGCACTAAAACAGGCATAACTTTCGCCCAGAAACTCGGAATCCGGACTTCTTGAGCTTTATGGAAAGATAAGAAAATTATCGAAAACTTTAATAACATGAAGAATTTCTGATTCGCAACTATTTCCGTCGCACAAACCGATCTACTAAACTCTGTCCAGAACTACTACGATCTGCAGAACAGCAGCACTAGAAAATAAATAACTTTTGCTGCACAACTCGGAATAACGCGTTCTAGCACTCCCTGGAAAGATAATCAAGTCCGCTACAATTTTCTAGAAGAGTTCCAGACCTGAATCCTGACGGATCTAACCCAGAACAGCCGATTAACCCAAACTGTCACGGCGGTCCAGAAAACAGACGAAATCCAACTTGATTAAAACTCATCTAGAGGACCAACGGAGTTACCCTTGACGACGCGTGGACGAACACGACGACGAACGACGACGAACACGCTCGCGATCTCCTCCTCTCCTTCCTCCGGATCCACGCGGTATAGCGACGAACGTCGACGACGGCACTCCGGGGAACAAGACGACGACGACGAAGGCGACGACGAAGACGAAGGCACCACGGCGCAGCGAGGACGACGACACGGCACGGAGAAGACGGCGCGGCAGCAGGGGCGCACGGCGGCCGGCACAGGGCGGCGCGGCAGCAAGGCGCAGGGAGGCGGCGGCTGCAGGAGCAGGGGGCGCAGGGGGGTGGAGGCGCAGGGGTGGGGGGCTGCCAGGGTTTTTAAGTGGTGGCCTCCCCTCCCCTCTTGGGCCTAGAAAATCCCACCTGGGCCAAGCCCAAGCCCAGGTTGTCTTAACTTTCCAGAAAACCCCCCCAAAACTCTTTTAATAAATCTTTTCACTTAAGTCCCTCTCTCTATTAACTAAGCAATTAATAAAACATTTTCCGGGGTATTACACTTAGATTGCACAACACGACCGCTACTTCAACAAGTACTCGAAAACCACAAATACTCAGAAAAATACCATCACTCCGCTCAAAACACTCATCAATAACAACATCGCTACCGACCACAGAACCATCGAGTACCAAGTTCATTCAACTAGAGTACCATTCCTCCGAACTTATTCACCAATCGTCGCCAGCCAGCCCTGCCGCTGGCCTAACACGAGTACTAGAAGATAGCAAAAGTTAAAGCACTCGTATCGACCATGAAGTCTATGAGTACAAACCATGAAACCTATGGCAACCGATCGAAAAGCCTTCGACTACCGATCACAAAGTCTTAGACCACCGACTAGTAGAGTCTATAACTATGATAACTAGAATACAAAGACTACGACTATGATAGCAGTCCACGAAATCTATGACCATCAACCGCAAAGCCTTCAACTATCGATCAGGAAAACCATTGACTATTGAGTAACGAGTATCAATCAGTAAAATCTACGACCATCGACGAAAGCACCGTAGCTACGACCATCGACCATTTACTATAGCACAGGCCTTACGACCTTTGACTGGCTCACTGTAGTTATGACCGGTTCACTATCACTTACGACCAGTTAAATATTGCTTACAACTGGTTATCTGTTCAAGGTTGAAATCTACCATTATCTGTCGTGGTCAAAGCTAGACGTGGTTGAAGCTGGTCATGGTCAATGTCTGACGTCATTGAAGTCAACATGGTCGATGCTCATCGTGGTCAATGTCTAACAAGGTCAAAGTCAACGTAGTCGAAGCTGGTCGTAGTCGAAGTCTAATGTGGTCGTCAACGTGGTTCAGGTCGAACGTGGTCGAAGTCATGCATGGACGAAGTTGTGGGGTCCTCTGATCCCACTCTAAAGCCATCTGATGCTTTGATGTTACTCAAAAGCCATCCGATGTCACCTGTCCGATCGAACTGGTCTAAATATCCTTGAAGCGGAGTGTCGTCCGATCTTCGTCGCTACTCGACAGCCATCTGATGTCATTTAACCGATCGGACTTCTCGGTCTCGTCCAAAACTACTTGGAGGAGCTAAAACCACTCAGAGCCAACTAAAACTACTTAGAGCAGAGCAAAACCACTCGGAGTAGACCGAACCCGATTGGAACTTTCACAAATGCAAATCCCAAAGCAATCCAAATGTCAATTATTCATCATGACTGAACTCAAGATCATCCACATGGTCTAACAATCTTCCCCTTGACGAATACATTGACAACACAACAAAATTGCAAAAGAATTTGCAAATGAAACCAACCATAGACAAAAGAGAACACAGAGCATAGACATGAAATTCTCCCCCTTTTTCATCTAATCTCTCCCCCTTTGGCAATGAAATCATCAAGGACTACAGGGAGAGAATGATTCGAAAAAGGAGCAAGTCAGAAACTTTGTAGATTATCCAAGTCACATTGACTTGTTTAATATTTTGACAAGCCATTTTTTAGTAGAGCTCCCTAGATCATATAAATTCATATATCTTATAGCGCTATCAAAACTGGTCTTTAACATCATTAAACAAGTTAATGTACATGGTAGGCTTTCACAAAAATGACCAGTTAGGCTAGAGATCTCACTCGAGAGAACTATCTATAAATATAGATTTAAATCTAGATGCTACTATCAAGTGCTAAGTGAGCCATAGGTGCCAAACATGAACCACAAAGTTTATCATAGATTACATAGTTCAGCACAAATGTTTTCATTTTTAACACGTTGTAGGATCAAGAATAACCGATTAGAGGGGGGTGAATAGGAGCTTTTTAAAATTTATTGCCTTCTACAAGGAAATACCACAAATTATCTAGGAAAGATTTCAAAGCAAAATGAACCTACACAATTCTAGTAAGTCTAAGGCACCACAAGTAATAGTCTAAACAAATATATCTCCAGAACAAATAAATAAGATAATCACAATGATTACAATATACTAGATGCTATTTTCCTATCACTTGATGATAGTTTACACCAACAGTAAGTCCTCCTAGTTTTGTTATGGAAAATTTAGTTTTTTTAGTGTTAATCAACTATGCCACCATTCGCAAATAGATTGCTCTTCTTTACAAACTTAGGTTGTATTAGTGATAGAAATTTAAGCATGCCACAATAAACCGTTGAATAAACAAAAGGGAGGTTTTTGTATTAGAGTATTGTTATTTAGGCTATGTAATCTAGGGATCAATATCGCAAGCTCTTATTGTTCCACAGTCATGGAATTCCTGCTAATGATGAAAAGATGCTTATTTAAGGAGATACTTTTTGTCTGATGATGAGTTACACCCTTTCCAAAATCTCTCACACACAAAATCTCATATCTAGACCATCTTGTCCCTTTTGCAGTGATGCTTCCATTTGTAGATGCTAACTACAATACGAAATTATCGGTTGTGCAGATATTTTTGCTATTAATTCTTGGAATTTAAACAATTAGCAATTTTGCTATTTTTAGGGACATGATGATTCCACTTTATCACATAGATTTGTCATTTGCTTACATAGATGATATGATTCTTTATCACAAAAGGGGAGGATTTTGTATTAGAGTACTGTTGTTTAGGCTTGCAAGCTCATCTTGTTGCACAGCCATGAAATTCGTTCTAATGCTGAAAAGATACTTATTTAAGGAGTTGCTGTTGTCTGATGATGAGTTACACTGTAATATCCCAAACATCGATACGGCGTAAGTTTTTAATCAATCGCGGAATCGCCAGTTTTTCGGTAAATCACGGGAAGGAAAAAATATAAATTGTAGAACATTAAAAAAGGAATAAAATATATTAAAAAAATATTTTAAAATTCAGCGTTGGGCTGCCTGGGAGGTGGGCCAACCACCCTTGGGCCAAGGGCCCAAGGGGGTGCGCCACCCCCCCTTTGTGGCCGCACCCCTCCCCCCTTTCTCATATAAACTCTAGGTTTTCTCCCCTTCCCCTCCCTACAGCCGCCACCCCCTTCCTCCACCTCCTTTTGGGCGCCTCCCCCTCCCATGGGTGCCCTAAGTGCTGCTGCCATTGGAGGAGAAGGAAGGAGAAGAAGGAAGGAGAAGAAGAAGAGGAGGAGAAAAAGGGTTGATCCTCTATCTAGGTAATTTTCTCCCATCCCAAACCCTCTGTTCTTAGGGATAATTAGGGTTCTTGGCACGGATTTTGATGATAGTTAATAGATTAATTGCGCGATTAGCGATTAGCTGCTGTCTGCCTGTAGATTGATTCGCGCAGCGCGTCTGTCCTCACGGATTTGACCTAGTAAACTAATTTTCCTGCGGACTCTCCCAAAAGGAAAGTGGTAGAGGACTTCCAGGTTCATCTCCTGTAATGTTTTCGTAATTTTTGGCCGTGGGATCTGGGAGATACGGAGTTGGTAACACCGCTGTCCGTTAGGCGGACAGATTGGTACAGATCAGAGAGTTCCTCTGTTTAGGGCATTAAATTACATATAGCTATGGTCCGAATAAAAATAGCTGTTCTACATGAAAATTGTGTGCTTTTAAGTCATGAATCCAGAGAGGTATCATTTGCTGTAATTGGTTAATTATTTTTAAAGATATGAAATTGTGAAGCAGCGCTGCTGCAGAAGGGTTTTTGCTGATTTGCTGAGCGGAGTAGAGTTAGTGCGGGTTCGGGGTTTAGCAACGCTTATAATTATTTTTTTCGTGTTTGTATGCTGTGGCTAGGTGCTGAGAGATGTCTTTTGGACAGATGGTCTTGTCCCTGAGCGTTCTTGATTGTTTTGCTTCGCTTCGTCGGTTTGAGGCAAGTGAATGTAGCGGTGGTTGCTACCGTTTAACTTGTTATTCCTTCTACTTGCAATTTACATTATTATCATAATTTGATATATGATGCCATGATTGTATGATATTTTAATTGTGGAGATGGTAGCAAGTATTGATCAAGTGATATGTTATTAACTTTGCTAGTAGACATGTGGATTTCCTGCTTAATGTTATATTGTGGGACATGAAATTTATTCATGGTGGATGTGGTTATGTTGAGAGCATGATAATGCTCCTGGTGGATGAATCAATGTGAGTCATGAATTATCATATCATTCATGTCATATCATGTCATTTGCATGTATGTATGTCGCCGCACCTAGCCGCGACCGTACCGATACAACCTCTTCTTCCGCGGGAAGCAATTCCTTGCCCTGGAAAGAGTGATGTAAGATAAGCATTCATATGCATTTATTTGTTGTTTAAATGACTGCATCCATATGCCATTTTGCATACATATGCAATATGTTGTGGTGAAGATATGTTGTGGAAAGATTTATTTGCATTCATATGCAATATGTTGTGGTGAAGTTATTCTGTTGATTATTCAACTCCATAGTTGTACTGTGGAATTTACAATTTCATTATTGTGTTGTGGATTTGGCTCATGTGAGCTATTTGTGGTATGAGGATTGTGGTTGTGGTCGTTGAATGGGATTCGTCCCTTGTGTATGGTAAGGGTTGTGATTGTGGCATAAAATTCTTTTCTCATATATGTATTAATTGTTGATAGCAAATGTACATGTGAGAAATAATAATGTATTGAAGTAACACGTACATATATTTTATTGCCTTTGGTAGTGGTAGCGGATGAGGTTTTAAAGTAGTTAAACAAGATTTATTTGCTAATACTTCACCGTCATTGATGGTGTTTTGACTTTGAGGATATAAACATTGTTAATAGTGAAAGATTAAATGTTAATAGTTAATCTATTGTGGTTATGGAAGATTAAATGTTTCTTTTGCATTCAATAGAGGATAAATTGACTGTATTCATATGCTAATTAAATCTGAAGTTGAAGAGGTATGATTCATAGAAGTTTATGGTGATTTAATAATTGTGAACATGAGTTGTAGTTGTGGTTGTATGGAATTATAAATGATGATGTATAATTGTTTGTAGTTTGAATAGCTTGTTAAACTGTTTGCTTGCTGAGATTTCTATCTCACCCTTGTTTCCTGTAACATCCCGAAATTGGGTTATTTCAAAAAGGTGGAATTTTAAAATTATTTCCTGCATTTTGTTAGCATTTAAATTTCTTTTTAATATTTGGTTGAAATCTTTTTGAGATTTATGGTGTGTAAATTAATAATCAAAGAGTAACCCCAATACCAATAATAGGAAACTAGAATCTTAAACCCGAATCTGAAAAGATGATCCATCATTAGGAGGGAGAAATTTGAGTTAAAATATAAGATCTCATTTTGAACCCCAATTTAAGATTTATAAAATGACATCGAAAAGAATATTAAAAGAAATTTGTAAAAGGTTGAGCCAAAAATTCCTTCTTATAATTTAATTATCCTACAAAACCCAAGGTTGGGGCATTCACAATGTTATATATATATATATATAACTTGTAGCAAAATTAAATAAAATCAAAACAGAGGAATATTAGATTCTGGGTCTACAAAATTTAACCAAAACATGAAATACAATTTCAAGTATTACAAATCAATATCCCTAATTAGAAAACAGAAATTCAGATTCAAGTTCCAAATTCCAAAATCTAGTTTTAGCCTCTCTTCCTCTTCTTTCCCTTTTCCTATTTCTTTCTCTCTCACTTGCATGTGGGCCTCCCCTCTCCTTTTCTTTTTATTTCTCCTCCGCTTCCCTCCGCCACCGGGCCCTCCTTCCCCTTCTCCCATTGCTGCTGCTCCTCCTCCCTTCCCCATGCGCAGCCAGGCCCCCCTTCCTCCTCGTTGCTTCGGCAAAGCCGGCCGACACGCCCGCCTGCGCGCCTCCTGCTGCACCGAGCCCGTGCGGCGACCACGCTGGCTCCGCCGCTTGCGCCTACCCGACTTGATTGCACGGCATCGCCTGCCGCCCCCTCTTCACCTCTTATAACGCCAGTGCATCCCTCCATTAACCCCGCCACACTCTTCTCCACCTCGTGCCCCGAGCAAAGGCGCCTCCTTGCACCGCGCTCGCCGAAACCAATTTCTTCCTCACCGCCGGCCAAACACGCCTCCGCCGCCGCCATTCCCTCCACAGCCCAGCTCCCTCCAATTCCTCCTCGTGGGAGCTTCACCGCGGTGCCCCGGAGCTCCACCAATCACCGGCCGAAGCCACCGCCGCCTGTAAGCCGCCGGCACCCTGAGCCTCCGCCGCCCGACTCCGGCCTCCGCCGCTAGCCTTCCTCGGCGCCTCTCCCGCCCTGCAAACACCTCGGTGAGCTTCCCATTACCTCCCACATGCTCGTGCGCGCTTCAATTTCACCTCTCCCCGGGCGCCGCCGCCCGAACCCACCTCGCCGGCCGCCAAGACATACCGCCCTCCTCGTCGCCGCTCCGGCCGCCTAGCCGCCAACCCTAGTTTCCCCACTCCCTATGCAACCCATTTTAGCGGTCGCCGGCACCTCCCCGTCTGCTCCCCGCCGGCGACGCCACCACTCTTCCTCGGCCTGGAGCTCCTCTGCTCAGCCCTCTCCCGCCGATGCCTTAAGGGAATAAATCCCCCTTATATGGTAGGCAACACTGAGAGTTCACTTGGCTATTGGCGCAAATTCTCTTCTCTCTCCCCCCGGCTCCTTTGGCGCACGTTCGAGCCCCCGCTCGCGCAGCGCCTGAGGTTGAGCCTTTCTTTTAAATTCCGCCGCTGACAGGTGGGCCCCACTGTCGGCCGATCGCACGCAGGCTGCCTTGGTACCGAGTTGGGTCCCGCCTGTCAGAGGCAATAGAGAGTGAGGGCGTGAGCCGCTGCCAGCGGGCCCCACCTGTCGGCCCCCGCGAGAGTGGGTGCTGACAGTGGGCCCCACCTGTCAGGTTTTAGTGATTTTTGTATTTTATTAAACCGAAAGGCTTTAAATGAGTATAACTTATTCATTTTAACTCCAAATTGAATGAAACAAAATTCTAAATTCATCTAAATTTAAGATCTGTCCAATGGAACCGAAACCATGAAATTTAGAGCTCATTTGAATTAATAAGGGATTTAAAGAATAATTTAGGGAAGTTAATAAAACTTAACTAAGATAAAAAAATAAGGATATTTAAGATTTAAACTTTTTAGGTCATGTATGATTAATTAATATGGTCTGAATAAATATCCAAAAATCTAGATGTTAATTAAAAATATCAATAAAGATAGGTGACCCTTGTTAAAAGGCCTAAATCTAATAAATATTGCTCTTAATCAAAAATTAAGATGTAGGCCCAGTGTTTAGCAAGCCAGTAGATAAGTCTTAGTGGTAAATTTTGCTAAATAACCAATGTTGAAATATGACCCTATGTATATATCAGACCTTGCTCAGGTAAAATCATGCACCTGTCCGTAACTCATGGAACTTCCTAAATAAATACAAAAATAATAAAAGGAGGTTAGTAATAAAAAGAGCGACGCTTGGCAGCCTGTCACCGACCTTGCCTCAATTCGCCCATTAACTCGTAATAAAACTAAATTGAGATTATTTAGATTTATGTGGATCTTTTGAGTTATTTGCTTTCATTTGTATTCAGTCATTTAGCGCGTAATTAGAAATTGAAGTCCTGAAGAATCAAAGGATCAAGCGTGATCAAGAGCAAAGTGCAGATAAAGACCAGAAGCTCCGGAGAAAGCATTGTGTGAGCTCAAGACCGCAGTAAACCGCACCAGGCGAGTCAATACTTTGATCATGTTGAACCTACATTTTCTGTAAATTACTTTTGTTTAAATTATCAAATTGCATGCTATTATTTTGTATACAAATACCTGTTTAATTTGAGATTCTAGTTATATGCATATGTTTACCTTGATTAATATTACACCCCTTTTTGAATACTTGACTATGCGATCTGTGTCACCCTAACAAAATTATGATAATAACCTTTCGAAAATAAGTCCGTAATTATATGCCATGCTTAGTACTGCTTAGATATTCATGGGCATGAGAATGCCCAAGCATCACTTTCAAACATGTGAGAATTTGGTTGGGCAGTCATTGTGATGATGACTGGTATATGTTGGTATGAATATTTTATGTTCCCAAAAATCCTACTTGCTTGGAAATCTGGGCGGATGGTTCGAGGGTGTGAGTGTGAAAGTGGTGCAGTGGAAGCACAAAAAGGGATAGTGGTAGAACCGCCCAGATAACCCTAAGGACCGAATCTTGTGATAGCCTCCTAAGGTACAACAGTACAACCACATGCTGGCAAAGTGTAGGCAGGGCTAACTAATTTGCATAGCCCTAGTGTGGTTACGTGAAGGTATGAACACAAGCAAAGGGATGGATGGTCTCATCCCCGCCTTTGCCCGTGATGGCTCACAAGGGACCCTTCTCGAGGGATGGTCGCATCCTACAGAAGATAGACCTTAGCGGGTGTAACCACAAGTAGGATTATGCATTGTAACAATCCTGTGATAGTCTACTCAACTGCATGGCTAAGGAATCATGTGGGGCAACGAGCAGATTTATCTCTTGTGGGTAAAGTGTACAAACTCTGCAGAGTAAGAACTATTCGAATAGCCGTGCCCACGGTCAAGGGAGGACATGGGAACTTAACTAGATATAGTTCTATTTCAAAAACTTTGTGGGTGGAAATGGAAAAGTGAAGGGCAGAGAAAGGCTCTTATTTGTGTTGTCTTGGGTGTCGTCCCAGTGGTAAGTTAAGCGGTTATAACGCTGAAAGGTTAAGCATATGGTGCAGAGACTATGAAATGGTGGATGGAATCTGAATCGCTATTACTATTGCATTCTGTCACAATATGTTTTTGTTTAAATGGCTAAGTTGCAGCAAGTTTCTATGTATTATATTTCCAAAAGCAAACATTGGCAATACTTTTCCTAAAATAAAAGGCCAGAAAGAATAAATAGGGTCGTAAGAAAAGAAGAAAACTGTTGTGGTAAATACTTAACAATGCTTGGTGGATTCATGTCGATTATAAATAATGTAATGATAGAAAAGAGTCTAGGAGAAATAAATTGGTGGTATCTAAAGGAATAGATAGGCTAAATAGATGATTTAAGTGATTTCGGAGGATTAGAAGGGTGTAAAAGTAATTGTTGGAATTAATGGGATTAATAGGATTTGATCTAGATGTATGAATTGAATTGGTGGAAATTTGCAGATATGAGAATTGAGGTATAAACTTGAGTAATGATAATCTTGGTGGAGAAATACCAGTGAATTAGTCAGAGTTAGATGATGAAAAGTAAAGATTAATTATGGAAAGAGTAAATTTCAGAATTAGATCATTAACAGAAAGGACTGAATTGTTAGAATATTTCTGATACCAGTAATTTCGGTGGTTTAAAAAGTAATCATGATAGAGAATCATTAGAATTCGGAAGTGAAGAGTTGGTGATTTGTGATTGCAAGATTGGATTATTAGGAATCCGGAATACAAAGGTATTGGTGGATTCGAATAGAGTATATATATATAGAAAGTGTATGTTCGGTGGATTAAATAAATAATGTCGCTACGTTTGGTGGATTAAATAAATGATGTCACCCGCTGTTTGGAGTCTTAGACAGCAATCAGTAAAGAAAATATATCTTTGGTGGATTAAGTCAATTATAGCAATCGTCATGTAGAGTCCTAGGTTGTAACCATAACACTAGGGTTCAATAATGATAATGCTACCAAAGAGAAATTGCTGGTAAATAAAACAACCCGAGCATTTCCTTTGATAATCCATGCATACTATTTATTTGCATTCTGTGTATTGGCTCACGGGGCACGGTGGTTAGTGTGCTCACACTCGCTCTCACAACAACTCCAGAATCAAGAATCAGATCACTACGCCTCAGCAACTCTGGTGGTCATGAGGGCAAAGAAGATGTCAAGGGGTAGGTCGTGAACCTCCAGTTGGCTGCCTGTGGGCAAGTCCTGAGGGTTCCCCTGTGTGCTTCGTTCTTCCGCTGCTGCACTTTTTTTATTTCGGCCTAATCGGCCCATGTGTAAGTTTACTATATTATTTATGCTTCCGCATGATATGTATTTGATATTCATTTTCTGTATCTGTGAGCACTATCTACTGATCCAGGGAATAATGCAATAAATCACAGAGGGTTCCGGATGTAAAATCTCGGGTCTGACAGGCATGGTATCAGAGCATATTGACTGCAGGTCGTGACCTAGTTAGCCTGCCCATTAGTTTCAGGATTAGAATTATTTCCGCAATACCTAATTTCAAAAATATAAGTGTATTACTCAATCTCCTCTCTCCTAGATGATTCCCTCTCATCTGTATGCTGCCTTAGCCACTTTTACTTCAAGAGCTCTCTTATCCCGAATTCAAAATGATAAAAATCCAGTACTCTTGTAAACTTTCTTTGAAAACCTATTTTGGGGCTAGAAACCATAATGCTTAAATTTAAAACTTAATTTCAAAAATTGTTCATCCTTGGAGAACCGATTATCAAATTGTTTACGAAATCCATTATCAAACTCATTTTGACAAACCCGGATCTTCCACGGAAATTTCCATAAGCTCAACTACTTACCTAAAACTTATTCAAAAATTTACCTTGGTTTCCTAAATAGTTCAAAACAAAGTTAATTCTTGAAAGCTTTCCCCAACAAGGACCTTGCTTTCAAAAATAGATCCTAAGGGTTAACCTTGCGGTGTTACCTTTGTAAGAGATATGTTGGTAAAAACATATTTCTCATATTTGGTTTTATCACCCCTAGTTAAAAATAGAAATCCTCATTTTTGCCACAAAAGTTTCGTTAAAATAATAATATTAATAGTGATAGTGCTGGAATGGGTAATAATATCAAACAAATCACCTCCAAATAATTTCCTCTTTCTTTCTACTGGTTTCAAAAGGAGAAATTTTAATCCTCTTTTCGTACCCTTACTCCAAAAATTTAAGGTTAGGAATGCCGACAATATTCATGAAGATAAGCGGGTCCTAGACTATGTAGACGAACCCTGTACTCTCTTATGTGTGCTCCCCCGAATAGACGTTATATTGTTGCAAGATTTCACTTTGTCCTTGTGCACTGCCTTCTTGCCCTCGGGCATCGTATTTCGCAGTCACAGGAAAAGTTTGCTTTCAAAAATTTGTGTGGTTCTATATCACCCCAGCTTCTGGGGTATACTCTCTTTAAATTTTAATGGGTTAGAGTATCTTACCTCTACGATGTGACACTCGTCCCATGCTGTTTCCTCTCACCTTTTCTGCAAAATCCTACCAGGCTCAATGGAAAGAAGCAAGACCACTGCCACAGTCAGGAGTAAAGAGGGAAGAATAATAATTGATACTCGCAACAGCTGTCAGTCCCGGATTTTTCAATCCAGAATCTGCTGTAGATAATGCTCACAGATACATTGCTGAATCATTTCATACATCGCTGAAATTCACATTGTGCCCTAATATCATTACATAATATAGTCGAAGTTAGGCCTTCAAACGGGCGGAGTTTTACAATAGGGCCGGTCAGGCCAAATGTTTACATCACAAAAGTACAACAGCGGAAGCAGAACAAAGTAGACCTATTAACCACAGGCAAGGACTGAGGGCAAAAGTGGTCATACAAATATTACTAAAGCTCCAGTAATATTTGTATGCAAACCACACCTTAGTCTAGTTGCCTAAGGCTCTAAGCGTGAAATATTCGTCCTAAGTCTTGGCGTTGTCTCCTCCATTCGCAGCAGGTGCTTCCTCGTAGGCATAGTGATCTTGAGCTCCTGGATCTGGGTTTGGGTAATGCATGTGTGAGCACACTAACCACCGTGCTCAGCGAGTCCATACACAGAATGCAGTAAGTAGAATGCAAGGCTTAACCAAGGGAGGTTCAGGTTATTTTGGTCGCGAAAATGTGCTTTTAGAACTACAATACTTAAAAGTTCCCTAAGACCTAGCCTTTTTAGACTTTTAAACGTGATGCTCATAACATATCCGTCTATTTTAAGTGAGTCAGAGGCCATCCACTATTACATGGTCTCTGCTCATCATATCATGCCTTCAGCGTTATAGCCGCTTACATTACCACTAGGACGACACACAGGACAACTCAAATAAGGGCCTTTCTCTGCTCTCCACTTTAACCCATTCCATCCACCAAAATTTTGAAATAGAACTATATCTAGTTAAGTTCCCATGTCCGCCCTTGACCGTGGGCATGGCTATTCGAATAGTTTTTGACTCTGTAGAGTTTGTACACTTTACCCACAAGAGATAGATCTGCTCGTTGCCCCACATGATTCCTTAGCCATGTAGTTGAGTAGACTATCACAGGACTGTTACAATGCATAATCCTATTTGTGGTTACGCCCGCTAAGGTCTATCTTCTGTAGGATGCAACCATCCCTCGAGAAGGGTCCCTCGTGAGCCATCACGAGCAAAGGCGGGGATGAGACCATCCATCCCTTTGCTCGTGTTCACACCTTCATGTAACCACACTAGAGCTACGCAAATTATTTAGCCTTGCCTACACTTTGCCAGCATGTGGTTGTACTGTTATACCATGGGAGGTCAACACAAGATTCAGTCCTTAGGGGTTATTTGGGCGGTTCTACCACAATCCCCTTTGTGCTATCACGGCACCAATCATACATACACACACCCTCGAACCATCTGCCCAGATAGCTAAGCATGTGGGGGGTTTTTGGAACGTAAAATACTTATTTCAACATATATCAGCCATCATCACAATGACTGCCCAACAAATCCTTCTTAGATTAAAAAGTGATACTTGGGTGCTCTCACACCCATGACTTCCTAAGCAGTTCTAAACAGGGCGTTATACTTACGGACTTATATTCAAAAAGAGTAGTATTAATATTACTTTTACTAGGGTAACAAAGATCACATGAACAAGTATACAAAAAGGAGGTGTAATATTAATCAAGGTAAACATGGTCATATAACAAGGATCTTAAATTAAACGTGTACTTGCACATAAAATAATACATGCATTTCAATAATGTAAACAAAAGTATTTTGCAGAAGAGTAGGTTCAACATGATCAAAGTATTGACTCGCCTTGATTATAGATGTCGGGGTTCTGTGTGTTGGGGCCTACAGCTGCAGCTTCCTCTTCCTGGGTTTTGAATGCTAATTTTTACGTGCGCGAAAATTTGGATAAAAATCAGTACAACATTAAAAATAACACAACAAAATTCAAATAAGCTACAAAAATATTGGTTCTGGTTCCATTAGATAGCTCTTGAATTTAGATGAATTTAGAAATTGGTTTCACTTAATTTGGAGTTAAAATGAATAAGTTATGCCCATTTGAATACTTTCGGTTCAATTAAATCCGGAAAATAATAAAGTCTGACATGTTGGACCCACTGTCGGGACCAGGCTATGCTGGCGCCGACATGTGGGGCCCGGGCGGCAGTGGCTCACACCTCCCCTTACCGCCCGATCCGGTGTTAGTGGGTCGTGTGTGCGTGGTCGGCCGACAGTGGGGCCCACCGTCGGTGGGCGTATTTAAAAGAAAGGCTCGACCTCAGGCGCTGCGTGAGCGGGAGCTCGAACGCATGCCGAGGGAGCCGGGGGGAAAGGGCTGGCGCTCCTAGCCAGGCGGGCTCACAGCGCATCTCAACCCATAAGGGTTGATTATACCTTATGAGGTAGCGCGCGAGGGGAGGCGGGGCAGGGGCGGTCCGAGGGAGTGCTAAAACGGGTTGCTTGCACCACGGGGAAGCTGTTGGTGGTGGCGAGGGTGTCCGGGGACCGCCGGGGTGGGTCGGGAGGCTTCCGCGACAATGAGCTATGGCCGAGAAGCTCGGGCGGCCGGCTAAACGTCGGCGATGCTCGGAGATGGAGTGGGAGCAAGGAATTGAGTTCCCACGGCGAGTAGCGGCGGAATTGCGTGGAGGGGCCGATGCTTTTGAGAGACGTCTCGGGATTTATAGCCGGGGACGTGGATGGCCTGACAGCTGCCCCTCACGCGGACACGCCGGGTGTGTCGCGGCGGCGCCGGGCGGCGGCGACCACGGCGGCGGGGCGTGCGGCGTGATCCGGGCGGCGCCATCAAGTTGTCCTCCCACGTCGCGGGATTTGCGCGCGCATGTCGCACGGGCGGGTCGGGGCACCATGGAGGGGAGAGGGGGTCCCAGAGGCGTGAGAGGGAGGAAGGAGAAAGAAGGGGTCCGGGCGGTGGGGCCCGCGGACGAGGGAGGGGGCGAGGCCGAGGAGGGGGCGCATGAGGGGAGGTCAGGTCGGCTGGCCGGCTCCCGTTTTCTTTTATTTTTCTTTCTTTTTCTTTTTCTTTTTCCTTTTCTTTTCTATTCTTTTTATTAGTTTAGGGTATATCTATTTTGTGTAGAATACATATATTTTTTTACAATTTTATGCCAAGCATTTATGTAATATTTATTTCTAATCTTAAATCTAATTTTGCACTTTACAAAAATATTCATTTCAACTTGTGCATTTTTATGGATCATCTTTTCATATTCGTATTTAAAATTTGAATCTTCTATTATTTAAACAGGTGCATTTCCTTCTTAATATCTTAATTTTTGGAACCTTATCCAAATTTTCCAGAAATATTTTAAAAGCCCAACTCAATACAATGTATCGTAAGATAATTCACAAATTTTTATTTCACAGTCCCTTTGATTTTTTTAGGATGTTACAAATCTACCCCCCTTAAAAAGAATCTCGACCCCGAGATTCGGTTTAGCTAGAAAACAAAGCAGGGTAATCTCTGCGTAGCTGATCTTCGCGCTCCCAGGTAGCTTCTTTCTTCGAATGATGGCTCCATTGTACTCTGCACATGCGAATGGATTGGGTTCTAGTTCTCTTTTCCATGGTGTCCAAAATTTTGACTGGACCCTCTTTGTAAGTTAGGTTCTTCTCGAGCTCGATTGCTTCTAACGGAGCTTTGTCTTCCGGCACTCGCAAGCATTTCTTCAGCTGGGACACATGAAAGACATCGTGTACATCGGACAGGTTTGGTGGTAGTGTTAGCTGATAGGCAACCTCTCCTTTCTTGGCCACAATCGGGAATGGCCCAACATAGCGCGGGGTGAGTTTGCCTTTGACCTTAAATCGCTTGACCCCACGCAAGGGTGATACCTTCAAATATACGTGATCCCCAACTTCAAAACTTAGTGGCCTTCGCCTCTTGTCCGTATAACTCTTCTGCCTGGACTGAGCTGCTAACAATCGATCCCTAATCATGCGAACCTTTTCTTCTGCTTGCCTTAGAGTTTCAGGTCCAAACACATAGCCTTCTCCCACTTCTGAGCAATGTAGCGGGGTACGGCATTTCCTTCCATACAGGGCTTCAAAGGGGGACATCTGCAGACTAGCTTGATAGCTATTGTTATATGCGAACTCAGTGTAGGGCAGACATTTATCCCAATCTTTGGAGAAGTCCAGAACACAGGCCCGAAGCATATCTTCCAATATTTGGTTTACCCTCTTCGTTTGACCGTCCGTCTGAGGGTGGTAGGCAGTGCTGAAGTCCAAGTGAGTGCCTAGGGCTTCATGCAGGCTTGCCCAGAAGTGCGAGGTAAATTGGGAACCGCTATCTGACACTGTCCGCTTAGGTACACCGTGCAAGCACACGATGCGGGACATGTACAGTTCAGCCAATTTATCCCCTTTATAGGTTGTCTTGACGGGAATAAAATGTGCCACCTTGGTCAGCCTATCAACTATGACCCATACCGAGTCGTACCCTGACTTTGTTTGCGGAAATCCCGTAATGAAGTCCATACCAACTTCCTTCCATTTCCATTGAGGTATTTGCAAGGGCCGAAGTAGTCCTGCCGGCCTCTGGTGTTCGGCCTTCACTCGCTGGCATACATCACAACAGGCGATATGCTCAGCGATGTCTCTCTTCATGCATGGCCACCAGTACCACTGCTTCATGTCTTGATACATTTTGGTACTTCCAGGGTGAAGGGAATAAGCAAAGCTATGGGCTTCCCTGAGTACCAGATCCTTGAGGTCCTTCTGGTGGGGTACGAAGATACGCGTCCCGTACCTTAAAACTCCTTGCTGATCCATAGTCACCTTGGGAGCCTTCCCTTCTTCCATTAATCTTTTCAATATGAGAGTAGCTGGGTCTTCTTTTTGTGCGGCCATAATTCTCTCTTATATACTTGTCTGCACTTCTATTGCCGCTAAGGTTCCTTTTACCACGATTTCTAAGTTTAAGGCCATCAATTCTTTATATAGCTCAGGCTGGTGTTCCTGAACCATAAGGTTATTACAATAAGCCTTACGACTTAGAGCATCTGCTACCACATTAGCTTTTCCGGGGTGGTAGTGGACACTTAGGTCGTAATCCTTGATCAGTTCCAGCCATCTCCTCTGCCTCAGGTTAAGGTGTGACTGGGTGAAGAAGTATTTGAGGCTTTTGTGATCTGTGTATATATCACCGTGGTTGCCAATGAGATAGTGCCTCCAGATTTTTAGGGCATGCACCACTGAAGCTAGTTCCAGGTCGTGGGTCGGCTAGTTTGCTTCATGAGGGCGAAGCTGCCTGGATGCATACACCACAACCTTTCCTCCTTGCATCAGTACACACCCAAGCCCTTGATGTGAAGCATCACAATACACCTCAAAATCTCGGCGTACATCAGGTAGAACCAGCACTCGGGTAGTAGTAAACCTCTTCTTCAATTCTTGAAAACTCTCTTCACAATCCTTGGTCCACCCAAATGCCTGCTCCTTCTTAAGTAGTTGGGTCATTGGCCTGGCAATTCGGGAGAATCCCTCTATGAATCGTCTGTAATATCCCGCTAGTCCAAGGAAGCTCCTCACCTCAGTGACGGAGGTGGGCTGCTGCCATTCTGTCACTGCAGCAATTTTGGCGGGGTCAACCGACACTCCTCCCGCAACACTATATGTCCCAGGAAGCTGATGTCAGACAACCAAAATTCACACTTGCTGAATTTGGTGTAGAGTTGGTGTTCCTTCAGCTTTCCCAGCACCAGTCGCAAATGCTCAGCATGTTCTTCCACGGTCTTGGAGTAGATGAGAATATCATCGATGAATACTACCACGAATTTATCCAAGTATTCCATGAAGACCTTATTCATAAGGTTCATGAAATAGGCCGGGGCATTGGTCAAACCAAAAGACATAACTGTAAACTCATACAGTCCATATCTAGTGGTGAAAGCAGTTTTTGGAATGTCCTCCGGCCTAATTTTCAGTTGATGATAATCCGACCTCAAATCAATCTTGGAGAACACAGTGGCTCCCCCAAGCTGATCAAATGGTCATCGATCCTAGGCAGCAGGCACTTATTCTTGATGGTCACTTCATTTAAGGCCCGATAGTCTACACACATCCTAGCGGTGCCATCCTTCTTCTTCACAAAGATTACCAGGGATCCCCACAGTGAGGAACTCGGCCTGATAAAACCTTTATCTTGTAGCTCATGAAGTTGCTTCTTCAACTCCTCTAGCTCATCTACAGTCATTCTGTATGGTCTCTTGGAGATAGGGCAGCACCAGGCTTTAGATTGATAACAAACTCGAGATCTCTATCTGGTGGCATGCCGGGCAGTTCTTCGGGGAAGACTTCAGGGTAGTCTTGTACCACCATCATCCCCTCTAGTGGCATGTCTTCGCAGTAATATATGGCGCGTCCCCATCGATACGGTCGGTCCACTTTTACCTCAATGGTTAGCCCCGGGCACTTGGTTAGTTTCACTCTCCTCGTGGCACAATCCAGTATTCCTTGGTGTCTAGCTAACCAGTCCATCCCTGGTATAATATCCAGGGTCTGGGAGGCCAGAACTATTAAATCTGCTAGGAACCAAAACCTTTCCATGACAATTTCTACCCCAGGACATACTAAGGTGGCATTAATAACCCCGGCGGGTGAGCTAAGCACCATTGGTTTCTTCAGCGAGTAAGCGGGCAGCCTAAGTTTATCTACAAATCTCTTGGCTATAAATGAATGCGATGCCCCGGAATCAAAAAGAACACATGCTGGTAATGTCTTAACAGAGAACGTACCCAGCAGGACTCCAGCAGCCTCTTCAGCTTCTTCTGCGGTGACATGATTAACTCTCCCTCGGTTTGGAGTTGATGCCGCCCGGTTAGATTGAGGAGTCTGATTTCCTCTGCTAGGTGCTGAAGCTTGGCCCCGGTTGGGAGTGGTCCCCAAATTGAACTTCACGGGAGTGGTTGCCGCTGCGGGCAGCGATAGGCAAAATGCCCCTTTCCTCCACAGCTATAGCAGTTAAAGGAGGCAGCAGGACTGGTTCCGGTGGACTGGCCCGAGGGACGAGGAGTCTGGAAAGTGTTACCACTTGGACGGAGTACCGGACTGGCATTCTGGGGCGGGGCTGATCCTGAGAAGGAGGGGTTGTTGAAGAACTTCTGGATGAATCTCCCCTGAGGTCGCTGAGCCACTTGCTTGCGCTTGCGGCTAGCCTCCAGGTTTTTCTTCTCATTTTCCAGAACTAGTGCCTTATTCACAAGTTGGTGGAAGCTTGTGAAATCTTGAATGATAAGCTGCACTCGCAGTTCTTCATTCATCCCTATGAAGAACCTGTCAATCTTTTCTTCTTCGTCTGCTACATCCTTTGGGGCGTAGCGAGCCAGTTGGTTAAACTTAGTGAGGTATTCACTGACTGGCATGCTGCCCCGTTTCAGGTTGTGGAATTCATTCTTCTTCATTCGCATTACACCAGCTGGAACAAAGTTGGCCTTGAAGGTGCCTTGAACTCTGCCCATGGTACAACTGCCATGCTAGCTCCAGTAGGGGTGTCCTCATATCCTTTTGTAGCCAGGTAATTCTCCCACTAGGCAGCTACGGCTCCCTGGAGTTGGTGAGTTGCAAAGATTATTTGGTCATTCTCTGCGGTCTTGGCTATACGGAGTTTCCTCTCGGTGTCCCGTAGCCAATCTTCCGCCTTGAGAGGCTCATTTGCCCCGGCAAAGGTAAGGGGCCGGGTCCTGATGAAGTCGCCCAGGTCGGGAGCATGGACAGCTGTTAGACCCGGATTTTTCAATCCGGAATCTGCTGTGTCTTACCGCATTATTCCCTGGATCAGTAGATAATGCTCACAGATACATTGCTGAATCATTTCATACATCGCTGAAATTCACATTGTGCCCTAATATCATTACATAATATAGTCGAAGTTAGGCCTTCAAACGGGCGGAGTTTTACAATAGGGCCGGTCAAGCCAAATATTTACATCACGAAAGTACAACAGCGGAAGCAGAACAAAGTAGACCTATTAACCACAGGCAAGGACTGAGGGCAAAAGTGGTCATACAAATATTACTAAAGCTCAAGTAATATTTGTATGCAAGCCATACCTTAGTCTAGTTGCCTAAGGCTCTAAGCGTGAAATATTCATCCTAAGTCTCGGCGTTGTCTCCTCTATTCGCAGCAGGTGCTTCCTTGTAGGTATAGTGATCTTGAGCTCCTGGATCTGGGTTTGGGTAATGCGAGTGTGAGCACACTAACCACCGTGCTCAGCGAGTCCATACACAGAATGCAGTAAGTACAATGCAAGGCTTAACCAAGGGAGGCTCATGTTATTTTGGTTGCGGAAATGTGCTTTTAGAACTACAATAATTAAAAGTTCCCTAAGACCTAGCCTTTTTAGACTTTTAAACATGATGCTCATAACATATCCGTCTATTTTCAGCGAGTCAGAGGCCATCCACCATTACATGGTCTCTGCTAATCATATCATGCCTTCAGCGTTATACCCGTTTACATTACCACTGGGACGACACCAGGATAACTCAAATAAGGGTCTTTCTCTACCCTCCACTTTAACCCATTACATCCACCAAAATTTTGAAATAGAACTATATCTAGTTAAGTTCCCATGTCCGCCCTTGACCGTGGGCACGGCTATTCGAATAGTTTTTGACTCTGCAGAGTTTGTACACTTTACCCACAAGAGATAGATCTGCTCGTTGCCCCACATGATTCCTTAGCCATGCAGTTGAGTAGACTATCACAGGATTGTTACAATGTATAATCCTACTTGTGGTTACGTCCGCTAAGGTCTATCTTCTGTAGGATGCAACCATCCCTCGAGAATGGTCCCTCGTGAGCCATCACGGGCAAATGCGGGGATGAGACCATCCATCCCTTTGCTCGTGTTCACACCTTCACGTAACCACACTAGAGCTACGCAAATTATTTAGCCCTGCCTACACTTTGTCAGCATGTGGTTGTACTGTTGTACCGTGGGATGTCACCACAAGATTCAGTCCTTAGGGGTTATCTGGGCGGTTCTACCGCAATCCCCTTTGTGCTATCACGACACCAATCATACATACACACACCCTCGAACCATCCGCCCAGATAGCTAAGCATGTGGCGGTTTTTGGAACGTAAAATACTTATTTCAACATACATCAGCCATCATCACAATGACTGCCCAACAAATCCTTCTTAGATTAAAAAGTGATACTTGGGTGCTCTCACACCCATGACTTCCTAAGCAGTTCTAAACAGGGCGTTATACTTCCGGACTTATTTTCAAAAAGAGTAGTATTAATATTACTTTTACTAGGGTAACAAGGATCACATGAACAAGTATACAAAAAGGAGGTGTAATATTAATCAAGGTAAACATGGTCATATAACTAGGATCTTAAATTAAACGTGTACATGCACATAAAATAATAGCATGCATTTCGATAATGTAAACAAAAGTATTTTGCAGAAGAGTAGGTTCAATATGATCAAAGTATTGACTCACCTTGATTATACATGTCGGGGTTCTGTGTGTTGGGGCCTACAGCTGCAGCTTCCTCTTCCTGGGCTTCGAATGCTAATTTTTACGTGCGCGAAAATTTGGATAAAAATCAGTACAACATTCAAAACACCACAACAAAATTCAAACAAGCTACAAAAATATTGGTTCTGGCTCCATTAGATAGCTCTTGAATTTAGATGAATTTAGAAATTGGTTTCACTTAATTTGGAGTTAAAATTAATAAGTTATGCTCATTTGAATACTTTCGGTTCAATTAAATCCGGAAAATAATAAAGTCGACATGGGACCCATCTTTGTCGGTGACCGCTTCTTGCGCGGCCGACTGACACGGGGCCCGGTGGCAGGGCTCACGCCCCCCCTCGCCTCGACAAAGGCGGGGTCCTACTGTCGATGGGTCGGCGTCTTGCGCAATCACTGACAGGTGGGGCCCTGCACTAAGTAAAGACACTCAGAAAAAGAAAGGCAAGTGTTTCAGATGTGGCGACCAGAGACATTATGTGAATGATTGCCCCATCAATAGGAAGGACAAGCGAATAATGGATGTCGTCACCATCAGCCTCAACTCCGACGAAGAAGAACAAGTTGCAAAAGCTTTGTCACTAGACCAGGAAGCTACACTGAATAGTATATGCAGTGAGTGTGGCAAAGCAGGACATGTCGCACAACACTGCCCTCCATTGCGGCAAGTTGGTCGGGAAGCCTGCTTCACCTGTGGCCAAACCGGACATTATTGCTACAACTGCCTAGTTCCCTACTGTTTATACTGTAGGAAATATCATTATCCGGACGACTACCTCGCAGCTCTAATAGCTTGTAGGCGTTGTGGAGAAAGGGGACATGAGAAAAGTCAATGTACCCCAACTGTGAAGAAGACCACCTGCCAGGAGAATGTCCAACCAGCAAGATCACTTGTTTTCTCTACGAAGTCAAGACCACTGCCCCAAGGAATGCTCCCTGAGCCCGTTGCTAACAAAGGCAACTGAGATACAACGGATGAGTCTCCAAGTTGCCATAGGACTTATCAAGCCCGAAGTTAGAAGAAATAGCTAATGTCAGTAACCGTTTATTTAAGGGGGGTAGCAAGAGTAGAGCAAATGTCAGAAAAGCTACTGTGATGTATAATTACTTTTGGGAGTATTGATATGGTGTATGATCACCTTGGAGGTGCAACAATTTGTATTAGACTTAATCAAACCAGAACACAAAAATCCGCAAAGCCAAAAATCTTCTGAAGGTAAGGATTACGAGATGTACCTTTAGCTAAAATCATCAGCTTGTCAAAACCCTAGGGTAAGGGCGAGATCCTAGCAAAAGTGAAGAACCACCCTATAGATGTGCCCATCATCACCTCTGCATCCCTAAGGCTCTCTACCCCTAGGGCACAGACCATTGCTAACCACCCATCAATATGGAATTCTACAACCGCATGTCCAATAGACGATGCGACTGCTTCGTTCTACGATAATGTGAAGACAACAACATCAAGAGCAGGTAATTGGGAGTTTACGACCTATCCAGGAGAACAAGGTTTCCTCTCTCCCCTTTTGACTTCTCAAGTTCTAACCCTTATCGTGCAGATTTTCACCTCTCCGTGAAGCTAAAGAGTTAAACATCGGATGACACTCAGAAACCCAATGCTAGCCTTAACTAAAGTAATCCCACTTTCTTTCTTCCTATTCTACCGGAATCTCGGGGTCGAGATTCATTTAAGGGGGTAGATTCATTTCCTGCATTTTGTTGGCATTTAAATTTCTTTTTAATATTTTGTTGAAATCTTTTTGAGATTTATGGCGTGTAAATTAATAATCAAAGAGTAACCCCAGTACAAATAATAGGAAACTAGAATCTTAAACTCGAATCTGAAAAGATGATCCATCATAAGGAGGGAGAAATTTGAGTTCAAATATAAGATCTCATTTTGAACCCCAATTTAAGATTTATAAAATGACATCGAAAAGAATATTAAAAGAAATTTGCAAAAGGTTGAGCCAAAAATTCCTTCTTATAATTTAATTATCCTACAAAACCCAAGGTTGGGGCATTCACAATGTTATATATATATATACAACTTGTAGCAAAATTAAGTAAAATCAAAACAGAGGAATATTAGATTCTGGGTCTACAAAATTTAACCAAAACATGAAATACAATTTCAAGTATTACAAATCAATATCCCTAATTAGAAAATAGAAATTCAGATTCAAGGTCCAAATTCCAAAATCTAGTTTTAGCCTCTCTTCCTCTTCTTTCCCTTTTTCCTATTTCTTTCTCTCTCACTTGCATGTGGGCCCTCCCCCCTCTCCTTTTCTTTTTTCTTTCTCCCCTCCCGTTTCACTCTGGCCACCGGGCCCTCTCCCTCTCCTTCCCCCTTCTCCTGCTGCGCTGCTCCCTCCTCCCCTTCCCCACGCGCAGCCAGGCCCCCCTTCCTCCTCGTTGCTTTGGCAAAGCCGGCCGACACGCCCGCGCCTGCGCGCCTCCTGCCGCACCGAGCCCCTGCAGGCGACCACGCCCGCGCGCCGCCTGCCCGACTTGATGGCACGTGCCGCCTGCCGCCCCCTCTTTAGCCTCTTATAACGCTAGTGCATCCTCCATTAACCCCGCCACACTCTTCTCCACCTCGTGCCCCGAGCAATCGCGCCCCCTTGCACCGAGCTCGCTGGAACCAATTTCTTCCTCACCGCCGGCCTAACACGCCTCCAACGCAGCCGTTCCCTCCACAGCCCAGCTCCCTCCAATTCCTCCTCTGGGAGCTTCACCGCGACGCCCTGGAGCCCCGCAGATCACCGGCCGAAGCCACCGCCGCTCAGAAGCCGGCACCACGAGCCTCCGCCGCCCGACTCCGACCTCCGCCGCCAGCCTTCCTCGGCGCCTCTCCCGCCCCGCAAACACCTCAGTGAGCTTCCCATTACCTCCCACATGCTCGTGGGCGCTTCAATTTCACCTCTCCTCACTGGCGCCGTCGCCCCGAACCCACCTCGCCGCCGGCCGCCTCGCACAGCCGCCCGCCCTCCTCGTCGCCGCTCTGGCCAGCTAGCCGCCACCCCTAGTTTCCCCACTCCCTGTGCAACCCATTTTAGCGGTCGTCGGCACCTCCCCGGCTGCTCCCCGCCGGCGACGCGACCGCTCTTCCTCGGCCTAGAGCTCCTCTGCTCAGCCCTCTCCAGCCGATGCCTTAAGGGAATAAATCCGCCTTATATGGTAGGCAACACTGAGAGTTCACTTGGCTATTGGCGCAAATTCTCTTCTCTCTACCCGGCTCCTCGGCGCTCGAGCCCCCGCCCGCAACGCCCGAGGTTGAGCCTTTCTTTAAATTCATGCCGATAGGTGGACCCCACTGTCGGCCGATCTGCAGGTCTTGTGCCTTTGGTGACGGTCGGGTCCCTTTGTCGAGGCGATGAGAGTGAGGCGTGAGTCACGCCAAATTGAATGAGTATAACTTATTCATTTTAACTCCAAATTGAATGAACCAAAATTCTAAATTCATCTAAATTTAAGATCTGTCCAATGGAACCGAAACCATGAAATTTAGAGCTCATTTGAATTAATAAGGGATTTAAAGAATAATTTAGAGAAGTTAATAAAACTTAACTAAGATAAAAAAAATAAGGATATTTAAGATTTAAACTTTTTATGTCATGTATGATTAATTAATATGGTCTGAATAAATATCCAAAAATCTAGATGTTAATTAAAAATATCAATAAAGATAGGTGACCCTTGTTAAAAGGCCTAAATCTAATAAATATTGCTCTTAATCAAAAATTAAGATGTAGGCCCAGTGTTTAGCAAGCCAGTATATAAGTCTTAGTGGTAAATTTTGCTAAATAACCAATGTTGAAATATGACCCTATGTATATATCAGACCTTGCTCAGGTAAAATCATGCACTTGTCTGTAACTCATGGAACTTCCTAAATAAATACAAAAATAATAAAAGGAGGTTAGTAATAAAAAAAGCAAGTCGTCGTAGTCTGTCACCGACCTTGCCTCAAATCGCCCAATAACTCGTAATAAAACTAAATCGAGATTATTTGCTTTCATTTGTATTCAGTCATTTAGCGCGTAATTAGAAATTGAAGTCTTGAAGAATCAAAGGATCAAGCGTGATCAAGAGCAAAGTGCAGATAAAGACCAGAAGCTCCAGAGAAAGCATTGTGTGAGCTCAAGAATGCGATAAACCGCACCAGGCGAATCAATACTTTGATCATGTTGAACCTATATTTTCTGCAAATTACTTTTGTTTAAATTATCAAATTGCATGCTATTATTTTGTATACAAATACCTGTTTCATTTGAGATCCTAGTTATATGCCCATGTTTACCTTGATTAATATTACACCCCTTTTTGAATACTTGACTATGCGATCCTTGTCACCCTAGCAAAATTATGATAATAACATTTCGAAAATAAGTCCGTAATTATATGACATACTTAGTACTGCTTAGATATTCATGGGCGCGAGAACGCCCAAGCATCACTTTCAAACATGTGAGAATTTGGTTGGGCAGTCATTGTGATGATGACTAGTATATGTTGGTATGAATATTTTATGTTCCCAAAAATCCTACTTGCTTGGAAATCTGGGCGGGTGGTTCGAGGGTGTGAGTGTGAAAGTGGTGCAGTGGAAGCACAAAAAGGGATAATGGTAGAACTGCCCAGATAACCCTAAGGACCGAATCTTGTGATAGCCTCCCAAGGTACAACAGTACAACCACATGCTGGCAAAGTGTAGGCAGCGCTAACTAATTTGCATAGACCTACTGTGGTTACGTGAAGGTATGAACACGAGCAAAGGGATGGATGGTCTCATCCCCGCCTTTGTCCGTGATGGCTCACGAGGGACCCTTCTCGAGGGATGGTCGCATCCTACAGAAGATAGACCTTAGCGGGCATAACCACAAGTAGGATTATGCATTGTAACAGTCCTGTGATAGTCTACTCAACTGCATGGCTAAGGAATCATGTGGGGCAACGAGCAGATTTATCTCTTGTGGGTAAAGTGTACAAACTCTGCAGAGTAAGAACTATTCGAATAACCGTGCCCACGATCAAGGGCGGACATGGGAACTTAACTAGATATAGTTCTATTTCAAAAACTTTGTGGGTAGAAATGGAAAAGTGGAGGGCAGAGAAAGGCCCTTATTTGTGTTGTCTTGGGTGTCGTCCCAGTGGTATGTTAAGCGGTTATAACGCTGAAAGGTTAAGCATATGGTGCAGATGCTATGAAATGGTGGATGGAATCTGAATCGCTATTACTATTACATTCTGTCACAATATGTTTTTGTTTAAATGGCTAAGTCGCAGGAAGTTTCTATGTATTATATTTCCAAAAGCAAACATTGGTAATACTTAGGGTCGTCAGAAAAGAAGAGAACTGTTGTGGTAAATACTTAACAATGCTTGGTGGATTCATGTCGATTATAAATAAGGTAATGATAGAAAAGAGTCTAGGAGAAATAAATTGGTGGTGTCTAAAGGAATAGATAGGCTAAATAGATGATTTAAGTGATTTCGGAGGATTAGAAGGGTGTAAAGGTAATTGTTGGAATTAATGGGATTAATAGGATTTGATCTAGATGTATGAATTGAATTGGTGGAAATTTGGAAATATGAGAATTGAGGTATAAACTTGATTAATGATAATCATGGTGGAGAAATACCGGTGAATTAGTCAGAGTTAGATGATGAAAAGTAAGGATTAATTATGGGAAGAGTAAATTTCAGAATTGGATCATTAACAGAAAGGACTGAATTGTTAGAATATTTCTGATACCAGTAATTTCGGTGGTTTAAAAAGTAATCACGATAGAGAATCATTAGAATTCGGAAGTGAAGAGTTGGTGATTTGTGATTGCAAGATTGGATTATTAGGAATCCGGAATACAAAGGTATTGGTGGATTCGAATAGAGAATATGTATATAGAAAGTGTATGTTCGGTGGATTAAATAAATAATGTCGCTACGTTTGGTGGATTAAATAAATGATGTCACCCGCTGTTTGGAGTCTTAGACAGCAATCAGTAAAGAAAATATATCTTTGGTGGATTAAGTCAATTATAGCAATCGTCGTGTGGGGTCCTAGGTTGCAACCATAACACTAGGGTTCAATAATGATAATGCTACCAAAGAGAAATTGCTGGCAAATAAAACAACCCGAGCAATTCCTTTGATAATCCATGCATACTATTTATTTGCATTCTGTGTATTGGCTCGCGGGGCACGGTGGTTAGTGTGCTCACATTCGCTCTCACAACAACTCCAGAATCAAGAATCAGATCACTACGCCTCAGCAACTCTGGTGGTCATGATGGCAAAGAAGATGAAGATGTCAAGGGCTAGGTCGCGAACCTCTAGTTGGCTGCCTGTGGGCAAGTCCTGAGGGTTCCCCTGTTGACATGCATCATATTTGCATATATTTACCCGTCATTTTACCCTCATATTTTTCATATTTTAAGACCATTTATCATCATTTACATGTTTTTCCATATTTAATTGCTCGAAATGGACTATTTTACATTTTTCTATATTTTTCTGTAGGCCGGCGCGATCGAGGCGCATAAACGATAAATTTGGATTTTCAGGACTGCTCCGTACAGATGTGTGTGTCGTCACGGATGCGTAGGATCAAATCGCGAAGAAATCGGAGTTCTGAAGGGCCAAAACAAAAGAAATCATAAGAAGAAAGGACCTAATTGTAAACCCTAGATACTAGGAGGCCTAAATAAAAAAGTGCCGAAATCCCCAAAGAAAGCTCGCACCGCTTTGTGGGAGAAGGGAGCCCGGTATTCTTCTTCTGCTCCCCATCGCCTTCTTCTCCTCCCCCGATTCACCTCCCTCTCCGGCCGGGCGAGGCCGGGCCGACTTCGCCTGCCGCCACCTCTCCCTTTGCCTTCTCCACCCAGCTCGCCATCGCGCCTCCCTTCTCCTCCTACTCCCGTCGCCATATCTCTCGACGCCTCTCTTTGCCCCACCTCGCGCCGCCACACCTCACCTCCGCCACCCCTGTGCCCTTCTCCCACACGCCATCTCCTCCTTCTACATCACCGCGCCATCCCCTTCCTCTTCTTCTCCACCGCCGTGCCTCCTCCCGTGCGCCGCCGCTCCAGATCCACCAGCCGCCGGCTCTTCTTCGCCACCACCGACGACCTCGACAGCTCCATCTCACCGACGGCCCCTTCTTCCTCCATCAGCGCCGCCCCCTGCTACTCCGACACCGGTCTCCGCCAGCACTGAGCTCCGACTTCTTCCTCTTCTCCGACGTGTGCTCCTCCACCGACTGCATCTTCTTCAACCCCTCTCGGCTTCCCCTGCTTCCTCTATGGCGCCGTCAGCAACTGCTCTGCTGCTCGGTTTACCTCAGCTCCTCTCCCTTTCTTGATGCTTTTCTTAATCACTTTTCAGTTTAACTGATAATGGTTTATGTTAATTTGTGATTTGGTTCAGTGAGATATTGAACTTTGAATGCCAACTTCTGAACTGTGAATGTTATCTGTGATGTGTGCATGAGACTAGTGGAGATGATATGTGCCCTGTTCTGTTGAATTGTTGAGTTATGCTCTGTGATGATGAATTATGGAATATTTTCTGAGAACCTGTGCATATGCTCACTGAGATCATGTGATTGTGCTCTGCTAATGTGTTCCAGAATTTCTATATACTCCTGTTGCCAGTATTTTAACTCTTCAATCAGTTCCTGTATTTTTGTTATCTATGTTGATGATTAGTGATCCTTGTGTTAAACTTGATGTTAGTAATTTGCATTAGTAATTGTCATTTATAATCTATGTTTAGGTCTCGCTCGCCAGTGATATGTGTTGGTTGTCGGTGTTAGTATCTCAGGATCTCCTTGTGATTGTGTTGTGCGATTTAGCGAACCGGCGACCGTTTCCCTTCCCCTTGCTGTCTCGACCCACCTAGTGCTTCTCGATCTCCCTCTTTTCTCCTGCTGTCTCGCGGTTGATCGGTAGTTGAGTTGTATATGCGTTCGTAGTTCTTTGTTGTGTTGTCGTGTGCCGTCGTCGTCTACTTAGCTGTCGACCGTTCTCTCCCTCGTTCTGTCTCGACTTCCTCCGTGCTTCTAGACTTCCTCCGTGCTTCTCGTCTTTCTCCTGCTGTCTCGCGGTCGTTAGTTAGTTATTTCGTCGATCGGTAGTCGTTGTAGTCGTCTTTCGATTGTTTAGTTCATTCACCGTTTAGTTAGTGCTAGTTAGAGTTTGTTGAGTAGTTTAGTTCTCCTCCGTTTTGTTTGACCTAGCTTTAGCTGAGCACCGTTAGCCTAAGTCTAGTCCCTGTGGAGAACACGACACTCGCCGCTATTTCAGTGGCAACCCGTTCACTTGCGGGTGTGCAGTTTTGTACGATTACCTGTGTGCTTCGTTCTTCCGCTGCTGCACTTTTCTGATTTCGGTCTAATCGGCCCATGTGTAAGTTTACTATATTATTTATGCTTCCGCATGATATGTATTTGATATTCATTTTCTGTATCTGTGAGCACTATCTACTGATCCAGGGAATAGTGAAATAAATCATAGAGGATTCCGGATGTAAAATCCTAGGTCTGACATTTCCCCTCCCTACAGGTGGACTTTGAGCATGCATTGGGAAGGGTAGAGCAGCACCACATTGATGCACATGGATTTTGTTTTAATGCTGAAATAAAGTCGAAAGAACTCTAGTTTTGCTTAGCTATCTTATGGATGATTGTTTCATCTTTTTAATGTTAATTTGGAACTGTTCCCTGGTTATCATGTTTAAGTTGATAATGAATATTAAATTGTTCTTATTATTCTGTTATTTCCTAGTTATTTATGCTTCCGCTTATATAAACCTGTTAATTAAATGTTGCCAGTTTAATTTATCTTATAAATTGGCTAGTTGTAGAGCAGTTTAGTAGCATTCCAGTGTAATGTGGGTCCTGGGGTGTTACATACACCTTTCTAGAATCACTCAAACACAAAATGTCAGATCCAGACCATCTTGTTCCTATTGTAGTGATGCTTTCATTCGTATATGCTAGCTACTATATGCAATTGTCGATTGTGTAGATATTCAAGGTGAGGACTATCAATGACACATTGATGCTCGACTGTCAATGATGCTCAACAAGCGACTGCAAAGTGATGGCAGAGGCATTTCAATGACGTGATAGTGATGATGGCTTTATGTTGCTTTTGGGACTTTACAACATGTAATAGTTTTTTACGAGATTTTACAACATGTTTGTGCTGCCTTGGCTTTGCCAGATTATATTACTGTTTGCAGGATGGGGATAGCAATGTAGTTACCTCAAGTAACTTAATTGCAGATGTTGCGGGTGAGTTTCTTAGAAAAGTTGGTATTATCCTTAAGTTGATTTTGGCCAATTCTTGGCCTCTTGCAGTTAATGAATTTCTTTTGATTTTGTGGTTCTTGCTGTTGAGGGTATGCAATTGGTCTCTACCTGTTCCTTGAAGCAGTTATTGTTTCTTTTCGGACTAATGAGATACTTTTGCTACATGTGCTTATTGTTGACTTGTAAGGTTAGTTCCTTCGTGGGAGTTTGTCTTGTTGTGAATCATGGCTTATTGGTTCGTTTGGTATTTTCTTTTATAAATGCAAGTTTTGAGTGGTAAAACTCACTTATATGTTAAAGCCTTGGATCTATGTATTCCTTTTAGATTATTTCAAGTGTTGAAGTTTATTTTCACTCCTTTCTGAAAAAGAGTGTTAAAACCCTTTGTGGAAGGTGGCAATAAAATAAACTAATTCATAAGGTATGAATTATCAAGTTGAGATGTTAGCGTGGTGCATAATTAATTTTAATTAGCATCCTCGGGAGTGTAGTTTATTAATTTGATATTGCCTTATATAGTTTCTGGAAGAACTGTGATTAAGAATTTGTCTATTCATGATTGGAACCCATGGAGTTATTGAGGAGTGTGAAAAAGAATTGCAATGATTATTGTGATTCTTTAAATTTCTATCATGTTCGATAAATTGAATTATTTTTGACTTTAGTAATTAATCTGACCGTTTGTAATTTATTAAGTAATGAGGTGTTGGAATGTTGCCTTGGTATTATTGACCTTTAATCTGTCCTTTATTAGATATATTATGAGCATGTTCAATTGCTAGATTCATCTATCTTTCACCATGCTAAATTGTTGAAATATGTATAAAGAAACAGATGAATGTTGATGTATTGACTTGTAGAATCTTGTCTTACAAAGCTTATAATATTGAAATTTGAAGATATTTCGTTTTAATTACTGAACATAAGATGAAATATTGAATCTATGCTCATGATTATTTTATGATTGTAAAGCGGAGTTAGGATCATGAATGTTGTTATGATAAAATAATAATCAATTATTGCCAGTAATGACTAGAGTACAATCAATTTGTGCTAAATTAGAGTTGAACATCAATAAGAATTGAATATATGAAATCTAATAAAAGATTTATACTAGCATGATTTGTGAGATTGCCATGTTCTAGTATCATCTTGTTTAAAAGCTTTGTTCTAATATGGTGGCTTATGCACTAGGTTTTTCCTAGATCAAGTAGTTGCAATCTTATTCAGATAATAGAAACATGATGAAATGAATTCTTGTGTTTCTATTGAAAAATTTATGAAGGAATTTGTGGATATGATGATGCCTGTTAAGAATTTATTAATCTGATGTTAGCATGTTGGTCAGTATGTGGTTGTGATGATAATGTTGAATATTCATTAAATAAAAGAATTTGATAAATTCCATGATACTATTTAAATCAAAAGTTTTGATAATTGCGTGCGCGATCTTTTGATCTCATGACTTATGTGGCAGCTGAAATTATTTTAAGCAAAGTGTCATGATAAGAGGTTTTATTAGTTTCTAAGAGATTAATGTGTTGTAGTCTTCAATTCTTTTGTTGGAATTGTCAAGGTAATACCGTAATCAAAGAAAGTTGTTCTCTTTGTTAAAAGAAAAGACTGTGGTAAAAGTATTGGAGGTTGAAGTCAAATTGTGCAATATTTTTGAGGTGTGTTTGACTTCTTATTTTTGCCGCTTGAGAGTTTCTTGAGCTCAATGGCATTACTGTATTCTTATTGGTTGAGATTTGATTTTTTTTTCTTCTTGAGAAGGCATGTGCCTTCAGCTGTGATCTTATCTTTTGGTTGTCCAAGATCATTGTTTTTTTCTTGGGCTTGTGTTTATTGTAGGTGGTAACATCTTCCTTTGTGCTGAAATTTTCTTCTTGTTGCCTCTCCAAGAAAGGGGTATTCAATTTGGGTTGCAAAGACCTTTAAGAGGTGTATGGCAACTAGTTAGTGTGTTGGACGATGATTTGGAAATCTTTGGTTCAAGGAAGTTAATTTTTTAAGGGGAATGGATTGGAAAATTAATAATATCTCGAGCAGTAATATGCTCTCTTGATTCTTGTGTTAAACTGTGTGTTTATGGCAGAGATCATCTACAAATTGAGTTGTTTGATGTTGGGCATGGTCTTTCCCAGTTAGGAAAAGAGAATGATTATTTTGGTATGTCGAGTGATTTTCACTCTTGGCTTGTGCAGTGTGGATTCTCCAAATGTCTATTTGGAGAGTGTGAATGGTTTTGTTGTGAATCCTTTGTTTTGGATCGTGGTCCTTCGAAGGAAGGCTGTTTGCTGGTGTGTTGCTTGAGAATATTTTATTCTTCTTGTGGTTGTGTTGTATTTGTATCAGTTATTGTTTATGCTTCGAGTAATGTTATGAGTGGAATTTATGGTCAAATTATTTAAAAGGGGTACAATGTATTATCCCGATTATATTAAATAGAGGGAAAAGTTTTAAGAAGAAGGATGGTATTAGATGTTGGCTTGATAGTTTTACGAGATCGGTAGGATCTGTTGGTCGCTCAGAGTCGGCTGAAGAGTTGCGAGTGCTTGGTGTTGACCGGCACGTGTCGTGGACTCATCGGAGCTGTTGTGGAGGTCCTCTTGACGACTCAGTCCGAGCGGAGGTGATTTGGGAACTTGAAGTTTAAATGCAGAAGAAGGACCCGAATACTTCGAGACGAGTGAGAACCCGTAGTTGTGATTCCCTTGTGATGTTCTATCCTTGGGATGCTCTTTCTTTTGGTGGATCTTTCCTTCCTTGCTCTTTTCTTTGATGTTCTCTTGTTTTGTGGTTAGAGGAGCGAGATTCGATGACAAATCCATTTTAGGTGGGGAGAATGTAATATCCCAAACGTCGGTACGATGTAAGTTTTTAATCAATCGCAGAATCACCAGTTTTTCGGTAAATCACGGGAAGGGAAAAATATAAATTGTAGAACATTAAAAAAGGAATAAAATATATTAAAAAAATATTTTAAAATTCAGCGTTGGGCTGCCTGGGAGGTGGGCCAACCACCCTTGGGCCAAAGGCCCAACGGGGTGCACCACTGTAACATCCTGAAAACTTAGAAGGATTGTATAATAAAATGTTGTGAGATATTCTGTAACACATTGTATTGAGTTGTGTTCTAAAAGTATTTTTCTGAAAAATTCAAAGTAAAACCCACCTGTTTAATTAATAGGAAATCCTAAATTTGAATTCGAATATGAAAAGATGATCCATGATAAAAATTTACAAAAGTAACATAAACAAGTTGGTCAAAGTGCCAAGGGAATATTGGTACACAAAATGGTAATATCACAAAATTTATAGAAGAAAAGAGGAGAAAAATAAGAAGAAAGAGAAAAAGATCCAGCTGTGGGCCCAAAGATTGTAAATATAATGGTCATCTCAGTGGGAAATAATTTTGTTAAACCCAAAATGTGTCTAGGAACTTCTGAGAATTTTTCTAGAATTTTTGGTGGTAATTACATATTTTTCTGAGTTATATTAAGCCCTCTAGCATTTCTGAAAATTAAAAATCAATAATAAAACCCCCGGCCGACGCGTGGACGGACTGGATCCGCCCACGTCGCCCCCGGATCCGCCCTCCCTGTCCCCCGGGCCGACGCGTGTTCGGTCCCGATGGCGCCACGTCCCACCCGGGCGCCATCTCGACCACCCGCGCGGTCGCCTTCGGTCGCGCCTCTCTCGGCGACAAGCGGGCCCCGCTTGTCGGTGGCGCTCCCCTTCTTCCTCCTCCGCGCGTGCCGGACCCCCTTCCGCCACGACTGGCGCGACCGCTGCGGGAATCCCAGAGGGGCAGCGGCATGGGAAGGCCACGACGCCGCCCATGACCGCCACACCCCCGCCGCCGTGGTCGCCACGACAAGACTGCCACTGGCACCGCCTGTGTCCCGCTGGCAGTCCGCTGTGGCCAGCCCGCTCCGGTCGGCTATAAAGCCCGGGGGTTGCCTCAGAAGAATCGCCGTGCTTCACCCATTCTTCCACCGCGTTTGATCGCCCCCGCAGCCACTCCAGTGCCGGCGATCCTCCTTCTTCCCCAACTCCGGCCGTCGGCCCCTCGCGGCGATTACACTGATCCTCACCTTGGGAGCTAGATTCCTTACTCCCACACCATCTCCAGATCGTTGCCAAGCTTTTTCCGGCATCTCCCGAGCTCGCCGACGACCGTAGCTCGCCGGCGCCGAAGGCCTCCCCGAGCCGCCGCTGCCGCTCGTCGCCGACCCACCTCCGGTGATCCCCGGACCTCCTCGTCGTCACCACCAGCTTCGCCGCGAGCTCAGCATCGCATTTTGATGCTTCCCCGAACGTCGACGGACCTCCCTCGCCGACGACGGCCACCGCCTCCCTCGGCTCCCGCCACCTCCTCTCGCCTCCCACGCATACCTTAAGAGGTATATTTACCCCTATAGGGGTGAGTAAAACCAGCGGCGGCTTGGCTACCGCCGCTCATTCTCTTCCCCCTTGGCTCCCTCGGCGCTCGAGCCCCGCCACGCAGCGCCTTGAGGTGAGCCATTTTTTTAAAACCGTCACGACGGTGGGCCCCACCGCCACGATCGCTGTGAGCCCACCACGCCTCCGGGTCCCTTTGTCGGGGCAGGGCGGGGTGGCCATCGCCGCCGGCCCCACGTGTCGGCCATGAAGGCGGTTGGCCAACGACAAGGGCCCCACTGTCGATTGATTAATTTTAAGATTTAATTAAACCGAAGGTATTCAAATGTGTACAACTTATTCATTTTAGCTCCAAATTTAGTGAAACCAATTTCTAAATTCATCTAAAATCAAGCGCTACCTAATGGAACCAGAACCAACACTTTGAAGCTTGTTCAAATTTTTATTGTGTTATTTGATTGTTGTGATGATTTTTATCTAAATTTTCGCGCATATAAAACGTAGCTTTCGAGGCCCAAGAAGAGGAAGTTGCATTGCCAGACTCCAACACCCCGAATCCCGACCTTTGCATCCAAGGCGAGTCAATGCTTTGATCATTTTGAGCCTATGTTTTCAATAAAGTATTTTGGTTTAAGTATTATAATTTGCATGCTTATATTTCTGTTGCAATACATGTTAATTTCATATTTTAGATATATGTCCATGTTCTCTTGGTTTAGTATATATCCTTTGCAATACTTTTGTCTATGTGATCCTTCTCACCCTAGTAAAAGTAATAATGCTACAACTTCTTTGAAACTAAGTCTATAATTGTAAATGCATGCTTAGAGTTGCTTAGATAAAACAAGGGTGTGAGAGCACCCTAGCATATCTTGCAAACTAAAGAAAGCGATATTAGGCGAGACAGATGATGACCGTGTATGTTGGTATAAGTGTATTTTTCGTTCCGAAAGAACCTTACATGCTTAATTATCTGGGCGGGTGGTTGAAGGGTGTGCGTGTTGAATGGTGCCGTGATAGCACAGATTTGTGATAAAGTGGTGCCGTGATAGCACAAGGGGATCGTGGTAGAACCGCCCAGATAACCGTTAAGGACTGAATCTTGTGATGACCTCCCACGGTACAACATGTACAACCACATGTTGGTAAAGTGTAGACAGGGCCAACTAATTTGCATTGACTTAGTAAGAGTTGCGTCGGTGTGAACACGGGCGGGTAGAGGATGGCCACATCCTCCGACGTGATGGCGCAAGAGGGGGCTTCTGGAAGGGTGGTCGTACCCGGAGGAAGTGGAAACCTTAGCGGTCGTAACTCTGCTAGGAAAATGCATTGTAAAAGCCCTGTGGTAGTCTACTCAACTGCATGGCTAAGGAATCATGTGGGGCAACGAGCAGATCTATCTCATGTGGGTAAAGTGTACACACTCTGCAGAGTCAAAAACTATTCGAATAGCCGTGCCCACGGTCAAGGGCGGACATGGGAACTTAACTAGATATAGTTCTGTTTCGAAAATTTTGGGGGTGGAAATGGAAAAGTGGAGGGCAAAGAAAGGCCCTTATTTGAATTGTCCTGGGTGTCGTCCCAGTGGTAATGTAAGCGACTATACGCTGAACGCATGGTATGAGGAGCAGAGACCATGTAATGGTGGATGGTCTCTGATTCGATAAAAATAAATGTATATGTCATTGAGTATCATGTTTAAAAATTCAACTGGCTAGGTCCTAGGGAATTTTAAGTATTATAGTTCAAAAAGCATATTTTCGCAAAACAAAACAACTTGAGCCTTCCCTTGTTAAAAGCCTTGCATACTACCTACCGCATTCTGTGTTGACTCGTGAGCACGGTGGTTAGTGTGCTCACTCGCAATACCAAAATCCAGATTCGGGAGCTCAAGATCCGTATGCCTCACGAGGAAGTACACCGCTACATGATGGAGAAGACCACGCCGAATTAGGACGAATAATCCGCTTAGAACCTTAGGCATCTAGACTAAGGTATGGCTTCATCCAAATATTACTAGAGCCCTAGTAATATTGGTATGACCACTTTTGCCCTCAGTCTCTGCTTGTGGTTTAAAGGCCTACTTTGTATCACTTCCGCTGTTGGACTTTTGTAATGTAAATATTTGGCCTGCCTGGCCCTACTGTAACAAATGCGCCTTTGTGATGGCCTAACTTCACCTATGCTATGTAATAATATGGGGGAATCCGCGATGTATGAAATGATTCAGCAATGTATCTGTGTGCATTATCTACTGATCCAGGGAATAATGCGGTAAGGCACAGCAGATTCTGGGTTAAAAAATCTGGGTCTGACAGAGCTGGTATCAGAGCATACGACTGTAGGGTAAAAACCTTAGTTGGTCGTTAGTATTTAGGCTTGTGTATATTGAAAAACGTATAAAATGAGTTTCTCAAAAATATAGCGTAATTATTCTTACCGCACCCTTCCTAGCTCTACTCTGTTCTACTTTTCAATTGCTATTTTGAAAATTACTAACGATACTATTTAATTACAGATGGCAGGAGCTGCAGACGTTGGACACTAGGACTTCTTCGCTCACGGAGTGCGTGAGGGAGAGTTTGCGGATATACTTCGCAAACTACTCCACTACTTGGGCTATGAGGACGCGCCCATCTACCGCGGTCGGAGGACCAGGATAGGAGGAGACGAGTCCTGGTTGGTAGAGATTTTCATCCACCCCCGGCGCGAGGGAGACCGGTCCTCACGTGTTTGCATCACCCACCGGAGGAGCTTTGGTGGCAAGAAGACTACAGATGCCGCCGTCGTCGCCGCGACCCGACTTTGCGACATCCACGCGACGCTGGTGCTAGAGTCTCCTTTCACCTACCACCCTCTGCGGACAGAGCACGCCAGGTTCGACGGGACCAGGGTGACAGAGTTGGAGGACGACCCGAGGCTTACCCACCAGGTGGACCTCACTCGGGTCATGGGTATAGCCCATGTGGTGGCTCAGGAGGAGATCACCGCACTTCGAGAGCGCCTCCTCGCGCGCCACATTGAGGTGGACTCCTTGCGAGAGCAGCTCGCCCTGTGTGAGTGGGCCTTGGCAGAGGCCAAGGCGAGTGGTCACGCCCGCGCCTGCACTCGGCAGACACCTACACCGACTCCAGCCCAAAGACCTCCACCGTGTTCCGGGACTCAGCACTGAGCTCACAAAGACGAAGAGCGTGCGGCCCCGTGGCCTCGATCCGCTCTGCCGAGGAGAGACCCGACGCACTGCTCACGCCCCACCGCGACACCGACCCGTCCTGAGTTTAGTGGTAGCAGGACCCGTTCCCAGTGTACGGACTATACCCCCTCCAGTCCCAGTGTTGGTGACATGGAGGAGTAGGCAGTACGTGAGTCAGTTAGTACAGTGCTTGCTGGAGTTTGGCCAGTGTTAGCAAGTGCATGCCCCGTCTTACTAGTGGTAGCGTGTGCCCGTGTTCTAGTTCCGTGTGTGTTTAATTATGAGCGCTAAGTATGTGTATGTTTGTAAAGCCCAGCATGGCTTGTGAAGCCATAAAAAGCTGGCTATATGTGTGTTGTCTATGTTTAATGAAAACGGCCTTGTGTTCTAAAATAATTCTGTTGTTGGTATTGGCTTTGGTTCTTTTGTATGAGGACTTTGGGATGTAGTCTTATGGGGTTAGAACAAAAAAAATTAACAGAGTACTAAAATACCTGCAGATGGCCAGCCATAGAGTTACCCGCGCACAAGCTGGTGCAAACTCGGACATGCAGGCGGAAGTAGATGCCAGCCAAGAAGCGCAGCACGTGGGAAGGGGTAGAGGCCCAAGTCAGGGGGTGAACCTCCCACCCCCACCGGCTAACGCATCCATGGCGCAAGTAATGGCCCAAGAACGCAAATACTTCAGTATATCTACGCAGCCGCCAGACCCACACCAATGTTCACGCCCCGACACAGGTGACTTCATCAGGACCCGGCCCCTCACCTTCGCCGGGGCAGATGAGCCCCTAGAGGTGGAAGATTGGCTGCGGGACATAGAAAGAAAGCTTCGTTTGGCCAAATCATGAGGATGACCAAGTGCTCTTTGCGACCCATCAACTCCAAGGGCATGGTACTGGTGGGAGAATTACCAGCCACCAAAGGATATGAGGATACCCCACCGAGCTAGCGCAAAGAACTATAACCTCGGATGTAATTCAAGATAGCCTTTAAAGCCAATTTCATCCCGATCGAGTAATGCGAATAAAGAAGAACGAGTTCGTAACTTTGAAGCGGTGGTGGCTGTCACCAATGAGTATCTCACCAAGTTTAATCACCGGCGTTCGCCCCCAAGGATGTGGCCGATGAAGAGGAGAAAATTGATCGGTTCTTCAAGGATGAATGAAGAACTCCGTGTGCAGCTCATCACGCAGACTTCCCAGCCACCACCGGTGAATAAGGCGTTGGTCCTGGAAAATGAGAAGAAAAACCTAGAGACTAGTCGTAAACGGAAGCAGGTTGTTCAGCGACAGCATGGGAGGTTCATTCAGAGGTTCTTCAACAGTTCCCCTTTCTCTGGGACAACCCCATCTCAGAGCCCCAGCCCCGCACCTCGTCCAGGTGGTAGCACGTTCTAGACTCCTCGCCTCTCGGGCAGTGCAGGACAAATCCTCGACCTCCTTCATTTGCTTCAACTGTGGGAGAAGGGCATTACGCCTATCGCTGCCCCTCAAAGCAGACCACTCCTGAAGTTCAATTTGGGCACTACCCCGCCCGAGGCCAAGTTTCAGCGCCCAGCAGAGGGAATCAGGCCCCTCAATCCAACAGGGCTGCATCAACTCCAAATCGGGGAAGGATTAATCATGCCACCGCGGAAGAAGCTGAGGAGGCTGCTGGAGTCCTACTGGGTACGTTCTCTGTCAAGACACTACCAGCACGTGTCCTTTTGATTCGGGCATCGATTCATTTATAGCAAAAGGGTATGTGGATAAACTTAGGCTGCCTGTCCACCTGTTGAAGAAAGCATTGATGCTTAGTTCACCCGCAGGGATGATTAAGGCCACCTTAGTGTGTCCGGGGGTAGAAATTGTCATGGAAAGGTTTATATTCCTAGCAGATTTAGTCGTGCTAACCTCCCAGACCTTGGATATTATACTAGGGATGGACTGGTTAGCTAGACACCAAGGAATATTAGATTGTGCCTTAAGGCAAGTTAAGTTGACCAAGTGCCCAGGACTGACCATTGTGGTGAAGGTGGATCGACCGTATCGGTGGGGTCGAGAAATATATTATTGTGAAGATGTACCGCTAGAAGGAATGATGGTGGTACAAGACTATACTGAAGTCTTCCCTGAGGAACTGCCGGGTATGCCACCAAACAGAGATCTCGAGTTTGTTATCAACTTGAAGCCTGGTGCTGCCCCTATCTCCAAGAGACCATACCGGATGACCGTAGATGAGCTAGAAGAATTGAAGAAGCAACTTCATGAACTACAGGGCAAAGGTTTTATCAGGCCGAGTTCCTCACCTTGGGGATCCCCGGTGATCTTTGTAAAGAAGAAGGATGGCACCGCTAGGATGTGTGTAGATTATCGGCTTTAAACGAAGTAACCATCGTGAATAAGTACCCACCGCCTAGGATCGATGACCTATTTGATCGCCTTGGGGAGCCACCGATTCTCCAAGATTGATTTGAGGTCGGGTTATCACCAACTGAAGATTAGGCCGAAAGACATCCCGAAGACTGCCTTCACCACTAGATATGGGCTGTACGAGTTTACAGTTATGTCTTTGTGCTCGGTTTCAGGCTTCTCCCCGCGTATCTCACCGCCAGGCGGTGAAGCGCATCCTTCGGTACCTTCGAGCTACCGTGTGGAGAAGGGTGCAGCATTCTCGGACCAAGCATATCGACATTCGCTTTCACTTCCTTAGAGACCATGTGGAGAAGGGTGACATCGTGCTCCGCCAGTGGAGGTGACCACCGCTAGTCGACATCTTCACCAAACCTCCGGATAGCACGAGGTTTTCACTCTGAGGAGAGCTTGGGGTGGTTTGTCCTTACGACTGTTGTGAGGGGCTTTGGGCTTTACTGCTTTATCATATTACTTATGCTTCAGATCCTTACTATTGCACCGCATTTGTGGGTGCATTGGGTTTAGTCCTTCCAAAGATAGGTTAGAGTATGTCTCTTCTTGAGTAGCTTAGACTTCTTGCTCTTATCTTGTGCTTTCAGGATAGCTGTTTCTTATCTCACTAGGTTGAGCTCACTCACTTCTTTTAGGTTCTAGCGAGGGTTGGGCCACCCTGCAGGTGTGGTACGTGTTTGCTCTCTAGTGTGTGTTTTCTCGACACCGTTGTCCCGAGACATATAGGGTAGATGAGAGTTAGTCCGAGTCATTAGTATTCTTTATCTTATCTATGCTTAAAGGACTTTGTTGCTGTTTTATTTACCGACTTCTCGATTTTATTGCTTTGGTTGTGGGGAGTTCATTTGGGAGCTTCGAATGTAATATTGACTTAACTCAACTTGAACCGAAAGTTGCATCAATTGTTAAGGGGAGTGGATGTTCTTCTTTGTATTTGTAACATAACTTAATGGAGCGTGATTATTATCCTTTCATGACATGTTTTCATTATAATACATTTTGCCATGACTTATGCTCCATTGCTAACTTGATCATTACTTTATATGTGTAGTCAAGTCTTTGCCCTGATAGGTTAATTAAAATGCTAAATTTGACCTAATTCTGTCATGTTCATATTTGAGACTAGTCGACTTTGTGTTATCTTTTATGGTTCTTGCCATGTCAAATAGGTCGAGTTGAGTCTTGAATCTTAGTTGAGCAATAGATTGAGCTATATAGTTTCTTGATGACACATAAGTTAGTACAATCTATCAAAAAGATCTCTTCGTGCGAAAAACCGATCTCACCAATTCCTTCTCATGAGACGGCTTGCCATTGCACAAGGCATGAACTCGGGGAGATTTGATGACCAAGATCATTTCCTTAAGCTTCTCGCTTGGAATGATCGTATAAGGCTTGAGTTCTAGCACATGACAAAAATATGATTGAAAACAATCATGAGATCTCAAAAGAAAAATGTCAAAAGTGCTCAATTAAAAAAAATTCAAAGTACTTCAACAATTGTATCATTCTTGAACAAATAGCACTCTAGTTGGCTCAATACTAGCTTCTTGATTCCATTTAGCTCGTTGACATGGCTTGCATCATTTGTGGATATCATTAGCTAGACTAAAATCTTGTTTGACTTGACTTGCTAAGCACTTCAATTAAAATTCAGATTATACCTTATGTTGCTTAGCTTTTCTTTACATACTTAGTCATGATCTTTATAGCATATTTGTATGTTATGGCTTGATGTAATGCATGTTGGTCATTTTGGATAATTCTCATGGCTCTACATACTTAAAAATGATCAAATCAGCCTTTCATCCATTTTTATGACTTTTTCTCCTTCCTTCCATCTTGATGGGTTTATTGTCAAAAGGGGAGAATAGTGGTAGAAAAAGCCACTTCGGGAGCGTTGAGGAAAAATTATTCTTTCTTTTGCTCCTTCTGTCGACATGGTCATTAGCTTCACTCTTTACTTATGGACCATGTTAGACTCTTCAAACTCAACTTTGTGCTTTTTCGGTGTTTGTCAATATACTCATCAAGGGGGAGATTGAGAGACCATGTGAGGGTCATCCCATTGTGAGTGATGAGTAATTGACATCGTTTCTCAAAAGTCGAGTTTGAGTCGGTTTGTCCGGACCCGCACGCTGCATGGTGCAACGGCTCGGTCGGACTTTGGTCAAACTTAGTCGTATGGGTTAGGATGTATATTCCATTGTTGCGACATGTTTGATCTTGCTAATGCTATTTGCGCGTTCATGTATCGAGCGGTGCTATGTGACGTGCTTTCTTGTCTGTGTGTTCGCAGGACAGCGAGGCGGAGTCGTGGCGAGACACGGTGGACCGGACTAGGCGCAGGTGGCGCTGAGGTCAGAACGGTCATGAGGTGTCGAAGACGACGTGGACTCGACGTGTTGCGAGGCGTGCGAGGCAAGGAGCGCGGAAGCTTCCCGGAAGGTGCAGGAGGGGCGAACGGAATTTCGCAAGGTCGCACAAGCGGAGACGGCTCCGTTAGGGTTTAGCCGGCGAACGGGTTGGAGACCCGTTAGCCAAGGGCTATAAATAGAGGTGAGGGGCTGCATACCCCTTAGGACACTTAAGAGCTTATTCATATCTTTGTGTGTGTTGTGTTCCTCCCAAGAAGCTTGTGAGGCTCTTGGTGTTCTTGAGGATTGAGAGGGAGAGGATGGATTGAGAGTCTTGTAATCTTTCTTGTTCTAATGTTCATGCGTATCGGGACCTCTATATCCTTTGTAATCATTTTCTTTTTAATCCTTCATGCCTCGATCGCTTGGAGATGCCGTTTGTTTGAGTTTTCTTGTTCCCTTGAACTGGTCTCGTGTGTTTTGCCTCATCTTTTGTTGTCTTGGTTCTTTCCTACTTATTTTGTTTGTGAATTGAATCCTTGGTTTGTCTCAGAAAAGGAGTTCTAATCCTACTGCTATTCAATTCATTTTCTTATTTCTTCACTCAGCAGAGGACATAATCTTTTCTTGGTTAAAAAAAAAAATCTCTCATCCGAATGATTTGTGAAACATAAGATTCCTGCATGCTATTCTTCCTGTGATTGTCCGTCTAAGCCCCTGTGATCTTTTTGGCAAAACACAATACTTACTGTTCCTTCCTCTTTGTGTTCTTTAATTATGATTTCCTTCTTTTTGGCCGAATGGCTCACGTGAGAAGAAATCACGTTTGCTCTTTTTTTTATGTGGTTTTTGATCCTATGTTGCATGCAGTCCAGATTTCCATTTCTCTCGTTGATTTCGGCTGGGCACAAGAAGTGAAGCAAGAGTTGTTTCTTCACTCTGATTTCTCCTCCTGACTTTGATCTGCTGTTGTGTTTATCCTTTTTGCTTTCTTGACTACTTTCTTTCTTTAGTTTGTTTGTCCTGAGGAGAGCTTCAATGCCTTCGGCAATCCTCTTGCCTTCAGTTGTCTTCCTGTACTCACTGTTTCATCTTTTTCTTTAGCTGACTCTCTCTGATTCTTCAGTGTCTCTGCTGTTTTCTTTTGCAGCATTGTGTGTTTTGGCTGCTCTCTTTTCATGGTTTTGGTCACCGCAGCAGTTCATTTCTGCTCGCAGCAGCTTTTTGCGCCTTCTCGCATTTTCTTTATAGGTCGTTCCTGGCAGAAATCAGTTTCGGCTTGTGTTTGCTCTTTCGCTCGAGTTTGCTCTCCGTGCCCGCCTGTGTCGCTTCTGCTCAGTTTGGTTCTAGTAACAAAAATCTTATTGCTGTAATCAGTTTTCTCGGTAGGAGTGTGTATCCTTTTGCTCCGGCTATTCATAGCCGAATATGTGTGCTTAAGTTTTCATACTGCTGTTTGGCTTATAGAATCAAATCTGAGTTTTGTCTTCCGGCCAATCGGCAAAATCTATTTTCTTGCTTCATAGCTGTTATAGCTATCGGAGAGGAAAGTCGCGTGTATACGTTGGGGGCAAATTTTTAAAAGGCACCATTCACCCCCCTCTGTTGCCATTTCCGATCCTACAATTGGTATCAGAGCCGGTTAGCTCTTCTTGATAGATCTTTAACCGGTCTCAAGAGCCATGGCGACAGACAAGTACTCGACCAAGCCCCGATCTTTGATGGGATGGATTTTCCATTCGAAGAGCCGGATGGAGACCTACATCCGTGCTCGTGGCTACGCCATTTGGCGAAAGGTCAAGGTCCATTCGTTGTTCCTACCGATGAGAACATCAATGCCGGAATATGGTCGATGTTGAGGCTAACGCAAGAGCGAGGAACATCATTGTTCAGGGTTTGAGTATAAGCGAGTTTGATCGCATCTCTCACCTGACGTCGGCCTTCGATATTTGGGTGACCCTCAATGCTTACCATGAGGGCACCACCCAAATAAAGACGGTGCGACAAGACCAGTTCAAGCGACTACAAAGAAATTTGAGATGCTTGTCGGTGAGTCCCTAGACGAGTACTTTCTCGCTTTCATAAGATTCTCGAGCAACCTCCGAGCCGTCGGTCTCACATACTCCGACTCGGATAACGCCGATGATTCTTTCCGCACTCGATCTTAGGGTTTAGGAAATGAAGGTGACCACCATCAAGGACACCACGGACCTCTCGACCACGACTCTTGATGCGCTTTACTGCGCCTCAAGACTCACGAGATTGACATAGTCTCTCGTCGGTCGAAGTCTCAGTCGATGGCTTTAGCCACTGATCCCACTGCTGCTTCTGGTTCTTCTCACGACTCTCTTGGCGGGTTCTCCCTATCTCGCTCTCGTGATGTAACCGATGATCGCTAGAGCGCTTAGAGGATGAACAATCGCCCTTCTTGCTCGTAAGTTCTCCCATGCTTACAAGAGGAGGAGGGACGGAAAGAAAAGAGGACCGATGATTTGCTTTGAGTGTGGTGGCCCCAACCACATTCGAGCAAACCGTCCCAAGTTGGGGAAAGGCAAAGTCGACTACGGCGGTTCCAAGCAGAACGACTACTCCGACAAGAACCGCAACAAGAAGGCCCCAACTCCGACGCAAGGCAAGAAGCCGCCCGCGACTTTGGGAAGGCCAAGAAGCTCTTCCACCGCGTCCTCGCCGCCGACGACCTCAACCTCGACGAGGTGGAGGGATGGAGCGACGACGACGGACGGGTGATCAAGAACCCAAGAGCGGCGACGACTTCTCCCAATGTGCTTCATGGCCCTCGAGGGCGAGATCACGACGGCGATCTCTATTCCGACCGACGAGGTATGTCCCTCCTATGACCAACTCGAATGCGCTTTTCTTAAGCTAGGAGGTTTTCATGCTAGATCTAGAGCTAGATGTAGCGAGTTGGAGAAGGAAGTAGATCGTTTGTCACGGGAGCTTTCTTTACTTATATCTGCTCCCTCCCGTGACGATTGTGATACATGCACTGCTTTGCTGGGAGATATGGAGAAGTTAAGGACTTCTCATGATAGTGTGACCTCTGAGCTTGATTTGCTTAAGGTGGAGAATATTAGTCTTCTTGCTGAGATTGAGATGAGTAGGGTAGTTCCTGTTTCATCTACTACTATTGAGACTATTTCTTGCACCTCATGTGAGGATAAGGATAATGCTTTTAGAGGTCTTTACACTATGCTTCTCGATCTGCCCGAGACTTGTGAAAGTTGTAATAACTTAAAGATGAATCTAAAATGGGCAGATCATAAAATTGCTGAGTTACAAGTTTTTTTACTTGAGCCTATTGCTTCATGTGTAAATTGTCCTAAGTTGACTGCTGAGCTTGAATCTGTTTCCAAACAGTTTCAAGAAATAATTGATCATGATAAGAAGTTGGCTCAGTTTGCTTCTAAGGACCCTGTTAGCTCACCATGCATTAGTTGTAACAAACTAAAATCTAACTTGATTGCATTGGATGAGAAATGTGTGAAGCTAACTAAGGACCTACTAGAGAAGCCACCTTGTGCTTGTAATGTGGTTGTGGAGAAGGGGGAGAAGCCCCCGGGTAAGGTAGAGACGCCTAGCGACACGAACCAACCTGCTAGCAGTAGGACTGTCCCTTCTACGTCGGCTGTGCGTGCACAAGCCAGTCTTTCCTCTACTGTTGGTTGTTCTTCTGCTCCCTTACCTTCTGCTGTTTCTCCTCCTCCTTGCTCCTCTTGCACCTCTCTCTTTCGGGAGTGTCAGTACCTTATGAACACTCTCGAGAAATTTGTAGGAGGCAAGAAGGATCTCAATCTTATTCTAGACCAATCAAAGATTTGCAAGTTCAAACAGGGTCTAGGATATGATTTCCGTGAGGATGTGAGGAAGCATCCACCTGTAGTGCTCAGACCCGTAGCCGCAGGTGTGATTGAGGTCAAGCCCAAGAACAAGAGAGTTCAATTTAAATCAGCGGGCTTTGTCCAAGGGATTTCGGCGAAGGTGATTTCACCGCAGCTCGACCTCTCGGAATGAAGCCATCTCATACCACTTCACCCCTCGGCATGGTATCATTGCACCTTCAGCCGGAAGGATGGGCATTTATTTGACCATTGCTTCAAGCGCCAAGATCGCGTAGAGACCGTGTTGCGCTCTTAGGCGTATTCGTGGTCAGCCCGGACCTTGAGTGCACCTAAGACCAACACGAGGTCTAGGCTTGCTACTTGTTGGTAGCTTTGGGCGAGATCGAGGACTTGGTTCTTCCGAGTTTTCTGTTTTTCGTTCTCATGCTCCCTATGGTCGTGACTTCCGCCGTCCTGAGGGTAGATCTCGTTTCCATCGAGATAGCTACCCGCGGCGTGATCGGCGTCTTCGCCGGTGCTCGACTCGCTCTCCCGTAGCGCCGGACCCGGAATGCTTTCAGTGCGCACATAGACCTTCCGCTTCTGAGCGACGGAGAGCGAGGGTAGTTAGAGGTCGATCGTGTGTGACTACTTCTTCGCTCGACGTGTGACTCAGTATTGGGTTCCAAAATCTATCTTGATTTATCCCAGTACTGAGACTTTGCTCTCTTGTTGACTCAGGTTCCCCGGGCAGGGAAGGGAAAGGTTTGGCTCGTAGACTCCGGGTGTTCACGACACATGACTGGAGATTCACGTTGGTTTTCTTCCCTAGCCCGAGCTTCAGGTGATGAGACTATCACCTTTGGAGACTCTTCGTGCGACGCGTTATCGCCAAAGGTACTGTCGCGCTAATGACTCATTTGTTTTAAAAGATGTTGCCTTGGTGAGTAAGTCGCATTACAATCGCTTTCGGTTTCTCACCACCGATGACGGTTTCGAGGTAAGTTTTAGGAAAATGCCTGCAAAATTGTTGATTCTTCTGTAGTCCGTTTATGGATTTCTCGTTATGGGAGGATCTTTCGTGCTGATTTTATTGAGTCTTCCGTGATCCTCTCCTGTTTGCTTGCTTCGAGTCCCGCGACTTTTCCTTCTAGCATAGGAGACTTGGTCATATTGATTTGACCATTTGACTCGAGTTAGCGGCCACGATCTCATTCGTGGTCTCACGAAACTCAAGATGGTCAAAGATCTTGTTTGCGCTCCATGCCGGCACGGCAAGATGGTTGCCGCTTCTCACCCTCCGGTCACAGTGACTATGACAGATGCACCGGGACAGCTGCTCCATATGGACACGGTTGGACCAGCTCGAGTGCAGTCAGCAGGAGGGAAGTGGTATGTTCTTGTCGTAGTCGATGACTTCTCGAGGTATTCTTGGGTGTTTTTCTTGGCCTCGAAGGATGAGACGTTTACACATTTCCGAGGTCTTTTCAGTAAGCTTTCTGTTGAGCTTCCGGGTGCCTTACGAGCGATCCGCAGTGACAATGGCACGGAGTTCAAGAATTCCTACTTTGAGAGCTTCGTGGTGAGGCAGTGTAGAGCACCGCCCCTTCTCCATCGTCCCCGCAGAATGGCGTTGTGGAGAGGAAGAACCGTACCTTGGTCGAGATGGTCAGGACGATGCTTGATGAGTACTCCACACCGCGGAAGTTTTGGGCTGAAGCTATAGCCACCGCGTGCCATGTTTCGAACAGAGTTTTTCTTCGGGCACACTTGCACCGCACTTCTTACGAGTTGAGATACGGGCGAAAGCCCAGTGTTTCTCATTTTCGTGTGTTTGGTTGCAAGTGCTTCATTCTGAAGTCTGGGAACCTAGATAAGTTCGAGTCACGCTCTTGTGATGGGATCTTTCTAGGCTACTCGACTTCTTCGCGGGCTTATAGGTCCAGGCTGCGAGTCTAGTAAAATGGTAGAGACTCAGTGAGGTGACCTTGATGAGGCGGTCCGGGACTAGGCCCGATATCTCGTGTTCTTTAGAGCGATCCGAGACCATCTTTATGGATGATGAGGATGATGGAGATGAGGGTTGTCTACCCGATCCAGTCCCTCATCCACCCCTTGAGATGCCGTCTTCCACCGCACCTCAAGGCGATCAGCCCTTACCTTCTGCCTCTTCTGGAGCTAGTGGCTCTGTTCCTACCCGTCGTAACGAGGTAGAGGCCACTTCTTCATCTCATCCAGACCTCCAAGACATATTCAAAATCTCATCCTTCCGAGCGGATGATTGGAGATCTCTTTGAACGAGTCACACGCCCAAGTCTCGGCGTGTCGCTTTTCTGTCTCACTCGCCTTCGTAGCTTCTTTTGAGCCCAAGGACGTTTGTCATGCTTTATCGATGAGTCTTGGGTCAATGCCATGCATGAGGAGTCGGAGAGTTTCGAAGAAACAAGGTGCGGACGCTTGTTGAGCCCCCTCGAGATCACAATATCATTGGAACCAAATGGGTGTTCAAGAACAAGCAAAGTGAGGATGGGGTAGTCATTCGAAACAAGGCTAGACTGGTTGCAGGGGTACTCCTGTGTTGAGGGTCCGGATTTCGAGGAGACCTTTGCCCTCGTAGCTCGTCTTGAGGCCATTAGAATTCGCTTGCCTTTGCGCTTCTAAAGGTTTCAAGCTTTACCAGATGGACGTCAAGAGTGCCTTTCTCAATGGCTTCATTGAGGAAGAAGTCTATGTCGACGACCTCCGTGTTTCGAGAACCCCGATACCCAAGTCATGTCTTCAAGCTTTCCAAAGCGTTGTATGGACTTAAGCAAGCCCCTAGAGCTTGGTATGAGAGGCTTAAGTCCTATCTATTGAGACATAATTTCGAGATGGGTAAAGTTGACAAGACCTTGTTCATCTGCCGGCTTGCATCGATTTTCCGTCGTCCAAATCTATGTGGATGACATCATCTTTAGCGGCTCTCGCATGCTCTCGCTTCCCGTTTTCCGATGTCATGAGCTCGGAATTTGAGATGAGCATGATGGGCGAGTTGAGTTTCTTCCTTGGCTTCCAAATTAAGCGCACTCGGGAGGTACCTTCTTGCATCGTGGCAAGTACACTCGAGACCTCTGAAGCGCTCGATATGAGTGATGGGAAGCCGGTGTCCACTCCTATGGCTACATCAATTCCACTCGACCCGGATGAAGACGGAGAGCCGCTTGATCGAAGGAGTATCAAGCATGATCGGCTCCTCTTGTACCTCAACGCCGAGACCGGACATACACTTCTCTGTGTGTCTTTGTGCTCGGTTTCGAGCTTCTCCTCGCGTATCTCACCGCCAAAGCGGTGAAGCGCATCCTTCGGTACCTTCGAGCTACCATTGACTATGGTATCGGTACTCTTCCTCATCCTGCCTTTCCCGAGAGCCTACTCGGATGCGCACTTTCTTGGTCAGAGGATAGACAGGAAGAGCACTTCGGCACCGCCAATTCATTGGCACTTCTCTCGTTCTGGTCCTCGAGGAAGCGGTCCGGTGTTGCACACCCACCGCAGAGGCCGAGTGCGTTGTCGCAGCCGATTCTCGTAGCCAAGTGCTGGATGGTCTCGACTCTGGGACTTTGGGTTAGTTATCGGCAGTGTTTCACTCCTTTGTGATAACACTTCGCAATTAACATTGCTAAAAATCCATGCGCACATTCTCGGACCAAGCATATCGACATTCGCTTTCACTTCCTTAGAGACCATGTGGAGAAGGGTGACATCGTGCTCCAGTTTGTGGAGGGTGACCACCAGCTAGCTGACATCTTCACCAAGCCTCTGGATAGCACGAGGTTTTTAGCTCTGCGGGGAGAGCTTGGGGTGGTTTGTCCTTACGGACTGTTGTGAGGGGGGCTTTGGGCTTTACTGTTTTATCATATTACTTATGCTTCTGTATCCTTACTATTGCACTGCATTTGTGGGTGCATTGGGTTTAGTCCTTCCAGCATAGGTTAGAGTATGTCTCTTGCTGAGTAGCTTAGACTTCTTGCTCTTATCTTGTGCTTTCAGGATAGCTGTTTCTTATCTCACTAGGTTGAGCTCACTCACTTCTTTTAGGTTCTAGCGAGGGTTGGGCCACCCTCGGGTAGACAGGGTACGTGTTTGCTCTCTAGTGTGTGTTTTTCTCGACAGCTGTTGTCCTGGAGACATATAGGGTAGATGAGAGTTAGTCTGAGTCATTAGTATTCTTTATCTTATCTATGCTTAAAGGACTGCCTGTTTTCGTGTTTTATTTACCAGCTTCTCGATTTTATTGCTTTGGTTCAGGGGGAGTTCATTTGGGAGCTTCTGGAATGTAATATTGACTTAACTCAACTTGAACTGAAAGTTGCATCAATTGTTAAGGGGGAGCTGGATGTTCTTCTTTGTATTTGTAACATAACTTAATGGAGCTGTGATTATTATCCTTTCATGACATGTTTTCATTATAATACATTTTGCCATGACTTATGCTCCATTGCTAACTTGATCATGACTTTATATGTGTAGTCAAGTCTTTGCCCTGATAGGTTAATTAAAATGCTAAATTTGACCTAATTCCTGTCATGTTCATATTTGAGACTAGTCAGCTTTGTGTTATCTTTTTATGGTTCTTGCCATGTCAAATAGGCTGAGTTGAGTCTTGAATCTTAGTTGAGCAATAGATTGAGCTATATAGTTTCTTGATGACACATAAGTTAGTACAATCTATCAAAAAAAAGATCTCTTCTGTGCGAAAAAACTGATCTCACCAATTCCTTCTCATGAGACGGCTTGCCATTGCACAAGGCATGAACTCAGGGGAGATTTGGATGACCAAGATCATTTCCTTAAGCTTCTCGCTTGGAATGATCGTATAAGGCTTGAGGTCTAGCACATGACAAAATATGATTGAAAACAATCATGAGATCTCAAAAGAAAATGTCAAAAGTGCTCAATTAAAAAATTCAAAGTACTTCAACAATTGTATCATTCTTGAATAAATAGCACTCTAGTTGGCTCAATACTAGCTTCTTGATTCCATTTAGCTCGTTGACATGGCTTGCATCATTTGTGGATATCATTAGCTAGACTAAAATCTTGTTTGACTTGACTTGCTAAGCACTTCAATTAAAATTCAGATTATACCTTATGTTGCTTAGCTTTTCTTTACATACTTAGTCATGATCTTTATAGCATATTTGTATGTTATGACTTGATGTAATGCATGTTGGTCATTTTGGATAATTCTCATGGCTCTACATACTTAAAATGATCAAATCGCCTTTCATCCATTTTATGACTTTTCTCCTTCCTTCCATCTTGATGGGTTTATTGTCAAAAGTGGGAGAATAGTGGTAGAAAAGCCACTTGGGAGCGTTGAGGAAAAATTATTCTTTCTTTTGCTCCTTCTGTCGACATGGTCATTAGCTTCACTCTTTACTTATGGACCATGTTAGACTCTTCAAACTCAACTTTGTGCTTTTTCGGTGTTTGTCAATATACTCATCAAGGGGGAGATTGAGAGACCATGTGAGGGTCATCCCATTGTGAGTGATGAGTAATTGACATCGTTTCTCAAAAGTCGAGTTTGAGTCGGTTTGTCCGGACCCAGACGTTGCATGGTGCAACGGGCTCGGTCGGACTTTGGTCAAACTTAGTCGTATGGGTTAGGATGTATATTCCATTGTTGCGACATGTTTGATCTTGCTAATGCTATTTGCGCGTTCATGTATCGAGCGGTGCTATGTGACGTGCTTTCTTGTCTGTGTGTTCGCAGGACGGGCGGAGTCGTGGCGAGACACGGTGGACGGACTAGGCGCAGTGGCGCCGAGGTCGAACGGTCATGAGGTGTCGAAGACGACGTGGACTCGGCGTGTTGCGGGCGTGCGAGGCAAGGAGCGCGAAGCTTCCGGAAGGTGCGGGGGGCTAAACGGAATTTCGCAAGGCTGCACAAGCGGGAGACGGCTCCGTTAGGGTTTAGCCGGCGTAACGGGTTGGAGACCCGTTAGCCAAGGGCTATAAATAGAGGTGAGGGGCTGCATACCCCTTAGGACACTTAAGAGCTTATTCATATCTTTGTGTGTGTTGTGTTCCTCCCAAGAAGCTTGTGAGGCTCTTGGTGTTCTTGAGGATTGAGAGGGAGAGGATGGATTGAGAGTCTTGTAATCTTTCTTGTTCTAATGTTCATGCGTATCGGGACTCCTCTATATCCTTTGTAATCATTTTCTCTTTTTAATCCTTCATGCCTCAGTCAGTTGGAGATGCCGTTTGTTTGAGTTTTCTTGTTCCCTTGAACTGGTATGTGTGTTTTTGCCTCTGTCTTTTGTTGTCTTCGGTTCTTTCCTACTTATTTTGTTTGTGAATTGAATCCTTGGTTTGTCTCAGAAAAGGAGTTCTAATCCTACTGCTATTCAATTCATTTTCTTATTTCTTCACTCAGCAGAGGACATAATCTTTTCTTGGTTAAAAAAAAAAATCTCTCATCCGAATGATTTGTGAAACATAAGATTCCTGCATGCTATTCTTCCTGTGATTGTCCGTCTAAGCCCCTGTGATCTTTTTGGAAAAACACAATACTTACTGTTCCTTCCTCTTTGTGTTCTTTAATTATGATTTCCTTCTTTTTGGCCGAATGGCTCACGTGAGAAGAAATCACGTTTGCTCTTTTTTTTGTGTGGTTTTTGATCCTATGTTGCATGCAGTCCAGATTTCCATTTCTCTCGTTGATTTCTTTGGGCACAAGAAGTGAAGCAAGAGTTGTTTCTTCACTCGATTTCTCCTCGACTTTGATCTGCTGTTGTGTTTATCCTTTTTGCTTTCTTGACTACTTTCTTTCTTTAGTTTGTTTGTCCTGAGGAGAGCTTCAATGCCTTCGGCAATCCTCTTGCCTTCAGTTGTCTTCCTGTACTCACTGTTTCATCTTTTTCTTTAGCTGACTCTCTCTGATTCTTCAGTGTCTCTGCTGTTTTTCTTTTTGCAGCATTGTGTGTTTTTGGCTGCTCTCTTTTCATGGTTTTGGTCAGCCTGCAGCAGCGTTCATTTCCTGTTCTGCAGCAGCAGTTCTTTGCAGTCTTCTCTGCATTTTCTTTATAGGTCGGGTTCGGCAGAAATCGTTTCGGCTTGTGTTTGCTCTTTCGTTCTGAGTTTGCTCTCCGGTCTGCCTGTGTGCTGCTCTGTTCAGTTTGGTTCTAGTAACAAAAATCTTATTGCTGTAATCAGTTTTCTCGGTAGGAGTGTGTATCCTTTTGCTCCGACTATTCATAGCCGAATATGTGTGCTTAAGTTTTCATACTGCTGTTTGGCTTATAGAATCAAATCTGAGTTTTGTCTTCCACCAATCAATCGGCAAAATCTATTTTCTTGCTTCATAGCTGTTATAGCTATCGGAGAGGAAAGTCGCGTGTATACGTTGGGGGCAAATTTTTAAAAGGCACCATTCACCCCCCCCTCTGTTGCCATTTCCGATCCTACACAAGAACTGAAGAAGAGATTGACTACCACCCCAGTGCTGGTTCTGCCCGATGTGCGTCGAGATTTTGAAGTATACTGCGATGCGTCACATCAAGGGCTTGGGGGTGTGCTGATGCAAGGAGGCAAGGTTGTGGCGTATGCATCCAGGCAGCTTCGCCCTCACGAAGCCAACTACCCAACCCATGACTTGGAGTTAGCTTCCGTGGTACATGCTCTGAAGATCTGGAGGCACTATCTCATTGGCAATCATTGTGATATCTACACGGACCACAAGAGCCTCAAGTATTTCTTCACCTAGTCACACCTTAACTTGAGGCAAAGAAGGTGGCTAGAGTTGATCAAAGATTATGACATGAGTGTCCACTACCACCCTGGAAAAGCTAACGTAGTGGCAGATGCTCTGAGCCGGAAGGCCTACTGCAATAACCTTACGGTTCAGGAACACCAGCCTGAACTATATAAGGAGCTGATAGCCCTGAACGTAGGGATCGTAGAAGAAGGAGCCCTAACCACTCTGGAAGATCAAACAAGTATTGAAGAAATTGTAAAGGCTGCACAGAAAGGGAACCCAACTGTTTTGAGATTGAAGAAATTAATGGAAGAAGGGAAGGCCCCTAAAATGACTCTGGACCATCAAGGAGTTCTGAAGTACGGAAACCGTATTTTCGTACCCACCGAAGGACCTTAAGAATCGATGCTCAGGAAGCACATAGCTCGCATATTCCCTTCATCACGGAGTACAAAATGTACCAAGATATGAAGCAGTATTATTGGTGGCCAGGTATGAAAAGGGACATTGCTGAGCACGTCGCCTGTTGTGATGTCTGTCAAAGAGTGAAGGCTGAGCACCAAAGGCTGGCAGGATTGCTGCAGCCCTTGAAGATACCCCAATGGAAATGGGAGGAAGTTGGCATGGACTTCATCACCGGATTCCCACGAACGAAGTCAGGCTATGACTCAGTCTGGGTCATCGTTGATAGATTAACCAAGGTTGCCCACTTCATTCCCGTCAAGACAACGTACAAGGGAGAAAAGCTAGTGAGTGTACATGTCTCGCATAGTGAGCCTTCACGAGTACCAAAGCGGTTGTGTCGATCGAGGTTCTCAATTTACCTCACATTTTTGGGCAAGTCTACATGAAGCTCTAGGTACCCATTTAGATTTCAGCGCTGCCTACCATCCTCAGACGACGGACAAACAGAAAGAGTAAATCAAATACTAGAAGATATGCTCCGGGCATGTGCACTAGACTTCTCGAAGGAATGGGATAAATGTCTGCCCTATGCCGAGTTTGCCTACAACAACAGCTACCAATCCAGCCTGAAGATGTCCCCCTTTGAAGCTTTATACGGCAGAAAATGTCGGACCCCACTCCATTGGTCCGAGGTGGGAGAAAACTATGTGTTTGGTCCCGAAACTCTGAGGCAAGCAGAAGAAAAAGTTCGGCTGATTAGAGATCGGTTGCTGGCAGCCCAATCCAGGCAGAAGAGCTACGCTGATAAAAGGAGAAGGCCCCTAAGGTTTGAAGTTGGAGATCATGTGTACTTGAAGGTGTCGCCCTTGCGTGGAGTCAAGAGATTTAAGGTCAAAGGCAAGCTCACCCCGCGCTATGTTGGGCCATTCCCTATTGTAGCCAAGAAGGAGAGGTCGATATCGCCTAACCTTACCCCAAACCTGTCTGAAGTGCACGATGTCTTCCATGTGTCCCAGCTGAAGAAGTGCTTACGAGTGCCGAAAGACAAAGCCCCGTTGGAAGCCATCGAGCTCGAGAAGGACCTAACCTATAAAGAGCGTCCCATCAAAATTCTGGACACAGTGGAAAAGGGAACCAGGACCCAATCCATTCGCTTGTGCAGAGTGCAATGGAGTCACCATTCAAAGAAAGAAGCCACTTGGGAGCGTGAAGATCAGTTGCACATAGATTACCCTGCTTTATTTTCTAGCTAAGCCAAATCTCGAGGCCGAGATTCTTTTTACGGGGGTAGGTTTGTAACATCCTGAAAACTTAGAAGAATTGTATAATAAAATGTTGTGAGATATTCTGTAACACATTGTGTTGAGTTGTGTTCTAAAAGTATTTTTCTGAAAAACTTCAAAGTAAAACCCACCTATTTAATTAATAGGAAATTCTAAATTTGAATTCGAATCTGAAAAGATGATCCATGATAAAAATTTACAAATGTAACATAAACAAGTTGGTCAAAGTGCCAAGGGAATATTGGTAAACAAAATGGTAATATCACAAAATTTATAGAAGAAAAGAGGAGAAAAATAAAAAGAAAGAGAAAAGGATCCAGCTGTGGGCCCAAAGATTGTAAATATAATGGTCATCTCAATGGGAAATAATTTTGTTAAACCCAAAATGTGTCTAGGAACTTCTGAGAATTTTTCTAGAATTTTTGGTGGTAATTACATATTTTTCCGAGTTATATTAAGCCCTCTAACATTTCTAAAATTAAAATCAATAATAAAACCCCGACCGACGCTGGGATCGGATGGATCCGCCCACGCCCCCGGATCCGCCCTCCTCTCTCCCGGCCGACGCAGCGTGTTCGGTCCCGATGGCGCCACGTCCCACCCGGCGCCATCTCGGCCACCAGCTGGTCGCCTTGCCGCGCTCTCTCGGCCGACAAGCGGGCCCGCTTGTCGCTGGCGCTCCCTTTCTTCCTCCTCCTCCGCGCGCCGACCCCCTTCCGCCACGACTGTCAAGAACCGCTGCGGGAATCCCGCAGAGGGGCAGCGGCATGGGAAGGCCACGACCGCCCACAACCGCGTTTGATCGCCCCCGCACCACTCCGGTCGGCGATCCTCCTTCTTCCCCAACTCCGGCCGTCGGCCCCTCGCGGCGATTACACTGATCCTCGCCGTGGGAGCTCGATTCCTTACTCCCACACCATCTCCAGATCATCGCCAAGCTTTTCCCGGCATCTCCCGAGCTCGCCGACGACCGTAGCTCGCCGGCGCCGAAGGCCTCCCCGAGCCGTCGCTGCCGCTCGTCGCCGACCCACCTCCGGTGATCCCGGGACCTCCTCGTCGTCACCACCAGCTTCGCCGCGAGCTCAGCATCGCATTTTGACGCTTCCCCGAACGTCGACGGACCTCCCTCGCCGGCGACGGCCATCGCCTCCCTCGGCTCCGGGCCACCTCTGCCTCGCAGCCTCCCACGCATACCTTAAGAGGTATATTTTCTTGGTGATATGCCCTAGAGGCAACATGGAGATGTTGAAAATACCACATACTATGTTTATGATACATTGCTTTGTTCCTTGAAATAGACATTATCATTATTGATCAATGAGTATGTGACTTATTCATGAGACTCTTAATGCCAAAATGTTGCTATTTCTAAATGATCCCTGATTATATTTCATATGAGGAACAAATATGATTCAAAGATCAGCATATGTATTGATTGATGATCATGTCTCATGGATCATGGTATGGAGATACCAAATCAATAATATGGACATGTGTTAGTGAACATATGTTGGATAGACCCGCCATGAGACACTGCAGAGATTCCATGTGTCATCGGTTGGTCTCAAGTAGTGTATATGTGGAATCCTTAGACTTGAGATCATCATGGTTCCCAAGATGTGTAGTAGCTTATTTTGGGACTACTAAACACTACTCCGTGAATCGGGTAGTCATAAAAGTAGTCTTTGGGTTTGCCATGAAACATGTAGTGGGATGTGAATGATCAAGATAGAATTTGCCCTCCTTATGGGAAAGATATCTCGGGCCCCTCGATGTAATGGATTATGAAAGTGCATGGCCATGCCAAGGTGATTGAGGAGTCAATCACGAGTTTATAATCCATCACGGAATCGAGAGAGTGATTGAGCTATTAAGAGGATGACACGGTCTCGCCATGAGCTTAATCTATATCATGAGGCAAAGGATTAGTACATGAGAACATTACGAGTTCACCGATATGATCTTTACGTATACTTTGGGGTTAATATGTCTTACTAGAGGCCGCTATTAACACGGTGACCGGAAAGGTATTTCGGGTCACGACCAAGTATACGTGAACCTGCTGTCGCACACTTAACGGGTTGGAACACTAATTCAATGTGATTCTGATATGGGCTCAATTCGGATAGAGATCCGGATAGACTCCTATTGGGCCTCGGTCCACGAGGCCCAAGTGAGGAGGTCTATATATGGAGGTGAGGGGCCGAGGAACGATCCGATAATCCCGTGCTAATCCGTAGCCGCCACCTCCGAGCCAAACCCTAGCCGCTCATGCGAGTGCCGGTACACTCGCGATCGGCGCCCACCCCGGACGTGTGGATACCGTGGAGGCTGCTCGTTCGGCGTTGATCGGCATCAACAACCTCTGATTGGATCCGCTCGTGGTGTGGTTGATCGCGTGGAGGAGACGATCGGTTCGGGACGATCGACTACTTCCACTACTACTTCGACGCGTGGTTGGATCGGCTTCTCCAACTCTTCTTCCGCTACGCTGCGCGTCTAGTGGTAACGATCCATGATCCCTCCTTAAGCATGATGTTCTTGTGTGCGCGATAGAAAAGTTTTGTTTTCTGCTATCGTAGCCTTCGCGCGATCCATTATATTTACCCCTATAGGGGTGAGTAAACCGAGCGGCTTGGCTACCGTCGCTCATTCTCTTCCCCTTGGCTCCCTCGGCTGTTCGAGCCCCGCTCACGCAGCGCCTTGAGGTGAGCCATTTTTTAAAACCCGTCGGACAGGTGGGCCCCACCGCCACGCCGATCCCAGGAGCCCACCGCCGCCTCCGGGTCCCGCCTGTCGGGGCAGCGCGGGCGGCGTGAGCCATCGCCGCCCAGGCCCCGTGTCGGCGCCATGCGCGCGGTCACTGATAGTGGGCCCCAGCTGTCAGATTTTATTAATTTTAAGATTTAATTAAACCGAAGGTATTCAAATGTGTATAACTTATTCATTTTAGCTCCAAATTTAGTGAAACCAATTTCTAAATTCATCTAAAATCAAGGGCTACCTAATGGAACCAGAACCAACACTTTTGAAGCTTGTTCAAATTTTTATTGTGTTATTTGATTGTTGTGATGATTTTTATCTAAATTTTCGCGCATATAAAACGTAGCTTTCGAGGCCCAAGAAGAGGAAGCTGCATTGCGTGAGACTCCAACACCCGAATCCCGACCTTTGCATCCAAGGCGAGTCAATGCTTTGATCATTTTGAGCCTATGTTTTCAATAAAGTATTTTGGTTTAAGTATTATAATTTGCATGCTTATATTTATGTTGCAATACATGTTAATTTCAGATTTTAGATATATGCCCATGTTCTCTTGGTTTAGTATATATCCTTTGCAATACTTTTGTCTATGTGATCCTTGTCACCCTAGTAAAAGTAATAATGCTACAACTTCTTTGAAACTAAGTCTATAATTGTAAATGCATGCTTAGAGTTGCTTAGATAAAACAAGGGTGTGAGAGCACCCTAGCATATCTTGCAAACTAATGAAAGCAGTATTGGGCAGTCATTGTGATGATGACTGGTGTATGTTGGTATAAGTGTATTTTTCATTCCGAAAGAACCTTACATGCTTAATTATCTGGGCGGGTGGTTGAAGGGTGTGCGTGTTGAATGGTGCCGTGATAGCACAGATTTGTGATAAAGTGGTGCCGTGATAGCACAAGGGGATCGTGGTAGAACCGCCCAGATAACCGTTAAGGACTGAATCTTGTGATGACCTCCCACGGTACAACATGTACAGCCACATGCTGGCAAAGTGTAGGCAGGGCCAACTAATTTGCATTGATTTAGTAAGAGTTGCGTCGGTGTGAACACGGGCGGGTAGAGGATGGCCACATCCTCCGACGTGATGGCGCAAGAGGGGCTTCGGAAGGGTGGTCGTGCAGGAGGAAGTGGAAACCTTAGCGGTCGTAACTCGCTAGAAAATGCATTGTAAAAGCCCTGTGGTAGTCTACTCAACTGCATGGCTAAGGAATCATGTGGGGCAACGAGCAGATCTATCTCATGTGGGTAAAGTGTACACACTCTGCATAGTCAAAAACTATTCGAATAGCCGTGCCCACGGTCAAGGGCGGACATGGAAATTTAACTAGATATAGTTCTGTTTCAAAAATTTTGGGGGTGGAAATGGAAAAGTGGAGGGAAGAGAAAGGCCCTTATTTGAATTGTCCTGGGTGTCGTCCCAGTAGTAATGTAAGCGACTATACGCTGAAGGCATGGTATGAGGAGCAGAGACCATGTAATGTTGGATGGTCTCTGATTCAATAAAAATAAATGTATATGTCATTGAGTATCATGTTTAAAAATTCAACTGGCTAGGTCCTAGGGAATTTTAAGTATTATAGTTCAAAAAGCATATTTCCGCAAAACAAAACAACTTGAGCCTTCCCTTGTTAAAAGCCTTGCATACTACCTACTGCATTCTGTGTGTTGACTCGCTGAGCACGGTGGTTAGTGTGCTCATTCTCGCAATACCAAAAATCCAGATTCAGGAGCTCAAGATCCGTATGCCTACGAGGAAGTACCTGCTACAGATGGAGAAGACCACGCCGGGAATTAGGACGAATAATCCGCGCTTAGAACCTTAGGCATCTAGACTAAGGTGTGGCTTCATCCAAATATTACTAGAGCCCTAGTAATATTGGTATGACCACTTTTGCCCTCAGTCTCTGCTTGTGGTTTAAAGGCCTACTTTGTATCACTTCCGCTGTTGGACTTTTGTAATGCAAATATTTGGCCTGCCTGGCCCTACTGTAACAAATGCGCATTTGTGAAGGCCTAACTTCACCTATGCTATGTAATAATATGGGGGAATCCGCGATGTATGAAATGATTCAGCAATGTATCTGTGTGCATTATCTACTGATCCAGGGAATAATGCGGTAAGGCACAGCAGATTCTGGGTTGAAAAATCCGGGTCTGACAGCTACCCTCCCCTTTATGGCCGCACCCCTCCCCTTTGTCCGATTACAGATTAGCTGCTGTCTGCCTGTAGATTGATTCGCGCAGCGCGTCTATCCTCGCTGATTTGACCTAGTAAACGATTTTTCCTGCGGACTCTCCCAAAAGGAAAGTTGTAGAGGACTTCCATATACATCTCTTGTAATTGTTTCTTAATTTTTGGCTGTGGGATCTGGGAGATACGGAGTCGGTAACACCGCTGTCCGTCAGGCGGACAGATTGGTACAGTCCGACTGTAATACGGGTTTTAAAAATAATAGATGATTCTTATGGTTATGACCGTAATTGAGCAAGTTGTAGATAATTCATAGTTCTAGTTGATGTATATTTTTCAGAATTTTTAGACCCCTGGGCTGTCGTTGGGACGCGATTTAGTTTAGCTGTCCAGTCTGCCAGATCAGAGAGTTTCCTCTGTTTAGGGCATTAAATTACATATAGCTATGATCCGAATAAAAATAGGTGTTCTACATGAAAATTGTAGGCTTTTAAGTCATGAATCTAGAGAGGTATCATTTGCTATAATTGGTTAATTATTTTTAAAGATACGAAATTGTGAAGCAGCACTTTTGCAGAAGGGTTTTTGCTGATTTACTGAGCGGAGAGTTAGTGCTGGTTCGGGGTTTAGCGACGCTTATAATTATTTTTGTCGTGTTTGTATGCTGTGACTTGGTGCTGAGAGATGTCTTTTGGATAGGTGGTCTTGTCCCTGAGCGTTCTTGATTGTTTTGCTTCGCTTCGTCGGTTTGAGGCAAGTGAATGTAGCGGTGGTTGCTACCGTTTAACTTGTTATTCCTTCTACTTGCAATTTACATTATTATCATAATTTGATACATGATGCCATGATTGCATGATATTTTAATTGTGGAGATGGTAGCAAGTATTGATCAAGTGATATGTTATTAACTTTGCTAGTAGACATGTGGATTGCAAATGTGCATGTGATTGTATGATAAGGGTTGTGATTGTGATTGTATGATGGTTGCTACCGTTTAACTTGTTATTCCTTCTACTTGTGTATGGTAAGGGTTGTGATTGTGGCATGAAATTCTTTTCTCATATATGTATTAATTATTGATAGCAAATGTGCATGTGAGAAATAATAATGTATTGAAGTAACACATACATATGTTTTATTGCCTTTGGTAGTGATAGTGGATGAGGTTTTAAAGTAGTTAAACAAGATTTATTTGCTAATACTTCACCATCATTGATGGTGTTTTGAGTTTGAGGATATAAACATTGTTAACAGTGAAAGATTAAATGTTAATGGTTAATCTATTGTGGTTATGGAAGATTAAATGTTTCTTTTGCATTCAATAGAAGATAAATTGACTGTATTCGTATGCTAATTAAATCTAAAGTTGAAGAGGTATGATTCATAGAAGTTTATGGTGATTTAATAATTGTGAACATGAGTTGTAGTTGTGGTTGTATGGAATTATAAATGATGATGTATAATTGTTTGTAGTTTGAATAGCTTGTTAAACTGTTTGCTTACTGATATTTTTATCTCACCCTTGTTTCCCCTACCTATAGGTGGACTTTGAGAATGCATTGGAAAGGATAGAGCAGCACCACATTGATGCACATGGATTTTGTTTTAATGCTGAAATAAAGTCGAAAGAACTCTAGTTTTGCTTAGCTATCTTATGGATGATTGTTTCATCTTTTTAATGTTAATTTGGAACCGTTCCCTGGTTATCATGTTTAAGTTGATAATGAATATTAAATTATTCTCATTATTCTATTATTTCCTAGTTGTTTATGCTTCCGCTTATATAAACATGTTAATTAAATATTGCCAGTTTAATTTATCTTGTAAATTGGCTAGTTGTAGAGCAGTTTAGTAGCATCCCAGGGTAATGTGGGTCCTGGGGTGTTACATACACCTTTCTAGAATCACTCAAACACAAAATGTCAGATCCGGACCATCTTGTTCCTATTGTAGTAATGCTTTCATTCGTAGATGCTAGCTACTATATGAAATTGTCGATTGTGTAGATATTCAAGGTGAGGACTATCAATGGTGCAGTGATGCTCGATTGTCAATGATGCTCAACAAGCGACTGCAAAGTGATGGCAGAGGCATTTCAATGACGTGATAGTGATGATGGCTTTATGTTGCTTTTGGGACTTTACAACATATAATAGTTTTTACGAGATTTTACAACATGTAATAATTTTTTTATGAGATTTTATGTTGCTTTTGAGATTTTAGCTTGCATAGATTGTAACACCCCAGCCTAACATAGGCCTGAAATGCTACTAACTATCCACAAAAAAACAACAACTAATATAGGTTACCTAAAAATTTCAGCATAACCTCCTTTGTTTATTAACCAGATGGCAGTTTAAATAAGCATGAAAAGCACAAGTTCTAAATAATGAACGGAAAGATAATATCCAATGATACTAAGTCTTTATTACATTTAATCTGATGGAATATAAACTGAACCAATTAAGCTAACAAGCCAACAAGATTATCATGACTGTCTTTATTTCTTATTGAAGGAATAGTGCACGTGCAACGAAGCTAATCCCTTTTTGATCCCATATATGCCATTCTCACATTGGTACCTAAAACAAATAAACAAACAGCAAGAGTGAGTCCAATGACTCAGCAAGTATATCAACATCAATACCAATGATCATTAACTGTCAAGTTAAACAATTAACATAGAACATCATGCTATGCAATATGATCAAAATCTCCTCTTTCTCATCTCTTTCGCATTTTACCGGTAATGCGGAGTGTGCATCCGTCAATGCACACCATGCACTGCACCTCTGCAGGGGACCAATTGCCCACACTCCGCAAGTGTGGGGACCTCGATGCTTGATCACCGCATGACCAAGACTTCAACAATTTTCAATATGATGCATATATGTGAATGTATCAAAAGATAACGAGCATTCACCATACTACGCATCAACCAATCTCATAAATGCCATAATGTAAGCGAACATAAATAGCATTCTCAATTCATCACTTACTCATACTCACAATTTAAACAAATATGATTCAACCATCATCCAAACAATTCAACAAATCCATAAACACACAGATTTTCACATCACAAATATACTTGCCTCAACCGCGAGAAAATGAAGAACGCGTAGAAGGCACAACCCCTAATCCGCTCTCCTCCTGAATAATTAATTAATAATTACTAACATGACAAGAGCGGGTTTCTAGATATAAAATAGCAGCAACCCCAATTCACCCAACAATTTATCTCAATTAAATCCCCAACTCTCCTCGGCCAAATCGCCCCACCACGCACAACCGACTTCCAAAATCATAACTTTCAGTACGTAACTCTAAATTAAGCGTTCTTAGACTCTCTGTAAATATAATTCAATTATCTACAAAAACTTAGTTGGGGAGACTCTCTGATTCGGCCATTTACTAACCGATCCAAACCCTTTTCTAAAGCGTTCTTAGACTCTCTGTAAATATAATTCAATTATAGAAAGCTAAGAAAATTATGTAAAACTTTCCTAACATGAAGAATTTCTGAATCGCAACTATTTCCGTCGCACAAACCGATCTACTAAACTCGTCGAGAACTACCCGATCTGCGAACAGTAGCACTAGAAAATTCATAACTTTCGCTACACAAATCCGAATCACGTGTTCTTGTACTCCTGGAAAGATAATCACGTCCTCTACAATTTTATAGAAGGGGTCCAGACCTGAATCCCGACGAATCTACTCCAAAACTGCCGACTAACAACTTCTGTTCTAATAGATCAGAAAACCGACATTGCTAGCCCAACTAAATTATCAATCTAATTGGGGAGAACAGGGATTACCCTTGTAGAAACGATGAAGAACACGACGAACACCCCACGAATTTCACCTCTTCTCTTTTTCCTCTTTTCCTCCTCTTCTTCCCTTCCTCCGGATCCAATCGTCGTCTGCGCTTGATCTCCTTTCTCCGCTCAATCGGTAGCACCGGAATCTTCTTCACCAACAATGGAGGAGAGGGAGGAAGGCGCTGGGAGGGGAGGGAGGCGCAATGAGGGAGGGTGGCGGCTGCCCAAGGCAAGGGAGGCGCAAGGGGAGGGTGGGAGCAGCTAGGGTTGGGGGAGGGTGGGAGCCCTCCCCTCTTGGTCGAATTCCACAGGCCAAAGCCCAGGCCCAGGTTGCCAGAAATTTTCAGAAATCCCCCCGCTAAAACTATTATTTAATTCTTTTCTAAAAGGTTACTCCCTCCAATTAATAGACTATCTCTCGAATTGTTTTCGGGGTATTACATTCTACCCCCCTTAAACAGAATTCGACCCCGCACTTGTTGCGAGTAAATCTCACACATGCGAGACTCCAATTCCCAAGTTGCCTCTGTCTCTCTGCTGCGACCAAAGCACTTTGACATATAGCAAAGTCTTGTTCCTCAACACTTTTCTCGACCTTTCTAGAATCCGTCTCGGCTTGGACTCAAAGGACAAATCTTACTCAATAACCAAAGGTTCTAGAGCGATGTGAACTTGGGGTCTCGCAAGTACTTTCTCAACATGGACACGTGAAACACATTATGCACTCGCGATAGCCTCGGGAAGATCCAAACGGTAAGCCAACTTCCCAATCCGCTAGTATGGTGAAAGGTCCAACGTGCTTGGGCTAAACTCCCCTATGGTACCGAACTTCACCACACCCTAGGTAGGAGATACTCTCAAAAGCACCTGATCCCCCACTTCAAATTCCCGATCCCTTCTTCTCACATTCACATAGCTTTTCCGCATCTCCGGCAGCCAATGATTCTATCTCACCAAGTCCACTCGTTCAACTATCTGTTGGACCCAAAGCGGTCAACCTCCGAATCCTCGCAACTAACCGAAGCAATTAAATACACAATGGTTAACATTCTCTTTGGTATCAAACCACACAATCTGCACAACCCATAAATCTCGAGCTCTCCACGCTCAATCGATCTCTTTACCTTAGCAATGAGCACCCCCTTAAACACGGGCGCACCACAGGGCTCAAGGTAAACCCACTTTTTCATAGATAGAATTCAACTGAACATAGAGAATTCTCATCGCAACCACACAAAACCAATTCCCCAAAAAAAGATCAAATCAAAAGAAGAGAAAATGAGGATTCAGCACGAAAAACCTCCCCACTTTCAAGTAGGTAGTTTGCACATAAGCAACATATACGTAAACGGGGAATCACTCAAATATCAAACATGTCCATTTCCTTTTCTTTTAGGAATAAACTTCCTCTTGAATCACGAGGTTCCAAATCATCCCATACCTTACTAGCTCAATTCTCTTAATTTGGCAACATCAACTCTATGTTCAAACCGAGTGCATCCAACACACTTTTGTAGAGGGACTCTACTATTCTCACAATAACATACTCTAGTCAACTCCTCTACCCACATGTTACTTAACGAATAATTTCCATTGCACCTCATCGTTATTTTCACCCACCATCACTTCACCACAATCCCTTAAGGATAATCAACTTGAAATTCTCAGCTCACACACTCATTTTATACACCCAAAGGATACTATCAAGGAACATCACATTATTTAGAATCCATTTGTTCCACTATTCCCACACAATTTATTAGCCTCCAAGGTTCTAGCATAGAACATCCACCCAAATTTTCCATCTCTAGGACTATTATATATATATGTACTTGATATATTTGACACAAGGCTCTCAAGTTCGGTGACTAACATCTCCACAATCAACCATACTCAATCCTTCACAACCACATGAAAACATAATCTCAACCTGATTATCTGTAAGAAGATTCTAACTCCTGGAGGGTTACTTTCTGAAGCCAAGTCATACATGGCCATAATTTTCAACAATCCTTACTATCCCAAAAAAAATTCCTGTAACGGTTGGGCTTCTTCACAGTTATATACTCATTAACTACACCATCATAATCATCCTACTAATCCTTGCAAAGTACCCAATCATGATGCTCCACTAAAATTGATCAAGATTCCTATACTTACAATAATTATAACGTTCCAACAAAATGAACGTAACACTCATGAACCATAACTAGGTTCTTCTAGTTGCTACAATATAACTAGTTAGCCCCAAGGACAACATCTTCTTTTAAATCAAATCCTCACCGAGAATTAGTCGACAGCATCAATTTATCACTCCAAAAATCTCAAGCATCTTGATACCCACAATCTCACCCAAACCAATCACAAAACCACACAACCAGTTGCCATACACCTCTTAAAGGTCTTTGTAACCCAAACTGCTTACCCCTTTCTTGGAGAAGCAAAAGAAGGAAATTTCAGCAGAAAGTCCATCTGCAATAAACACAAGACCAAGAAAAACAAAGATCTTGAACAACAAAGGATAAGACCACAGTTGAAAGCACATGCCTCCTTAAGAAGAAAACATCAAATCTCAACCAATACGAATACATTATTATCATTTGAGCTCAAGAAACTCTTAAGTGGCGAAAATAAGAAATCAAACACACTTCACAAAGATTACACAACTTGACTTCAACCTCCAAAACTTTCATCAAACTTTTTCCTTTTAACAAAGAGAACAACCTTCTTTGATTACGGTATCACCTTAACAATTCCAACCAAAGAAGAGTTGAAGACCACAACACATTAATTCTTTAAGAACTAATAAAACCCCTCAAACACTTTGCTTAAACAATTTCAGCTACTATAGAAGTCATGAGATCAAAGATCGCATACACACTATCAAAACTTTTGATTTAAATAGTACCATGGAATTTATTCAAATTCTTCTATTTAATGAACCTTCAACATTACCATCATAACCACAAATTGACCAACATACTAACATCAGAACATTACATTCTTAACAAGCATCATCATATCCTCAACTCCCTTCTTAAACTTTTCCAAAAGAAACATAAGAAATCACTTCATCATGTTTCTAATATCTAAATAAGATTGCAACTACTTAATCTAGGAGAACCTAGTGTATAAGCCACATAAATAGAACAAAGCTCTTAAACAAGGTGATACTAGAACATGACAATCTCACAAAACATTCTAGCATAAATCCCTTACTAGATTTCGTATATTCAATTCTTGTGGATGCTCAACTCTAATTTAGCACAAATTAATTGTACTCTAGTCACATCGGCAATTATTGATTATTATTTTATCACAACGGCATTCATGATCCTAACTTCGTTTTACAATCATAAAACAATCATGAGCATAGATTCTGTATCCTACCTTACATTCAGAAATTAGAATAGAAATAACTTTAATCTTCAATAATACCAGCTTTGTAAGACTAGATTCTGCAAGTCTATACATCAACATTCATCTATTTCTTTATACATATTTCAACAATCTAACGTGGTAAAAGATAGATGAAACTAGCAATTGTGCATGCTCATAAAGTATCTAAATAAAACACATATTAAAGATTAATATTACCAAGACAATATTTCCACACCTTCTTCTTAATAATTCCAAACAGTTAGATTAATCACTAACGACAAACATAATTCCATGTATCCAACATGATAGAATTTTAATCAATCATAATAATCATTGTAACTCTTTTGCACTCTCCTCAATAACTACATGGGTTCCAATCATGTATAGGCAATTTCTTAATCACTGTTCTTCTCAAAACTATTACAAGGCAATATCAAATTAAACCACTACACTTCCAAGGATACTAGTAAAAGAAATTAATTATACACTACGCTATCATATCAACTTAATAATTCAAACCTTATGAATTAGTTTATATGATTACCACCTTCCACTTAAGCATAGCAAAACAATCATAATGGATTTTAACACTCTCTTTCAAAAAGAAGAGGAACAATAAACTTCAACGCTCGAGATACAGAAATACAAAGATCCAAAGCTTTCACATAACAATGAGTTTTGCAACTCAAAACTTGCATTAACAAGAGAAAATACCAAGCGAGCCAATAAGTCATGATTCACAACAAGACAAAAGTCCCACGAAGGAACTAACCTTACAAATCAACAATAAGCACAGGTAGCAAAGTATCTCAGTAGTCCGGAAAGAAACAATAACTGCTTCAAGGAACAAGTAGAGACCAATTGCATACCCTCAACTGCAAGAACCACAATCTCAAAAGAAATTATTAATCGCAATCGACCAAGAATTGGCGAAATCAACTTAAGGATAATAACATCTTTCCTAAGAAACTCACCCGCAACACCTGCAATTAAGTTACCTGAGGTAACTACATTGCTAATCCTCATACTACAAACAATGATATAATCTAGCAATGCCAAGGTAGCACACCACGACATCTACATCATATCATTGACTATTCTCACTCATAACAGTCATAGGAGCAAATCATAATCATACAAGATTATCAATAAGCACACAAGTTTATCTCATCATGTAAATCATCAATATAACATGTCAAAAGCATAATTACAATGCTTGACCCATCCCATCCTACTGCACCAAAGGTGTCAATTTAATAGTTTAATTACCACGGACCTAAAGCCCGCTCGATACCAATCAGAACACCCCACCTAACATAGGCCCGAAATGCTACTAACTATCCACAATAAAACAACAACTAATATAGGTTACCTAAAAATTTCGGCATAACCTCCTTTGTTTATTAACCAGATGGCAGTTTAAACAAGCACGAAAAGCACAAGTTCTAAATAATGAACGGAAAGATAATATCCAATGATACTAAGTCTTTATTACATTTAATCTGATGGAATATAAACTGAACCAATTAAGCTAACAAGCCAACAAGATTATCATGACTGTCTTTATTTCATCAAGGAATAGTGCACGTGCAACAAGCTAATCCTTTTGATCCCATATATGCCATTCTCACATTGGTACCTAAAACAAATAAACAAACAAAGAAGAGTGAATCCAATGACTCAAAGAAGTATATCAACATCAATACCAATGATCATTAACTGTCAAGTTAAACAATTAACATAGAACATCATGCTATGCAATATGATCAAAATCTCCTCTTTCTCATCTCTTTCGCATTTTACCGGTAATGCGGAGTGTGCATCCGTCAATGCACACCCATGCCTGTACCCTCGGGTACAGGGACCAATTGCCCACACTCCGCAAGTGTGGGGACCTCGATGCTTGATCACCGCATGACCAAGACTTCAACAATTCTCAATATGATGCATATATGTGAATGTATCAAAAGATAACGAGCATTCACCATACTACGCATCAACCAATCTCATAAATGCCATAATGTAAGCAGAACATAAATAGCATTCTCAATTCATCACTTACTCATACTCACAATTTAAACAGTCATGATTCAACCATCATCCAAACAATTCAACAAATCCATAAACACACAGATTTTCACATCACAAATATACTTGCCTCAACCGCGAGAAAATGAAGAACGCGTAGAAGGCACAACCCCCGGAATCCGCTCTCCTCCTGAATAATTAATTAATAATTACTAACATGACAGTAGCGGGTTTCTAGATATAAAATAGCAGCAACCCCAATTCACCCAACAATTTATCTCAATTAAATCCCCAACTCTCCTCGGCCAAATCTGCCCCACCACAGACAGCCGACTTCCAAAAATCATAACTTTTAGTACGTAACTCCAACTTAAGCGTTCTTAGACTCTCTGTAAAGATAATTCAATTATCTACAAAAACTTAGTTGGGGAGACTCTCTGATTCGGCCATTTACTAACCGATCCAAACCCTTTTCTAAAGCTTCAAAATTCACGTCGGACTCTCTGGACAGCGCACTAAAACAGGCATAACTTTCGGCCAGATCATCGGAATCCGGACTTCTTGACCTTTATAGAAAGCTAAGAAAATTATCTAAAACTTTCCTAACATGAAGAATTTCTGAATCGCAACTATTTCCGTCGCACAAACCGATCTACTAAACTCTGTCCAGAACTACCCCGATCTGCAGAACAGTAGCACTAGAAAATTCATAACTTTCGCTACACAAATCCGAATCACGTGTTCTTGTACTCCCTGGAAAGATAATCACGTCCTCTACAATTTTATAGAAGGGGTCCAGACCTGAATCCCGACGAATCTACTCCAAAACTGCCGACTAACAACTTCTGTTCTAATAGATCAGAAAACCGACATTGCTAGCCCAACTAAATTATCAATCTAATTGGGGAGAACAGGGATTACCCTTGTAGAAACGATGAAGAACACGACGAACACCCCACGAATTTCACCTCTTCTCTTTTTCCTCTTTTCCTCCTCTTCTTCCCTTCCTCCGGATCCAATCGTCGTGCTGCGCTTGATCTCCTTTCTCCGCTCAATCGGTAGCACCGGGAATCTTCTTCACCAACAATGGAGGAGAGGGGAGGAAGGCGCTGCTGGAGGGGAGGGAGGCGCAATGAGGGGAGGGGTGGCGGCTGCCCCAAGGCAAGGGGAGGCGCAAGGGGAGGGGTGGGAGCAGCTAGGGTTGGGGAGGGTGGGAGCCCTCCCCTCTTGGTCAATTCCACCTGGACCAAAGCCCAGGCCCAGGTTGCCAGAAATTTTCAGAAATCCCCCCCGCTAAAACTATTATTTAATTCTTTTCTAAAAGGTTACTCCCTCCAATTAATAGACTATCTCTCGAATTGTTTTCGGGGTATTACATAGATATGTTTTGCTTAATCTGTGTGAAAGAAAAATTATATTTATTATACGGTCTATTATCATGTTTCACCCTCTTTTAAAATTCCGTTGCAACATATGGGTACTTTAATAGTTCCATAGAAAACAGCAAAGAAAAATATTCAAGCCATTCACTACTACAAAAGGGTCACCACAGGCGGTTCAGAACTATCATCACAAAGGGTTTTTTGAATCGCCTGTATTTATGTGTCAGTGATAATCGAAGGTTATCACAGACCGTTTGTGAGCCATTTATGATAAAGACAACACAGACTATTTGTAACTAGAACCGTCTATAATAAAGGCAACACATACGGTTTGTAACTAGAACCGTCTGTGAAGAAAACTATTACAGACGACTCGAACCAAAAATCGTTTGTGATACTCACACATCACAGACGGTTCTAGTTACCAACCGTTTGTGATTAGCGAGTATCAAAGACGGTTGGTATATAGAACCGTCGATGATAGTCCTTCATAGACGGTTTATACCACAAAATCGTCTGTGATAGTTCACTCCATACCTAATTTTTTTTCTGTTTTTTGGCTAGCCTCAAGAAATAATGTTACCTATGCCCTTTGAAAACAAGCAAATATAGTGGCAAATTAACACAATAGCACATTCTATTTCTATTAAGATTAGAATCCATCATTATAACATAACAAGATAACGAACCCAACTCTTTAACATGGCAAGAATATATAAGAAGAAGAGATCCTAGCAGACAGTAGAAGCTGGATGCATCGGATGGCGGCCAGATAACACCAGCAATGGAGAGGCGGCAGTAGCACCACCTTTGTGGCACGACGGTGAGAATGCAGAAGACACTCTTATGACACTTACGACAAGAGTGTGTTCTGCATTCGACCAAGGTGTCACAATGGAGGTGCTAGCTCACAGCGATAGTCGGCGAGGTCGAGGAACAAGCTGGATGTATCAGATGACGACCGGATATCACTGGGAATGGAGAGATGACGGTAGTGCCACCTTTGTGGCACGACGGTGTAACACCCCAGCCAAGCAATGGCCTGAAATGCTACCATATTCTAGCTAATAATAAAATTTCTAATAACTATTCCATAATAACTCGAGAAAGTCTTATCAATTTATTCATTAATAGCAACTCTAGATAAACAGAAATAGTTCTAAATCCAAATTAATGAACGGAAGCGATAACAAATAGTTCTAACCATTATTACATTTAACCTGACGAAGGATAAAAGAACCAATTAAGCTAACCAACAAAAATGATTATAATAAATATCTTTATTTCTGGTTGAATGAAAAGTGCACGTGCAACTGGACTAGCCCTTTCACGATCCCATGTATGCTGAACACATATTGGTACCTAAAATAAACAAGCAACAACAAGGGTGAGTCCAACTGTAATTAAAGCAAGCATGATCATTAACTGGCAAGTTAAACATAGGACATATGAATTTCATGCTATGCAATATGATCAAAAGTTCCTTTTCTTATCTCTTCGCATTTTACCGGTAATGCGGAGTGTGCATCCGTCAATGCACACCCATGCCTGTACCCTCAGGTACAGGGACCAATTGCCCACACTCCACAAGTATGGGGACCTCGACGCTTGATCACCACACGACCAAGACTTCAACAATTCTCAACATGATGCATATATGTGAATGTATAAACAAGATAAACAGGCATTCAACATACTATGCATCAATTTAATTCCATATGTGCCATAATGTAAATAAACATAAATAGCAACATCATTCCAGAACATATTCAAGTTCACAGGTAAAACATTCATTGATCAACCATCATCAAACAATGAACAACATTAAACCATACAGATTTTCCACATCAAAGTTATACTTGCCTCAATCATGAGAAAACGAAGAACGAGCGAAGGTGCAACCCCCGGAATCCGCTCTCCTCCTGAATAATTAATTAATAATTACTATCGTAACAGTAATGGGTTTCTAGATATAAAATATCAGCAACCCCAATTACCCCAACAATTTATCTCAATTAAATCCCCAACTCCCCTCGGCCAACTCTGCCCGCCCACAGACAACCGACTTCAAAAATTCATAACTTCCAGTATATAAATCTAAATTAAGCGTTCTTAGACTTTCTGGAAAGATAATTAAATTATCTAAATAAACTTAGTTGGGGAGCCTCCCAGATTCTGCCATTTTCTACCCGAAACAAACCCTTTTCTAAAACACCAACAATCACGACGGACTCTCTGGACAGCGCACTAAAATGATCATAACTTCCACCCAGAAACTCGGAATCTGGACTTCTTGACCTTTCTGGAAAGTTAAGAAACTTATCTACAACTTTCCCAATTTGAAGGACTCCTGAATCGCCACAATTCCCGTCGCCCAAACCGATCTACACAAAAGTGGCAAGAGCAAACTTCATGGTATTCGAGAACTCGGTGGCTGATCCTCCAACTCCAAAAGTCGAAGAAGAAGCATATGAAACCCAAGAGATTAAGATCTGGGAATATTTTTTTTGGGACTTTTGTAATAAATTTGCCTTCAATTTATCTCTCGTCTAAGTAGTTTCTGTAGTTCATATGACAAACGACAAAACAGACGGTTGTAAATAAAAACCGTCTATGATAGTTTCATAGACGGTTCTAGTTAAAAACCGTTTGTGATAATTCGTATATCACAGACGGCTTTTAAACCTAACTGTGTGTGATAGTTTCATAGACGGTTCTAGTTAAAAACCGCATGTGATAATTCGTATATCACAGACGGTTTTTAAACCTAGCCGTCTGTGATAGATTTAGAGACGGTTTTAGCCATGAACCGTCTGAAATAATCAAAACACAGACGGCTCCATATGAACCGTCTGTGATAAGACGTCTAGTATAGATTATTTTGTAGTAGTGATTGTTTTTCCTTTGGTCAATCAATCTACCATATGATGTTGGTGCCACTAATCTTAGTGTGGGTTCATTTCGGCTGCGATTGATAGGTTATTGCTGCGGTTAATGGCTTTAGCCCTAGCGTGAGCATTTGTGCGAACGATCCGATGCAAATAAGCTGATAAACCACTTCAAAAAGCCAATGTCACAATAAACCATTTTGAACATGTGGTGAAAATGTTGTTCTATTTGTTTGTTCAAGAAAAAACAAAAAAATATTTTATTTATTTATTTAAGAAAAATCATAACTTATAGATAGAAAAGAATGAGACCATACATATGAAGTTCACTCCATTGCTGTTACAAGAAATTTCACGTCACCATTTGTTAGTGGCAAAATTTTGCACTACTGCAAAAATCATCCTCTGAGGTACCAGTGCAAGAAACAAATACTCCATCTCAAAACATAGGTCCTATTCTTTTCAGTTTCTAAAAGCTGCTTTTCAACTTTTCTATAGTAACTAATTTTTAAACGAAGTATTTTCTAAAGATAGGATCTACTAGTTAATTATAGTATATACTTTACTGACTCTATTTATATCAGCAAAAACTGCATATGAGTTTCTATTAATCTATAATCTCTCGTACAAAGAGCCCAAAAGCCACAAGCCGCACCTAAAAGCCATAAGCCGCAGCAAAAAAGAATAGGCCCATAGATTATTGTGGATTTTGTACGGATAAGATTTTCAATCCTTAACTATTAATATATATTAAAGTATATAAAGTAATTATATGAAAAATACCATTGAATTTGTCTTACAAAATATTTTTATAATATATATATATATATTATTACTTTTTGCTAGTATAGTATAATAATAGATTATAGTTAAAGTTTTGTAATTGAGACCATAACAAATCAAACAATTTATATTTAAGAACAGAGGGGGCAGGACACAAAAGGCTTCCTATTAGGAAGGTGAAGGGAAGCTAGCTGCTTTAATTTCCTCGTGAAATATAGAGAGCAGATTAGCTGTCGTTGTCTCTTTGATGAGGCTCCGCTTGTTTCAATTTTAGCTTGTGATTTCTAGCTTATTTTTTATTATTTATAAATTTTATTTTTTTCTCATTTTTTGTTCTTTTTGAGCTTTTTACTGGTTTTTTTTTCTCGTATTCGTTTACGTTGTTCATGATGAGTTAACATATTTTTTCTATTTTTAAATTTTTTAAAATTTAATTACATCAAATAGATCATCTTTAGTTAAATTAAAATTTTAACTAATTATAATATATTTTTAGTTATAAATCATAGCTTTTCAACCAAGCGAGAAGACTCGAATTACACTGCAGTTAACACACGTTTGATTAGAAAGCTACTACATTAATTTCCTTTGACTAGACAGCTAATGCACGCATTTTCATTGACTAGACAGCACTTATTTGACTGGAAAGCCATAGCATTAATTCCCTTTGACTAGACAGCTAATACACGTATGTTCTTTGACTAGACAGCACTGGTTTACATTAATTTCATTTCACTAGACAGTTAATTCACGCCTTTCCATTGACTAGACAGCATCGGCGAAGATAACTGAGTTTTCCAGCCTTTGAAACGTGTTTGATAAGTTAGTCAATAGACCAATACTACCTCTATTATATCCGGGGGATTCCGGCCTCCCGCGCGAGTCACGTCCCCCCGGGCGACTCCCGCGCGAGCACGCGCGCGGCGCGTGGCCGGCCGATTTTCGTACGGTCGGCTGAGCGTTTTTTCCTATTTTTTGCGAAATTACGTACAGGTCTCTGGTTCTCGCAAAAAAATCCCTAGTATTTTTTTTAACCTCTCCACTTTGCAGGATGGCCCCCCGCGTTTTCGGAAATTGCGCACGGGTCCCGTTTTTCACATACAGGTCCTCGGTTTCTTTTCCCGAGTTTTTTCGAAATTACGTACAGGTGCCTGGTTCTCGTGAAAAAATCCCTGGTATTTTTTTTGCCCCTCCACTTTGCAGGATGGCCCCCTAGAGGCAACATGGAGATGTTGAAAATATCACATACTATGTTTATGATACATTGCTTTGTTCCTTGAAATAGACATTATCATTATTGATCAATGAGTATGTGACTTATTCATGAGACTCTTAATGCCAAAATGTTGTTATTTCTAAATGATCCCGATTATATTTCATATGAGGAACAAATATGATTCAAAGATCGAGATATGTATTGATTGATGATCATGTCTCATGGATCATGGTATGGAGATACCAAATCAATAATATGGACATGTGTTAGTGAACATATGTTGGATAGACCCGCCATGAGACACTCGCAGATTCCATGTGTCATCAGTTGGTCTCAAGTAGTGTATATGTGGAATCCTTAGACTTGAGATCATCATGGTTCCCAGCATGTGTAGTAGCTTATTTTGGGACTACTAAACACTACTCCGTAACTGGGTAGTCATAAAAGTAGTCTTTGGGTTTGCCATGAAACATGTAGTGGGATGTGAATGATCAAGATAGAATTTGCCCCTCCTTATGGGAGAGATATCTCGGCCCCTCGATGTAATGGATTATGAAAGTGCATGGCCATGCCAAGGTGATTGAGGAGTCAATCACGAGTTTATAATCCATCACGGAATCGAGAGAGTGATTGAGCTATTAAGAGGATGACACAGTCTCGCCTTGAGCTTAATCTATATCGTGAGGCAAAGGGATTAGTACATGAGAACATTACAGGTTCAGCCGATATGATCTTTACGTATACTTTGGGGTTAATATGTCTTACTAGAGGCCGCTATTAACACGGTGACCGGAAAGGTGTTTCTGGGTCACGACCAAGTATACGTGAACCTACAGGGTCGCACACTTAACGGGTTGGAACACTAATTCGAATGTGATTCGGATATGGGCTCAATTCGGATAGAGATCCGGATAGACTCCTATTGGGCCTCGGTCCACGAGGCCCAAGTGAGGAGGTCTATATATATGGAGGCGAGGGGCTGAGGGAACGCATCTGATAATCCCGTGCTAATCCGTAGCCGCCACCTCCAAAGCCAAACCCTAGCCGCTCATGAGTCTTTGGTACACTCGCGATCGGCGTTCCAAATTTCCGGACGTGTGGATACCGGTGGAGGCGCTGCTCGTTGCGGCGTTGATCGGCATCAACAACCTACAGATTGGATCTGCTCGTGGTGTGGTTGATCGCGTGGAGGAGACGATCGGTTCGGGACGATCGACTACTTCCACTACTACTTCGACGCGCGTGGTTGGATCGGCTTCTCCAACTCTTCTTCACTGCACTGCTGCCTAGTGGTAACGATCCATAATCCTCCTTAAGCATGATGTTCTTGTGTGCGCGGTAGAAAAGTTTTGTTTTCTGCTATCGTAGCCTTCGCGCGATCCATTAGAGAATTCAAATTAAAATATTTAGGTATCATGTCTCAGATATTTAAAATTATTTTTCAATTATCTGGTAGAAAGGCTTTTCGCAGACAAGGAAGAAACAACTTAGCAGTAGAAACATAAATGGGAATTTTGGAAGGGAAAAAACCCAAAAATTTGTAGTTGTGTGAATGTCTTTACAAGAACAACTCTAGTATATATTATAAGCAAGCACGGCAGTGACATAATTATTCAATTTCATATCCTAGCTGCTGCATTATTTCATGTCTTGCCTTACTCTTGCCACTTTTGACATGTTATTTACGAAAATAACACTCCTTTAACATCAATTACAAAACTAGCACTACCTGCTACCCGATCAGCGGGCGACAGACTTCTGGGCCGACACGTGGCGCACCTGCCGCCCCATCACCAGGCAACAGGTGCCTTGGGCCGACACGCGGCGGCTCACCCTACGCATTAGACCATCTACGTGTCGGCCCGAGGCAGACGACAGGTGCGCCACGTGTCGGCCTAAGCCTGCCGTCCGATAATGGGGCGGCAGGTGCCACGTGTCTGCTCGAGAAGCCTGCCGTCCGGTGATGAAACGACAAGTAGTGCTATTTTTATAATTAATACTAAAAAATACTATTTTTTATAATTAACACGTCAAATATAACCATTTTCACTAAAGATTCTGCTCTTGCCTAGTAAGTCTTTATTGAGTCCTTTCGACCTGACGTCATTTCAAGCTGTTCACTTTCTGACAATGCTTTCTTGTTGGCCCACTTCTGCTTGACCCTGAGTGCGGAACACGAATGCCGCGTTCAGGCACTCTGCGTTAGGTGTACCTTTGACAGCATCAACGGCTGCGAGAGTCCTCCGATCATTTACAATGTCACATCTTGAAGCCTACTATAGCTGCCTCCAACCCAATATAAACGCATGGCATTGATTAATCGTTGCTGTTGTAGTCAGAAAAGTATGTCAGACAGCTGCCAAAATTGAAAACACTAAGGCTTACCATATCCTTTTCGTCACATATATGCCAATGCCATCTCCACCTTCATCCTCAAACAAATTTACAAATTCCTGAGAGGAAATAAATGGCGGAAATTGTTGGTTCTGCTGTTGCCGGTGAGGTAGTGAGAAGATTGTCTTCGCTTCTACCAGGTGACGATGGTGATCGTGAGAGCACCGAAGACAAAGTGGAAAGATTAGAAATGGCAGTGCTCAAGCTGGAAACCATCGTTGCTGTCTCTGAAAATTGGCAGATAACGCACCCCCCGTTACTTCATTGGCAGGCAAAGCTAAAGCGTGTGGCCAAGGAAGGCAAGGGCACCTTACATGCAAGGAAAAAACAGGCCATGGAGCGCAAGCGCGGCAGCAGGAGCAACTCCTTTCCACGGCGTATGGCTCAAGTAGCTAAGCGCTTCGTGCCGTTTAGCCGTAGTGCTGACAATGTAAGTGCGGCCATGGTGAAAAGGTTTGGGAGACTAGCCGAAGGCGCCGACGACTTCCTCAAATTCGTTGAGTACGGCCGTCCAAAAAGCTTGATGTTATTGCCTGCGCTGGCTCGATCGTTGGCTGCTGGGAAATCAATGGAATTATCCGTAAGGATGGGCAGCGGTACCGCAGTAATCTTGCTTCAACAATGGTGGCACGAGGAGCACGATGAATGTAACGGAATAAAGGCATGTCTATGGATGTCCTATGAACACGATGTGGCATGGGAGAAAAATTTTAAGATGCTTGTTGCACTTCATCTATCCGAGTCTGTTGACATTATGAGGATTGCTACGACATGCGTAGAGCTCTTGCCACCCCAATTCAGTGCTGCCCGTGTGGCCATGAAGGAACTTCTTGTTGAAATGACCTTTCATGGAAGAAACTCTCCTACTCCATCTGCGATGTACATGTGTTTTGTTCGTGCAGTCCAAAACAGTCATCGTTACGGCTTTGAGCCAACAAAACACGACATATTTACCGGTGGCGGATTGCAATTGCCAGATGCAGTCCTTCTGGTCTGTGCCCAGTGCTACATATTGCCACTTGAGAAATCGTCCTCGCCTGGATGCAAAAATTTTCCTCTCGAACTGGTTTGGCATAGCTCTCCGCACTACTTGCCCAAGAAGCTCTCCGAGCAACACGAGGAGGTCGAGCCGCCACAGATGCTCGCTAAGCTATCGCCCAGAGTGACGAATGGGTTCTACCACGAGGCAGGAGAAATTGAGCTCGGAAGGCAATGGTGGTGCCCACACAGCTTGACGCGTCTATCCATGGTACCGGTGTTTTCTCCGCCCACAACTGTCTTGCAGTGGTGCGAACGAAAAATTCTGAACAGTTAGCCTACGACTCGTCCAAGTAACACAACTTTACGAGAAGTAAACTTCCATGTGCCTTCAGTAGCATGATTGCATCCACCCTTCAGCAAATTATGCAGTTATATCATCCCTTTGGCATGGGGTTATCTTTTGCACTATTATTACTCGCAGTACTATCATTACCTCTATAGAAGACTGATCGGACCTTCTTGTTTCTTATGTTTACATATAATGTATCTTTTACATTGAAATGACAAATAAATGTTTCTTCCAGAAAGGGGCATGCAACTTTCTATTGGTGTTTTGTATAACAGTACTAGTATCGACCTACGTACGTGGGCTAGTTGTACAATAGTGTGGATGTTTCGAACGGCGATGACTTAAAAGTAGAATAGCGTTTGGAGAAAAGGGCATCAATTTTGGGAAGAATAAATCTAGAATAACTGATCAAGAAAATGACCATAGTTGGACTTTAAGCACTAAAGACTTGTTTATTCATTTTGCTTACACCAAAATGATTACATTACATATAATTTTATAGGACTAATCTAACTTGGCCCCTAAGGCAACTACTACCATACTATGAACTTAACTTTCCTAATCTTCCTTCTGACCGAATCCCAATCTCCTACCTAAATGGATACTAACATATCCTCAAGAGATACTTGACCAACTACTAACGCATCCTGAAGGGATACATGACTAACTAGCATATCTCCTAATCCGAGTGAACAGTACACACACTACAGTAACTATGGTGAACAGTACACATGTGCTACAATAACCGTGCAGATAATAGTGGAAAACAAATGAAACTATAAATTTGGAGCATTTTTCGCAACATGTTACAATTTAGTCCCACTACATTCAAAGTTTCAACTTTCAAAGTCAGTCACACCGCTTTGAAATTTATGTCAGTCTTCGGATCCTAGCTACGACATCTCCCGCCAGGATCATTAATAGATTTGCTAAACATGGAGCTTTTTAAAAAGGTTGACATAGCTAAGTATTTCAGGTGTTTATTTCATGATGTCTCAGCTTTGTTGTCTTCTGTAAATTACTAGCAGCGTAAGCGCGGTGGCACGCCGCGCTAGCTACTATGTGGACCGAAGTAAAAAAGACGATAATTCACGGGGAGTTTCTTCAAAAAATCGAGGAGACATGCGTAATTTCGGAAAAACCAAAGGCCTTTTTCGCAAAAAAATCAAGGACATGTACGTAATTAAAGGAGGACCCGTACGTAATTTTAGAAAACCAAGGGGTGCTATCCAACAAAGAATACACAATTTCGCAGAAGTGGAGGGGGTTTTCGAAAAAACCTGGTAGGAATCTTTTCACAGGAACCGATGACATTTACATTATTTTGGAAAATGCAGGGTTTTTTGCAAAAACGCTGATGTGGCATGAGTGGGATATTACTGTGCGTACTCGAAAGATCCAACGAGTCCTTAGGTGGTCGGAGGCATCGCTGAGGCTGAAAGCGTGGTTGCAAATCGCAACGTGGACGAAAATCACACCATGATCAAAAACCACACCGTGATCGAAGGTCGTGGTCATCATGGCTACGTCACGTGTCTCAAAGCCATGGTCGAAGGTCCTGGTCGAAGCCACACCGCGGTCAAAGGTCGTGGTCGACGCCACACCGTGGTCGAAAGCATTAACGTGGTCGGAGGCCATGGTCAAAGACCACAACGTGGTTGAGAGTCAAGCCGTGGTCAAAGCGATTGCACGGTCGTAACGACCATCGAGTAGCGGAAGCCGACGGAGGTCGGACGACGTTTGAGCGGCTCGAGGAGACCAGACGATGTCCGAGTGGCTCAGGGAGATCGGACGGCGACCGAGCGCATTTGACCACACAACGTGTTCGAAGCCACACCGCGGTCGAAGGCCGTGGTGGAAGCCACACCGCGGTCGAAGACCGTGATCGAAAGCCTCAACGTGGTAAGAGGCGGTGGTCAAAGACCATAACGTGGTTGAGAGTCAAGCCGTGGTCGAAGCAGCTGCACGGTCCTAACGACCATCGAGTAGCGCAAGCCGACAGAGATCAGACGGCGTTCGAGCGGCTCGGGGAGATCGGACGGCGTCCGAGCGCGTTCGGCCACACAACGTGTTCGAAGCCTCGTTCGACCACACAACGTGCTCGGAGCTTCCAAGTGGTGGTCGGGGCCGAAATAGGGTAGCGGCCGGAGGCGCTGAAGAAGTCGGGGTTACGGAGTTTTGCGACGTTTTCTCGGGTTATGGTCGAGTTGCTGGTGATGTGGGAAGCCCATTTCTGGGGTCTGCAAGGACAGGGGAAGCGGCGTTCGCCGACGGAGAGCTCTTCTTCTCTACTGCCGGTTTGAGCCTAGTGGTTGAATAGGGGCTTCTTTTGGGTGATTGGGCTGATGTTTGGGCATCAGTAGGGATAGGAGAGTCTCATGGAAGCGGCGGTTTGGACTGAGGAGACCGGGGCTAGGCTGGCCACGGTGAGGTGGCTCGGCCGTGCGGTGGGTTTCGGCGCCGAAGAAGAGGGAAGCTCCGAGAGCTAAATTGGTGGCTCATGGTTGTTTTGGGGAGCAAGAGGAAGCTACTGGTGAAGTTAATTAGAAACCTTTGGACCAGAGAGGCGACATTGGGTTGAGGCATGCCTATGGGGGTTTTCCAGTGATTACTGGTGATGGGGAAGACATTCAGGAGGTGCGGTCCGACTGGCAAGGTAGGTCATCATGGCTACCTCAGGCTCCCAGAGCTGTGGTTAAAGGTCGTGGTTGAAGCCACTCCGCGGTGTTCGGAGGCCGTGGTCGAAGACCAGAACGTGGTCAAGAGTCAAGCTGTGGTCGAAGCGGCTGCACAAACGTAACGACCATCGAGTAGCGGAAGCCAACGGAGATCACATGGCGTCCAAGCGGTTCGGGGAGATCGGACGGTGCCCAAGCGACTCGGGGAGACCAGACAGCGTCCAAGCGGCTCGGGGAGATTGGACGGTGTAACATTCTGAAAAGTTAAATTTTGAGTTATAAGTTTTTCTTGCACTAATTGCTGTTATTTTGATTTGAAATTAATTTTTTAAAACATTTCTTAATTAAAGAATTGAGAATTCCAATAGACAAAAGGAAATAAAACAATAGAACATAAAATAATAAATGGAGAATCTGAAAAGATGATCCAGTGTCAAAAAGAATTCAGTTGATCCTTAATAATGGATTATATATAGGGTTAAATCTTTACAAAAGAATGGGAGAGAGAAATAAAATAGAAAAGTATATATGTAAATATAAATATTTATATATGAAAAATGGAAATAATATAAAAAAAGGGGTTTTAAATGAATATATATATGTGTAGATGAGCTCCCCTTAAAGATTGGGATTTAGAAATATATATATATATATATATATACATATTTACAAACATGTGAAAGAAATGAGTGAAATTAAATAAAAGAAATAGAAAAGAAAAATAAAAAAATGTAGTTATATGACAATGCAGAATGCAATGCAGAAAATCCAGCTCCCCCTCAACATATAATGCAACTCTTAGTTCAAGTTGAGTTATGTCAATATTAAACTCCAGAAGCTCCCAAATGAACTCCCCTGAACCAAAGCAATAAAATCGAGAAGCTGGCAAAGAAATCAAGGAGGGCAGTTCTTAAAGCATAGACGAGAATAGAAGATACTATGGCTCAGACTGACTCTCATCTACCCCATATGACTCCAAGATTATCAACTGATCATCTAACACACTAAGGAGCAAACACGTACCCTGTCTATCTGAGAGTGGCCCGACCCTCGCTAGAACCTAAAAGCAGTGGGTAAGCTCAACCTAGTGAGAAGAGAACTAGCTAATAAGCAGCATCCTAGAATCACAAGATAAGAGTAAGAAGTCTAAGCAACTCGGCAAGAGAAACACTCTAACCTATGCTAGAAGGACTAAACCCAATGCACCCGTATGCAATCCAATCAGAAAGGAGTAAGAGCAAAATCAATATAGTAAAGCAGTAAAGCACAAACTCCCCCTCACAACAGTCCATAAGGACAAACCACCCCAAGCTCTCCCCGCAGAGCTGAAAACCTAGAGCTATCCAAAGGCTTGGTGAAAATATCAACCAACTGGTGGTCACTCTCCACAAACTGGAGCACGATGTCACCCTTCTCTATATGGTCTCTGAGGAAGTGATAGCGAATATCAATATGCTTGGTCCGAGAATACTGCACTGGGTTCTTAGCAATGTTAATCGCAGAAGTGTTATCACACAGGAGTGGAACACTGTCGATAATTAACCCAAAGTCCCGCAGGTTCGAGACCATCCAAAGCACTTGGCTACAGCAACTGGCTACAGCAAGAGCCTTTGGATCATCAACGTCGAGATCTCCACAATCGACTTATTAGTACCTTTCGGAAGATCGGGCCATCGTCACATTAGGTGGTATCAGAGCAACTGTTGTCCGTGAGGTAATTCGTCCCTTTTATATTAGTTTATGTTCATCGTATCGTCCGAAAAACTCCAGAAAATTTGCCTACAAAAATAATTGTTCATAGTGTTCTTCCACTGTCCCAATACCCCTTGTGCCATTGCAATTTTTCTTTTCAGTATTGCTCATTGAATTTTTGGTTACATTGTCGTGTTCAAGTTGCTGATTACTAGTTTAGTCAGAGTCTAGTTCGTCATTGTCTAGTTGCATTTCGTGTTCCTTTGCGTAGCTTTGTCGTTGTGTGTTCTTGTTCATTGCCGCGCCGCCATCCTTGCCACGGCCTTCCATCTACTGCCACCCCATCTATTGCCAACCCTTGTCGCGACCCCCATTCCGGCGTTGCCATCCTCCGCGACCCTGCCATCCCCTGCCGCCCTCTCGCTAGTTTCGCCCTTGTGCAAGAAAAAAAATAGGGTTTCGGACTCAGAGGAAAAAAAGAGAGAGAAAGAGAGAGTTTGATTTCGGAGTTTAAAAAAAACAGAAAAAGGAGAAAAAAAAGACAAAGAGTGTCCCCTCTGTCCGAAATTTGAAAAGTTATCAAACCTTTTCTAAATCCAGTAAAATTTGGTGGAGTCCTTCTTGATACATCCATAAGCCTCCATAAAAACATTTGAGCAAGTTTGGCCAAGGGATCAAAAGTTATAGCAGTTTGAATTGAGACCGAATCGAATTCGAGTCCGTTTTCGACACACCCAGTAAAACGGGCATAACTTTTGCATACGGTGTTCGTTTTCGACGTTCTAGTACTCGTTGGAAAGCTAACGATGAGCCCGATCAAAAACAAATGATCAGCTTGTGCTTGTCACCCTCCAAGACCCCCAAAATCGGCCATCTTTAACCCCAAAATTGTGTTGCAAGATTTTGGTTTTTTGTCTTTGGTGATTTATTCGGTCTTCCCTTCGGAATTTGGGTTTCGCCCAGTTGAGAAAGTTGTAGATCTCGTCGAAACCTTTGAAACGAGGATATATAAGCCATATAAAACTTTGCCTTTTCATCGTTTGAGACTAGCTGTTGTATCTTCTCAATCTAGAGGGTGTTCGCGTTTTACTGATATCGCTGTTTTGTGCTCTACATCGCGCGAATAATCTTGTGCCCTTAGAAAGAAGTTTGAGTAGTGGGCTAGCATCTCTCCTAGTACTTGTTGTGAGGTTCTCCTTTGCTTACATCAAGTCGCATTGATCATTGCGTGTGCGTACATACACTTCCTTGCATAGGGCTTGATTGGCTAGCTGTGATTAGGCTAGGATCAGCAACCTTTGACGTGTATTTTGAACAATCATTCAACTTGCATTTAATGATTTGATTATTGCTAATCCTTTTGCTACCATATTGTGCCTTCCAAGCTCCACCTACTCTTGATCAGAACAGGTCCCCTCTTGCAATCGTACCCACGCTCGATACGGTGTCACGAACCAGCCACCGGTTGTACCACCTGCTGCATTGGTAAGAACACTTGTAAGAGTGTGGTAAGACGCATGAGAGTTTGTGATTCCACTTTCCACCACCTAGTAGTTGGTAGGGATAATACATTTGTGTTGTCTTTTGTTTTCTACTAACCATGACAGGTGAGTCGTCTGATGCGCAAGAGTGTGTTGTAAAGGGAGAGCTTATGACGCTCTTGGATGAACAACGCGCTACCATTAATGAGGACATCGATAGAAAGCTTCAAGCTACGACAGATACATTGCAGCGCTCCATCAATGAGAGTATTGCAACACTGACTGCACGCCTTGAAAGAATGGTGAATCGGCCACCAAACAATGGACGCGAGTATGATCACAATGCATGCCAAGATCGTGAGGAGGGAGATGATAATGAGAGACAATACCGCGATGCTGGTACTGCATTTGCTGCCCAAGATGCACGCCAACGACACCGTCTACATCAAAACCGTCATGGTATGGGAGGTAATAATTTTCAGCACCACAATGCTTGTGCTAATGATGACCCATTTGATAAGATGGCTCGTTTTTATGGAGGCTTAAGGCGTGAAATTCAGGACATAATTGATTACAAAGAGTATAATGATATCAATAGATTGTTCCAGCTTGCTTGTTTGGCAGAAAAGGAATTGTAGGGTAGGAAACAAAGGACAAGGAGCAACTTTCGAAGTACGTCTACATCGAGATCAACGCCTGGGCAGGCCAAGATAGCCCCACCTCCTGTTTTTCGAGCTGCTGCCCCATCTGTGAGTAGGGCGCGTTCAGCAGCACCGCCGCCACCATCACGCACACCCGAGACTAGCAAATCTACTAGTGTGCAAGCACCAGCATAGAGCTCTTCATTGGTTTCTTCCACGGGCCGTACGACGGGCATTGTGTGCCACCGTTGTAAAGGGATAGGCCACGTCATGAGAGATTGCCCAAGTCAGCGGACGTACATTGCGACAGAAGATGGTGGTATATGTAAGTACTAGTGATGTTGAAGATGAATATGCTCTTGCAGCTAACCTTGCAGGTATTGGTGATGATCATGAGGCAGATAGCGATGGTGAGGAGATTTTAGGTGCTGTTGCTACGACGAACTATAGAACCATAATTGTATAGCAAATATTGAGCACTTAAAGAGAACAAGAGGAGAAGCTACAACGTCATAATTTGTTGCAGATGTTCCTCATCATCAAGGATTGCCGTGTTCGTGTTATAATTGATGGCGGAAGCTGCAATAACATGATGGATTCATGATTGGTCAAGAAGCTTGGCTTGACCACACGTGCGCATCCTCACCCATACCACATTCAGTGGTTCAACAACAGCGGTAAGGTGAAGGTAACACAATCTGCGAGAGTGCATTTTTTCATTGGTTCCTATCATGATGTTGTTGATTTCGATGTAGTACCTATGCAAGCCTGCTCATTTTTATTAGGTAGTCCATGGGAATTTGATACCGATGCAACTCATCATGATAGAAGTAATAAGTACTCTCTTATGCACAAAGGAAAGAAAATAACTTTGCTACCTTTGACACCTACTGAAATTGTTAATTGTGATAAAGAGCTAGCTGAAAATGAGAAGAAACAACTTGAACATAAATCTGAAAATCAGCAAGTAGTGAATAATGTTTTCCCACCTAAGAAAGAGAGGTTGGCACCTAGTTCTAGGACCGAGGGAATTAAATTAAAGGGTTGTGTCATGCTTGCAACCAAATCTGATCTTGCTGAAATTTGTCATAATGATATGCCATGCTATGCTTTGATATGCAAAGATGCTTTATTTTCACTTGATGATACATCTAGCACTTTGCCGTCTGCTGTCACTAACCTTTTGCATGAATATAAGGATGTGTTTCCAGCTGAGATACCCCCGGGGCTGCCACCTATTCGAGGGATTAAACACCAAATTGACTTAATTCCATGAGCGACTTTGCCAAACCGTGCGGCGTATAGGACCAATCCGGAGGAGACTAAGAAAATTCAGCGACAAGTCCAAGATCTTTTGGATAGAGGGTACGTATGGGAAAGCCTTAGTCCTTGTGTTGTTCCTGTTCTTTTGGTTCCTAAGAAACACAATAGTTGGCGTATGTGTGTTAATTGTAGAGCCATTAATAATATCACAATACGGTATCGTCATCCTATTCCTAGGTTAGACGACATGCTGGATGAGTTGAGTGGTTCTATTCTTTTTACAAAGATAGACTTGTGTAGTGGGTACCGCCAGATTAGAATGAAATTGGGAGATGAATGGAAAATGACATTTAAAACTAAGTTCGGGCTATATGAGTGGTTAGTGATGCCTTTTGGTTTAACTAATATACCTAGCACTTTCATGCGTTTGATGAACGAAGTTTTGCGTGTTTTCATTGGAAAATTTGTGGTCGTTTATTTTGATGATATCCTAATCTATAGCAAGTCATATGAAGAACATCTGGATCATTTATGTGTTGTTTTTAATGCTTTGAAAGATGCATGTTTGTTTGGTAATCTTGAGAAGTGCACCTTTTGCACGGATCAAGTCTTTTTTCTTGGCTATGTTGTTAATCCACAGGGCATTGAAGTTGGTCAAGACAAGATCATCGCTATCCAGGGTTGGCCGCCTCCTAAAATGGTCACACAAGCGCGGAGTTTTCTCGAGCTCGCTGGTTTCTATCGGCGTTTTGTTCGGGATTTCAACACCCTCGCTGCACCACTGAATGAGCGTACAAAAAAGGGTGTTCCTATTACTTGGGCCTCCAAACAAGAACAAGCTTTCGACGCTCTCAAAGATAAGCTAACACACGTCCCTTTGCTTCAACTTCCTAATTTCAGCAAGACTTTTGAATTAGAATGTGATGCTAGTGGCATAGGTCTTGGGGGTGTGTTAACTCAAGAAGGGAAACATGTTGCTTACTTTAGTGAAAAATTAAGTGGTCATAATTTGAACTATTCTACCTATGATAAAGAATTATATGCTCTAGTTCAAACTTTGGAAACATGGCAACATTATTTATGGCCCAAAGAGTTTGTAATATATTATGATCATGAATCTTTGAAGCATATTTGAAGTCAAACCAACTTGAACCGCAGACATGCTAAGTGGATTGAGTTTATTGAATCTTTTCCCTATGTCATTAAATTTAAAAAGGGCAAAGAAAATGTGATAGCTGATGCATTGTCTAGGAGATATACCATGCTTTCACAATTGGACTTCCAAATCTTTGGGTTAGAGACCATAAAGGAGCAATATGTGCATGATGCTGATTTTAAACATGTGTTGCTTAATTGTCAAGAGGGAAAGGGTTGGAATAAATTTGTGGTGCATGATGGGTTTATATACCATGCTAGCAAGCTATGCATTCTAGCTAGATTCGTTCGTCTTTTGTTGTTACAGGAGGTGCATGGAGGAGGATTGATGGGTCACTTTGGCGTGATGAAGACCGAGGACATTATGACCCACCACTTTTATTGGCCAAAGATGAGGCGTGATGTCGAACATTCATTGCCCGCTGCACCATGTGCCAAAAAGCTAAGTCACAACTTAATCCTCATGGTTTATACATGCCTCTTCCTATTCCAAGCATACCTTGGGAAGATATCTTTATGGACATTGTTTTAGGGCTTCCTAGAACAAAGAATGGGAGGGATAGTATTTTTGTTGTCGTGGATAGATTCTCTAAGATGGCTCATTTTATACCATGTCATAAAAGTGATGATGCTACAAATGTTGCTGATTTGTTCTTTAAGGAAATTGTTCGCTTGCATGGTATTCCGAATACGATAGTTTTCGATCGTGATGCTAAATTTCTTAGTCATTTTTGGAGAACCTTGTGCGGTAAGTTGGAAACTAAGCTGTTATTTTTCACTACTTGTCATCCCCCAACCGATGGATAAACTGAGGTAGTCAATTGAACATTATCTACTATGCTTAGGGCTATGCTTAAAAAGAACTTCAAAATGTGGAGGAACTTCAAAGAACTGAGGTAGTCAATTGAACATTGCTTATAATCATTCGCTGCATTCTACCACAAAGAAATGCCCTTTTGAGATTGTTTATGGTTTCATACCTCGTGCACCTATCGACTTGTTGCCTCTTCCAGCTTCTGAGAAGGTAAATTTTGATGCACAACAACGTGTTGATTTGATACATAAGATGCATGAGACAGCTAAAGAGAACATTGAGATTATGAATGCTAAATATAAAGTTGCTGGTAGTCAAGGACGCAAGCATGTTACTTTCGAACCTGTGAAACAAGTCACATCACTTTTCTAGTCTGAGTCAAAGTGGGCCTTGGGCCATGTATCATCATTTTGGCTATTTGGGTCGGCCGTACTGTTCTCGTGAACAGTAATCCATGAATAGTACCGCAACCTTTTTCTTAGATAAGTGCGGCTTCCCCTCTCCTATTTAAGGAGGCCACACCCTTTAGTTTTTCACGGGTTTTTCTTAAGAGATTATTCTGCTTAGCAGTTTCACCGCATGTTCGGTTGAGAAACCCCAACTTGTGAATTTAATCTTTATTCGCAATATAATTTCAGATTGCATCTTGAATTCTCTTTCTTGTGTTCTTGATTCGCTTGCAGGAGATAGCCTTCTTGGCGAGGTCAACCGTGTTCGGCACGGTTGATAACCAACGGAGCAGTGGTGTAGTGATTGCGAGGGGTTCGATCTGTTTTGGTCAGAGCCTTTGGATCATCAACGTCGAGATCTCTACAATCGACTTATCAGTACCTTTCGGAAGATCAGGCCATCGTCACATTAGTTCCGAAGATAGTGCCAACGCTGGGTGCGGCTGAGGTCGCCAGGGCCATAGGCGAGGGCGACGCCAGGGTCGCGATGACAGACCCCATGCGGAACAAGAAGACCAGCTCTATGGTCTGTGGTGCGAGGTGTATGGCCGGTGTGGCCACAACACGCGGATATGCACCACCATCGCGGCGCTCCGAAAGAGCGTCACCAGGGACAGAACCCAAGAAGCGGAACCGCCCGTCGTGGCCACGTGCAACAGCCCCAAGAGGGCCCCCTGCGGATTCAAGCTCACGTACAGCAACCCAAGGAGGGCCCCTACAGATTCAAGTTCACGTACAGCAACCCCAAGAAGGCCCCTGGCGAATCCAGGCCTGAAGGGAGGTCAACATTGAGTTATAAATGTTATCTCCATAGGCTCTTCATTGGAGTTCTCCTCGGCGCGGCAACAGAAAGCCTACGCGTGGAGGCTACACCATGTAGCAGCATACCCAGCGTAGGCACCACCGGAGTGGGCCCAGCACGAAATCACCTTCACGCTCACTGACGCAGAGGGCGTCGAGTTCCCTCACCAGGATCCCCTGGTCATCAAGGTCGCCCTCGCGGGGTGCGATGTCAAACGTGTCTTGGTCGACGGAGGCAGCTCTGTGAACATCTTGTTCGCGGAGGCCTTCGACCAGATAGGGATCCCCGAAGTCGCCTAGGTCTCTCGAGAATCCCACTGCAGGGCTTCGGGGCTTAGCCGCTGAAGACACTGGGCCAGATATGCCTCTAGGTCTCTTTTGGCCAAGGCAACAATGCAAGGAGTGAGGACATCACCTTCGACGTCGTCGACATCCTGTACCCGTACAACGCCATACTGGGGCGCCCAATCCTCAACTCCTTCGGGGCTGTCCCGCACCATGGCTTCTTGTGCATGAAGCTTCCGGGCCCGCAAGGTATCATCACCATCATCAGGGACCAGAACCTTGCCCGACGCATGGAGCATGGGGCTTGGGGGCCGCACCACAAGGCCCACCAAGAAACATCCTGAAAAGACCACGCGAGGGTTTCCAATGACCTCAAGAAGCAGTCCACGGTCCCTCCCGCGTTGGTCACCCCAGCACCAAAAGCTCCTCGCCCCCGCCATCATAGCGATGGCGGCCACCGCCGCCTCTGTCCTCGAGCAATCAGTGGTTAGTACCTTCTTTTGTAGTTGCTCGCCCGCGCAAACGGGACATTAATAAAGTCCATTCATTTACGAAATTGGTCTCATTTTTTGTTACCACGTGTGGAGGATCACCTCCGCGCGCACTCTTCGCGAGTATAAAATAAGACATGCGGTCTCTGCGCGCACTCTTTGTGAGTATAAAATAAGACACGCAGACTCCGCGCGCACTCTTCGTGAGTATAAAATAAGACACGCGGTCTCCGCACGCACTCTTCCTGAGTATAAAATAAGATACACGGTGTTCGCACGCATTCTTTGTGAGTATAAAATAAAACACGCGGTCTCCACGCGCTCTCTTCGTGAGTATAAAATAAGGCACGCGCTCTTCGCGCGCACTCTTCGTGAGCATAAAAAAAGATACGCGGGGGGACACCTCCGCGCGCACTCTATGGAGTATAAATAAGATGCAGCAGAGGCAAGCCTCCACGTGCACTCCACGGAGTATAAATAAGACGCGCGGATATTGTCCCTGCGCGCACTCTACGAAGTATAAATAAGACACAGCGGAGACAAGCCTCCGCGCGCACTCTACGGAGTATAAATTAGACGCAGCGGAGGCAAGCATCCGCGCACACTCTACAGAGTATAAATGAGACACAGCGGAGGCAAGCCTCTGTGTGTACTCTACGGAGTATAAATAAGACGCGCGGATGTTGTCCCTGCGCGCATTCTACGGAGTATAAATAAGACGCAACGGAGGCAAGCCTCCGTGCGCACTCTATGGAGTATAAATCAGACGCAGCGGAGCCAAGCCTCCGTGTGTACTTTACGGAGTATAAATAAGACGTGCAGATGTTATCCCTACACGCTCTCTATGGTGCATAAATAAGATGCAGTGGAGGTAAGCCTCCGCGCGCACTCTAGTAGTATAAATAAGAGCAGCGGAGGCACGCCTCCATGCGCACTCCATGGAGTATAAATAAGACAGAGCAGAAGCACGCCTCCGCGCACTCCACGGAGTATAAATAAGACGCAGTAGGCCACGCCTCCGCACGCACTTCACGAGGAAGCACGGAGTATAAGACGTGCGGTTTCCACGCGTTCTGGGGCATAGGCAAAAAGCGCCAGGGCCGCTCCGGCAGCAATGCTACCGCCACTTCGAACAGTAGCGGATGGAGCGCTCGAGCGGCTACTTCAGCTGTCGCCACTCACGCCGCCACTCAAGGGTAGGGGCGGGCGCTCGAGTGGCTACTGGCTAGTCGCCGCCTCGCTGCCGCCACTTCGGAGGGTAGGGGACGGAGCGCTCGAGCGGCTACTTTGGCTAGTTACCAGCTCCGTTGCCGCCACTTAGATGATGGCTCCCCTGCCACCACTTCGAAGGGTAGGGGACAGAGCGCTCAAGCGGCTACTTCGGTTAGTCGCCATCTCCGCTACCGCCACTTCAAAAGGTAGGGGACGGAGCGCTCGAGCGGCTACTTCGGCTAGTCGCCAGCTCCGTTGCCGCCACTTCGAAGCTATCTCCCCAGCCACCACTTCGAAGGGTAGGGGACAGAGCGCTCAAGTGGCTACTTCGGCTAGTCGCTATCTCCACTACCACCACTTCGAAGGGTAGGGGACAGAGCGCTCGAGCGGCTACTTCGGCTAGTCGCCCGGCTCACTGCAGCCACTCAAGGGTAGGGAAGGGCGCTGAGCTGCTATTAGGCTAGTCGCCACTCACGCCGCCACTCAAGGGTAGGGATGGAGTGCTCGAGTGGCTACTTTGGCTAGTCGCCAGCTCCGCGGCCGCCACTCCGAAGGGTAGGGGACGGAGCGCTCGAGTGGCTACTACAGCTAGTCACGGCTCATGCCGCCACTTTGAAGCTAGCTCTGCTACCGCCACTTCGAAGCTAGCTCACCGCGCCACTCAAGGGTAGGGGCGGGCGCTCGTGCGGCTACCGGTGATCGCCGCCTCTGCTGCGCCACTCAAGGGTAGGGGACGAAGTGCTCGAGCGGCTTCTTCGGCTCATCGCCAGCTCCGCTGCCGCCACTTCGAATGGTAGGGGCTGAGTGCTCGGCGGCTACCGGCTGGTCGCCGGCTCCGTGCCGCCACTTTGAAGCTAGCTCCGCTGCTGCCACTTCAAAGGGTAGGGGATGGAGCGCTCGAGTGGCTACTTCGGCTAGTCGCCAACTCCGTTGTCGCCACTTCAAAGGGAAGGGGACGGAGTGCTCGAGCGGCTACCGGCTAGTCGCCACTCGCCGCCGCCACTCAAGGGTAGGGGACAGAGCGCTCGAGCGGCTAGTTCAGCTAGTTACCAGCTCCGCTGCTGCCACTTCGAAGGTTAGGGGACGGAGCACTCGAGCGGTTACTTCAGCTAGTCGCCAACTCCGCTGCCGCCACTTCAAAGGGTAGGGGACGGAGCGCTCAAGCAGCTATTTCGGCCAGTTGCCAGCTCATTGCCGTCACTCAAGGGTAGGAACGGGCGCTCGGCGACTATTTCGGCTGATCGCCGCTCATGCCGCCACTCGAAGGTTAGGGACATAGCGCTCGGCGCCCGCCGGCTCGGCGGAGGAGGGTGTGACGGAACGGGTCCCGATCTTCCAACAGTTGGATATGTTCGATTTGGTGGGCGCGACACAAATCGATCCGCTTCGAACGACACGTTCCAAACACCACAATCGCAGCACCACGTCTCCTCAGGTTATCAACCGTGCGCTGCCCGGTTGACCTTGCCAAGAAGGCTAATCCTCGCCTGCGAATCGAAGAACACAAGCAAGAACAAGGAAGAACACAACCAAATTGCAGATATATTGATGAAGCACTCGAAAATTGGGGTTTCACAAACCGATGACGGCGAAACTGTTCAAAGACAGAATTAATCTAAGCAAAACCCAACCCTAATGGTGGGGTGGCGGCTGTATATAAAGGAGTAAGCGCGTGCAAAACCCTGGACGCGTCCTTAATGGACTCCAACACGATACAAAGCCGAACGGCCCAAAAGACGGTGTGCAGCACCCTGACAGATTCTGGACGTCCACTTGTTTCGACGATTCCTGTTGACTCAGAAGGAATTTTAGTATGAGACCAGAGCCATTAGAAAGGTTATCTTCTCAGATTTCCATACATATGTGGAACGTCCAAAACGGAGTCCGGATGCGATCTGGGCGTCCGTTTTAGTGCAACCTAGTCCTGGACTCGAATTGGATTGAAGTCGGTTTGAGTTGGACATCCAACATGATTAGTCCGCCCTTGCTGGACTTGTGCGCCTCGTAGCCCTTCTCCATGTACTTCTTGATCCTCTCCATGGTTCCTAATCATAATTAAATCATTAGGTAGCAATCGATTCTCAAATGAACCAAAAGAAGTACTTAGGAACGAGCTCACCTCTAAATTCAATTGTCGGGCGCGAGCTCTAGTGATTGGTCCTTGAATATCAAGTGGAGGAGTGTTGTGTGTATCCGAAGAAGTGATGTCCTCATCAGGGTGTGGCTGACCGGTGGTACTGGCTGTGCAGAGGTGACGCAGGGCAGGGGAGACGGCGCCACAATTTCACGCGGGGAGGAAGAGAAGGCGTAAACACCAGAAAAAGAAAAGCGTATTTTCCTTGGAGACTGTCAAATTGGGAAGTAAAAGGAAAGTCAACCAAAATTCAAATAAAAGTTCAAAATTTTTGAATTTTTCAGGTTGTTTCAACCTACCCCTCTTAAAAGAAATCTCGACCCCAAGATTTAACTTGGTCTAGTGATGAGGACATCACTTCTTCGGATATACACAACACTCCTCCACTTGATATTGAAGGACCAATCACTAGAGCTCGCGCCCGACAATTGAATTTACAGGTGAACTCGTTCCTAAGTAATTCTTTTTGTTCATTTGAGAATCGATTACTACCTAATGATTTAATTATGATTAGGAACCATGGAGAGGATCAGGAAGTACTTGGAGAAGGGGTACGAGGCGCACAAGTCCAGCAAGGGTGGTCAAATCATGTTGGATGTCCAACTCAAGCCACTTCGAATCCAATTCGGAGTCCAGGACCAGGCTGCACTAAAACGGACGCCCAGATCGCATCCGGACTCCGTTTTGGACGTTCCACATATGTATGGAAAGCTGAGAAGATAACCTTTCCAATGGCTCTGGTATCATGTCAAAATTCCTTTTGTGTTTACGGGAATCGTCGAAATAAGTGGACATTCAGAATCTGTCAGGGTGGCCGACTTCGAATTCAACTCGGAGTCCAGGACCAGGCTGCACTAAAACGGACGCCCAGATCGCATCCGGACTCCGTTTTGGACGTTCCACATATGTATGGAAATCTGAGAAGATAACCTTTCTAATGGATCTGGTCCCATGTCAAAATTCCTTCTGAGTCGATGGGAATCGTCGAAACAAGTGGACGTTCAGAATCTATCAGGGTGCTGCGACACCGTCTTTTAGGCCGTTCAGCTTTGTATCGTGTTGGAGTCCATTAAGGACGCGTCCAGGGGTTTTACACGCCCCTTACTCCTTTATATACAGCCGCCACCCCCACCATTAGGGTTGGGTTTTGCTTAGATTAAATCTGTCTTTGAACAGTTTCGCCGTTCATCGGTTTGTGAGACCCCAATTATCGAGTGCTACATCAATATATCTGCAATTCAGTTGTGATCTTTCTTGTTCTTGCTTGTGTTCTTCGATTCGCAGGCAAGGATTATCCTTCTTGGCGAGGTCAACCGGGCTGCGCACAGTTGATAACCTGAGGAGACGTGGTGCTGCGATTGCGGGGTTCGAGACGTGTTGTTCGAAGCCGGATCGATTTGTGTCGCGCCTCCACCAAATCGAACATATCCGAACCTGTTGGAAGATCGGGACCCGTTCCCATCAAGTGGTAATCGAGCTTGGTGTTCCTCCGTGTTCGAGTTTACCCATCTTGTTGTTTTCGATTTCATCCTAGAGTCCAAGAAAAGCCCTAAAAAATTGTAGTCATAGGTTGTTTCTGTCCTAGATCGTGTTTAGCCTTTTGCACAATTTGATTCCAGAGTCCGTAGTGTTGAGTTTGTGTCCTTAGTCGAGTTGTGTTGCTGGTTTAGATCGTGTTTTGTTTCGGTTTGTTTTGCTTCCGCTACATTTCATACAAACCCTAGTCGGATTGTCTTGCTTCCGCCACCGTCATACAAACCCTAGCCGTCAATTTTGTTTTCCACCCATATCCCACCCTCTGTTTGAGTCATCCATCGTGTCTCGTGATTGCCCAACACCATCCCCCACGTTTCCCGAGCTTCCGCCCAATTTTCACAGATTGATCCTACCCGATCGTAGTTTCGCCACCACAAAACCATAACTCGAGGCCCTACTTCAAACAGCCATAACTTTTGCATACGGACTCGAAATCAGGCGATTTTTTTTTGAAGTTGGGTGAAATTAAATTCTACATCCGAATCTTCCCGACTCTGTCGGGTTCGGCGAATATATTTTGCCCAAATTCGGCCTGGAAAGTTGAGTACTCGAGCTTCGAAATTTTATCACCGAATTTTTAGCACATTCATCATTTTCTGTAGGCCACACCTTACATCAGATTGAGGTGAAACTTTGTGTGGTTCCTATTCCTGTGCTCTGCTTTGCGAAAAAAATACAAAAAAAATAAAAAAAAAAATTTTCGGCACCTACGATAGTGCTGCGAGTGCCATCCGTGGCCAAAAAAAAAGAAGAAAAAAAAAAAAATGTGACAGAGCACGCTTTTAGGTGTGAGCCTCAATTGTTTTGTGCTTATCTTTGAGTAGAGTTCTCATTGCTCGCCATCTTTGTTCTTTGTCTTTGCCTTACTATTACATTCTTGACTCCTTGTTCATCATATCATACCAATAGGACACAATTAGACCAACAACTAGGACCAGTACTTTGGACATTTATTCAGCATTACTATCTGTTATTGATTTGTGTTCCACTAATATAATTGGCCTGCCAAGCTCCATATACCTACTTTCGGATAGCATAGTTCTGACCCTTGCAATCGCCGGATCACACTCTCCAGGTATCCTTTGCCTTGCTTTGGTAAGAACACTTGTAAGAGCTTGGTAAGTCACTTCCTTTGCGGGTTCCCACTGCCCTTCCTTTGTAGTTGATAGGGATAATCCTTTTGTTTTCCCTGTATTTCCACTAACCATGTCAGGAAACGAAGAGGACGGGACACCGGTCGATTTCAACGAGTGTGTTAGTCGCGGCCAGCTACAAGCTGCGCTCGACAAACAAAACGCTTCACTCACTGATCTCGGCGCGAGATTGGACACCATCGTCGCCGCCATTACCCGATTGAACACAACGGAAGGCATTGAGCGGGTGGAGCGGCGGATGGTCGACCTCACGGGTCGGATGGACACATTGAGGCACGCCTACCACCTGTCAATGACGGCCATCATCATGATGACGCCACAGCGTATGATGCAGATGGCAACATTGATCGACTACGTCGTCGCCTTCAACAAAACCGACATGCTATGGGAGGTAATAACCGAACCGTCATGGTAACGATGACCCTTTGCTAAAGTCAAGTTTACCATCCCATCTTTTCGGTCTTTATGATGCTGAAATATATCTTGATTGGGAGATGACGGTTGAGCGGTTTAACTCTCACTTAGTTCCGGAGCAACATAGAGTTAGACAAGCTACTAGTGAGTTTAAGGACTTTGCTATTATCGGTGGAATGAACTAAGTACCATGCGCTTACAACCCGATACATGGGAGCGGTTAAAAGAAGCTATGCGTAATCGTTTTGTTCCTCCCTCATATAAACTGGAATTGAGAAAAAAATTGCAGCGCTTAGAACAAGGTGATAGTTCTGTTCAAGACTATTATGCTGAGCTTCAAAAGGGTATGGTGCGTTGTGGGGTTGTTGAGGACACGGAGGATAAGATTTGTCGTTTCTACGGGGGGTTACGGCGTGAAATTCAGGACATTGTTGATTATAAAGAATTTTCATCACAACCGTTGTTCCACCTTGCTATGCTTGCAGAAAAAGAATTGCGAGGGACGCACGTAATCAGCTAAGGCACGCACCGACGACCCTTCTACACGCCGCGACGACTACATCGACGGAACCGCCCAAGTCTTCTTGAGTTTTCGTTCTGCTCCACCACCTGTGAACAAGATGGCAGCAGCGCCACCGAAGCCACCTTCCACGACACGCCTTGCAGATTCTACAAAAAATTCCTTATAGGGTCCAGCTAAGAGTTCTTCTTCCGTGGCTTCAACGGGCCGCTCCTCCGGCATTCAGTGCCACCGCTGCCATGGACTTGGTCATGTGCAGAAGAATTGCCCTAGCCAACGGGCATACATCGCCACAGAAGATGGAGGCTACATCAGCACTTCGGATGTCGAGGAGGATGATGATGTTGCTGCTGCCTCGGACGACAATGGCGTTGGTGATGACGACCTCGTCCTTGGTGGGGCGTCCACAGCGATGCTACGGAGCATCATTGTGCAACGCGTCCTCAGCACGCAGGTACAACAACCCGATAAACTTCAACGCCATAATTTGTTTCAGACCTTCTTTGCAATCAAGAACCGGCGTGCACGTGTCATCATTGATGGAGGAAGTTGCAACAACTTGGTGAGTTTTGATTTGGTCAAGAAGCTTGGCTTGACCACGCGACCGCATCCACATCCATACCATATTCAATGGTTAAATGACTCTGGAAAAGCTAAGGTAACGCAAACATGCCGAGTCCATTTTTCCGTTGGTGCTTATGTTGATCATGTTGATTGTGATGTGGTTCCCATGCAAGCATGGTCTCTTTTATTGGGTCGACCTTGGGAATTTGATAATGATGCTTTACACCATGGTAGTAGTAATGATGAGGACATCACTTCTTCGGATATACACAGCACTCCTCCACTTGATATTCAAGGACCAATCACTAGAGCTCGCGCCCGACAATTGAATTTACAGGTGAACTCGTTCCTAAGTACTTCTTTTTGTTCATTTGAGAATCGATTACTACCTAATGATTTAATTATGATTAGGAACCATGGAGAGGATCAGGAAGTACTTGGAGAAGGGGTACGAGGCGCACAAGTCCAGCAAGGGTGGTCAAATCATGTTGGATGTCCAACTCAAGCCACTTCGAATCCAATTCGGGTCAGGACCAGGCTGCACTAAAGCGGACGCCCAGATCGCATCCGGACTCCGTTTTGGACGTTCCACATATGTATGGAAAGCTGAGAAGATGACCTTTCCAATGGCTCTGGTCTCATGTCAAAATTCCTTCTGTGTCAACGGGAATCGTCGAAACAAGTGGACGTTCAGAATCTGTCAGGGTGGCCGACTTGAATCCAACTCGGGTCCAGGACTAGGCTGCACTAAAGCGGACGCCCAGATCGCATCCGGACTCCGTTTTGGACGTTCCACATATGTATGGAAAGCTGAGAAGATAACATTTCCAATGGATCTGGTCCCATATCAAAATTCCTTTTGAGTCGACGGAATCGTCGAAACAAGTGGACGTTCAGAATCTATCAGGGTGCTGCGACACCGTCTTTTAGGCCGTTCGGCTTTGTATCGTGTTGGAGTCCATTAAGGACGCGTCCAGGGGTTTTACACGCCCCTTACTCCTTTATATACAGCCGCCACCCCCACCATTAGGGTTGGGTTTTGCTTAGATTAATTCTGTCTTTGAACAGTTTCGCCGTCATCGGTTTGTGAAACCCCAATTATCGAGTGCTTCATCAATATATCTGCAATTTGGTTGTGTTCTTCCTTGTTCTTGCTTGTGTTCTTCGATTCGCAGGCGAGGATTAGCCTTCTTGGCAAGGTCAACCGGGCAGCGCACGGTTGATAACCTGAGGAGACGTGGTGCTGCGATTGCGGGGTTCGGAACGTGCTGTTCGGAAGCCGGATCGATTTGTGTCGCGCCTCCACCAAATCGAACATATCCAGAACCTGTTGGAAGATCGGGACCCCGTTCCCATCAAGTGGTATCAGAGCTTCAGGTGTTCCTTCAGGTTCGCGTTACCCCTCCTTTGTTATTTTCGGTTTCGTCCTAGAGTCCATGAAAAAGCCCTACAAAAAATTGTAGTCATAGGTTGTTTCCTGTCCTAGATCTCGTTTAGCCTTTGCACAAGTTGATTCCAGAGTCCGTAGTGTAGAGTTTGTGTCCTTAGTCGAGTTGTGTTGCTGGTTTAGATCGTGTTTTGTTTCGGTTTGTTTTGCTTCCGCTACCTTTCATACAAACCCTAGTCGGATTGTCTTGCTTCCGCTACCTGTCATACAAACCCTAGCCGTCAATTTTTGTTTTCCCACCCATATCCCACCCTCTATTTGAGTCATCCATCGTGTCTCGTGATTGCCCAACACCATCCCCCACGTTTCCCGAGCTTTATTTAATTTTCACTGATTGATCCTACCCGATCGTAGTTTCGGCCACCACAAAAACCATAACTCGGAGGCCATACTTCAAACAGCCATAACTTTTGCATACGGACTCGAAATCAGTTGATTTTTTTTGAAATTGGGTGAAATTAAATTTTACATCCGAAACTCCCCAACTTTGTTGGGTTCGGCGAATTTATTTTCCCGAAATTCGGCCTGGAAAGTGTAGTACTCGCGCTCCGAAATTGAATCACCGAATTTACAGCACATTCATTATTTTCTGTAGGCCACTCCTTACATCCGATTGAGTTGCAACTTTGTGTGGTTCCTATTTCTGTGCTCTGCTCTGTGAAAAAAATACAAAAAAAAAAAGAAAAAAAAATTTCGGCACCTACGATAGTGCTGCGAGTGCCATCCGTGGCCAAAAAAAAAAAAAAAAAAAAAAAAAAACGTGACAGAGCACAGTTTTAGGTGACAGAGCCTCATTTGTGTTGTGTTTGTGCTGAATTAAGTTTCTCGGTGCCTGGCCATCTTTGTTGCTGTCTTTGCTTCATTATTCTGTTCTTGACTCCTTGTTCTTCATATCATACCTGTTATAGGACACATTTAGACCAGCAACTAGGACCATACTTTGAACATTTATTCAGCATTACTATCTGTTATTGATTTGTGTTCCACTGACATATTTGGCCTTCAAACTCCATATATCTACTACGGATAGCACGCTTTGACCTTGCAATCGTACCCACGCTCGACAAGGTATCACGAACCAGCCACCGGTTGTACCACCCGCTGCTTTGGTAAGCACACTTGTAAGAGCTTGGTAAGCCACTTCCTTTGCGGGTTCCCACTCCCCTTCCTTTGTAGTTGATAGGGATCATCCTTTTGTTTTCCCTGTATTTCCACTAACCATGGCAGGAAACGAAGAGGATGGGACACCGTCGATTTCAACAAGTGTGTTAGTCGCGCCGCCTACAAGCTGCGCCGACAAACAAAACGCTTCACTCACCGATCTCGGCGCGAGATTGGACACCATCGTCGCCGCCATTACCCAGTTGAACACAACGGAAGGCATTGAGAGGGTGGAGCGGCGGATGGCTGACCACACTGGTCGGATGGACACATTGGAGGCACGCCTACCACCTGTCAATGACGGCCATCATCATGATGACGCCACAGAGTATGATGCGATGGCAACATTGATCGACTACGTCGTCGCCTTGACAAAACCGACATGGTATAGGAGGTAATAACCGAACCGTCATGGTAACGATGACCCTTTGCTAAAGTCAAGTTTACCATCCCATCTTTTTCTCGGTCTTTATGATGCTGAAATATATCTTGATTGGGAGATGACGGTTGAGCGAAGTTTAACTCTCACTTAGTTCTGAGCAACATAGAGTTAGACAAGCTACTAGTGAGTTTAAGGACTTTGCTATTATCGGTGGAATGAACTAAGTACCATGCGCTACAACCCGATACATGGGAGCGGTTAAAAGAAGCTATGCGTAATCGTTTGTTCCTCCCTCATATAAACTTGAATTGAGAAAAAATTGCAGCGCTTAGAACAAGGTGATAGTTCTGCTCAAGACTATTATCTTTGAGCTTCAAAAGGGTATGGTGCGTTGTGGGGTTATTGAGGACACGGAGGATAAGATTTGTCGTTTCTACGGGGGTTCTGGCGTGAAATTCGGGACATTGTTGATTATAAAGAATTTTCATCACAACCGTTGTTCCACCTTGCTATGCTTGCGAGAAAAAGAATTGCGGGGACGCACGAGAATCGCTAAGGCACGCACCGGACGACCCTTCTACACGCCGCGACGACTACATCGACGGAACTGCCCAAGTCTTCTTCGAGTTTTCGTTCTGCTCCACCACCTGTGAACAAGATGGCAGCAGCGCCATCGAAGCCACCTTCCACGACACGCCTTGCAGATTCTACAAAAAATTCCTTGCAGGGTCCAGCTAAGAGTTCTTCTTCCGTGGCTTCAACGGGCCGCTCCTCCGGCTTTCAGTGCCACCGCGCCATGGACTTGGTCATGTGCGTAAGAATTGCCCTAGCTAACGGGCATACATCGCCACAGCAGATGGAGGCTACATCAGACGCCGGATGTCGAGGAGGATGATGATGTTGCTGCTGCCTCGGACGACAATGGCGGTGGTGATGACGACCTGGTCCTTGGTGGGGCGTCCACAGCGATGCTACGGAGCATCATTGTGCAACGCGTCCTCAAGACGCAGGTACAACAACCTGATAAACTTCAACGCCATAATTTGTTTCAGACCTTCTTTGCAATCAAGAACCGGCGTACACGTGTCATCATTGATGGAGGAAATTGCAACAACTTGGTGAGTTTTGATTTGGTCAAGAAGCTTGGCTTGACCACGCGACCGCATCCACATCCATACCATATTCAATGGTTAAATGACTCTGGAAAAGCTAAGGTAATGCAAACATGCCGAGTCCATTTTCCGTTGGTGCTTATGTTGATCATGTTGATTGTGATGTGGTTCCCATGCAAGCATGCTCTCTTTTATTGGGTCGACCTTGGGAATTTGATAATGATGCTTTACACCATGGTAGTAGTAACACATACACTTTTATGCATAAGAAAAGAAAGTTACTTTACCGCTTTTGACCCCACTGAAATTATAGAGGCCGATAGGGCGAGAGCTGCTGCTAATGATCCAAAGGAACATGATAAATCTGAAAAACAGCAAGTAACCCATTTGAAAAATTCTGTTATGCTTGCCACAAAATCAGACCTTGCTGCAATTGATGATGTTAATGATACATGCTATGCTTTTGTGTGCAAAGATGCTTTATTTTCTCTTGATAGCATTTTTGTTGTTGTGGATCGTTTTCTAAGATGACTCACTTTATACTATGTCATAAAACCGATGATGCCGTTCATATTGCTGACCTCTTTTTAAAGAGATAGTTCGTTTGCATGGTATGCCTTCTACTATTGTTTCGATCGTGATGTCAAGTTCTTGAGTCACTTTTGGCGTACTCTATGGAACAAATTGGGTACAAAGTTGTTGTTCTCTACCACATGTCACCCACAAACTGATGGCCAAACCGAGGTGGTGAACCGCACATTGTCTACCATGTTGAGAGCTATTTTGAAGAACAATTTGAAGCTGTGGGAAGAGTGTTTGCCGCATGTTGAGTTCGCATATAATCGAGCGGAACACTCCACCACCAAGGTAAGTCCTTTTCGGTAGTGTATGGATTCAATCCCGTGGCCCTATTGATATTTTACCTTTGCCTACTAGTGAGAGGGTTCATAATGATGCTAAGGAGCGTGCTGATTTTATTAAAAAAATGCAAGAGACTACTAAGGCAAACATTGAAAAGATGAATGAAAAATATAGGATTACTGGTAGTAAAGGTAGAAAGGAAGTTAAACTTGAACCGGGTGATTTTGTTTGGTTGCACATGCGAAAGGATAGATTTCCTGAGTTAAGAAAGTCAAAATTGATGCCTAGAGCTGCTGATCCTTTTAAGATAGTTGAGAAGCTAAATGATAATGCATATAAACTTGAGTTTCCTCCCGAGTTTGGGGTTAGTCCCACCTTTAACATTTCAGATTTGAAGCCATACTTGGGAGAAGAAAATGAGGCTGAGTTGAGGACAACTCCGCTTCAAGAGGGGGAGGATGATGAGGACATCACTTCTTCGGATATACACAGCACTCCTCCACTTGATATTCAAGGACCAATCACTAGAGCTCGCGCCCGACAATTGAATTTACAGGTGAACTCGTTCCTAAGTACTTCTTTTTGTTCATTTGAGAATCGATTACTACCTAATGATTTAATTATGATTAGGAACCATGGAGAGGATCAGGAAGTACTTGGAGAAGGGGTACGAGGCGCACAAGTCCAGCAAGGGTGGTCAAATCATGTTGGATGTCCAACTCAAGCCACTTCGAATCCAATTCGGAGTCCAGGACCAGGCTGCACTAAAATGGACGCCCAGATCGCATCCGGACTCCGTTTTGGACGTTCCACATATGTATGGAAAGCTGAGAAGATGACCTTTCCAATGGCTCTGGTCTCATGTCAAAATTCCTTCTGTGTCAACGGGAATCGTCGAAACAAGTGGACGTTCAGAATCTGTCAGGGTGGCCGACTTCGAATCCAACTCGGAGTCCAGGACTAGGCTGCACTAAAACGGACGCCCAGATCGCATCCGGACTCCGTTTTGGACGTTCCACATATGTATGGAAAGCTGAGAAGATAACCTTTCCAATGGATCTGGTCCCATATCAAAATTCCTTTTGAGTCGACGGGAATCGTCGAAACAAGTGGACGTTCAGAATCTATCAGGGTGCTGCGACACCGTCTTTTAGGCCGTTCGGCTTTGTATCGTGTTGGAGTCCATTAAGGACGCATCCAGGGGTTTTACACGCCCCTTACTCCTTTATATACAGCCGCCACCCCCACCATTAGGGTTGGGTTTTGCTTAGATTAATTCTGTCTTTGAACAGTTTCGCCGTCATCGGTTTGTGAAACCCCAATTATCGAGTGCTTCATCAATATATCTGCAATTTGGTTGTGTTCTTCCTTGTTCTTGCTTGTGTTCTTCGATTCGCAGGCGAGGATTAGCCTTCTTGGCAAGGTCAACCGGGCAGCGCACGGTTGATAACCTGAGGAGACGTGGTGCTGCGATTGCGGGGTTCGGAACGTGCTGTTCGGAAGCCGGATCGATTTGTGTCGCGCCTCCACCAAATCGAACATATCCAGAACCTGTTGGAAGATCGGGACCCTGTTCCCATCAAGTAACACATACACTTTTATGCATAAGGGAAAGAAAGTTACTTTACTGCCTTTGACCCCAGCTGAGATTATAGAGGCCGATAGGGCGAGAGCTGCTGCTACTAATGATCCAAAGGAACATGATAAATCTGAAAAACAGCAAGCACTCCATTTGAAAAATTCTGTTATGCTTGCCACAAAATCAGACCTTGCTGCAGTTGATGAAGTTAATAATACATGCTATGCTTTTGTGTGCAAAGATGCTTTATTTTCTCTTGATAGCATTTTTGTTGTTGTGGATCATTTTTCTAAGATGACTCACTTTATACCATGTCATAAAACCGATGATGTCGTTCATATTGCTGACCTCTTTTTTAAAGAGATAGTTCGTTTGCATGGTATGCCTTCTACTATTGTTTCAGATCGTGATGTCAAGTTCTTGAGTCACTTTTGGCGTACTCTATGGAACAAGTTGGGTACAAAGTTGTTGTTCTCTACCACATATCACCCACAAACTGATGGCCAAACCGAGGTGGTGAACCGCACATTGTCTACCATGTTGAGAGCTATTTTGAACAACAATTTGAAGCTGTGGGAAGAGTGTTTGCCGCATGTTGAGTTCGCATATAATCGAGCGGAACACTCCACCACCAAGGTAAGTCCTTTTCAGGTAGTGTATGGATTCAATCCCCGTGGCCCTATTGATATTTTACCTTTGCCTACTAGTGAGAGGGTTCATAATGATACTAAGGAGCGTGCTGATTTTATTAAAAAAATGCAAGAGACTACTAAGGCAAACATTGAAAAGATGAATGAAAAATATAGGATTACTGGTAGTAAAGGTAGAAAGGAAGTTAAACTTGAACCGGGTGATTTTGTTTGGTTGCACTTGCGAAAGGATAGATTTCCTGAGTTAAGAAAGTCAAAATTGATGCCTAGAGCTGCTGGTCCTTTTAAGATAGTTGAGAAGCTAAATGATAATGCATATAAACTTGAGTTTCCTCTCGAGTTTGGGGTTAGTCCCACCTTTAACATTTCAGATTTGAAGTCATACTTGGGAGAAGAAAATGAGGCTGAGTTGAGGACAACTCTGCTTCAAGAGGGGGAGGATGATGAGGACATCACTTCTTCGGATATACACAACACTCCTCCACTTGATATTCAAGGACCAATCACTAGAGCTCGCGCCGACAATTGAATTCTGGTGAACTCGTTCCTAAGTACATCTTTTGTTCATTTGAGAATCGATTACTACCTAATGATTTAATTATGATTAGGAACCATGGAGAGGATCGGAAGTACTTGGAGAAGGGTGCGAGGCGCACAAGTCCAGCAAGGGTGGTCAAATCATGTTGGATGTCCAACTCAAGCCACTTCGAATCCAATTCGGGTCCAGGACCAGGTTGCACTAAAGCGGACGCCCAGATCGCATCCGGACTCCGTTTTGGACGTTCCACATATGTATGGAAAGCTGAGAAGATAACCTTTCCAATGGCTCTAGTCTCATGTCAAAATTCCTTCTGTGTCAACGGGAATCGTCGAAACAAGTGGACATTCAGAATCTGTCGGGTGGCCGACTTGAATCCAACTCGGAGTCCAGGACCAGGCTGCACTAAAACGGACGCCCAGATCGCATCCGGACTCCGTTTTGGACATTCCACATATGTTCTTGCTTGTGTTCTTCGATTCGCAGGCAAGGATTAGCCTTCTTGGCGAGGTCAACCGGGCTGCGCACGGTTGATAACCTGAGGAGACGTGGTGCTGCGATTGCGGGGTTCGGGACGTGTTGTTCGGAAGCCGGATCGATTTGTGTCGCGCCTCCACCAAATCGAACATATCCATAACCTGTTGGAAGATTGGGACCCCGTTCCCATCATCTAGGGAGTAAGTTGGGAAAATCCCGCTATAAATTTGACTCCTTTCCTCACATAGATTCTGCAGCTATATGGTTCCTCCACTTAACTCGGCAATACCCGATACTCTTATTTCTGGGTTGTCATTCTGTTGTCTCAAATATCTGTAAAGGTTCTTCAGGATATGTCAGAACTTCTTGGAGTTCAATCTCTTCCATTGAAACTTCATTAGTAGGCTGCCTCAACATTTTCTAAGTTGAGACACATGAAATATATTGTGTACTTTGGCCAAGTTTAGGGGTAACTGTATTTCATATGCCACTTCTCCTAATCTCTTGGTAATCTGAAATGGACCTTCATATCTTGGTGTCAATTTCTCTTTAACTAGAAGCCTCTTGACATTTTTAAACGGAATGACCTTGAGATAAATAAAATTTCCGATGTGAAAATTTAAATGTTTTCTCTGGGTATTAACATAGTTTTTTTGACGATCTTGAGCAATCTTCATTTTCTCTCTGATAATTCTTACATGGGCTTCAGCATCTTGAATTAATTGAGGTCCGAGAAATTGGTGTTCTCCTGCCTCAGTTCAATTCAAAGGAATTCTACACTCTCTGTCATATAGTACTTCAAATGGGGCTATTTGAATACTGGCTTGATAGCTATAGTTGCATGAAAACGGTGCAAACGATAGATAGGTATTCCATGCTACTCCATAATTTATAACACAAGCTCTCAACATGTCTTCTAGAATTTGATTTGTTTCCTCTATCTGTCCTCCTATTTGTGGATGGTAAGCTGTACTGAATGCCAGGTTTGTGCCCATTGCATAATGCAACTTCTCCCAAAACTTTGATGTCAATTGAGCACCTTTATTTAAAATAATCTTCTTTGGAACTCCATGAAGTACTACCATTTTTGTCAAATATAACTCTGCCAGCTTATCTTTTCCATACATTTGTTTGATAGGAAGGAAATGTGCTACTTTAGTTAATTGATCAACAATGATCCAAATAGCATCATATCCTTCTCGGGTTTTAGGCAATCCTGTAATGAAGTTCATACCAATGCTCTTCCATTTCCACTCTATCACAGGAAATGGGTGCAGTAAACCAGAAAGCTTTTGATAATGTATCTTTACTTGTCAACGCACATCACATTTGGCCACATATTCAGCTATTTCTTTCTTCATTTTGCTCCACCGGAATTTCTTTTTCCAGGTCTTGATACATCTTTGTATCTCCAGGATGTACTAAGAATTGTGAAGAATGAGCTCCTACTAGGATTAAATCCTTCAGTTCTTTCTTCTTAGGTATACAATAACGACTATGGAAAGTTAAAAATTCCATGCTCGTCTTCAGTAAACTCTGTTAAACCTTTCTTGACTGCTTTTCTTGAGTTGTGTTTTTTCATCTTCATCTTGAGCTGACTTGATTTGATCTGTCAATAGTTGCTGAATTTCAAGTGTTGCTATTGTCAACTATTGTCAGCTTTAACTTCTGCATTTCTGTTAATAGCTTCGGTGGATGCTCAACTTCACTGGCTATACTCTGATAAGCTTTTTTGCTAAGCGCATCTGCCACAACATTTGTTTTGCTTGGATGATATTGAAGATATATATCAAAATCTTTCACCAATTCCAACCATCTTCGTTGTCTCAAGTTCAGTTCGGGCTGAATGAAAATATATTTCAAACTTTTGTGCCCAGAAAGTATCTCACAGTGATTACCCAATAATCACATGGCCTAATAATGCAACTCTTTTTTTTCATCCAAAAGTCACATTTACCGAATTTTGCATATATTTGATCTTCTCTGGGTCTACCTTGACTCCTTTAGTGATCACATGGCCTAAAAATGCAACTCTTTTTTCATCCAAAAGTCACATTTACCGAATTTTGCGTATATCTGATGTTCTCTGAGCTTGGTAAAAGCAGCGTGTAAATGTTCTCTGTGTTCTTCTTCACTTTTGGATTAAGTCTGTGTGTCATTAACAAATACTATCACAGATGATCCAACTAGTCCATATACACCATGTTCATAAGATTCATGCAGTATGTTGGTGCGTTGGTGAGACCAAAAAGGTACTACTGTAAACTCATATATTCCATAACTTGTAATAAATGTAGTTTTCTCTCGATCTTGCTCTCGGACATTTTTTTTAACTGGTGATAACCCGATCGCAGATTGATTTTTGAGAATACTTTTGTTCCTTTAAGTTGATCAAATAAATTATCAACTCTTAGCAATGGATATTTGTTCTTGACTGTTATTGCATTTAGTTCCTCACTATGACGTCATTTGCTCCAATTATATCTTTGGCTGAGACATGATTCACTCTTGCTTGAAATATTGGATTAGTTGTGCCTTTGTCTCTGCCTGCTGAGGTACCAGTAGAAGATCATGCGAGCATTCCCACTGTTATCCTAACTGGTGCCGTTGGTCTTGGTGTAGAAGATCTTGTTTGCAAGAGTCCTCCACATGGAGCAGTTGTGATTATAATTGGTTTAACAACTGGTTGCTAAGTTCTGGTCTGAAACTTTGCCTCTTCAAAAGGCAATCCTTTCTTGGGGTACCGATCTCTATAATGTCCAGCTTGGCTATAGTAATAACATGCATTCGTCTTCTGGGGATAATTTCTCTGGTAGTGATGTCTTCCACAGGTGTGACATCTTATCATTAATGATTGATAGCCAATACCCTGCTAAGGAGCATTGTATAGTGATCATGGTATAAGTACCACTTGTTGGCTTAGTTGGTATCTGTTTTGCGGTGGTACCAGTGTTCATCCTCGTTATACACTAGAGGAAGATGTTGGTCCTTGCATTGTTTTTCTTTTGTGTGACCCCTCCGTGTCACTTCTTGCTTCTTCAGAAGTAATCAATTTATTTATCATTGCAGGTAAATCTTCAGAATCCATTGCTGAATATATGGTATTTCAAAGATTTCTGCAATCCTTCTTTAAATTCCTCCATCTTCATGCATTGTCTGGAAATTGATTCACCATATGGCGACTTGGCCCTGGAACTGGTGAGAGGTATACAATATTTTTTCCCTCTCATCATACTATATTGTCTTTAACTTTCTTTTCACATCTCTCAACCAATCCTCTACTGTCAAAGGATCTGGTGATGTTGAGAAAATAGGGGTCTAGTCTTTTGAAAGTCCGCTCATCTGAATGTAACTTATGTTCCTTTTCTATCAAAATCTATTCCTGCTAAACCACTTGATGAAGCAATTGTAATTGCAATTTGTTCTAGTAATCTTGAATGTTGTTCCATCAACCTTGCTCAATTTATCTCTGTTTAATGTCTACTCTGTTTCCTTATAGCTAGAATACTGGCAAAGTAGATTGATTTTCTGCAACAATATCTTGGTCTACCAGCTAATTCCTGGGATCTGGTTCCATTCCTGTCACCTTTGTTCTATGATGAGGAGCTTGGAATTAGCTTCACAACGGCTTTTCAAGAAATTCAGATAGGTAAGTGAGAATTTGAATCTCAAGACGAGTTTAGAGCGAATGGGACAAGAGCTAGAGCGAACCAGAAGAAGAACTTTTTGAAAGCAGAAAGATATTGATACTATTAGCAAACAAATTAAGAGAGATAATTAAACATACACATTATTTATTTTACAAGCTGAACACAAACTAGCTTAGAGTTCACATTACAACTTGTATTACAACCACAAAATACTACCACCTTGGTGCTAGTTAGTCTAACGTAAACTACTCCAGCCGACACTCCAGAACCTTCTGCTTAACAACGAAAATTTTGAAATTAGATAAGATCTGATATAATTATTTTGCAAAAAGCAAAACTTAGGCCAGAATAAACTAAGATAGGTAAGGCATCATTCAGGAAGGAAAAGACAACAATAATACTTATATTTTAAGTAAGTTATTTTTATCTTTTTAACTTAAGTTTTGTTATAAAACAACTCTCCTAATTTCCCTTAGGTCTCAACCTACGGTCAAGCAAGCCTGCTCTGATACCACTCTGTAACGCCCCTATTTTTGAAGGCGCCATCGTTCCCATAACCGTACAAAATGAACAATCCAGAACTGCATGCAGTAGTACGCACCATAACAGCACAAGCTTACAACAAAAGAACCAGCTTTTATTACAAATATAGGGTTTAACAACCTGTTTTACAGAGTGGGCGCACAAGCCCAAAGACTAAGATACATCACAAAAACTCCCAGGCGGCTCGAGCGCGGCTGAAACCTAAGGCCAATCATCCTCTTGACAGAAGGGCTCCTCATGAACTCCATCTTCCACTAGGATGTCTTGGTTTTTCTGGTCTTCTTTTAAAATTGTTTAACAAGTCATGAGTACCACCGTACCCAGCAAGTCACAAGGGTAACCCTAACTTACTATTTGCATGGATATTCAAGGATGGGAATATACTGGTTTTATTATATTGAGTGGATGCAGTTTTATTTACAAACAAATAAAGTTAAAACATTTTCTCCTTAAGATCAGGGGGTTTTCTGTTATTAGATAAAGTTTCATCATTACTCAGATTAACAACATCATAAACTCTACTTATGCCTCGTTGTTGGAATCACCCAATTAACATAGCTTCATTAACTGGAAGCACAGCGTATTCGAACACCATTAGTTTCACTCTGTAGAGTTGCTCAACTTTACCCACACGATCCCTTAACTCCCGGATAGAGTTATGAAAGTCAGGTCGTTTCACTGCTCAATTCTTTATATAGGCTCTACCCGATAGCGTCACTCACTTAGGCAAAAATTTAATTCACACCCCCTTTCCATGTGAGTGACCTCTACCGTTGTTATGTACTCGCAGCATACCTAACTCCCCGTCATCCAAAACCATCTCATCCTATAGAGTTTCAATCGAATCGAGCAGCTACTAAACCAGTGTTGACAAGTCAACTCCTGTAGTCTGAGCGATCACTGTGTCTTTTACTTGGCACAAGGTTCTTGTCCTTATATTTTCACCTGAGGCATCCAACCACAACCTTCCATTGTGCTAAACAGCACTAACCACCACCCTCCCAGCCAGTCTCCATCCTAGAGTAAGGTCGTGGGCGTAGATCACGTCGTAATTTCCCACATCACACCCTCACCCAGTTTCTCCCTAAGGTAAAGTTGTGGGCGTAAATCATGTCGTGATTTCCCACATACAGACTTCTACCTTAGTACCAGTTTTCAATTCCTATTGGCCAGCAACCAAAGTCACTTAGTAGTACAAAATGTTGAATGTGATAATCTATAAATCATAATACAATATTTCAATTGCTACTAAGGTTGTCAAGGTGAATGTGGCCATCAATCAAGGCAGGGCATTTTTCAGTAGTAGGAGTAACTAATTAACATGCTATTCTAAACATTTTATTTTAAGCAATTCATTTCACAATTATCATTAATGCAAATATATTAATTAAATGATGTAAATTCATGGGATTCAATATGATCAAAAACTTGTAACTTGCCTTGCTGATCGAAAATTTCGACAATCTCGTAAACTTCAGTGGTCGACTCTGAGTCTTGAACTGCAAGTTCAGCGAAGTCGGAAGCTAACATAAACACATAAAATAACACATAAGTACACACTTGATTCTAATCAAGCTAGGAAAAATAATCTACTTAAAAAGGAGTAAAATGCATAAAATCTCAAATAAGGAAATTGGGAATTGTTTGGATTTGCATTTGGCAAATTGGAGGAATTTGAATTTATAAAATTGGAATTTGGTGGAATGAAGGAATTTGAATTTGTGGAATGTGAATTTATTAAATCTGAATTTGTTGAATTGGAGGTCAAATTTGAATTCAGGGTGTCGAACTGATCAAAAAGATGTATTTCTGGGATTTTTGGAATTTTCTGGTTTTTTCTTGGATTTTTATTGAATTTTCTGAATTTTAAATTGAGTGAACAGTGTTGGGCTCGGTCGGGTGAACAGTATTGGGCTCAGCCCAATCGCACAGTGCGGCCGGTAGCCTTTTCCCAAGCTGACGTGGCCGCTTAGGCTAGCAGGCCGAGGCCCATGCGGCAGCGAGAGAGAGCCAGCAGACGCCGCGCGATCGATCGGCGGCGAGATGGAAATCGGATGGCCCAGAAAAGATCTCTTCGAACGGCCAGATCGGGTTTTCAAATCGTCACGGCCGGCTAGGATTGAATGATTCGAACACCGTGAACGGTTGCGATGCAATGTCAGCGGACGGCTCAAATTATATGGCAATGGTGGATAGGACGGACGAGATGAGGCCACGACAGTCGTCGTCTACGTCTGGCCGCTTTCGTCCGCGCAAGACAGAGGAACTCCAGCCAAATTGGTTGCTCTTTCACCATCTACGGGGTACTAGGAACATGATATAGGTGGCGGTTTGGGTCGGAGAAGGCTCAGGTGAGCTAGCCACGGTGAAGGCCTTTTGGCCGACAGCGGTCTCAGCCGCTAGGACATCCGGTGGAAGCTCAAGCTCAGGGGAGAGGACCATTGTACTCAGTAGGCAAGGGAGACCATGACATCACAAGGAATCGAAAAGTAATTGGAAGAATTGCGAGATCACCTTTAGGGTTCACCGGGCGCCGGGGCAGCGATCGGCGGTGACTCAGTGGACTTGGGCTGAAATTGATTGCTCGGTGGGGTTTGTAGGAGTGCCAGGAAGCGCAAAACAGTGGCAATTAGGTTTTATAGGCCGCGTACGTCAGTGGCTACAGGAAGGCGGTGCGGGAGTGCTTCTCCCACGCGAGGGTAGGGAGGGGAATGCTCTAGCACTGCGCAGAGGGTGCGAGAGGGAGGTGGCGTTCCCCCCTGCGAGATTTGACGGGAGGTTGACTCTTGTGAGAGGCGGAAGCAGTGAGAGGGGGTGAGCTGTGCCACGGCGGCGGCGGCATGACGATCTTGTGCCGAGCGAGGCGGGAGCAGAGGAGGGTGGGTGGCCGGTGGGATCGGCTGCGCAGAGATGATGCTGGGCAGGGGAGACGGCGTGGCAATTTCGCGCGGGGAGGAAGCGACGCGTGCGTCGGCGTCTGAGCAGAGGCGGTGGGGAGGCGGCGCGCGTGAGAGCGCCAAGGAGGAGGAGAAGGCGTAAACGCTGGAAAAGGAAAGCGTATTTTCTTTGGAGATTGCCAAATTGGGAAGGAAAAGGAAAATCAACCAAAATTCAAATAAAAGTTCAAATTTTTTGGATTTTTCTGGTTGTTTCAGATAGCTCTGGAGATCAGGAACAATCAATCTGATGGGAAGCAATTTACCGCCCTTCCTGTGCTGTTAACTTCAGATTAAAGCAAGTTATGCCCATGTTCATCTTTCAGGTTACTGCAATGGCCATTGATTATTCAGAGAGCATAGGATTCTCATGTCGGCACCATGTTCATTATCTGAGGTTACTGCAATAGCCATTGATTATTCAGAGAGCATAGGATTCTCATGTCGGCACCATGTTCGTAATCTGATCACGTTACACCTATGAAGTTAGTTCTTGTCCTGTTTGCAGTCAAGCCATCAGTCTACATAGTAAACATCAACATCCATTTTATTATCGTATGTTGAACGCATGTCTTTCACATCTTCAATCGTCCCTATCTGCCTAGCTATTAATTTTGGTCTACGTTACCAAAAAATTGAAAAAGAAAAGAAAATGATTCACTAGTCTACGTGCTGAAAGCGTATGTATTCCATGTAATTCTCTCGACATCGGTTACTTTAGCGTACTCCGCCGAAACAGGGACCATATACATTCTGACATACACCACTTGTAAGTATATATTGCCGTTCGCATGTAACACTTGACTTAAAAAAAGAAATATTACTATAACTATTCTCGTTATTTATTTTAATCAATAAGCAAGTATTACTATCAACAAAAATTCAGAAATAAACAGTCAATATGATAGTAAACATAAATATCAGTAACACTGCAAACCATAACCTGAACTTAACGTGACCCAACAATAGTCGTAATAAACCATCAATAGGTCTAAACTAAGGATCAAATAACAGAACTACGAACCATAAAGAGCTAAAAAAAAACTATTGATCATCTAATGATTATATGAATTGTCTAAACTAACGATGATCATAATCTATTGAACTCTAAGTGAATATAAAACTATAAGTGTGCAATGTCCTTTGTGCTACATCAACCCATGTATGTCGCCTTTAACATTCATGTAAAAATAACAAATAAGTAAAGGTGAGTCTAAGACTCAGCAAGTACACAATAAAACAATAGCATCAATAACATATTCAATTCATTATTTTCACAATTTTCCATCGTTCTGTTTTCTGATCTCATTTTCTGTTAGTGCAATGTAATGCTCATGCTCATCTCTCCTCTGTAGCTTATACCGGTATCGCGAAGGGCACACCCGTCGATGTTACATTCTACCTCTATTCCGTGAAGGTGCTTACCGAAGTAGATCTTTCCCTCCATCCCGTGGAGGTGTCTATCTTTATTGGTCTTACTTAAGAGTACACCGAAATAGTCACGTAGCTTTGCTCGTAGCTATTGAATTTCTCACCGCCCTATTTCGTAATGCATATGTCATGTCATGGATATCATTTTTCATCATTTTATCACATATCACAATTGTCATCAAATTAGTATCATACTGAATAGAATATTATCAAATATTGCATATCATAAACAAAATAACAATTATCAACAATCAACTATCATTTTACTATACACTTTCCTTTCTAATTGCGACGATCGGTTTGATTAGAAGATGACATCACAGCCGACGCTACTCCTCCTACAGCAATTAATCATACTCAATATAGGCCATAGCATTATAAGGCAACAAATAAATGACAACACTCCTACACGCTTGCCAAAACCCACAACTTTCCTACTTTACCGGATAGTCAACCCAACTGTTTTAGTACTAAAATTATCACAACTTTCAATTCTTGTATCAAAATATAGCAAATCATACCAGTTCTGGAATCTATACAAAATTTCCTACAATTCTCTAGTTGATCACAAGTTCAGTTTAAATCATCTAGACCCTATTTTTAACCCAAAAAACATATCTATCATCTTCCGAACAGTAGATTCAATAATTTAATATCTTTGAATCTACACATGCAAACCTATTGAATTATAACATTTTCAAAATCTACAAAAATTATATATCACTTCATAATTATTCATAAATTTTAATTCTACCTATAAATTAGTCAAATTAATGATTTTCCACGATCGTGTCTAGTAGTAACTGCATCGGACAACACCTCTCAAAATTCATAACTTCTGTTTTACTCGTCCGAAAATCATATTCTTAGGCTTTCTGGAATCCTTAAAATATTACCTAACATTTTCATGAAGACCAAATTCCAAAATTATTCCATCTTCTACTTTAAATATACATATTAATATATGCGGCCCACAAATGACAAAATTACCAGACAGCAAGTTACACAATTCATATCTCAAAATCTACTCATCCGATCGACGTGAATAAAAATTCCATATAAAACTATAGAAATCTTCTACAACTTTCTACTAGATAAAATTCTTATATTATGTCTATATACTATTGGTAAATATAGTATAATTTTCCCTCGATGAGCAATTTTTCAGATTGTTACTCCGACGAAGAATGGCAAAATTATGATCTCTTTCTCGTAATTTCTTCACTTCTTCCTCCTGATATTTCCCCGTCGCATGCAGGACACGGCAACGTGCTAGCGCGTGGCCCGCGTTTGGTGACCGGCGTGAGGCTTTGTAGCGCGTGGAGCTGGTTTGCTAGCGCGGGGACAGTGACGCGTGGTCAGACGGCAGAAGGAGCTCCGAACTGTTGGGAAAATCGCTCGGGATCTGGACGAGCGATGAACGATAACCTTCGAGATCATATACGTAAATACAAGTAAACTCATATTGATTTCGTTTCTTTGTGACGCGATATAGAATGATGCGTGTGTGTCCTTTTCTTCTTTCTTATATAAAGAAGCAACATGCAAGACTTTAAAACCAACATGACATACCACGTTGAGAATTCGTCACGGAAACATCCCGACTTTCCGTTTACGACCACTCTGAATCCCAAATAAACTCTGACTTCTGACTCCTTACAACTACGACTGCTACAGTATTTTTACCACTTACGACTTACGACCTCTACAGTACCTTCACAACTTATGACTTATGACCGTTACAGTACTCGAACGTGGTCAAGACTGCCATGGTCATAGACTGCCGTGGTCGTAGAACGTGGTTGTAGACTGCCGTGGCCGTACAACGTGGTCGTTGATATGACTAGACCTGAAGACAACTAGATTAACTCTCTATCAATCTCATCCTTAAGCTTGTTGTCTTCCGTCAATGTTCTGCACACCGATCTTCTCCCTCATCTCCATGAACTTCATTCTCCCGAGCGATTTGGTCAGGATGTATTTGAGTTGGTCTTCTGTGCAAATATGCTGCACTTCTATCACCCCTGATTCTACACACTATGTTTCACACAAGGATAAAATAATCACCTTCTGCTTTCTGCGAACACCAACTGATTGGGCCTGACCCAAAGAAAAATACCATGCCTAATGTAATTTTCTAATCGTCCGTGTCACCGGCAAGATCACTATTCGAGTAACTGATCAGCCTCAAACCTTCTTCCATCTTCTCATATACACACCCGTAACTAAAAATTCCTTTCATGTTCCTCAATATGTGCTTTACAGCACCCATATGTTCTGTTGTTGGGTTCTCAATGTACCTGCTCACCATCCCAACCAAGAATGTCAAATCCGGTCATGTGTATAGCAAGTATCTTAAACTTTCGATTATGCTTCTGTACAGAGTCTTGTCTATAGGAGTATTTGTGTTGTTCTTGCTCATCTTCAGGCAAGGTTTCATTGGAATTTGCGTTGGATTGCAATCCTTCATGCCGCATTTGTCCAACACCTTTGTTGCATATACAGACAGCTGAGAGTAATCTTCCCAGACCTTTGACGTACTTCAATGCCCAAGTAGTAGCTGAGTAACCGAAGGTCGCTCATGCTAAATAATTTCTTCATCTGGCATTTGAAGCTATTGATCTCCTCGATACTCTCTCCAATGATGATAAAGTCATCCGCATAAACTCCAACCAACAAACTCATTTTTCCTTAACTTCGTTTGTACACTGCATGCTCTAATGGGTAGTTTTCAAAATTGAGTGCCACGAGAGACTTGTCTAGCTTTGTATCCCAAACTCTCAGGGCTTGACGCAAATCGTAGAAAGCTTTGTGCAATCTTAATACCAAGTGTTCTTCTCATCTCTTCTCAAAACCTAGAGGTTGCACAACATAGACATCTTTTCTAGATCGTCATTGAGGAAAGCTGACTTCACATCCATATGATGAACCTCACATCCTTCGTGTGCCACAATCACAATGAGCAGTCACACCATTTCTAGTCTTGCAACAGGGGCAAAGACTTCGTCGAAATCAACACCCTGTCATTGAACGTACCCCTTTGCAACTAGCCTTGTTTTGTTCTTTACGATCATGCATTGGGTGTCCTTCACCTTATACACCCACTTCAATCCAATTGGCTTGTGACTGACTGGCAATGGAACAAGCTGTCATGTTCCATTTTCTTTGGTAGAGGACATCTTCTTCTCCATAGCTCTTATCCACTCTGGTTTCACCTTGGCTTCTTCAAAGTTCGCAGTCTCCTCCTCTCTGAGCAAGCAAAACTCTGAATCTTCTAACTCGATCGAAGATGTGGCATCATAGAGGCTTTTAATGTCACGCTCTCGTCGAGGTCCTTCAAACGAGCTTTCATCGAGTTCCAATATTTGCAGATCCTTCGACCACGCCCACCATGGTTGGCGCGTCGGTTACATAGTCATCAAGACATGCATTAGTGTTAGGAGGATAATGCACCGTCAAGATGTCTTCCATAGGTCGTACCTCTACTAAGGATCTTTGCTCCACTCCCACTTCCTTTCCTCCTTGAACACTACGTCACAACTCACCACGACTCGTCGTGTCGTCGGATCAACTATTCGATAGCCTTTCGTCTTCGAATCATACCCAATGAACACCATTGGCTTGCTTTGATCTGCTAGCTTGGAGAGGTGTGGCATGGTCGTTTTCACATGTGCAACACACCCAAAAGTCCAGAGGTGACCCACACCTTACATGCGGTCGTAATAGGCTTCATAAGGAGTTTTGCCGATGACGCTTTTCGTTGTCGCCTGATTTAGGAGATAAACGGCAGTTGAAACTGCTTCCCCCAAAATTCTCTTGGGACACCCATGCTCTTCAATAGACTCCTCACCATACTGACCACCGTTTGGTTCCTCATTTCGACCACACCGTTCTGTTGGGGAGAATAAGGCGCTGTTAGGTACTGCCTAATTCCCAATAGCTCACAGTAGTCTTTGAACTCGTTCGGGGTAAACTCACCACTGCGGTCAGTGCTCAGAGCTTTTAGCCTCAGGTTCTTCTCCACCTCGGCTGTAGTCTTGATCTTCGTGAATGCCTCGAACGCTTCGTCTTTGCTTTGGAGTAACGCTAGGCACATGTATCTTGTACAATCATCTACCAACAGTAGGAAATAATAATTTTCTTTATGCGTGGTCGAAGTGATTGGCCCATAGATGTCGCCATGTCACAACTTGAGGGGCATATCTACTCGACATAGAGACATGGCCGAAAACGGGTTCCGATGGTGTTTGCCGATTAGACAACCATCGCAAATACGATCCACGTGCTCGATCATGGGCATGCCTTGTACCATCTTCTTGTGAGTCAAATCTGTAACACCCCAGCCATATATTGGCCTGAAATGCTACTAACTAAACGATATAGCAATTCTAACTAGCTGCAATCTACAAAAATTTCGGCAGAGTCTCTTTTGTTTATTGACTAAAACTGAGTTCTAACAAGTATAATCAAGAGCTATAAGTAACCGTAAGCATTGTAATCAGTAATAAGCAAAACTGCTATCAAACTTAATCAAAACGCGGAAGCAATATAAAGAGTTCTAAACCTTTATTACATTTTAAACCTGATAGCCATAAAACAAATACCACTTTAGTAATTGAATAACTAATATTCAAAGTTCTCTATTTTCTCCTATGATGGATAATTCGTGCAAGTGCATCAACGCTAATCCTTCTTTATTCCCATGCATGCTGTCCTCATGAAAGTACCTAAAACAATCAACAAACAACAACAACAACAGCAAGAGTGAGTACAAAGACTCAGCAAATATAATAAGTAGTAACAGAAGCAATCCTGAACATCATTTAACCAATTTATCCATCAATCATGTAAATGAACCATGTTATGCAATATGATCAAAAATCTCTTTATGTCTTCTCTTCGCATTTTACGGTAATGCGGTGTGCATCCGTCAATACACACCCATGCACGTACCATCCGGCACGGGACCAATTGCCCATACTTTACAAGTATGGGGACCTTTAGCCCGTCATGACATCAACATGACGGGGACCTCGACGCTTGGTCATCTCGTGACCAAGACTTCAAAATATCAGCATGATGCATATGTGTGAATGTCTCAACAAATAAAAATTTGCATTCACAATATCTATGCATCATAAATTCTCATGAACATCTTCAGTTTCAATCGACCATAAATAGTAACAACAAATCATTATCATAACCAAGATCATTTGAACACATAATTTAGAACAATCATCTCCAAAGCATCAATCATCCACAATTCACACTATAGTTTTATCACCTCAATTATACTTGCAATAGCAATAAACCATAACCTGTACCACATAGCATTTTCATAAGCATGAACACACATAATCATATCATAAATCACACATCCACATTCATTATTCATCCACAATCCATACTATAAGAATTAACCATTATTATACTTGCCTTAACCGCGAGAATACGAAGAACGAGCAGAAGGTGCAACCCTTGGAATCCGCTCTCCTCCTGAATAATAATTAATAATTACTACCGTAACAGTAACGGGTATTTAGATACAAAATATCAACAACCCCAATTATCCCAACAATTTATCTTAACTAAATCCCCAACTCCCCTCGGCCAACTCTGCCCGCCCACAGACAGCCGACTTCAAAAATTCATAACTTCCAGTATGTAAATCCAAATTAAGAGTTCTCAGACTTTCTGGAAAGATAATTAAATTATCTAAATAAACTTAGTTGGGGAGCCTCCCAGATTCGGCCATTTTCTACCCGAAACAAACCCTTTTCTAAAACACCAACAATCACAACGGACTCTCTGGACAGCGCACTAAAACGATCATAACTTCGACCCAGAAACTCAGAATCTGGACTTCTTGACCTTTCTGGAAAGCTAAGAAACATATCTACATCTTTCCCAATTTTAAGGACTCCTGAATAGCCACAATTCCCATCGCCCAAACCGATCTACTAAAATCTGTCAAGAACTACCCCGATCTGTAGAACAGCCGCACTAGAAAATTCATAACTTTCGGTACACAAATCCGAATAACGTGTTCTAGTACTCCCTGGAAAGATAATCACGTCCTCTACAATTTTCTAGAAGTGATCTAGACCTGAATCCCGACGGATCTACCGAAAAATTGCCGACTAACAATTTCTATCCCGGCAGCCCAGAAAACCGACGAATCTAACTCGATTAAAAACTCATCTAGGAGACTAACAGGGATTACCCTTGACGACACAACGAAGAACACGTCGACAAACACGATGACAAACACGATGAACACGACGAACACGCCCGCGATCTCCTCCTCTCCTTCCTCCGGATCCACGCGGTGCAGCGACGGACGACGACGACGGCGCACCGGGGGAGAAGACGACGTCGAGGCAGCGACGGCGCACCACGACGCAGGAAGACGACGACGCACTGCGGCAAAACACGGCACCGGCAGCAGCGGCTGCCACGGCAGCCGGCGCGCGGCAGCAGCGGCAGCTGCCGCGGCAGCTGCGGCAGGGCGGGGCGAAGGCAGCGGCTGGCGCGGCGGCTGCAGCGGCCAGCGGCAGCCCGGCGTGGCAAGGCGACGGCGGCAGCTGCGGCAGGCGGCAAGGGAATTGGGGCGGCGGCTGCATGGGGAGGGTGGGCTAGGTTAAGAGGTGGCCTCCCCTCTTGGGCCAAGAACTCCCTCTTGGGCCAAGGCCTAGGCCTGTGTTTGCTTATTTTTCATAAAACCCCTCAAAACACTATTAAATTTAATCTTTCTCCCCACGTCCCTTGCTTTAATCAAATATTTAAATAATTTACTAATCCGGAGTATTACATTCTACCCCCCTTAAACAGAATTCGACCCCGAATTCTTTCCGTGCTTACTTGATCATACTAACGCGCACCAGTTGTGAGTAATTCTCACACATGCGAGACTCCAATTCCCAAGTTGGCTCTCTCTCTGTTTGCTGCGACCAAAGCACCTTGACGTACTAAATTTTTTTTTTCTAAATGCTTGCACCTCGCGCATAGGTTCTAGAAGATCCACGTGGTTTGCCAACTTCCCGATCCTTGCTCCTCACATCTGCATAACTTTTCAGCCCGCTCTGGGCAGCCAACAGATTCTGCCTCACCAAGGCCAGTCGTTCAACTTACGCACCAAAAACACTTCGAATGGTGCAACTTTAATTCTTGAATGGTGGCTGGTCTTACTCGTTGGTCAACGGTTTTAATGAAACCCACGCTCCAGATCTTTCAAGTTCTCCTTCGATACCAGGTCGTACAAAGCGCTGTGTATCCCACACTAGAACCCAAGGTAGTCCTAGTGATACACAAACCCCTAAAACTTCACAATTAACGAAAGCGATTAAACACACATCGGGTCATCATTCCCTTTAGTACCAACCCATACAATCTGCACAACACAAGTAACTCTTACTCCAACTCTAAATCGATCTCTTACCTTAACAAGGAGCACCCCCTTTAAACACGGGCGCACCACAGGGCTCAAAGTAAACCCACTCTTTCACAGATAGAATTCAACTGAACATAAAGAATTCTCATCGCAACCACACAACACCAACTCCCCATAAAAAGGGTCAAATCAAAAGAAGAGAAAATGAGGATTCAGCACGAAAACCTCCCCACTTTCAAGTAGGTAGTTTGCACATAAGCAACACATATAAGTCAAAGGAGAATCACTCAAGTGTCAAACCCATCCATTATTATTATTATTATTTTTCCAAACCACACAAGACTTTTGCTATCATCACATAGCTCAAACAAGAATCAATGAGCATTTTACTACCCGAGAATTTGTATATATATTTGCTAGGAATAAACTTCCTTTTGATCCACAACATTCCAAAGCAGCACACACCACACCGACTCATTTCTCTTAAATTGGCAACATCAACTCTATGCTCAAACCGAGTGCATCTACCACACTTTTGTAGAGAGACTCTACTGCCCTCACAATAACATACTCTAGCCAACTCTTCTACCGACAAGGTTACTTTAATAAATAATTTTCAATGCACCTCATCGTTATTTTCTCCCACAATCACTTCACCACATATCTTAAGGATAATCAACATGAAATTCTCGGCTCACACACTCATTTACTACATCCAAAGGATACTATCAAGAAACATCATAATATTCAGAATCCACTCCTTTCACTATTCTCACGCAACATCATTAGCCTCCAAGGTCCTAGTATGGAACACCAAACCCAAAAGTTCCGTCTCCAGGATTCCTATATATGTACTTCCATATAATTAATACAAAGACTCTTAAATTCGGTGACTAACATCTCCACAATCAACCATGCTCAATCATTAACAACCATATGAAACATATTCAACAATCCTTACTATCCCAATAATTCCCACAACGGTTGGGCTTCTTCACAATTATAAACTTATTAACTACACCATCATAATCATCCTACTAATCCTTGCAAAGTACCCAATCATGATGCTCCAATAAAATTGATCAAGATTTCCACACTTTCAATGATTCTAACGTTCCAGCAAAATGAACGTAACACTCATGAACCACAACTAGGTTCTTCTAGTTGCAACAATATAACTAGTTAGCCCCAAGGACAACATCTTCTTTAAATCAAATCCTCACCGAGAATTATTCGACAGAATCAATTTATCACTCCAAGAATCTCAAGCATCTTGATACCCACAATCTCACCCAAACCAATCACAAAACCACACCAACCAGTTGCCATACATATCCTAAAAGGGCTTGCAACCCAAATCGGTTACCCCTTTCTTAGAAGAGACATAAAAAAAATTTCAGCACATGGGAAAGTGTTATCATCCGCAATAAACAACGGACCAAGGGCAATAGCGATAATCTTGGAAATCACAGTATAAAATCACAATTGAAGGCTCATGCCCTTCAAGGCGAGAAATACCCAATATCAACCGATAAAACACAACATTGCTATTTTAAACTCAAGAAACTCTTATGCGGTGAAAATAAGAAGTCAAACACACCTCTAAAAGTTACACAACTTTGACTCCAACTTCAAACAATCTTTCCGCAATCTTTATTTTAACAAAGAGAACAACTTTCTTCGATTTCGATATCACCTTAACAATTCCAATAAAAAGAATTCAAGACCACAATACATTAATTCTTTAAGAACTAATAAAACCTCTCAACACGACACTTTGCTTTAAAACAATTTCAACTACCACATAAGTCATGAGATCAAAAGATCGCGTATGCAACTATCAAAACTTTTGATTTAAATAGCATCATGGAAGTTATCAAATCTTTTTTTTATTAATTGAACATTCAACATTATCATCACAGCCACATGCTGACTATCATACTAATATCAGAATAATATATTCTAAACAAGCATCATCACACCCTCAAATCCTTTCCTAAACTTTTCCAAAAGAAACATAAGAAATTACTTCATCATGTTCTAATACTTAAGTAGGATTGCAACTACTTGGTCTAGGAAACCTTGTGCATAAGCCACACAATAGAACAAAGCTCTTAAACAAGATGGTACTAGAGCAAGATAATCTTACAAATCATGCTAGTACAAATTTCTTACTAGATTTCATATATTCCATTCTTTATTGATGCTCAGCTCTAACTTAGCACAAATTGATTGTACTCTATTCACTATTGGCAATAATTGATTATTATTTGGTCATAACAACATTCATGAGCATAGATTCTGTATCCTACTTTACATTCAGAAATTAGAACGGGAATGACTTTAAACTTCAATAATACTAGCTTGTAAGACAAGTTTCTACAAGTCAATACATCAACCTTCATCTATTTCTTTGTACTTATTTCAACAATTTAGCATTGTAAAAGATAGATGAAACTAGCACTTTTGCATGCTCATAAAGTATCTAAATAAAAGACATATTAAAGGTTAATATTACCAGGGCAATATTCGAACACCTCCTTACTTAATCATTCCAAATGATCAGATTAATTACTAAAGACCAAGATAATTCAATTTATCCAACATGGTAGGAATTCAAACAATCATAATAATCATTCTAATTCTTTTTGCACACTCCTCAATAACTCCATGAGTTACTATCATGAGTAGACAAATTCTTAATCATAGTTCTTCAAAAAACTATTACAAGGCACTATCAAATTAAACAACTACACTTCCAAGGATACTAGTAAAAAAAATTAATTATACACTACGCTAACATATCAACTTGATAATTCAAACCTTATGAATTAGTTTATATGATTACCACCTTCCACTTAAGCATAGCAAAACAACATAAAGGATTTTAACACTCTCTTTCAAAAAGAAGAGGAACAATAAACTTCAACGCTCAAGATAAAGAAATACATAGATCCAAAGCTTTCAAGTAACAATGAGTTTTGCAACTCAAAATTTGCATTAATAAAAGAAAACACCAAGCGATCCCATGAGCCATGATTCGCAACAAAACAAACTCCCACGAAGGAACTAACCTTACAAGTCACAATAAGCACAGGTAGCAAAAGTATCTCATTAGTCCGAAAAGAAACAATAACTGCTTCAAGGAACAGGTAGAGACCAATTGCATACCCTCAACTGCAAGAACCACAAACTTAAAAGAAATTCATTAACTGAAATAAACCAAGAATTAGCCGAAATCAACTTAAGGATAATAATAACTTTTCTAAGAAACTCACCCGCAACACCTGCAATTAAGTTACCAGAGGTAACTACACTGCTAATCCTCATACTATAAATAATGGTATAATCTGGTAATGCCAAGGCAACACATACAATATCTACATCATAGCATTGACTATCCTTACTCATAACAGCCGTAGGAGCAAATCATAATCATACAAGATTATCAATAAGCATACAAGATTATCTCATAATGTAAATCTTCAACACAACATGTCAAAAGCATAAATGCAATGCTTGACCCATCCCATCCTACTGTGCACCAGTGTGTCAATTTAATAATTTAATTACCACGGACCTAAAGCCCACTCTGATACCAACTGTAACACCCCAGCCATATATTGGCCTGAAATGCTACTAACTAAACGATATAGCAATTCTAACTAGCTGCAATCTACAAAAATTTCAGCAGAGTCTCCTTTGTTTATTGACTAAAATTGAGTTCTAACAAGTATAATCAAGAGCTATAAGTAACCGTAAGCATTGTAATCAGTAATAAGCAAAACTGCTATCAAACTTAATCAAAACGCGGAAGCAATATAAAGAGTTCTAAACCTTTATTACATTTTAAACCTGATAGCCATAAAACAAATACCACTTTAGTAATTGAATAACTAATATTCAAAGTTCTCTATTTTCTCCTATGATGGATAATTCGTGCAAGTGCATCAACGCTAATCCTTCTTTATTCCCATGCATGTCGTCCTCATGAAAGTACCTAAAACAATCAACAAACAACAACAACAACAGAAGAGTGAGTACAAAGACTCAAAGAAATATAATAAGTAGTAATGAAGCAATCACGAACATCATTTAACCAATTTATCCATCAATCATGTAAATGAACCATGTTATGCAATATGATCAAAAATCTCTTTATCTCTTCTCTTCGCATTTTACCGTACGCGGAGTGTGCATTCGTCAATGCACACCCATGCCTGTACCATCTGGTACAGGGACCAATTGCCCATACTTTGCAAGTATGGGGACCTTTAGCCCGTCATGACATCAACATGACGGGGACCTCGACGCTTGGTCATCTCGTGACCAAGACTTCAAAATATCAACATGATGCATATGTGTGAATGTCTCAACAAATAAAACTTGCATTCACAATATCTATGCATCATAAATTCTCATGAACATCTTCAGTTTCAATCGACCATAAATAGTAACAACAAATCATTATCATAACCAAGATCATTTGAACACACAATTTAGAACAATCATCTCCAAAGCATCAATCATCCACAATTCACACTATAGTTTTATCACCTCAATTATACTTGCAATAGCAATAAACCATAACCTGTACCACATAGCATTTTCATAAGCATGAACACACGTAATCATATCATAAATCACACATCCACATTCGTTATTCATCCACAATCCATACTATAAGAATTAACCATTATTATACTTGCCTTAATCATGAGAATACGAAGAACGAGCGTAAGGTGCAACCTTGGAATCCGCTCTCCTCCTGAATAATAATTAATAATTACTACAGAATAGAACGGGTATTTAGATACAAAATATCAACAACCCCAATTATCCCAACAATTTATCTTAACTAAATCCCCAACTCCCTCGGCCAACTCTGCCCACCCACGACATGACCGACTTCAAAAATTCATAACTTCTAGTATGTACATCCAAATTAAGCGTTCTCAGACTTTCTGGAAAGATAATTAAAATATCTAAATAAACTTAGTTGGGAAGCCTCCCAGATTCTGCCATTTTCTACCCGAAACAAACCCTTTTCTAAAACACGAACAATCACGACGGACTCTCTCGACAGCGCACTAAAACGATCATAACTTCCACCCAGAAACTCAGAATCTGTGGACTTCTTGACCTTTCTGGAAAGCTAAGAAACTTATCTACAACTTTCCCAATTTGAAGGACTCCAGAACTACCCCGATCTGCAGAACAGCCGCACTAGAAAATTCATAACTTTCGCTACACAAATCCGAATAACGTGTTCTAGTACTCCCTGGAAAGATAATCACGTCCTCTACAATTTGCTAGAATGGGCTAGATCTGAATCCCGACAGATCTACCCCAAAACTGCTGACTAACAATTTCTGTCCCGGCAGCCCAGAAAACCGACGAATCTAACTCGATTAAAAACTCATCTAGGAGACTAATAGGGATTACCCTTGACGACACGACGAAGAACACATCGACGAACACGACGACGAACACGACGAACACACCCGCGATCTCCTCCTCTCCTTCCTCCGGATCCACGCGGTGCAGCGACGGACGACGACGACGGCGCACCGGGGGAGGAGACGACGTCGAGGCAGCGATGGCGCACCACGACGCAGGAAGACGACGACGCACCGCGGCGCAACACGGCACCGGCAGCGGCGGCTGCCACGGCAGCAGGCGCGCGCGCGGCAGCAGCGGCAGCTGCCGCGGCAGCTGCGGCAGGCGACGGCGGCTGGCGCGCGGCAGGGCGGGGCGAAGGCAGCGGCTGGCACGGCAGGCTGCAGCGGCGGCGGCAGGGCGCGGCAGCCCGCGGCAAGGCGACGGCGGCAGACTGCGGCAGGCGCGGCAAGGGAATTGGGGCGGCGGCTGCATGGGGAGAGGGGTGGGGCTAGGTTAAGAGGTGGCCTCCCCCCCTCCTGGGCCAAGAACTCCCTCTTGGGCCAAGGCCTAGGCCCAGGTTTGCTTATTTTTTCAAAAAACTCGTCAAAACACTATTAAATTTAATCTTTCTCCCCACGTCCCTTGCTTTAATCAAATATTTAAATAATTTACTAATCCGGAGTATTACAAAATCCTTCAGAGCATGAAAATTCACATGCCTGTACCTGGCATGCTGTCTCCATGCCTCTTTAGTGCCTCTTGTTAGAAGACAATGCAAAGGTTTGATTGATATGTAACACATACATCCAGTTTCTTAATCTGCTCACTTTGGTCAATAACCTCTTAGTTCTGTCTAAGATTGAAATTACTCCTCCTTCGACCATAATCTTGTAGCCGTTCTTGTCTAGTTGACTAAGACTGATAATATTGCTTCTCAGCTTCGGGATGTAGTAAACATTCGTGAAAATACAATGTTCACACATGGAACACTCCAATGGTACCGAGATCCTTCCTTGTATCTTCACATCCGAACCATCTCCAATTTTACTAAGCCTTTTACCTTCATATCAATCTCAGCAAACTTCTCCATGCTTCCGATGATATGGTTACTTGCCCTAGTGTATAGGTACCAAGCCTTGTTTTGGGTGCCACTAAGCTTCGGTATCACCTTTGCTTCATGCAGGAATACCTCTTCTTCGTGTGTTGGGACTATATGGACGAGTTCACATACTTCGATCATCTGCAGCTAAGGATCGTCGTCGTTCTACTTCGCTACAACATTTTCCCTTGCTCTTCAGTTCGGCTTTGGACACTCTTTTGCAAAGTGCTCGTACTTATTATAGTTGAAGCACTTGACCCTGGTCTTGTCAAAGTCTCCTGGCAATCATTCATGGACAATGTGGTTGCCTTCTCCCCGGCCACCGCCTTGTCCACGGCTGCATCCCTGACCTCCTCCGTTTCGACCTCCTCTTTGAGCGCTACTTGAGCCCTCGTTCTTCTTAGTCTTCAAGCTACTTTCTTCCCACTTACCTTCGGTAAAGAGTAGTTTGTCTCCTCTGTCCTTCGAGTGCTGTCGACCCTTGAGTCCTTCCTCGAAAGTTTTGAGATGACCGATCACTTTCGAGACTAACATCATTTTGACATCACCGAACTACTCAATCATTTCGATGATCTGGAGGAATCTATCAGGAACCAAACTGAGTAGCTTTTTGACAATGTCACTTTCTTCAAGCTTCACGCCAAGCGAGCGAATTTTGCCCACTAGAGTGGTGAGTTTCATAGAGTACTCGGTGATCATCTCCGAGTCTCCCATATGCAATTTGCTCAGTTGTCGTTTAAGCACTTGAGCGCGTGCCTTCTTGATGCGATCTTCACCTACCTGCATCTCGATGAGTGCGATTCAGGCTTCTTTCACTGTCTTCTTCTCAGCGATCAACATCATCACGTCATATGGCACCGCTTGTGAGATGGCCACCATCGCGCCTTGATCCTTGTCGCCATCGTTGTCTCCATCTTTGACTGCTGACCATACCCCTAGCGAACGCAAGATTAACTTTATCTTGACGGCCCATATGCCGTAATTCATTTCGCTCAACATCGGGTATTGAATCGAGATCATGACGCTCCTTGTCATTGGCTTGACGAGCATGCCTATCTTCGATGGATCAAGCTCGTTGCCTGTGACCTTGACGAGCGCTCTACATTTCGACGGATCAACCTCTTTGCCGGCCATCGCTTAGCTCCCTTAGGCTCTGATACTAATTATTGGGGAAATCACCCAGCACCCAGAGGAGCGATGAATGACAAACTTCGATATCACACACGCAAATTGTAACACCCCAGGACCCACAATGCCCTGGGATGCTACTAAAACTACTCTACAACTAGGCAATTTACGAAAATAAATTAAACTGGCAACAATTACTATACAAGATAATATAAGCGAAAGCATAAACAACTAAAGTAAACAGAATAAAGATAACAATTCATTATTCATAATCATCTCTAACATAAAAACCAAAGGAACAATTCCAAGTTAAACATTATTAAGATGAAACATTGATCACTATGATCACTAAGCAAAAGACTAGAGTTCTTTCAACTTTATTTTAGCATTTAGATTATAATACAAGTGCCTCAGTACGGTGCCGCTCTACCCTTCCCAATGCATGCTCAAAGTCCACCTGTAGGGAGGGGGAAGCAAGAGTGAGATAAAAATCTCAGCAAGCAAACTGTTTTAACAAGTTATTCAAACTACAAGCAATTTAAACATCATCATTATAATTCCATACATCCACAATTACAATTTATGTTCATAAATATTAGACCACCATAAACTTTCATGAATCATACCTCTTAAATTTCAAATTTAATTAGCATATGAATGCAATCATTTTAGCCCTATTAAATGCAAAAGAAACATTTATTCCTCCACAAACCACAATAGATAAATCAACAACATTTAATCTTCCATAATTAACAACGTATATATTCTCGACCTCGATTCACTATCAATGACGGTAAAACATTAATTCATGATTGACTACTTTAAATCCTCAACCACTACCACTACCAAAGGCAATCAAACATATGTATATCTTGCTTCAATACTATGTTTCTTCTCATATCTACAATTACTATAAACAATTAAAGTAAGAGAAAAGAGTTTCGTGTCACCATCACAATCACACAAGGGACGAACCACATTCCAAGATCACATCCACAACCTTCATTCCGTCAATAGCTCACAAGAGCCAATTCCACATTACAACTATGAAGTTGTATATTCCACAAAATAACTTCACCACATTATATTGCATATGTATGCAAATGATCATTCCACAATGCAATGCATATGAATTCATATGAATGCTATGCTCCACATTACTCTTGCCAGGGCAGGAAGTGCAATGCACCGTATTTCGACAATATACGATGCTTCCATGGCGAAGAGGTGCGTCAGACACGGCAATATACGACGCTGTACCGCTACGGTTGCGGCTATAAGCGGTGACATCCACATACACAAAGGACATGATATGACATGAATGATTGAATGATATGAAAATTCATTAACCACATTAATTCATCCGCAAGGAGCATTATACTGCTCTCAACATAATCACATCCACCACATACTAATCTCATGATCCACATTATAGCATTAAGGAAGAATTCCACAATTAAAATATCATACAATCATGGCAATTGTATCAAATTACGATAATAATGTAAAACTGAAAGTAGTAGGAACAACAGGTTAAACGGTAGCAACCACCGCTACGTTTACTTGCCTCAAACCGACGAAGCGAAGATCAACAAAGTCAAGAGCGCTCAGGGACAAAACCACCTGTCCATAAGACAACTCTCAGCACACCACCACAGCATACAAGCATGACATAAACATAAAAATATCGCTAGAAACCCGAACCCGCACAATCTCTACTCCGCCCAACAAACCAACATAATACCCTTTGCAGCAGCGCTGCTTCACAATTTCTTATCTTTAAAACTATAAATCGAAAAATAGCAAATCATACCTCTCTGGATTCATGACTTAAAAACATACAATTTTCATGTAGAACTCCTATTTTTATTCGGATCACAACTAGATGAAATTTAATGCCCAAAACAGAGGAAGAACTCTGCACTGGCAGATTGGGCAGCCGCGTTCAAACACGTGCCTACAACATCACAGAGGTCTACAAATTCTGAAATTTATACAGAAGCTATATCTCTAAATTATCTACAACTTTCTCAACTACGGTCAAGGCCAGAAAATTCGTTTACTATTTTTAAACTCCGGATTACCTTCGGACTGTACCAATCTGTCCACCTGACGGACAGCGGTATTGCCGTCTCCGTATCTCCCAGATCCCACGGTAGACAAATTTGGAAAAAATACAGGAGACACATATGGAAGTCCGCTACAACTTTCCTTCTGGGAAGACCCACAGGAAAATTCGTTTACTATTTTAAATCTCCGGATTACCGCTGGACTGTACCAATCTGTCCGCCTGACGGACAGCGGTATTTACGTCTTCGTATCTCCCAGATCCCACAGTAGAAAATTTTGAAAACAATACAGGAGATAAATTTGGATGTCCTCTACAACTTTCCATTTGGGAAGACCTGGAGGAAAATTCGTTTTCTAGATTAAAACAGCAAGACAAGCCGCATTGCGCGAATAGATCTAAAATCAGCCCGCGACTAAACTCTAATCGGGCAATTGATCTATTATCTGCCATCAAATTCCGTTCCAACAACGCTAATTAATCCATAAAACAGAAGATTTGGGATGAGGAAAAATTACCTAGATGAAGATTTTTCCCCAATCTTTTCCTCTTCTTCTTCTTCTTCTTCTTCTCCTTCCTTCTCCTTCTTCTCCTTCTCCTTCTCCTTCTTCTCCTTCTCCAAGAGTAGCAATGGGGGAATCACCTTGGGAGGGGGAGGCGCAGCCTCAAGGGGTGGCGGCTATGTGGGGGAGGAGGAGGGGTGCTAGGTTTAAATGAGAGGGGAGGGAGGGTGCGCCAATGGGGTGGCGCCTCCCGTTGGACTTTGGCCCATGGGTGGTTAGCCCACTCCCATGGCGGCCCAAAACTGAAATTAAAAATAATTTTTAATATATTTTATTCATTTTCCAAAGTTTTACAATTTATATTTTTCCTTTCTCGCGATTTACCGAAAAACCGGCGATTCCGCGATTGTTTTAAAAATTTACGCCGAACGACGATGTAACATCCCATTTTTCATATTTTGTGCTAATGTAAATTTTTAAGCTTTTGTTAATGAAATCAAAGATTTTATTTTCTCTAGTCATTTCTTTTGAGAAGGAAATTGAACAAGTGCAAAAGAAATGGAATTGAAAGTTGGTTTTATCTTCAAAGGGCTAAATCAAATTAATTTTGACAATATAGAAATTAAGATGTACTTCAAAAGAAAAATAATAATTACATGGATATATAAATATAAAATTAGGTATATAAAAATATATGTATATATATATATATATCTAGAAATAAGTAAATAAATGATATATATATATATATAAGCGAAATCGGAAAAGGAAAAACGAAAAACAATAAGAAAATCTGATTCGGCAAATCCTGGCTGTTCTCCTTCCTTTCCCCCAAATCTCAGCCGTTCATTTCTTTCCTCTTCCCGGCCGCGGCATTTCCTCCTCTTTTCTTCTTCCCAGCCGCAGCGCCCCTCCCTCTGTCTTTTTCCGCCGCTCGCCGTCCCATGCCGCCGCTAGTCGCCTTCTGCTGCCGACCGCGCCACCGAGTAAAGGCAGCAGCAGCCTCGTCTTCAGTGCCCGATAGCAGCACCTGGGGGACACCTCTCCGCCTCAATTTCCGCACCGCCGGCCAGGCTAGCCTCCCCGCCTCGCCTTCAGCGCCGATCTCACCCTCCACGCCACCGTGGTCCGGTTTCTGCCGCTCGTCCTCGCCCTCTCTTGCTGCCGGCCGAGGAGAGGCATCCGTAGACGGGTCACACCCCGGTCATCTCTCACACGCCCGCATTTACTCCGGATTGCGCCAGGGCCGTGCGTCGTCACCTCCTGCGGAGTACCGCCGTAGTACCGTTTCTGCCGCCCCCTCGTGCACGTCGCACCGCCTCTCCCACTCTACGGCCTCGGGCAGAGCCGAACCCTCCCCCACATTCACTGCCGTCCCCGCCGCCATCGCTTCGAGCCCCTGTGGCCGCACGGCGGTGACGCCACCCACGAGCGCACGCCACCCGCTCTGCCCCGGCTCCCTCTCCCTCTGGCGTCTATAAGAGCAGCAGAAGGATTCACCACCCCATTCCACCGGGAAAAACCACCCCAGAATTCTCCTCCGCCTCCTCTACCGGTGGGCTGCGCCGCCAAGCGCCGCCGGTCGACGTCAGGATCAACGGGACCCCTCCCCGAGCTCCTCATTACCCCTTCCTCCTCCTCCCCGCCTAATTGGCTTTTTCTGCTCTGTAGGCCGCCGGTGGGCTTCATCTTCGCCGACTCCGGCGCCGGCTCTCCTCGGTGCGCTGGCGCCCCCGGGCCGATTCCTTGCGCCACGAGCACCACCGGACGCCGTGAACTCTACCCCCACCTCGCCGGACCCCGCCGACCTCCCCAGCGAGCCGCCACCGTCGTTCTCCTCGTCGCTGACACCTCTCTCGCCGCCGGCCCACCCTGCTCCATCTCGGCCCCAACCAACGCCACAGGTGAGCTCAAGAACGGCCGAGGATGCTCCCATGGCGCGCAATTGAACTCTAATCGTCCGAACCGCCGGCGCCCTCTTCTCCCTGTTTGCCGCCGCCATGTTCGCCGGCGGTCGTCGCAGGCCAAATCCGGCCGCCCTGCTCCTCCCCGAGATGCGCACAAGGCTGTGGAGCCCTTTGTGGCCGACGCCGGTGCGCCGCCGTGACCCCCTCGCCGCCGGCCGGCCTCGCCGCCCTCACGGCCGGGAACGAACCAGGGGGGAAGGAAATCCCGCGCGAAGGAGTAATCACGCGTCTAACTTCGATCATTAACGGTTAACCGAATTTTAAAAATGGGCGGGGCCCACCTGTCAGCCCATTTCTCTCTCGCTCTCTCTTTTTCATTTTCAGGAATTTAAAACTTTGAAAGGCCATAACTTTTTAACCACAAGTCCAAATTTAATGAAACCAGTTTCTAAATTTTTCTAAAATCAAGATCCAACTAATGGTTCTGGTTTGGTTCAGTTTTGAGCTAGTTTGAGTCAAGATTCATTGTAATTGTGTATTTATTCGCTTTCGTTATTTTATGTGGCATTTTCCGGTTCAATCTCCCGAGTAGAGTACGAAGACGTGAACGAGCCTCCGCTTGAAGCAGCACCAGAAACCCCGGCTTTCGATCCAGGCGAGTCAATGCTTTGATCGTTTTGCACCTATATTTTATGTGAAACTATGTTCATTTAAATTATGAAAATCTGCATGCTTTACTTTATACGCAAACGTATGTCACTCCTAAGGTAGCTAATGACCCTGTATATACCCCATAATAACATACCACACCAGTAACATTTGAACTCACATGATCATTGTCGCCCTAGGTGTAAACTATAACTAAGCTAGTTATAAGTCATAATACTGCCATGCTAGTTTTGTAAAATCCAGGGCCTCAGTAGCCCTGATAATCATTCTTTAATCATGGAAAACTAGTTTGGGACAGCCATGGGATGTACGTGGCTGATTAATTATGTTAATTTGTGTTATGCTTCTCAAAACCCTAAAATCTGCTAAACCTGTTTGGGAGGGTGGTAAGAGCGGTGGGTGTGGATGTAACACAGGGGTTGTGGAATGAACCGCCCAGACAAATTAAGGACTTAATCCTGTGTGGACCCTCCGTGTATAACAGTACAACCACAAGCTGGCATATTGTAGGCTTGGCTAAATAATTTACTGAACACTCTAGTTATCTCACGGAGAACGTGTGTAGGTGGGTAATGGAAGCCCCACTTGGAAAGGGACACTGGATGTAGGTAACGTTGCCTAGGGTAGCGTACGTGGAGAGAGGAGTCCGACTGCGCTATCCTATGGTGGACATCCCGCACAACCTATGGACGTAACCCCATAGGAGTGACATGCTAGAGTGCGAGGTATTGTAAAGGCCTCGTGATATTTTCTCGATCTACATGTCCAAGGCATCATGTAGAACTGTCGGGATGATTATCTCTTGTGGGTAAAGGTGTACAGTCTCTGCAGAGTATATACAACTATTCGAATAGCCGTGCCCACGGTCAAGGGCAGACACGGAAATCTTCCTCGAGTTAGTTCTATTTCAAAAAAAAATTTTGTGGTTGGGAATAAAAATCTGCTAGGTGGATGTAACCTGATTTTGATAAATTTCCTGAGGGATGTACTCCAGTGTTGGTACCAGGGAGGATGTAACCTTCTTAGTAAAAATAAAAGTTGGTGGATGGAACCTATCTTACTACAAATCATGGCACACTTTCTTAAAGGTCAAATCATGAGTACTTGAAAAATGCTAGTTCATAGGAACTTTATATTATGATTATTCTAAAAGTCGCTTTAAGCAAATAAAAGAACCTGAGCCACCCTTGTTAGCCTTGCATCTATATTTATATGCATTATGTGTGTTGGCTCGCGGAGCACGGTTATTTGTGCTCACACTCGCTCTAAAACCCCCACTCAGAAATGGTGAATCAAGGGCACTACGCTTACCATGAGGATCAGGACGCCGAAGGCAATGAAGATGGTGGATATTAGAATAGGTTTCGGTAGCCTTGCCTCTTGCCTCAGTTCGGTTGACCAGGGTACTTTTGGTGGGTGCCTCCGTTATTAGTGAGGTCCCTGGTTAATAGCGAAGGTACTCAGGTTATCCCAGTCGCTTGCCTATGACGAGTTGTGCCCTACGCTTATGTACGCTTCCGTTTCCGCTCTTTATGTATTGTAAGACATTTGGCCTGACGGCCTTATTGTAACCCCGACCCGACGTGGTCTATTTGAACTCTGATATTGTAATAAGTATTTCGCCATGTATGAAATGATGCAGCATTGTATCTGTGAGCATTATCTACTGATCCAGGGAATAATGCAGTACTATCACAGGGGATTCCAGGTTATAAACTCGGGGTCCGACAGACGATCAGGGTATTACACAAACACAAGTAAACTCATATTGATTTCGTTTCTTTGTGATGCGATGCAGTGTGATGCGTCTATGTCCTTTTGTTCTTTCTTATATAGAGAAGCAACATATAAGACATTGAAAGCAACGTGGCATACCACGCTAAGAATCGGACACGGAAACATCCCCACTTTCTGTTTGCAACCACTCTAAATTCCAAACAAACTTTGACTCCTGACCCCTTACGGCTACGACTGTTACAGTACCTTTACGACTTACGACCGCTACGGTACCTTCATGACTTACGACTTACAACCACTACATTTCTCGAACGTGGTTGAGACTGCCGTGGTCGAGATACGACTGCACGAAGACAACTAGATTAACTCACACAAACGGTTTGCATGCACATGCATGGATGCGGCGACTTTTGGTGACAGTGCATGGGGAGAAAAAAAGAAAAGCTAGTGTTTTGCGTTTATCTCTCCTCACCATCCTTTTTATCATTGTACGAGTTTGATTCAAACTCCAACTCCTCCTTACTGCTCGTTCCATGAAAGCAACTCATCTTTAAAAATTCAAAACATCCTGTTTTCATATATTTTTTGCTAATTATCACAGGCCCTTAACTGCGATTTTATGATATTACACCGCATTTCATACTACTTGGCCCTCTTTGACATGATATTGGGTGCCTTACTTCTTATTGAAAAGATGCCTAGTTGGTGTTAGCAAACGCCTATTCACATGGCTGCCTCTCCATTTTCCCACGCATGTATGATTGCATGCCTGTTCACATGGCTGCCTCTCCATCTTCCTATATGCCTGTTCACATGGCTGCCTCTCCATCTTCCCACGCATGCATGAATGCATGCCTGTTCACATGGCTCTTTGGTTCGGCTTCTAGCCTTTTCATTTCTCTTTTTGTATTCATACTCATATTACTTGTAAGACGTAACTTTATTCATCAAGTACCCAAATTACATCCTTTCCTACATACACCCAAATTTTGTGCACAAAAGATATTATCAACCCTCCAATTAACTTGACCTAATAGCTACTATTCATTTCATGTCCTACCATCCATAGCCAATTTGGGCCATTGATCTTTGAATCCAATGGTCTAGGTTCAAACTAAATCTTACTGGTAGTTATTGCTAATTATTAATATAATTCATCGTACCTCCAGGGCCACTAACTAGCACATGAGTTTTATAGTACATATTTATAATTGGGCAAATAAATTGCCCTATACAATTTTGCAAAAACTATTTAATGTGAGTTTTGCGTGTACGATGACTAGTTTATCTTAGTAGGAAGCTTCCTCGACATGGACAATCATGTCGTGTCTTTTATGTCTCGTTTATAAATAGAGGACTGCCTATGACCAAAGCCATAGCTACACATGTGCTGTGTTATACTGTTACCCAAATACTTACACAAGTCTAGACTTCAAATTCTGGAGAATCTCAGTAGCTGAGCACGAGTGGAGATGGATTTCTTCAACACCATGCTTGCTATGCTCATGCTTCCATTAATAGGGATGGCGGAAGCACGAGCATCTGCAGTTGTGAGAAGTGTGGAGAGGACAACTGCCCGGCCCCATACAAGTTCTTCTAATGGGACTACCACACCCACTGGATGTCCAAAGACGTGCGGTGACTTGAGCTTCGACTATCCATTTGGCGTAGGCGCCGGCTGCTTCCTACACCCCGACTTCAGTCTCACTTGCAACACCACCACCGATCAGCCCCCCAAACTCCTCTTACACGATGGCACCACTGAGGTTATTGAAAATATTGATGTCGTCGGTGCTGAGATGACCGGATACTTCGGCGTGAACCTTTTTGGGGTCTCCTTTCCCCATATAATCCCCATGAAATCTGGTGTCGATATCTACAACATGACATGGAAGGCTCCTGGGAATTCTTTTTTAATTTTTGAGTCCCTGATGTTTGGTATCGTTAGTTGCGACTTGGATATGTACTTGGTACATCAAGAGACAGGTGATGTTAAGTTGCTCTGCGCGGTGAACTGCCCCAACAAAGAGATTGCAGAGATGGTGTATAGACAGGATCCTGATGGCCCTGGACAGTGCTCCATGACCTCTGTCAAACCTGTTCGTGCCCTTCAATTACGATTTGTTCGCCATAAAAGGGATAAGACTGAAACACACTCTAATCTTAGCATCCTGTGGGATAGAATCAATATAACTACCCGGACCACGCTCGTGTGGAGTATCGTGGACAAAACAGGATGCCCCAGCAACATGGAAGATAGGAGGCACTATGCCTGTGTCAGCAACCACAGCCGCTGTACGACGCCCCTGTTTAGTGACATTGGTTATGGCTGCCAGTGCGATCGAGGCTATGAAGGCATTCCCTACATTTCCAATGGCTGCTCGCCTGACTATGGTAATTTCCTCTATCGTAACTTCTATCAGATTTCTTAATTTCATTAGTTCATACATCTTTTTATGAGTTTGTATAATGGGAGAATATCCAGTGAAAGCCATCATGTTTATCAAGATTAGAAAGTTTTTTCAGTTTGAGCACTAAATCACCATGAAAAATTGCAAGAAAAAAAAATTCGAGCCTCCATAGGTGGAGCAGCAATAGAGCCTTATCGCCAAGGAGCCCTCTATAGGTGGAGCTTCCATAGAGCCTTACGTAGAGCCACTGTAGTTGGAAAGCACTAGATCAAATTATTTGTCATCATTGATTTTAGTTCAGCTAATCTCATCGATTTTTCATTCGAAATAGGGTATAATCCAATACCACAAAAGGCGAATTGTTCCCGAAGCTGTGGAAATATTACTGTCCCGTTTCCTTTTGGCCTAGAAGAAGATTGCTCTGCGAGGGAACTTTTTCAGCTCAACTGCTCAGACAGAAGCTTGTTACTGTACTGGAGGTCCGTCCTCCAGTACAATGATAAGCTTGAAGTGACATACATAAATGTGAGCGAGGGGCTTGTGGACATCAAATACAACCCATCTACGAAAGAAAGGGAAGTCGGTCTGTACCTGGGACAGATCAACAGAGCTTCTAAAGAACCTGACCTGTACGTCGATTCTCTGGAATCAACATCTATTCGATGGGCTGTTGCCAATCTAACATGCCAACAGGCGCAACAGAACCGCTCTGGATATGCATGTTTAAGTATCAATAGCTCCTGCGTGGGTGTCACTAGCTCCACGGAAGGCTATGTTGGCTACAGGTGCGCATGCTTGCCCGGTTTTGAAGGAAATCCATACATCCCAGATGGTTGCCAAGGTAATCTCTCTTTCACACACGCAATCAAAACAAAATGGTGACTATTACGAATAATGAAACTTCCGTGCTCCAAATGAAACAAAAATGGCTGATTTGTCATGGTAATCTCTCTCTCACACACACAAACACTAACACACACAAACGAAAATAATGGTATTGTGAAAGCATTAATTAAACAAAAATTTCATACTTATAAATGTAGTATAAATTGCCACTGGACCGTCCTAAAGGAAGGTGGATATATTATAGTTATTTTTGTGCATGCAAAACAAGATATAGAGTAACTGTTTTGTTATTTTTATTTTTATGATGCAAGGCAAGTGTAAATGATGTTCTTGCAAATGATATATTAGAGTAACAGAAAAATGTGGAAGTGTAAATGATGTTCTTGCAAACCATGTAAGCATTTCCCGTGTACCGTAGAACTTTCTCTCTCTCGAACAGAAGTCTCTAATCTCTTCAAAATCTTTATTATACAATAATAATTACAAACGAGTTCAGTTATCTACTTCCATTTGTTAGACAACGCAATATTTTTATTGTATAATATTACGTATCACCTTACGTACTGAGATGCGGTTGCAGATATTAACGAGTGCAAACGGACACCAGGCCTTTGCAGAGGTATCTGCAATAATACCATAGGAAACTACAGCTGCACCAGGTGTCCTGATCACACAGAGTATGATATTACAAAAATGCAGTGCACTTCAACAAGAAAGAAAAATTTCTTCTTAGGTGAGAGCCATAATGATCAGTTCTGCACTGAAAAATGGTTTTTCAATAGATATATGTTTGAGGGCTTTCATCGTTGTAGGTATTATAATTGGACTCAGCAGTGGCTTTGGTATGCTACTTCTCGGCCTAAGTGGAATTTTTCTCTTTCGAAGATGGAAAAGAGACGTCCAGAAGAAACTACAAAGGAAGTATTTCCGAAAGAATCAGGACCTTCTCTTGGAATAATTGATTTCATCAGACGAAAATGCAAGTGAGATGACAAAGATTTTCTCCATAGAAGAGCTAAGAAGGGCAACAAATAATTTCGATCCCACACGTATCCTTGGCCATGGAGGGCATGGCACGGTTTACAAAGGTATCTTAACTAACCAACATGTGGTAGCTATAAAAAAGTCGAAGGTCATCAAGGAAGGAGAGATCAATGATTTCATCAATGAGGTTGCAATCCTTTCTCAAATAAATCACCGAAATATCGTTAAACTCTTTGGATGCCGTCTTGAAACTGAGGTTCCCTTATTGGTGTATGATTTTATTCCCAATGGCTCATTATTTGGAATTCTTCATACTGATTCAAGCAGCATATTTTCTTTGTCATGGGGTGATTGCCTAAGGATTGCTGTAGAAGCTGCTGGAGCTCTAAACTATCTCCACTCTGCAGCATCAATATCAATCTTCCATCGTGATGTGAAGTCCTCTAATATACTCTTGGATGCAAACTACACTGCAGAAGTGTCGGATTTTGGTGCTTCGAGATATGTTCCCATTGACCAAACCCATGTTGTTACAAATGTACAAGGAACATTTGGTTACTTGGATCCAGAATATTACCAAATTGGACAGCTAAATGAGAAGAGTGATGTTTACAGCTTTGGTGTGGTAGTTCTAGAGCTTCTTCTGAGAAAACAACCTGTTTTTACAACTGAGTCGGGAACGAAGCAAAACTTGTGTAACTACTTCCTTTCAGAGATTAAGAGGACACCAATTAATGGTATAGTGGCTGCTCAAGTTCTCGAGGAAGCAACCAAGGAAGAGATTAGTAAGGTTGCTTCTCTGGCCGAGACATGCTTGAGGCTCAGAGGTGAAGAAAGGCCTACGATGAAGCAAGTGGAGATAACATTGCAGCTTTTGCGAACGGAAAGGATGAATTTATCTCGAGTTGATCCAGCCATTGACCAAGAGATACAACCATTGCTGGCTCAAGGACCTACAACTGCTCACCAGCCCATAGCTATAATCAACTTTGACGGGAGAGCTAACTATATAGCATCTCAGCGCAGCCAAAAGGCGTGCTACAGCTTGGAGCAAGAGTTCTTGTCATCCGCTAGCATACCACGTTAGATATGCTTGTCTAGTTCCCAGTATTTTTGGTTGTTCCTTGTACTCTACTCAGGTTATATGTATTTGTAATATCTACGATGTTATCATGTATGCCATACATGCAGTCCTCTTCTATTTTGATGAAGTAGTACAACGTACTATATAGCACCCTCTTAATGAATAAACTTACTGAAGAAATATTGTGTTTTTTTATGAGAACAAGAAATATCGTGTATTGTTCATTGTATTCAACCAAAGGCTCGCTGCATGATTCAATGCAAAACCTGCATTGCTATTCTAGTCAACAATCATAGGGACGAGCCGCATCAGCTCCTTCTATTGGTTCTGAACTGGTTACCGGAAAGAAATAAACATACGGTTTGAATTGGTTTCTGAAATGAAGAAAGGTGGATGTTTGGCACCAAACTATTACGTCATCCAGGCATACATGGTAAATCAAGAAATTGTTAGCTGAATTACTGAAGGAGTGGAAAATGGAGTGATTTTACAAGGAAAATTGTAGGACCGAAATGGCAACAGAGGGGGGTGAATGGTGACTTCAAACCTCCCCAAGTATTCTCACAGATCTTCTTCTCCGATAGCTATAGAGCTAAGAAGAAGGAGATCGATCGCTCACCTGGAAAAATGAAAGAAATCAACCAACACAGAGAAAGAACAGTCACTGGCCGAGAGTAAAATAGAACGGTCGAAATATTACTATCTAGTCAATCGACTCTCTACTGTGGTCGAAGCGACCGAGGCAGTTTCAGAGCAGTTGAGACTTTACCGAGAGAAAAACAGAGCGGTCGAAAACCCGACTGACAATAGACAGTGAACAGCCGCGGCCGTAAACAGATAAGGATGCATACGACCGCTGAGACCAAAAACCAAATATCATGAGATTCTCGGGTCAATCGACCTGGTGACTTCTACCACAGCAGCGGAATGACTTTAAGACTAGAAATCATAGAGCGGTTGAAGCCTTAACGCTAGGAACGAAAAGAACAGCAAAGTCAAATATGAAAACAGAGGAGACCAATCGGCGCACGACCGTCGAGACCAAAAACCAAATATCTTAAGATTCTTGGATTGGTTGGTCATGAGATTTTAACCATAGATAGATCACATCCTCTGCTTGAGAAAATACCAAGAAAACGAAAACTCGTTGCAGTAGTCTAACGGAACGACACAGTCGAAGATGAAATAGAGGAGCACTTCGAGGCGCATGACCGCTTGCCAAACAAACTGATCGAAAACTTTGCTCTCGGGAAGGAACTGGCCAAGATAGCCTTGAGGATGATTCCCAGTTCAGAGCAAAACGAAATCAAGGCAACTCGAGCCAAGAACACAACTCAAAACACGATACGACAGAACAAACCAGAGAACGAATCTCTCAGACTGAAACAAGGAAGAGATAAGATATAACAAAGAAAGCGCAACCAAAGTAGTCAATCATCATATAGACAGAAGAACTCAAATAGAGGAACATAGATGAATGATTGATCCAGGAGGACCAGGAGCACAGACACTCCGCCCAGAGACAACTCATGCAAAATAGAAACGAAAAACCCAGAGTGATTCGGGAACAACCTCACAAGTACATGATCTCTACATCCCTATTTATTGCCTAACACTACCGGGAGGGAAACCCGTTAAACCCCAACTAACACCGGGTATTATCTGTTTGCATCAACAGATTCTGCGCTTTCCCCGTTTGCACCAACAAACTACGCGCTTTACCCGTTATCTCCAACAGAATCTGCTTCCTCAGGCCTGAGTCAATTTCACAAAATTGCCACTCACGTGCCTTCCCGGAAGCTTCCTTCTTGCCTTGCTATCCAAGTCTTGCAACCACCTCGCAAGCCTCATTGTCTTCAGCATCTCCCGACCGCTCTCGACCTCAGCACCTCCTGTGCCTATGATGTGGCACCAAGTAGCATTACAACTTTGGCTAGTGCTTGTAGTTCTATGGACAATATTCAAGAAGCTTTGAATGCTAATTCTGAGGTTTCTGATGTGCTCAAAACACATATTTGGAAAGTTAATGAAGTCTAATTTCCAATGAATCAAATGGCACTTGACTTCGAGCTCCTACACAAAGTTCTGACAATTTCGTTGGATGCTGCACGAGCTGTCCGGAGAGACGCGCGAGACTTGCCAAACATAAAGAGTCCGAGTATTGCAATGCAAGTAAGGGTAAAATCCGACCACACCATGGCTTTATAAAGGTTGAGAAGGATTATTTTTCAGGTTCCAAATGGATTTAGAAGCCCCATGAACAAGAAAACAAAACATATAAAGATTTGAAGCCGGTTCGGACTCAGATTAGGATAGCTGACAAGACCGATACTAAAACGTCCATAACTTTCACAAATGGAGTCCGATTTAGGCGTTCTTGGACTGTTAGAAAGCTATTTCAAAGCCCCACACAATAGATAAGGTGCCAGCCATAAAATCCTCATGGTCACATCGTAAATTGAGAGATAATCTAGTGGTAGCAGTTTAGATATTTCTTTTTTTAGTTCGTATTGGAGTTTGTTTCAGCCTTAGGCTAGGTTGTGCGTGAGTTTTAGTCAAGGCCGTGCATTGTGTACCAATATAAAGCCAGGGCCTTAGCCCCATTGTAACTTAGGCTATGAATTGAGAAATAGAAACTAGAAAATCACCATGGTTTGGTGGCCATTATTGGCGTGTTCTTGAGATTTCCATCTAGGACAATCTCTTGGTGTGTTGAATCCAATTGTGGTGTTGGATTCTACTTGCTGAAACTTTGGTTTCTCTACCCTTTGTTCATGTGCTGTGGTGTGCGTGAGAGAAGGCTTATCTTGGAGGTGTATGTTGTTCTTAGGTTTGCAAGAACCTTAGAACAATGAGGGCATCCAAAAGGCGTATCGTGAAAGATCAGGGCCAAAGCATTGTGGTTCAGCTAGCTTGCTAGGTGGATCCGCATCATCTTGGTATCAGAGCATGGTTGATCACGGTACGAGGTTGTTGAATTTTTCTTGATGGCGGGATCTATGAAGACTGAAGATGGTGAGGCACGACATAATCATGCCGAGCCAATCGGGGATGCGCCCCAATATGCGGCGTCTTTACTGCCCGAAGTGCGACACGGCTTGAAGCGACCCTGACTACTTCTTAAGTTGTCACCGGAAGCTTGAAGGCAAGGTTGATGATTTGGGGGCACGAATTGACGCGTTGATAGAGGCGATACGCAACCAGCCACCACAATTTTAGCATGCTGAACGGGGACCTCAATATCCCGAACAGCGTACACCATACGAAGATGATGAACACGAGGAGGTCTTTGATGGTGCAGCGGGCTTTGCTCCACAACCACGCTGTACTCATGACTACTGTGGTGCTGACCATGGTAGGGACATGCGTGGCAGAGGTGCTGCCCGTGGTGGAGGTATGCGTGATGGTGCTGGGTTTGCTCAGCGTGTTGCCGTGGATGATGGAATTAGGTGGATAAAAATCTCTATCCCATCATTTAGTGGTAAAGCTGAACCGGAGGAGTACATGGAGTGGGAGATGCGAGTCGAACAAATTTTTGATAGCCATCACTATACTGAGGATAAGAAGATTCGGTTGGCGACAATTGAGTTCACCGGATATGCTCTTATTTGGTGGAATCAATTATGTCGCGTAGGAGTTCGTCCGGATACTTGGGTACAATTGAAGAATATTCTGAGGCAGCATTTTGTTCTGGTGCATATACTAGGACCTTATACAACCGGCTACAACAACTACGTCAAGGTAATTCTAGTGCTGATGAATATTATAAAGAGATGGAGATGTTGATGATCTGTACAGGAACAGAGGAGCATGATGAGGCTACTATGGCACGTTTCTTTAATGGGTTGAATGAGGATGTGCAAGATAGGGTGGAGATGGTCCATTACTACAACATCCAAGACTTGGTGCATCAAGCCGAACGTGCTGAACAACAATTAAAGTGCAAACAAGCCAAGGGTGGACATGCCAACACTCAAACAAACCCATAGAGGCGCCCATCACAGCAAAGCGATGATGTTGGTTCACACTCCAAGGTGGCAACATCAAGCTGTTCGAATGGGGCTCTTTCAAAGGAGGCAAGCAATAGAGGTAAAGAAGCAACTAAAACTAAGTCTAGTTTGCCTTCTAATGCTCGTGCTAGAGAAATTGAGTGTTTCAAGTGCAACGAAAGTGGTCATATGATGCGTGATTGTCCAAATCAACGAAGAGTGCTTCTCACTAAAGATGGCTATGCTTCAACAAGTTCTAGTAGTGATTCTGAAAGTGAAAAATCCGACAAGGATGTTGTCTATTGTGATCCAGAATTAAATTGTGTTAATATTTTGGTCTGAAAGGTTCAAACTAAAGAAACTGAAACAAAAGGACAGCGGTGGAGTGTTTTCCAAGCGGAGTGCAAGATCACAGATAAAGCATGCAAGTTGATCATAGATGGTGGAAGTTATACCAATGTGAGCAGCAAAGATTTGGTGTACGCTTTAGGGCTGTCCACGATGTCGGGACCCGGATTTCCAAATCCGGTCCCTCTGTGTATTTCAGCACTAGTCCCAGATCAAAGCTAGTGCATACAGTTAAACAGTGATGATTACATTGCCAACAACGAATATTACAATAATAAAGAGTACCGACCAAAAGGTCTTTTCATTACAACTGAGGTTTCAAGACCTCGCAAATGAACAAAACACAGTGGAAGCAAAATAAACTTGATAAAGACCCATCAATACGCCACAAGCAATTGACTGGGGAAACGCAACCTAGTACTCCGGAAATCCTTCGTCGAATCCACACGCGAAGTAGTCGTAGTCTCCTTCCTGAGCTTCGTATTCTTCTGAGATTTTATTTTTAAGCGTAGTATGTCAGTACATAAAGTACTCCGCAAGTCTTGGGAAAATGCATTAGATGCAAGGCTCAACAAGGAAGGTTATATGGTTCTTTTGCACAAAGCAATATTTTTATTTCCAATATCATTAAACATATTTGAAGGCAATATCTTAACAAAGTAACTATCTTAACTGAAACTATTAAATATTTTACAGTAAAGGTTATATCCACCATTCTGGATAACAGGTTCCAACCACCAAATTACAAATCTACGGGTTCCAACCACCCACACTAGTTTCAACTATTTGGACAACCCCGAGAGTTTCATCCACCCTCGGATTCCCAAAACTTTATTTTAAACCAAAACCAAATTCTACCATGTGAATGCATTCCTTGCCCACCCTTAACCGTGGGCACGGCTATTCGAATAGTTTTGACACTCTGCGGAGGTTGTACAACTTTACCCACAAGAGACAAGTTATCTTAATAGCCAACATGCTTCCTTAGGCATGAGACCCAGATAATTCATCACAAAGCCTTTACCTTACTCTAGCCTAGCTAGTTACCACCCGCTAAGGTTTCACCGCTGAAGGGTTAAATCCACCACATTCAAAAGCTCCCTCTTGCGCCGTATGAGTACAGTAAACACTGTCCCTCACTGTGAATAACCAGTACACCCTGGCACCCACTTTCCACTGGTGGTACCTAAGCTAGTCTATCGTAATTAATCAGCTAGGTCATACCCATATAGACATGTGGTTGTACGGTAGTGCTCAGTTTGGACAAACACAAGCGTCGGTCCTTAATTGACTTGGGTGGAACGTTCACTTTTCAAGTTTTCGTGCTAAACAGCACCCATCCAATCTTACCATCCACCCAAGTCTAAAATAGTTTTCACCAACTTAACCACAACAACAATATTGATTGCTACTAGATGAAATCATTCCTTCCTATTTTCCACCCCAGGGTTGTACTGATCGACTAGTTTGTCTAAGCATTTACTACTATTCTAAAATTATCAAATTCATAATAATCTCACTGTTGAGACAAAGGAAGTCCTAGGGTGTCAAAGGTACAAGGTTATCAATGTCAAATGAGTGTATAGCAATTATCGGTTTAACTATTATCCTTGCAACATAAGTTATCATTTTATGTAACATAGCACATGCAATAAATTTAAAATAATCGAAAACATTTCACAAACATAGGTTCAAAATGTTCAAAGGAGACTTGCCTTCGTGTCCGATATCTTGACTTTCTTGCTGCGGGTCTTCGAATTCTTCAACAACGTTAGATTCTACGCGCAAAACGATAAAACAAACGAACAAATAAATACAAATAACATTACAAAAATATAATGTAACTATTGGAAAGGAGTTTAAAAATTTTATATGAATTTAGGAGAAAGTTTCAACGGATTCAGAGTTCAAACGAGGAAGAGAGGGTATCTGGAAGGTTAATTGAAAAAAAAGGTTTACTGGAAATAAATTATTTGAGTTTAGAAGCATAAAATAAACTTTCTGAGGATTTTACAAAGTTTGAATTTGAATTTTGGAAGTGCATAGAAAAGTTGAAATAAAACTGAGATTTTGAAAGCGAACTGGGTGTTTGAAATTTGAAATTTGAATTTTAAAATATTACAAAAATTTCAAAAATTTAAAAGGATGGCAGAAATGAATAGTTTGGAATTTTTGATGAATTTAGAAATTTGAATGGACTCAATCGGAGTTAGGATGAAAAAGTACGGGCATCGGGAAGTTTAAAATGAAAGATAAAGAATAAACTGGATTTTTGGAATTATTTTTCTAAAGAAAAATCGGAATTATTGCGTCAGCAGGGAATTTCTTTTTCGGCCGAATTATTTTTCTATGGGAAAATCAGATTTATGACGCCAGCATGACGCCACAGGGTGGGCCGACCGACAAGGGGCCCGGGTCTATGGACCGGGTCCATGGACCGAAGGGAGGCCGAGGTGCCGGGAGGGCCGAGTCGGCCCGACCGGGCGAGGGAGCCGAGGTGGCGCCGACGTGGCGGCCGACGCGCCACGCCGCCCGCCACGTAGGCACGGGAGAGGCCACGGGCGCACGGGCGGCGAGCTCACCGCGAATCGGTGCGATTGCCGGCGGCGAGGGTAGGAACGGAGAGAGGGGAAGGAGGAAACCCAATTCACCTTGGCGCGGAGTTCGGCGATGAACGGAGGCGGCCGGTGGCGAGGAGGAGGCGGCGGCACCTCGGGCGCTTCGTCACGGCGGCGATGGAGCGGCCGAGAAGGGAGAGAAGTGGGGAAAGGGTGGAGCGAGAAATGGGATGCCCGGGAGTGTTCTTATAGGCACGAGGAGCAACGGGCGGGGGATTTCACGGAGTGGGAGGTGGGCGGCGGTTCTGGCGGTTGGGGGTAGTGGGGCGCGGGAGAGAGGGGAAGTGGGCGCATGGGGCGCCAAGCACGAAGGGAGAGGGTGGGGAAAGTGGGAAGAGGGAAGGCGGGGAAGGCCGAAAAACCGGAGGCGGTTGCGGCGGCGCGCGAGGAGGAAGGAGGTGATACGACCACCCCAAAGGTCCATATGATCAATTCCCAGAGGTTATGACCGCTTCAAGAGCACATACGACCGATTAGACTAGAGCTACGACCATGGCCAGAGGTTTCAACGTGGTCGAAGGGACTTCCCACCACGCCTGTCCATGCTACGACTGCCTCTGACCGGTTCTGACCACGTCCGACCGCGTCTCGAGCATGTCCGACCGGTATCGACTACGTTCGACCGCGTCACAACATGGTCAAAGTCCACAGACTTGCCAACGTGGTCGTTAGTCTGACCGCCGACTATCGACCGCAGCGGTCGAAACTTCTACTTCCGATCGCTCCTCGCGATAACATGCTCGTAGACCCTGACTTCCGCCCACGACCAACCCAGACTTGACGTGGTCATAAAACCCTTCCGACCACATACAAATTTCACTATAGAGGTCATAACTCGATTAGCAGGCTTCCGACTTTCAACAAAGTGATCGTAAATTTGTCTGGCTGCTTCGATCGTGGCCAATGTGGTCGTGATGACTTCCGACCACTACCAATGTGGTCATAACTACTTACGATCACGGCCAGTGTGGTTGTAACAGTTTTCGACCACGGCCAATCATGGTCGTAAATGCTTTCGACCACGGCCAAATGCGGCGACTAACTTCCGACCACTTACAGAGTGGTCGTAAACCCTTCTGATGTCCTTCGACCATGGCCAAAATGCTCTGCAGCAGTCGTAAATAGTGTATATAGCTTCCGACCACGACCACTTGAGGCGAACGGCTTCCGACCACTGCCAAACGTGGTCGTAGACCGTCCAACCAGCTCCCAACTTCACGCAACAAGATTACGACTTGGCAAAGACAGCACAACAAGTAAAAACCAAACTCAATCTTTCTAAAAGAAGAGTCAATTACTCATCACAACCATGGAGACACCTCCACGTGATCTCTCAATCTCCCCCTTGATGAGTATATTGACAAACACAGAAAAAGCATAAAAATGAGTTTGTTTTTTATCTTTGTTTTAACAGAGAAAATCGAACATGGTCTAAATGGAAGACAGAGAAGCTCAAGACCATGTCGATAGAAAGGAGCAAAAACAGAAAGAGCAATTTTTCCTCAAAAGCTCCAGAAAATCCTTTATTATGCCTTTTTCTCCATTTTTCTCCCCCTTTTGGCAATAAAATCATCAAGATGCAAGGGAAGAAATGGAGCATGACTTGAATGGTATGATTGTATGTTATGCAATTTGAGCATTAGTGCCATGAAGAGTATCCAGAATGACCTTTTGAGTATTACACCAAGCCATAACACAAGAGAATGCTATCTAAATCATGACAATTCATGTATAGATAAACTAAACCAAATAAGTTGTAATCTGAAAATTAGATGAATTGTTTAGCATGTCAAGTCATTCAAGGTTAAAGTCTAGCTAAAGGTATCCAAGGATGAGTCAAGCCATGTCAATATTCTAAGTGGAACCAAGAAGCTAACAATGAGTCAATTTAGAGTGCTACAAGTTCAAGAATGATTCATTTGTTCAAGTACTTGGCCTTTTTGTAATTTAGCACATTGGACATGCTTTTCCTTTTAGAAATTCATGGTTGTTTCCAACCGAATTTTTTTGTTGCTTAGCCATGTGCTAGATCTCAAACCTTATACGACCATTTCAAGCAATGAGCTTAAGAAATGATCTTGGTCATCCAAAACTCCCCTTGAGTTCATACCTAGTGCAATGGCAAGCAGTTTCATGAGGAAGAATTGGTGAGATCAGTTTTTTCGCACAAAAGAGATCTTTTTGCTTTTGTTGAATTTAGTTCAAGAACATAGAATTAACTCTAGCTCATGCTTCATCAAAGAACTGCATAGCTCAATCTAAAGCTCAATATAGATTCAAGACTCAGCTTAGCCTATTTGACATGTCATGAATAATAAAAGGATAACTAAAGACAGACTAGTCATAAGATCTAACATGAAATGTTTAATTCATGTTGTGCAAATTTTAATCAACTATCATGACAAAGGCTAGACTACACATATAAAGTCATGATAAATCAAGCACCCTAGTACAAATCATGGCAAGATGTAATGCAGTTTAACCATGTCATAACAGGATAATAATCAAGACTTCATGTAGGTATTATTATAATGCAGAATGCTGAAAATGACATGAAATGCAAGAAAATTTAGCTCCCCCTTAGCATGTGAATCACTTTTAGTTCAAGTTGAGTTAAGTCAACATTAAGTTCCAGAAAAAACCAAATGAACTTCCCCTGAACCAAAGCAATAAAAACGGGAAGCTGGCAAAGAGATCAGAAACATCAGTCCTTAAAGCATAGAAAAGATACAGAGAATACTATGGCTCAGACTAACTCTCATCTAACCCATATGAATCTAGGACTATCAGCCAGACTTCTAACACACTAGGGAGTAAACACGTTCCCTGTCTACCCAAGGGTGGCCCAACCCTCGCTAGACCTATAAGAAGTGAGTGAACTCAACCTAGTGAGAGAAGACCTAGCTAATAAGCAGCATCCTAGAATCACAAGATGAGAGGAAGAAGTCTAAGCAACTGAGTGAGAGAACCACTCTAATCTATGCTAGAAGGACTAACCCCGAATGCACCCTCATGACAAGCAGCTGAAAGAAACAGGAGCAAATAAGCAAAGTAAAACATAAAGCACAAAGCTCCTCCTCACAACAATCCATAAGGACAGACCACGCCAAGCTCTCCCCGCAAGGTCGAAAACCTCGAGCTATCTACAGGCTTCGTAAAGATATCAGCCAGCTGGTGGTCACTCTCCACAAACTGGAGCACTATGTCACCCTTCTCCTCATGGTCTCTAAGAAAATGATATCTGATATCAATGTGCTTGGTCCTAGAATGCTTCACTAGGTTCCTGACAATATTAATGGCAGAAGTGTTATCACAAACGAGTAGAACACTATCTATGACTAACTCAAAGTCTCGCAGGGTTGAGACCATCCAAAGCACCTGTTTAGATCGAGTGAAGCTAATGTCGCCATTGAAGTTGACACCAGCTTGCTGTCACTCATAACAAAGCATCTCAGCAAGTGATCGACTCATCACCTGAAGCACAGACTAGGGAAGAGAACCAACAGAAGTCTCCGATTATGTGACAAGAACAACCGGAGTCAACAAGCTAAACCTCTCCCTTCCCTGCCCAGCGAACCTGAGTCAACAAAAGAGCAGTTGTGGCTAAGTACTAGGGTAAATCAGAATAGACTTTGGAACCCAATATTGAGTCACACAACGAGCAGAAGAAGTAGTCACAACCGACTGACCTCTAATTACCCTACGCTCTCTATCACTCAGAAAGCCAGAAGATCTATGAGCAGACCTGAAGCTGTTGCTAGATCCGACTGCTATAGAAGAGCGAATCTGACCGACAACAACAGACTGATCTTGCCACGGATAGCTATCTCAATGGAGGAAATGGGATCTACCCTCAGGACGGCGGATATCGACCGGGAGGGTGGGCGGCCGCTTTGGGCGGTCGGCCCAAATGGGGCCCGTACCCCTCCCAAACCCTAGCACCCTCTTTATAAACCCCTCCTTGGCCCTCCCCTCTTTCCACCCCAAACCAGCCGCCACCACCCCCCTTGGGCGCCCCCCTTCTCCCCCCTTGCTGCTGCAATGGTGCCAAGGAAGAAAAGAAAGGGAAGAGAGGAAGGAGAAGGAGAAGGAGAAGGAGGAGAAGGAGAATAAGGAGAAGAAGAAGAGGAGGAAAAATTGGGGAAATTCTTCATCTAGGTAATTTTTCTCCATCCCAAATCCTCTATTTTATGGATTAATTAAGGTTCTTGGCACGGAATTTGATGGTAGATAATAGATCAATTGCCCGATTAGAGTTTAGTCGTGGGCTGATTTTAAATCTATTCACGTAGCGCAGCTTGTTTCGCGGTTTTGATCTAGTAGATGACATCCAGATGTATCTCCTGAATTTTTTTCAAATTTTTCTACCGTGGGATCTGGGAGATACGGAGACGGCAATACCGCTGTCCGTCAGGCGGACAGATTGGTACAGTCCGAAGGTAATCCGGAGTTTAAAAATAGTAAACGAATTTTCTGGCCTTGACTATAGCCGAAAAAGTTGTAGATAATTTAGAGATATAGCTGTTGTATAAATTTGAGAATTTTTAGACCTCTTTGCTGTTGTAGGCACGCGTTTGAACGTGGCTGCCCAATCTGCCAGAGCAGAGTTCTTCCTCTGTTTTGGGTATTAAATTTCATCTAGTTGTGATCCGAATAAAAATAGGAGTTCTACATGAAAATTGTAGGTTTTTAAGTCATGAATCCAGAGAGGTATCATTTGCTGTTTTTTTATTTATATTTTTAAAGATACGAAATTGTGAAGCAGCACTGCTGCAGAGGGTATTATGTTGGTTTGTTGGGCGGAGTAGAGATTGTGCGGGTTCAGGTTTCTAGCGATGTTTTTATGTTTATGTCGTGCTTGTATGCTGTGGTGGTGTGCTGAGAGTTGTCTTATGGACAGGTGGTTTTGTCCCTGAGCGCTCTTGACTTTGTTGATCTTCGCTTCGTCGGTTTGAGGCAAGTGAACGTAGCGGTGGTTGCTACCGTTTAACATGTTATTCCTACTACTTGCAATTTACATTATTATCGTAATTTGATACATTATGCCATGATTGCATGATATTTTAATTTTGGAGATGGTAGCAAATATTTATCTATTAATATGTTGATAATCTGCTAGTAGACATGTGGAATTCTTGCTTAATGTTATAATGTGGAACATGAAAACAACATGTGGTGGATGTGGATATGTTGAGAGCATGATAATGCTCTTTGTGGATGAATTAATGAGATGTATGAATTGTCATATCACTCATGTCATATCATGTCATTTGCATATGTCGATGTCGCCGTACTTAGCCGCGACCGTACCGGTACAACATCGTATATTGCCGTAATACGATGCACCTCTTCGCCCGTGGAAACATCGTATATTGCCGTAATACGATGAACTAGAATTCCTGCCCTGGCAAGAGTGATGTGGAGCATAGCATGAAGCATTCATATGCATTGCATTGTGGAAAGATTCATTTGCATACATATGCAATATATATTGTGGTGATGTTATTTTGTGAAATATACAACGTTTTAGTTGTAATGTGGAATTGGCTCATGTGAGCTACTTGTGGTATGAGGATTGTGGATGTGGTCGTGGAATAGGGTTCGTCCCTTGTGTATGGTAAGGGTTATGGTGATGGAATGAGATTCTTTTCTTTTGTATTAATTGTTGATAGCAATTGTGGATGTGAGAATTAATAAAGTAGTGGGATGATGATACATATGTTTTATTGTATTTGATGGTGATTTGAAGTTGAGGATATAACATTGTTATTTGTGAAAGATTAAATGTTGATAATTAATCTATTGTAGTTGTGGAAGACTAAATGTTTCATATGCATTTAACTGATATTTAAATGACTGCATTCTTATGCCAATTAAATCTGAAATTTTTAAGAGGTATGATTCATGAAAGTTTATGGTGATTTAATAATTATGAATATAAATTGTACTTGTGGATGTATGGAATTAGAATCATGATGTTTAAATTGCTTGTAATTTGAATAACTTGTTAAACCGTTTGCTTGCTGAGATTATTATCCCACTCTTGTTTCCCCCCTCCCTACAGGTGGTCTTTGAGCATGCATTGGGAAGGGTAGAGTGGCACCGCACTGATGCACTTGGATTATAATCTTAATGCGGGAATAAAGTTGAAAGCAATCTAGTTTTGTTTAGCTATCTTATTGACAAATGTTTCTTCTTAATAATATTAAATGTGTGTACCTTTCCTATGGATATTATGTTACAGTTGAATATGATTATCGAATTGTTATTATCCTGTTTTCCCTTAGTTGTTTACGCTTCCGCTTATATTATATTGTTTAGTATTTGTTGCTAGTTTAGTTTATTCTATAAATTGGCTAGTCGTAGAGCAGTTTTAGTAGCATCCCAGGGCATTGTGGGTCTTGGGGTGTTACAGTTGGTATCAGAGCGGGCTTTAGGTCTGTGGTAATTAAACTATTAAATTGACACACTGGTGCACAGTAGGATGGGATGGGTCAAGCATTGCATTTATGCTTTTGACATGTTGTATTGATGATTTACATTATGAGATAATCTCGTATGATTATGTTTTGCTCCTATGACTGTTATGAGTGAGAATTGTCAATGTTAGTATGTAGAGATTGTTTTTGCTGCCTTGGCATTTGCCAGGTTATACCACTGTTTGTAGTATGGGTATTAGCGATGAAGTTACCTCAGGTAACTTAATTGCAGATGATGTGAGTGAGTTTCTTTAGAAACATTGTTATCTTTCTTGAGTTGATTTTGGCCTATTCTTGGCCTCTTGCAGTTAATGAATTTCTTTTGAGTTTATGGTTCTTGCAGTTGAGGGTATGCAATTGGTCTCTATCTGTTCCTTGAAGCAGTTATTGTTTCTTTTCGGACTAATGAGATACTTTTGCTACCTGTGCTTATTGTTGACTTGTAAAGTTAGTTCCTTCGTGGAAGTTTGTCTTGTTGTGAATCATGGCTTATTGGTTCGCTTGGTATTTTTTATTAATGAAAGTTTTATGTTGCAAACTCGTTATTTTATGAAAACCTTAGATCTATGTATTTATTTTAGATCATTTTGAATGTTGAAGCTTAATTCCTCTCTTTTCTAAAAGAAAGTGTTAAACCCTTTGTGGTGTCTTGCTATACTTAAGTGGAAGGTGGTAATAAATAAATTAATTCATAAGGTATGAATTAACATGTTGAGATGTTAGCGTGGTACATAATTAATTTTAACTAGCATCCTTGGCAGTGTAGTTGATTAATTTGATATTGCCTTGTAATAGTTTCTGAAAGAACTGTGATTTAGAATTTGTCTATATATGATTGGAACTCATGGAGTTATTGAGTGTGCAAAAAGAATTAGTATGATTACTATGATTGCTTAAATTTCTATCATGTTGGATAAATTGAATTGTTTTTGTCTCTAGTAATTAATCGGACTGTTTGGAATTATTAAGTATGGAGGTGTTGGAATATTGCCTTGGTAATATTGATCTTTAATCTATCCTTTATTAGATACTGTATGAGCATGTGCAATTGCTAGTTTCATCTATCTTTCACCATGGTATGTTGTTGAAATATGTATAAAGAAATAGAGGAAGGTTGATGTATTGACTTGTGAAACCTTGTCTTATAGAGCTTATAATAATATTGAAGTTTGAAGATATTTCGTTCTAATTACTGAACATAAGATGAAATGTTGAATCTATGCTCATGATTGTTTTATGATTGTAAAACGGACTTAGGATCATGAATGTTGATATGATAAAAGAATAATCAATTATTGCCAGTAACGACTAGAGTACAATCAATTTGTGCTAAATTAGAGTTGAGTTTCAATGAGAATTGAATTTATAAAATCTAATGAGAGATTTATACTAGCATGTTTTGTGAGATTGCCATGTCCTATTGCTAGCTTGTTAAAAGTGCTTTGTTTCAATATTGTGGCTTGTGCACTATGTTTTCTTAGATCAAGTAGTTGCAATCATTTTAGATAATAGAAACATGATGGAATGATTCCTTGTGTTTCTTTTCGAAAGTTTGTGAAGGGATTTCAGGTTATGATGATGCCTATTAGGAATGTATTATTCTAAAGTTAGCATGACGGTTAGTATGTGGTTGTGATGATAATGCTGAATGTTGTATAAATAAAATAGTTTGATAACTTCCATGATACTATTTGAGTCAAAAGTTTGATTTGTTTTTACGAATGCGATCTTATTGATCTCATGACTTATGTGACAGCTGTAATTGTTTTGAGCAAGAGCCTATATTAGTTCTTAAGGGATTAATGCGTTGTGGTCTTTAATTCTCTTGGTTGGAATTGTCAATGTGATACCGTAATCAAAGAAAGTTGTTCTCTTTGTTAAAAGAAAGAGTGTGGTAAAAGTATTAGAGGTTGAAGTCAAGTTGTGCATTTTTTTGAGGTGTGTTTGACTTCTTATTCTCGCCGCATAAGAGTTACTTGAGCTCAAATGGCAATATATTCGCCACATAAGGACTTCTTGAGCTCGAATGGCAATATTGTATTCTTACTTGTTGAGATTTGGTTTTTTTTTCTTCTTGAGGAGGCATGTACCTTCAACTGTGATCTTATTTTTTGTTGTCCAAGATTTATTGCTTTTTCTTCTGGTCTTGTGTTTATTGCAGATGGTAACATCTTCCTTTGTGCTGGAATTTACTTCTTTTTGCCTCTCCAAGAAAGGGGTATTTGATTTGGGTTGCAAAGTCTTTTAAGAGGTGTATAGCATCTAGTTGGTGTGTTGGGTAATGATTTGGAAATCCTTGGTTCAAGGAATTTAAATTTCCAAAGGGAATGGATTGGGAAATTAATAATATCTCGAGCAGTAATATGCTCACTTGATTCTTGTTTAAACTGTGTGTTTATGGCAGAGGTCATCTGTAATTTGAGTTGTTATATGTTGTGGTGTATTCTTTTCCAGTTAGGAAAAGAAAATGATTGTTTTGGTCTATCGAGTGATTTTCACTCTTGGCTTGTGTAGTGTGGATTCTCCAAATGTCTATTTGGAGAGTGTGAACGATTATATTGTGAATCCTTTGATTTGGACCGTGGTCCTTTGAAGGAGAGCTGGTTGCTAGTGTGTTGTGTCAGACCCGGATTTTGCAACCCAGAATCTGCTGTGCTTCTTCGCATTATTCCACGGATCGAGAGATAATGCACACGATACATTCTTGAATCATTTCATACATCGCGGAATTCACAACAAGCCATAATATTATTACATTACAAAAGTGAAGTTAGGCCTTCACAAAGGCGCGATTATACAAGAGGGGCCAAGCAGGCCAAATACTTACATTACCAAAGTCTAGCAGCGGAAGAGATACAAAGTAGGCCTTTAAACCACAAGCAGAGACTGAGGGTAAAAGTGGTCATACAAATATTCCAGGGCTCTTAGAATATCTGGATGAAACCACACCTTAGTCTGGATGCCTAAGGTTCTAAGCGCGGATTATTCGCCCTAATTTCCGGCGCGGTCTTCTCCATCGGTAGCAGGTGCTTCCTCGAAGGCATACGGATCTTGAGCTCCTGAATCTGGATTTTTGGTATTGCGAGAGTGAGCACACTAACCACCGTGCTCAGCGAGTCAACACACAGAATGCAGTAGGTAGTATGCAAGGCTTTTAACAAGGAAAGGCTCAAGTTGTTTTGTTTGCGGAAATAAGCTTTTTGAACTATGATACTTAAAATTCCCTACGACATGCGGGCGCTGACACATGGGGCCCAGCGGCAGTGGCTCACGCCTGCCTGCGTGGCCTCGACATGCGGGTCCCACTGTCACCGCTTCGGTGCATCTTGATCGGCGACAGTGTGACCCACTGTCGTGACGAAAATTTAAAAGAAAGGCTCGACCTCAGGCGCTGCGTGAGCGGGGGCTTGAACGCGCGCCGAGGGAGCCGGGGGGGAAAGGAGTGAGCGACGGTAGCCAATCCGCCGCTCGGTTTTATCTCACCCCAATAGGGGCAAATATACCTCTTAAGGTATACGGGGGAGGCGGCGAGGCAGAGGGAGCTCGAGGCCGAGGGAGGCGGTGGTCGTCGCCGGTGAGGGAAGCCCGATGAGGTTCGGGAGCTTTGTGAATTGCAAAGCTGAGCTTGCGGCGAAGCTGTTGGTGGCGACGAGGAGGGCCGGGGGTCACCGGAGGTAGGTCGGCGACGAGTAGCAGCGGCGGCTCAAGGAGACTTACGGCGCCGGCGAGCTACGGCCGTCGGGAAGCTCGGGTGAGGCCGGCAAAAGTTCGGCGACGAACAGGAGATGGTGTGGGAGCAAGGAATCGAGTTCCGACGGTGAGAATCGGTGGAATTGCGGAGAGGGGCCGTCGGCCGGAGTTGAGGAAGAAGCAAGAATGCCGGCGATCCGGCGGCTTTTGGGGCAATTGCGCGCTGGAAAAAGGCAAAGGGTGGCACGGCGATTCTTTTGGGCGCGACTACGGCTTTTATAGCCGGCCGAGGGAGGCTGCCCTCGGCGGACCCGTCTGGCGGGGCGGGCCGCCACAGCGGCGATGGGCGCATGAACACAAAGGCAGAAGGCGGCGGGGTTGGGCGTCGTGGGGTCTTTTCCCCATAACGCCGCCCCTCTGGGGGCTCCGCAGACGGGCGCTGGCGTTACCGACCGCGGGGGTGTCCGGAGCGCGGAGGAGGAGGAAGAAAGGGGAAAGCGCCTGACAGTGGGCCCGCTTGCCAGAGAGAGAGGGGGCGCGGGAGAGGGATCCGCGCGGGTGGCCGAGATGGCGCCCGGGTGGGACGTGGCGCCATCCGGACCGGACGCGTGTCGGCCCGAGGGAGAAGGAGGGCGGATCCGGGGGCGACGTGGGCGGATCCAGTCCGTCCACGCGTCGGCCGGGGGTGGGGTTTTGGGTTTTATTTTGATTTTGAATTTTCAGAAATGCTAGAGGGCATAATACAATTCGGAAAAATACTAAATCACCACAAAAAATTCTAGAAAATTCACAGAGGCTCAAAGAGATATTTTTGGGTTTAATAAAATTATTTTGCCACAAAGTGGTTATCTCATTTAATACACCAAGGCCTACAACTGACTTCTTTTCCTTTTTCCTTTTTATTTTCTCCTCTTTTCTTTTATAATTGGAGATATATTTACTTTATGTAAAAGCACTCATATATATACATATATATATATGCATATATATATATATATATATATATATATATATATATATATATATATATATATATATATCTAAGCTTGTCCTACTCCTTTCCAGGAAGCTTTCATCGGCACTTCTGCCACTTATACTTCTGAATTTATAACTGCCCTTGTTTCTTTGAAAACCTATTTACGTTAACTTTCGGAGTTTTCTTTATGGATCATCTTTTCAGATTCGAATTCAAACTTAGGATTCTCTATTAATTAAACAGATGGGCTCTTCCACGAAATTCTTCAGGAAAACACCTTCAAAACCCAACTCAACACAAGACTCTACAAAATATTCTACAACACTTTATTATACAGATCCTCTAGGTTTTTAGGATGTTACAAACCTACCCCCCTAAAAAGAATCTCGACCCCGAGATTTGGATTAGCTAGAAAACAAAGCAGGGTAATCTTTGCGCAGCTGATCTTCACGCTCCCAAGTAGCCTCTTTCTTTGAATGATGACTCCACTGAACCCTGCACAAGCTAATGGATTGGGTCCTGGTCCTCTTTTCCACTGTGTCTAAAATTTTGATGGGTCGTTCTTTGTAAGTTAAGTCCTCCTCGAGCTCGATTGCTTCTAATGGGGCTTGGTCTTCTGGCACTCGCAAGAACTTCTTCAGCTGGGACACATGGAAGACATCGTGAACTTCAGACATGTTTGGGGGTAAGGCTAGCTGGTATGCAACCTCCCCCTTCTTGGCTACAATAGGGAATGGTCCAACATAGCGCGGGGTGAGCTTGCCTTTGACCTTAAATCTCTTAACTCCACGCAAAGGCGACACCTTCAAGTACACGTGATCTCCAACTTCAAAACTTAGGGGCCTCCTCCTTTTATCAGCGTAGCTCTTCTGCCTAGATTGGGCCGCCAACAACCGGTCCCTAATCAGACGAACTTTTTCTTCTGCTTGCCTTAGAGTTTCGGGGCCAAACACGTAGTTTTCTCCCACTTCGGACCAATGGAGTGGGTCCGACATTTTCTGCCATATAGAGCTTCAAAGGGGGACATCTTCAGGCTGGACTGGTAACTGTTGTTGTAGGCAAACTCGGCATAGGGCAGACATTTATCCCATTCCTTCGAGAAGTCTAGTGCACATGCCCGGAGCATATCTTCTAATATTTGATTCACTCTTTTGTTTGTCCATCGATTACGAGGATGGTAGGCGGTGCTAAAATCTAAATGGGTACCTGTGGCTTCATGCGACTTGCCCAAAATGTGAGCTAAATTGGGAACCTCGATCCAAACAATTCGCTTGGGTATGCCATGTAGGCACACAATGCGGGACATGTACAGCTCAGCTAACTTATCTCCTTTGTACGTTGTTTTGACGGGAATGAAGTGGGCAACCTTGGTTAATCTATCAACGATGACCCAGACTGAGTCACATCCTGACTTCGTTGGCGGAAATCCGGTGATGAAGTCTATGCCAACCTCCTCCCATTTCCATTGTGGTATTTGTAGAGGCTGTAGCAGTCCTGCCGGCTTTTGGTGCTCAGCCTTTACTCTCGGCAGACATCACAAGAAGCGACGTGCTCAAGAATGTCTCTTTTCATGCACAGCCACCAAGAGTATTGCTTCATGTCTTGGTACATCTTGGTACTACCAGATGAAGGAATAGGCGAGCTATGTGCTTCCAAGCATTAGATCCCTAAGGTCCTTTTGAGGGGTGCAATCGATTTCCATACTTTAGAATTCCTTGATGATCCAGATTCATTTTTGGGGCCTTCCCTTCTTCCATCGATTTCTTCCACTTCAAAACAGCTGGGTCTCCTTTCTGTGCAGCTTCTATCATTTCTTCAATACTTGTTTGATCTTCCAGAACGGTTAGGGCTCCTTCTTCGACAATCCCTAGGTTCGTGGTCGACTCTTTATATAGTTCAGTTGGTGCTCCCGAACCATAAGGTGATTGCGGTAGGCCTTCCGACTCAGAGCGTCTGCCACTACGTTAGCTTTCCCAGGGTGGTAGTGGACACTCATGTCATAATCTTTAATCAACTCCAGCCACCTTCTTTGCCTCAAATTAAGATGCGACTGGGTGAAGAAGTACTTGAGGCTCTTGTGGTCTGTGTAGATATCACAATGATTGCCAATAAGATAGTGCATCTCGATCTTTAGGGCATGTACCACTGAAGCTAACTCCAGATCATGGGTTGGGTAGTTGGCTTCGTGGGGGCGAAGCTGCCTGGATGCATATGCCACAACCTTGCCTCCTTGCATCAGCACACCCCCAAGCCCTTGATGTGACGCATCACAGTATACTTCAAAGTCCTTACGCACATCGGGCAGAACCAGCACTGGGGTGGTAGTCAATCTCTTCTTCAATTCTTGAAAACTCTCTTCACATCCCTTGGTCCATCCAAACGCTTGCTCTTTCTTGAGCAATTGAGTCATCGGTCGGGCAATTCGGGAGAACCCTTCAATAAACCGCCTGTAGTATCCTGCTAATCCGAGAAAGCTCCTCACCTCAGTGACTGATGTAGGCTGCTGCCATTTCGTTACTGCAGCAATTTTGACGGGGTCAACAGACACTCCTTTTTCCGACACAATATGCCCCAGGAAGCTGATGTCCTGCAACCAGAACTCACACTTGCTGAATTTGGCGTAGAGTTGATGTTCCTTCAGTCTTTCTAGCACAAAGCGTAGATGCTCAGCATGCTCGTCCGCGGTTTTGGAGTAGATGAGAATATCATCAATGAATACCACCACAAACTTATCCAGGTAATCCATGAAGACCTTGTTCATGCGGTTCATGAAATAGGCAGGGGCATTGGTCAACCCAAAAGACATAACTGTAAACTCGTACAACCCATATCTAGTGGTGAAGGCAGTCTTCGGGATGTCTTCCGGCCTAATCTTCAGTTGGTGATAACCTGACCTCAAATCAATCTTGGAGAATACTGCGGCTCCCCAAGGCGATCAAACAGTCATCGATCACCGGCAAGGTACTTATTCTTGATGGTTACTTCATTTAAGGCCGATAATCTACACACATCCTAGCGGTGCCATCCTTCTTCTTTACAAAGATCACTGGGGATCCCCAAGGCGAGGAACTCGGCCTGATAAAACCTTTGTCCTGTAGCTCATGAAGTTGCTTCTTCAATTCTTCTAGCTCATCCACGGTCATCCGGTATGGTCTCTTGGAGGTAGGGGCAGCACCAGGCTTCAAGTTGATAACGAACTCGAGATCTCTGTTTGGTGGCATGCCCGCGGTTCCTCGTGGAAAACTTCAGTATAGTCTTGTACCACCATCATGCCTTCTAGCGGTACATCTTCACAATAATATATTTCTCGACCCCACCGATATGGTCGGTCCACTTTCACCACAATGGTCAACCCTGGGCACTTGGTCAACTTAACTTGCCTCGAGGCACAGTCTAATATTCCATGGTGTCTAGCTAGCCAGTCCATTCCTAGTATAATATCCAAGGTCTGGGAGGTTAGCACGACTAAATCTGCTAGGAATATAAACCTTTCCATGACAATTTCTACCCCCGGACACACTAAGGTGGCCTTAATCATCCCTGCGGGTGAGCTAAGCATCAATGCTTTCTTCAACCGGTGGACAGGAAGCCTAAGTTTATCCACATACCCTTTTGCTATAAATGAATACGATGCCCCAGAATCAAAAAGGACGCGTGCTGGTAGCGTCTTGACAGAGAACGTACCCAGTAGTACTCCAGCAGCCTCCTCAGCTTCTTCCGCGGTGACATGATTAATCCTTCCACGATTTGGAGTTGATGCAGCCCTGTTAGATTGAGGGGCCTGATTCCCTCTGCTGGGCGCTGAAGCTTGGCCTCGGGCGGGGGTAGTGCCCAAGTTAAACTTCACCGGAGTGGTCTGCCGCTGGGGGCAACGGTAGGCGTAATGCCCCTTCTCCCCACAGTTGAAGCAATTGAAGGAGGTTGTAGGATTTGTCCCAGCAGCCTGGCCCGAGGGGCGAGGAGTCTGGAACGTGCTACCACCAGGGCGAGGTGCTGGGTTTGGACTCTGAGACGGGGCTGTCCCAGAGAAGGGGGAATTGTTGAAGAACCTCTGGATGAATCTTCCTTGCGGTCGCTGAACCACCTGCTTCCGTTTGCGGCTAGTCTCCAGGTTCTTCTTCTCATTCTCCAGGACCAATGCCTTATTCACCAGCTGGTGAAAGCTGGGGAAGTCTTGCGTGATGAGTTGCACACGGAGTTCTTCATTCATCCCTTCGAAGAACCGGTCAATTTTCTCCTCTTCATCAGCCACATCCTTGGGCGCGTAACGGGCTAGCTGATTAAACTTGGTGAGATACTCATTGACTGACTGGCCGCCCTGCTTCAGGGTCCTGAACTCGTTCTTCTTTATTCGCATCACTCCAGTCGGGATGAAATTGGCTTTAAAGGCCGTCTTGAATTCTGCCCAGGTTATAGTTGCGGCGCTAGCTCCGGTAGGGGCATCCTCATATCCTTTGGTGGCCAAATAATTCTCCCACCAGGCAGCCGCGACCCCTTGGAGTTGATGGGTCGCAAAGAGCACTTGGTCATCCTCCGCAGATTTGGCCAAAAGAAGCTTCCTTTCTGTGTCCCGCAGCCAATCTTCCGCTTCTAGGGGCTCATCTGCCCCGGCGAAGGTGAGGGGCCGGGTCCTGATGAAGTCGCCCAGGTCGGAGGTATGAACATTGGTGTGGGTCTGCTGGCCTGCGAAGATAGCCTGAAGTATTTGCGTTTGTGGGCCATTACTTGCGCCATGGATGGGTTAGCCGGTGGGGGTGGGAGGTTCACCCCCTGACTTGGGCCTCTACCTCTTCCCACGTGTGGTGCTTCTTGGCTGGCGTCTACTTCTGCCTGCGCGTCCGGGTTCGCACCAGCCTGTGCACGGGTAACTCTATGGCTGGCCATCTGCAGATAATTTAACATTCTTTTAAACCCTTGTTCTAACCCCCTATAAAAGTTAATAACCTACGATCAACACATTTAAGAACCAATACAAACATCAAGCAGTTGTAATTTAAACACAAGGCCGCTTTCATTAAGCATAGACAGTACATCACATAGCCAGCTTTTTATGGCTTCACAAGCCACGCTGGGCTTTACAAACATACACACATTTAGCGATACTAAGGTACTGGCATAAGCTGCTACTAGTGAGATGGGGCCTATGCTTGCTAATATTAGCCAAACTTTAGCAAGCACTGCACTAACTGACCCACGCACTGCCTACTCCTCCATGTCGCCAACACTGGGGCCGGAGGGTATAGTCCGACATCGAACGGGACCTGCTACCACTAAACTCAGACGGGTCGGTGTCGGAGTGGGAGCGTGAACGGCTGCGTCGAGTCTCTCCTCGGCGTAGAGCGGACTGAGGCCCTGGGGGCCGCACGCTCTTGCGTGCTGTGAGCCTGGTGCGGAGTCCCCCGGAACCTGGCGGAGGTGCTGGAACTGGAGTCGGTGTAGGTGTCTGCTGAGTCTGGGTGCGGGCAGCGGCCGCCTCTGCCTTGGCCTCTGCCAAGGCCCGCTCACACTGGGCGAGCTGCTCTCGCAAGGAGTCCACCTCGATGTGGCGTGCGAGGAGGCGCTCCCGAAGTGCGGTGATCTCCTCCTGAGCCACCACATGGGCTGTACCCATGACCCGAGTGAGGTCCACCTGGTGGGTAAGCCTCGGGTCGTCCTCTAACTCTGTCATCGTGGTCCCGTCGAACCTGGCACGCTCTGTCCATAGAGGGTGGTAGGTGAAAGGAGACTCTAGCACCAGCGTCGCGTGGATGTCGCAAAGTCGGGCCGCGGCCAGACGAGCGGCATCCTGTAGTGCTGCTGCCACCAGGCTCCTCCGGTGGGTAGTCTGAAACACGTGAGACTGGTCTCCCTCGCGCCGGGGGTAGATGAAGATCTCCACCAACCAAGACTCGTCTCCTCCCATCCTGGTCCTCCGTCCGCGGTAGATGGGCGCGTCCTCGTAGCCCAAGTAGTGGAGTAGTTTGCGAAGTACATCCGCAAACTCTCCCTCACGCACTCCGTGAGCGAAGAAGTCCCAGTGTCCAGCGTCTACAGCTCCTGTCATCTGTAATTAAATAGTATCGTTAGTGATTTTCAAAATATCAACTGAAAGGTAGAACATAGTAGAGCTAGGAAGGATGCGGGAAGAAATATTACGCTATATTTTTAAGAAACTCGTTTTATACATTTTTCAATACACGCAAGCCTAAATACTAACGACCACCTAAGGTTTTTACCCTACAGTCGTATGCTCTGATACCAGCTCTGTCAGACCCGGATTTTGCAACCCAGAATCTGCTGTGCCTTACTGCATTATTCCCTGGATCAGTAGATAATGCACACAGATACATTGCTGAATCATTTCATACATCGCGGAATTCACAAAAAGCCATAATATTATTACATTACAAAAGTGAAGTTAGGCCTTCACAAAGGCACAGTTGTTACAGTAGGGCCAAGCAGGCCAAATATTTAAATTACCAAAGTCTAGCAGCGGAAGAGATACAAAGTAGGCCTTTAAACCACAAGCAGAGACTGAGGGCAAAAGTGGTCATACAAATATTCCAGGGCTCTTAGAATATCTGGATGAAACCACACCTTAGTCTGGATGCCTAAGGTTCTAAGCGCGGATTATTCGCCCTAATTTCTGGCGCGGTCTTCTCCATCGGTAGCAGGTGCTTCCTCGAAGGCATACGGATCTTGAGCTCCTGAATCTGGATTTTTGGTATTGCGAGAGTGAGCACACTAACCACCGTGCTCAGCGAGTCAACACACGTAATGCGAGGGTAGTATGCAAGGCTTTTAACAAGGAAAGGCTCAAGTTGTTTTGTTTGCGGAAATAAGCTTTTTGAACTATGATACTTAAAATTTCATCCCCAAAGTTTTTGAAACAGAACTATATCTAGTTAAGTTCCCATGTCCGCCCATGACCGTGGGCACGGCTATTTGAATAGTTTTTGACTCTGCAGAGTGTGTACACTTTACCCACATGAGATAGATCTGCTCGTTGCCCCACACGATTCCTTAGCCATGCGGTTGAGTAGATTATCACAGAGCTTTTACGATGCAATTTTCCTAGCAGAGTTACGACCGCTAAGGTTTCCACTTCCTCCGGGTACGACCACCCTTCCAGAAGCCCCCTCTTGCGCCATCACGTCGGAGGATGTGGCCATCCTCTACCCGCCCGTGTTCACACCGACGCAACTCTTACTAAGTCAATGCAAATTAGTTGGCCCTGCCTACACTTTGCCAACATGCGGTTGCACATGTTGTACCGTGGGAGGTCATCACAAGATTCAGTCCTTAATGGTTATCTGGGCGGTTCTACCACAATCCCCTTGTGCTATCACGGCACCACTTTATCACAAATCTGTGCTATCACGGCACCATTCAACACTCACGCCCTCAACCATCCGCCCAGATAATTAAGCACGTAGGGTTCTTTCGGACGAAAAATACTCTTATACCAACATAAACCAGTCATCATCACAATGACTGCCCAATACTGCTTTCTTTAATTTACAAGATATGCTAGGGTGCTCTCACACCCTTGTTTATCTAAACAACTCTAAGCATGCATTTATAACTATAGACTTAGTTTCAAAACAGTTGTAGCATTATTACTTTTACTAGGGTGACAAGGATCACATAGCCAAAAGTATTGCAAAGGATATATACTATAATGGATCGCGCGAAGGCTACGATAGCAGAAAACAAAACTTTTCTACCGCGCACACAAGAACATCATGCTTAAGGAGGGATCATGGATAGTTACCACTAGACGCCAGCAGCAATGAAGAAGAGTTGGAGAAGCCGATCCAACCACGCGCGTCGAAGTAGTAGTGGAAGTAGTCGATCGTCCCGAACCGATCGTCTCCTCCATGCGATCAACCACACCACGAGCGATCCAATCAGAGGTTGTTGATGCCGATCAACGCCGCAACGAGCGCGCCTCCACCGGTATCCACACGTCCGGGCCGGAACGCCGATGGCGAGTGTACCAGCACTCGCGAGCGGCTAGGGTTTGGCTCTGGAGGTGGCGGCTACGGATTAGCACGGGATTATCGGATCGCTCCTCAGCCCTCGCCTCCATATATAGACCTCCTCACTTGGGCCTCGTGGACCGAGGCCCAATAGAGTCTATCCGGATCTCTATCCGAATTGAGCCCATATCCGAATCACATTCGAATTAGTGTTCCAACCCGTTAAGTGTGCGACCACAGCAGGTTCACGTATACTTGGTCGTGACCGAAACACCTTCCGGTCACCGTGTTAATAGCGGCCTCTAGTAAGACATATTAACCCCAAAGTATACGTAAAGATCATATCACCGAACTCGTAATGTTCTCATGTACTAATCCCTTTGCCTCACGATATAGATTAAGCTCAAGGCGAGACTGTGTCATCCTCTTAATAGCTCAATCACTCTCTCGATTCCGTGATGGATTATAAACTCGTGATTGACTCCTCAATCACCTTGGCATGGCCATGCACTTTCATAATCCATTACATCGAGGGGCCCGAGATATCTTTCCCATAAGGAGGGCAAATTCTATCTTGATCATTCACATCCCACTACATGTTTCATGGCAAACCCAAAGACTACTTTTATGACTACCCAGTTACGGAGTAGTGTTTAGTAGTCCCAAAATAAGCTACTACACATGCTGGGAACTATGATGATCTCAAGTCTAAGGATTCCACATATACACTACTTGAGACTAACTGATGACACATGGAATCTCTGCAGTGTCTCATGGCGGGTCTATCCAACATATGTTCACTAACACATGTCCATATTATTGATTTGGTATCTCCATACCATGATCCATGAGACATGATCATCAATCAATACATATGTTGATCTTTGAATCATATTTGTTCCTCATATGAAATATAATCGGGGATCATTTAGAAATAGCAACATTTTGGCATTAAGAGTCTCATGAATAAGTCACATACTCATTGATCAATAATGATAATGTCTATTTCAAGGAACAAAGCAATGTATCATAAACATAGTATGTAATATTTTCAACATCTGCATGTTGCCTCTAGGGCATATCACCAACAGTCTCCCACTTGCACTAGAGTCAACCATGTAGGTATCTAATACCCATTGCCCTAGTGTGAGCCTCATGCTTTGGTGGGGAAGCGGCTTTGTCAACGGATCCGCAATGTTCAAATCCGTGTGTACTTTGCATATCTTAACATCGCCTCTCACAATCTCGCGGATGAGATGAAATCGCCGTAGAATGTGCTTGGACTTACAGTGCGATCTAGGCTCCTTGGCTTGCGAATGGCTCCACTTGTTGTCACAAGAGAGGTCCATTGGGTGGAGGCACTAGCCATCACACCAAGCTCGAAACAAATTTCTTGATCCAAACAAACCTCTTTAGCGACTTGAAGCCGCTATGTACTCGGCTTCTGTTGTATAATTAGCAACTGTCTCCTGCTTGGAACTTTTCCAGCTCACCGCACCGCCATTCGTGCGAACACAAATCCAGATTGCGATCTAAAATCATCTTTGTCGGTTTGGAAGCTAGCATCGGTGTAACCATTTACAACGAGCTCTTCCTCACCCCATAGACGAGGAACACATCTTTAGTTCTTCTCAAGTACTTCAAGATGTTCTTTACGATAATCCGATGACTTTCACCGGATCGACTGGTATCTACCGTAGCACTTAAAGCATACGAGACATCCGGACGTGTACAAAGCATGGCATACATAATGGATCCAATAGTGAAGCATATGGAATCGCATTCATTTTATCCCGCTCATCGGTGTACTAGGACACCGATTCTTGCTAAGATTTATACCATGTGACATAGGTAGGAAGCCTTTCTTGGAATCTCGCATGTTGAACCTTTTCAACACCTTGTCAATGTACGTATCTTGGCTTAATCCAATCACCTTTTGATCTATCTCTATAGATCTTGATGCCCAGAATATATGCCGCCTCTCCTAAGTCTTTCATAGAGAAACTATTTTTCAATGAAGACTTAACAGATTCGAGCATAGGAATGTCATTTCCGATCAATAATATGTCATCCACATATAAGATCAGAAACACGAGTGCGCTCCACTAGCCTTTTGTAAACACAAGGCTCTTCTTCGTTCTTGATGAAACCAAACCCTTTGATTACTTCATCAAAGCGAATGTTCCAACTCCGAGATGCTCGCTTTAATCCATAAATGGATCTTTGCGACTTGCATATCTTTCGGTGATTGCGGATCGACAAAACACGTGGGTGTGTCATGTACACATCCTCACTCGATTTCCATTAAGGAAAGCTATTTTGACATCCATTTGCCATATTTCATAGTCGAAATAAGCAACAATCGCTAGAATGATCCGAATAGACTTTAGCATTGCGACGGGCGAAAAAGTTTCATCATAATCAACACCTTGAATTTGTTTGAAACCTTTGGCCACCAATCGCGCTTTATAGATGTGAACATTTCCATCTATGTCTATCATTTTCTTGAAAACCCATTTGCACTCAATGGTTTTAACACCATCAGGTGGATCAACCAAGTTCCAAACTTGATTACTGTGCATGGATTCAATTTCGGATCTCATGGCTTCAAGCCATTTCTCAGAGTCTGGTCCCACCATCGCTTCTTTATAGGTCTTAGGCTCATCGTTGTCTAACAACAATATGTCCCGTTGTTGAGTAGTCAAGAACATGTACCTCTCGGTGCACGACGTGACCTCTCGACCCACGTGGTTCCGTGTGTCCACAACAGTTCTTCAACAGCTTGTTCATCTGTTGTGGTTCAGAGGAGCTGAAACGTTTCGTGTGTTTCTCGAATTTCTTCAAGTTGCACCATGCTCCCACTATCCCTTCTTGAGAGAAACTCTTTCTCTAAGAAGACACCATGCTTAGGCGACAAACACTTTGCCTTCTTCTTGATTATAGAAGTAATATCCTTTTGTTTCCTTAGGATACCCGATAAAGAAGCATTTATCGATTTAGGACCGAGCTTATCGATTGTAAACGTTTTACATAAGTCTCACATCCCCAAATCTTAAGAAAAGACAAGCTAGGACGTTGTCTGTCCACATCTCATATGGTGTCTTTTCTACTCGATTTTGATGGAACCCTGCTTAGTGTGAAAGCGGTACATTTCAAGAGCGTACCCCAAAAGACAACGGAAGATCACTGTGGCTCATCATGGGCGCACCATATCTAATAAGGTGCGATTTCTCGTTCGATACCCCATTCCATTGAGGTGTTCAGGTGAGTCAATTGTGGAACAATTCCACAATCCTTCGATGATTACCAAACTCATGGCTCAAATACTCGCCTCCACGATCGGATCGTAGAAACTTGATTGTCTTGCCTAAATGATTTTGCACTTCATTTTGGAATTCTTTGAACTTTTCAAAGGATTCGGACTTATCTTCATCGGTAGATATATCCATATCTACTAAAGTCATCGATAAAAGTTATGAAGCATCGAAACCACCTCTGGTCGTTGAGCTCATTGGTCCACATACATCGAATGTACGAGTGCCAATAAGTCACTTGCCCGTTCACCTTGACCGGTGAAAGGTGCTTTTGTCATCTTGCCAAGTAAACAAGATTCGCATGTCTCAAATGATTCAAAATCAAATGAGTGCGAATACCATCTCTATGGAGCTTCTCCATGCATTTCTCATTTATGTGACCTAAGCGACGGTGCCAAATAAACGTGGATTCAAATCATTCGATCGTTGCCTCTTTGCATTAATGTTATAGACCGATGACTCTTCAAGAGTAAGAACATATAACCCATTCACCAATGGAGTATGACAATAGAACATATCTTTGAAATAAAGAGAACAACCATTGTTCACGATCTAAAGTCATAACCTTCGCTTGTAAACATGAAGCGAAATAATGTTCTTGGAAAGAGATGGAACACAATAACAATTATTCAATTCCAAAACTAATCACGAAGGTAAAGACAATGGCATGGTGCCAACACCACCGCAGCAACTTTTGCTCCATTGCCAACGCGAAGATCCACTTCGCTCCTCCTCAAACTTCTACTTCTTCTTAGCCCCTGCAACGATTTGCAAATGTGAGCAACCGATCCGGTATCAAATACCCAAGAATCAGTAGAAGAAGTGGCAAGATTGATTTCTATAACATTTATACCTGGAGCGGAAGTCGTACTTCCCTTCTTTTTCTCAAGATCCTCCAAGTACTTTGGGCAGTTCCTTTTCCAATGTCCTGATTGCTTACAGTAGTAGCAATCTGCATCAGGAGCAGGCCCCTTCTTGACTTGCTTGGCCTTAGAACTGCTCGCGATCTCATCGGGAGCTAACTCTTTGACCGCGCCTTTCTTTACATAGGGCTTGCCCTTGCCTTTCTGCATCATCATCACATGATGGCTGCTTTTCTTAATGCTTTCCTCGGTGATTTTAGCATCCCATGCAACTCGACCAAGGTCTTGTCCATGTTGTTCATGTGATAGTTCGAATGAATGGCTCAAAGCTCGAGGGGAGCGATCAAGAATCACATCGATAGCCAACTCTTGGCTAAGGGAAACCAAGTTTTCCGGACTCTCAATGTAGCCAATCATCTTAATCACATGAGGGTCGACGGATTCCCTTCGCAAGCTCGCACGCAAACAAGGACTTTGAAGTGTTGAACCTCTCACCCTTGCTTGGTTCTCAAACATACCACGCAACCCCACAATGATATTGTAGGCATCGTGTTCTCATATTGCTTCAAGCTCGAGGATATTGTGGCAAGCATGAGACGACTCACATCAAGGTAATGATTCGTTTGCTTCTCATAAGCTTTCCGTGCAGCCACGTAGTATTATCGGGCAAGTCATCGGGATAAGGAGACTCAAGGACATACTCCTTGCGCTCTTGCTTGAGAACAATTCTCAAGTTGCGATACCAATCCAAAAGTTCATTCCATTGAGTTTTTCTTTCTCAAGAATAGATCGCAAATTAAAAGAACTGGATGCGGCATTAGTTGACATGATCTACAACAAAGAATACGCAAAGTTTAGCACTATGTTTATGTTCATCTTTTATTAAACTATTTAACAAAAGACTCCCACTATGTGTTTTGCAACAAAACTCCCTCTAAGTTACATAGTGGGTCAAGATCCTCATTTCATTAGTTCCTAGTGAGCTTTGGCATCACGGCTAGAAGACTAGTGACATGGGTAAGCAACACCTTGCTAATCACATCCCTATGTGACTCTTGCTTGTTGGGTGACATCAATATGTCCCGCCCCAACCTATGCCCCAAGGTCCAAAACTGTTTGATAACCTTGTTAAGTAAACCAATACTATGCATGTGGATGTCCGACATCCACCCTATTAGATCAAGATAGTTGATGGTACTCGCTTTGGCGACCTACCAAACAATGATCATGATTCTTATAGGCGCAAAGAATTGGAAGGGCATCAAAACAAATTCTTAATTTTTCTTGAGAGAAGCTATTCTATCATGAAAAACTAACCCTTAGTTGGTATGGCATGAAAGAATAGTATGACAAGAAATAAACATCACATGCATATAATCACATTATACTGTGAATGGTATGGCATTTTGTATCGTAGTGGTCGCCATCGCCATGGTTCCACGGTGATATTCTTCGCCACACTTCTTGTCCTCTTTGTCATCATGCTTGAAGCCTCCATAGCAAAGAACTAAACTATTACAACTAATAGGTAGCAAATGAATTACATGAGGAGCTCAAGCATCACAAGTCGACACGCAGTCGTTATACAATTAAAGAACGACCTCAACCCTTGTGATTAATACGACACACGTGCCGCCAAAACACACATGCATCACATATGCATCTATGCCATACCATTCACATCATTCCCTGCAAAAACAAGTTAAGCGTAGAACATATTCTACCGCCCTGACATGAATGTGTTTCTATAACAATCTATGCGTGTACGCAACGGTCTCCTCACGGAATTACATAGATCGCATCTATGAAATCGCTATGAAAATCTCATCGGGCCGATCAAATCAACCCAAATCCGAGCCATTCAAAATGTCTCAATTTTCATTAGATCAATCACATTGATCATCGCGATCGGTATGCTTGAGGAGACCGCAACACAAGACCTCGATCTGTTGGCTCAATCTACTGACTGTGCGCGCAGTTAGCCCCGATGGTGTTACCAGCCGGTAGGGGCAAGTCGCGCGTACATCAAAGGAGCACGAACTAATCTTTTTGGCCACATGATGCTATCAACTCATACATATTCCAATCCCTTATGACCGATTGATCTAGTCCGTAATAGATCCAATCTATTACAACCGCATATCAACATATGCGCTGATCCAGATCGCAAACTAAGCAAGATGGCTCTGATACCACTAATGGATCGCGCGAAGGCTACGATAGCAGAAAACAAAACTTTTCTACCGCACACAAGAACATCATGCTTAAGGAGGATCATGGATAGTTACCACTAGACGTGCAACAAATGAAGAAGAGTTGGAGAAGCCGATCCAACCACGCCGTCGAAGTAGTAGTGGAAGTAGTCGATCTTCCCGAACCGATCGTCTCCTCCACGCGATCAACCACACCATGAGCGGATCCAATCAGAGGTTGTTGATGCCGATCAACGCCGCAACGAGCAGCGCCCACCGGTATCCACACGTCCCGGAGTGGGCGCCGATCGCGAGTGTACCAAAGACTCGCGAGCGGCTAGGGTTTGGCTCGAGGTGGCGGCTCGGATTAGCACGGGATTATCGGATGCGTTCCTCAGCCCCTCACCTCCATATATAGACCTCCTCACTTGGGCCTCGTGGACCGAGGCCCAATAGGAGTCTATCCGGATCTCTATCCGAATTGAGCCCATATCCGAATCACATTCGAATTAGTGTTCCAACCCGTTAAGTGTGCGACCCTGTGGGTTCACGTATACTTGGTCGTGACCCAGAAATACCTTTCCGGTCACCGTGTTAATAGCGGCCTCTAGTAAGACATATTAACCCCAAAGTATACGTAAAGATCATATCGGTGAACTGTAATGTTCTCATGTACTAATCCTTTGCCTCACGATATAGATTAAGCTCAAGGCGAGACCTATGTCATCCTCTTAATAGCTCAATCACTCTCTCGATTCCGTGATGGATTATAAACTCGTGATTGACTCCTCAATCACCTTGGCATGGCCATGCACTTTCATAATCCATTACATCGAGGGGCCCAGAGATATCTTTCCCATAAGGAGGGGCAAATTCTATCTTGATCATTCACATCCCACTACATGTTTCATGGCAAACCCAAAGACTACTTTTATGACTACCCGATTCGGAGTAGTGTTTAGTAGTCCCAAAATAAGCTACTACACATGCTGGGAACCATGATGATCTCAAGTCTAAGGATTCCACATATACACTACTTGAGACCAACCGATGACACATGGAATCTCTGCAGTGTCTCATGGCGGGTCTATCCAACATATGTTCACTAACACATGTCCATATTATTGATTTGGTATCTCCATACCATGATCCATGAGACATGATCATCAATCAATACATATGCTGATCTTTGAATCATATTTATTCCTCATATGAAATTTAATCTGGGATCATTTAGAAATAGCAACATTTTGGCATTAAGAGTCTCATGAATAAGTCACATACTCATTGATCAATAATGATAATGTCTATTTCAAGGAACAAAGCAATGTATCATAAACATAGTATGTGATATTTTCAACATCTCCATGTTGCCTCTAGGGCATATCACCAACATACTAAACCAAGAGAACATGGGCATATATCTATAATCTGAAATTAACATGTATTGCAACATAAATATAAGCATGCAAGTTATCATACTTAAACCAAAATACTTTATTGAAAACATAGGCTCAAAAATGATCAAAGCATTGACTCGCCTTGGATGCAAAGGTCGGGATTCGGGGTGTTGGAGTCTACGGCAGCGGCAGCTTCCTCTTCTTGAGCCTCGAAAGCTACGTTTTATACGCGCGAAAATTTAGATAAAAATCATCACAACAATCAAATAACACAATGAAAATTTGAACAAGCTTCAAAAATGTTGGTTCTGGTCCCATTAAGTAGCCCTTGATTTTAGATGAATTTAGAAATTGGTTTCACTAAATTTGGAGTTAAAATGAACAAGTTATATACATTTGAATACTCTCGGTTTGAATAAATCCTGAAAATATTAAACTCTGACATGTGGGGCCCACTATCAGTGACCGCGCTCGTGCGGGCGCTGACACGTGGGGCCCAGCGGTAGTGGCTCACGCCTGCCCCCGCGTGGCCCTGACATGCCGGGTCCTACTGTCGGCCGCTTCGGTGCATCTTGTGATCGTGACAGTGGGACCCACCGTCGTGACGGAAATTTAAAAGAAAGGCTTGACCTCAGGCGCTGCGTGAGCGGGGGCTCGAACGCGCGCCGAGGGAGCTGGGGGGGAAAGGAGTGAGCGACGGTAGCCAATCCGCCGCTCGGTTTTATCTCACCCCAATTGGGGCAAATATACCTCTTAAGGTATACGGGGGAGGCGGCGAGGCAGAGGGAGCTCGAGGCCGAGGGAGGCGGTGGTCGTCGCCGGCGAGGGAAGCCCGATGAGGTTCGGGAGCTTCGTGAAATGCAAAGCTGAGCTTGCGGCGAAGCTGTTGGTGGCGACGAGGAGGGCCGGGGGTCACCGGAGGTAGGTCGGCGACGAGTAGCAGCGGCGGCTCAGGGAGACTTACGGCGCCGGCGAGCTACGGCCGTCGGGAAGCTCGGGTGAGGCCGGCAAAAGTTCGGCGACGAACAGGAGATGGTGTGGGAGCAAGGAATCGAGTTCCCACGGTGAGAATCGGTGGAATTGCGGAGAGGGGCCGTCGGCCGGAGTTGGGGAAGAAGCAAGAATGCCGGCGATCCGGCGGCTTTTGGGGCAATTGCGTGCTGGAAAAAGGCAAAGGGTGGCACGGCGATTCTTTTGGGCGCGACTACAGTTTTTATAGCCGGCCGAGGGAGGCTGCCCCCGGCGGACCCGTGAGGCAGGCGGGGGCACGATAGGCGGCGATGGGCGGCACGAACACGGGCGGAAGGGGCGGCGGGGTTCGAGGCGTCGTGGGGTCTTTTCCCGTAACGTTGCCCCTCTGGGGCCTCCGCAGACAGGCGCTGCACGGCCGCGAGGGGTGTCCGGAGGCCTGGAGGAGGAGGAAGAAGGGGAAAGCGCCACGACAGGCGGGCCCGCTTGCCGAGAGAGAGGACGCGTGTCGACATGCATATACATATATATATATATATATATATATATATATATATATATATATATATATATATATATATATATATATCTAAGCTTGCCCTACTCCTTTCCAGGAAGCTTTCATCGGCACTTCTGCCACTTATACTTCTGAATTTATAACTGCCCTTGTTTCTTTGAAAACCTATTTACGTTAACTTTCAGAGTTTTCTTTATGGATCAGCTTTTCAGATTCGAATTCAAACTTAGGATTCTCTATTAATTAAATAGATGGGCTCTTCCACGAAATTCTTCAGGAAAACACCTTCAAAACCCAACTCAACACAAGACTCTGCAAAATATTCTACAACACTTTATTATACAGATCCTCTAGGTTTTCAGGATGTTACATGTTGCTTGAGAATGCTTCATTCTTCTTGTAGTTGTGTTACTTTTGCAACAGTTATTGTCTGTGCTTCAAGTAATATTATGAGTGAAATATGTGGTTGAATTCTTTAAAAGGGGTACAATGTATTATCCCGATTATAATGTATGGAGAAAAATATTCTAAGAAGGATGATGGTATTAGATAGTGGCTTGGTAGTTGTAACGGGAATTATGCGAGAAAGACAGGATCTGTCAGCCGCTCAGAGGCGACAAAGGAGTTGCGGGTGCTCGGTGTTGACCCGCGCATGTCGTGTAACTCATCGGAGTTGATGTGAGTGCCCTCTTGACGAATCAGTCCGAGCAGGAGGTGACGTGGAGCTTGAAGCTCAAATGTGGAAAAAGGACCCAAATTCTTCGAAGCGAGTAAGAACCCGTAGTGGTTGTTCCCTCGTGATGTTCTATCCTTGGGATGCACTATTCTTTGGTTGCTCTTTCCTTGATTGTTCTTTTTGTCTTGTGGGTTGAGGAACGAGATTCGAGGACGAATCCTTTTTAGGTGGGAAGAATGTAATATCTCGAACATCGTTACGGCATAAGATTTTAAATCAATCGCAGAATCGTCAGTTTTTCGGTAAATCGTGGGAAGGGAAAAATATAAATTGTAGAACATTGTAAAATGAATTAAATAAATTAAAATAATTAATTTGAATATTTTGGGCTGTCCGGAGGGGTAGGCCGGCCGCTTTGGGCCAGTCAGCCCAAATGGGGCCCGTACCCCCTCCCAAACCCTAGCACCCCTCTTTATAAACCCCTTCCCTTGGCCCTTCCCCTCTTTCCACCCCAAACCAGCCGCCACCACACCCCTTGGGCGCCCCCCCTTCTCCCTCCTTGCTGCTGCCATGGTGCCAAGGAAGAAAAGAAAGGGAAGAGAGGAAGGAGAAGGAGAAGGAGAAGGAGAAGGAGAAGGAGGAGAAGGAGAAGAAGGAGAAGAAGAAGAGGAGGAAAAATTGGGGAAATTATTTATCTAGGTAAATTTTCTCCATTCCAAATCCTCTGTTTTATGGATTAATTAAGGTTCTTGGCACGGAATTTGATGGTAGATAATAGATCAATTGCCCGATTAGAGTTTAGTCGCGGGCTAATTTTAGATCTATTCGCGCAGCGTTGCTTGTTTCGCGGTTTTGATCTAGTAGATGACATCCAGATGTATCTCCTGTATTTTTTTCAAAATTTTCTACCGTGGGATCTGGGAGATACGGAGATGGCAATACCGCTGTCCGTCAGGCGGACAGATTAGTACAGTCCGGCGGTAATCCGGAGATTTAAAATAGTAAACGAATTTTCCTGCAGGCCTTCCCAAAAAGAAAGTTGTAGAGGAATTCCATATGTATGTCCTGTATTTTTTCCAAATTTGTCTACCGTGGGATCTGGGAGATACAGAGACGGCAATACCGCTGTCCGTCAGGCGGACATATTGGTACAGTCCGAAGGTAATCCGGAGTTTAAAAATAGTAAACCAATTTTCTGGCCTTGACCGTAGTTGAGAAAGTTGTAGATAATTTAGAGATAGAGCTGTTGTATAAATTTTAGAATTTTTAGACCTCTTTGCTGTTGTAGGCACGCGTTTGAACGCGGCTGCCCAATCTGCCAGAGCAGAGTTCTTCCTCTGTTTTGGGTATTAAATTTCATCTAGTTGTGATCCGAATAAAAATAGGAGTTCTACATGAAAATTGTAGGATTTTAAGTCATGAATCCGGAGAGGTATCATTTGCTGTTTTTTGATTTATATTTTTAAAGATACAAAATTGTGAAGCAGCACTGCTGCAGACAGTATTATGTTGGTTTGTTGGGCGGAGTAGAGATTGTGCGGGTTCGGGTTTCTAGCGATGTTTTTATGTTTATGTCGTGCTTGTATGCTGTGGTGGTGTGGTGAGAGTTGTCTTATGGATAGGTGGTTTTGTCCCTGAGCGCTCTTGACTTTGTAGATCTTCGCTTCGTCGGTTTGAGGCAAGTGAACGTAGCGGTGGTTGCTACCGTTTAACCTGTTATTCCTACTAGTTGCAATTTACATTATTATCGTAATTTGATATATTATGCCATGATTGCATGATATTTTAATTTTGGAGATGGTAGCAAATATTTATTCATTGATATGTTGATAATCTGCTAGTAGACATGTGGAATTCTTGCTTAATGTTATAATGTGAAACATGAAAACAACATGTGGTGGATGTGGATATGTTGAGAGCATGATAATGCTCTTTGTGGATGAATTAATGAGATATATGAATTATCATATCACTCATGTTATATCATGTCATTTGCATATGTGGATGTCGCCGTACTTAGCCGCGATCAGACTCTGTCAAACATCGTATATTGTCAGAATACGATGCACCTCTTCGCCATGAAGCATCGTATATTGTCGTAATACGATGAACTACAATTCCTGCCCTGGCAAGAGTGATGTGGAGCATAGCATGAAGCATTAATATGCATTGCATTGTGGAAAGATTCATTTGCATACATATGCAATATATATTGTGGTGATGTTATTTTGTGGAATATACAACGGTTTAGTTGTAATGTGGAATTGGCTCATGTGAGCTACTTGTGGTATAAGGATTGTGGATGTTGTCGTGGAATGAGGTTCGTCCCTTGTGTTTGGTAAGGGTTATGGTGATGGAATGAGATTCTTTTCTTTTGTATTAATTGTTGATAACAATTGTGGATGTGAGAATTAATAAAGTAGTGGGATGATCATACATATGTTTTATTGTATTTGATGGTGATTTGAAGTTGAGGATATAACATTGTTATTTGTGAAAGATTAAATGTTGATAATTAATCTATTGTAGTTGTAGAAGACTAAATGTTTCATATGCATTTAACTGATATTTAAATGACTGCATTCTTATGCCAATTAAATCTGAAATTTTTAAGAGGTATGATTCATGAAAGTTTATGGTGGTTTAATAATTATGAACATAAATTGTAATTGTGGATGTATGGAATTACAATGATGATGTTTAAATTGCTTGTAATTTGAATAACTTGCTAAACCGTTTGCTTGCTGAGATTTTTATCTCACTCTTGTTTCCCCCTCCTGTGTGGTCTTTGAGCATGCATTGGGAAGGGTAGAGTGGCACCGCACTGATGCACTTGGATTATAATCTTAATGCGGGAATAAAGTTGAAAGCAATCTAGTTTTGTTTAGCTATCTTATTGACAAATGTTTCTTCTTAATAATATTAAATGTGTGTACCTTTCCTATGGATATTATGTTATAATTGAATATGATTATCGAATTGTTATTATCATGTTTTCCCTTAGTTGTTTACGCTTCCGCTTATATTATATTGTTTAGTATTTGTTGCTAGTTTAGTTTATTCTATAAATTGGCTAGTCGTAGAGCAGTTTTAGTAGCATCCCAGGGCATTGTGGGTCCTGGGGTGTTACACAATAGCTGAAGACCGAATAGCACGTGCATATCTCTCCTTATGTATGGCTGCCTCAACCTTGAGGGCTTCGCAGGACACACAGGGGGCAGTCCTAATCCTAGCTATTTGTTTCTCGTAGCTCTTCCTAAACGTCTCTATCATGTCCTTATCCTTCTCCAACACCTCAGCATAGAAGGCACAAGCAGATTGTGACTTTTCTAGTAAGTCCTTAGTTAGCTTCACACATTTATCATCTAATGCAACCAAATCAGATTTTAGTTTTTCATAATTATTGCATGGTGAGCTAATAGGGTCCTTAGAAGCATATTGAGCCATTTTCTTGTTGTGATCAATCATTTCTTGAAATTATTTTGAAACAGATTCAACTTCAGTAGTTAATTTAGGATAGTTGGTACAAGAAACAATGGGCTCAAGCAAGGAAGCTTGTAATTCAGTAATTTTATGATCTGCCTTGTTTAAGTTAATCTTTAGGTTATTACAATTTTCACAAATTTCAGGCAGATCAAGGAGCATGGTATAAAGGCCTCTAAAAGTATTGTTCTTATCCTCACATAAGGTGCAAGATGTAGTCTCAATAGTAGTAGATGAATGAGAAGCTACCCTAGTCATCTCTAGTTCAGCTAACAGACTAACATTCTCCACTTTAAATAAATCAAGCTCAGAAATCACACTATCATGAGAGGTCCTTAACTTCTCCACTCTCCAATAAAGAAGTACAAACATCACAATCATCACAGGAGGGAGCAGATTTAAGTGAAGTAAGCTCCCGTGATACGCACTCTACTTCCTTCTCTAACTCACTACACCTAACTCTACATCTAGCATAAACTTTTCCTAACTTGAGGAAAGCATCATGGAGCTGGTCGTAGGAGGGACCTACCTCATCGAAGTCACTGTAGCGATCGTCATCGTTGATGCTGTTCTCGTCAGCCATGAAGCACATGCCGATGAAGTCATCGTTGTCCTTGCCATGATCATCCTTGCCGTCGTCGTCGCTCCAGCCTTCCATGTCGCTGAAGTTGATGTCATCGAAGGCAGTGAGGACGTGATGGAGGAGCTTCTTGGCTTTACCAAGGTTGCGGTACTTCTTCTCTTGGCCACGAGCTGGGGGCTTCTTGTTGCGGTTCTTGCTGATGTAGTCGTTCTTGTTTGTGCCGCCGTAATCGTTCTTATCCTTCTCCAGCTTGGGGAAATGTGCTCGAATGTGGTTGGGGCCACCACACTCAAAGCAAATCACCGGCCCTCCTCTCTTTCTCTCCCTAACCCTCTTATAAGCATATGAAAATTTTCTGGCTAAGAGGGCTAGTTCGTTCTCTGGGAGCTGCTCTATCTGATCATCACTTATCTCACAAAGAGCAGCTAAGGAAAAGCCAGCACCATCAGAAGAAGCTCCGAAAATAGGATTGGGATCGGTGACCAGAGCCATCGACTTGCGAGAGACAATGTCAATCTCGTGAGTCTTGATGCGTGAGTACAACGCATCAAAAGTCATAGTCGAGAGATCAGTCGTGTCCTTGATGGTGGTCACTTTCATCTCCCAAACTCGCAGGTCTAATGTAGAAAGCATTTGTCGAGCATTGTCCGAGTCAGGGTATGTGAGACCAACTGCTCGGAGGTTGCTCAAAATCTTGTGAAATCTCGCAAAGCACTCATCTAAGGACTCACCAGCGAGCATCTTAAACTTGTTGTACTCTCGCTTGTATTGGTCCTATTGTACGATCTTGATTTGGGTAGTGCCCTCATGGTATGCATCGAGGGTTACCCAAATATCGTAGGCCGATGAAAGATGAGAAATATGATCAAATTCGTTTCTACTAAGACCTTGGATAATGATGTTCCTTGCCCTCGCATTTGCCTCAACATTAGGCATATTTGCCACTGTGATGTTCTCATCGGCAGGAACAACACATCGAGTCTTCACCTTTCTCTAGATAGCATAGCCCTGAGCCTGTATGTAAGACTCTATACTACTCTTCTAGAAAGGATAATCTGAGAGACCATGTGGAGGTCAACCCGTTGTGTATGATGAGTAATTGACATCGGTTTAGGAAAAGTCGAGTTTGAGTCGGTTGGTTCGGACCTAGACGTTGCGTGGCGTAACGGGCTCGGTCGGACTTGGTCGAACCTAGTCGTATGGATTTAGGTTGCATATTCTGATGACTCGACAGGTTTGATCTCTATTTACGCTTTCATGTATCGAGCGGTGCTATTTGACGTGTTTCTTGTCTGTGTGACTGCAGGACGTCGAGGTGGAGTCGTGGCGAGACACGAGGTGACCGGACTAGGCGCAGGTGGCGCTGAGGTCAGAACGGTCGTGATGTGTCGAAGACGACTTGGACTCGAGGTGGTTGCGAGGCGTGCGAGGCAAGGAGCGCAGAAGCTTCCCGGAAGGTGCAGGAGGGGCGAAACGGGAATTTCGCAAAAGCTGCACCAGCGGGAGCGGGCTCCGTTGGATTTAGCGGGCGTAACGTGGCGGAGACCCGTTAGCCAAGGCTATAAATAGAGGAGAGGGACTGCATGCCTTCTCATGACTTCTAGAGTGAATTAGGGTTTCAATTGAGTCAAAAGAGCCTTTGGCAAGTGGTTGTGCTTTAGAAGCTTTAGTTGTTGGGTTGTTGTGAGGTTGTGGTGTCCAGGGTGCTCACAATGGTTTTGTGAGTTGTCTCCCTTAGCCTCTCTTGAGTTGTGTTCTTCCCTTCATGTGTTCTTGAGAGATGGAGAAGAAGAGAGTTGGTTGATCCTTCATGTAATTTCTTTTCTTGTTCAAATGTACAGGCATATGGGAACTCCTTTGTGATCTTCTTGCTCATAGAAATGAGAATCTGAAATACTACTCTCTGTTCTTGCTCTGTTTGCTTCGATGCATATTTACCTGATTTCTTGAGTTTTGCAATTTCTTGTTGGTTCGTGTTTAAAAGGTGCAAAATGGGTTGCTCTATGTTGGGATGATGCTACAAGATCATTTGATTGAATTTCCAAAGAGCAAACCTTGATTGATTTCAGTTTTGACATTTTGGAGGTTCTCTGTTCTTCATTTGCATTTCTAGGGTTTGCAAGTTCTTTTGATTCTCTTTGAGAGATGGCTTGAAACTTGATATTTAGAGCCCAGTGGCTATTACTAATATATCCCCAAAGTTTCATTGCCAGAGGATCAATGATTTGGGAGAAATTTAGTTTTTGGCAAAGTTTCTGTAGGTTTCAGACTTGAGGGCCAAATCTGAATTTCTTGTTCTCAAGTTGAAATCTCTTGGCTCTCTAGTCTTCTCTAGCTTCGTTGGTTGTTCTCCAGCTTTTCTGGATTGTGGAGATCAATAGGAAGACTCAAATCTCCCTGATTTTTGAAGTCTGAATGTCTGAATAAAGTCTGTCCGAAAATACTGTTTTCGGCTGAAATCTGTTACCTCTGATAAGTCTGTCGGCAGCTCTTCTTTTTCTCCTTGTTTTGTCAGATTTCCTTGATCGAAGAAGGGCAGTAAGAGTACAATTTTTCAGCCAAATCTACTGTTGATTTCTGCAGTTTTTGGTGTGTTTGGCTGCTGTCTTTAGAACTCATCCTGCCGACTGCATTCAGCTAGCAACTTGCTGTTTTCTTTAGGTGGCTGCAGTTTCAGTTTTGGACAACAGGAAATCAGTCAGCTACTGCATGTATTTTCAGTTTTCGGCAACAGACTCACTAGTGGTCAGTGTTCGGCAGTTTTAGTTTTCAATTGATACCCTTTGGTCACTTTTCTTTTTATTTCTTTCCTAATCTTTGACGATTTTGCATGCAGATCAAAAGGCAATATTTTCACCTGAAATTTTTACTGACTACTCTCTGATTTATGCTGAATTTTTCAGTGTCGCATGCGTTCCAAATTTCAGTAAGATTAATTTTAATTTTCTGTGAGGTGCTTTGTTTTGCATCGTTTTGAAAAAACAGTGTACGAATTCTCGGGGGCGATTTTAAAAGAGAGCGACATTCACCCCCCCTGTTGCCATTTCGGTCCTTCAATTGGTATCAGAGCCGGTTAGCTCTTCTTGATAGATCTTTAACCGGTCTCAAGAGCCATGGCGACGGACAAGTATTCCACCAAGCCTCCGGTCTTTGATAGCCTGGATTACCCCTTCTGGAAGAGCCGAATGGAAACATACATCCGGGCTCAGGGGTATGCCATCTGGCGGAAGGTGAAGGTTCAGTTTGTTGTTCCTGCCGATGAGAACATCAATACCGGGAATATGGCTGATGTTGAGGCAAACGCAAGGGCAAGGAACATTATCATTCAGGGATTGAGTAGAAGCGAGTTTGATCGCATCTCTCACCTGTCGTCTGCCTTCGATATTTGGACGACCCTCGATGCTTACCATGAGGGCACCACCCAAATAAAGACGGTGCGATAGGACCAGTTCAAGCGCGAATACAGCAAATTCGAGATGCTTGCTGGTGAGTCCCTTGACGAGTGCTTTTCTCGCTTTCACAAGATTTTGAGCAACCTCCGAGCCGTCGGTCTCACATACTCCGACTCGGATAACGCTCAACAAATACTTTCTGCACTCGATCTTCGGGTTTGGGAGATGAAGGTGACTACCATCAAGGATACCACGGACCTCTCGACCCTGACTCTTGATGCGCTTTACTCGCGCCTCAAGACTCACGAGATTGACATAGTCTCTCGTCGGTCGAAGTCATAATCGATGGCATTAGTCACTGATCCCGCTTCTGGATCTTCTTCTGCTGAGCCGATATGTGGATTCTCCTTGTCGCTCTCGTGACATAGCGATGATCGGTTAGAGCGACTTGGACGAACGACTAGCCCTCCTAGCGTGCAGATTTTCTCATGCCTACAAGAGGAGGAGGGATGGTAAAAGAGGAGGTCCTGTGATTTGCTTCGAGTGTGGTGGCCCCAACCACATCCGAGCAAACTGCCCCAAGCTGGGGAAGGGCAAAACTGACTTCAGCGGTTCTGGCAAGAACGACTACATCAACAAGAACCGCAACACGAAGCCCTCAGCACTTGTTCAAGGCAAGAAGAAGTTCCGCGACATTGGGAAGGCCAAAAAGCTTTTCCACCGCGTCCTCTCCGCGTTCGACGACCTCGACCTCAGCGAGGTGGAGGGATGGAGCGACGACGACGGGACGGGTGACCAAGACCCCAAAGGCGGCGACGACTTCTCCGGCATATGCTTCATGGCCTCGAGGCGGCGAGCGACAATGAGCTCTACTCCGACTCCGACGAGGTATACCCATCTTACGACCAGCTTAATGATGCATTTCTTAAGCTAGGTAAATTTCATGCTAAATCTAGAGCTAGATGTAGCGAGTTGGAGAAGGAAGTAGATAGACTGTCACGGGAGCTTACTTCACTTATATCTGCTCCCTCCCGTGACGAATGTGATACATGCCCTGCTTTGATTGGTGATATGGAGAAGTTAAGGACTTTTTATGATAGTGTGACCTCTGAGCTAGATATTCTTAAGGTGGAGAATGTTAGTCTGCTTGCTGAACTAGAAATGACTAGGATTGTTGTTCCTTCATCTACTATTAAGACTATTTCTTGCACCTCGTGTGAGGATAAGGATAATGCTTTTAGAGGTCTTTATACATTGCTTCTCGATCTGCCCGAGACTTGTGAAAGTTGTAACAATTTGAAGATGAACCTAAAACGGGTAGATCATAAAATTGCAGAATTACAAGCTTTTCTTCTTGAGCCTATTGCTTCATGTGTGAACTGTCCTAAGTTAACTGCTGAACTTGAGTCTGTTTCAAAACAATTTGAAGAAATGATTGACACTAATAAGAAAATGGCTCAGTTTGCGACAAAGGACCATGTTAGCTCACCATGCATTAGTTGTGATAAACTAAAACTTGAACTCATTGCTTTAAATGAAAAATGTGTGAAGCTAACTAAGGACCAACTAGTGAAGCCATCAACGCTTGTGATGTGATTCTTTGGTGTGGGGAGAAGCCCAAGGGTAAGGTTGAGGCGCTTAGGGCGTGAACCAAACTGCTAGTAGTAGGACTGTCCCATCGAGTCGGTACGTGCGTGCACAAGCCATTCTTTCCTCTACTGTTGGTTCTTCTTCTGCTCCCTTACCTTCTGCTGTCTCTTCTCTTCCCTGCTCTTCTTGTGCCTCTCTGTTTCGGGAGTGTCAGTACCTTATGAACACTCTCGAGAGATTTGTCGGAGGCAAGAAGAAGCTTAATCTTATTCTAGACCAATCGAAGATTTGCAAATTCAATCAAGGTCTAGGATATGATTTTCTAGAAGACAGAAGGAAGCATCCACCTGCCGTGCTCAGACCCATAGCACCAGGTGTGATCGAGACTAAGCCCGGACCGAGAAGGTCAAATTCAAATCGTGGTTGTCCAAGGATTTCGACGAGTGGGTGATTTCACCTACGACCGCCGCTCGTAGGCGAAGCCCCATCATGCTACCGCCTCGTCGAAGCGAGTATCATTGCACCTCCTGTCAGAAGGATGGACACTTGATCGATTGGTGTTTCAAACGCGCGAAGATTGCGCGTAGAGACCATGCTGAGGCACTTAGGCGTATCCAGGGTCGGCCCCAGACCCTGAGTGCACCTAAGACCAGCATGAGATCTAGGGTTGTTTCTTCTGACAGTTTTGGGCAGCATCGAGGACTTGGTTTTCCTGAGTTTTCTGGTTTTCGCCCTCATGCTGCTCATGGTTGTGACTTCCGCCGTCCTGAGGGTAGATCTCGTTTCCATTGAGATAGCTACCCGCGACGTGATCGGCGTTGCTTGGGTGCTCACTCGCTCGCTGTAGCGGTCGGACCCGACAGACAGACTTCAGTGTCTCGCACACGCACCTTCCGCTTCTTTGGGTGACGAGGCGTGGGGTAGATAGAGGTCGATCGTGCTTGACTACTTCATCGCTCGACGTGTTACTCAAGATTGGGTGCCAAAATCATCGTTGATTTACCCGATCTTGAGAATTTACTCTCTGTTTGACTCAGGTTCGCCGGGCAGGAAAGGGAAAGGTTTGGCTCGTAGACTCCAGGTGTTCACCACACATGACCGGAGATTCCCGGTGGTTTTCTTCCCTTGCCCGAGCTCCAGGTGATGAGACGATCACCTTCGGAGACGCTTCATCTGGGCGTGTCATCGCCAAAGGTACAATGCATATTAATGATTCATTTATTTTGAGAGATGTTGCCTTGGTTAGTAAGCTGCAGTATAATTTTCTTTCCGTTTCTCAGCTTACCGATGATGACTTTGAGGTGAGTTTTAAGAAAAACAATTGCAAAATTCTTGATTCTTCGGGTAGTCTGGTTTGCGGGATTTCTCGTTTTGGGAGGATCTTTCCTGCTGATTTTTCTAAGTCTTCTGGTGATCCTCTCCGGTGTTTGGTTGCCTCTGAGTCCCGTGACCTTTCTTTCTGGCATAGGAGACTTGGTCATATTGGATTTGACCATTTGACCCGAGTTAGTGGTCATGATCTCATTCGTGGTCTGCCGAAACTCAAGATGGTCAAAGATTTGGTTTGTGCTCTATGCCGGCACGGCAAGATGGTTGCCGCTTCTCATCCTCCGGTCACAGTTACTATGACCGATGCACCAGGACAGCTTCTCCATATGGATATGGTTGGACCAGCTCGAGTGCAGTCAGCAGGAGGGAAGTGGTATGTTCTTGTTGTGGACGATGACTTCTCGAGGTATTCTTGGGTGTTTTTCTTGGCCTCGAAGGATGACACGTTTACACATTTCCGAGGTCTTTTTGGTAGGCTTTCTGTTGAGCTTCCAGGTGCCTTGCGAGCGATCCGCAGTGACAATGGCACGGAGTTCAAGAATTCCTACTTTGAGAGTTTCTGCGTTGAGACAGGTGTAGAGCACCAGTTCTCTTCTCCGCACGTCCCACAGCAGAATGATGTCGTGGAGAGGAAGAACCGTACCTTGGTCGAGATGGCCAGGACGATGCTCGATGAATACTCTACACCGCGGAAGTTTTGGGCTGAGGCTATAGCCACCGCGTGCCATGTTTTGAACAGAGTTTTTCTCAGGGCACACTTGCACCGCACTTCTTATGAGTTGAGATATGGGCGTAAACCTAGTGTTTCTCATTTTCGTGTGTTTGGTTGCAAGTGCTTTATTCTGAAGTCCGGGAACCTAGACAAGTTCGAGTCACGTTCTTGTGATGGACTCTTTCTAGGCTACTCGACTTCTTCGCGGGCCTATAGGGTGCAGGCTGAGTCTAGTAAAATGGTAGAGACACAGTGAGGTGACCTTGATGAGGCGGTCAGGGACTAGGCCCGTCATCTCAGATTCTTTAGAGCAGTCCGAGACCATCTTCATGGGTGATGAGGACGATGGAGACGAGGGTTGTCTACGATCCGGTCCTCATCCACCCCTTGAGGTGCCTTCTTCCACAGCACCTCAAGGTGATCAGCCCATGTCTTCTGCTTCTTCTGGAGCTAGTGGCTCTGTTCCTACCTCGTCAGCTCACGAGGTAGAGGCCACGTCTTCATCTCATCCTAGACCTCCCAGACATATCCAAAAATCTCATCCTTCAGAGCAGATCATTGGAGACCTTTTTGAGTGAGTTACTCGCTCAAAATCTGGCATGTCACTCTTTTGTCTCCATTCTGCCTTTGTTGCCTCCTTCGAGCCCAAAGACATTTGTCATGCTCTCTCTGATGAGTCTTGGGCCAATGCCATGCATGAGGAGCTAGAGAGTTTCGAGAGAAACAAGGTGCGGGCTTGTTGAGCCCCTCGAGGTCACAATATCATTGGGACCAAGTGGGTGTTCAAGAACAAGCAAAGTGAGGATGGGGTAGTCATTCGAAACAAGGCTAGACTGGTTGCTCAGGGGTACTCCCAGGTTGAAGGTCTAGACTTCGAGGAGACCTTTGCCCCTGTAGCCAGACTTGAGGCCATTAGAATTCTGCTTGCCTCTGCGGCTTCTAAGGGTTTCAAGCTCTACCAGATGGATGTCAAGAGTTCCTTTCTGAATGGCTTTATTGAGGAAGAAGTCTATGTGAGACAGCCTCCAGGTTTCGAGAACCCCAAATACCCTAATCATGTCTACAAGCTTTCCAAAGCACTGTATGGACTTAAGCAAGCCCCTAGAGCGTGGTATGAGAGGCTTAAGTCCTATCTATTGAGACATGATTTCGAGATGGGTAAAGTTGACAAGACCTTGTTCATTCGCGGCTTGGCAATGACCTTCGCCGCCAAATTTATGTCGATGACATTATCTTTGGCGGCTCTTCTCATGCTCCAGTTTCACAGTTCTCGGATGTCATGAGCACCGAGTTTGAGATGAGCATGATGGGTGAGTTGACTTTCTTCCTTGGCTTCCAGATCAAGCAGACTCGGGAGGGTACCTTCTTGCATCAAGGCAAGTACACCCGTGATCTCCTGAGATGTTTCGACATGAGTGATGGAAAACCGGTGTCGACTCCGATGTCTTCTCTGACCACACTTGACCCGAGATGAGGACGGCGAGCCGTTGATCAAAAGGAGTTCAGAGTATGATTGGCTCTCTTGTACCTCACGCCTCGAGACCGGACATACACTTTTCCGTGTGTCTATGTGCTCGGTTTCGAGCTTCTCCTCGCGTGTCTCACCGCCAAAGTGGTGAAGCGCATCTTTCGGTACCTTCGAGCTACCATTGACTATGGTATCTGGTACACTTCCTCCTCCTGTCTATCCCTTAGAGCCTTTTCGGATGCAGACTTTGCCGGCTGTAGGATAGATAGGAAGAGCACTTTGGGCACCTGCCAGTTCATTGGCACTTCTCTCGTTTCCTGGTCTTCGAGGAAGTAGTCCGGTGTTGCACAGTCCACCGCAGAGGTCGAGTATGTTGCTGCAGCCAGTTGCTGTACCCAGATCCTTTGTATGGTCTCGACTTTGCGGGACTTTGGGTTAGCTATCGACTGTGTTCCGCTCTTTTGCGATAACACGTCTGCGATTACCATTGCTAAGAACCCAGTCAGACACTCTCGGACCAAGCACATTGATATCGATATCACTTTCTTGAGACCATGTAGAGAAGGGTGACATCGTGCTTCAGTTTGTGGAGAGTGACCACCAGTTGGCTGATATCTTCACCAAGCCTTTGGATAGCACGAGGTTTTCAGCTCTGCGGGGAGAGCTTGGGGTGGTTTGTCCTTATGGACTGTTGTGAGGGGGAGCTTTGGGCTTTACTGCATTATCATATTAATTATGCTTATGTCTCCTTACTGTTGCATTGCATCTGTGGGTGCATTGGGTTTAGTCCTTCCAGCATAGGTTAGAGTGTGTCTCTTGCTGAGTTGCTTAGACTTCTTACTCTTATCTTGTGCTTCCAGGATAGTTGTTTCTTATCTCACTAGGTTGAGCTCACTCACTTCTTGTAGGTTCTAGCGAGGGTTGGGCCACCCTCGGGTAGACAGGGTACGTGTTTGCTCTCTAGTATGTGTTTGCTCGTCAGCTGATAGTCCTGGAGTCATATGGGGTAGATGAGAGTCAGTCTGAGCTATAGTTGTCTCTATATCTTGTCTATGCTTTAAGGACTGTCTTTCTTGGTTTCTTTGCCAGCTTCTCGTTTTTATTGCTTTGGTTCAGGGGGAGTTCATTTGGGAACTTCTAGATCTTAATGTTGACCTAACTCAACTTGAACTAAAAGTTGCATTTTATGTTGAGGGGAGCTGGATTTTCATGCATGTCATTCTGCATTGTAATATAACTACATGGAGCCTTGATTATTATCCATTGATAACATGTTTAAAATGTTTTACATCTTGCCATGATTTATGCGTAATTGCTAGACTTATCATGACTTCATATGTGTAGACTAGCTTTTGCCATGATGAATTAATTAAACTTGCTCAAATTGAACTAAAAACTTGTCATGATTAGCACTCGAGTTTAGTCTTTTTTAAGCTTTCCTTTTATGATTCATGCCATGTCAAAATAGGCTGAGTTGAACGTTGAATCCCTTTTGAGCCTTAGATTGAGTTGTCTTAAACTCTTGATGTAACATAAGTTAGTACAACTTATCAAAAAAAATATCTTTTGTGCGAAAAAACTGATCTCATCAATTCTTTCTCACGAGACGGCTTGCCATTGCACTAGGCATGAACTTGGGGAGAGTTTTGGATGACCTAGACTATCTTCTTAAGCTTCTTGCTTGGAGTAGTCACAGCACGGCTTGAGATCTAGCACATGATAAAAATATTGGTTGAAAAACAACCATAAGTCTCAAAAGAAAAATATCATTTGTGCTCAATTTGCTTAAAGCTATCCAAAGAATCAAGTACTTGAACCATTGTTTCACTCTTGAGTATATAACACTCTATTTGGATTCGATATTAGATTCTTTGTTCCGCTTAGCTTGATTGACATGGCTTGCATCATCCTTGGATATCTCTAGCTAGACTTTGCTTATTGATGACTTGACATGTTCATAAAATGCACTAAAATTCATATTGTCATCTAGTAGCTTCTAGCTGGCTTATACATATTTTGTCATGATCTTGATAGCTTTTCATTAAGTTATGGCTTGGTGTAATACATTATGGTCATTTTGGATAATTCTCATGGCTCTAAATGCTTAGAATAAACAAACTTCAGCCATTTCATCCATCATCATGACTTATTCTCTCTTTTGCATTCTTGATGTGTTTATTGGCAAAAGGGGGAGAATAGATTGGAGAAAAGGTCTTTTGGGAATCTAGAGCTTGGAGAACAATTTACTCTTTCTTGAGTTGCTCTAATGATTCTTTCTGTCGACAAGGTCATGAGTTTCAATTCTTTCTTTGGACCATGTTGGACTCTTCAAACTCAACTTCTTGCTTTTTCTGAGTTTGTCAATATACTCATCAAGGGGGAGATTGAGAGACCATGTGGAGGTCATCCCATTGTGTATGATGAGTAATTGACATCTGTAGGATCAGAAACGGCAACAGAGGGGGGGGTGAATGGTGCCTTCAAAAATCAACCCCAAGTATTCGCACAAAATTTGTTCTTCGTTAGCTAAAAAGCTATGAAACAAGAAATTTGAGTGCTCACCGGAAAACCAACATCGGACGGACACAAGAGCTAAATCAGATTCTGGCCGAAAAGAGGGAACAGTAAAGACTTGACTGGAAACCAGCCGAAATACCAAAACAGAAATTCGCTAACAGAAATTGTCTACTGCAGTTTACAGCTTGTGTTGGCACAAAAAGGGGCAGCCGAGAGAAGCCTTTACTGCTGCAACATGATAGCTGTAATCTCAGAAAAACAGCAGTTGCTAGTAGCCATGAAAGAATATGCTGCCGAACAAAAGAAAAAAAACTGAAGACTGAACTGAAAACTGCTGCCGTGAAAAGACTACAGAGAAAGAATAGCCGACTGAAAACTGAAGGTAGAACAGGGATCATTAGGTTCGGTTGGAAATATTCTCCATAGATAAAACAATCTGAGAGCAAAGATTGATGGAGACACAGGCCTTCATTTTCAATCAAGAGAGATCAACTAAAAACTGATTGCACAAAAGATGAAGAAGGTCTTGACTGAAATCTGCAATCAGGAAGCCAAAGACAGAACGAACTCAGCTGAAAATGGCAATTGCTTACTGCCGATTGCTGCAGTTTGAAGATGAAAACAGCAGCACTAAGTGATGCTGAGATCAGTAGTAGAACTGTAAACTGATGCAGCCGAGAGCTGAAAAGAAAAGAGCAAACAGGCTGCTAAAAAGAGAACAGAACACAGAAGGTCACACTGCCGGCCGAAGGGAAAATGCAGAAATGACTACTAGCTGATCTGAAAACTGAGACAAAGATTGGTAGAATGCTGTTCTCTTTATGCCAAAAGAAAGTGACTTCAAAGTGAATAGCAGGAGGACCTCAAAGGGAAAGGAAATCTGATCAAAGGTAAATGAAAAACAGAATTCAGATTTTGTCCAGAAGAAACAGCAGAAAGGGATACAAACCGAAAACAACAGAGCAGTTTCCAAAATCCAAAATTTCTTTTTATTCTTTGATCCGTTGGCTATGAAATTTTGCATGTATGTTAGAAATAGCCAAGGGATAATCCAGATCAAATTTCATGCCATTTCTTCAAGGGAAACAAAAAAATCATCAAAACCCTAGAAATCCCAAACCAAGAACAGAGAAGACTCAGATTTTCAAAACTGAAATTAAACTTGATTTGCTCTTTAGAGAAGCCAATCAAAGGGTCTAGAAATGTAATTCCATCATAGAGCAACCCATTTTACTACTCATCCGCAAGAGAAACACCAAAACTCAAAATCTCAAGAATTGAGCCATGAAGACATCGTAGAGAAAAATGAACAGAGATGAAGAACTGAATAAATCTCAAACAATCATCATCTCATATTGATATTGAGGATCACATGTATGTCTCCATACGCATGTACAATCAAGAGAGATGATTACATAGAACTCAATCCATCCTTTCCCTCTCCAACTCAAGAACACCCCAAGAACACTCACATGAACAGAGAGGAGAAGGCTGTGATTCACCTTCTGGAGACACCTCTCACGCTGGGGAGACAAGCTACAACAGAAAACACTGCCTCTCCTGCCAACTAAAGCTTCAAAGCAAAACCACCTCCCAAAGTGGCTTTTGACTAATCAAAACCCTAACTCTCTCTAGAAGGCATAAGGGGTATGCAGCCCTCTCCACTATTTATAGCCTTGGCTAACGGGTCTCCGCCCCGTTACGCCCGCTAAGTCCAACGGCGCCCGCTCCCGCTTTTGCAGTTTTGCGAAATTCCCGTTTCGCCCCTCCTGCACCTTCCGGGAAACTTCCGCGCTCCTTGCCTCGCACGCCTCGCAAACACCTCGAGTCCACGTCGTCTTCGACACATCACGACCGTTCTGACCTCAGCGCCACCTGCGCCTAGTCCGATCACCTCGTGTCTCGCCACGACTCTGTCTCGACGTCCTGCAGTCACACAGACAAGAAACACGTCAAATAGCACCGCTCGATACATGAAAGCATAAATAGAGATCAAACCTGTCGAGTCATCAGAATATGCAACCTAAATCCAAACGACTAGGTTCGACCGAGTCCGACCGAGCCCGTTACATCCCGTAACGTCAAGGTCCGAACCAACCGACTCAAACTCGACTTTTCCTAAAACGATGTCAATTACTCATCATTCTCAACGGGATGACCACCACATGGTCTCTCAATCTCCCCCTTGATGAGTATATTGACAAACCCAGAAAAACATGAAGTTGAGTTTGAAGAGTCCAACATGGTCCAAAGAAGGAAATGAAACTCATGACCATGTCGACAGAAGGAATCACTAGAGCAACTCAAGAAAGAGTAAATTGTTCTCCAAGCTCTAGATTCCCAAAAGACTTTTTTTTAATCTATTCTCCCCCTTTTGGCAATAAACGCATCAAGAATGCAAAAGAGAGAATAAGTCATTATGATGGATGAAATGGCTGAAGTTTGTTTATTCTTAGCATTTAGAGCCATGAGAATTATCCAAAATGACCATAATGTATTACACCAAGCCATAACTCAATGAACTGCTATCCAGATCATGACAGGATATGTATAAGCTAGCTAGAAGCAATTAGATGACAATCTGAATTTTAGTGCATTTATGAGCATGTCAAGTCATCAATAAGCAAAGTCTAGCTAGAGACATCCAAGGATGATGCAAGCCATGTCAATCAAGCTAAGCGGAACCAAGAATCTAATATCGAGCCCAAATAGAGTGTTTATATACTCAAGAGTGAAACAATGGTTCAAGTACTTGATTCTTTTGATAACTCAAACAAATTGAGCACAAATGACATTTTTCTTTTGAAGCTTATGGTTGTTTTCAACCAATATTTTTATCATGTGCTAGATCTCAAGCCATGCTGCGACTACTCCAAGCAAGAAGCTTAAGAAGATAGTCTAGGTTATCCAAAACTCTCCCCAAGTTCATGCCTAGTGCAATGACAAGCCGTCTCGTGAGAAAGAATTGGTGAGATCAGTTTTTTCGCACAGAAGAGATCTTTTTGTCTCTATTTTTTTTTTACAAGTTGTACTAACTCATGTTACATCGAGAGTTTAAGACAGCTCAAACTAAGGCTCAAAATAGAGATTCAACGCTCAACCTAGCCTATTTGACATGGCATGAATCATAAAATGATAGCTCAAGAGAGACTAATCTCAAATGCTAACATGACAAGTTTTAGTTCAAATTGAGCAAATTTAATTAACTCATCATGGCAAAAGCTAGTCTACACATATGAAGTCATGATGAATCTAGCAAATGAGCATAAATCATGGCAAGATGTAAAGCATCGTAAGCATGTCATAACCGGATAATAATCAAGGCTCAATGCAGAAAGTAATGCAGAAAAATCCAGCTCCCCCTCAACATGTGATGCAACTTTTAGTTCAAGTTGAGTTAAGTCAATATTACATTCCAGAAGCTCCCAAATGAACTCCCCCTGAACCAAAGCAATAAAAACGAGAAGCTGGCAAAGAAAGATAAACAGGCAGTCCTTAAAGCATAGATAAGATATAGAGGATACTATGGCTCAGACTGACTCTCATCTACCCCATATGACTCCAGGACGAACAGCTGTCGAGAAAAACACACACTAGAGAGCAAACACGTGCCACTCACCCAGGGTGGCCCAACCCTCGCTAGAACCTAGAAGAAGTGAGTGAGCTCAACCTAGTGAGATAAGAAACACTATCCCGAAAGCACAAGATAAGAGCAAGAAGTCTAAGCAACTCGAAGAAGAGACACACTCTAACCTATGCTGGAAGGACTAAACCCAATGCACCCACAAATGCAGTGCAATAGTAAGGAGACAGAAGCATAAATAATATGATAAAGCAATAAAGCCCAAAGCTCTCCCTCACAACAGTCCATGAGGACAAACCACCCCAAGCTCTCCCCGCAGAGCTGAAAACCTCGTGCTATCCAAAGGCTTGGTGAAGATATTAGCCAGCTGGTGGTCACTCTCCACAAACTGAAGCACGATGTCACCCTTCTCTACATGGTCTCGAAGAAAATGATATCTGATATCGATGTGCTTGGTCCGAGAGTGCTGCACTGGGTTCTTAGCAATGCTAATCGCAGACGTGTTATCGCAAAAGAGCGGAACACGATCGATAGCTAACCCAAAGTCCCGTAGAGTCGAGACCATCCAAAGGACTTGGCTACAGCAACTAGCTGCAGCAACGTACTCGGCCTCTGCGGTGGACTGTGCAACACCGGACTGCTTCCTCGAAGACTAAGAAACGAGAGAAGTGCCAATGAACTGGCAGGTGCCCGAAGTGCTCTTCCTATCTATCCTCTGACCAAAGAAAGTCTCGCATCCGAATAGGCTCTAAGGGATAGAGCAGGATGAGGAAGAGTACCGATACCATAGTCAATGGTAGCTCGAATGTACCGAAGATGCGCTTCACCGCTTTGGCGGTGAGATCTGAGAGAGAAGCTCAAACCGCACAAAGACACACAGAGAAATGTATGTCCGGTCTCGGGCGTGAGGTACAAGAGAGAGCCAATCATACTTCAACTCTTTTGATCAATGGCTCGCCGTCCTCATCTGGGTCAAGTGTGGCCGTAGAAGCCATCGGAGTTGACACTGGCTTTCCATCACTCATGACGAAACGTCTCAGGAGGTCACGAGTGTACTTGCCTTGATGCAAGAAGGTACCCTCCCGAGTCTGCTTGATCTGGAAGCCAAGGAAGAAAGTCAACTCACCCATCATGCTCATCTCAAACTCGGTGCTCATGACATCCGAGAACTGTGAAACTAGAGCATGAGAAGAGAACCTGAGTCAATAAGAGAGCAAAGTCTCAGTACTGGGATAAATCAAAATAGATTTTGGAACCCAATACTGAGTCACACGTCGAGCGTAAGAAGTAGTCACACACGATGACCTCTAACTACCCTCGCTCTCCATCGCTCAAAAGCGGAAGGTCCGTGAGCAGACACAAGGCGTTCTTTGGTCCGACTGCTACGGGCGAGCGAGTCGGGGTACCGGCAACACGCTGGTCACGCCGTGGGTAGTTGTCTCGATGGGGAAAACGAGATCTACCCTTAGGTCGGCAGAAGTCACGATCAGGAACAGCATGAGGACGAAAACCAGAAAACTCGGAAGAACCAAGTCCTCGATGCTGCCCAAGGCTACCAACAGTAGCAAGCCTAGACCTCGCGCTGGTCTTAGGTGCACTCAAGGTCCGGGCTGACCACGAATACGCCTAAGAGACTCAACACGGTCTCTTGGCGCGATCTTGGCGCTTGAAGCAATGGTCAAACAAATGCCCATCCTTCGGCGAAGGTGCAATGATACCGCCTACGAGGGGTGAAGTAGCATGAGATGGCCATATACGAGAGGCCAAGCTGCGGTGAAATCACCTTGTCATCAAAAATCCCTTGGACAAAGCCCGCTGATCTAAATTGAACTTTCTTGTTCTTGGGCTTGACCTCGATCACACCTGCGGCTATGGGTCTGAGCACGGCAGGTGGATGCTTCCTTCTATCCTCTCGAAAATCATATCCTAGACCTTGATTGAATTTGCAAATCTTGATTGGTCTAGAATAAGATTAAGATTCTTCTTGCCCCTACAAATCTCTCGAGAGTGTTCATAAGGTCCGACACTCCCGAAACAGAGAGGCACAAGAAGGGCAGGAAGAAGAAGAGATAGCAGAAGGTAAGGGAGCAGAAGAAGAACCAACAGTAGAGGAAAGTTTGGCTTGTGCACGCACAGCCGACTCTGGGGGCACATTCCTACTACTAGCAGGTTGGTTCGCGTCTCTAGGCGTCGTACCCTTATCCTGGGGCTTCTTCCCCTTCTCCTCAATCACATTACAAGCTGAAGGTGGCTTCTCTAGAAGGTCCTTAGTTAGCTTCACACATTTCTCATCCAATGCAATCAAGTCAGATTTTAGTTTGTTACAATTAATGCATGGTGAGCTAACAGGGTCCTTTGAAGCAAACTGAGCCAACTTCCTATCATGATCAATCATATCTTGAAACTGTTTGGAGACAGATTCAAGTTCGGCAGTAAGCTTAGGACAATTCACACATGAAGCAATAGGCTCAAGAAGAAAAGCTTGTAATTCAGCAATTTTATGATCTGCCCGTTTTAAGTTCATCTTTAAGTTATTGCAACTTTCACAAATCTCGGGCAGATCGAGAAGCATAGTGTAAAGACCTCTAAAAGCATTGTCCTTATCCTCACATGAGGTGCAAGAAGTAGTCTCAACGGTAGATGAAGGAAAACAATCCTAGACATCTCTAGTTCAATGACGGACTAACATTCTCCACCTTAAGAATATCTAGCTCAGAGGTCACACTATCATATGAAGTCCTTAGCTTCTCCATATCACCAATCAAGGCAGGGCATGTATCACATTCGTCACGAGAGGAAGCAGATGTAAGTGAAGTAAGCTCTCGTGACAATCTAGCTACTTCCTTCTCTAACTCAGTACACCTAGCCTTAGCTCTAGCATGAAATCCGCCTAGCTTAAGAAAAGCATGATTGAGCTGGTTATAGGTGGGGCATACCTCGTCCGAGTTGGAGTACAGCTCGCTGTCGCTGATCTCGCCCTCAAGGGCCATGAAGCACATGCCGGAGAAGTCATCGCCATCTTTGGGTTCTTGATCACCCGTCCCGTTGTCGTCGCTCCATCCCTCCACCTCGCTGAGGTCGAGATCGTCGAAGGCGGCGAGGACGCGGTGGAAGAGCTTCTTGGCCTTCCCAAAGTCGCGGAACTTCTTCTTGCCTTGAACAGCTCTTGAGGGCTTCGTGTTGCGGTTCTTGTTGATGTAGTCGTTCTTGCCGAACCGCCAAGTCGGTTTGCCCTTTCCGGCTTGGGGCGGTTTGCCGAATGTGGTTGGGGCCACCACACTCGAAGCAAATCACAGGACCTCCTCTTTTACCATCCCTCCTCCTTTTGTAGGCATGAGAAAATCTACGCGCTAGGAGGGCTAGTCGTTCGTCATAAGTCGCTCTAACGATCATCGGTTATGTCACGAGAGCGACAAGGAGAATCCACATATCGGCTCGGCGAAGAAGATCCGAGCGGGATCGGTGACTAATGCCATCGATTGTGACTTGACCGACGAGAGACTATGTCAATCTCGTGAGTCTTGAGGCGCGAGTAAAGCGCATCAAGAGTCAGGGTCGAGAGATCCGTGGTATCCTTGATGGTAGTCACCTTCATCTCCCAAACCCGAAGATCGAGTGCGAAAGCATTTGTCGGCGTTATCCGAGTCGGAGTATGTGAGACCGACGGCTCGGAGGTTGCTCAAAATTTTGTGAAAGCGAGAGAAGCACTCGTCAAGGGACTCGCCAGCAAGCATCTCAAATTTGCTGTATTCGCGCTTGAACTGGTCCTGTCGCACCGTCTTTATTTGGGTGGTGCCCTCATGGTAAGCATCGAGGGTCGTCCAAATATCGAAGGCAGACGACAGGTGAGAGATGCGATCAAACTCGCTTCTGCTCAATCCCTGAATGATGATGTTCCTTGCCCTTGCGTTTGCCTCAACATCAGCCATATTCCCGGCATTGATGTTCTCATCGGCAGGAACAACAAACTGAATCTTCACCTTCCGCGGATGGCATACCCCGAGCACGAATGTAAGTTTCCATTCGGCTTTTCCGAAGGGTAATCCAGCCATCGAAGATGGGTGGCTTGGTGGAATACTTGTCTGTCGCCATGGCTTGCGGACGGTTAAGATCTATAGACAAGAGCTAACCGCTCGATACCAATTGTAGGATCGGAAACGGCAACGAGAGGGGGTGGGGGGGGAATGGTGCCTTCAAAAATCAACCCCAAGTATTCGCACAAAATTTGTTCTTCGTTAGCTAAAAAGCTATGAAACAAGAAATTTGAGTGCTCACCGGAAAACCAACATCGGACGGACACAAGAGCTAAATCAGATTCTGGCCGAAAAGAGGGAACAGTAAAGACTTGACTGGAAACCAGCCGAAATACCAAAACAGAAATTCGCTAACAGAAATTGTCTACTGCAGTTTACAGCTTGTGTTGGCACAAAAAGGGGCAGCCGAGAGAAGCCTTTACTGCTGCAACATGATAGCTGTAATCTCAGAAAAACAGCAGTTGCTAGTAGCCATGAAAGAATATGCTGCCGAACAAAAGAAAAAAAAAACTGAAGACTGAACTGAAAACTGCTGCCGTGAAAAGACTACAGAGAAAGAATAGCCGACTGAAAACTGAAGGTAGAACAGGGATCATTAGGTTCGGTTGGAAATATTCTCCATAGATAAAACAATCTGAGAGCAAAGATTGATGGAGACACAGGCCTTCATTTTCAATCAAGAGAGATCAACTAAAAACTGATTGCACAAAAGATGAAGAAGGTCTTGACTGAAATCTGCAATCAGGAAGCCAAAGACAGAACGAACTCAGCTGAAAATGGCAATTGCTTACTGCCGATTGCTGCAGTTTGAAGATGAAAACAGCAGCACTAAGTGATGCTGAGATCAGTAGTAGAACTGTAAACTGATGCAGCCGAGAGCTGAAAAGAAAAGAGCAAACAGGCTGCTAAAAAGAGAACAGAACACAGAAGGTCACACTGCCGGCCGAAGGGAAAATGCAGAAATGACTACTAGCTGATCTGAAAACTGAGACAAAGATTGGTAGAATGCTGTTCTCTTTATGCCAAAAGAAAGTGACTTCAAAGTGAATAGCAGGAGGACCTCAAAGGGAAAGGAAATCTGATCAAAGGTAAATGAAAAACAGAATTCAGATTTTGTCCAGAAGAAACAGCAGAAAGGGATACAAACCGAAAACAACAGAGCAGTTTCCAAAATCCAAAATTTCTTTTTATTCTTTGATCCGTTGGCTATGAAATTTTGCATGTATGTTAGCAATAGCCAAGGGATAATCCAGATCAAATTTCATGCCATTTCTTCAAGGGAAACAAAAAAATCATCAAAACCCTAGAAATCCCAAACCAAGAACAGAGAAGACTCAGATTTTCAAAACTGAAATTAAACTTGATTTGCTCTTTAGAATCCAACAGAACTGAAACAAACTCTGCGTTTTACCCGTTATGTCCAACAGAATCCGCTTCCTCAGGTCTGAGTCAATTTCACAAAATCGCCACTCACGCGCCTTCCCGAAAGCTTCCTTCTTGCCTTGCTGTCCAAGTCTTGCAACCACCTCGTAAGCCTCATCGTCTTCGGCATCTCTCGACCGCTCTCGACCTCAGCACTTCCTGTGCCTAGTCTCGGCCTTCTCATATCTCGCCATGACTTAACCTCAAAGTCCTACAACCATCACAGACAAGCAAACATCACACAACACCGCTCGAAACACTATAATCATCAATTAGCATCAATAGAAAGTACTCAAGACATACTCCTACAAAGTCATAAACCCTCTACGACCGGTCAAAATAGTAGAACAAGACGTGCACAAGACCTACGACCGCTACACGAGTCGATACGACCACCCCAGAGGTCCATAAGACCGATTCCCAGAGGTTACGACCGCTTCAGGAGCCCATACGACCGGTTAGACTAGAGCTACGACATAGCCAGATGTTTCAATGTGGTCTAAGGGGCTTCCGACCACGCATGTCCACGCTACGACCGCCTTTGACCGGTTCCAACCACGTCCGACCGCGTCCCGAGCACATCTGACCGCATTCGACCGCTTCCGACCGCGCTTCGAGTACGTCCGTCCACGCCAGACTGCGCTACGACTACATCCGACTGCGTCACAACATGGTCGAAGTCCACCGACTTCCCAACGTGGTCGTTAGTTCAACCGCTGACTATCGACCGCAGCGGTCGAAACTTTGACTTCCGACCACTCCTCGCGATAACATGGTCGAAGGCCGACGACTCCTGATCATGGTCGAAGACACGCTGCCGACTACCGACCTCAGCCCGCTGCAACGTGGTTGTAGACCCTGACTTCCGACCACGGCCAGCCGACACTTGACGTGGTCGTAAAACCCTTCCGACCACATACAAATTTCACTGTAGAGGTTGTAACTCGATCAGCGGGCTTCCGACTTTCAACAAAGTTATCGTAAATTTGTCTGGCTGCTTCGATCGCGGCCGATGTGGTCGTGACGACTTCCGACCACTGCCAATGTGGTCATAACTTCTTACGATCACGGCCACTGTGGTCGTAACAGTTTTCGACCACGGCCAATCGTGGTCGTAAATGCTTTCGACCACGGCCAAATGCGGCGACTGACTTCCGACCACATACAGAGTGGTCGTAAACCCTTCTGATGTCCTCCGACCACGGCCAAAATTCTCTGCTGCGGTCGTAAACAATGTATATATGTTCCGACCACGACCAGCTGAGGCGAACGGCTTCCGACCACTGCCAAACGTGGTCGTAGACTGTCCAACCGGCTCCCGACTTCACTCAAGAAGCTTACGACTTGGCAGAGACAGCACAACAAGCAAAAATCAAACTCAATCTTTCTAAAAGAAGAGTCAATTACTTATCACAACTATGGAGACACCTCCACATGGTCCCTCAAAAATTTATTCTTTGCAGCTAACTGGTGGGTTTATTTTTTCTTTGCTTTACCTGAAATTACAAATTTCGACAAACTGGTGTGTTTACTAGCATCTAACCGTCGAATGCCAAAGCAGTGCAGCCCATTTTGCCTTGCAAATGTCGTCCGTGGAAAAGCAGAGCAGTCTGATTATTTTCTATTTTCCTGGAGCATCAATACATGTCGCGTATTTGTAGTTTCAAACGGATAGCAGGAAAAGGTGTCCTATTTTTCCTTGGTATAGGCGGCATGTTAAGTGAAAAAGTGAATCCGATAAAAATTACATAAAATCAAACATAGAAATCACCGGAATATTTTTTAAAGATACTAGAAGTGGAACATACCTCAAGGATAAAACCATGTAATTGTTTCAATAAATATTTGTTTTTCATATCTTGTAAAAACGATTAATATTTATCTAGAAATTTTGTAGTGACATAGAAATGCCCAATTGCCCACTACTGTATGCAGTGAGATTTTAAAGAAGTTTTGAAAACTTGCACGTTTTTCATGAATTTTTTGTACGGATAAACCTTTTTTTATTCGAAAATACACAAATATACCCGCAGGAAATTTTTTTACAAAAATAGGCTCTCGTCGCCTAATGGAGGGGCGACTTGAGCTAATCGCTGTACTTCCGGGCGACTGCAATGAGTCGCTTTCCAATTGAGCGACTGGAGTGAAGTCGCCCAATGGGTAGTCGCCCAATAGGTGGGCGACTGGAATGGAGTCGCCTAATAGGGAGGCGACTATCCGAGTTTTTGTAGTTTTGTCAATTTTGTAGTTTTAAACTGGTAAAAAATCTGGTGTAGTTATAATAAAGGTTTATATTCACTGTATGTTGTAGGTGCGTAAAAATTATTGAGAAATTTTTTAAGAACGAATGACTGTAGAACGATCGATACATACAGTGGTATGTGATATTTTGATTTTACCGAGAATTAGTGTACGAAGAGAACCGATATGGTAAAATTGTAAAATGACTTGCTATATGAATAATTCAATGCAAAAGACGAGATAATAAGCTTATCTGAATAGAAATAAACTTTATAATACAGTTGGGAGTAACATGCCGCGTATATTTTTATTACATGCATAACATATAGCATGATATGCGACTAACCTACCTAACTGCTCGTACGACCTACTGTGTGGACCGCGGCCACTTTCCCTTCCTTGCCATCTCGGCGTTGAAATTCTCCGCGGCCTCTTTTGTCTTAGCAGCCATTTCCCTCTTTCTTTCGCGCTCCCTCTCGCGAGCCTCCCGCTCCCTACGCGTGCACGCTTCAAGATGAGCTTGCGTCTCGCATTGTATACGCAGGGTGTGCTTGTTCTTGCGGCGCTCCTCCTCTAGCAACTCCTGCTCCCGTGTGACATTCCACTCCTCGAAGTCGAGGGTCCATTGGTCCGCAGGGTGGATCTCAAGATCGATCCATTTACGGTAGCCACATAGGGGCTCCGGAGACTGTAAATACAGAGGAGAGATTGTTAGTGCGTGCTGTGAAGGAGAAAAGGTAGGAAAAAATGGTGCATGTCGTCGTTACCGGCTGCCGATAGGTTGCGGTGTCAAAACATCGGTCGGGGTAGTCACTGGAGTTGTTTGCGCAACCCCAGTAACGCATACCTATGTTGATGTGCTGCTTAGACTTGAAGAACTTGCAAGTGTCCCCGCACCAACAAAGGGGGGTGTCTCCCCCTCAGGAGGAAGTTGCGGCGAACGCTCGGTGGGGCAGTTCGGGATGGGGTTGTTGCTATGCGGCCGCTCATTTCGGGAGTCGACCCTTTAGCACTGGGCTTGTTCTACCCGGCATAATAGCCCTTATTTTCTCATCGCGGGCGGCAGCTGATCGTGCTAGGTCACGGGTCGCCTCCCATTCCTTGACCATCTTATCCCATTGTTTCTTCTGGTTTTTTTGTCCATCCCGGTGGGGTGAAGGAAGCGCAGTGTAGTGTGAGGTTTGGAAGTGCAGTGTGACCTGCAAAATGGAATGCACACCAATTTATAGGGTCCATTTTCTCACTGAGCAAAGCTGGCATCATGTCATGTCACTGAGCAAAGCTAGCCTCTTTTGTCATGTCACTGCGCAAAGCTGGCCTCTTTTGTTATGTCACTGCGCAAAGCTGGCCTCTTTTGTCATGTCACTGCGCAAAGCTGGCCTCTTTTGTCATGTCACTGAGCAAAGCTGACCTCTTTTGTCATCTCACTGAGCAAAACTGACCTCTTTTTTTGGTTTGCTCACTACAGTAAGTTCTCTCATTTGGTATAAATAGCACAGTTAGGCAGAGAATCGTGCAAATCGAAAAAAGAAGTACGTTCTCTTTTGTGGTGAAACATACCATGTCGGAAGCGGAGGGGCGATCGGATATGGGTCACCGAAGGAAGACCTTCCCTTGGAAAGGAGGGAGATCTTTAGTCCGCACTACCGCTTGATACCAAGTCAGTGTGCTCAACCAGCATGGCCGAAATGCCGACACAATGAGGACGCGGTTGTGCAGGTCCTGGAAGGCCAGTTCGATGGCGAGCAACGTTTCTTCCGATGCCCACGCTCCGGGGTACAAATTACTAACAATACTTTTTTTGTATTGCTTATGGAGCCTCCATGTTTACCGTCCTTTCCCGCAGATGACGAAATGCGAGTTCTCCCACTGGATCGACCCTCCCCACGAACGATATATTATCAATTATGTGTTTACATTATGGCAGCGAATATTTGAGTTCGAGGAGCGAATCGAGACTCTAAATGAGGAGAACATCGACCTCCGCCAACAGATGCAATGCGAGAGGGGCAACGAGGAGGTCGTGAACGTAGGAAGCTCGTATGATCCCACATGTTGCTGCGCGAACCCTAGCTGCATATGTGCGTGCCACTACCACGACGGCCAGCCACGTCCGAGATGGCCCCCTCAGCAATACTCCATGTGGGTGCCACGAGGCTCGTTTGGCATGTAGGCAATGAGGGTTATGGTATTTTAGTACTTCTGTTCGTTGTTGTGTTAATTTAATGTTGTGTGCTATTTCGTTTCTTGTGTTTATTGTTATCGTCTGTTGTACTGCTGGAGGGTTGATCTATGTATGTGCTAATTTAATGTTGTGTGCTATTTCCTTTCTTGTGTGTTATTGTTATCGTCTGTTGTACTGCTGGAGGGTTAATCTATGTATGTATCAAGGAAGCTGTACATAAATAATTTGCACAACATTGCATAAACACCAACTACATTACAGAAAAGAGATGTAACATGCAAGTTATACAAATGGTACATGAAATTTAGGTGTAGTCTGCATAAACTATTGATCAGGACATGCATTGCATCGTCTACCTGTGTGCCCCTCCTGACCGCATCGCCCACAACGTGCACCTGGTGTTCCAGCTTGTGATTCATCCATATCATTTCTAATACGTCGGCTCTGTCGCCGACCCTTCCCACCCTTCAGCATGTTAACATCCGGAACTCAGGTCCTCGATGCAATGTCCAAAGTGGCGAAGTTTCCCACCACCCTGAACCCCCGAAGCTCCCCACACCAAGCCTGCAGTATCCTCTCCTTAAAGAAGTACTCGGACATGGAGTTCGAAGGATCCATGCCCACGGTCCCGCATGCAGCGAGGACATGAGAGCATGGCGTGTGTAACAAATTAAGCTTATTGCACATGCAACTAGGTTCGTTTGCATGATCTCCAAAGCATACCTCGTGAGTAACAAGTGAATGAGCCGTCCCAAATTCGGCTCTATCCCGGAGTCTAACCTCCAAACGATGCTTCATGTTGCCCATGACCTGCACTGTGTGCAATTGACCTTTTTGTGCCTTCGTCTCCATGTACGCCGTAATTTTTGACGAATAAAGGGCTCCGGGATTGGCCGCATGAAGTGCGGCACTCGCGTGCCTCTCCCTGAAGTAACGGATTGTGCTGTGAAGAACACCTTCCACGATGGTGACAAGGGGCTGCGAACGGAGACCCCTGAGAACCCAGTTGTACACCTCGGCAAGGTTAGTTGTCATTATTTTCCGTACCTTGCGCCATCCGTGTCGTGTAACAGCGATCACTTCTCCAATGATTTCCCCTCAATCCACTGCGAGAATCACTTGATGTTTCGTGAGCTCCTCCTTGGGTTAGGCTCATCGATTGCTGGCAAGCATTGCAGTTGTGCCGCCCCAGGAGTGACCGGGCCCTTGCTCCTCTCTTCGACGTTCTTCTTGGTGTGCTCATCCAACAACCCCCACAAAGCATCGAATTTTCTCTACTGGTTCTGCCTAGCCAGCCTCTTGAATAGCTTCATCAAAGATTGTTTCAGGAATTGCTTGAAAAAGTTTGCCCCTAAGTGACGACTGCACCACCGATTCCTCATGTCCGGCCTAGGAAAGGGCTCCTCGGGGTCTTCCTGAGGTTTTCTTATAGCCTTTATAATACCAGCATGCCGATCATGAATTACGCACACACCACAACGAGTGCGTACAACTCTAGCCCTCACATGTCTGAGAAACCAAACCAGCTCTCATAATTCTCACTCTCCACAAATGCAATGGCCAGCGGCAATATTTGATTGTTACCGTCAACGCCTATGGCCGTCAGGATCTGCCCCTTGTATTTCCCTGTCAAGAAGGTTCCGTCAACAGAGATCACTGGCAGCATGTGCCTGAATGCTTCGATGCTTGCACCGAATGCAAACAATGCTCTCTGCAACACCAAATATCCTGGTGGACATATGGACGGCTTGTCGTGCACAGCAATGTATGTGCCCGGGTTGCTTTCCTGCAAGACGTTAAGCATACGAGGAAGGTTGTCGTACGCCGCCTCGAAAGTGCCAAAACGTTTTTCCAACGCCTTTTGCTTGGCACGCCACGCCTTCGCGTTGCTAATCTTGTACTTAAATTTATTCTCGATAGCCACCACAATATGTGTGGCCACATTGTCTTTCTTCTCCACTATCTCCCCATACATCAAATTGGCTATAAATCCGGACGTCAGGTTACGATGCCTCGCCAAGACAGTGTTTAGAATGCAGGAGTGCGGCTCAACCTTGGACACAATCTAGTGAGTCTCATACTTCGGTCTACATGCGTGCAGCCTCCAAGAACAATCAGGCTGCTCGCACTTTACAGTGTACTGCTCCTGACTTGATTTGAAAGGGCCCAAAGCTTGATGGCATCTTGCAGCGCTTCTTTGTCAGCAAACATAACATGTAACCGAACCTCTGTCTCATGATACTCCCATGGTGATTCATGCTCATCATGTGCGGAAACACCCTCCGCATTAAACCGGTTCCATTCCTTGGGGATAGGAACATCATCCTCATCGGAATTGTCCTCTTCGTTGTTCTCTACAGCTTCCTCTTCATCACATGCCCTCTGGTCATCAGAGTCCATCTGCTGCACGATGTCCTCATTGTACTCTCCTTCATCGGCTTGCCCAATTGCATCTCTATGGCTTGACGGTTATAACTGTCCTCCATGTACCGCATCGGCTTCATGACGAGCAACTTCAACATCTTCGCCAACATGCGATCCGCCCGAACAGCAAGCTCCTCCCAAAGCAATGGCGGACGCACGAGCTTGCGCAGCTGCTTGTAGTGAACACGGTTGCACAAGCAGCACACGCTCGTATCCACGGCGCCGGCACCTTTGCACAAAGTCTTTCCACGAAGCAGTGCGCACCAATGTCTTCAACTCCCATATGATGTCCGTGGGAGACCGGCTCCAAAGCCCTTGCACGACGACGTTGCACATCTCGGGGTCCAATGAAAAACTCCGGGTCAGCCAATGCTGCACATCTCCCATTCGAGCATTCTCGCCATCCGGAAGTACGACAGTGACTTGCGGAAAATTGCTCAAATCCACACCATTCGGACCTTCACGAATGGTTCCAGCTCCGTAATACACTCTCAATGTAGTTGCCATTGATGATGTTGGCCTGCATATATGTTTCAATTTTACGAAATATCAAATAATATCGCACAATACTAAACTTCCTATACTATAAATTATGCACAAATTTCTATACTACAAAAACCAACATTTCATATAACATACAACATAATCAAAATAAATACCTGATCCAAATGGATGGAATAGCTTTCACTCCTCCTTCCTCCGTCACCTCCTCCTTCTACCCTGGCCTCCTCTCCTTCTCCTATTCTTCCCTCTTTTCTTCCCCTTCTTCCTCTCCTCTTCTTTTCTCTTCTCTCTCGTTTCTTCTCTGTGTGCAGAATGAGTGGGTAGGTGGCGGCGGACGGCTGTGCTGCCTTAACACCCCCCTTGTCGCTCTACCGTTGGGCGACTGAGATTCCAGTCGCCCAACGGTAGGGCGACTGAAATTGAGTCGCCTAACAATCAGGCGACAGAAATGATTCGCCCAACGGTTCCCATATTGACCAATTGTCGCTTTTCGGTTGGGCAAAACGTATCAATCACGCTCCTATTGGGCGACTGCAGCCTATTTTTGTAAAGAAAATTTCCGCGGGTATATTTCTGTATTTTCGAATAAAAAAAGATTTATCCGTACAAAAAAATTCCGTTTTTCACCATATTCAAGTTGGTGTGGGAGAGGGTCCATCTGGAAATATTTGCCCAGACAACAGGCGGCGTATCATGTTCTTCATGCTCGTGGTGCGTCGCTTCGTGCTCGCGGGGAGATGGGACTGCATGACGCTACGCTCGTCACGACTCTTAGTGGCGCTAGGCGGTCAGAGGTTGCGTGCGAAGGTAGGGGTGAGGAGACTTTGAAACACGTCTTAGGAAGGTGATCGGAAGCTGCTCCTCTCATGATAATTGTGGAACAGATTAGCTGCCATTGTCTCTCTCAATTAGATTGAAGCTATCTAAGAATGAAAACTGATCAGATACAATTAAATAGTCTCAAATACGAATACAAATCAATATTTTTAAAATAAAAATAAATACGAATACAAAATAAATATCATAACAAATATGAATTTGAATCGAGTGGTCCCGCTCGGTTGGGCTGAAAAACTGTGACTTATGACTAAAATTGCATTATAGCGGCTGAAATTTCACTATAGCTGAAGATGTCTTATTTGGCGTAATTAAATTTAAAAAAAATTAAAAATAGAAAAATATGCTAGCGGTTTTACTAGTTTTTCACAGGTTACCGGAACGGTTACTGTTTCAAACTGTCCAAATTAAAATTGAATCACAAATTTCGTCTGTGTTTTTCCCGGGATTTCCGGCAGCTCTTAGGGCTAGGCCGACCGGCCGATAGGCATAGGAAACAGATCGAATATGAATCAAATAGTCTTGAATACGAATACAAATGTGAATATAAATATTCTCAAATACGAATACGAATATTCTCGAATTTTAATACAAATATTTTTGAATACGAATTGTGCTTAACATATTCGTATTTTTTCGGATACGAATATCAGATAAAACGGATTATTCGTTACCATTTTTCACCCTTACAGCTATCATGTGTTTCCTTTGCCTAGCTAGACTGTTGTGGCTACGGACCTAAATAGTAGAAGACAGGGAGGCCACCGAACCCTAGCCTTGCTCACGGTGGACCCTCGCAGACCGAGTTCACCATGTTGCTCGTTCGGTCTTCAGGTTGGGCCGACCCCCCTTGCACGGTGCGAAGGCTCTGGTCTAGAGGACTCCCTTGGCGCATCTTGAGGGGACATTGGGTCGTCTTGCCGCTGGTGAGCTTCGGCGCCCTGCTGCACCCCTTTGCTCTGGATGAAGGGGTCTCAATTGAGGGTCTGTTCTTTTTGGCTGCGGCTTGTGGCTTTTGGCTGTGGCTTGTGACTTTTGGGCTGTTTGCATAAGAGATTACAGAGTAACAGAAATTCACGTGCGGTTTTTGCTGATATAAATGAAGTCAGTAAAGTATGTACTATAATTAACTAGTAGACCTTATCTTGAAAAAAATACTCTATTTAGAAGCTAGTTACTGTAGAAAAGTCGAAAAGCAGCTTTTAGAAGCTGAAAAGAACAGGGCCTGAATCCTGCAACTGTATAGTTGGTAACAAGCAAACCGATCTGCTAATTATTTGGATCGGTATCAGCGTTGATTGTGATCTATCTATTTCACCTGTAACGGTACCTTGTATATAAACCTGAGAAGGCGTGCTACCAGTAAGAGCACAAGCCATACATCATAAGCTTTCACTTCCTATTGGGCCTGTTCTTTTTGGCTGCGGCTTGTAGCTTTTGGCTACGGCTTATGACTTTTAGGCTGTTTGTACGAGAGATTACAGAGTAACAGAAATTCACGTGCGGTTTTTGTTGATATAAATGAAGTCAGTAAAGTATATACTACAATTAACTAGTAGACCCTATCTTGAAAAAAATACTTTATTTAGAAACTAGTTACTGTAGATGCCTTTACCTTAGAGTGGTTCGACTAGAGAGCTATTACAGACATTTCCTTTGACTAGACAGAAGTGAAGATTACTGTATTTTTAGAGAAATGGAACTTCGCTATTGCTTGTCCAGGTACTGCATAAGCTGCCATGTTTTGGGACAACTAGACATGTAGTTCAATTTAATATTTCCTTTGGGTAAAAAAGAAAGAGCTAGTTGGGAAACGGCATAAGTTCCAAAAAGATTTTCTCAAAACGCTATTCCGTAAGCATACAAAAAGGAACATCGCATTCATTTCAGACCAACATGAGGAAACCTGTGATTAAAATTAAATTAGAAACCCTTCCAGAGAAAAGTAAATCAGAAGTTTACACATAAGAAATTTCAAATTAAAGAATTACGTATCGTGTTCTGGAGATTTGAAATTCTAATTAAAAAATCTGGTAGATGGTCTTTGCACTGACAACAAAACAAACAACTTATCAGTAGAAACATAAATGTGAAATTCACAACGACAGAAAAATAGAATTTCCAGTTGTACGAATATCTTATATTGCACTAAACGTGAAATAGTTATAACAAGAACAACTTCAGTATTACAACTTTACAAGCAAGCACGGCAGAGTAAGATAATTATTCAACTGTCATTTATACTAGCTACTGCATACTTGGCTAGCAAGTCTTCATTCCGCCCTGAAGAAAATTCAACATGATTTCATATCAAACTGTGTGCTCTTGACATGTTCCGGCAATGTTTTCTTGCTGGCTACCTCTGCTTGAGTTAGCCAAGGTACCAGAGTTCTCCATTAGGTACACCTTCGACAACGTCAATGGTTGCGAGAGCACCGGAGTGACTGACAACAATGTCGAATTTTGCGAGCACCACAGATGCCTACTGTTCTGCAATGCTTGGCTATCGTTGTGGTAGAACCCATTTGTAACATTGGGCAGAACCTCCCCAACTACATGTGGCTCAACCTGCTCATATTGATTGCCATGCTTCTCAGGCCCGAGGCGGCGAGATATATGGCATGCCAACTCAAGAGGACGACCATCATTTGTAGGCAAGGAGGATTTGCCGATGAGCGGAGAAACGTAGCAATGGGCGCCAAAATGAATGACAGGGTCAGGCAACAGCGATCCGACATCTGTATGTCCATTCCACTTAGATGGCTCAAAACGAACATAATGACCACTCTGCAAACGGTGACACCACCACCTCGACATCACCGATGGATTTGAATACTCTGTGCCTTGCTCTGTCATTTGAGCAACCAATCCCTTGGTGGCTGCACACGCAGCACTGAATTGGGGAGGCAAGAGGTCCAAGCAGCTCATGGCACTTCCCAAGATATCAGTAGCTTCCGAGAGATGGAACCAAAAGAGCATCTTCAAGTTTTTCTCCCACATCACATCGTTTTCATAAGAGAGCACGAAACAGGCCTCCAATCCATTGTCAACTTGAGGATTCAGAATGGGACATATCAAAATAAGCGCATCTATATTTCCCCTCCGTAGAGAGAACTCCATCGCTTTTCCAGCAAGCAATGATCCTGGAGTGAGTGATGGCAAAAACATGGACTTCTTCGGATGACCACCAGACTCAACAAATTTGATAAAGCTATCAGTACCATCTGCTAGCCTCTCGAATCTTTGCACTGTAGTGTCTATCATGTCATCATCTTTGCAACTGAAAGGTATGAAACGTTTGGCTGCTTGAATGATGCGTTTTTTGAAGGTCGCAGTTATTGTACTACTGCTACCCTCTTTGCTTTGCAAGACTTGCCTTTTGTGAGCATGTAAGATCTCATCGCCTTCCTTTGCCACACGTTTTAGCTTCCCCTTCCAGTGGAGCAATGGGGTGTGGTTGGTATGCCATTGTCCCGAGATGGCAAGAGCACTGTGGATCTTTAGCACTGCCATCTCCAATCTCTCAGCTTTGATTTCCGCGCTTTCACGGTTGCTTCGGTCCGATGATACCAAAGAGGATAATCTACTCACTGCCTCGCCGACAACTGCTGAGCCAACTATTTCTGCCATTAAAGACTCAAAGTGGATCTACGCTTTTTTTTGCTCACACAAAAAACGAGTGTTTGCCTGATCTATGGTGTAGAGACCAGAGGAAAATTGCGCGGAAGGTGTGGTAGGGTGTTCCTCTCATGACTTGTGGAGTGGGTTAGATATGTGGACAGGACCGTGTCTGTCTCTCCCTCTCTTGAATTGTAGATAAAGGCAATGGGGTTGTAATCCTGTTTAGAGTCAACAAACCCTTCAGACGGAAAATACATATAGATATGTGGACAGGACCGTGAGAAGATTTCTGCTGCCTCTTCGTGAAAATGGGTGAAATATGAACAAAGCTGCATTTCTAGTGGAAACCAGGGATTACAACTTTGACAGAATTTCAGTTTTCTCGGATGGGCTCGAAAATCAGTCAAAGAGGTGTATTTTTGTTTGAAATTTTAGGTTTAAATAGAATTTATAACTAATACTAGGAAAGAAAGATTTTAACTAGTCTAGTGGTGAGGGATTGTGGTGGGTGAGATGAGGTTGTTTGAGTTCAAACCTCAAAACTAGCACCATTTTTTTTTGTTTTTCCATTTCCCCTAAAAAATTCAGATTTGAAATAAAAAATTTTGAACAAATTTTTCTTGAAAATTTCCGAAATTCGGATTTATTAGTGGGGATGAAATTTTTTTTCCCGAGAATGTTTTCCTGGGTGGAAACCACGTACTGAATGTAAATGTAGAAATACTCTTGCTTTGAGTTCTAAATCAATTTAATTTTTTAAAAAAAATAGTAGACGTGGTTTGCTGAGTGTTGTAGCGCCCTTTAATGTTTCAACATTAAAATCAAAATATGTTAAACGGATCGGATTCGGACGGATATTGTTGTTACCATATCCTAACCCATATTTTTTCTCCGGATTCGGAACCAATCGGATTTGGTACCAATCGGATTCGGTGCCGGATCGGTCGGGATTAACCCGAGCCGTTTGCACCCCTACTTGTTTGTAAGGAATGCATGCAGTACAACAAATGGAGTAGGAGGATGTAGTGTCAAGAACTTGATGTTACTACTTAATAGCTGATGTGGAAGATTTTATTTTACCATTGCAAAAGAAAATGAAACGTCAAATAGTAGCACTAACCTGAAATAAAACTTGAAGACGTATCGGATTCGGGCGGATATTGCTGTTACCATATACTAACCCATATTTTTCTCCGAATTCGGTACCAATCGGATTCGGTGCCGGATCGGTCGGGATTAACCCGACCCATTTGCACCCCTATGTAGAGACTAGAGGAAAATTGCGCGGAAGGTGTGGTAGGGTGTTCCTCTCATGACTTGTGGAGTGGGTTAGATATGTGGACAGGACCGTGTCTGTCTCTCTCTCTCTTGAATTGTAGATAAAGGCAATGGGGTTGTAATCCTGTTTAGAGTCAACAAACCCTTCAGATGGAAAATACATATAGATATGTGGACAGGACCGTGAGAAGATTGCTGCTGCCTCTTCGTGGAAATGGGTGAAATATGAACAAAGCTGCATTTCTAGTGGAAACCAGGGATTACAACTTTGACAGAATTTCAGTTTTCTCGAATGGGCTCGAAAATCAGTCAAAGAGGTGTATTTTTGTTTGAAATTTTAGGTTTAAATAGAATTTATAACTAATACTAGGAAAGAAAGACTTTAACTAGTCTAGTGGTGAGGGATTGTGGTGGGTGAGATGAGGTTGTTTGAGTTCAAACCTCAAAACTAGGACCATTTTTTTTGTTTTTCCCTTTCCCCTAAAAAATTCAGATTTGAAATAAAAAATTTTGAACAAATTTTTCTTGAAATTTTCCTAATTTGGATTTATTAGTGGGGGATGAATTTTTTTTTCCCGAGAATGTTTTCCTGGGTGGAAACCACGTACTGAATGTAAATGTAGAAATACTCTTGCTTTGAGTTCTAAATCAATTTAATTTTTTTTAAAAAAATAGTAGACATGGTTTGCTGAGTGTTGTAGCGCCCTTTAATGTTTCAACATTAAAATCAAAATATGTTAGATGGAAAAAAAGAGAAGTTGTGAATAGTATCTTTTCTAAAAGTAGAAATTGTTGTGAATACTGACCTTTTTCTAAAACTAGACAGAGCTTGAACTTGAATTTATATGCATAGGTAGGATGAACTAAGAAGTACAACTTAAACATTTCTTGGATATTTTTCATATTTTTTTTATTCCCAAAACGAGGGGGCTTTCATGTTGCCACTCAATTTCTGGTTTTCAGTTATGCAGCCTGTTGGGGAGGGTCCCCGCTCCCTTGATTCGACAACTATGTCAGAATGAGGTGTACCTCGATAGTGCAATCAACATTGTGAGACGCCATCCTGGTCTCGAACCTAGGATGGGCTCGAGCCCATTTGGTTTGAGCTCTAAGCTAATTTGAAAATTCCGAAAAAAAAGTAGATGTAGTCTACTGAGTGTGGTAGCGTCCTTTAAAGTTTCAACTTTGAACTTAAAATATGTTAGAAGAAATAAAAAGGAGAGAATTTTGTTGTGCATAACAACTTTCATTTAAACATAGATTAAGTTTGGACTTCAAATTTTACACAGTGGGAGGGTAAATTAAGAAGTACATCTACACTTTTTCTTGGATATCTTTCATATTTTTTCATGCCCAAACCAAGAGGGTTTTCATGGTGCCACTCAATTTGTATTTCCAATTGTGAGACTATGTGGAGGTCACTCCATGGTTGTGATGAGTAATTGACCCTTGCTTTAGAGTTTGTGTAGAGGTTGAGTTTGGTTTTTGAGGTTTATGCAGAAGTTTGCCATCTACGACTTGCTCTTTATGATCGTTGTTGTGTGTTTCTGTGATCGCAGTAGCATTTACGACCATGTGGTCGGCAATGGTATTTACGACCATGAGGTCGTCAGTCGATTTTACGACTTGGTTGTCGATAGTCAAATTTACGACTTTGTGGTCGGTAGCTAGTTTCACGACTTTGTGGTCGGCAGCTAGTTTTACGACTTTGTGGTCGACAGCCAGTTTTACGACTTCGTGGTCGATAGTCGTAGCTTTGACTAGCCGTGGTCGATAGTCATAGCTCTGACTGGACATGATCAACAGTTGTAGCTCTGACTGGCCATGGTCGATGGTCATAGCTTCTTCTAGCAGAGGTCGATGGTCGTAGCGCTCTGTCTGTGTGATCGTAAGTTGTAGTGACCAGGGCTGTTAAAGTCGTAGCTGCTATGAGCGATGGTCGTAGCGTCTGCTACGTGGTCGTATGTAACATCCTAAAAATTTAAATAAGAAAATGTAAAGCTCTTTGAATTAGTTTTGCCATGTAATCTTTTTGAATTTGGATTTTGATGGTGTTTCTTTGAATTTTGGTTGAGATTCCAATAATGGGACATCTATGAAAAGTAAAAACAACACTAATAAGCCATACAAGGAAATATGCTAATAATAGAAAATTTAAATTTGAGATTCGAATCTGAAAAGATGATCCATCGTAAGGAGGGAGAAATTGAATTAAAATATAAGACCTCATTTTGAACTCAAATACAAGATTAACAAAATAAAAACCAAAGTGAATATTAAAATATCTCTCCAGATGGTTGAGCCAAAAATCCCTTCTTCCAAAATAATTAGTATACAAAACCCAAGTTTGGACATTCAAACATTTGTATATACCGTTTATAGGCAAAATTAAATAAAATCAAAAATCAAGGACTATTATATTTTGTATCAAGATAATTGAACCAAGACTTGAATTAAAAGTCCAAAGTCAAATACAAAGCTCAAATAAAAATTTAAATTTTGGATAGCATACAAAACTCCAAAAATCAGAAAATCCTAACACCTCTCTTCCTTTTTATTTCCCTTTTTCCCTATTTCTCTCTCTCACTTACAGGTGGACACCACATTTTTCTCTTTCTTTCCTCCCTCCTGGCCCCTCCTGGCCGCTAGGCCCAGCCCACCATGGTCCCTTCCTCCTCCTCTTCCCCGCGCACGCCCGTCCCCCCCCCCTTCGCCTCCACCGCTCATTCTCTTCTTCCTTCTCTCTCCCGACGCCTTGCGCCTGCCTGTCTCTGCCTTCCCCACGCCGACCGCCTCCCTCTCCGCCGCCTGCCCCTCTCCCGAACTGTAGCCATGCCAAGCCGACGCCATCCCGCACGGACGCCGCTCGGAGCTCCACGGCGCCCACCTCACCCAGCGCCTTTAAAAGCAGTAGGAGGGCACCATAGTCTCCCTCACACACCCAGATCCTCCCCCTACGGCAAATTGCCTCCACATACCCCGGGCTCGCCGGAACGCCCGAGCTCCAGAAAACCGGCCACCGCCGCCATTATCGCTGCCCACTTCACCTCGGTTGATCTCCCTTTGATTCGTCATGGTGGTATCACCTCCTTAGTCCCTTGAAGCTTCCCTAACCGCTGCCCAAACCTCTCGCCGCCCGAGCAAGCCCCTCCACGGGGACCCGACTGTGCCGCCACCCGTGCTCGTCGCCGGACTCCCTCGTCGCGCCCCCGGTTCCTCCGACCCCCGTGGTGAGCTCCTTATGCCTCTCTCGTACTCACCTCAGCTTATTTCTCTACCTTTACCCTCCGCCATCGCCACCATTACAGCCACCCCGTCCGCCGCCTCCGCCGCCGCCCGCCATAGCGCCTCCTGGCCGGAGCCGCCACCTCCAAGGGCTTCCCTCCTTCACGGGTTTCCATTTTGGCCGTCTCCGCCGCCTCCCCAGCCGCTCCACGCCGGCGACGCCGCCCAGCTCGCGCGCCGCCCTGACCTCCTCTGCTCGGCTCTCTCCAGCAGATGGCTTAAGGGGATATATAGCCCTATATGGGCAAGATAAATGCTGAGGCTCGGCTGGCTATTGGCGCTAACTCTCTTTTCCTCCCCCCTGGCTCCGTCGACGTGCGTTCAAGCCCCCGCTCATGCAACGCTGAGGTTGAGCGATTTCTTTTGTTTCGTGACGACAGTAAGCCCCACTGTCGGCCGACCGCACACGCAGCGTCCGGTGACATCGGGTCCCACCCGTCGAGGCGAGAGAGAGAGCGAGCCGCCACCCGGGCCCCACTGCCGTGGCCCGCATGAGAGCGGTCGCGCCAAGGGCCCCACCGCCGACTTTAATATTTTCAGGATTTAAACAAACCGAAAGATTTCAAATGGGCATAACTTATTCATTTTTACTCCAAATTAAATGAAACAAATTTCTAAATTCATCTAAATTCAAGATCTGTCCAATGGAACCGAAACCATGAAATTTAGTGCTCACTTGAATTAATAAGGGAATTAAAGAATATGTTAGAGAAATTAATAAAACTTAACTAAGATATAAATACGGATATTTAAGATTTAATCTTTTTAGGTCATGCATGATTAATTAATATGGTCTGAATAAATATCCAAAAATCTTGATGTTAATTAAAGATATCAATAAAGAATAGTGACTTTTGTTAAAAGGTCCAAATCTAATAAAGATTTCTCTTAATCAAAAATTAAGATATAGGCTAGTGTTTAGCAAGCCAGTAAATAAGTCTTAGTGGTAAATTTTGCTAATGTTGAAATATGACCCTATATAAATATCAGACCTTGCCCACGTAAAATCATACACCTGTCCGTAACTCATGGAACTTCCTAAATAAATACAAAAAAAGTAAAAGGAGGTTAGTAATAAAAAGGGCGAGTCGTCGTAACCTATCATCGACCTTGCCTCAAATCGCCCATTAACTCGTAATAAAACTAAATCAAGATTATTTGGATTTATGTGGATCTTTTGAGTTATTTGCTTTCTTTTGTATTCAGTCATTTAGCGCGTAATTAGAAATTGAAGTCCTGAAGAATCAAAGGACCAAGCGTGATCAAGAGCAAGGTGTAGATAAAGACCAGAAGATCAAGAGAAAGCATTGTGTGAACTCAAGACCGTGGTAAACCGCGCCAGGTGAGTCCATACTTTGATCATGTTGAACCTATATTTTCTGCAAATTACTTTTATTTAAATTATCAAATTGCATGCTATTATTTTATATACAAATACATGTTTAATTTAAGATCTTAGTTATATGCCCATGTTTACCTTGATTAATATTGCACCCCTTTTTTTGAATACTTGACTATGTGAACCTTGTCACCCTAGCAAAATTATGATAGTAACCTTTCGAAAATAAGTCCGTAACTATATGTCATGCTTAGTATTGCTTAGATATTCATGGGCGTGGAAACGCCCAAGCATCACTTTTAAATATGAGGGAATTTGGTTGGGCAGTCATTGTGATGATGGCTGGTATATGTTGGTATGAATATTTTACGTTCCCAAAAACCCTACTTGCTTAAATATCTTGGCAGATGGTTCGAAGGTGTGAGTGGTGCAGTGGTGCAGTGGAAGCACAAAATGGGTTAGTGGTAGAACTGCCCAGATAATCCCTAAGGACCGAATCTTGTGATGGCCTCCCAAGGTACAACAGTACAACCACACGCTGGCAAAATATAGGCAGGGCTAACTAATTTGCATAGCTCTAGTGTGGTTTACGTGAAGGTGTGAACACGAGCAAAGGGATGGCTGATCTCATCCCCGCCTTTGCCCGTGATGGCTCACGAGGGACCCTTCTCGAGGGATGTGCGCATCCTACAGAAGATAGACCTTAGCGGGCGTAACCATAAGTAGGATTATGCATTGTAACAGTCATGTGATAGTCTACTCAACTGCATGGCTAAGGAATCATGCGGGGCAACGAGCAGATTTATCTCTTGTGGGTAAAGTGTACAAACTCTGCAGAGTGAAAACTATTCGAATAGTCATGCCCACGGTCAAGGGCGGACATGGGAGCTTAACCAGATATAGTTCTATTTCAAAAACTTTGTGGGTGGAAATGGAAAAGTGGAGGGCAGAGAAAGGCCCTGATTTGTGTTGTCCTGGGTGTCGTCCCAGTGGTAATGTAAGCGGTTATAATGCTGAAAGAATAAGCATATGGTGCAGAGATTATGAAATAGTGGATGGAAACTGGATCGCTATTACTATTGCATTTTCACATTATGTTTTTGTTCAAACTGCTAAGTCTCAGGATGTTTCTATGTATTATATTTCAAAAGAAAATAATGGTAGTACTTCTCCTAAAAATAAAATGCCAGAAAGAATAAATAGAGTCGTAAGAAAAGAAGATGACTGTTGTGGTAAATACATAACAATGCTTGGTGGATCCATGTCGATTATAAATAAGGGAATGATAGAAAGGAATTTAGTAGAAATAAATTGGTGAAGTCTAAATGAATAGATAGGCTAGATAGATGATTTAAATAATTTTGGAGAATTAGAAGAGTGTAAAGGCAATTGTTGGAATTAATGGGAATAATAGGAATTTGATCTAGATGGATGAATTGAATTTGTGGAAATTTGTAGATATGATAATTGGGGTGTAAACTTGATTAGCGATATTCTTGGTGGAGAAATACCGATGAATTAGTTAGGGATAGATGATGGAAAGTAAAGATTAAATTATGGGAAGAGTAAATTACGGATTTGGATCATTAACAGAAAGGATTGAATTGTTAGAATATTATGATACAAATGATTTCGGTGGCTTAAGAAGTAATCATGTTAGAGAATCATTAGAATTCAGAAGTGAAGAGTTGGTGAGTAGTGATTACAAGATGAGATTATTAGGAATTCGAAATACAAAAGGTATCGGTGGATTAATTAAATGATGTCACCCGTTGTATGGAGTGTAGACAGCAATCGAGATAGGAAGTGTTTATTCAGTTGATTAAATGAAGAATGTTACATGCTGTTTGGAGTCTTAGACAGCAATCAGTAAAGAAAATATGTCTATGGTGGATTAAGTCAATTATGGCAATCGCCGTGTGGTGTCCTAGGTAGCAACAATAACACTATAATCCTGTAATGATAATGTTACTAAAAGAAATTTCTGGCAAATGAAACAACCCGAGCCTTTCCTTTGATAAGCCATGCATACTATTTATTTGCATTCTGTGTATTGGCTCGCGAAGCACGGTGGTTAGTGTGCTCACTCTCGCTCTCACAACAAATCCAGACTCAAGAATCAGATTACTACGCCTCAGCAACATTATTGCTTACGATGGCAAAGAAGATGAAGTTGTCAAGGGCTAGGTCGTGAACCTCCAGTTGGCTGCCTGTGGGCACGTCCTGAGGGTTCCCCCTGTGTGCTTCGTTCTTTCGCTGCTGCAATTTACTAATTTTGGCCTAACCGGCTCATGTGTAAGTTTACTATATTATTTATGCTTCCGCATGATATGTATTTGATATTCATTTTCAGATCCGTGAGCACTATCTCGATCCGTGGAATAGTGCAATAAATCACAGAGGATTCCGGATGTTAAATCTGGGGTCTGACATCGTAGCACTTGTTTCTTGGTCGTAACAGCCTTTGCGATGGTCGTAACGACTTGCTGAGTGGTCGTAGACAGCTGAGACATCTTCTAGGGCTACGAGTACCTCACGTCTTGTGCATCTGAGTAGTCGTAAGTGGTATAAGACTAACTGAGTTATTCTCTAGGTGCATTCTATTTATGCAGACTGTTGATTCCCGTGTATTATGCGGTGCTATGTGATGCTTTGCTTATCAGTGGTGTTTGCAGGACTTTGGAGCTAGGTCATGGTGAGGCATGGAAGGACCGGGACTGGACACAGGGAAGTGTTGAGGTCCAAAACGGTCAGGAGAAGCCGAAGATGACTAAGGCTGCAAGGTGGTTGCAAGCGTGGTCGGCAAGAAAACAGGAAGGTGGCAAAGGGGCATTTTGGTGAATTGCTTAAGACCTGAAAAGGAAGTTGTTCTGTTAAAGGGTGTTTGTCCTGTAGGTAACGTGACGATGGCCCGATCTTCCGAAAGGTACTGATAAGTTGATTGTGGAGAACACGACGTTGATGATCCAAAGGGTCCGACCAAAACAGATCGCACCCCTCGCAATCACTACACAACTGCTTCGTTGGTTATCAACCGTGCCAAACGCGATTGACATCGCAAGAAGGCTATCTCTTGCAAGCGAATCGAGAATACAAGCAAGAGAGTACGAGATGCAATCTAAAATTGTATTACGAATAAAGATTAAGTTCACAAGTTGGCGTTCCTCAACCGAACTGCGGCAAAACTGCTAAGTAGAATAATCTCTTAAGAAAAACCCGAGGAAAACTAAAGGGGTGCGACCTCCTTAAATACGGGAGGGGGAAGCTGCATTTATCTAAGGAAAAGGGTGCGGTACTATTCATGGATTACTATTTACGTGAATAGTATGGCCGGCCCAAATAGCCTAAGTGGTGATACAAGGCCCAAGGCCCACTTTGACTCGGACAAGAAAAGTGACACGACTTGTTTTGCAGGTGAGACTAGATCCGTCTGAAAGTAGACTCCACGATCTTTCCAAAGAGTACTCATGGGCCCTGAGAAGCCTTCTGGATCAAAAGTTATGACCGTTTGAAGTAGATGCTGTTAAAAAGGCCGAATCTGAGTCGATCTCGCGAACAGGACTTGGATTTCGCTTGACGGTTCCACTTCTACACTTGAGCTCGCATGGTTCTTCCCCATGGTTCCTAAGGACAATTAAATCATCACAATAATTAAGTAGTATGCCATTTTTTGAAATATTTGTATGGAAACTTAGGAACGCATTCACCTGATGGTAAAGTTGACGTGCTCGCGCTCGAGTCATTGGTCCTTGTATCATAGTTTCAGTTTGTTGAGTTTGTTGTGGAGTTGGCACAGTTATATCTATGGAAAGTATGTCCTCATCATCCTCCCCTTCTTGAATTGGAGTTGTCTTCGACTCAAGCTCATCTTCCGCGCCTAAGCAAGGTCACAAATCTGCAATGTTAAAGGTGGGGCTAACCCCAAAATCTGCAGGCAAGTCTAACTTATATGCATTATTATTAATACGTTCAAGCACTCTAAAAGGACCATCTGCACGAGGCATGAGTTTAGACTTTCTCAATTCAGGGAATCGTTCTTTACGCAAGTGTAACCACACAAGATCACTAGGTTCTAAAATAACATGCTTGCGTCCTTGACTACTAGCAACTTTATATTTAGCATTCATAATCTCAATGTTCTCTTTAGTTGTCTGATGCATCTTATGTATCAAATCAACATGTTGTTGCGCATCAAAATTTATCTTCTCAGAAGCTGGAAGAGGCAACAAGTCGATAGGTGCACGAGGTATGAAACCATAAACAATCTCAAAAGGGAATTTCTTTGTGATAGAATGCAGCGAATGATTATAAGCAAATTCCACATGAGGCAAATATTCCTCCCATATTTTTAAGTTCTTTTTAAGCATAGCCCTAAGCATAGTAGCCAATATTCTATTGACTACCTCAGTTTGTCCATCGGTTTGGGGATGACAAGTAGTGAAAAATAACAACTTAGTTTCCAACTTACCCCACATGGTTCTCCAAAAATGACTATGAAATTTAGGATCACAATCTGAAACTATCGTATTCGGAATACCATGCAAGCGAACAATTTCCTTAAAGAACAAATCAGCAACATTTGTAGCATCATCACTTTTATGACATGGTATAAAATAAGCCATCTTAGAGAATCTATCCACGATAACAAAAAAACTATCCCTGCCTTCTTTGTTCTAGGAAGCCATAAAACAAAGTCCACAGAAATATCTTTCCAAGGTATGCTTGGAACAAGAAGACGCATGTATAAACCATGAGGATTAAATGGTAACTTAGCTTTTTGGCACGTGGTGCAGCGGGCAATGAAGCGTTCGATGTCACGCCTCATCTTTGGCCAATAAAAGTGGTGGATCATAATGTCCTTTGTCTTCTTCACGCCGAAGTGACCCATGCATCCTCCTCCATGCGCCTCATGTAACAACAAAAGACGAACGGAGCTAGCTGGAATACATAGCTTGCTAGCACGGTATACGAACCCATCATGCACCACAAATTTATTCCAACCCTTTCCGTCTTGACAATTTAGCAATACATCTTTAAAACAGCATCATGCACATATTGCTCTTTTATTGTCTCTAACCCAAAGATTTTGAAGTCAAGTTGTGAAAGCATGGTATATCTCCTAGACAACGCATCAACTATCACATTTTCTTTGCCCTTTTTATATTTAATGACATAGGGAAAAGACTCAATAAACTCAATCCACTTAGCATGTCTGCGGTTCAGGTTGGTTTGACTTCGAATATCTTTCAATGATTCATGATCAAAATGTATTACAAACTCTTTGGGCAATAAATAATGTTGCCATGTTTCCAAAGTTTGAACTAGAGCATATAATTCTTTATCATAGGTAGAATAGTTCAAACTAAGACCACTTAATTTTTCACTAAAGTAAGCAACATGTTTTCCTTCTTGAATTAACACACCCCCAAGACCTATGCCACTAGCATCAGATTCTAATTCAAAAGTCTTACTGAAATAAGAAAGTTGAAGCAAAGGGGCGTGTGTTAGCTTATCTTTGAGTGCGTCGAAAGCTTGTTGTTGTTTGGTGGCCCAAGTAAAAGGAACACATTTCTTTATAAGTTCATTCAGCGGTGCAGTTAGCGTGTTGAAATTCTGAACAACACGCCGATAGAAACCAGCGAGCTCGAGAAAATTCCGCACTTGTGTGACCGTTTTAGGAGGTGGCCAACTCTGGATAGTGACGATCTTGACTTGATCAACTTCAATGCCCTGTGGAGTAACAACATAGCCAAGAAAAGAGACTCGATCCATACAAAAGGTGCACTTCTCAAGGTTACCAAGCAAACATGCATCTCTCAGCATTAAAAACAGCATGTAAATGATCCAGATGTTCTTCATATGACTTACTATAGATTAGAATATCATCAAAATAAACCACCACAAATTTTCTAATGAAAGCACGCAAAACTTCGGTCATCAAATGCATGAAAGTGCTAGGTGCATTAGTTAAACCAAAAGGCATCACTAACCACTCATATAGCCCGAACTTAGTTTTAAATGACGTTTTCCATTCATCTCCTAATTTTATTCTAATCTGGTGATACCCACTACGCAAGTCTATCTTTGTAAAAAGAATAGAACCACTCAACTCATCCAGCATGTCGTCTAACCTAGGAATAGGATGACGATACCGTATTGTGATATTATTAATGGCTCTACAATCAACACACATACGCCAACTACTGTCTTTCTTAGGAACCAAAGAACAAGAACAACACAAGGACTAAGGCTTTCCCGTACGTACCCTCGGTCGAAAAGATCTTGGACTTGTCGCTGAATTTCCTTAGTCTCCTCCGGATTGGTCCTATACGCCGCACGGTTTGGCAAAGTTGCTCCTGGAATTAAGTCAATTTGGTGTTCAATCCCTCGAATAGGCGGCAGCCCCAGGGGTATCTTAGCTGGAAACACATCATCATATACTTGTAAAAGGTTAGTGACAGTAGACGTCAAAGGGCTAGATATATCATCAAGTGAAAATAAAGCATCTTTGCATATCAAAGCATAGCATGGCATATCATTATGAAAAATTTCAGCAAGATCAGATTTGGTTGCAAGTATGACACAACCCTTTAATGTAATTCCCTCGGTCCTAGAACTAGGTGCCAACCTCTCTTTCTTAGGTGGGAAAACATTCTTCACTACTTGCTGATTTTTAGATTCATGTTCAAGTTCTTTCTTCTTATTTTCAGCTAGTTCTTTGTCACAATTAGCAATTTCAGTAGGTGTCAAAGGTAGCAAAGTTATTTTCTTTCCTTTGTGCATAAGAGAGTACTTATTACTTCTACCATGATGAGTTGCATCGGTATCAAATTCCCATGGATGACCTAATAAAAGTGAGCAGGCTTGCATATGTACTGCGTCGAAATCAGCAACATCATGATAGGAACCAATGAAAATGCACTCTCACAGATTGTATTACCTTCACCTTACCGCTGTTGTTGAACCACTGAATGTGGTATGGGTGAGGATGTGCACGTGTGGTCAAGCCAAGATTCTTGATCAATCCTGAATCCACCAAGTTATTGCAAAATCCTCCATCAATTATAACATGAACACGATAATCCTTGATGATGAGGAACATCTGAAACAAATTATGACATTATAGCTTCTCCTCTTGCTCTCTTTGAGTACTCAATACTCGCTGCACAATTATGGTTCAATAGTTCACCGTAGCAGCGGCACCTAAAATCTCCTCACCATCGCTATCTGCCTCATGATCATCACCATTGTCTTACATAACCACCATTTTCTGTCGCAGTGTACGCCCGCTTACTTGGGCAATCTCTCATGAAGTAGTCCATCCCTTTGCAACGATGGCACACAATGCCTGTCGTACGGCCCGTGGAAGCAATTGATGAAGAGCTCTGTGCTGACGCTTACACACTAGTAGATTTGCTCGTCTCGGGTGCACATGATGATGGTGGTGGTGCTGCTGAATGCGCCCTACTCACAGAGGGCGTAGCAGCTCAGAAAACAGGAGGTGGGGCTGTCTTGGATTGCCCCGGCGTCGATCTCGATGTAGACGTACTTCCAAAGTTGCTCCTATTCCTTTGTTGCCTACCCTGCAATTCCTTTTCTGCCAAACAAGCAAGCTGGAACAACCTATTAATATCGTTATACTCTTTGTAATCAATTATGTCCTGAATTTCACACCTTAAGCCCCCACAAAAACAAACCATCTTATCCTCCTCATCCTCTACAACATTACAACGCAGCATGCCTATTTGTAGTTCTTGATAATATTCCTCGACAGATCTATTACCTTGGTCTAAGCACTGCAATTTCTTACGCATCTCACGTTTAAAAGCAGGAGGAACCAATCGAGCACGCATAGCTACCTTCAATCTATCCCATGTATCAAGTGCTAAACCTGAATTAACTACTTGAGTCCACCAAATGATAGCAAAATCTTTAAATTCACTAGTAGCTTGTCTGACTCTATGAACTTCAGGAACTAGATGGGCATTAAATTTTTGTTCAACTGTCATCTCCCAATCTAGATAAGTTTCAGCATTATAAACACCCGCAAAAGATGGTATGGTAAATTTGACTTTAGGAAATGGGTCATCATTAGCACGAGCATTGTGGTGCTAAAAATTATTACCACCCATACCGTGACAGTTTTGATGTAGGCGGTGTCGTTGGCGTGCATCTTGGGCAGCAAATGCAGCACCGGCATCGCGGTTTTGTCTCTCATTATCATCTCCCTCCACACGATCTTGGCCTACATCATGATCATACTCACGTCCATTGTTTGGTGGCCGATTCACCATTCTTTCAAGGCGTGCAGTGAGTGCTGCAATACTCTCATTGATGGAGCGCTGCAATGTATCCGTCGTAGCTTGAAGTTTCCTATCGATGTCCTCATTAATGGTTGCACGTTGTTCATCAAAGAGCGTCATAAGCTCTCCCTTTACAACACACTCTTGCGCATCAGACGACTCACCTGTCATGGTTAGTAGAAAACAAAAGACAACACAAATGTATTATCCCTACCAACTACTAGGAGGTGGAAGGTGGAATCACAAACTCTGAAGCGTCTTACCACACTCTTACAAGTGTTCTTACCAATGCAGCAGGTGGTACAGCCGGTGGCTGATTCGTGATACCGTGTCGAGCGTGGGCACGATTGCAAGAGGGGATCTGTTCTGATCAAGAGTAGGTGGAGCTTGGAAGACTTCAATATGGTAGCAAGGGTCAGCAATAATCAGATCATTTAATGCAAGTTAAAAATTATTGAAAGTACTAGTCAAAGTTGCTGATTCTAGCCTAGTCAAAGCTAGCTAATTGAAGCACGTACACACAATGATCAATGTGACTTGATGTAAGCAATGAAAAATCTCACAACAAGTGCTAGAAGAGACGCTAACCGATCTACTCAAACTTCTTTGTAAGGCACAAGATTGTTTGCACGACGTATATCGGATCCCGGAGTATCATCTCCCGGAGCACAAGAATATGGGCCTGATGGCCAAAGTTTACCTCAATGGCAAATAAGCCAAAATTAAATATAAGCAGCGAAAGAAAAACCGAAGCGGAAGAAGCCCACTGAGCCTACCCATAGGCAAACGACAGTAAGACGCGGCCTAGACGTTCTGATCCTCATCGAAGTTGAAGCTATCCTCTGACATGTAGTGCAGCGAGCCACAAACCGCTCAACATCTCGCCTCATCTTTGGCCAAAAGAAGTGTGTGGTTAGAACGTCCTCCGTCTTCTTAGCACCAAAATATCCCATCAAACCGCCTCCATGCGCCTCCTGCAACAACAAAAGACGAACGGACCCAACTGGAATGCATAGGCGGTTAGCTCTAAACAAAAAACCATCATTGATCACGAATTTATTCCATGCTTGACCCTCTTTACAATGCAACAACACATCCTTAAAATCAGCATCAAAAGCATATTGTTCTTTAATAGTTTCAAGACCAAAAATGCGACAATCAAGTTGAGACAACATGGTATAGCGTCGAGACAAAGCATCAACAATCACATTATCCTTCCCTTTCTTGTGTTTAATGACATAAGGAAAAGATTCAATAAATTCAACCCACTTAGCATGTCTACGATTCAAATTGGTTTGACTACGAATATGCTTAAGTGATTCATGATCGGAATGAATGACAAATTCTTTAGGCCATAAATAGTGTTGCCACGTCTCTAAAGAACGAACAAGAGCATACAATTCTTTATCATACGTGGAATAATTAAGAACAGGACCATTCAATTTTTCACTAAAGTAGGCAACAGGTTTGCCTTCTTGCATCAAAACACCACCAATACCAATTCCGCTAGCATCACATTCGAGTTCAAAAGTCTTACCAAAATCCGGAAGTTGGAACAATGGTGCGTGCGTAAGCTTGTCCTTCAAAAGATTAAAGGACTCCTCTTGTGATGGCCCCCAATGGAACACAACTCCCTTCTTTGTCAACTCAATCAACGGTGTCGCAATTGTGCTGAATTCTTTGACAAAGCGGCGATAAAATCCTGCAAGGCCAAGAAAACTCCGCACTTGGGAGACTGTCGTGGGCGTGGGCCAACTCCATATCGCCTCCACCTTGGCTCTATCAACCTCAATTCCCTGTGGAGTCACAACATAGCCAAGAAAAGAGACTCGATCCGTGCAAAAGGTGCACTTCTCAAGGTTACCAAACAAACGTGCATCTCTCAAAGCATTAAAACAGCACGTAAGTGAGTCGAATGTTCATCCATGGACTTGCTATAAATCAAGATATCATCAAAGTAACGACCACAAATTTGCCAATGAAAGGACGAAACCTCGCTCATTAATCTCATGAAAGTGATAGGTGCATTAGTTAAACCAAAAGGCATGACTAACCACTCATACAAGCCGAACTTAGTTTTAAAAGCAGTTTTCCATTCATTGCCAAGTTTCATTCTTATTTGGTGGTATCCACTACGCAAGTCAATCTTTGTGAAAATTATAGCACCACACAACTCATCAAGCATGTCGTCTAGCCTAGGAATAGGATGACGATACCGTATAGTAATGTTGTTAATGGCTCTACAATCTACACACATACGCCAAGTACCATCTTTTTGGGAACCAAAAGAACAGAACAACACAAGGACTAAGGCTCTCACGTGCGTACCCACGGTCCAAAAGGTCTTGGACTTGGCGCTGAATCTCCTTAGTCTCTTCGGATTGGTCCCAGACGCCGCACGCGGTTTGGCAAGCTCGCTCCAGGGATCAAATCAATCTGGTGCTCAATCCCTCGAATGGGTGGAAGTCCTGGAGGTATCTCATCAGGGAAAACATCTCTAAACTCCTGCAAAAGGTTAGTGACAGGAGCAGGCAAAGTGCAAGGCATATTATTAAGAGAAAATAAAGCATCTTTGCACACAAAAGCATAGCATGCATCATTAACATCATCAATTGCAGCAAGGTCTGATTTTGTGGCAAGCATAACAGAATTTTTCAAATGGAGTACTTGCTGTTTTTCAGTTTTATCATGTTCCTTTGGATCATTAGCAGCTCTCTCCCCTATCGGCCTCTATAATTTCAGTGGGGTCAAAGGCGTAAAGTAACTTTCTTTTCTTATGCATAAAAGTGTATGTGTTACTACTACCATGGTGTAAAGCATCATTATCAAATTCCCAAGGTCGACCCAATAAAAGAGAGCATGCTTGCATGGGAACCACATCACAATCAACATGATCAACATAAGTACCAATGGAAAAATGGACTCGGCATGTTTGCGTTACCTTAGCTTTTCCAGAGTCATTTAACCATTGAATATGGTATGGATGTGGATGCGGTCGCGTGGTCAAGCCAGGCTTCTTTACCAAATCAGAACTCACCAAGTTGTTGCAACTTCCTCCATCAATGATGACACGTGCACGCCGGTTCTTGATTGCAAAGAAGGTCTGAAACAAATTATGGCGTTGAAGTTTATCGGGTTGTTGTACTGCGTCTTGAGGACGCCTTGTTGCACAATGATGCTCCGTAGCGTCACACACTCGTTGAAATTGACCGGTGTCCCGTCCTCTTCGTTTCCTGCCATGGTTAGTGGAAATACAAGGAAAACAAAAGGATGATCCCTATCAACTACAAAGGAAGGGGAGTGGGAACCCGCAAAGGAAGTGACTTACCAAGCTCTTACAAGTGTTCTTACCAAAGCAAGGCAAAGGATACCTGGAGAGTGTGATTCGGCGATTGCAAGGGTCAGAACTGTGCTATCCGAAAGTAGGTATATGGAGCTTGGAAGGCCAATTATATTAGTGGAACACAAATCAATAACAGATAGTAATGCTGAATAAATGTCCAAAGTACTGGTCCTAGTTGCTGGTCTAAATGTGTCCTATAACAGGTATGATATGATGAACAAGGAGTCAAGAACAGAATAGTAAGGCAAAGACAGCAACAAAGATGGCCAGGCAATGAGAACTCTACTCAGCATAAGCACAAAACAATTGAGGCTCTGTCACCTAAAACTGTGCTCTGTCACAGTTTTTTTTTTTGGCCACCGATAGCAATCGCAGCACTATCCTAGGTGCCGAAAATTTCTCTTTTTTCTTTTATTTTTCTTGTATTTTTTTCGCAAAGCAGAGCACAGGAATAGGAACCACACAAAGTTGCAACTCAATCGGATGTAAGGAGTGGCCTACGAAAAATAATGAATGTGTCAGTAATTCGGTGATTCAATTTCTGAGCGCGAGTACTACACTTTCCAGGCCGAATTTTGGGAAAATACATTCGCCGAACCCAACAAAGTTGGGGAGTTTCGGATGTAAAATTTAATTTCACCCAATTTCAAAAAAAAATCAACTGATTTCGAGTCCGTATGCAAAAGTTATGGCTGTTTGAAGTAGGGCCTCCGAGTTATGGTTTTGTGGTGGCCGAAACTACGATCGGGTAGGATCAATCAGTGAAAATTGGGGCCGGAAGCTCGGGAAACGTGGGGATGGTGTTGGGCAATCACGAGACACGATGGATGACTCAAATAGAGGGTGGGATATGGGTGGAAAACAAAATTGACGGCTAGGGTTTGTATGACAGGTAGCGGAAGCAAGACAATCCGACTAGGGTTTGTATGAAAGGTAGCGGAAGCAAAACAAACCGAAACAAAACACAATCTAAACCAGCAACACAACTCGACTAAGGACACAAACTCAACACTACGGACTCTAGAATCAAATTGTGCAAAAGGCTAAACACGATCTAGGACAGGAAACAACCTATGACTACAATTTTTTTAGGGCTTTTTCTTGGACTCTAGGATGAAATCGAAAACAACAAGATGGGTAAACTCGAACCTGGAGGAACACCTGAAGCTCTGATTACCACTTGATGGGAACGGGGTCCCGATCTTCCAACAGGTTCTGGATATGTTCGATTTGGTGGAGGCGCGACACAAATCGATCCGGCTTCCGAACAACACGTCCCGAACCCCGCAATCGCAGCACCACGTCTCCTCAGGTTATCAACCGTGCGCAGCCCGGTTGACCTCGCCAAGAAGGCTAATCCTTGCCTGCGAATCGAAGAACACAAGCAAGAACAAGAAAGATCACAACTGAATTGCAGATATATTGATGTAGCACTCGATAATTGGGGTCTCACAAACCGATGAACGGCGAAACTGTTCAAAGACAGATTTAATCTAAGCAAAACCCAACCCTAATGGTGGGGTGGCGGTATATATATAAAGGAGTAAGGCGTGCAAATCCTCGGACGCGTCCTTAATGGACTCCAACACGATACAAAGCCGAACGGCCCAAAAGACGGTGTCGCAAAGACCACGACAGATTCGGACGTCCACTTGTTTCGACGATTCCGTTGACTCGAAGGAATTTTGATATGAGACCGAGCCATTGGAAAGGTTATCTTCTCAGATTTCCATACATATGTGGAACGTCCAAAACGGAGTCCGGATGCGAGCTCTAGTGATTGGTCCTTGAATATCAAGTGGAGGAGTGTTGTGTGTATCCGAAGAAGTGATATCCTCATCACCCGGGATAAAATTCTTAAGCCATACAGCCTGCCCGGTAGCCTCATAACATGCCACAAACTCAGCTTGCATCGTTGAAGATGCCGTAAGGGTTTGTTTGGAGCTTTTCCACGAAATAGCTCCTCCAGCAAGTGTGAAGATATAACCTGACGTGGATTTCTTAGTATCAACACATCCCGCAAAATCTAAATCTGAATAACCAATAATTTCAAGGTTATCCGAAAACTTATATGTGAGCATGAAATGTTTGGTAGCTTGCATATATAATGCTGGTCCGGTCCTGGATTTGACTGATATCTGCCAAGCATCCTGGTTACAAAAGCTAAATCAGGGCGTGTACATACTTGAGCATATATAATGCTTCTGACAGCTGAAGCATAAGGAACCGACTTCATCTGATTAGCTTCATATTGGTTCCTTGGACATTGAAATGTCCCAAACTTATCACCCTTAACAATAGGAGCAGGCGAGCCAGAGCACTTATGCATATTGTATTTCTTCAGTACTCTGTCAACGTATGTCTTTTGAGATAAACCTAATATTCCTTTGGACCTATCTCGGCGAATTTCAATGCCAAGAACATAAGAGGCATCACCGAGATCCTTCATATCAAAATTGGATGAAAGAAATCTCTTGGTCTCAAACAGCATATCCTTATCGCTGCTGGCCAATAAGATATCATTCACATAAAGCACTAAGATGGTGAATTTACTCCCCTTGAACTTAACATATATGTAGTTATCAACTTCGTTTTCTTTGAAGTCAAAACTTTTTATGATCTTATCAAATTTGAGGTACCACTGCCTCGACGCTTGCTTTAAGCAATAAATGGATTTCTTAAGTCGGCATCCCATATGCTCCTTGCCTTCCACGACAAAACCTTCCGGTTGAGCCATGTAAACATTTTTTTGCAAGTCGCCATTAAGAAATACCGTCTTAACATCCATCTGGTGCAGCTCTAAATCATAATGAGCTACAAGTGCCATAACAATTCTGAATGAATCTTTAGTTGAGACAGGAGAAAATGTGTCATTATAATCAATCTCTTCTCTTTGTAAGAAGCCTTTTGCTACAAGCCTTGCTTTGAACCTTTCGATATTTTCCTTAGAGTCATGTTTTGTTTTGTAGACCCATTTACATCCTACTGTTTTGACTCCGTCAAGAATTTTTGCTAAGTCTCATACATCATTAGTGCTCATAGACTTTAGTTCATCCTCCATGGCTTCAAGCCAATTAGAAGAATGTTCACTCATTATGACGTCTTTATAAGAGGTGGGATCATCTACCTTTCCTATATCATTAATATCCTCATTCATATAAACAACATAATCATTAGAAATGGCGATCTTCTCTCTACCGTGATCTTCTAAGAGGTTCATTAGTTATTTCGTGAGGTCGTTGAGGCTCATCATTAGTTGTAACATTAGGAATTTCAGATACCTCAACAGTGGGTGCAACAACAGCATTTTCTACTGGAGGTGCAACCTCCTGAGGCACAGGAATGAAGATCTCTGGAATGAGCGGTGCAGGAATATAAACCCGCTTCTCCTCAAGATCTATTTTCCTGGGCTCCAGGTCCTCGTTATTTTCTAAGAACACAGCGTGTCTTGTTTCTACAAATTTAGTTATCCTATCAGGACAATAAAACCGATACCCTTTGGATCTTTCAGGGTATCCAATAAAATAGCAACTTACTGTCTTAGGGTTTAATTTCTTAATGTGTGGATTAAATAACTTAGCTTCAGCACGACAACCCCATACTCGTAAATATTTCATACTCGGTTTTCTCCCAGTCCATAATTCATAAGGTGTTTTAGGTACTGATTTACTGGGAACCCGATTAAGAATATGTGCGGCTGTTTTTAGTGCTTCCATCCACAAGCCGTACAATATCCATAAGTGTACGGTTGCGTCTTTCTACTACACCATTCTGCTGAGGTTCACCCAGCATAGAATACTGGGCAACAATACCATTTTCCTGAAGGAACTTAGCGAAAGGACCAGGAATTTGCCCATAAGGGGCATGTCTTCCATAGTATTCTCCCCCGCGATCCGATCTTACCACTTTAATTCTTAGGTTGTGCTGATTTTCAACTTCAGCCTTAAATATTTTAAATTTGTCAAGTGATTCAGATCGGTCTTTAATAGGAAAAATATAACCGTAACGGGAGAAATCATCAGTGAATGTGATGAAAGAATCAAAACCATCCACTGATGTCACAGGAAAAGGACCGCAAATATCAGTATGAATTAATTCTAAAAGTTATGTACTACAAGTAGCTCCCTTCTTTATTTGTTTTACATATTTTCCTTTAATGCAATCAATGCAGTGGTCTGAGTCAGAGAAATCTAATGGGCGGAGAATGTCTTCTTTGATGAGACGTTCCATTCTCCCCTTCGAAATGTGGCCCAAACGACAAGGTTACTACGTTTCAAGAAGTCTCATCATTATTTTTGCGTTTAGCATCATACACATTCAACACAGGAGATTCATTAAGGGAAAGTATATAAAGCTTGTCTTGTCTAAAAGCAAGACCAATATCATTAGAATTAAACTTAATAATGCATTTATTGTCTCAAAAAATACATTTAAAACCTTTATCGTCCAATAAAGAAACTAAAATTAAATTCCTCGTGATGGAACGAACATAAACTACATTATTGAGACGAAGCAGGAAGCCGTTGTCTAAAGTTAATGAAACAGATCCAACTGATTTCACTTCGGCTTCCTTTCCATCCGCGACTCTAAGACTTCGCTCCCCCTTTCTTAGTGTTGTCGCGGTAAGGAATCCCTGTAAAGAATTGGTAACGTGCACAGTTGCACTTGAGTCAATCCACCAAGCATCAAGAGAGAAATCAGCATAAAATATTTCATCAATAAAAGTAATTGTATCATTACCCCTTTTGGCGAGCCACTTAAGAAAGCCAACACAGTCTTTTTGAAAATGCCCTGGCTGCTTGCAGAAGTGGCATTTCCCCCTTTAGATGTTGCAGCGGAAGCAACATGAGGCTTTGGTGCATTGTGCACTTTAGGCCCCGATTTATCTGAATTAGGGGAGAAATGCAGCTTCTTCTTAGATTTGAAGTCCCCTTGGAACTTCTTTTTATGAGAGCCACCAACATTAAAGGAAAAATCCTTCTTTTCTGTTCTTATTCTCTCTTCCTCCTGGACACACATGGCGATCAAATCGCTCATGCTCCATTTCTCTTTCTGAGTGTTGTAATTAATTTTAAAAGCTGTGTACTCAGAAGGAAGTGATGTCATAATGAAATGAACTAGAAAACCATCGGAAATTGCCATATCCATGCCCTTGAGTTTTTCTGCCATATCAGTCAGCATCATGATATGCTCTCTTATACTGCCAGACCCATCATATTTAGAAGTTCCTCTAAATTAATGTACTGGCATAAACTTTAGTGGAGCCTTTGAATTTGTTCTCAATTGAAGTCATGTACTCCTTAGCATTTTCGGAATTGGGGATTGCTCCCCTAATTCCGATTGAAATAGAGGTCTTCATAATCATAAGTGATAAGCGGTTAGACCGTTCCCATTTTTCAGCATTAGTCTCATAAACTCTCTTTTTCTCAGCAAAATTCTCCTCACCTTCGGTGGGAGGAACGAGAACGTCTACCCTTAAGGCATAGTCAAGGTCCAAAACATCAAGGACAATATGAATTCGTTCTCTCCACGAGGGAAAATTGCTCCCCGTGAGCTGCTCAATGTTATCAATTGTGGCGGCATCGTTTGAAGCATTAAGTGTTGAATTATAAAAAATACAGGGCAAAAATTAGAAACATCATATATGTATTGCATGTAATTAACCCTACGTTGGTCTGATTAATAACATGCATAAAATTACAGTTCTAATTCATATCACTGTTGGGCAGAAAATGAAAAAAGAACTGAATAACTATTGCGACATACGATTATAAACAACGTTGGTCAGAATATAATCATATGAATACATAATGCCAAAATTAATCATAAAGTCTCAAATTTAAATATCCTGTTGGTTCAATTTTAATGTTGCACCAGGCCTTTGCAGAGGAATTTGCAATAATACCATAGGAAACTACAGTTGCACCAGGTGTCCTGATCACACAGAGTATAATATTACAAAAATGCAGTGCACTTCAACAAGAAAGAAAAATTGCTTCTTAGGTGAGTGCCATAATGGTCAGTTCTGCACTGAAAAATGGTTTTTCAATAGATATATGTTTGAGGGCTTTCATCATTGTAGGTATTATAATTGGACTCAGCAGTGGCTTTGGCATGCTACTTCTCAGCTTAAGTGGAATTTTTGTCTTTCGAAGATGGAAAAGAGATGTTCAGAAGAAACTACAAAGGAAGTATTTCCGAAAGAATCATGGCCTTCTCTTGGTACAATTGATTTCATCAGACGAAAATACAAGTGAGATGACAAATATTTTCTCCATAGAAGAGCTAAGAAGGGCAATGAATAATTTCGATCCCACACGTATCCTTGGCCGTGAAGGGCATGGCACGGTTTACAAAGGTATCTTAACTAACCAACATGTGGTAGCTATAAAAAAGTCAAAGGTCATCAAGGAAGGAGAGATCAATGATTTCATCAATGAGGTTGCAATCCTTTCTCAAATAAATCACCGAAATATCGTTAAACTCTTTGGATGTTGTCTTGAAACTGAGGTTCCCTTATTAGTGTATGATCTTATTCCCAACGGCTCATTATTTGGAATTCTTCATACTGATTCATGCAACATATTCCCTTTGTCATGGGGTGATTGCCTAAGGATTGCTGTAGAAGCTGCTGGAGCTCTAAACTATCTCCACTCCTCAGCATATATCTATCTTCCATCGTGATGTGAAGTCCTCTAATATACACTTGGATGCAAACTACACTGTAAAAGTTTCGGATTTTGGTGCTTCGAGATCTGTTCCCATTGACCAAACCTATGTTGTTACAAATGTACAAGGAACATTTGGTTACTTGGATCCAGAATATTACCAAACTGGGCAGCTAAATGAGAAGAGTGATGTTTACAGCTTTGGTGTGGTACTCCTAGAGCTTCTTCTGAGAAAACAACCTGTTTTTATAATTGAGTCGGGAACGAAGCAAAACTTGTGTAACTACTTCCTTTCGGAGATTAAGATGACACCAATTAATGGTACAGTGGCTGCTCAAGTTCTCGAAGAAAGCTAAATGAGAACTGGTTACCGGAGAGAAATAAACATACGGTTTGAATTGGTTTCTGAAACGAAGAAAGGTGGATGTTTGGCACCAAACTGTTACGTCCTCCAGGAATTGTTAGCTGAATTACTGAAGGAGTGGAAAATGGAGTGATTTTACGTGTAAAATTTATTCTTTGCAGCTAGCTGGTGGGTTTATTTTGTCTTTGCTTTACCTGAGACTACAAATTTCGACAAACTGGTGTGTTTATCTTTAAAAGTCACTACTTTATTCTAAAGGCAATATTTGAATTTGGAAAATTTTAGTAACATGCAAAAAATGTTCCAACTTTTGTTTCCAGCATAAGGAACTTATATTTGTGTTTTTGAAGTTCAAAAATGTTTTTTATATAAATTCTCCTATGCCACTTTATGCATCATCTTTTCAGATTCGAAGTTTAATTCAATTTGGATTTCATCAGTTGTACATTCTGCTCCCAAATTAGTGTCATAAATTATTCTCTAGCTAAAACTTCAGCAAAAGCCAGGAAAACTAGATGTCAGCAAAATACAAGCAAAAAGTTTTAAAATTTTCACCTTTTTGAGCTACCTGAATTTTAGGATGTTACACTGAGCATATCGGATTTATTATACATTTGCAATCATTGTGTGCCCTACTTTAAAACAGAATCATTTACAGACAAATGAAGAGTTCCAAAGCATTTATAAAGGACTTGAGCAAGATTATTTTTTCCGAGATTTGTGTCCCTGGTTGTAGTTGTTCCACACGGGCTACTTGATCACATATTCGGTGATCAAATTAATTTTATGTAGCGAAATATCCTTACAATTATCATTATATGTGGCCATTTAAGACATTCTTTTCCTCTCAGTTAGTGAGATAATTTTATGATTAAGATTTTTCTTTGTCTCTGATTTTATGATTAAGATTTATGTCAGCATTTCTAGCCTTCAAAGCAAAGTAGATGCCTTTAGTCTCATCAATTTTCTAGAAATATATTATACATGATTTCCTTCATACTGTAATTATTAAGATAATTGTTTACGGTGACCATGTGAAGTGAGTCCTACTTGAAGATAGGAAAACATTGTGTCGTCATAAGCCAATTGGTCGGCAAACATAGCCTGTTGAAATGAGCAAATTTTGAAATGTAGTTAATTAATGGTTCAAATTATACTGCCTATTAATTGATTCATAACTTATAATTACACCGGTACTTTTCTATACTAGCATAAAAAGGGGGAATTGCATTCTTTCCTACATCCACCCAAATTTTGTGCACAAAAGATATTCTTTCCTAAGTGCCTATGTTCTCTTCTTTTGTCATACGTGTCCTGTTAATCTTACTGTTTTCTGATGGCAAGATGGTTGATTGTTGAATTTTTCAACAATAGGATAACTGTAATATTAAATAGTTTTCTTATGATTTATCAAGGTGACCCGTGTTATGGTCTAGAATCTCAGCGTACACGCAGCAGGCGAGCGAATAGCACCGCAAGCACTGCATCAACCGTGAACAGTACCACACGTACTGTAGCAACATGTGGACAGTACCCGCGGGTACTATAGTAACATGTGAATAGTTCTCATGGGTACTGTAGCACATACGAATTTGGGTGGTTTGTCGGTATATCGTGGATTAGAAATATAATAATTAGTTTTCTTATTATTTACACTTATTTTCTTTTAGATTATTTTTATGTATTAGATATAATTTTCCTGCTATTAGGGATTAGTTTCCTTAATATAGAGATATGTTTCTTAGAGGTCAAGTTTAACCATTCTATAAAAGAGACAACATTGTACCTATTATCAGGAAGCAAAGAAATAAACAAAATTCTCTAGTCTTCCTCTCTTTTTCAATAGGCCTCAGAGTCTTGACAGCGGTATGGCTGGCCGATCAAGGGCAAGTGTCCTATCCTCGGTCCATGGACCCGTACCTAACCCCACTGACCATAACATTTGGTATTAGAGCCACTCACCATGACTTCCGATACTGAATTATCTTCCTTAGACATGTTGATGGCTAGCAACATGAAAATAGAGTCTTTACTCGATAATATGATGGCCACCTTAGAGAAGACTATGGAGTTGGTGGACAAATTAAAGGAGCAAGAAGAGGCGTCGCATACCATTGCAATGGTTGCGCTGCCACCACCTTCCCTAGCGCCAACTTTGGCATTGGCCATGTCACCAATGACGACTCTTCTTTCGGCTTTACCTTTGATGCATTTGCCAAGGAGGAAGATTGTCGTTGTCTAATGGCGGTCATCTTCATGCGACCGTCCGACACTGTGCCTCCACAAGTGGAGCACAACGGTTGCCATGTGAGGGTCAGCGACGTCGTCGCATCTCTTTCACAACCGTTGCATTCTAAGACAAGAAGGATAATGTTGTTGCCTCGCGCTGGGTGCCCACATCCTCAATGTCTCCTGCATTATCAAACCAAGCCCAGAGGTTGCTATCCATTGAAGTTTCGCTGATTTTCTTTCATGCGACACAAGGTTATCATTGTGCTCTCTCGTCAACATGGGGTTATGAAGGACTTTAAGCGTAGCCACCACTTGAGAGCTCAAGGATAAACTCTCTCGCTGTGAGGAGTGTAATGTTATGGCCTAGGATCTCGGTATACACGCAACAGGAGAGCAAAAGCACCGCAAGCACTGCATCAACCATGAATATTACTGCACGGGTACTATAGCAACATGTGAGCAGTACTCGTGGGTACTATAGCGCGTACGAATTTGGGTGGTTTGCCGGTATATCGTGTATTAGTAATATAATAATATGTTTCCTTATTATTTGGACTTATTTTCTTTTAGATTATTTTTATATATTAAAGATAAGTTTCCTACTATTAGGGATTAATTTTCTTAATATAGAGATATGTTTCTTAGAGGTCAAGTTTAACTATCCCTATAAAAGGGACAGTATTGTACTATTATCAGAAAGCAAAGAAATAAACAATTCTCTAGTCTTCCTCTCTTCTTTAACAGACCTCAAAGTCTTGACGCTGGCATAGCCAGCCAATTAAAAACGAGTGATCTACCCTCTATACTCAGACCTATACCACAATGTTTAGTATTAGAGCTTATATTCACCACCACCGACCACAACATACCACAATGTTTAGTATTAGAGCTTATAGTCACCACCACCGACCACAACAACCCAACTCTTCAATGTCTACACTCGTAGTCACCAAGGTCTCCCATACCCGATCAAATCAAAGCTCTTCTTGGTGAAGGCCAAACAGAAACCAATGAAGAAACTTATGATATATACCTACTTGCACCAGGTGAAGATCCAGAAGCATGCTAATCTTATTTGAGAATGCGGAACAGGGAAGGGAAATATAATATGATGTTTGAGGTATACCAGTTTTATGTTTAATGGTTACATACTATGCAATTGTGAAAGATATTGTTGGTTGTTATGTTACAAGTATGGCATTTTAAGGTCCGTTTTATATGCATTCGCACTTTTTTAGTCACTGCCTTTTGTTAATACATGTAGGTTGTTGGAAGCTTCACCTTGCTTGAATATTCAAATTTTCACCACAGTAGCACCCGTAGTTCATAAGCTTAATTATGTAGTGAGCATAAGAAAAAGAAAAAGGAAAGACATGCAAAGTCTTAACTGTGCTTCCCTTCCTAAACTTGGTTCAGTTGCTCAGTCTTCTTTGGTGTTCACTGTTCACTAACTGGTTTGTGTTATTGGTAATTTGAAGAAGCGGGTGACTCAATCCTTTCATCATACCACCAAGGATTACTTTTGAAGTCAGTGTACGCACTACCGGGTTCAGCAGCTTTGCCGAGTGCCTGTGGCACTCGGCAAAGCACGATAAACACTCGGCAAAGTCTTTGCCGAGTGCCACCCACGGCATACCTCACACGTCATAGTTTCTGACGGCAAAGAGCTCTTTGCCGAGAGCTTTTCATCAAGCACTCGGCAAATTCTTTGCCGAGTGCCGAAACGACCCTCGGCAAAAAAAGGATAGCGGACGGCAGGAACACGGTGACGGCGTCGTTTGCCGAGTGCCAGGACGGAATGGCACTCGGCAAATCTTTACACTTTGCCGAGTGTTTTTACCACGACACTCGGCAAAATTACAACACTCGGCATAGTACGTTCCCAGAATGCCCAGAAACGTTACTTTGCCGAGTGTTTTTACCATGACACTCGGCAAAGCCTCCCTTTGCCGAGTGTAACACACGGCAAAGTGGCCGAAAACTGCCAATTTTAAATGTTTATTGCACCCCACACAAACAAATCACAATATCACAGATATATCAACAAGTAATCACCACAAGTAATCACATATATCACATATAGTCCACAATATATCACATATATCACCACAAGTCACAATATATCACATATATCACCACAAGTCTCCAAATATCACATCACAAGTCACAATATCACATATAGTCACAATATATCACATATCACATATCACAAGTCACATATAGTCACCCGACCGATGTGGTGGGTCATGAGGCATATTATTCAAGCCACCGATTGATTCTCGCACAAAAGAAAAGAGATTGCATGTGTGAGACAAGATTTAAGGTAGGAACATACAAACTTAAACATTCATACTCCACTAGAAACCGACAGAGTAGTTGCGGGAGGTGGAGGAATAGCTCGTGGCGAGGTTGACCCATCCTCTCGCCAAGACTTTGCATCCACCGAAACATCTGCGTCATCCTCTGCCGCCGGCCTCACTCCTCTGCCGATCGGCCTCCATCCTCGCCTCCATCTCCTCCGTAGCCTCTTCTCTTCTTCCACCGGGCCTACAATATTTCACCCCAATGTTACAATGCAAAGCAAAGGTATGTAAAATTAATGAACGACGAATAAAACAAAAATAACACAGAGTGCCTCCATCCGGATCGGCAAAGGTCCTACTGTGGGCGAATGGCGGGCTTGAGCTCGTGCTCCTTGCTCGAACTGGGAGAGAGTGGGAGTAGTGGCCGTGTCGAGTGTCTTGTCGCCAATCCAAGATCACGCCCATGCTTCTTGCCTCCTCCCACCCTCATGACGACTTCTCCATCAAGGTCCCGGTGCTCGGATCGTACTCTGGCCCATGGACCGCCCTTGCCATCGATGTGTACTCACTGTGGCATATCCATTGTTATGGTTATTATTTTGTGACCTCAGTAGACGCATGGCATTGTACAACATCTTTTGTGCCTCTCGATTACCTAGCAACCAGTGGTTCATCCAGGTTAAAGAAATATATGCCTCTCGATTACCTAAGATGCATCAATGCCCTCGATTACCTAAGATTACCTCGCGATAGGAGACGGAGTAGCTGCAAGCCGCCGAAACCCTAGCCGAGGAGGTGGTGACGTCGAGGAGGGCCGTCGGGCGGCGGAGGAGGCGGCGGCGGGGAGGCGTCGGGCGGCGGAGGAGGCGTCGGGCGGCGGAGGAGGCGTCGGGCGGCGGAGGAGGCGGCGGCATGGGAGGCGTCGGCGGCGGGGCGTCGGCGGCGGCCGCCGCGGGTCGGCGAGCGGGCGGCGGCGGCGGCGAGGCGCTGCGCGGGCGGGCGGCGCGGCGGGCGGGGGCGGGCGGGCGGGCGGCGGCGGCGGCGGGGGGGCGGGCGGCGGCGGCGGCGCGGCGGCGGGGCGGGCGGCGGCGGGCGGCGGGCGGCGGCGGGCGCGGCGGGCGCGGCGGGCGGCGGGCGTAGGTGTTGCGGGTGTTGCGTGTGTGGCGCCCCGCATGTGTTATGTTTGTATTGTTTGCCGAGTGCCCCGATCGGGCACTCGGCAAACCCCTCATCTTTGCCGAGTGCCCCCGATCGGGCACTCGGCAAACCTCCCATCTTTGCCGAGTGCCTACCACAATGCACTCGGCAAAGATTTTTTTTTTAATAAAACTTCATTTCCTCTCTTTTTTTCATAGCGTGTTTTACAAATTTGTTCAAATGTACTTCGAAAATGCCTTGTCAAATTCACTCAACAATGCATATTCGATGCTTCTACGAATATTAGACCATTATTTCATGCAGTTATAGCTCAAATTCAATTTATATTAAGTAAATTTCTATAATTGCAGTTGCAGTTTAAAAATTAAAATTATCAAATGGATCCGAAAAATTACCAAAATTTCACATGAAACAATCTCTGTTGTCTATTACCTGTACAAAAAGTTTTGTAGTCAAACCACAATTCGACCGTCACTTTGACTCCAAATCTTACCGGATCCGTCTCAACTCTACGCTTCTTCTTCAGAATTGCTTTAGTTTGTAAACATCGTACGTGACAACTTATGTGAAATATTATCAATTTTTTACCACAGCCTCCACATATAATATCATGACATCTTGACAAATCTCATGATTTTCAGACTTCGTTTGCTTTTTTTAAAATTTAAAACCATTCGACCACACGTTTGTGGTCGTGTTTCTAACAAGATGTTCAAATTCCTTTTATTTAACGGTAAGGCCTCAAACCGGTGAATAACATGAATATCATTTTTCTACTCATTTTTTCCTATTATTTGAATCACTTGCAGTTCAAATTTCACTTGATTCAAAAAATTGCTTGAAATGCAATTAATTAATTAAATATACCAAACAAATACAAAAATATACCAAATTTTAACATGGAGTACCATATTTTGTATGTGGAGAGTAGAAAAAGTTTGAAGGGTGGGAGAGGAAAAGGTTTTTATTTCTTTGCCGAGTGCTGCAAACAAAACACTCGGCAAAGATCTCTTTGCCGAGTGTCAGCTCCAGACACTCGGCAAAGGTCTAACGGCGGCGGCTATCATCTAACGGACGGCGATTGGTGCCGAGTGTTTTATTTTTGCCGAGAGTTTTCTTGTTAGCACTCGGTAAAGAGCTCCTATATGCCGAGTGTCTTATTCTCAGCACTCGGCAAATACATTTTTGGCGAGTGTTTTATTTTCACCGAGTGTCCCCATTAAGGCACTCGGCAAAGCTGTTGTTTACCGAGTGCCCGATGGATTGCACTCGGCAAAATTCCGGACACTCGACATATAGGAGCTTTCCGGTAGTGACGTCTTCTTGGTGGTTTTATGGCATTGGGATATAATATGGCAGCTATACGAAGAGAAGTAGTCATGTAATTTCTGATGGCAAGGCAACCACTCAAATTTCTGGTAGTCTTTGAAGTTTTTGGCAGTACTGGCACCGTTAAACGTAGATTTGCAACATTAGCACCCGTGCTACAAAAATTACGAAAATAGCACTCGGTCCGCACTGCACGGATTGGATGGGGAGGCAACACGTGGCGGGCGCCGCACGGCAGCCGTGCGGTCCATATGGCCCCCATGCGGTGGTATTACAAAACAAAATATGAGTACATACATACGAAAGGCCATTCGCATAACAGGGGATACAATATGGCTCACTCGTGACGAGTCACGCTCACGCATGCCTCTACCGGCCCACTCCATCTTCTCTCCGCCTCTGCTGCAGCTAGGTACAGATAACGAACATGGTTTTCTATAGTACTATCATACAAATATATAGCTATCAACATAGTTGAATCATACAAAAATGAAAGATGTTTAACTTAACATACAATTGCATGAAGCTAATTAAATGTTACACTCGGTTTTGGGAACTGAAAAGGCCAAAATAAATACACACCTATGCCAGAAATAAGAAAACAAGTCAAGGACACTGTAGAATTATAAGAAAAATACACACCGAAATTACTTAATGCAACTTTAGTTGTCATTGTCCTAGCTACTACATTGCAGTAATACAGCTGGAGTATTGTGTCTTGATGCTGACGTGCTGGAGATTAATAAAGATTTAAGTTGTTTCATTCATTGTGTTCTTAGCCTACTGTGAGAATGTGTTCGTTGCGTCCTTCTTCTGCTTGTGCTACCGTCACCCGGATTCGCCATCGCGTATGCCTGCGACAAGGTCAGTTGCGGTGAGATCACCGGAGCCACCGACATGTATGTGGAGTTTTGTGAGCACCACATCTGCCTTTTGTACTCTGGTGCTCGTCTTTCCTTGTAGTAGAACCCATCTGTAACTTCGGGTAGCAGCTCCCCCATTACACTTGGCTCGACCAGCTCGTATCTGTTACAATGCATCTCTGGTAGAAGATAGGGAGACACATGGCAAACCAACTCAAGAGGATTGCCATTATTCGATAGAGTGCAGGATCTGTCGACGAAAGGTGAGACATAGCAATAAGTAGTGAACCGAAGGACAGGCTCAGGCAGTAGAAATCCAGTACCTGTGTGCCCACTGTCCGTTGATTGCACGCAATCAGAAAGGTGATAACTCTGAATACGGTGACAGCACCACACCGATTTGGTTGATAGATTGAAATAGTCAGTGCGTTGCGCTATCGTTTCAGCAACCAGCCCCCTGATGGCTAGACATGCAGCACTGAATTGTGGTGGCAAGAGCTCCAAGCAGCCCATGGCAATCTCAAAGATGTCAGCAGCCTCTGTGAGACGGAACAAAATGGCCATCTTCAAACTTTTCTCCCACACCACTTCGTTTTCATAAGAGACAATGAAACACCCCACTGATCCATTGCCAACTTGAGGATCCAGCCATGGCCATAGCAAAATGAGTGCAGTTCCACCTCCTCTTTGGAGGGAAAACTCCATCGAATTGCCGGCAAGCAATGATCGAGTTAGCGATGGTAATAACATGAGCCCCTTTGGATGACCACCAGACTCAACTAACTTGAAGAAGCTGTCGGCACCGTCTGCAAACCTCTCGAATCTCTGAACTACGGTGTCACCCAAGTCCTCGTCTTTACGGCCAAAAGGCACAAAGCGTTTGGCCGCTTGAATGAAGTATTGAGTAATGGAGGTACTCACTGTACTATTGCTTCCACGCCTGCACTCCAAGATTTGCTTCTTGTGGGCATGTAAGATGTTGTCACCTTCCTTGGCCACACGCTTTAGCTTCGCCTTCCAGTGGAGCAACGGGCGGTGGGTTATATGCAAATCTTCTGAGACGGCAACAACACTGCGGATCTTCAGTACTGCCATCTCCAATCTCTCAGCTTTGCCCTCAACACACTCATGACTAGTTCTATCACCTAATACAAAAGAGGAGATTCTGCTCACAGCTTCGCTCGCAACTGCGGAACTAACTATTTCTGCCATTAACCACTCTAGGGAGAGATGGTTTTGGGAGCACTAATATCTTTCCATCGAACCACTTAAGGAGCACCTATATATGGACATTTTCAATTTTTTATAGTTTTCTGCATTCATTCGCACAAGAAACAAGGACCGTGAGTGATCTATTTTCTAGATACTGGAGACTTGGTAAATTGCGTGGAACGTGAGGTGTTTCCGCTTAAAGTCTAGCCCATTGTACGCGAGCATACACATACAAACGAAGAATTTTTTTTACAAATAATCTATTTTTTAATTAAAATTACAGAAAAATACCCGCGAGAAATTTTTTTACAAAAATAAGCTCCAGTCGCCCCCCCCCATTGGGCGACTGGACCCTTTCACCCAACTCAGCGGCGACATCTGGCAGATTTGGTAACCGTTGGGCGATTATTGCAGTCGTCCCACCATTGGGCGACGTAAGTCCAGTCACCCAACCATGTGGCGACTAGGGGTGGGTTAAAAGCGTGGCGCGCTCGGCCGCCGCCGAGGCACTGCTTCCATTCGACTGAGCGAGCGCGAGAGAAGAAGAGAATAGAAAGGAGAGGAGAAGAGGAGGGGGAGAAGAGGAGAGGGAGAGGAGAAAAGAGGAGAGGGAAGATTTAGATTCAGATAATTTTTTGTATATTACTTTTGTTAGTGTTAATAAAAACTATAGAAAATATAGTGTAGAAATTTTGTATAGTATTTTTGATATAGACATTTTAGTATGGAAAATTTAGTATAGATATTTTAGTGTAGAAAAATTTAGTGTACAAAAATTTAGCATAGACATTTTAGTATAGACATTTTAGTGTAGAAAAAATTAGTATAGACAATATAGTATAGACCTTTCGTGATCTATTTTGTAGATACTGGAAACTTGGTAAATTGCGTGGAACGTGAGGTGTCTCCGCTTAAAGTCTAGCCCATCGTACGCGAGCATACACATACAAACGAAGAATTTTTTTGTACGAATATTCTATTTTTTAATCAAAATTATAGAAAAATATCCGTAGAAATTTTTTTTACAAAAATAAACTCCAATCGTCCCCCATTGAGCGACTGGACCCTTTCGCCTAACTAAGCGGTGACATCTAGCGGATCTGGTAACCATTGGGTGATTATTACAGTCGTCCCACCATTGGGCGACGTAAGTTCAGTCGCCCAACCGTGTGGCGATTAGGGTGGGTTAAAAGTGTGGTGCGTTCAGCCGCCGCCGAGGCACTGCTTCCATTCGACCGAGCGAGCGCGAGAGAAGAAGAGAAGAGAAAGCAGAGAAGAGGAGAGGGAGAGGAGAACAGAGGAGAGGGAAGATGTAGATCCAGGTAATTGTTTGTATATTACTTTTGTTAGTGTTAGTAAAAACTGTAGAAAATGTAGTGTAGAAATTTTGTATAGTATTTCTGGTATAGATATTTTAGTATAGAAAATTTAGTATAGACATTTTAGCATAGACGTTTTAGTGTAGAAAAATTTAGTGTAGAAAAATTTAGTATAGACATTTTAGTATAGAAAAATTTAGTATAGACATTTTAGTGTAAAAAAATTTAGTATAGACATTTTAGGGTAGAAAAATTTAGTATAGACATTTTAGTATAGAAAAATTTAGTATAGACATTTTAGTGTAGAAAAAAAATTAGTATAGACATTTTAGTATAGAAAAATTTAGTATAGACATTATAGTGTACAAAAATTTAGTATAGCCATTTTAGTGTACAAAAAATTAGTATAGCTATTTTAGTGTACAAAAAATTAGTATAGACATTTTAGTATAGAAAAATTTAGTGTAGACATTTTAGTGTAAAAAAATTTAGTATAAACATTTTAGTGTAGACAAATTTAGTATAGACATTTTAGTGTAGAAAAATTTAGTATAGATATTTTAGTGTAGAAAAATTTAGTATAGTCATTTTATGACCGCACACGAATTCTTAGCGTATATCACTTACCAGCGTAGTACCGCTCGTTCTACGGTCAATCGTTCGTAAAAAAAATATCTAAAATTTTTTACGCACGTACATATACAATGAACATAAACTTTTATTACAACTCCAACACATTTTGTATCAGTTTAGAACAACAAAATTCACAAAATTTAAAACATTCACGAGGGACTAAGTGCAGTCGCCCAATGGGAAACAAAGTCGCTAAATGAACGGGCGACTATATGAAAGTCGTCTGAGGGTAATGCGACAGGAGCTCTGTCGCCTGCTGGTTGGGCGAAAGGCTCCAGTCGTCTAATGATTAGACAGTTTGAGTCTATTTTTGTAAAAAAAATTCACAAATATTTTTCTATAATTTCAATTAAAAAATAGATTATTCGTAAATAAAATTCTACAAACGAAGGTGATGGGAAGCTAGCTGCTTTAATTTAGTCGCGAAATATGTGGAGCAGATTCGCTGCCGTTGTCTCTCTGAACTAGACTGCACCTAATGCACGCATTTCCTTTGACTAGACAGCACTGGTTTGACTAGAAAGCTATTACATTAATTCCCTTTGACTAGACCGCTAATACACGCATTTCCTTTGACTAGACAGCAGTGAAGAAGATTACTGTATTTCCAGCCTATCAATATCCTGTTTGACAAGTTAGTCAATAGACCAATGGAACTTCACTATTGCTTTTCGAACTGCACTATTGAAGAAGATTACTATTGGTCTATTGACTAATGGAACTCCACAAGCTGCCAATCTTCAGACAGTGACATGCGTCATATTTGCATATATTTAGCAAACATTTTACCCTCATATTTTTCACATTTTGGAATCATTTATCATCATTTACACGCTTTTCCTATATTTAATTGCTCGAAATGGACAATTTTACATTTTTCTGTATTTTTCTGCAGGCCGGCGCGATCTAGGCGCATAAACGACGAATTTGGCATTTCGGGACTGCTCTATACAAATGTACGCGTCATCACGGATACGTAGGATCAAATCGCGAAGAAATCAAAGTTCCCGAGAGCCAAAACAGAAGAAAACACTAATAGGGAAGGACCTCTTTGTAAATGCCGGAATCCTAGAGGGCTAAAATGCAAAATCACCAATCCCCATTCGGCCACATAACCCTAGCCGCCGCCTGCGTGGGAGACGAGAGCCCGACATCTTCTTTTCTTTCGCCTCCCTTGCTGTCCCCTTTCCTTCTCGGATCCGGCCGGCGCCGCCGGCATGCACGCCACCACCCGCCGCTCCTCCACCTCCGCGCCACCTTCTCCTCTTCATCTTCCCCGCAGCATTTCTCTTTCTGCTGCCTCTCTCCACCGCGCCCGCCGCTCCTTCCTGGCGCCGCCCTTCGCCACTGCGCCACCTCCTCTTCTCCGGTGCCGTCCACTTGCCGCCGCCACTTCTCCTCTTCTGCTCCTCCTCCGCAGCAACTCTCTCGGCAGCTTCTCCCCCTCACCGCCACCAGCACCTCCCGTCTCCACCGACATCCGCACCGATCTCTGCCGCCTCGACACCGACGGCAACCTCATCTGCGCCGACGACATCTCCACCTCGGCGCCGCCATTAACCACTTCAGGCCGTCGACCACACCGCCTCGGCTTCATCCACACCGACGGCTACCTCTTCTTCACCGCCCCGACTGCTTCCACTTCTCCACCGACGGCCTTCTTCATCTACACCGACAGCGACTTCTTCGGCGACCCCTGCCACTCCACCGCGCCGACGCTGCTCCACAACAGCTCCCATCTCGGTCACAGCCCCTTCCACGCCGGCGAGGTTCCCTCCTCTGCATCCACGGCGTCCTCGGCCATCTCCTCCTCTTCCAGTCGGCAGCCAACCCAACTCCTCGTCTGCGCCACTCACCTCAGCTTCCCCTTCTACGGTTAATCTCCAAATCCTCTCTCTTTCCTTTATTTTCCTGTTTACTGTTCTTGATTACTATTGCTACTTGAACTGTGAATGTAATCTGGTACTGTGAATGTGGTTGATGTGAACTTTGATGCATGCATGTGTTCAGTGGAATTATGATTATACTCTGTTAATCCTGAGGTTAATTGTGCATGTGATCAGTGAACTATGATGTATGACAATTGCTGTTAATTAACTACTGTTAGATGTCACTGTCAATGGTTCAATACTAATGAACTGTGATTTTGATCTGTGGATGATAATGGATATAGATATTGGTTGTGTTTATGTCAGTTGTGATCTGAGTTAGATTGTCTATGTTGGCATTAGGTTAGTGTGCCTTGTAGGCTCCGCCCTGTGTTAGTTATATGTGTTTGTCTTTGTGTTGCATGAATTAGCTAGCCTGCGATCGTTCTCTTCCTACCTTTGCTGTCTAGACCCCCCTCCTTGCTTCTAGACTTCCTCTTTTCTTCTTTCTGTGGTCTGTCGATAGTTAGGTCGAGCGATCGTAGTTGTAGTTTGTTACTTTGTCGTGTGCCGTCGTCGTTTAGTTAGCTGTCGACCGCTCTCTCCCTCGTTCTCTCTCGACTTCCTCCGTGCTTCTCGACTTTCTCCTGCTGTCTCGCGGTCGGTAGTTAGTTGTATCGTCGATCGGTAGTCGTTGTAGTTCGTGTCTTGTTTGTGTTGTCGTCGTGTAGTTCGTTCGGTCGTACAACGTCCATTCGTCAAGATCGTTCGTTCGCTGCGTCTTCGATTGTCTAGTTTATTTTGTTGTTTAGTCAGTGCTATTTAGAGCCGTTTTAGATTTAGTTTTCTCCCTCGTGTTGTTTGATCTAGCTTTAGCTGACCACCGGTAGCCTCAGTCTAGTCCCTGTGGAGAACACGACACTCGCCACTATTTCAGTGGAAACTCGTTCACTTGCGGGTGTGCAGTTTTGCACGATCAAGAAATTGGCGCCGTTGCCGGGGATTAGCTTTGAGCGACAGTGTTAGGCTATAGACTAGGTCGTTGTTTGTTTTCCTTCGCTTGTGTTTGTGCTAACTTGTCTTCCATTTAGTATTTGTCCATATTTGTGATATATTGCTACCCTCCTAACCCATTCCCTAGTCATTTCTTTCTCTTGTGTCTTTTAGTATCCATTCTCGTAGGTTGATCCATATAGTTACTTATTGAGGCTATGGCTTGCTATTATGATTCTCATGGTTTTATGAGCACTCCTACGTATGATACTCTTCAAGAACAGGTAAATCTATTGTCTCGTCAGTTAGAGTGCTATGTTTTAGAGCGGGGAGTTGAGTTAGAGAGCGGGCATAATCAGTACGGTTCTTTATCAGGCGCCCGCTCTCCAGTTGTTCCTATATGCCAGACTTGTGGTTTTCAGGGCCATTCACCCACTGAGTGCCAGCGTGGTTATTTGTCCACTCCAGAGTGTTACGGGATGAGCTTTGCTCAGCCGAGTAGACCATACCCTGACACTTATCACCTCGGATGGCCTGAGCACTCGAGTCTGCCATATGGAAACAACAACCCTGATATCTCATCATTTGCTTCTAGTACACCATTGCAGGGTTTTAGATATGGAGATCAGGATATTTCTCATTGGTCACATCAGCACTATCCTGTACCTCAGCATCAGACTCCTACTCCTGAGCTTGATCAGATGTCTAGATTTGAGGAGAGGATATCTAGGATGATAGGAGATTTCGAGTAGAATGAGTAGTGACTTAGCATTGGATCCGACACCTCCCGCTGCAGCTCACCTGTTCCTTCACCGAGCCGCTTACGCTTCCTATGTCTGAGTCTTTAGAGCAGTCTCATGAGCCACCTCCTTCACATGAAGATCAGGCTGCCCGACTTGATGCATTATGCAAGGAATTCATGACTGTGCCTCCTGGTGGTGATCGTGCGATGGCGATTCAGGACGAGATTGAGGTGATTATGAGCACCATGTCTACTTGTGTGGATAGTTCTACCACATCACAGCCTTCCATTAGCACCACTGAGATAGTTCTGGATGGAGATGATTGTCAGCCTACCAGTCTTACACCTGATCTTGCTAGCGAGGGCCTATTGTTGGAGACACTTCAGATACACTTAGAGGCACCTCAGTCAGATTCTTCGCCTATTGACTCTGATGATCCTTATGTTGACATTGAGCCAGATGATGAGGACTTAGCTCTTGATGATGATTGTTTCACTATGGATATGCTTTTGAGTTCTGAGGTTCCACATCTTGATGAGGGGGCTGCTTCCGATGTTGAGGAGGAGTACATTTCTATTGATCCACCACCTGCTACTTCCTTCGTTGACATCGCCCCTCTGGAGGTTTCTACTACCGTACATTCTACTTCACCTACACTTCAGGTAGTTTGGAAACTTTTCCCCGACCAGCTCAGGTTTGATTTCCTTCGCTCTGACGAGACATACTTTATTACTGATTGTGCTCATCTCACTTATAGTCTTCATGATGTGCTTTATCGATATACCTATATGATTGGATATTCTATTGATGACTTAGAGGGTGTCAACCCTATCACACATACTTGCCATATCTTTGAGTTTGTTTTCAGGCTTACACTTTTGTACCATCGACTACGAGCGGACATGGTTCGAGTCGATATTCCTTGGGATCCAGGTGGATTTCGAGGCATGCTGCTTCATGAGGAGGGCGGACATGTGCCTTTTCCATGTCCCGTCCTTAGCCCTCCTCCCGCTACATCCAAATGAGCACATCTCTTTATCTTTTTATTTTCATACATTTTGTTAGTTTTTGTTGGTTTCTCTTTTCTTTCTTTTTATTTCAGGTCCCGTGCTAGATCTTCATCCTTGTACATGCGAGAAGCTATGGGATGATTTTCTACTTCCACTACATCATATATGCCCGGTGAGCTGTTTCTTACCCCTTAAGCACATTCTTGATTCATTGCTCAATTTAAGCTTGGGGGAGGACTTGTATGTGTGTGGATGATTTTCTAGCATGTTTGTATTATATTTGTGAGCATTTGAGCTTATTGTCGTGTAATTGATGATATTTGATCATTCTTATGCTTATGTTGATGATATATGACCTTTGCTATTGCTCTCATGTTATCCTTGATTATATATCTTTGCCATGTGAGCCCACGCCATGGTTAACAAGAAAGGTCATGCTGAAATTTTCATTGAGTTATATTGTCACTAGTTCCTTGTATGTTTTAAGTCACTTGGCATCATTTTATAAAACTTGAGTATTGTTTATTATCCTTGATGTGCTTAGAAATCTTGTGATCCTATAGCATTTGATTCATTGCGAGTTACACATGTGTTTTAACCATTTGCGGATTGAATTGGTTCTAGTCATCGCCTCTTGAATTATCATATCTTAGCTTCATGCTTTGGCATATGTTATTTTAGATATTGATACTTTGCTTGAATGTAAAATTTGTGAAAGGGGTAGTCCTATCTTGAGCCAATAACTTGGTTGATTTATCTAGGTATCCATGTCTCGGGACACGTGTTACTTAGTATTAATGAAAATCGGTTAAAGATGCTTAATCAAAACTGAAAAAAAAAGTAAAAAGAAAATTGTGATGCAATGTGTGAGTGTGTGAAATAAGTGACTATGTCACATTGTTTCGGAAATGTGTGAATAAGCGGCAAAGTTTGCCCAAGTGTGAATAAGTGGCACAAGTGCCCAATGTGCTTTTAAATTTGCTAAAAATCAACAAAAATTAGGTATCATGGCTCAAGTGTGGGCTTTTTCATAAATATCATGCAAGTATTAGTCTCTTTGTCTCAAATAGCAAATTCCTTAGCTTGACTCTTTGATATGCTCATTCTTGATGTTATACCTAGTTCCGATGCCTTACAATTTTGGTTAGATTCATGTGATCACTTAGTGCATTTCGACACTTGTGTATGTAACTTGATTTGGTCAAATGTTGTAGTTATCATTTGGCATCTTTGCTTGAATATTCATTCTCATCTTGGATGATTCTCAAAACTCAAGTTAGATAATCATATTTTACATTGTTGTATGCCTTTTGATTTATTACATGCATGAAACTAGTCTTTTATCATAATGACTTGTTGTCCGGGTTCGATAATATCATGCCATTTACTTGAGGACAAGTAAAAGTTTTAAGCTTGGGGGTATGACATGCGTCATATTTGCATATATTTAGCAAACATTTTACCCTCATATTTTTCACATTTTGGAATCATTTATCATCATTTACACGCTTTTCCTATATTTAATTGCTCGAAATGGACAATTTTACATTTTTCGTATTTTTCAGCGGTAGCGATCTAGGCGCATAAACCATTTAATTTGGCATTTCGGGACTGCTCTATACAAATGTACGTCATCACGGATACGTAGGATCAAATCGCGAAGAAATCAAAGTTCCCGAGGGCCAAAACAGAAGAAAACACTAATAGGGAAGGACCTCTTTGTAAATGCCTAATCTGGAGGGCTAAAATGCAAAATCACCAATCCCCATTCGCCACATAACCCTAGCCGCCGCTGCGTGGGAGGCGAGCCGGCATCTTCTTTTCTTTCGCCTCCCTTGTCGTCCCTTTCCTTCTCGGATCCGTGGCCGTGCCGGCCGCATGACCACCACCGCGCCGCCGCTCCTCCACCTTCGCGCCACCTTCTCCTCTTCATCTTCCCCGCAGCATTTCTTTCTGCTGCCTCTCTCACCGCGCCCGCTCCTTCCTGGCGCCGCCCGCCATCGCGCCACCTCCTCTTCTCCGGTCCGCCCACTTGCCGCCACTTCGCCTCTTCTGCTCCTCCTCCGCAAAGAACTCTCTCAGCTTCTCTCCCTCACCGCCACCAGACCTCCCGTCTCCACCGACATCCGCACCGATCTACACCGACAATGACTTCTTCGGCGACCGCCACTCCACCGCCGCCGACGCTCCCACAACAGCCCCATCTCGGTCACAGCCCCTTCCACGCCGGCGAGGTTCCCTCCTCTGCATCCACGGCGTCCTCGGCCATCTCCTCCTCTTCCAGTCGGCAGCCAACCCAACTCCTCGTCTGCGCCACTCACCTCAGCTTCCCCTTCTACGGTTAATCTCCAAATCCTCTCTCTTTCCTTTATTTTCCTGTTTACTGTTCTTGATTACTATTGCTACTTGAACTGTGAATGTAATCTGCATCGTGAATGTGGTTGATGTGAACTTTGATGCATGCATGTGTTCGGTGGAATTATGATTATACTCGTTAATCCCGAGGTTAATTGTGCATGTGATCGGTGAACTATGATGTATGACAATTGCTGTTAATTAACTATTTGTTAGATGTCACCGCCAATGGTTCAATACTAATGAACTGTGATTTTGATCTGTGGATGATAATGGATATAGATATTGGTTGTGTTTATGTCAGTTGTGATCTGAGTTAGATTGTCTATGTTGGCATTAGGTTAGTGTGCCTTGTAGGCTCCGCCCTGTGTTAGTTATATGTGTTTGTCTTTGTGTTGCATGAATTAGCTAGCCTGCGATCGTTCTCTTCCTACCTTTGCTGTCTAGACCCCCCTCCTTGCTTCTAGACTTCCTCTTTTCTTCTTTCTGTGGTCTGTCGATAGTTAGGTCGAGCGATCGTAGTTGTAGTTTGTTACTTTGTCGTGTGCCGTCGTCGTTTAGTTAGCTGTCGACCGCTCTCTCCCTCGTTCTCTCTCGACTTCCTCCGTGCTTCTAGACTCCCCCAGTGCTTCTCGACTTTCTCCTGCTGTCTCGCGGTCGGTAGTTAGTTGTATCGTCGATCGGTAGTCGTTGTAGTTCGTGTCTTGTTTGTGTTGTCGTCGTGTAGTTCGTTCGGTCGTACAACGTCCATTCGTGCGGTCGTTCGTTCCGTCGTCTTTCGATTGTCTAGTTTATTTTGTTGTTTAGTCAGTGCTATTTAGAGTCGTTTTAGATTTAGTTTTCTCCCTCGTTTTGTTTGATCTAGCTTTAGCTGACCACCGGTAGCCTCAGTCTAGTCCCTGTGGAGAACACGACACTCGCCACTATTTCAGTGGCAACCCGTTCACTTGCGGGTGTGCAGTTTTGCACGATCAGACAGTACAGCTGCAGTACAATTGGAATCCAAATACTCTGGGTATATTGCGAGTAGCACTACATAGATCATGTAAGTCAACTAAACAAACGGCCCAGACCTACATCTTTGCAATGCTACAGAGCTAATTTTCACAAATATTTGATGAGGACATCACTTCTTCGGATACACACAACACTCCTCCACTTGATATTCAAGGACCAATCACTAGAGCTCGCGCCCGACAATTGAATTTAGAGGTGAGCTCGTTCCTAAGTACTTCTTTTGGTTCATTTGAGAATCGATTGCTACCTAATGATTTAATTATGATTAGGAACCATGGAGAGGATCAAGAAGTACTTGGAAAAGGGCTACGAGGCGCACAAGTCCAGCAAGGGCGGACGAATCATGTTGGATGTCCAATTCAAACCGACTTCGAATCCAATTCGGAGTCCAGGACCAGGCTGCACTAAAACAGACGCCCAGATCGCATCCGGACTCCGTTTTGGACGTTCCACATATGTATGGAAAGCTGAGAAGATAACCTTTCCAATGGCTCTGGTCTCATATCAAAATTCCTTCTGAGTCAACGGGAATCGTCGAAACAAGTGGACGTCTAGAATCTGTCAGGGTGCTGCGACACCGTCTTTTGGGCCGTTCGGCTTTGTATCGTGTTGGAGTCCATTAAGGACGCGTCCAGGGGATTTGCACGCCCCTTACTCCTTTATATACAGCCGCCACCCCCACCATTAGGGTGGGGTTTTGCTTAGATTAATTCTGTCTTTGAACAGTTTCGCCGTCATCGGTTTGTGAAACCCCAATTATCGAGTGCTTCATCAATATATCTGCAATTTGGTTGTGTTCTTCCTTGTTCTTGCTTGTGTTCTTCGATTCGTAGGCGAGGATTAGCCTTCTTGGCAAGGTCAACCAGGCAGTGCACGGTTGATAACCTGAGGAGACGTGGTGCTGCGATTGTGGGGTTCGGAACGTGCTGTTCGGAAGCCGGATCGATTTGTGTCGTGCCTCCACCAAATCGAACATATCCAGAACCTGTTGGAAGATCGGGACCCCGTGCCCATCAAGTGGTATCAGAGCTTCAGGTGTTCCTCCAGGTTCGAGTTTACCCATCTTGTTGTTTTCGATTTCATCCTAGAGTCCAAGAAAAAGCCCTAAAAAAAATTGTAGTCATAGGTTGTTTCCTGTCCTAGATCGTGTTTAGCCTTTTGCACAATTTGATTCCAGAGTCCGTAGTGTTGAGTTTGTGTCCTTAGTCGAGTTGTGTTGCTGGTTTAGATCGTGTTTTGTTTCGGTTTGTTTTGCTTCCGCTACCTTTCATACAAACCCTAGTCGGATTGTCTTGCTTCCGCTACCTGTCATACAAACCCTAGCCGTCAATTTTTGTTTTCCCACCCATATCCCACCCTCTATTTGAGTCATCCATCGTGTCTCGTGATTGCCCAACACCATCCCCCACGTTTCCCCGAGCTTCCGGCCCCAATTTTCACAGATTGATCCTACCCGATCGTAGTTTCGCCACCACAAAACCATAACTCTGAGGCCCTACTTCAAACAGCCATAACTTTTGAATACGGACTCGAAATCAGTTGATTTTTTTGAAATTGGGTGAAATTAAATTTTACATCCGAAACTCCCCAACTTTGTTGGGTTCGCGAATTTATTTTCCGAAATTCGGCCTGAAAGTGTAGTACTCGCTCCGAAATTGAATCACCGAATTTACAACACATTCATTATTTTCTGAGGCCACCCTTACATCCGATTGAGTTGCAACTTTGTGTGGTTCCTATTTCGTGCTCTGCTCTGTGCAAAAATACAAAAAATAAAAAGAAAAAAAATTTGGCACCTACGATAGTCTCATGAGTGCCATCCGTGGCCAAAAAAAAAAAAAGAAAAAAAACGTGATGAGCACGCTTTTAGGTGACAGAGCCTCATTTGTGTTGTGTTTGTGCTGAATTAAGTTTCTCGGTGCCTAGCCATCTTTGTTGCTGTCTTTGCTTCATTATTCAGTTCTTGACTCCTTGTTCTTCATATCATACCAGTTATAGGACACATTTAGACCAGCAACTAGGACCATACTTTGGACATTTATTCAGCATTACTATCTGTTATTGATTTGTGTTCCACCGACACATTTGGCCTTCCAAACTCCATATATCTACTACGGATAGCACGCTTTGACCCTTGCAATCGTACCCACGCCGACAAGGAATCACGAACCACCACCGGTTGTACCACCCGCTGCTTTGGTAAGCACACTTGTAAGAGCTTGGTAAGCCACTTCCTTTGGGTTCCCACTCCCCTTCCTTTGTAGTTGATAGGGATCATCCTTTTGTTTTCCTTGTATTTCCACTAACCATGGCAGGAAACGAAGAGGACGGGACACCGTCGATTTTAACGAGTGTGTGACGCCACGGAGCATCATTGTGCAGTAGCGTCCTCAAAGACGCAGTACAACAACCCGATAAACTTCAACGCCATAATTTGTTTCAGACCTTCTTTGCAATCAAGAACCGCGTGCACGTGTCATCATTGATGGAGGAAGTTGCAACAACTTGGTGAGTTCTGATTTGGTAAAGAAGCTTGGCTTGACCACGCGACCGCATCTACATCCATACCATATTCAATGGTTAAATGACTCTGGAAAAGCTAAGGTAACGCAAACATGTCGAGTCCATTTTTCCATTGGTGCTTATGTTGATCATGTTGATTGTGATGTGGTTCCCATGCAAGCATGCTCTCTTTTATTGGGTCGACCTTGGGAATTTGATAATGATGCTTTACACCATGGTAGTAGTAACACATACACTTTTATGCATAAGAAAAGAAAGTTACTTTACGCCTTTGACCCCACTGAAATTATAGAGGCCGATAGGGCGAGAGCTGCTAAATGATCCAAAGGAACATGATAAAACTGAAAACAGCAAGTACTCCATTTGAAAAATTCTGTTATGCTTGCCACAAAATCAGACCTTGCTGCAATTGATGATGTTAATGATACATGCTATGCTTTTGTGTGCAAAGATGCTTTATTTTCTCTTGATAATATGCCTTGCACTTTGCCTGCTCCCCGTCACTAACCTTTGCGGGAGTTTAGAGATGTTTTCCCGATGAGATACCTCGGGACTTCCACCCATTCGAGGGATTGAGCACCGATTGATTTGATCCTGAGCGAGCTTGCCAAACCGTGCGGCGTCAGGGACCAATCCCGAAGAGACTAAGGAGATTCAGCCCAAGTCCAAGACCTTTTGGACCGTGGGTACGTCGTGAGAGCCTTAGTCCTTGTGTTGTTCTGTTCTTTTGGTTCCCAAAAAGATGGTACTTGGCGTATGTGTGTAGATTGTAGAGCCATTAACAACATTACTATACGGTATCGTCATCCTATTCCTAGGCTAGACGACATGCTTGATGAGTTGTGTGGTGCTATAATTTTCACAAAGATTGACTTATGTAGTGGATACCACCAAATAAGAATGAAACTTGGCGATGAATGGAAAACTGCTTTTAAAACTAAGTTCGGCTTGTATGAGTGGTTAGTCATGCCTTTTGGTTTAACTAATGCACCTAGCACTTTCATGAGATTAATGAACGAGGTTTTACGTCCTTTCATTGGCAAATTTGTGGTCGTTTACTTTGATGATATCTTGATTTATAGCAAGTCCATGGATGAACATTCGACTCACTTACGTGCTGTTTTAATGCTTTGAGAGATGCACGTTTGTTTGGTAACCTTGAGAAGTGCACCTTTGCACGGATCGAGTCTCTTTCTTGGCTATGTTGTGACTCCACAGGAATTGAGGTTGATAGAGCCAAGGTGGAGGCGATATGGAGTTGGCCCACGCCACGACAGGTCTCCCAAGTGCGGAGTTTTCTTGGCCTTGCAGGATTTTATCGCCGCTTTGTCAAAGAATTCAGCACAATTGCGACACCGTTGATTGAGTTGACAAAGAAGGAGTTGTGTTCCATTGGGGCCATCACAAGAGGAGTCCTTTAATCTTTTGAAGGACAAGCTTACGCACGCACCATTGCTCCAACTTCCGGATTTTGGTAAGACTTTGAACTCGAATGTGATGCTAGCGGAATTGGTATTGGTGGTGTTTTGATGCAAGAAGGCAAACCTGTTGCCTACTTTAGTGAAAAATTGAATGGTCATGTTCTTAATTATTCCACGTATGATAAAGAATTGTATGCTCTTGTTCGTTCTTTAGAGACGTGGCAACACTATTTATGGCCTAAAGAATTTGTCATTCATTACGATCATGAATCACTTAAGCATATTCGTAGTCAAACCAATTTGAATCGTAGACATGCTAAGTGGGTTGAATTTATTGAATCTTTTCCTTATGTCATTAAACACAAGAAAGGGAAGGATAATGTGATTGTTGATGCTTTGTCTCGACGCTATACCATGTTGTCTCAACTTGATTGTCGCATTTTGGTCTTGAAACTATTAAAGAACAATATGCTTTTGATGCTGATTTTAAGGATGTGTTGTTGCATTGTAAAGAGGTCAAGCATGGAATAAATTCGTGATCAATGATGGTTTTTTGTTTAGAGCTAACCGCCTATGCATTCCAGTTGGGTCCGTTCGTCTTTTGTTGTTGCAGGAGGCGCATGGAGGCGGTTTGATGGGACATTTTGGTGCTAAGAAGACGGAGGACGTTCTAACCACACACTTCTTTTGGCCAAAGATGAGGCGAGATGTTGAGCGGTTTGTGGCTTGCTGCACTACATGTCAAAAAGCTAAGTCTCGCTTGAATCCACATGGTTTATATATGCCACTTCCTGTTCCTTCTATTCCGTGGGCAGATATTTCTATGGACTTTGTTTTAGGGTTGCCCAGGGACTAAGAGGGGAGGGATAGCATTTTGTTGTTGTGGATCGTTTTTCTAAGATGGCTCACTTTATCCCATGTCATAAAACCGATGATGCCGCTCATATTGCTGACCTCTTTTCAAAGAAATAGTTCGTTTGCATGGTATGCCTTCTACTATTGTTTCGATCGTGATGCCAAGTTCTTGAGTCACTTTTGGCGTACTCTATGGAACAAGTTGGGTACAAAATTGTTGTTCTCTACCACATGTCACCCACAAACTGATGGCCAAACCGAGGTGGTGAACCGCACATTGTCTACCATGTTGAGAGCTGTTTTGAAGAACAATTTGAAGCTGTGGGAAGAGTGTTTGCCGCATGTTGAGTTCGCATATAATCGAGCGGAACATTCCACCACCAAGGTAAGTCCTTTTCGGTAGTGTATGGATTCAATCCCGTGCCCTATTGATATTTTACCTTTGCCTACTAGTGAGAGAGTTCATAATGATGCTAAGGAGCGTGCTGATTTTATTATCAAAATACATGAGACTACTAAGGCAAACATTGAAAAGATGAATGAAAATATAGGATTACCGGTAGTAAAGGTAGAAAGGAAGTTAAACTTGAACCGGTGATTTTGTTTGGTTGCACTTGCGAAAGGATAGATTTCCTGAATTAAGAAAGTCAAAATTGATGCCTAGAGCTGCTGGTCCTTTTAAGATAGTTGAGAAGATAAATGATAATGCATATAAACTTGAGTTGCCTCCCAAGTTTGGGGTTAGCCCCACCTTTAACATTTCAGATTTGAAGCCATACTTGGGAGAAGAAGATGAGGCTGAGTTGAGGGCAACTCCGCTTCAAGAGGGGGAGGATGATGAGGACATCACTTCTTCGGATACACACAACACTCCTCCACTTGATATTCAAGGACCAATCACTAGAGCTCGCGCCGACAATTGAATTTAGAGGTGAGCTCGTTCCTAAGTACTTCTTTTGGTTCATTTGAGAATCGATTGCTACCTAATGATTTAATTATGATTAGGAACCATGGAGAGGATCAAGAAGTACTTGGAGAAGGGCTACGAGGCGCACAAGTCCAGCAAGGGCGGACGAATCATGTTGGATGTCCAATTCAAACCGACTTCGAATCCAATTCGGAGTCCAGGACCAGGCTGCACTAAAACGGACGCCCAGATCGCATCCGGACTCCGTTTTGGACGTTCCACATATGTATAGAAAGCTGAGAAGATAACCTTTCCAATGGCTCTGGTCTCATATCAAAATTCCTTCTGAGTCAACGGGAATCGTCGAAACAAGTGGATGTCTAGAATCTGTCAGGGTGCTGCGACACCGTCTTTTGGGCCGTTCGGCTTTGTATCGTGTTGGAGTCCATTAAGGACGCGTCCAGGGGATTTGCACGCCCCTTACTCCTTTATATACAGCCGCCACCCCCACCATTAGGGTGGGGTTTTGCTTAGATTAATTCTGTCTTTGAACAGTTTCGCCGTCATCGGTTTGTGAAACCCCAATTATCGAAAGTGCTTCATCAATATATCTGCAATTTGGTTGTGTTCTTCCTTGTTCTTGCTTGTGTTCTTCGATTCGCAGGCGAGGATTAGCCTTCTTGGCAAGGTCAACCGGGCAGCGCACGGTTGATAACCTGAGGAGACGTGGTGCTGCGATTGCGGGGTTCGGAACGTGCTGTTCGGAAGCCGGATCGATTTGTGTCGCGCCTCCACCAAATCGAACATATCCAGAACCTGTTGGAAGATCGGGACCCCGTGCCCATCAATATTTATATACATGGACTACATAGTAAGAGCGAAATCATTAGATAGGCCAAATGATAATTTTCATAATAATACATAACAATACATGGTCAAAATTTTTGTTTCAGTAACTTAGGTTGCTTGCATGATGGCGGCAAACCTGCCTGCCCATCGTCTCTGCCCCTGCCTACAGGAAGGAAGACAATCTGCTGGCTGCACAAATGTTTCGGGGCCTGCCAAGCCAAATTGATTGATAATGTTAGGAATTGGCCCATTTGATTATGGTCTATTTCTTTAATTCTAAAGTATGCATGGTTTAGTACCATATTACTTAAGGCAAGATAAGGAAGACCGATTTATAAGGTGGAATCCTCACCATTCCTTGAATATGGATAGAGATGGTATAAGGAGGCTTCTGTCTAGTCACACACGCACGCACGCACACATGCGCGTATTCACGTATTTTTACGTGAAAATCGCGTGACTTGCGACCGTACCGTGACGTGACGTGCCACTTGGCAGACTAAGTCCATATTTATTTTTGCTGAACTCTGCACCACTCTCTCTCTGTTTGAATGAGATTCAAATATTTGAATGAGGCAGTTACAAGTGAATTTACACTGGTTAATTTGTGATTTGATGAGGTAGTTACCAGTGCATAATTCTGTTTAAAACCTAGCAGTTACTAGTGAATAACTGCAACGCCCTTAAAAAGCCTGGAGACGTCCAAGAAAAAAGAGATAATTTTGCACCTCCATTCTTCCTCTACTTTCTACTCTGCGAGTTTGTGCTGTTGTGCCGTGCCGTCTGAACCTCGTCGACCTTTCTTCCCGGCATGCACCTGGAAGGAGGAAGATCGGCTATATCCGAACCGTTGCCGCAGAGAGTACCTGCACGGGGCGGCAATAAGGTTTCTGGGCAGCGCATCTGCGCGACCGCTCACTGCACTGCGTCATCTACGTTCTGCACTATGTCATGTCTTCGCTGCTTCCTGTTCTTCATCAGGCGAAAAAGTAAGTCGTTCGCGTGCACATTCGACTTTGCTACTATAGTTTCCTTGCGTATATCCTGAAGTATGATGAGTAGCCTATTGTTAGTAGTAAATTTTGCATCACTGGTTTATTGTATTTGTCTCCTAGTAAAATTTAGAATTAAAATATTGCCCACATTTCCAACAATCCAAAAACCTTATTCTGAATTTTGTTGCAATACAGCAATGGCTAGTGCTTCTGATGCGATGAAACCTGAGAGGTTTTCTGGTCGAAACTTTCGTAGATGGCAGACTAGAGCCAAGTTTTGGCTCATATCTTTGGGCTGTGGTGGGTTATCCACCCGCAATATCCATTTATGATTGAGCAGTTCATGCAGTTTGAAAATACGAACAATACTACTCTTTGCTGCATTCTGATTGTTCTGGCATATCAGCTCTATGATATGTACATGGACTTCAAGTCCGCCACAGAGTTGTGGGATGCACTAGAGCACAAATATGCAAAAGCAGAGGCAGGTCGCTGGCTCTACATGTGTGAACAATTTTTCGACTTTAGCATGGATGAGGCTAAGTCCATAGTTGGACAAGCTCATGATCTCCAGCTACTAGTCGGTGAGATTGCACACCTGGGCTGTGTGTTGCCTCTAAAATTTGTGGCTACGGGCATTGTTGCTAAACTCCCTGCCTCTTGGTGGGATTTTGCTACTAGCTTGAAACATAAGAGAGAAGAGATTTCTGTTGAGGATCTCATTGCAGCCCTCAATGTGGAAGAAAAAGCAAGAGCAAAAGATGCATCTAGCACCTCTGGCCAGAACAATGCAAATGTCATACAGAAAAAGAATGTTGAAAAGAAGTACAAATCCAACAAACTAAACAAGGCAACTAGCTTTAAGAAGAAAACTAAGAAAAAGGATTTGAGGGACATCACCTGCTTTGTGTGCGGAAAAGATGGTCATATGGTCATATGGCATCGACTTCAGGAGGGTTTGGTAATCCACCTATTATCTTTTCAGCATGTCAATCTACTGATTGGTAGATTGATACTGGTGCTAATGTTCACGTATGTTCTGATATTTCCTTGTTTTCTTCTTACTAGGCAGCAAGGGCTTCCACCATCCTAATGGAAAATAGGTCACATGCTTCTGTTCTTCGTGTTGGCACGGTGGATCTGAAGCTTACTTCAGGGAACACTGTCCACTTGAAGAATGTGTAGTATGCTCCTACAATAAACAAGAACCTTACCAGTGGTTCTCTCCTATGTAGGGATGGTTATAAGCTAGTTTTTATGTCAAATAAAATTGTAATGTCTAAATTCGGAAAATTTGTTGATAAAGACTATGAGAGCGGAGGCTTGTTCCGTCTAAGTATTTTAGAGTCTTGTTATAATCTGAATGTTGCAACTAGTTTAAATAAATGTGAGGGAAATATTTAGCATTCTCATTTCTGTCATATTGGTTTTGATAGTATTGCTAGAATGTCCAGATTAGATTTAATTCCAAAATGTGAAATTGTGAAAGGATCAAAGTACCAGTCATGTGTACAAACAAAGCAAACTCAAAAACCCTTTAAGAGATTAGAGGATGAAAAGAACTTGGCACCTTTAGATCTTATTCATTCAGATTTGTGTGAAATGAATGAATTACTGATAAAAGGAGGCAAAAGATATTTCTAACTTTTATTGATGATGCAACACGCTATTGCTACGTGTATTTGCTGAAAACTAAAGATGAAGCTTTAAACTACTTTAAAACTTATCAGGCCGAGGTTGAGAACCACCTACAAAAGAAAATAAAAAGATTGAGGTCTAATCGTGGAGGAGAGTATGTCTCTCATGAATTCTCCCAATTCTGTTCTGAGCATGGAATAGTCCATGAATTTACACCACCATATTCGCCCAATCAAATGGGGTAGCTGAGAGGAAAAAACGAACGCTAACAGACTTGGTTAATGCCATGTTAGAGAGTACCGGCATGCCTAAGGCATGGTGGGGGAAGCTATTCTAACAGTAATTTTCGTCCTAAACAGAGTAATCACTAAAAAGAATGAGATTACTCCGTACGAGGGATGGAAGGGGAGAAAACCTAATGTTAATTTTCTGCAAACTTAGGGGTGTTTGGCAAAAGTCAATATACCATTGCAGAAAAAGAGAAAACTTGGACAAAAACAGTCAATGGTATTTTTCTAGGATATGCTCAAAATAGCACAGCCTATAGATTTTTAGTAGTTAAATCATAAACTCTTAAGATTATTGCTAATACAATAATGGAGTCTAGAGATGCTTCATTCTATGAGAACAGCATGCAATACTTCACAAACAGAGAATGTTCAAACTGATAATATTGAAAGTGAGAATAATCAAACTTCTGAACTTCTCACCATTTCTGAATCAATATGTGATATTTCTGAGGAGGATAACAATCTAGTTGGAGAAGCTACTCGCAGGAGCAAGAGACAAAGGGTTGAGAAAACTTTTGGTGACGACTTTATTATATACCTCATGGATGATGTGCCAAAGACTCTTTCTGAGGCTTATGCATCTTCTGATGCTGAGAATTGGAAAGAGGCAGACCATAGCGAAATGGACTCTATCATGGCTAATGGGACTTGGGAGATCACAGATCGTCCTATCGGGTATAAACCTGTAGGATGTAAGTGGGTCTTTAAAAAGAAACTAATGCCTGATGGAACTATTGAGAAGTACAAGGCAAGACTTGTGGACAAGGGTTACACGTAGAGAGAGGGAGAAGATTTCTTTGATACCTATTCTCCTGTCGCCAGACTAACTACTATCAGAGTGCTCCTTGCATTAGCATCTTCCTATGGTCTACATGTTCATCAAATGGATGTGAAGAAAGTTTTCCTTAATGGAGATTCGGAGGAAGAAATCTATATGGATCAACCGGATGGTTTTGTGATTTACGGACAGGAAAATAAAGTATGCACATTATTGAAATCTTTATATGACCTAAAACAAGCATCTAAACAATGGCACGAGAAGTTTGACAAAACTTTAACATCCATTGGCTTTGTTGTGAATGAAGCTGATAAATGTGTGTATTATCGTTATGGTGGGGGTCAAGGAGTTATCTTATGTCTGTATGTAGATGACATACTTATATTTGGAACAAACATTGCCGTAATTAACGAGGTCAAATCTTTCTTATTTCTGTGTTTTGATATGAAAGACTTGGGAGAGTCAGATATTATTCTGAATATTAAATTGATCAGAAGCAAGGATGAGATCACATTAAATCAATCCCATTATACTGAGAAAATATTAAGCCGGTTCGGTTTTGAAAACTATAAAGTTTCTCCAACACCTTATGATGCGATCATTAAGCTTCGAAAGAACCAGGGGTTAGGAAAAGATCAATTAAGATATTCACAAATTATTGGGTCACTTATGTATTTAACTGGTGCCACAAGACCTGACATGTCATTTGCTGTTAGCAAATTAAGTCGGTTTACTTCCAACCCAGGAGATGATCACTGGGAGGCACTTGAAAGAGTGTTGCGCTACTTGAGAGGCACAACATCTTTTGGAATAATTATACTGGACATCCTTCTGTATTAGAAGGATACATTGACTCTAATTGGATCTCTGATGCGGATGAGATCAAAGCTACAAGTGATTATGTATTCACTTTAGCTGGTGCTGCAGTTTCATGGAGGTATTGCAAACAGACTATATTGACGAGGTTAACCGTGGAAGCAGAACTTGTAGCACTTGACACAGCCACTGTTGAGGCTGAATGGCTGAGAGAGCTCCTATTGGACTTGCCATTGGTTGAGAAACCAATACCAGCAATCCTGATGTACTATGATAATCAAACAGTGTTGGCCAAAATCACAAGTACAAAGGATAATATGAAGTCCTCTAGACATATGAAGCATAGGCTTAAATCTGTCAGAAAACTGAGAAACTCCAGAGTGATCGCTATGAACTATATTCACACTGATGGCAGATCCTTTTTCAAAGGGGTTAGCACGGAAAGCGATTTCTGTTGCATCTATGGATATGGGAATGAGGCCCATTTAAGTTACATCACAATGGTAACCCAGATCTTCTTGATCGGAGATCTCGTGACTCAGGCAATAGGAAAAACAAATTGATGTTATAACAAGAGAGTACATCTTTATTGTTCCCATGTCCTAATAAACAACGTACTTTCGACTGTATGGAAGGTTGGCATAAAGGCTTAATATATTCTGTTGTCCAAGTGAGGAAAAGGTATTAGCCTACAGGGTACCTAAAAAGAATACACCTACTTGAGCTTAACTGTGTGGTCACAATTCACAAGAACGGGACATTTTCTAGAAAGTTCATGAGAAGATAAGGGAGCATGACCATATAACGCTCCGTTTAGGCGTGGTTCATTGGTAGCCTAGTACTAGTTGAGATTTCAAGTGAAATCTGATCACGAAAAGCTGTGCATTCAAGGCATAGTCCATTCATCAGCTGTGAGAAGATGAATCTTGTCATTCTAGGTGCAAGTTCAACCCGTACGAAACTTACACTAAAAGACTGGTATATTAACAGTACTTCAGCACAATATCTTTGTCATATGTTTATTTCTTGCTTTAGAATTGGTGGGGGATTGTTAGAAATTGACCCATTTGATTATGACCCATTTCCTTAATTTCAAAGTATGCATGGTTAAGCACCATATTGCTAAGGCAAGGTGAGGAAGACCGATTTATAAAGTGGAGTCCTCACCACTCCTTGATTGTGGATAGAGATGGTATGAGGAGGGTTCTATCTAGTCACACACGCGTGCACGCACACGCGCGCGTATTCACGTATTTTCACGTGAAAATCGCGTGACTTGCGACCGTGCCATGACGTGGCGCATCACTTGGTATACTAAGTCCATCTTTATTTTTGCTGAACCATGCACCACTCTCTCTGTTTGAATGAGATTCAAACATTTGAATGAGGCAGTTACAAGTGAATTTACACTGCTTGATTTTTGATTTGATGAGGTAGTTACTAGCGCATAATTCTATTTAAAACGCAGTAGTTACTAGTGAATAACTGCAGCGCCCTTAAAAGGGCCTGGAGACGTATGTCATAGGTATCAAGTGGGTTTTCAAAAACAAGAAGAGTGAGGATGGGGTAGTCATTCAAAATAAGGCTAAACTGGTAGCTTAGGGTTTCTCCCAGGTTGAGGGTTTAGATTTTGAGGAGATCTTTGCCCCTGTAGCTAGACTAGAGGCCATTAAGATTTTGCTTGCATTCGCAGCGTCTAAGGGCTTCAAGCTGTACCAGATAGATGTCAAGAGTGTCTTCCTCAATGGTTATATTGAGGAAGAGGTCTATGTTAGACAACCTCCAGGTTTTGAGAACCCCAAATACCCAACCATGTCTACAAACTTTCCAAAGCCCTGTACGGACTTAAGAAAGCCCATAGAGCTTGGTATGAGAGGCTTAAGTCCTATTTGTTGTGTCATAGGTTTGAGATGGGCAAGGTAGACAAGACCTTGTTCATTCGCAGGCATGGCAATGACTTTCTACTCATCCAGATTTATGTGGATGACGTTATCTTTGGTGGCTCTTCTCATGCTCTTGTTTTTCAATTCTCTGATGTCATGAGCATAGAGTTTGAGATGAGCACGATGGACGAGTTGAGCTTCTTCCTTGGCCTTCAAATCAAGGATACTAGAGAGGGTACATTCTTGCATCAAGGCAAGTACACTCGAGACCTACTTAGACGCTTTGATATGAGTGATGGCAAGCCGGTGTTAACTCCAATGGCGACATCAACTTCACTCAATCCAGATATGGATGGCGAGCCAGTAGATCAGAAGGAGTATAGAAGCATGATTGGCTCTCTCTTGTACCTCACTGCCTCGAGGCCAGATATATACTTCGTCGTGTGTCTATGTGCTTGATTCCAGGCTTCTCCTCGCGTATCTCACCGTCAGGCGGTGAAACGCATCTTTCGGTACCTTCGAGCTACCATAGACTATGGTATTTGGTAATATTGAGCTTCCTGTCTTTCCCTTCGAGCCTACTCCGACACAGACTTTACCGGCTGTAGGATAGATAGGAACAACACTTCTGGCACTTGCCATTTCATTGGCACTTCTCTTGTCTCTTGGTCTTTTAGGAAGTAGTCCAGTGTTGCTTAGTCCACCGTAGAGGCCGAGTATGTTGCAGCCGCTAGTTGTTGTAGTCAGGTGCTTTGGATGGTGTCGACTTTGCGGGACTTTGGGTTAGTTATAGATAGTGTTCCACTCTTCTGTGATAACACTTCTACCATTAACATTGCCAAGAACCCAGTGCAGCACTCCAGGACCAAGCACATTGATATCAGATATCATTTTCTTAGAGACTATGTGGAGAAGGGTGACATAGTGTTCCAGTTTGTGGAGAGTGACACCAGTTGGCTGGTATCTTTACCAAGCCTTTAGATAGCTCGAGGTTTTTGATCTTGCGGGGAGAGCTTGGGGTGGTCTGTCCTTATGGGTTAATTTAAGGGGGAGCTCTTTGTACTCTTTGTATCATATGCTGCATTTCATTAGGGTACATTTGGGTCAGTCTTTCTAGCATAAACTAGAGTGGTTCTGTTTTGCTTAAACTTCTTCCTCTCATCTTGTGATTCTAGAATGCTGCTTATTAGTTGTGTCTTTTCTCTGTAGGTTAAGTTTACTCACTTGTTATAGGTCTAGCGAGGGTTGGGCCCCCTTGGGTAGGCAGGGAACGTGTTTACTCCCTAGTGTGTTAGAAGACCAGCTGATAGTCCTAGAGTCATATGGGGTAGATGAAGTCAGTCTGAGCCATAGTATTCTTTATATCTTATCTATGCTTTAAGGACTGCCTTTTCTTCTTTCTTTGCTAGCTTCTTTCCTCTTGTTTATTGCTTTAGTTCAGGGGGAGTTCATTTGAGATTTGCTAGAATTTAAAGATGACGTAACTCAACTTGAACCAAATTGTTTCTCATGCTGAAGGAGAGCTAGATTTTCTTGCATTTCATGTCATTTAATTTCAGCATTGTGCTTTGTAATATAATTACATGGAGCATTGATTATTATCCTTATATGACATGTTAAAACTGCATTACATCTTGCCATGATTTGCGCTAAAGTGCTAGATTTATCATGACATTATATGTGTAATCTAGTCCTTGCCATGGTAGTTTGATTAAATGTGCACAACTTGAATTAAATCATGTCATGTTAGATCTTGTGACTAGTCCGTCTCTAGTTATCCTTTTATGATTTATGCCATATCAAATAGGCTTAGTTGAGTCTTGAATCTATGTTGAGCTTTAGATTGAGCTATGCTAGTTCTTTGGTGAAACATGAGTTAGTATTAACTCCCTGTTCTTGAACTAAATTCAGAAAACGCAAAAAGATCTTTTTTGTGCGAAAAAACTAATCTCACCAATTTTCTCTTATGAGATTGTTTGCTCTTGCATTAGGCATGAAATCAGGGGGAGTTTTGGATGACCAAGATCATTTCCTTAAGTTTCTTGCTTGGAGTGGTCGCATAATGCTTGAAATCTAGCACATGACTAAACAAAAAAAATGGTTGAAAGCAACCATAGATTTCTAAAAAGAAAATTGTGTCAAATGTGCTAAAAATTTGCTCAATTACGAAAATACCAAATACTTGAACAAATGTCTCATTCTTGAACTTATAACACTCTAAATTGACTCAATGGTAGCTTCTTAGTTGCACTTAGAATATTTGACATGGCTTGCACCATCTTTGGATACCTTTAGCTAGACTATGATCTCGAATGACTTGACATGCTAAGCAATTCATCTAAATTTCATATTATGGCTTATTTGGCTTTAGCTTGTCTATACATGAATTGTGATGATCTAGATAGCATTTTCTTTTGTTATGGCTTGATGTAATACACAAAAGGTCATTTTAGATAATCTTCATGGCTCCTTATGCGTAAAATAAAAAATACAGTCACTCCATTTTACTCATGCTCTATTCTCTTCATTGCATCTTGATGATTTTATTGCCAAAAGGGGGAGAATAATGGAGAAAAAGGCATTGTTGTGGCTACTGACCAAATAGTAAAGTGAGAGAGTAGTAGTGGAGTCGATGGATGAACAATGCTTGCCCCCTTCCCTATGTCCAGGGTGGGCATATATATTTCCATGAGAAGAATTTTATAATTATGCCCTTACATCCATGTGCACCCCATAGGGGTATCTATGTCATTACACACATCCTCTTTTGGGCTTTACAGCCCTTTAGTAGGTCGGATGGGCTTAGGTGGGGGCCACACCTACAACAGGAGCCTCTCATGGCGGAGGGCTTCACGGGCCGAAGCTATGCCGCCGAGCCATTTGGCCCCCTCCGTCCCTGCGGCCTGTGATCTTTTGTGGCATTGTGTGGGAACGATTTTGCCGGTGCAGGCCCGCGTGTGCCGCGGACATGGAGTCGAGGTGTAGGTTGCCCTCATCCCGCGGACACGAAGTCGAGGAGTAGGTTGGAGTTGTCCCGCGGACACGAAGTCGAGGTCGGGCTTGTCCCGCGGGTACGGAGTCATGGCACAAGTCGGAGTCATCCTGCGGACACGAAGTCGAGGAGCAGGTTGGAGTCATCCCGCGGACACGAAGTCGAGGTCGGGCTCGTCCCGCGGGTACGGAGTCATGGCGCAAGTCGGAGTCATCCTGCGGACACGAAGTCGAGGTGTGGGTTGGCCTCGTCCCGCGGACACGAAGTCGAGGTCGGACTCGTCCCGCAGGCACGGACCCGAGGTGCAGGTCAGAGTCGTCCTGCGGACACGAAGTCGGGGTTTGGGTCGGCCTCGTCCCGCGGACACGAAGTTGAGGTCGGACTCGTCCCGCGGGAATGGAGCCGAGGTGCAGGTCGAAGCCAGTGGCCCACGACCCAATGATGATGCTTTAATGGCACGGAGAATCGTGCCAGCCGCTGGCGCGCCACGGGAGTTGCACCATGCGCTCGCGCAGAGTAGGACATGCGGCAGCACCGGATTGGCACGTCGTGGGATGTCAGGCGGCCGCACGACCGCGGTCGTGTGTTCCTTCCCGAGGTTGCGGTACGCATGGCAGGAGGGGATTGGCACGTCGTGGGATGTTAGGCGGCCGCACGACCGTGGTCGTGTGTTCCTTACTAATGCTGCGGGACGCGTGTGCGCACACGACTGGGCGACCATGCGGCTTCGGCTTCTGCCGGTTGCACTTCCGCCGGTTACGCTTCCCGTAGCCGTACCATTATCATTCCCCACTCTCGCCTGAACGCTTTGTTGTTCTTTGCTCTTGCGCCCTGCTCTTGCCTCGTTTGCTGTCGTCGTTCTCCACTGCAACCGTACGCACCACCGCACCCCTTGAGACGATGGCCCGCTGTGAAGAGCACTCTCACCGGCTCGACGGTGTCGCTTCCTCCAGCCACGGCGCTTCCTCCCACCAGCGCAGCTCGTCGACGACGGAGGTGGAGTACACCCCGGTGGGGCTCGACTCGTCGCTGGCCGACAAGAGGTGGATTGCCGAGAAGAAGCTTGATGGCACCTGCTAGAACGTGTTGGGGTAGAGCCAAGCGACAGAGGAGACAAGCCTGCCCACAAGTGACGAGATGGGGCCGCAGCTGGAGGAGTCGGAGGCAGTGGTCTTCATCGCATATTTCGAAGCCAGGCTCTGAATCTCGTCGGCCATGCTCGTTGGCGACGTCCTTCGGACATATGGGCTGGAGTTGGCACAGCTGACTCCGAACGCGATAGCTCGACTGGCTGTCTACAGTTGGGCTACGCGGATAGAGGGGGCCTTTCCCAGTGCTTTTTCTGTTCGCCTTCCTCCACGACGCACGGTGTCAGCCGAAGAAACTTGACGGAGGGGAGTTCTCAAACTTCGACAGCGCCAACTTCATTCTGTCGTCGCCGTTCACGAAGATCTTCCTCGCCAATTCAACTCGAGCGAAGTGGGAGTCAAAATGGATGCGGCGAGCGGCAACAGTCTTCGATGCACGGGTCGGCCGATGTCGTTCAAAACTTCACCCACAGTGGCTATTGACCGCAACAACATCCAGAGGGCGCGGAGGCTTGTGGGGATAACCCTCCGCTTCAACATGTGTGACCTCGCGGAGGAGTTCGTCATGTACGGTGTGGCACCGCTTGCCCGTTAGTGGCACATCCAGCGCGGCCCCGTCCGCCCTGACGGTGTTCGGCCGTCCGTGTCTTCGCTGCCGAGGCCCTCCAACCCTCGTAAGCTCTTCCGCCTTAGACTGCATTCAAGATTTCCTTCATATTTTTCGTAACCTTGCCTCATTTTATATGTAGGACTCCTTCTGGAAGACGCGGAACGTGCGGTGGTTGTGTTCCTTGGGCCGTACATGGACAAGGAGCACAGCCTGCTTGACCCATCCCATCCTATTGTGCACCAGTGTGTCAATTTAATAGTTTAATTACCACGGACCTAAAGCCCGCTCTGATACCAACTGTAACACCCCAGACCCACAATGCCACGGGATGCTATCAGAATCGCTTCTCTGACTAGCCAATTTATAGAATAAACTAAACTAGCAACAAATACTAAACAATATAATATAAGCGGAAGCGTAAACAACTAAGGGAAAACAGGATAATAACAATTCGATAATCATATTCAACTATAACATAATATCCATAGGAAAGGTACACACATTTAATATTACTAAGAAGAAACATTTGTCAATAAGATAGCTAAACAAAACTAGATAGCTTTCAACTTTATTCGCGCATTAAGATTATAATCCAAGTGCATCAGTGCGGTGCCACTCTACCCTTCCCAATGCATGCTCAAAGACCACCTGTAGGGAGGGGAAACAAGAGTGAGATAAAAATCTCAGCAAGCAAACAGTTTAACAAGTTATTCAAATTACAAGCAATTTACACATCATCATTGTAATTCCATACATCCACAATTACAATTTATGTTCATAATTATTAAACCACCATAAACTTTCATGAATCATACCTCTTAAAAATTTCAGATTTAATTGGCATAAGAATGCAGTCATTTAAATATCAGTTAAATGCATATGAAACATTTAGTCTTCCACAACTACAATAGATTAATCATCAATATTTAATCTTTCACAAATAACAATGTTATATCCTCAACTTCAAATCACCATCAAATACAATAAAACATATGTATGATCATCCCACTACTTTATTATTTCTCACATCCACAATTGCTATCAACAATTAATACAAAAGAAAAGAATCTCATTCCATCACCATAACCCTTACCATACACAAGGGACGAACCCCATTCCACGACCACATCCACAATCCTCATACCACAAGTAGCTCACATGAGCCAATTCCATATCACAACTAAAATGTTGTATAATTCACAAAATAACATCACCACAATATATATTGCATATGTATGCAAATGAATCTTTCCACAATGCAATGCATATGAATGCTTCATGCTATGCCCCACATCACTCTTGCCAGGGCAGGAATTATAGTTTATCGTATTACGGCAATATACGATGCTTCCGCGGGCGAAGGTGCATTGTATTACGGCAATATACGATGCTGTACCGATACGATCGCGGCTAAGTGCGGCGACATTCACATATGCAAATGACATGATATGACATAAATGATATGATAATTCATTAATCACATTAATTCATCCACAAGGAGCATTTCCATGCTTTCAACATCTCCACATCCACCACATGTTATTTTCATGTCCATATTATATCAATAAGCAAGAATTCCACATGTCTACTATCATAATATCAACATATCAATGTTTGCTATCATCTCCACAATTAAAATATCATGCAATCATAGCATCATGTATCAAATTAAGATAATAATGTAAATTGGAAGTAGAAGGAATAATAAGTTAAACGGTAGCAACCACCGCTACGTTCACTTGCCTCAATCTGACGAAGCGAAGATCAACAAAATTCAAGAGCGCTCAGGGACAATATCACCTGTCCATAAGACAACTCTCAGCACACTACCACAGCATACAAGCATGACATAAATATATAAAACATCGCTAGAAACCCGAACCCGCACAATCTCTACTCCGCCCAACAAACCAACATAATACCCTCTGCAGCAGCGCTGCTTCACCACTTCGTATCTTTAAAAATATAAATCTAAAAACAGTAAATGATACCTCTCTGGATTCGTGACTTACAAACCTACAATTTTCATGTAGAACACCTATTTTTATTCGCATCATAACTAGATGTAATTTAATGCCCAAAACAGAGGAAGAACTCTGTTCTGGCTGATTGGACAGCAGTATTCAAACGCGTGCCAACGACAGCACAGAGGTCTAAAAATTATGAAATTTATACAGAAGCTAGTTCTCTAAATTATCCACAACTTTATCAACTACGGCCATGTCCAGAAAATTAGTTTACTATTTTTAATCTCCGGATTACCGTCGGACTGTACCAATCTGTCCGCCTGACAGACAGCGGTATTGTTGTCTCCGTATCTCCCAGATCCCACGGTAGACAAATTTGAAAAAACTACAAGAGATATATCTGGACGTCCTCTACAACTTTCCTTTTGGGAATATCCGCAGAAAAATTCGTTTAATATTTTAAATCTCCGGATTACCAACGGACTGTACTAATCTGTCCGCCTGACGGACAGCGGTATTGTCATCTTTGTATCTCCCAGATCCCACGGTAGACAAATTTGGAAAAATACAGGAGATACATATGGAAGTCCTCTACAACTTTCATTTTGGGAAGACCCACAGGAAAATTATTTTACTATTTTAAATCGCCGGATTACCACCGGACTGTACCAATCTGTCCGCCTGACTCACAGCGGTATTGCCGACTCCGTATCTCCCAGATCCTACGGTAGAAAAAATTGAAAAAATAGAGGAGATACATCTGGAAGTTCTCTAAAACTTTCCTTTTGGGAAGACCCGCAGGAAAATTCGTTTTATAGATCAAAACTGCACGATAAGCCGCGCGGCGCGAATCGATATAAAAGCCATCAGCGTCTAATCTCTAATCGGGCATTTGATCTATTATCTACCAATAAATTCCGTGCCAACAACCTTAATTAATCCATAAAACAGAGGATTTGGGATGGGGAAAAATTACCAAGATGAAGATTTTCCCCAATTTTTCCTGATAGACCATGTGGAGGTCATCCCGTTGTGTATGATGAGTAACTGATGGGAACGGGGTCCCGATCTTCCAACAGGTTCTGGATATGTTCGATTTGGTGGAGGCGCGACACAAATCGATCCGCTTCCGAACAACACGTCCGAACCCCGCAATCGCAGCACCACGTCTCCTCGGGTTATCAACCGTGCAGCCGGTTGACCTCGCCAAGAAGGCTAATCCTTGCTGCGAATCGAAGAACACAAGCAAGAACAAGAAAGATCACAACTGAATTGCAAATATATTGATGTAGCACTCGATAATTGGGGTCTCACAAACCGATGAACGGCGAAACTGTTCAAAGACAGATTTAATCTAAGCAAAACCCAACCCTAATGGTGGGGGTGGTGGCTGTATATAAAGGAGTAAGGGGTGTGTAAAACCCCTGGACGCGTCCTTAATGGACTCCAACACGATACAAAGCCGAATGGCCTAAAAGACGGTGTCACAGCACCCTGATAGATTCTGAATGTCCACTTGTTTCGACGATTCCTGTCGACTCAGAAGGAATTTTGACATGGGACCAGATCCATTAGAAAGTTTATCTTCTCAGCTTTCCATACATATGTGGAACGTCCAAAACGGAGTCCGGATGCGATCTGGGCGTCCGTTTTAGTGCAGCCTGGTCCTGGACTCCGAGTTGGATTCGAAGTCGGCCACCCTGACAGATTCTGAACGTCCACTTGTTTCGATGATTTCCGTTGACACAGAAGGAATTTTGACATGAGACCAAAGCCATTGGAAAGGTTATCTTCTCAGCTTTCCATACATATGTGGAACGTCCAAAACGGAGTCCGGATGCGATCTGGGCGTCCGTTTTAGTGCAGCCTGGTCCTGGACTCCGAATTGGATTCGAAGTGGCTTGAGTTGGACATCCAACATGATTTGACCACCCTTGCTGGACTTGTGCGCCTCGTACCCCTTCTCCAAGTACTTCCTGATCCTCTCCATGGTTCCTAATCATAATTAAATCATTAGGTAGTAATCGATTCTCAAATGAACAAAAAGAAGTACTTAGGAACGAGTTCACCAAATTCAATTGTCGGGCGAGCTCTAGTGATTGGTCCTTGAATATCAAGTGGAGGAGTGTTGTGTATATCCGAAGAAGTGATGTCCTCATCATCCTCCCCCTCTTGAAGCGGAGTGGTCCTCAACTCAGCCTCATTTTCTTCTCCCAAGTATGGCTTCAAATCTGAAATGTTAAAGGTGGGACTAACCCCAAACTCGGGAGGAAACTCAAGTTTATATGCATTATCATTTAGCTTCTCAACTATCTTAAAAGGACCAGCAGCTCTAGGCATCAATTTTGACTTTCTTAACTCAGGAAATCTATCCTTTCGCAAGTGCAACCAAACAAAATCACCGGTTCAAGTTTAACTTCCTTTCTACCTTTACTACCAGTAATCCTATATTTTTCATTCATCTTTTCAATGTTTGCCTTAGTAGTCTCTTGCATTTTGATAATAAAATCAGCACGCTCCTTAGCATCATTATGAACCCTCTCACTAGTAGGCAAAGGTAAAATATCAATAGGGCCACGGGGATTGAATCCATACACTACCTGAAAAGGACATACCTTGGTGGTGGAGTGTTCCGCTCGATTATATGCGAACTCAACATGCGGCAAACACTCTTCCCACAGCTTCAAATTGTTCTTCAAAATAGCTCTCAACATGGTAGACAATGTGCGGTTCACCACCTCGGTTTGGCCATCAGTTTGTGGGTGACATGTGGTAGAGAACAACAACTTTGTACCCAACTTGTTCCATAGAGTACGCCAAAAGTGACTCAAGAACTTGACATCATTATCTGAAACAATAGTAGAAGGCATACAATGCAAACGAACTATCTCTTTAAAAAAGAGGTCAGCAATATGAACGGCATCATCGGTTTTATGACATGGTATAAAGTGAGTCATCTTAGAAAAACGATCCACAACAACAAAAATGCTATCAAGAGAAAATAAAGCATCTTTGCACACAAAAGCATAGCATGTATTATTAACTTCATCAACTGCAGCAAGGTCTGATTTTGTGGCAAGCATAACAAAATTTTTCAAATGGAGTACTTGCTGTTTTTCAGATTTATCATGTTCCTTTGGATCATTAGTAGCAGCAGCTCCCGCCCTATCGGCCTCTATAATGTCAGCTGGGGTCAAAGGCAGTAAAGTAACTTTCTTTCCCTTATGCATAAAAGTGTATGTGTTACTACTACAACGGTGTAAAGCATCATTATCAAATTCCCAAGGTCGACCCAATAAAAGAGAGCATGCTTGCATGGGAACCACATCACAATCAACATGATCAACATAAGCACCAACGAAAAAATGGACTCGGCATGTTTGCGTTACCTTAGCTTTTCCAGAGTCATTTAACCATTGAATATGGTATGGATGTGGATGCGGTCGCGTGGTCAAGCCAAGCTTCTTGACCAAATCTGTAGGACCGGATGAGGCAACAGAGGGGGGGGGGTGAATGGTGCCCATAAATTTTTCCTCTAAATATTCACATATTCCTTATTCTCCAATAGCTACAAAGCTATGAAGATCCAAGATATGAGGTCTAGTAGAAGACAGAGGAATTCAGACTATCTAATGACCAAATCGAGCACCGTGTGGTTAGATTACGACCACTTGGCGGAAGCTCAAACGTAGTCGAATACATCCACTCGCAGAGACAGATCGCTTGTAGCAAAGCGACGTTTGTTGGGAAGACAACGTGGCCGACACCATGGTCGAAACCGACAACTTGGTTGATAGCCCGCATGCGGTGGTCGTAACTTTGACCACTCGATCAAGAGCATCTTGGTAGGCAATCGATGATCAAACGAATTCAATGAAGTCGATAGCCACCAAAACAAGACTGACAAGATCGAAAGATGAGTCCGGTCGGAACCGTCGTGATCGTAAGCCAATGGCATGGTCGTACGATCAACATGGTCGAAGACCGACTTGCACCTATAACCGACTGCGGTCGCAGACACCTCATGAGACCGTGGGGGTACATGACTACGAGATCTCGACCATCAAGCACTCGGAAACCAAAGCAAAAGAAAGCGATGATCTATGTCTTGGCCGGTCGAAAATCGAGAGAAGAGCGAAGGCCAAGACTTCGTGATCGCAAGTCGTGGTCAAATCTCCAAAGGAAAACCAACGACCGATGAAACCCGAGAAGACCAAACTTCACACTAAGTCTTTTCCATGATCGATACCGACCGGGACCGAGTCACTTGACAACAGAGAACCGAAAATAGAATCAGTCGTGAGGTCTTAGGCGTGGCGATCGCCAACTTGTGGTCGATAACCAAAGCCGAGAAGATATCTGCAGTCGAAAAATAGAACAGAGACTCACTGGCGGCAGACCGAAAGACACAGGGATTTTTCCAAATCAACTTCCGCTCTCGGAATGAACCGCCAACTAGCCTTGAGACAGATTCCCGCCTCGAGCAAAACAAATATAAGCCAACTCTCAAAGGAAATACGAAGGAACTAAGAATGAAGCGATGGCAAATAAATCAATGAAAACATCTCAAGAACAGCCTCTCAACCCAGATCACAAACACAGACCCATCTCATAGATAAACTCTAACAAGTACAGAGATGAGTCCTCTCAAATCATAACACGGAGGTTTCGCAACCACTCCCCACAGGAGGACAAGCTCTAGCCCTAGAGCACACACACACACAGATATACTCCCCAAGGGAGGGAGAGGCGGCTGCCTCCAAGGCCTAGCCGACCAACTCAAACATTCTCGTGCCTCCCCTCTCCCTTTTATAGCCTCACACCGAGACTAACCCTAATGGATCCATCCATTAGTCCACACTGGGGATAACCCGTAAACCCCACCTAACACCGGGTTTTAATACTCACTTTGCCCGCTAACTCAAATGCTTTGCCTGCTATCCCAACAGACCCGCACTTTGCCCGTTAGCTCCAACAGAATCCACTGCTTTCGCAGAGACACAGCTTCCCTTTGCAGCCTTTGGCCATTTCTCCAAAATGCCACTCTGCTGCCTTCCCGGAAGCTTCCTCCACCGCTTTGCTGTCCATGCTGTCAGCCCACCTGGCACGACACGTCCTCTTCGGCTTTTCCACGTCGTTCTGGACCTCAACAACTCCCTTGTCTAGTCCCGACCTCCTAAGCCTCACCAAGACTGCTCTGTGATCATGCAACCGACCGATCGGACCTCCGACTCCTCCAGAGTCTAGTCTCGGTCTATTCCGCCGCACACGACCGCACCCAACCTCCTGACCGTCTGGACCTTAGCTCCTCCCTGAGCCTAGTCCCGGTCCTCCTCGTTGTTGCCCGTCGTGCTCAGCTCTGGCAGTTCCAGCTCCAGCCTCGCCTCCGGCTGCAACCACCTCACCAGCCTCGATCATCTTCGGCGTCTCCGACCGTCTGGACCTCAACACCTCCTGTGCCTAGTCCCGGTCCTCCCACGCCTCACCATGAAATAGCTCTGAAGTCCTGCAGCCACATAGACAAGAAAACCGTCACATAGCACCGCTCAATGCACACAGACCATCAATCGGCACAAGTATCACAAGACACACACCGGTCGTAAATCCCTACGACCACCCGAAGCACAAGACAAGAAGTGGTCAAAACCACGAAGACTTCCTGCTTCCTTCGACCACACAAAGATGTCGTCACGACCATCACAAAGCTCGTTACGACCATGCGGACACAAGCCACGACCATCGCTAGCTTGCTACGACTTTATCGCACAAAGTCTAGACCTCATACGAGCACTCTGTTGCACCAACCAGAGACACTCGAGCCCATCAGAACCTTCTTGTAGCCTACGACCGCACACAATACTGCTACGACCACCACGTAGCTTGCTACGACCACCGCTCAAACAGAGAAACCAAACTCTGCACCGCTCAACCCGAGCTCAAGTCTTTTGCACAGAATTTAGACTTGTCAAAATGCTGTCAAAATGATGAACAAACTAGTCCACAAGGTCCATGACACCGTACAAACCCATACGACAAAACCCGGTGAAATCGACCACTTCCGTGGGTCATACGACCGTTCAAAGATCGCCAATCGACCACGGTCGTCACAGCCGATAACGTGGTCGAACTCCGCTCCGACCACGGCCATTTCTCGCGTTAACGTGATCGTAATCGGTGCAACGTGGTCGATAACCGGGCGTTACAACGTGGTCGAGCCACCGAGGGCACAACGTGGTCGAACCACCAAACGCATAACGTGGTCGAACCACGAGCACCCGCAACGTAGTCGTAGACCCACGCGCCAACGTGGTCGTACGCTCCTCGGCTGGCTCTCGACCATGTCCAATGTGGTCGTAAATGGCCCTGGTGGCCTCCGACCACAGCCAGAGTGGTCGTAATCACCACAGCGTGGTCGTACTCCCAACGTGGTCGAACCACTGAGTACCCGAAATGCACCAACGTGGTCGATGTCGAATGTCACAATCGTGGTCGAGCTTGAGCGCCACAACGTGGTCGACTTACCGAGCACCGACTACCGACCATGACCACATAGTCGTAAACCCCAGCCACGACTACCGACTACGACCAACGTAGTCGTAAACTCCCCGGCTGGCTTCCGATTACCTTCAACGTGGTTGTACGCCACTGACCACGGTCAAGGTGGTCTTAAACTCTTCCGACTACGTTCAATTTGCTCTGCAGTGGTCGTAAACCCTAGCGCCGACTGCCGACCACGGTCAAATCTTCCGAGGGCTCCACAACGTGGTCGTATAAGCTTCCGATCACTCGTACGCCGCTCGACCGCAACCCGATACTCAGCAACGTGGTCGTACGCTACCCGGTAGACTTCCGATCACGTTCAAACATGGTCGTACGGCCACTGCGTGGTCGTAAACCTCCCTGTCGACCTCCGACCACGCCCAAAATGATCGTACGGCACAGGGACAAGTCGTACACGACTTCATTTCGTCCAGAGTTAAGACTTTGCAATAAAAGCCCAAAACAAACTCAATTTTCCTTCAAACAACAGTCAAATACTCATCACAACCATGGGGTGACCTCCACATGGTCTCACAATCTCCCCCTTGATGAGTATATTGACAAACACCGTAAAATATGAAGTTGAGTTTGTAGAAGACGACATGGTCCAAAGATAGAAAATGAAATAATGACCATGTCGCCAGAAGGAACACTAGAGCAATAAATAAAGAGCAAATTGATCTTCAAAACTCTAGCAGTTCCCGAATTGAGAAAATTTCCTTTTTTTTTAATCTATTCTCCCCCTTTTGGCAATAAACACATCAAGTATGCAAGAGAGAGAATAAGTCATGATGATGGATGAAATGGCTGATTTGATTATTCAAAGTATGCAGAGCCATGAGAATTATCCAAAATGACCAAAATGTATTACACCAAGCCATAACATACAAGTATGCTTCAAAGATCATGACTATGTATGTAAAGAGAAGCTAAGCTAACAGAAGGTATAAACTGAATTTTTTTTTAATTTGAAGTGCTTAGCAAGTCAAGTCAAACAAGATTTTAGTCTAGCTAATGATATCCACAAATGATGCAAGCCATGTCAATGAGCTAAATGGAATCGAGAAGCTAGTGTTGAGCCAACTAGAGTGCTATTTGTTCAAGAATGATACAATTGTTGAAGTACATTGAACATTTTTAGCAATTGAGCACATTTGATATTTTTCTTTAGAGATCACATGGTTGTTTTCAACCATCTTTTTATTCAGCCATGTGCTAGACCTCAAGCCTTATGCGATCATTCCAAGCGAGAAGCTTAAGGAAATGATCTTGGTCATCCAAAACTCCCCTGAGTTCATGCCTTGTGCAATGGCAAGCCGTCTCATGAGAAAGAATTGGTGAGATCAGTTTTTTCGCACAAAAGAGATCTTTTTGCTTTTAATAGATTGTACTAACTTATGTGTCATCAAGAACCTAATATAGCTCAATCTATTGCTCAACAATGATTCAAGACTCAACTCACCTATTTGACATGGCAAGAATCATAAAAAGATAACACAAGGTCGACTAGTCTCAAATATGAACAAGACATGAATTAGGTCAAATTTGGCATTTTAATTAACCTATCATGGCAAAGACTTGACTACACATATAAAGTCATGATCAGATTAGCAATGGAGCACAAATCATGGCAAGGTGTAAAACATTGTAAGCATGTCATAACCGGATAATAATCAAGGCTCAATGTAGTTATATTACAATGCGAGAATGCAATGCGTAAAATCCACTCCCCTCAACATGTGATGCGCTTTTAGTTCAAGTTGAGTTAAGTCAAATTTAAGCTCGAAGCTCCCAAAAGAACTCCCCACAACCAAAGCAATAAACAAGAAGTCGGTAAAGAGAGGAGAAAACAGCAGTCCTTAAAGCATAGATAAGAGTAAGAAGTCTAACTAGACGAGAGAAATGCTCTAATCTATGCTAGGAGGACTAACCCAAATGCACCCGATGCAAAGCAACAAAAAATGAGAACAGGAGCAAGATAAATGAATAAAGCAAGAAACACGTAAACTCCTTCTCACAATAGTCCATAAGGATAAACCACCCTAAGCTCTCCTCAAACATAGCCCGAATGACGTAAAGACTCCAACTCCCCCTAGAGAAGGCAAATTGAGAAGAACCAAGAAATTTGGCACAAAATCCAGAAAGAGAAGGTTCTAGCTCAAGGAGGTGATTCCCAAACACATCCTATCCTCATGGTCTCTAGTCTATAACCTCATACCACGGGGCAAAAAGCACACTATGTCAATGCAAAAGACTCTAGTGGCCAAGAAAAAGTTCAATCTAGGTAGAAGAGAATCCTAGAGAACCAAAGCCCAAACTAGGTAGTAAATAATCCTAGAGAACCATTTGGATGAGAGGTGTGAATGAGACAACATCACCTAGAGTTGGCTCCTCTTCGTCCAAAAGACCCTTCCTACCACTAGAAGACATATACTATGCAAAGCCAAGTGGCGGGAAGCAGAGCACTGAAAATCATAAGGGAGAACCAACCTTTGTAGTAGTTGCTCGGTTGTTTAAGCCGTAGTCGTAAATGAGTCTGGTCATTGCGTCCTTGGCCGAAGTCGTAACACGAGTTCGGCCGAGGGTCCGAACCATGGTCATGGTTCCTCGACGTGGTCGTAATGACCGAGGAGCGGTCAGAACAATTGTATCACTCTCCCCTCCTGCAGTTTAATCATAGGGGAACAACTGGTGTCCTAGTACTGGGGTAAATGATATACAACATGGAACCAGTACTGAGACAAATGATAACAACAGTAGCATCACTAGTATTAAAGACATAGAACACATGAGAACACGCACCGCCACAAGCTCAATCTAGCCCTCATCAAAAGCATCTAGAACAGCAAGCCTAGAGCCACCCAATACTAGAAGAAGCTTGTGACCTAACCACAAATCTCATGATATCTAAGCATAAGCACAGACTAATGCTACCAAGATGTCATACAATTTATTTCATGCCATAACATCAATAAGATCAACGATACAAGCATCACAATAAATCACAACCATACACATAGCGTATGACAGAGGCGATCACGTACATATGCTAGCATGGATAAAAGCATGTATACTAGAAAAGATACAAAGGCATGAATAAACGCACCATCATGACACAAAGAAACTATCCAAGATATACTCAAGCTCATACTGTCCATACATATGCATACATCATGTAGACATACAACATGGCAAATCAACATCATGAAAAGTATGCTAACATGTATAAATAATGATGAATGAACATAAGGAGCAAGATATGAACCATGATAGATACTACGAGCACAAGGTCATGATGATACTTGACTTCTAATGCACACATTCTACTTAGCTCATGAAGTCAAGTCAAAGCTTAAGCATGTAACAAATACAACAAGGTACATGGATACTTAAGCAAGATACACATAAAGGCATGACATGAAAGCATTGAGAGAAAAACATGCCAGTATGGTACAAGTGAGCACATGAACAAGAACAACATGCCAATATGGTCAAACATGAGTATAAGGGCATGAAGGTATAGAGTAGCTCACAAAGTAGGTGGAGACGCCAAACGTGAAGGTACATGCCTCTTGGAGGCCATGAAGTGGAGAACCAACAAATGTTCTAGTCACGTGATGAAGCAGAAGACTAAAATCCATTCGATCCCAAGTTCTCCATCCAACGTCCGGACACCTACAAAAAACAAGAACAAAGTGCCCAAGTCTTGGATCCCAAGTGGTTAGAAAGCGATGCTTGAACCCAAGACTTGACACACGCCACTCGAAAAAAAGAGTGGTCGTTACGCACTCGACTACGACGAGAAGAAATGAACGTGGTCGTAGCACGAGAGGCGTAGTTTTGAATGACTACACCGAGATGTGATCGTTGGTCATTACAACCTCGACTGGGAATTGCAGGTGTGGTCGTAAGTCAGTTATGACCACGGCAATCGAGCAGCAGCGTGCTCAGAACCAGCAGTCGTGATCGTAGGGACTTTCGACCACGGTAACAAGCGGAAGTGTCCGCCGGCAGACATGGTCGTATGCAGCTACGACTATGTCGAGAAGTCGGTTGTGGTCGTGAGGCATTACGACTATAACGACGACACAGAGGAACTCGGTTTCGCACTCTAGTAAGCTCATACTCCTCTACACAAGTGCAGTGAGTCAAAGTTTTAATTTCTCATTTCCAGATTTTAACATTCAAGTAGAGAAATTAAATTTTCACCGTCTACAGAGAAAGACTCACAACCTACACATGAGAAATGAGATTTCAACCTAGCAAGAACAATCTAGCAATTTATAATCTAGGCACCTCACAATATCTCGAAGAGCAAGTATATTCATCTTGGACAAGGCCAAGGTCATAATAAGTTTTTACCTTGCTCATGATAAGTCGACGCTCGTCCTTATCATTATCATCCGTGTGTTCTCCAAGGCTTTCTCCTTCACGGCACTTGATTAACCAAAGGACAAGAATGTACCACAAAGCTCACACTTGTGGTTTCTTGCAAATAAAATCATCCTCTAGCCGAAATCAAGCCTCTTGTCTCAAAGGACATCAATAGCAAAACCACCCCAGTAAGATTCAAAGAAAAGTTCACAAGATTCCCTACTAGTTGCCAAGCTCCAGATCGGTTAAGATCAAATACAGAGCCAACCTCGCTCTGATACCAATTGTAGGACCGGATGAGGCAACAGAGGGGGGGGGGGGTGAATGGTGCCCATAAATTTTTCCTCTAAATATTCACATATTCCTTATTCTCCAATAGCTACAAAGCTATGAAGATCCAAGATATGAGGTCTAGTAGAAGATGAGGAATTCGGACTATCTAATGACCAAATCGAGCATCGTGTGGTTAGATTACGACCACTTGGCGGAAGCTCAAACGTAGTCGAATACATCCACTCCGCAGAGACAGGACTGTCGCTTGTAAAGCGACGTTTGTTGGGAAGACAACGTGGCCGACACCATGGTCGAAACCGACAACTTGGTTGATAGCCTGTACAGTGGTCGTAACTTTGACCACTCGATCAAGAGCATCTTGGTAGGCAATCGATGATCAAACAGAATTCAATGAAGTCGATAGCCACCAAAACAAGACTGACAAGATCGAAAGATGAGTCCGGTCGAACCGTCGTGATCGTAAGCCAATGGCATGGTCGACGATCAACATGGTCGAAGACCGACTTGCACCTATAACCGATCGCGGTCGCAGACACCTCATGAGACCGTGGGGTACATGACTACGAGATCTCGACCATCAAGCACTCGGAAACCAAAGCAAAAGAAAGCGATGATCTATGTCTTGGCTGGTCGAAAATCAGAGAAGAGCAGAAGGCCAAGACTTCGTGATCGCAAGTTGTGGTCAAATCTCCAAAGGAAAACCAATCGACCGATGAAACCCGAGAAGACCAAAGACTTCACACTAAGTCTTTTCCATGATCGATACCGACCGGGGACTGAGTCACTTGACAACAGAGAACCGAAAATAGAATCAGGTCGTGAGGTCTTAGCTGTGGCCGATCGCCAACTTGTGGTCGATAACCAAAGCCGAGAAGATATCTGCAGTCGAAAAATAGAACAGAGACTCACTGGCGGCAGACCGAAAGACACAGGGATTTTTCCAAATCAACTTCCGCTCTCGGGAATGAACTGGCCAACTAGCCTTGAGACAGATTCCCGCCTCGAGCAAAACAAATATAAGCCAACTCTCAAAGGAAATACAGAAGGAACTAAGAATGAAGAGATGGCAAATAAATCAATGAAAACATCTCAAGAACGACCTCTCAACCCGGATCACAAACACGGACCCATCTCATAGATAAACTCTAACAAGTACGGAGAGATGAGTCCTCTCAAATCATAACACGGAGGTTTCGCAACCACTCCCCACAGGAGGACAAGCTCTAGCCCTAGAGCACACACACACAGATATACTCCCAAGGGAGGGAGAGGCGGCTGCCTCCAAGGCCTAGCCGACCAACTCAAACATTCTCGTGCCTCCCCTCTCCCTTTTATAGCCTCACACCCGAGACTAACCCTAATGGATCCATCCATTAGTCCACACTGGGGATAACCCGTAAACCCCACCTAACACCGGGTTTTAATACTCACTTTGCCCGCTAACTCAAATGCTTTGCCTGCTATCCCAACAGACCCGCACTTTGCCCGTTAGCTCCAACAGAATCCACTGCTTTCGCAGAGACACAGCTTCCCTTTGCAGCCTTTGGCCATTTCTCCAAAATGCCACTCTGCTGCCTTCCCGGAAGCTTCCTCCACCGCTTTGCTGTCCATCTTTGTCGCCCCACACGCACGACACGTCCTCTTGGCTTTTCCACGTCGCTCGGACCTCAACAACTCCCTTGTCTAGTCCCGACCTCCTAAGCCTCACCAAGACTGTCTCCAGGATCATGCAACCGACCGATCAGACCTCCGACTCCTCCGAGTCTAGTCTCGGTCTATTCCGCCGCACTGCGACCGCACCCAACCTCCTGACCGTCTGGACCTTAGCTCCTCCCTGAGCCTAGTCCCGGTCCTCCTCGTTGTTGCCCGTCGTGCTCAGCTCTGGCAGTTCCAGCTCCAGTTCCTCGTCTCCCGGCTCGCAACCACCTCACCAGCCTCGATCATCTTCGGCGTCTCCGACCGTCTGGACCTCAACACCTCCTGTGCCTAGTCCCGGTCCTCCCACGCCTCACCATGAAATAGCTCTGAAGTCCTGCAGCCACATAGACAAGAAAACCGTCACATAGCACCGCTCAATGCACACAGACCATCAATCGGCACAAGTATCACAGCACAACACCTGGTCGTAAATCCCCTACGACCACCCGAAAGCACAAGACAAGAAGTGGTCAAAACCACGAAGACTTCCCTGCTTCCTTCGACCACACAGCATGTCGTCACGACCATCACAAAGCTCGTTACGACCATGCAGACACAAGCCACGACCATCGCTAGCTTGCTACGACTTTATCGCACAAAGTCTAGACCTCATACGAGCACTCTGTTGCACCAACCAGAGACACTCGAGCCCATCAGAACCTTCTTGTAGCCTACGACCGCACACAATACTGCTACGACCACCACGTAGCTTGCTACGACCACCGCTCAAACAGAGAAACCAAACTCTGCACCGCTCAACCCGAGCTCAAGTCTTTTGCACAGAATTTAGACTTGTCAAAATGCTGTCAAAATGATGAACAAACTAGTCCACAAGGTCCATGACAGCCGTACAAACCCATACGACAAAACCCCAGCGAAATCGACCACTTCCAGGGTCATACGACCGTTCAAAGATCGCCAATCGACCACGGTCGTCACAGCCGATAACGTGGTCGAACTCCGTTCCGACCACGGCCATTTCGCGTTAACGTGATCGTGTCGGGTGCACAACGGTCGATAACCGGCGTTACAACGTGGTCGAGCCACCGAGGGCTGGCGTGGTCGAACCACCAAACGCATAACGTGGTCGAACCACGAGCACCGCAACGTGATCGTGAACCCACGCGCCAACGTGGTCGTACGCTCCTCGGCTGGCTCTCGACCATGTCCAATGTGGTCGTAAATGGCCCTGGTGGCCTCCGACCACAGCCAGAGTGGTCGTAATCACCACAGCGTGGTCGTACTCTAACGTGGTCGAACCACCGAGTGCGAAATGCACCAACGTGGTCGATGTCGAATGTCACAATCGTGGTCGAGCTTGGCGCCTGGCGTGGTCGACTTACCGAGCACCGACTACCGACCATGACCACATAGTCGTAAACCCCACCCACGACTACCGACTACGACCAACGTGTCGTAAACTCCCTACCGGCTTCCGATTACCTTCAACGTGGTTGTACGCCACGACCACGGTCAAGGTGGTCTTAAACTCTTCCGACTACGTTCAATTTGCTCTGCAGTGGTCGTAAACCCTAGCGCCGACTGCCGACCACGGTCAAATCTTCCGAGGGCTCCACAACGTGGTCGTATAAGCTTCCGATCACCGTGCGCGCTCGACCGCAACCCGATACTCAGCAACGTGGTCGTACGCTACCCGGTAGACTTCCGATCACGTTCAAACATGGTCGTACGGCCACTGCGTGGTCGTAAACCTCCCTGTCGACCTCCGACCACGCCCAAAATGATCGTACGGCACAGGGACAAGTCGTACACGACTTCATTTCGTCCAGAGTTAAGACTTTGCAATAAAAGCCCAAAACAAACTCAATTTTCCTTCAAACAACAGTCAAATACTCATCACAACCATGGGGTGACCTCCACATGGTCTCACAAAATCAAAACTCACCAAGTTGTTGCAACTTCCTCCATCAATGATGACACGTGCACGCCGGTTCTTGATTGCAAAGAAGGTCTGAAACAAATTATGGCGTTGAAGTTTATCGGGTTGTTGTACTGCGTCTTGAGGACGCGTTACAATGATGCTCAGTAGCATCGCTGTGGGCGCCCACCAAGGACGAGTCGTCATCACCACCGCCATTGTCGTGCGAGGCGCAGCAACATCATCATCCTCCTCGACATCCGGCGTCTGATGTAGCCTCCATCTTCGTGGCGATGTATGCCCGTTGGCTAGGGCAATTCTTACGCACATGACCAAGTCCATGGCAGCGGTGGCAATCTTGCCGAGGAGCGCCCGTTGAAGCCACGGAAGAAGAACTCTTAGCTGGACCCTGCAAGGAATTTTTTGTAGAATCTGCAAGGCGTGTCGTGGAAGGTGGCTTCGGTGGCGCTGCTGCCATCTTGTTCACAGGTGGTGGAGCAGAACGAAAACTCGAAGAAGACTTGGGCAGTTCCGTCGATGTAGTCGTTCGCGGCGTGTAGAAGGGTCGTCCGGTGCGTGCCTTAGCTGATTCTGTGCGTCCCTGCAATTCTTTTTCTGCAAGCATAGCAAGGTGGAACAACTGGTTGACAGTAGAAAATTCTTTATAATCAACAATGTCCTGAATTTCACGCCAGAACCCCCGTAGAAACGACAAATCTTATCCTCCGTGTCCTCAACAACCCCACAACGCACCATACCCTTTTGAAGCTCAAAGATAATAGTCTTGAATGTAACTATCACCTTGTTCTAAGCGCTGCAATTTTTTCTCAATTCAAGTTTATATGAGGGAGGAACAAAACGATTACGCATAGCTTCTTTTACCGCTCCCATGTATCGGGTTGTAGCGCATGGTACTTAGTTCATTCCACCAGATAATAGCAAAGTCCTTAAACTCACTAGTAGCTTGTCTAACTCTATGTTGCTCAGGAACTAAGTGAGAGTTAAACTTCTGCTCAACCGTCATCTCCCAATCAAGATATATTTCAGCATCATAAAGACCAGAAAAAGATGGGATGGTAAACTTGACTTTAGCAAAAGGGTCATCGTTACCATGACGGTTCTGGTTATTACCTCCCATACCATGTCGGTTTTGCTGAAGGCGACGACGTAGTCGATCAATGTTGCCATCTGCATCATACTCTGTGGCGTCATCATGATGATGGCCGTCATTGACAGGTGGTAGGCGTGCCTCCAATGTATCCATCCGACCAGTGAGGTCAGCCATCCGCCGCTCCACCCGCTCAATGCCTTCCGTTGTGTTCAACTGGGTAATGGCGGCGACGATGGTGTCCAATCTCGCGCGAGATCGGTGAGTGAAGAGTTTTGTTTGTCGGCGCAGCTTGTAGCCGGCGCGACAAACACACTCGTTGAAATCGACCGGTGTCCGTCCTCTTCGTTTCTGACATGGTTAGTGGAAATACGGGGAAAACAAAAGGATTATCCTATCAACTACAAAGGAAGGGGTGGGAACCCGCAAAGGAAGTGACTTACCAAGCTCTTACAAGTGTTCTTACGAGCAAGGCAAAGGATACCGGAGAGTGTGATCCGCGATTGCAAGGGTCGAACTGTATACCGAAAGTAGGTATATGGAGCTTGGCGGGCCAATTATATTAGTGGAACACAAATCAATAACATAGTAATGTTGAATAAATGTCCAAAGCATCGTCCTAGTTCTTTGGTCTAAATGTGTCCTATAACGGTATGATATGAAGAACAAGGAGTCAAGAATGAATAATGAAGCAAAGACAAGAACAAAGATGGCGAGGCGAGAAACTTAATTCAGCATAAACACAACACAAATGAGTCTCTCACACCTAAAGCGTGCTCACACGTTTTTTTTCTTTTTTTTTCTTTTTTTTTGGCCACGGATGGCACTTCATGACACTATCGTAGGTGCCAAATTTTTTTTTTTATTTTTTGTATGTTTTCATAAAGCGAGCACGTGAATAGGAACCACACAAAGTTTCACGTCAATCGATATAAGGTGTGGCCTACGAAAAATGATGAATGTGCTAAAAGTCGGTGATGAAATTTGAGCTCGAGTACTACACTTTCCAGGCCGAATTTGGGCAAGATAAATTCGCCGAAACCGACGTTGTTAGTTTGATTCGGATGTAAAATTTAATTTCACCCAACTTCAAAAAAATCGCCTGATTTCGAGTCCGTATGAGAAAGTTATGGCCGTTTGAAGTAAGGTCTTGAGTTATGGTTTGTGTGGGCGAAACGAAAATCGGGCAGGAGTAAATTGGTGGAATTGGGGCGGAAGCTCGGGGAAAGGTGGGTGATGGTTCGGGAGATCACGAGATGCGATGGGTGACTCAAGCAGAGGGTGGGATATGGGTGGGAAAACAAAATTGACGGCTAGGGTTTGTATGAAAGGTAGCGGAAGCAAAACAACCCGAAACAAAATACGATCTAAACCAGCAACACAACTCGACTAAGGACACAAACTCAACACTACGGACTCTGGAATCAAATTGTGCAAAAGGCTAAACACGATCTAGGATAGGAAACAACCTATGACTACAATTTTTTTTAGGGCTTTTTCTTGGACTCTAGGATGAAATCGAAAACAACAAGATGGATAAACTCGAACCTGGAGGAACACCTGAAGCTCTGATTACCACTTGATGGGAACGGGTCCCGATCTTCCAACAGGTTCGGATATGTTCGATTTGGTGGGCGCGACACAAATCGATCCGGCTTCGAACAACACGTCCGAACCCCGCAATCGCAGCACCACGTCTCCTCAGGTTATCAACCGTGCGCAGCCCGGTTGACCTCGCCAAGAAGGCTAATGTCAGTTACTGATGAGGACATCACTTCTTCGGATATACACAACACTCCTCCACTTGATATTCAAGGACCAATCACTAGAGCTCGCGCGACAATTGAATTCTGGTGAACTCGTTCCTAAGTACTTCTTTTTGTTCATTTGAGAATCGATTACTACCTAATGATTTAATTATGATTAGGAACCATGGAGAGGATCAGGAAGTACTTGGAGAAGGGGTACGAGGCGCACAAGTCCAGCAAGGGTGGTCAAATCATGTTGGATGTCCAACTCAAGCCACTTCGAATCCAATTCGGAGTCCAGGACCAGGCTGCACTAAAACAGACGCCCAGATCGCATCCGGACTCCGTTTTGGACGTTCCACATATGTATGGAAAGCTGAGAAGATAACCTTTCCAATGGATCTGGTCCCATGTCAAAATTCCTTCTGAGTCGACAGGAATCGTCGAAACAAGTGGACATTCAGAATCTATCATGGTGCTGCGACACCGTCTTTTAGGCCGTTCGGCTTTGTATCGTGTTGGAGTCCATTAAGGACGCGTCCAGGGGTTTTACACGCCCCTTACTCCTTTATATACAGCCGCCACCCCCACCATTAGGGTTGGGTTTTGCTTAGATTAATTCTGTCTTTGAACAGTTTCGCCGTCATCGGTTTGTGAAACCCCAATTATCGAGTGCTTCATCAATATATCTGCAATTTGGTTGTGTTCTTCCTTGTTCTTGCTTGTGTTCTTCGATTCGCAGCGAGGATTAGCCTTCTTGGCAAGGTCAACCGGCAGCGCACGGTTGATAACCCGAGGAGACGTGGTGCTGCGATTGCGGGGTTCGAACGTCTTGTTCGGAAGCGGATCGATTTGTGTCGCGCCTCCACCAAATCGAACATATCCAGAACCTGTTGGAAGATCGGGACCCCGTTCCCATCATTGAGGATTGAGAGGGAGATGTTGGATTGAAAATCTTGTAATCACTCTTCTTGTTCTAATGTTCATGCGTATCGGGACTCCTCTCTATTCCTTTGTATTTTTGTTTTCTTGTTTTTCTTAGCATTTGTTCTTCTCAAGTGTGAAATCTTGTAATGAATTTGCTGTAGAACTTGTTATCAATTCAGTCATTCATCTATCTATTTCAATTGAGAAGACTTGTGGTGAAGAGTTTTGGATTCTTACTTTGCTTTGGAGTTTCTGCTCAGTTTCCTCTCTGCCGAGATCTTTGTTTGCAGCAGTATTTTGGGAGTGTGTTCAGCTAATTCACTTCTTAAGGCCTCCATTCTTTTTGTGCTGTTTTGCAGAACAACATCTAAGCTTCTTTTCTGTTTTTGGACTGCAGCATATACACTGTTGTCAACCAAAAATTCTATGATCATTATCACCAAACTAGTCTGCAATGTTTTTCTTTTGGACCGAATCTTCTTGTCTTGCTCCTGTTGGGTCCTTGAAAAAAAACCGCAGACTTTCGCTTAGGTTTGGACAGACCTTCTCAAGAGTGGTCTTTCTTGTGCTTTATGTCTTAGTCCGGCAGCAGCTCTTGGCATTGCTTTGGCTCCTTTTTAGTTTTTACTCTCCTCTTTTACTTGCTCTCTAGACTAATCTTTCTCTCTTTTTGGTTATGCTTTTCTTTGGGCTGCAGCTGCTGTTTCTTCTCTACAAAAATTAAGATGCAGAACCAGAGACGAGAGAAACCCTTTTGCAGTCTGCACTGTTTGTCCTTGCCGATTGCTTCTCTTTTCTTTCATGATATTTGTCTGTTGGGTTAGTAGTTCTCGGCTGGGACAGGTTATCTCTTGTTGCCTTCTCTTTTTATTTATTTTCAGTGAGTGGCCTTGTTCTGCTTCCTTTTGAAAAATCAGTGTACGAATTCTCAGGAGCAATACTGAAAAGAACGACATTCACCCCCCCTCTGTCGCCATTTCGGTCCTACAATTGGTATCAGAGCCGGTTAGCTTTTCTTGATAGATCTTTAACCGGTCTCAAGAGCCATGGCGACGGACAAGTACTCGACCAAGCCCCGATCTTGATGGGATGGATTTTCCATTCGGAAGAGTCGGATGGAGACCTACATCCGTGCTCGTGGCTACGCCATCCGGCGAAAGGTCAAGGTCCAGTTTGTTGTTCCCTACCGATGAGAACATCAATGCCGGAATATGGTCGATGTTGAGGCAAACGCAAGGCGAGGAACATCATCATTCGAGGATTGAGCGAAGCGATTTGATCGCATCTCTCACCGACGTCGGCCTTCGATATTTGGGTGACCCTCAATGCTTACCATGAGGGCACCACCCAAATAAAGACGGTGCGACAAGACCGATTCAGCGAATACAACAAATTCGAGATGCTTGTCGGTGAGTCCCTTGACGAGTGCTTTTCTCGCTTTCACAAGATTTTGAGCAACCTCCGAGCCGTCGGTCTCACATACTCCGACTCGGATAACGCTCGACAAATGCTTTCTGCACTCGATCTTCGGGTTTGGGAGATGAAAGTGACCACCATCAAAGACACGACAGACCTCTCGACCCTGACTCTTGACGCGCTGTACTCGCGCCTCAAGACTCACGAGATTGACGTTGTCTCTCGTAGGTCGAAGTCACAGTCGATGGCTTTGGTCACCGATCCCGTTTCTTCTTCAGGCCCCTCTTCTGATTCACTTGGTGGGTTCTCCCTAGCTGCTCTCTGTGACGTAACTGATGATCAATTAGAACAGCTAGAGGATGAATAGCTGGCCCTCCTAGCTCAGAAGTTCTCCCATGCTTACAAGAGGAGGAGGGACAAAAAGAGAGGCGGACCAGTCATCTGCTTCGAGTGTGGTGGCCCCAACCACATTCGAGCAAACTGCCCCAAGCTGGGGAAGGGCAAAGGAGACTACGGCGGTTCGAGCAAGAACGACTACCCCGATAAGAACCGCAACAAGAAGCCCCCAGCTCAGACGCAAGGCAAGAAGACGTTTCGCGACCTTGGGAAAGCTAAGAAGCTCTTCCACCGCGTCCTCGCCGCCTTCGACGACCTCGACCTCAGCGAGGTGGAGGGATGGAGCGACGATGACGGGACGGGTGACCAAGACCCCAAGGGCGGCGACTTCTCCCATGTGCTTCATGGCCCTTGAGGGCTAACTGAGCGACAGCGAGCTCTACTCCGACTCCGACGAGGTATACCCATCTTACGACCAGCTTAATGATGCCTTTCTTAAGCTAGGTAAATTTCATGCTAGATCTAGAGGTAGATGTAGCGAGTTGGAGAAGGAAGTAGACAGATTATCACGGGAGCTTACTTCACTTATATCTGCTCCCTCCCGTGACGAATGTGATACATGCCCTGCTTTGCTTGGAGATATGGAGAAGTTAAGGACTTCTCATGATAGTGTGACCTCTGAGCTTGATTTACTTAAGGTGGAGAATATTAGTCTACTTGCTGAACTAGAAATGAGTAGGATAACTCCTTCATTTACTGTTGAGACTATCTCTTGCACCTCATGTGAGGCTAAGGACAATGCTTTTAGAGGTCTTTACACTATGCTTCTTGATCTGCCCGGAACATGTGAAAATTGCAATAATTTGAAAATGAACTTAAACAGGCGGATCATAAAATTGTTGAACTACAAGCCTTTTACTTGAGCCAATTGATTCATGCTTGAACTGTCCTAAATTAATCACGAACTCAAGTCGTCTCCAAACAGTTTCAAGATATGATTGATCATGATAGGAAGTTGGCTCAGTTTGCTTCTAAGGACCCTGTTAGCTCACCATGCATTAATTGTAACAAACTAAAATCTAATTTGATTGCATTGGATGAGAAATGTGTGAAGCTAACTAAGGACCTACTAGAGAAGCCACCTTGTACTTGTAGTGTGATTGTGGAGAAGGGGGAGAAGCCCCTGGGTAAGGTAGAGACGCCTAGCGACGTGAACCAACCTGCTAGCGAGGGGCGTCCCTTCGAGTCGGTACGTGCGTGCACAAGCCGCCTTCCTCTCGCTATTGGTTGTTCTTCGCTCCCTTACCTTCTGCCTCCTCCTCCCACCTTGCTCCTCTTGCACCTCTCTCTTTCGGGAGTGTCAGTATCTTATGAACACTCTCGAGAGATTTGTAGGAGGCAAGAAGAAGCTCAATCTCATTCTAGACCAATCAAAGATTTGCAAATTCAATCAGGGTCTAGGATATGATTTCCGTGAGGATGTGAGGAAGCATCCACCTGTAGTGCTCGCACCCGTGGTCATAGTGTGATTGAGGTCAAGCCCAAGAACAAGAAAGTTCAATTTAAATCAGCGGGCTTTGTCCAAGGAATTTCTAACAGCAAGGTGATTTCACATGCAGCTTCGGCCTCTCAGAAGGCGAAGCCATCTCATGCTACTTCAGCCCCTCAGAAGGCGAAGTATCATTGCACCTTCTGTCAGAAGGATGGACATTTATTTGACCATTGCTTTAAGCGCGCCAAGATTGCGCGTAAAAACCGTGTTGAGTCTCTGAGGCGTATTCAGGGTCAGCCCCAGACCTTGTGTGCACCTAAGACCAACACGAGGACTAGGCTTGCTACCTTTGGTAGTGTTGTGCAGCATCGAGGACTTGGTTTTTCTGAGTCTTCTGTTTTTCGTCCTCATGCTCCCTCTGGTCGTGACTTCCACCATTCTGAGGGTAGATCTCGCTTTCCCCGTCGAGATGGCTACCCGCGGCGAGATCAGCGTGTTGCGGTGCTTGACTCGCTCTCCGTAGCGGCCGGATCCAAAGAACTTCAGTCTGTTCATAGACCTTCTGCTTCTTTGAGCGACGGAGAGCGTAGGGTAGTTAGAGGTCAGTCGTGTGTGACTACTTCTTCTGCTCGACGTGTGACTCAGTATTGGGTTCCAAAATCTATTTTGATTTATCCCAGTACTGAGACTTTGCTCTCTTGTTGACTCGTGCTCGCGGGTGGAAGGAAAGGTTTGGCTCGTAGACTCGGGTGTTCACGACACATGACCGGAGATTCCCGTTGGTTTTCTTCCCTTGCCCGTGCTCTAGGTGATGAGACGATCACCTTCGGAGACTCTTCATCTGGACGCGTCATCGCCAAAGGGACTGTGCGCGTTAATGATTCATTTGTTTTAAAAGATGTTGCCTTGGTGAGTAAGCTGCATTACAATTTGCTTTCAGTCTCTCAGCTTACCGATGACGATTTCGAGGTGAGCTTTAAGAAAAACAACTGCAAAATTCTTGATTCTTCGGGTAGTCTGGTTTACGGGATTTCTCGTTTTGGGAGGATCTTTCGTGCTGATTTTTCTGAGTCTTCTGGTGATCCTCTCCGTTGTTTGCTTGTTTGTGAGTCCCGCGACCTTTCTTTCTGGCATAGGAGACTTGGTCATACTGGATTTGACCATTTGACCCGAGTTAGCGGCCACGATCTCATTCGTGGTCTGCCGAAACTCAAGATGGTCAAAGATCTTGTTTGCGCTCCATGCCTAAGACGCAGCAAGATGGTTGTTGCTTCTCATCCTCCCACCACGCACTATGACCGATGCACCAGGACAGCTGCTCTACATGGATACAGTTGGACCAGCTCGAGTGCAGTCAGTAGGAGGGAAGTGGTACGTTCTTGTTGTGGTCGATGACTATTCGACGTACTCTTGGGTATTTTTCTTAGCCTCGAAGGATGAGACGTTTTCACATTTTTGAGGACTTTTCAGTAGGATTTCTGTTGAGCTTCCAGGTGCCTTACGAGCGATCCGCAGTGATAATGGCACAGAGTTCAAGAATTCCTACTTCGAGAGGTTCTGTGGTGAGACAGGTGTAGAGCACCAATTCTCTTCTCCGCACGTCCCACAACAGAATGGCGTCGTGGAGAGGAAGAACCGTACCTTGGTCGAGATGGCCAGGATGATGCTCGATGAATACTCTACACCGCGGAAGTTTTGGGCTGAGGCTATAGCCACCGCGTGCCATATTTCGAACAGAGTTTTTCTGAGGGCACACTTGCACCGCACCTCTTACGAGTTGAGATATGGGCGAAAGCCTAGTGTTTCTCATTTTCGTGTGTTTGGTTGCAAGTGCTTTATTCTGAAGTCCGGGAACCTAGATAAGTTCGAGTCACGTTCTTGTGATGGGATCTTTCTAGGCTACTCGACTTCTTCGCGGGCCTATAGGGTCTGGAACTGCGAGTCTAGCAAAATGGTAGAAACCTGTGAGATGACTTTCGATGAGGCCAGTCCGGGGACTAGGCCCGATATCTCAGGTTCTCTAGAGCAGTCCGAGACCATCTTTATGGATGATGAGGATGATAGAGACGAGGGTTGTCTACCTGATCCAGTCCCTCATCCACCCCTTGAGGTGCCTTCTTCTATCGCACCTCAAGGTGATCAGCCCATGCCTACTGTTTCCTCTAGAGCTAGTGGCTCTGTTCCTACCTCGTCAGGTCACGAGGTAGAGGCCACTTCTTCATCTCATCCTGGACCTTCAAGACATATCCAAAAATCTCATCCTTCAGAGCAGATGATTGGAGACCTCTTTAAACGAGTCACACGCTCCAAGTCTGGCGTGTCACTTTTCTGTCTTCACTCTACCTTCGTAGCTTCCTTTGAGCCTAAAGACGTTTGTCATGCTTTATCTGACGAGTCTTGGGTCAATGCCATGCATGAGGAGCTCGAGAGTTTCGAAAGAAACAAGGTCTGGACGCTTGTTGAGCCCCCTCGAGGTCACAATATCATTGGGACCAAATGGGTGTTCAAGAACAAGCAGAGCGAGGATGGGGTAGTCATTCGAAACAAGGCTAGACTGGTTGCTCAGGGGTACTCCCAGGTTGAGGGTCTAGACTTTGAGGAGACCTTTGCCCCTGTAGCGCGTCTTGAGGCCATTAGAATTCTGCTTGCCTTTGCAGCATCTAAGGGCTTCAAGCTTTACCAGATGGACATCAAGAGTGCTTTTCTCAATGGCTTCATTGAGGAAGAAGTCTATGTTAGACAGCCTCCAGGTTTTGAGAACCCCAAATACCCTAGTCATGTCTTCAAGCTTTCCAAAGCGTTGTATGGACTTAAGCAAGCCCCTAGAGCTTGGTATGAGAGGCTTAAGTCCTATCTATTGAGACATGATTCCGAGATGGGTAAAGTCGACAAGTTCACTCGCCGGCTCGGCAGTGACCTTCTGCTCGTCCAAATTTATGTCGATGACATCATCTTTGGTGGCTCTTCCCATGCTCTCGTTTCACAGTTCTCGGATGTCATGAGCACCGAGTTTGAGATGAGCATGATGGGTGAGTTGACTTTCTTCCTTGGCTTCCAAATCAAGCAGACTCAGGAGGGTACCTTCTTGCATCAAGGCAAGTACACCCGTGACCTCCTGAGACATTTCGACATGAGTGATGGAAAGCCGGTGTCAACTCCGATGGCTTCTACGACCACACTTGATCCAGATGAGGACGGCGAGCCAGTTGATCAAAAAGAGTTCAGAAGTATGATTGGCTCTCTCTTGTACCTCACTGCCTCGAGACCGGATATACACTTTTCTGTGTGTCTATGTGCTCGGTTTCAGGCTTCTCCTCGCGTATCTCACCGCTAGGCGGTGAAGCGCATCTTTCGGTAGCTTCGAGCTACCATTAACTATGGTATCTGGTACTCTTCCTCATTCTGTCTATCCCTTAGAGCCTATTCGGATGCAGACTTTGCCGGCTGTAGGATAGATAGGAAGAGCACTGGGACCTGCCGCCACCATTGGCACTTCTCTCATTTCTTGGTCTTCGAGGAAGCATCCGGTGTTGCACATCCACCGCAGAGGCCGAGCGTTCTGTCGCACCGATTGTCAGTAGCCAAGTGCTTTGGATGGTCTTGACTCTGCGGGACTTTGGGTTAGCTATCGATCGTGTTCCGCTCTTCTGCGATAACACATCTGCGATTAGCATTGCCAAGAACCCAGTGCAGCATTCTCGGACTAAGCATATTGATATCAGATATCATTTTCTTCGAGACCATGTAGAGAAGGGTGACATCGTGCTCTAGTTTGTGGAGAGTGACCACCAGTTGGCTGATATCTTCACCAAGCCTTTGGATAGCACGAGGTTTTCACTCATGGGAGAGTTTGGGGTGGTCTGTCCTTATGGACTCTTGTGAGGGGGAGCTTTGGGCTTTACTGCTTTATAATTCTAATTATGCTTCTGTCCCCTTACTATTGCACTGCATTTGTGGGTGCATTGGGTTTAGTCCTTCCAGCATAGGTTAGAGTGTGTCTCTTGCTGAGTTGCTTGGACTTCTTACTCTTATCTTGTGCTTTCAGGATAGCTGTTTCTTATCTCTCTAGGTTGAGCTCACTCACTTCTTGTAGGTTCTAGCGAGGTTGGGCCACCCTCAGACAGTGGCACGTGTTTGCTCTCTAGTGTGTGTTTTCTCGGCACTGTTCGTCACAGAGTCATATGGGGTACATAAGAGTCAGTCTGAGCCATTAGTATCCTCTACATCTTATCTATGCTTTAAGGACTGCCTGTTTATTCTTCTTTGCAAGCTTCTCGTTTTTATTGCTTTGGTTCAGGGGGAGTTCATTTGGGAACTTCTAGATCTTAATGTTGACCTAACTCAACTTGAACTAAAAGCTGCATTTTAGGTTGAGGGGGAGCTGGATTTTTATGCATGTCTTTCTGCATTATAATATAAATACATTGAGCCTTGATTATTATCCGGTTATGACATGCTTATGATGATTTACATCTTGCCATGATTTATGCTTAATTGCTAGATTTATCATGACTTCATATGTGTAGACTAGCTTTTGCCATGATGAATTAATTAAACTTGCTCAAATTGAACTAAAAACTTGTCATGATTAGCAATTGAGATTAGCCTTTCTTGAGCTATCCTTTTATGATTCATGCCATATCAAGTAGGCTGAGTTGAATGTTGAATCTCTTTAGAGCCTTAGATTGAGCTGTTTTAGTCTCTTGATGATGCATGTGTCGGTACAATTATTTCAAAAGCAAAAAGATCTCTTTTGTGCGAAAAAACTGATCTCACCAATCCTTTCTCATGAGACGGCTTGCCATTGCACTAGGCATGAACTCAGGGGGAGCTTTGGATGACCAAGACTATCTTCTTAAGCTTCTTGCTTGGAGTAGTCGCATAAGGCTTGAGATCTAGCACATGATAAAAATATGGATTGAAAACAACCATAAGTTCCAAAAGAAAAATATCATTTGTGCTCAATTTGCTTAAGTTACAACAGAACCATGTACTTGAACCAATGTGTCATTTTTGAGTATATAACACTCTATTTGGACTCAATATTAGATTCTTGGTTTCGCTTAGCTTGATTGACATGGCTTGCATCATCCTTGGATATCTCTAGCTAGACTTTGCTTATTGATGACTTGACATGTTCATAAAATGCACTAAAATTCATATTGTCATCTAGTAGCTTCTAGCTGGCTTATACATATTTTGTCATGATCTAGATAGCTCTTCATTAAGTTATGGCTTGGTGTAATACATTATGGTCATTTTGGATAATTCTCATGGCTCTAAATGCTTAGAATAAACAAACTTCAGCCATTTCATCCATCATCTTGACTTATTCTCTCTTTTGCATTCTTGATGTGTTTATTGCCAAAAGGGGGAGAATAGATTGGAGAAAAAGTCTTTTGGGAATCTAGAGCTTGGAGAACAATTTACTCTTTCTTGAGTTGCTCTAGTGATTCCTTCTGTCGACATGGTCATGAGTTTCATTTCTTTCTTTGGACCATGTTGGACTCTTCAAACTCTACTTCATGCTTTTTCTGGGTTTGTCAATATACTCATCAAGGGGGAGATTGAGAGACCATGTGGAGGTCATCCCGTTGTGTATGATGAGTAATTGACATTGGTTTAGAAAAGTCGAGTTTGAGTTGGTTGGTTCGGACCTTGACGTTACGTGGTGTAACGGGCTCGGTCGGACTTGGTCAAACCTGGTCAAATGGGATTAGGATGCATATTCTGATGATTCGACAGGTTTGCTGATATTATTATGCTTTCATGTATCGAGCGGTGCTATTTGACGTGTTTCTTGTCTGTACTGACTGCAGGACGTCGAGGCGGAGTCATGGCGAGACACGGTGGACCGGACTAGGCGCAGGTGGCGCTGAGGTCAGAACGGTCGGGATGTGTCGAAGACGGTGTGAACTCGAGGTGGTTGCGAGGCGTGCAAGGCAAGGAGCGCGGAAGCTTCCCGGAAGGTGCAGGAGGGGCGAAACGGGAATTTCGCAAATCTGCACAAGCGGGAGACGGCTCCGTTAGGGTTTAGCCGGCGTAACGGGTTGGAGACCCGTTAGCCAAGGGCTATAAATAGGTGTTGGGGGCTGCATACCCCTTTGAGGATCACAAGGGTTTTAGTGTTCATTCATCACTTTGGGTGTGTGTTGTGTTCCTCCCAAGAAGCATGTGAGGCTCTTAGTGCTCTTGAGGATTGAGAGGGAGAGGTTGGATTGAAAATCTTGTAATCACTCTTCTTGTTCTAATGTTCATGCGTATCGGGACTCCTCTCTATTCCTTTGTATTTTTGGTTTCTTGTTTTTCTTAGCATTTGTTCTTCTTAAGTGTGAAATCTTGTAATGAATTGGCTGTAGAACTTATCAATTCAGTCATTCATCTATCTATTTCAATTGAGAAGATTTGTGGTGAAGAGTTTTGGATTCTTACTTTGCTTTGGAGTTTCTGCTCAGTTTCCTTTCTGCCGAGATCTTTGTTTGCAGCAGTATTTTGGGAGTCTGTTCAGCTAATTCACTTCTTAAGGCCTCCATTCTTTTTGTGTTGTTTTGCTGAACAACATCTAAGCTTCTTTTCTGTTTTTGGATTGCAGCATATACACTGTTGTCAACCGAAAATTCTATGATCATTATCAGCCGAAACTAGCTGCAGCTGTTTTTCTTTTTGGGCTGAATCTTGCTGTCTTGCTCCCTGTTGGGTCACCGAAAAAAAACGCAGCTTTCAGTTAGGTTTGGACAGCCTTCGACAGTAGTGGTCTTTCTTGTGCTTTATGTGTTAGTCCGGTAGCAGCTCTTGGCATTGCTTTGGCTCCTTGTTAGTTTTTACTCTCCTCTTTTACTTGCTCTCTAGACTAATCTTTCTCTCTTTTTGGTTATGCTTTTCTTTGGGCTGCAGCTGCTGTTTCTTCTCAACAAAAATTAAGATGCAGAACCAGAGACGAGAGAAACCCTTTTGTAGTCTGCACTGTTTGTCCTTGCCGATTGCTTCTCTTTTCTTTCATGATAGTTGTCTGTTGGGTTAGTAGTTCTCGGTTGGGACAGGTTATCTCTTGTTGCCTTCTCTTTTTATTTATTTTCAGTGAGTGGCCTTGTTCTGCTTCCTTTTGAAAAATCAGTGTACGAATTCTCAGGAGCGATACTGAAAAGAACGACATTCACCCCCCTCTGTTGCCATTTCGGTCTTACATTTCCTCCTCTTCTTCTTCTCCTTCTTCTCCTTCCTTCTCCTTCCTTCTTTTCCTTCCTTCTCCTCCAATGGCAGCAGCTCTTGGGGCACCCATGGCAGCAATAGGGGAGGGGGCACCCAAGGGGCTGGGGGCCAAAGGGTGGGGAGGTGGGAGGCCAAGGAGGGGGTTTATAAAGGGGTGTTAGGGTTTGGGAGGGTACGGGCCCCCATTTGGGCTTGCTGGCCCAAAACGGCAGCCCACCCCCTCCGGACAGACCAAAACATCCAAATTAAATATTTTAATTTATTTAATTCATTTTACAAAGTTCTACAATTCATATCTTTCCCTTCCCGCAATTTACCGAAAAACTGGCGACTCCGCGATTGTTTTAAAAACTTACGCCGTAACGACGTTCGGGATATTACATTCTCCCAACCTAAAAAGGATTCGTCCTCGAATCTCGCTTCTCAATACACAAAAAAAAGAACAAACAAGGAAAGAACAACCAAAGAATAGAGCATCCCAAGGATAGAACATCACCAGGGAACAACAACTACAGGTTCTCACCCGCCCTCGAAGAACTCGGGTCCTTCTTCTACATTTGAACTTCAAGCTCCACGTCACCTCCTGCTCGGACTAATTCGTCAAGAGAGCCTCCGCATATCTGGTGACTAATTCGTCAAGAGAGCCTCCGCATATCAAGAGAGTCCCCGACACGCGCCAGTCAACGCCGAGCGCCCGCAATTCTTTTGTCGGCTCTGAGCGGCCAACAAATCCTGCCATTCTCACAAAAATTCTCCACCACAACTATGAAGCCACTTATCTAATACCATCCTCTTTTTAGAATAATTTTCTCTATATATTATAATCGGGATAATACATTGTACCCTTTTTAAAGGATTCAACCACAGATTCCACTCATAACATTACTTGAAGCACAAACAATAACTGTTACAAATATAACACAACCACAAGAAGAATGAAGCATTCTCAAGTAACACACTAACAACTAGCTTTCCTTCAAAGGACCACAGTCCAAATCAAAGAATTCACAACAAAACCATTCATACTCTCCAAATAGACATTTGGAGAAACCACACTGCACAAGCCAAGAGTGAAAATCACTCAACAGACTAAAACAATCATTTTTTCCTAACTGGAAAAGAATACACCACAACATATAACAACTCAATTTGCAGATGACCTCTGCCATAAACACACAGTTTAAACAAGAATCAAGTGAGCATATTACTGCTCGAGATATTATTAATTTTCCAATCTATTCTCTTTGGAAATTTAACTTCCTTGAACCAAGGATTTCCAAATCATCGCCCAACACACCAACTAGATGCCATACACATCTTAAAAGACTTTGCAACCCAAATTAAATACCCCTTTCTTGGAGAGGCAAAAAGAAGTAAATTCCAGCACAAAGGAAGATGTTACTATCTGCAATAAACACAAGACCAAAAGAAATAGCAATAAATCTTGGATAGCAAAAGATAAGATCACAGCTGAAGGCACATGCCTTCTCAAGAAGAAGAATATCAAATCTCAACCAATAAGAATACAATATTGCCATTCGAGCTCAAGAAGCTCTTATGCGGCGAAAAAATTGCCTTTTGAGCTCAAGAAACTCTTATGAACCTAGAATAAGAAGTCAAACACACCTCAAAAAAATACACAACTTGACTTCAACCTCCAATACTTTTACCACACTCTTTCTTTTAATAAAGATGATAACTTTCTTTAATTACGGTATCACCTTGACAATTCCAACAGAGAGAATTGAAGACCACAACACATTAATGCCTTTAGAACTAATAAAACCTCTCAGCACGACACTTTGCTTAAAACAATTTCAGCAACCACATAAGTCATGAGATCAAAAGATCGTGGACATAATTCTCAAACTTTTGATTTAAATAGTATCATGGAAGTTATAAAATTCTTTTATTTAAAGAACATTCAACATTATTATCACAACTACATTATGACCATCATGCTAACATCAGAATAATACATTCTTAATAAGTATCATCATATCATCAAATCCCTTCACAAACTTTTTCAAAAAGAAACACAAGTAATCACTTCATCATGTTTCTATTATCTAAATAAGATTGCAGCCACATATTAGAACAAAGCTCTCAAACAGGATGATACTAGAACATGGCAATCTCACAAAACATGCTAGTATAAATCTCTTATTAGATTCCATATATTCAATTCTTATTGATGCTCAACTCTAATTTAGCACAAATTGATTATACTCTAGTCATTACTTGCAATAATTGATTATTATTTTATCGCAACAACATTCATGATCCTGACTCCGTTTTACAATCATAAAACAATCATGAGCATAGATTCAATATCCTACCTTACGTTCAGAAATTAGAACGAAATGACTTTAAATTTCAATAATGCCAGCTTTGTAAGACAAGATTCTACAAGTGAATACGTCAACCTTCATCTATTTCTTTATACATGTTTCAGCAATTCAGCATGATGAAAGATAGATAAAACTAGCAATTGTACATGCTCAAAAAATATCTAATAAATGACAGACTAAAGATTAATATTACCAAGACAATATTCCAACACCTCCTTCTTAACAATTCCAAACAGTTAGATTAATTACTAAAGACAAACATAATTCAATTTATCCAACATGATAGAAATTTAATCAATCATAATAATCATTGCAATTCTTTTGCACACCCCTCAATAACTACATGGGTTCCAATCATGTATAGGCAATTTTTAATCACAGTTCTTTAATAAACTATTACAAGGCAATATCAAAATTAATCAACTACACTTCCAAGGATGCTAGTTGAAATTAATTATGCACCACGCTAACTTCTCAACTTGACAATTCATACCTTACAAATTAGTTTATATGATTACCACCTTCCACTTAAGCATAGCAAAACACCACAAAGAGTTTTAACACTCTCTTTCAGAAAGGAGAGGAAAATAAACTTCAACACTTGAAATAATCTAAAAGAAATACATAGACCCAAGACTTTCATATTTTAATGAGTTTTGCAACTCAAAACTTGCACTTATAAAAGAAAATACCAAGCAAACCAATAAGCCATGATTCACAACAAGACAAACTCCCACGAAGGAACTAACCTTACAAGTCAACAATAAGCACAGGTAGCAAAAGTATCTCATTAGTCCGGAAAGAAACATTAACTACTTCAAGGAAAAGGTAGAGACCAATTGCATACCCTCAACTGCAAGAATCACAAACTCAAAAAAAATTCATTAACTGCAAGAGGCCAAGAATGGGCCAAAATCAATTTAAGGATAATAGTAACTTTTCTAAGAAAATCACCCGCAACATCTGCAATTAAGTTACTTGAGGTAACTACATTGCTATCCACATACTGCAAACAGTGAAATAATCTAGCAAAGCCAAAACAGCACAAACAACATCTATATCTTAACATTGACTATTCTCACTCATAACAGTCATAGGAGCAAATCATAACCATACAAGATTATCTCATAATGTAAAATATCAATACAACATGTCAAAAGCATAAATGCAATGCTTGACCCATCCCATCCTACTGTGCACCAGTGTGTCAATTTAATAGTTTAATTACCACGGACCTAAAGCCCGCTCTGATACCAATTGTAACACCCCAGGACCCACAATGCCCTGGGATGCTACTGTAACTGCTCTACGACTAGCCAATTTATAGAATAAACTAAACTAGCAACAAATACTAAACAATATAATATAAGCGGAAGCGTAAACAACTAAGGGAAAACAGGATAATAACAATTCGATAATCATATTCAACTATAACATAATATCCATAGGAAAGGTACACACATTTAATATTACTAAGAAGAAACATTTGTCAATAAGATAGCCAAACAAAACTAGATTGCTTTCAACTTTATTCCCGCATTAAGATTATAATCCAAGTGCATCAGTGCGGTGCCACTCTACCCTTCCCAATGCATGCTCAAAGACCACCTATAGGGAGGGGGAAACAAGAGTGAGATAAAAATCTCAACAAGCAAACAGTTTAACAAGTTATTCAAATTACAAGCAATTTAAATATCATCATTGTAATTCCATACAGCCACAATTACAATTTATGTTCATAATTTGTAACACCCCAGCCAAACAATGGCCTGAAATGCTACCATCTTCTAGCTAATAATAAAACTTCTAACAATTAATCCAAAATAATTAAACAAAGCTTAACTAAACAATGCTTAATAATAAATCTGGATAAACAGAAATAGTTCTAGTTCCATAATAAACAGCGGAAACGATAACAAATAGTTCTAATTATTATTACAATTAAAACTGATGAATAATAAAATGAACCAATTAAGCTAACCAGCCAGCAAGCTAATAGAGACTGTCTTTATTTCTTAATGAAGGAATTGTGCACGTGAATCTGAACTAGCCATTCATGTCCCCATGTATGTTAATCTCACATTGGTACCTAAAATAAACAAACAACAACAAGGGTGAGTCCAACGACTCAGCAAGTATAACTGTAACAAATGCAAGCATGAACATTAACTCTCAAGTTAAACATATTACATATGAATTTCATGCTATGCATTATGATCAAAAGTCCATTCTCTCTTCGCATTTTACCGGTAATGCGGAGTGAGCATCCGTCAATGTCCACCCATGCACTGCACTCCTGCATGTGGGGGACCAATGCCCACACTCCTACAAGTGTGGGGATCTCGACGCTGATCACCATGTGACCAAGACTTCAACAATTCTCAGATGATGCATATATGTGAATGTATCAACAAGATAAACAGGCATTCAACATACTATGCATCAAATCAATCTCAAATAAATGTTATAATGTAAACAGAACATTCATAGCATTAACAACTCATAACTTTACTGAAATTCATAAGTAAAGCATTCATAACTCAAACATCACTCATAACATCCAAATCATCCAATCACACAGATTATAAAACAAGGTTATACTTGCCTCAACCATGAGACAACGATTTAATCGAATGTATATGAAACCCCTAATCCGCTCTCCTCCTGAATAATTAATTAATAATTACTAACATGACAGCAGCGGGTTTCTAGATATAAAATAACAGCAACCCCAATTATCCCAACAATTTATCTCAAATTAAATCCCCAACTCCCCTCGGCCAATTCTGCCTATCCACAGATAGCTGACTTCCAAAAATCATAACTTCCAGTACGTAACTCCAAATTAAGCGTTCTCGGACTCTATGGAAAGATAATTAAATTATCTACAAAAACTTAGTTGGGGATACTTTCTGATTCTGCAACTAACTAGCCGATCCAAACCCTTTTCTAAAGCATCAATATTCACGTCGGACTCTCTGGACAGCGCACTAAAACAGTCATAACTTTCGCCCAGAAACTCGGAATCACGATGTTCCATACAAACGATCGTAACACTCTTGAACCACAATTTACTATAGGTTCTTCTAGTTGCAACAGTGTAACTAGTTAGCTCCAAAGACAACTTCTTTAAATCAAATCCTCACCGAGAATTATTCGACAGAATCAATTCACCACTCTAAGAATCTCATATAACTTGACACCCACGATCTCACCCAACCAATCACTTGGCCACACCAACCAGTTGCCAAACATATCCTAAAAGGGCTTGCAACCCAAACTGCTTACCCCTTTCTTGGAGAAGCAAAAGAAGAAAATTTCAGCACAAAGTCCATCTGCAATAAACACAAGACCAAGAAAAAGAAAGATCTTGGACAACAAAGGATAAGACCACAGTTGAAAGCACATGCCTCCTTAAGAAGAAAACATCAAATCTCAACCAATACGAATACAGTATTGTCATTTGAGCCCAAGAAACTCTTAAGCGGCGAAAATAAGAAGTCAAACACACTTCACAAAGATTACACAACTTGACTTCAACATCCAAAACTTTTACCAAACTTTTCCTTTTAACAAAGAGAACAACCTTCTTTGATTACGGTATCACCTCAATAATTCCAACAAAGAAGAGTTAAAGACCACAACACATTAATTCTTTAAGAACTAATAAAACCTCTCAATACGACACTTTGCTTTAAAACAATTTCAACTACCACATAAGTCATGAGATCAAAAGATCGCGTATGCAACTATCAAAACTTTTGATTTAATTAGCATCATGGAAATTATCAAATCCTTTTTATTAATTGAACATTCAACATTATCATCACAGCCACATGCTGACTATCATACTAACATCAGAATAATACATTCTTATCAAGCATCATCATATCCTCAACTCACTTCATAAACTTTTCCAAAAAGAAACATAAGAAATCACTTCATCATGTTTTTAATATCTAAATAAGGTTGCAACTACTTAATCTAGGAGAACCTAGTGCATAAGCCACATAAATAGAACAAGGCTCTTAAACAAGATGATACTAGAACATGACAATCTCACAAAACATACTAGCATAAATCTCTTACTAGATTTCATATATTCAATTCTTATGGATGCTCAACTTTAATTTAGCACAAATTAATTGTACTCTAGTCATTACCGACAATAATTGATTATTATTTTATCGCAACGGCGTTCATGATCCTAACTTCGTTTTACAATCATAAAATAATCATGAACATAGATTCAGTATCCTACCTTACATTCAGAAACTAAAACGGAAATGACTTTAAACTTAAATAATACCAGCTTGTAAGACAAGTTCCTACTAGTCAATACCTCAACCCTCATCTATTTCTTTATACATTCTTCAACAATCTAGCATGGTAAAAGATAGATGAAACCAGCAATTGTGCATGCTCATAAAGCATCTAAATAAAAGACATATTAAAGGTCAATATTACCAAGGTAATATTCTAACACCTCCTTACTTAATCATTCCAAACGGTCGGATTAATTACTAAAGACACAGATAATTCAATTTATCCAATCATAATAGAAATTTAAACAATCATAATAATCATTCCGGTTCTTATTACACACTCCTCAATAATTCCATGAGTTACTATCATGAATAGACAAATTCTTAATCATAGTTCTTCTAAAAACTATTACAAGGCAATATCAAATTAAACAACTACACTTCCAAAGATGCTAGTTGGAATTAATTATGCACCACGCTAACATATCAACTTGATAATTCAAACCTTATGAATTAGTTTATATGATTACCACCTTCCACTTAAGCATAGCAAAACAACATAAAGGATTTTAATACTCTCTTTCAAAAAGAAGAGGAACAATAAACTTCAACGCTCGAGATAAAGAAATACATAGATCCAAAGCTTTCACATAACAATGAGTTTTGCAACTCAAAATTTGCATAAATAAAAGAAACACCAAGCGAACCAATGATCCATGATTCGCAACAAGACAAACTCCCACGAAGGAACTAACCTTAAGTCACAATAAGCACAGGCGGCAAAAGTATCTCATTAGTCCGGAAAGAAACAATAACTGCTTCAAGAAACAGATAGAGACCAATTGCATACCCTCAACTGCAAGAACCACAAACTCAAAAGAAATTCATTAACTGCAATAAACCAAAGATTAGCCGAAATCAACTTAAGGATATTAATAACTTTTCTAAGAAACTCACCCACAACACCTTCAATTAAGTTACCTGAGGTAACTACATTGCTAATCCTTATACTACAACCAATGGTAAAATCTGGCAATACCAAGGCAGCACATCACAACATCTAAATCATAACTTCCAGTACGTAACTCCAAATTAAGTATTCTCGGATTCTATGGAAAGATAATTAAATTATCTACAAAAAATTAGTTGGGGAGACTTTCTGATTCTGCAACTAACTAGCCGATCCAAACCCTTTTCTAAAGCATCAATATTCACGTCGGACTCTCTGGACAGCGCACTAAAACAGTCATAACTTTCGCCCAGAAACTCGGAATCCGGACTTCTTTACCTCTCTGGAAAGCTAAGAAACTTATCTACAACTTTCCCGATTTGAAGGACTCCTGAATCGCCACTATTTCCGTCGCACAAACCGATCTACTAAAATCTATCCAGAACTATCCCGATCTGCAGAACAGCAGCACTAGAAAATTCATAACTTTCGCTACACAAATCCGAATCACGTGTTCTTGTACTTCCTGGAAAGAAAATCACGTGCTCTACAATTTTCTGGAAGGGGTCCAGACCTGAATCCTCACGGATCTAACCCAAAACCGCCATCTACCACATTCTGTCCTAGCAGTCCAGACTGACGAAAATTGCTACCAAGATCAAAGAATATTATTCTAATGGGAAACAAGGATTACCCCTTGACGAATGGATGAAAAACACGAAGATCTCCTCCCGAATTACTCCTTTTCCCCTTCTCCTCCTTTTCTTCTCTTGATCTTCTCCTCCTCCGGATCCGAATGTCTTGCGCGAACGATCTCCTCCTCCGCTTGATTGGCAGCACAAGAGAGCTTCTTCACCAACAATGGAGGGGAGGGGGAGGGGGAGGGGTGCTGCTAGAGGAGGGGGAGGCGCAAGAGAGGATGGGGGAGGCGCAATGGAGGAAAAGAGGGGAGGGGGTGGCTGCCAAGGGGGGAGGCGGCTAGGGTTAGGGAGGAGGGCCTCCCCTCCCCCCTTGGGCTTAACTTCCCACCTGGGCCAAGGCCCAGGCCCAGGTTGTCCTATTTTATTCTTTTCTTTTAAAGGTCCTTCTCCCCGATTAACCGATTAATCGCAAAATCTTTTCCGGGGTATTACACAATTAATCGTTCAACTCTCGAATCGCTTTTGGGGTATTACATAATTATTAAACCACCATAAACTTTCATGAATCATACCTCTTAAAAATTTCAGATTTAATTGGCATAAGAATGCACTCATTTAAATATCATTTAAATGCATATGAAATATTTAGTCTTCCACAACTACAATAGATTAATCATCAATATTTAATCTTTCACAAATAACAATGTTATATCCTCAACTTCAAATCACCATCAAATACAATAAACATATGTATGATCATCCCACTACTTTATTAATTCTCACATCCACAATTGCTATCAACAATTAATACAAAAGAAAAGAATCTCATTCCATCACCATAATCCTTACCATACACAAGAGACGAACCCCATTCCACGACCACATCCACAATCCTCATACCATAAGTAGCTCACATGAGCCAATTCCACATCACAACTAAAACGTTGTATAATCCACAAAATAACATCACCACAATATATATTGCATATGTATGCAAATGAATCTTTCCACAATGCAATGCATATGAATGCTTCATGTTATGCTCCACATCACTCTTGCTAGGGTAGGAATTGTAGTTCATCGTATTACGGCAATATACGATGCTTCCGCGGGCGAAGAGGTGCATCGTATTACGGCAATATACGATGCTGTACCGGTACGGTCGCGGCTAAGTGCGACGACATCCACATATGCAAATGACATGATATGACATGAATGATATGATAATTCATTAATCACATTAATTCATCCACAAGGAGCATTTCCATGCTCTCAACATCTCCACATCCACCACATGTTATTTTCATGTCCACATTATATCAATAAGCAAGAATTCCACATGTCTACTAGCATAATATCAACATATCAATGTTTGCTAGCATAATGTAAATTGGAAGTAGAAGGAATAACAAGTTAAACGGTAGCAACCACCGCTACGTTCACTTGCCTCAATCCGACGAAGCGAAGATCAACAAAATTCAAGAGCGCTCAGGGACAAGACCACCTGTCCATAAGACAACTCTCAGCACACTACCACAGCGTACAAGCACGACACAAATATATAAAACATCGCTAGAAACCTGAACCCGCACAATCTCTACTCCGCCCAACAAACCAACATAATACCCTCTGCAGCAGCGCTGCTTCACAATTTCGTATCTTTAAAAATATAAATGTAAAAACAGTAAATAATACGTCTCTGGATTCGTGACTTAAAACCTACAATTTTCATGTAGAACACCTATTTTTATTCGGATCACAACTAGATGTAATTTAAGGCCCAAAACAGAGGAAGAACTCTGTTCTGGCTGATTGGACAGCAATATTCAAACGCGTGCCAACGACAGCACATAGGTCTAAAAATTATGAAATTTATACAGAAGATAGATCTATAAATTTTCCATATCTTTATCAACTACGGCCATGTCCACAAAATTCGTTTACTATTTTTAATCTCCGGATTACCGTCGGACTATACCAATCTGTCCGCCTGACAGACAGCGGTATTGCCATCTCCGTATCTCCCAGATCCCATGGTAGAAAAATTTTAAATAACTACAGGAGATATATATGCAAGTACTCTACAACTTTCCTTTTGGGAAGTCCCGCAGAAAAATTCGTTTAATATTTTAAATCTCCGGATTACCGCTGGACTGTACCAATCTGTCCGCCTGACGGACAGCGGTATTGTCGTCTCTGTATCTCCCAGATCCCACGGTAGACAAATTTGGAAACAATACAGGAGATACATATGGAAGTCCTCTACAACTTTCATTTTGGGAAGACCCGCAGGAAAATTATTTTACTATTTTAAATCGCCGGATTACCGCCGGACTATACCAATCTGTCCGCCTGACGGACAGCGGTATTGCCGACTCCGTATCTCCCAGATCCTACGGTAGAAAAATTTGAAAAAATACAGGAGATACATCTGGAAGTTCTCTACAGCTTTCCTTTTGGGAAGACCTGCAGGAAAATTCGTTTTATAGATCAAAACTGCACGATAAGCCGCGCGGCGCGAATCGATCTAAAAGTCGTCAGCGTCTAATCTCTAATCGGGCATTTGATCTATTATCTACCAACAAATTCCGTGCCAAGAACCTTAATTAATCCATAAAACAGAGGATTTGGGATGGGAAAAAATTACCAAGATGAAGATTTTTCCTTCTCTTCTTCTTCTCCTTCTTCTCCTTCCTTCTCCTTCCTTCTTCTCCTTCCTTCTCCTCCAATGGCAGCAGCTCTTGGGGCACCCATGGCAGCAATAGGGGGGGGGCGCACAAGGGGCTGGGGCGGCCAAAGGGTGGGGAGGAGGGAGGCCAAGGGGGAGGTTTATAAAGGGGGTGTTAGGGTTTGGGAGGGGGTACGGGCCCCATTTGGGCTTGCTGGCCCAAAGCGGCTGGCCCACCCCTCCGGACAGCCCAAAACATCCAAATTAAATATTTTAATTTATTTAATTCATTTTACAAAGTTCTATAATTCATATCTTTCCCTTCCTGCAATTTATCGAAAAACCGCGACTCCGCGATTGTTTTAAAAACTTACGCCGTAACGACGTTCGGGATATTACACTGTCGGAGTCGGACTCCGACACGGAGGCTGCTAGGCCCGAAGGGGACCCCATCGCGTCAAACACAGGAGGTGCCGCCGCGGTTGGGTCCGAGGCGGAGTAGACTCCACTACGGACTGCGCCAATTCGTGACGAAGGTAGGTGCAATACTTTCTCTCCCAGCGACTTTGTAAAGCTATCTCCGATCTGCTCCCTGATACCATTGTCGACATTAGTGGAAACATGGTGGCTGGGACACGGACAAGGCTCAAGCAACGAGAGCGGATGTGAAGTCTCCTATGCGCCCGCCCCAGACGTGATGTCCATCCCCACCGCCATGGTAGCCGCCAGCACGGAGACTCGGCGGCTGACCATCGTCGACTTCGTCCCTGGACCGGAGACGCTACGAGCATTGCAAGCAGCTGATGACTGTGTGGACGCCGGATTGGACCAATAAGGCCAAGGCCATGCAGCTTCGAGTCGTTGAGGGCACAATCGAGGCCATGGGGATAAGGGTAAGCATCCCTGCCCTTAGTTTATACTTCCCTTTGCATTTGAGACTTGACTGACAACTGCGCTGTGCAGGTTCTTGCCCTTGCTCGCGCCTTGTAGGAGGCCCGGACTCGCGAGCAGGGGTCGTTCGAGGACCGACTCCGCGCCGCCGAAGAGGCCAACGCCGCCAAGGATGATCGCATTCGTTTCCTTGAGACGGAGGTCACAAAGGCAATCACGGAGGTTCTAGCACTTGCGGAGGAGACGAAGCGGGCGGCCGCCGAAGAACACGACGGGTTAGTCCAGCAGATCGCGGTGCTGGAGGAGGAGAAGGCTTGGCTGGCCGCGTCGCTCAAGGAAAAGGACCAGGCCCTGGGTGATGCCTCCGTAGTGGCGTGGAGCTCGATAGAGGCTTTGGAGAGCGCCCTCTCTGACCTCTCCGTGATCGTGTCGCCCCGTACCTTCAGCCACGAAGAACTGCCGCATACCCTCCAACCTCGTCCTCAATGCCGCGTGGTCCTTCGACAATCACTGCTCTCTGGTGACATCACACATCGCCTTCGCCCACCTCCATCACCGAGGATGTCTTCATGTGGGTGAACTGGCCAACCCTCGGCTGGAGATGCCCGTTGGAGTCGGGATCATTTCGGGCGCCGTGCATGCCATCCGCTGCTCCGCCCGAGCCTTCCATCAAATGATCTGGGACTACATCGATGAAGCCACGGCAAAGGTGGCGATGTGGTGAACCCTCTGGGGCGACGTGGACTTCGGGGCGTGGATGGACGGAGTCCCACACCGTGATGAAGATGGCGTCGTCGGCTCGGAGCGTGGCGTCGACCTGCAGATGTGACGTCGGAGTCTTAGGGGTGTAGGTGTGCGTTGGCATGTATCCATTAACTACGTAAAACGGGGCCACACGGCCCCCTCTTTTATGAATGAAGTGAGAAAATTGCTCAAGTGTTTTGATCATCCGTACTATTTTACTTTGGGTAGGTGCTCGATAGAGGCCGCTTGCTAGTTTTTGACCTCATGGTTCGGCGACGTCTTCGACATTAGTGGTGGGCGGAAGACTCCTTGCACTTCTAGGAGACCCAGAGTTCGGCAGGGGAGACTTCGGCATGAGAGTGTATTAAGATGGAGGAGCCAGACGAGTATTAATTCTGACCACCCACGCGCACTTGTCATTCTTTTTGTGATTGCACCTTGTCTTCGACCAACACATAGGGCTTCGGGTGCGAAGCTGTTGTCATTCTTTTTGTGATTGCACCTTGTCTTCGACCAACACATAGGGCTTCGGGTGCGAAGCTGTCCCCACTGGCTTTGCCCTCAAGGCACAGTTTGCGGTACGCGTGATGTAGAATAGGAATGAAGGGTCAGCACGACCCTCCCTGAGTAGGTGTAAACTTCACGAGCGCTCCATCGAAGTGGCGGTAGCGGAGCTGACGACTAGCTGAAGTAGACGCCCGATCGCTCGGTCCCCTACCCTTTGAAGTGGCAGCAGCGAAGCTGGCAACTAGGCAAAGTAGACGCTCGAGCGTTCCGTCCCCTACACTTCGACGGGGTGGCAGCGGAGTTGGCGACTAGGCAAAGTAGACGCTCGAGCGATCCGTCCCCTACCCTTCGAAGTGGCGGTAGCGGAGCTAGCGACTAGGCGAAGTAGACGCTTGAGCGCTTCGTCCCCTACCCTTCGAACTGGCGGCAACGGAGCTGGCGACTAGACGAAGTAGACGCTCGAGCGCACCGTCCCCTACCCTTCGAAGTGGCGGTAGTGGAGCTGGCGACTAGGCGAAGTAGACGCTCGAGCGCTCCGTTCGCAACCCTTCGAAGTGGCGGCAGCAGAGCTGGTGACTAGGCGAAGTAGACGCTCGACAGCGGAGCTCCCGACGCTTGATACTCTGTAGAGTATGCGAAGGCTCGACACCGCGTGTCTTATTTATACTCCGAAGAGTGTGCGTGGAGGCTCGCCTCCATGATGAGGATATCACTTCTTCGGATATACACAACACTCCTCCACTTGATATTAAAGGACCAATCACTAGAGCTCGCGCCCAACAATTGAATTTACATGTGAGCTCGTTTGTAAGTACTTCTTTTTGTTCATTTGAGAATCGATTGCTACCTAATGATTTAATTATGATTAGAAACCATGGAGAGGATCAGGAAGTACTTGGAGACGGGCTACGAGGTGCACAAGTCCAGCAAGGGCGGTCGAATCGTGTTGGATGTCCAACTCAAGCCGACTTCGAATCCAATTCGGAGTCTAGGACCAGGCCGCACTAAAATGGACGCCCAGATCATATCCGGACTCCGTTTTGGATGTTCTACATATGTATAGAAAGACGAGAAGACAGCCTTTCCAATGGCTCTGGTCCCATGTCAAAATTCCTTCCGAGTCAACGGGAATCGTCGAAACAATTGAACGTTCAGAATCTGTCAAGGTGCTGCGACACCGTCTTTTGGGCCGTTCGGCTTTGTATCGTGTTGGAGTCCATTAAGGACGCATCCAGGGTTTTTGCATGCCCCTTACTCCTTTATATACAGCTGCCACCCCTACCATTAGGGTTGGGTTTTGCTTAGATTAATTATGTCTTTGAACAGTTTCATCGTTCATCGGTTTGCGAGACCCCAACTTTCAAGTGCTAAATCAATACATCTGCAATTCAGTTTTGATCTTCCTTGTTCTTGCTTGTGTTCTTCGATTCACAGGTGAGGATTAGCCTTCTTGGCGAGGTCAACCAGGCTGCGCACGGTTGATAACCTGAGGAGATGTGGTGCTGCGATTGCGGGGTTCGGGACGTGTTGTTCGGAAGCCGAATCGATTTGTGTCGCGACTCCACCAAATCGAATATATCCAGAACCTGTTGGAAGATCGGGACCCCATTCCTATCAAGTGGTAATCAGAGCTTCAGGTGTTCCTCTAGGTTCGAATTTACCCCACCTTGTTGTTTTCGTTTTCATCCTAGAGTCCAAGAAAAAGCCCTACAAAAAAAATTGTAGTCATAGGTTATTTTCTGTCCTAGATCTCGTTTAGCCTTTTGTACAATTTGATTCCAGAGTCCGTAGTGTTGAGTTTGTATCCTTAGTCGAGTTGTGTTGCTGGTTTAGATCGTGTTTTGTTTCGGGTTGTCTTGCTTCCGCTACCTTTCATAGAAACCCTAGTCGGATTGTCTTGCTTCCGCTACCTCTCATACAAACCCTAGCCGTCAATTTTTGTTTTCCCACCCATATCCCACCCTCTGTTGGAGTCATCCATCATGTCTCATGATTGCCCAGCACCATCCCCCACCTTTCCCCGAGCTTCCAGCCCCAATTTCCACCAATTACCTCTACCCGATTGTAGTTTCGACCTCCACAAAAACCATAACTCGGAGGCCCTACTTCAAACGGTCATAACTTTCGCATACGGACTCGAAATCAGGCGATTTTTTTTTGAAATTGGGGGAAATTAAATTTTACATCCGAATCTCCCCTACTTCGTCAGGTTCGGCGAATTTATTTTGCCCAAATTCGGCCTGGAAAGTGAAGTACTCGAGCTCCGAAATTTTATCACCGAATTTTTAGCACATTCATCATTTCTGTAGGCCACACCTTACATTAGATTGATGTGAAACTTTGTGTGGTTCCTATTCCTGTGCTCTGTTTTGCGAAAAAAATACAAAAAAAAATAAAAAGAAAAACAGAAATTTTCGGCACCTAGGATAGTGCTACGAGTGCTATCCGTGGCCAAAAAAAAACCGTGACAGAGCACGATTTTAGGTGACAGAGCTTCATTTGTTTTGTACTTCTACTGAATTAAGTTTCATTGCCTGCCCATCCTTGTTGCTGTCCATGCTTTACTATTCTGTTATTGAATCTTTGTTCTTCATATCATACCTGCTATAGGACACATTTAGACCAGCAACTAGGACCAGTGCTTTGGACATTTATTTAGTATTACTATCTGTTATTGCTTTGTGTTCCACTAATATATTTGGCCTTCTAAGCTCCACATACCTACTTCCGGATAGCACAGTTTTAACCCTTGCAATCGCTGGATCACACTCTCCAGGTATCCTTTGCCTTGCTTTGGTAAGAACACTTGTAAGAGCTTGGTAAGCTACTTCCTTAACGGATTCCCACTACCCTTCCTTTGTAGTTGATAGGGATAATCCTTTTGTTTTCCCTGTGTTTCCGCTAACCATAGCAGGAGACGAAGGGGACGGCACACCGGTCGATTTCAACGAGTGTGTTAGTCGCAGCCAGCTACAAGCTGCGCTCGACAAATAAAACGCTTCACTCACTGATCTCGGCGCGAGATTGGACACCATCGTCGCCGCCATTGCCCAGTTGAACACCACGGAAGGCATTGAGCGGGTGGAGCGGCGGATGGCTGACCTCACTGGTCGGATGGACACATTGAGGCACGCCGCCACTGTCAATGACGGCCATCATCCCGATGAAGCCACGGTATGATGCGATGGCAACATTGATCGGCGGGCGACACAAGATGCACGACTACGTCGTCGTCTTCAGCAAAACCGACATGGTATGGGAGGTAATAACCAGAACCGTCATGGTAACGACGATCCTTTTGCTAAAGTCAAGTTTACCATTCCATCTTTTTCTGGTCTTTATGATGCTGAAATATATCTTGATTGGGAGATGACGGTAGAGCAGAAGTTTAACTCTCACTTAGTTCCTAAGCAACATAGAGTTAGACAAGCTACTAGTGAGTTTAAGAACTTCGCTATTATCTGGTGGAATGAACTAAGTACCATACGCTTACAACCTGATACATGGGAGCGGTTAAAAGAAGCTATGCGTAATCGTTTTGTTCCTCCCTCATATAAACTTGAATTGAGAAAAAATTGCAGCGCTTAGAACAAGGTGATAGTTACTGCTCAAGACTATTATCTTGAGCTTCAAAAGGGTATGGTGCGTTGTGGGGTTGTTGAGGACACGGGGATAAGATTTGTCGTTTCTAAGGGGGTTACGGCGTGAAATTCGGACATTGTTGATTATAAAGAATTTACTATCACAACCGCTTGTTCCACCTTGCTATGCTTGCAGAAAAAGAAGTGCAGGGATGCACAGAATCAACTAAGGCACGCACTGGACGACCCTTCTACTCGCCGCGAATGACTACATCTTCGAGTTTACTACTGCCCAAGTCTTCTTCAAGTTTTCGTTCTCCTCCACCACCTGTGAACAAGATGGCAGCAGCGCCACCGAAGCCACCTTCCGCGACATGTCTTGCAGATTCTACAAAAAATTCTTTGCAGGGTCCAGCCAAGAGTTCTTCTTCCGTGGCTTCAACGGGCGCTCCTCCCATTCATGCCACCGCTGCCATGGGCTTGGTCATGTGCGTAAGAATTGCCCTAGCCAACGGGCATACATCGCCACGTAAGATGGAGGCTACACAAGCTTCCGGATGTCGAGGAGGATGATGATGTTGCTGCTGCCTCGGACGAAAATGGCGGTGGTGATCACGACCTCGTCCTTGGTGGGGCGTCCACAGCGACGCTACGGAGCATCATTGTGCAGCGAGTCCTCAGCACGCAGGTACAACAACCCGATAAACTTCAACGCCATAATTTGTTTCAGACCTTCTTTGCAATCAAGAACCGGCGTGCACGTGTCATCATTGATGGAGGAAGTTGCAACAACTTGGTGAGTTCTGATTTGGTCAAGAAGCTTGGCTTGACCATGCGACCGCATCCACATTCATACCATATTCAATGGTTAAATGACTCTGGAAAAGCTAAGGTAATGCAAACATGCCGAGTCCATTTTTCCATTGGTGCTTATGTTGATCATGTTGATTGTGATGTGGTTCCCATGCAAGCATGCTCTCTTTTATTGGGTCGACCTTGGGAATTCGATAATGATGCTTTACACCATGGTACTAGTAACACATACACTTTTATGCATAAGGGAAAGAAGTTACTTTACTGCCTTTGACCCCAGCTAAGATTATAGAGGCCGATAGGGCGAGAGCTGCTGCTGCTAATGATCCAAAGGAACATGATAAATCTGAAAACAGCAAGTACTCCATTTGAAAAATTCTGTTATGCTTGCCACAAAATCAGACCTTGCTGCAATTGATGATGTTAATGATACATGCTATACTTTTGTGTGCAAAGATGCTTTATTTTCTCTTGATAATATGCCTTGCACTTTGCCTGCTCCTGTCACTAACCTTTTGCAGGAGTTTAGAGATGTTTTCCCTGATGAGATACCTCCAGGACTTCCACCCATTCGAGGGATTGAGCACCAGATTGATTTGATCCCTGGAGTGAGCTTGCCAAACCGTGCGGCATACATGACCAATCCCGAAGAGACTAAGGAGATTCAGCGCTAAGTCCAAGACCTTTTGGACTGTGGGTACGTACATGAGAGCCTTAGTCCTTGTGCTGTTCCTGTTCTTTTGGTTCCCAAAAAAGATGGTTCTTGGCGTATGTGTGTAGATTGTAGAGCCATTAACAACATTACTATACGGTATCTCATCCTATTCCTAGGCTAGACGACATGCTTGATGAGTTGTGTGGTGCTATAATTTTCACAAAGATTGACTTGCGTAGTGGATACCACCAAATAAGAATGAAACTTGGCGATGAATGGAAAACTGCTTTTAAAACTAAGTTCGGCTTGTATGAGTGGTTAGTCATGCCTTTTGGTTTAACTAATGCACCTAGAACTTTCATGAGATTAATGAACGAGGTTTTACGTCCTTTCATTGGCAAATTTGTGGTCGTTTACTTTGATGATATCTTGATTTATAGCAAATCCATGGATGAACATTCGACTCACTTATGTGCTGTTTTTAATACTTTGAGAGATGCACGTTTGTTTGGTAACCTTGAGAAGTGCACCTTTTGCACGGATCGAGTCTCTTTTCTTGGCTATGTTGTGACTCCACAGGAATTGAGGTTGATAGAGCCAAGGTGGAGGCGATATGGAGTTGGCCCACGCCACAGTCTCCCAAGTCGCGGAGTTTTCTTGGCCTTGCAGATTTTATCGCCGCTTTGTCAAAGAATTCAGCTCCATTGCGACACCGTTGATTGAGTTGACAAAGAAGGGAGTTATGTTCCATTGGGGGCCATCACAAGAGGAGTCCTTTAATCTTTTGAAGGACAAGCTTACACACGCACCATTGCTCCAACTTTCGGATTTTGGTAAGACTTTTGAACTGGAATGTGATGCTAGCGGAATTGGCATTGGTGGTGTTTTGATGCAAGAAGGCAAACATGTTGCCTACTTTAGCGAAAAATTGAATGGTCATATTCTTAATTATTCCACATATGATAAAGAACTGTATGCTCTTGTTCGTTCTTTAGAGACATGGCAACACTATTTATGACCTAAAGAATTTGTCATTCATTCCGATCATGAATCACTTAAGCATATTCGTAGTCAAACCAATTTGAATCGTAGACATGCTAAGTGGGTTGAATTTATTGAATCTTTTCCTTATGTCATTAAACACAAGGGAACGATAATGTGATTGCTGATGCTTTGTCTCGACGTTATACCATGTTGTCTCAACTTGATTGTCGCATTTTTGGTCTTGAAACTATTAAAGAACAATATGCTTTTGATGCTGATTTTAAGGATGTGTTGTTGCATTGTAAAGAGAGACAAGCATGGAATAAATTCGTGATCAATGATGGGTTTTTGTTTAGAGCTAACCGCCTATGCATTCCAGTTGGATCTGTTCGTCTTTTATTGTTGCAGGAGGCGCATGGAGACGGTTTGATGGGACATTTTGGTGCTAAGAAGACGGAGGAATTTTCTGGCCACACACTTCTTTTGGCCAAAGATGAGGCGAGATGTTGAGTGGTTTGTGGCTCGCTGCACTACATGTCAAAAAGCTAAGTCTCGCTTGAATCCACATGGTTTATATATGCCTCTTCCTGTTCCTTCTATGCCATGGGCAGATATTTCTATGGACTTTGTTTTAGGATTGCCCAAGACTAAGAGGGGGAGGGATAGCATTTTTGTTGTTGTGGATCGTTTTTCTAAGATGGCTCACTTTATACCATATCATAAAACCGATGATGCCGTTCATATTGCTGACCTCTTTTTCAAAGAGATAGTTCGTTTGCATGGTATGCCTTCTACTATTGTTTCAGATCGTGATGCCAAGCTCTTGAGTCATTTTTGGCGTACTCTATGTAACAAGTTGGGTACAAAGCTGATATTCTCTACCACATGTCACCCACAAACTGATGGCCAAACCGAGGTGGTGAACCGCACATTGTCTACCATGTTGAGAGCTATTTTGAAGAACAATTTGAAGCTGTGGGAAGAGTGTTTACCGCATGTTGAGTTCGCATATAATTGAGCGGAACACTCAACCACCAAGGTAAGTCCTTTTCAGGTAGTGTATGGATTCAATCCCCGTGCCCCTATTGATATTTTACCGTTGCCTACTAGTGAGAGAGTTCATAATGATGCTAAGGAGCGTGCTGATTTTATTATCAAAATGCATAAGACTACTAATGATGAGGACATCACTTCTTCGGATATACACAACACTCCTCCACTTGATATTCAATGACCAATCACTAGAGCTCGCGCCCGACAATTGAATTTACAGGTGAACTCGTTCCTAAGTACTTCTTTTTGTTCATTTGAGAATCGATTACTACCTAATGATTTAATTATGATTAGGAACCATGGAGAGGATCAGGAAGTACTTGGAGAAGGGGTACGAGGCGCACAAGTCCAGCAAGGGTGGTCAAATCATGTTGGATGTCCAACTCAAGCCACTTCGAATCCAATTCGGAGTCCAGGATCAGGCTGCACTAAAACGGACGCCCAGATCGCATCCGGACTCCGTTTTGGACGTTCCACATATGTATGGAAAGCTGAGAAGATAACCTTTCCAATAGCTCTGGTCTCATGTCAAAATTCCTTCTGTGTCAACGGGAATCGTCGAAACAAGTGGACGTTCAGAATCTGTCAGGGTGGCCGACTTCGAATCCAACTCGGAGTCCAGGACCAGGCTGCACTAAAACGGACGCCCAGATCGCATCCGGACTCCGTTTTGGACGTTCCACATATGTATGGAAAGCTGAGAAGATAACCTTTCCAATGGATCTGGTCCCATGTCAAAATTCCTTCTGAGTCGACAGGAATCGTCGAAACAAGTGGACGTTCAGAATCTATCAGGGTGCTGCGACACCGTCTTTTAGGCCGTTCGGCTTTGTATCGTGTTGGAGTCCATTAAGGACGCGTCCAGGGGTTTTACACGCCCCTTACTCCTTTATATACAGCCACCACCCCCACCATTAGGGTTGGGTTTTGCTTAGATTAATTCTGTCTTTGAATAGTTTCGCCGTCATCGGTTTGTGAAACCCCAATTATCGAGTGCTTCATCAATATATCTGCAATTTGGTTGTGTTCTTCCTTGTTCTTGCTTGTGTTCTTCGATTCGCAGGCGAGGATTAGCCTTCTTGGCAAGGTCAACCGAGCAGCGCACGGTTGATAACCTGAGGAGACGTGGTGCTGCGATTGCGGGGTTCGAACGTCTTGTTCGGAAGCGGATCGATTTGTGTCGCGCCTCCACCAAATCGAACATATCCAGAACCTGTTGGAAGATCGGGACCCCGTTCCCATCAAGTGGTAATCAGAGCTTCAGGTGTTCCTCCAGGTTCGAGTTTACCCATCTTGTTGTTTTCGATTTCATCCTAGAGTCCAAGAAAAAGCCCTAAAAAAAATTGTAGTCATAGGTTGTTTCCTGTCCTAGATCTCGTTTAGCCTTTGCACAAGTTGATTGCAGAGTCCGTAGTGTTGAGTTTGTGTCCTTAGTCGAGTTGTGTTGCTGGTTTAGATCGTGTTTTGTTTCGGTTTGTTTTGCTTCCGCTACCTTTCATACAAACCCTAGCCAAATTTTGTTTTCCCACCCATATCCCACCCTCTGTTTGAGTCATCCATCGTGTCTCGTGATTGCCCAACACCATCCCCCACGTTTCCCCGAGCTTCCGGCCCCAATTTTCACAGATTGATCCTACCCGATCGTAGTTTCGGCCACCACAAAAACCATAACTCGGAGGCCATACTTCAAACAGCCATAACTTTTGCATACGGACTCGAAATCAGTTGATTTTTTTTTTGAAATTGGGTGAAATTAAATTTTACATCCGAAACTCCCCAACTATGTTGGGTTCGGCGAATTTATTTTCCCGAAATTCGGGCTGGAAAGTGTAGTACTCGCGCTCCGAAATTGAATCACCGAATTTACAGCACATTCATTATTTTCTGTAGGCCACTCCTTACATCCGATTGAGTTGCAACTTTGTGTGGTTCCTATTTCGTGCTCGCTCTGTGAAAAAATACAAAAAAAATAAAAAGAAAAAAAAGAAATTCGGCACCTACGATAGTGCTACGAGTGCCATCCGTGGCCAAAAAAAAAAAAAAAAAAAAGTGATAGAGCACAGTTTTAGGTGACAGAGCCTCATTTGCTTTGTGTTTGTGCTGAATTAAGTTTCTCGGTGCCTAGCCATCTTTGTTGCTGTCTTTGCTTCATTATTCTGTTCTTGACTCCTTGTTCTTCATATCATACCTGTTATAGGACACATTTAGACCAGCAACTAGGACCATACTTTGGACATTTATTCAGCATTACTATCTGTTATTGATTTGTGTTCCACTGACATATTTGGCCTTCCAAACTCCATATATCTACTTCTGGATAGCACAGTTTTGACCTTGCAATCGTACCCACGCTCGATAAGGTATCACGAACCAGCCACCGGTTGTACCACCCGCTGCTTTGGTAAGCACACTTGTAAGAGCTTGGTAAGCCACTTCCTTTGCGGGTTCCCACTCCCCTTCCTTTGTAGTTGATAGGGATCATCCTTTTGTTTTCCTGTATTTCCACTAACCATGGCAGAAGCGAAGAGGACGGGACACCGGTCGATTTCAACGAGTGTGTTAGTCGCGGCCAGCTACAAGCTGCGCTCGACAAACAAAACACTTCACTCACTGATCTCGGCGCGAGATTGGACACCATCGTCGCCGCCATTACCCGCTTGAACACCACGGAAGGCATTGAGCGGGTGGAGCGGCGGATGGTGACCTCACCGGTCGGATAGACACATTGAGGCACGCCGCCACTGTCAATGACGGCCATCATCATGATGATGACACACTGCATGATACAGATGGCAACATTGATCAGCGGGCGACACAAGATGCACGACTACGTCGGCGTCTTCAGCAAAACCGACATGGTATGGGAGGTAATAACCGAACCGTCATGGTAACGACGATCCTTTTGCTAAAGTCAAGTTTACCATTCCATCTTTTTCGGGTCTTTATGATGCTGAAATATATCTAGATTGGGAGATGACGGTGAGCGTAAGTTTAACTCTCACTTAGTTCCCGAGCAACATAGAGTTAGACAAGCTACTAGTGAGTTTAAGGACTTTGCTATTATCGGTGGAATGAACTAAGTACCATGCGCTACAACCCGATACATGGGAGCGCTTAAAAGAAGCTATGCGTAATCGTTTTGTTCCTCCATCATATAAACTTGAATTGAGAAAGAAATTGCAGCGCTTAGAACAAGGTGATAGTTCTGTTCAAGACTATTATGCTGAGCTTCAAAAGGGTATGGTGCGTTGTGGGGTTGTTGAGGACACGGAGGATAAGATTTGTCGTTTCTACGGGGTTACTGGCGTGAAATTCAGGACATTGTTGATTATAAAGAATTTACTCATCACAACCGCTTGTTCCACCTTGCTATGCTTGCGAGAAAAGAATTGCGAGGGCCTACGTAATCAACTAAGGCATGCACCGGACGACCTTTCTACACCCCGCGAACGACTACATCAACGGGACTGCCCAATTCTTCTTCGAGTTTTCGTTCTCCTCCACCACCTGTGAACAAGATGGCAGCAGCGCCACCGAAGCCACCTTCCATGACACGCCTTGCAGATTCTTCAAAAAATTCTTTGCAGGGTCCAGCCAAGAGTTCTTCTTCAGTGGCTTCAACGGGCCGCTCCTCCGGCATTCAGTGCCACCGCGCCATGGGCTTGGTCATGTGCGAAGAATTGCCCTAGCCAACGGGCATACATCGCCACAGAAGATGGAGGCTACCTCAGCACTTCGGATGTCGAGGAGGATGATGATGTTGCTGCTGCCTCGAACGACAATGGCGGTGGTGATGACGACCTCATCCTTGGTGGGGCGTCCACAGCGACGCTACGGAGCATCATTGTGCAGCGAGTCCTCAGCACGCAGGTACAACAACCCGATAAACTTCAACGTCATAATTTGTTTCAGACCTTCTTTGCGATCAAGAACCGGCGTGCACGTGTCATCATTGATGGAGGAAGTTGCAACAACTTGGTGAGTTTTGATTTGGTCAAGAAGCTTGGCTTGACCACGCGATCGCATCCACATCCATACCATATTCAATGGTTAAATGACTCTGGAAAAGCTAAGGTAATGCAAACATGCCGAGTCTATTTTTCCGTTGGTGCTTATGTTGATCATGTTGATTGTGATGTGGTTCCCATGCAAGCATGCTCTCTTTTATTGGGTCGACCTTGGGAATTTGATAATGATGCTTTACACCATGGTAGTAGTAACACATACACTTTTATGCATAAGGGAAAGAAAGTTACTTTACTGCCTTTGACCCCAGCTGAGATTATAGAGGCCGATAGGGCGAGAGCTCCTGCTACTAATGATCCAAAGGAACATGATAAATCTGAAAAACAGCAAGTACTCCATTTGAAAAATTCTGTTATGCTTGCCACAAAATCAGACCTTGCTGCAGTTGATGAAGTTAATAATACATGCTATGCTTTTGTGTGCAAAGATGCTTTATTTTCTCTTGATAGCATTTTTGTTGTTGTGGATCGTTTTTCTAAGATGACTCACTTTATACCATGTCATAAAACCGATGATGCCGTTCATATTGCTGACCTTTTTTTTAAAGAGATAGTTCGTTTGCATAGTATGCCTTCTACTATTGTTTCAGATCGTGATGTCAAGTTCTTGAGTCACTTTTGGCGTACTCTATGGAACAAGTTGGGTACAAAGTTGTTGTTCTCTACCACATGTCACCCACAAACTGATGGCCAAACCGAGGTGGTGAACCGCACATTGTCTACCATGTTGAGAGCTATTTTGAAGAACAATTTGAAGCTGTGGGAAGAGTGTTTGCCGCATGTTGAGTTCGCATATAATCGAGCGGAACACTCCACCACCAAGGTAAGTCCTTTTCAGGTAGTGTATGGATTCAATCCCCGTGGCCCTATTGATATTTTACCTTTGCCTACTAGTGAGAGGGTTCATAATGATGCTAAGGAGCGTGCTGATTTTATTATCAAAATGCAAGAGACTACTAAGGCAAACATTGAAAAGATGAATGAAAATATAGGATTACTGGTAGTAAAGGTAGAAAGGAAGTTAAACTTGAACCGGTGATTTTGTTTGGTTGCACTTGCGAAAGGATAGATTTCTGAGTTAAGAAAGTCAAAATTGATGCCTAGAGCTGCTGGTCCTTTTAAGATAGTTGAGAAGCTAAATGATAATGCATATAAACTTGAGTTTCCTCCCGAGTTTGGGGTTAGTCCCACCTTTAACATTTCAGATTTGAAGCCATACTTGGGAGAAGAAAATGAGGCTGAGTTGAGGACAACTCCGCTTCAAGAGGGGGAGGATGATGAGGACATCACTTCTTCGGATATACACAACACTCCTCCACTTGATATTCAAGGACCAATCACTAGAGCTCGCGCGACAATTGAATTTACTGGTGAACTCGTTCCTAAGTACTTCTTTTGTTCATTTGAGAATCGATTACTACCTAATGATTTAATTATGATTAGGAACCATGGAGAGGATCAGGAAGTACTTGGAGAAGGGTGCGAGGCGCACAAGTCCAGCAAGGGTGGTCAAATCATGTTGGATGTCCAACTCAAGCCACTTCGAATCCAATTCGGAGTCCAGGATCAGGCTACACTAAAACGGACGCCCAGATCGCATCCGGACTCCGTTTTGGACGTTCCATATATGTATGGAAAGCTGAGAAGATAACCTTTCCAATGGCTCTGGTCTCATGTCAAAATTCCTTCTGTGTCAACGGGAATCGTCGAAACAAGTGGACGTTCAGAATCTGTCAGGGTGGCCGACTTCGAATCCAACTCGGGTCCAGGACCAGGCTGCACTAAAACGGACGCCCAGATCGCATCCGGACTCCGTTTTGGACGTTCCACATATGTATGGAAAGCTGAGAAGATAACCTTTCCAATGGATCTGGTCCCATGTCAAAATTCCTTCTGAGTCGACAGGAATCGTCGAAACAAGTGGACGTTCAGAATCTATCAGGGTGCTGCGACACCGTCTTTTAGGCCGTTCGGCTTTGTATCGTGTTGGAGTCCATTAAGGAAACGTCCAGGGGTTTTACACGCCCCTTACTCCTTTATATACAGCTGCCACCCCCACCATTAGGGTTGGGTTTTGCTTAGATTAATTCTGTCTTTGAATAGTTTCGCCGTCATCGGTTTGTGAAACCCCAATTATCGAGTGCTTCATCAATATATCTGCAATTTGGTTGTGTTCTTCCTTGTTCTTGCTTGTGTTCTTGATTATGCGAGGATTAGCCTTCTTGGCAAGGTCAACCGAGCAGCGCACGGTTGATAACCTGAGGAGACGTGGTGCTGCGATTGCGGGGTTCGGAACGTGCTGTTCGGAAGCCGGATCGATTTGTGTCGCGCCTCCACCAAATCGAACATATCCAGAACCTGTTGGAAAATCGGGACCCCGTTCCCATCAACTAAGGCAAACATTGAAAAGATGAATGAAAAATATAGGATTACTGGTAGTAAAGGTAGAAAGAAAGTTAAACTTGAACCAGGTGATTTTGTTTGGTTGCACTTGCGAAAGGATAGATTTCCTGAGTTAAGAAAGTCAAAATTGATGCCTAGAGCTGCTGGTCCTTTTAAGATAGTTGAGAAGATAAATGATAACGCATATAAATATGAGTTGCCTCCCGAGTTTGGGGTTAGTCCCACCTTTAACATTTCAGATTTGAAGCCATACTTGGGAGAAGAAAATGAGGCTGAGTTGAGGACAACTCCGCTTCAAGAGGGGGAGGATGTTGAGGACATCACATCTTCGGATATACACAACACTCCTCCACTTGATATTCAAGGACCAATCACTAGACCTCACGTCCGACAATTGAATTTACAGGTGAGCTCGTTCCTAAGTACTTCTTTTTGTTCATTTGAGAATCGATTGCTACCTAATGATTTAATTATGATTAGGAGCCATCGAGAGGATCAGGAAGTACTTGGAGACGGGCTACGAGGCACACAAGTCCAGCAAGGGCGGTCGAATCGTGTTGGATGTCCAACTCAAGCCGACTTCGAATCCAATTCGGAGTCCAGGACCAGGCCGCACTAAAATGGACACCCAGATCGCATCCGTTCTCCGTTTTGGACGTTCTACATAGGTATTGAAAGCTGAGAAGACGACCTTTCCAATGGCTCTAGTCCCATGTCAAAATTCCTTCTGAGTCAACGGGAATAGTCGAAACAATTGGACATTCAGAATCTATCAGGGTGCTGCGACATCGTCTTTTGGGCTGTTCGGCTTTGTATCGTGTTGGAGTCCATTAAGGACGCATCCAGGGGTTTTGCACGCCCCTTACTGCTTTATATACAGCCGCCACCCCCACCATTAGGGTTGGGTTTTGCTTAGATTAATTCTGTCTTTGAACAGTTTCACCGTTCATTGGTTTGCGAGACCCCAACTTTCGAGTGCTAAATCAATACATCTGCAATTCAGTTGTGAACTTCCTTGTTCTTGCTTGTGTTCTTCGATTCGCAGGCGAAGATTAGCCTTCTTGGCGAGGTCAACCGGGCTGCGCACGGTTGATAACCTGAGGAGACGTGGTGCTGCGATTGCGGGGTTCGGGACGTGTTGTTCGGAAGCCGGATCGATTTGTGTCGTGACTCCACCAAATCGAATATATCCAGAACCTGTTTGAAGATCGGGACCCCGTTCCTATCACTCCGCATGTCTTATTTATACTCCGTAGAGTGCGCGCGAAGGCTCGCCTCCACGTGTCTTATTTATACTCCAAAGAGTACGTGCGGAGGCTCTTATTTATACTCCGAAGAGTGCGCACATAGGCTCGCCTCCACATGTCTTATTTGTACTCCGAAGAGTGTGCGCAAAGGCTCGCCTCCGCGTATCTTATTTATACTCCGAAGAGTGCGTGCAGAGGCTCACCTCCGCGTGTCTTATTTATATGTAATGGAGACAATTTTGACAAACGATATGCTTTATTGATCTCCCGTTTGCGCGGGTAAGATATTGCGAAGGATGGGGTGCCGGCAGTACAGGTGGCATCTACTCGGCCTTATGCATAGTATCACTGCAGTCGGTCTGCATTCCACGTGTGATGGAGAATCTGCCCCTCTAACGTCGCGAGGCAATACGCTCCGCGCTGCAAAACCGTAGCGACAATGTAGGGGCCCTCCCACTTGGATTCCACTTGCCAATCGTCGCTGCGTGAAGCACCATTTTGAGGACGACCTCTCCCAGCTGGAATTCGTGTGAGTACATGGTGCGGTCATGCACGCACGTGACCTGACGTGTGTACTTCGCGATGTGTTGGGTGGCGCTGACCCGATCACCATCGAGGAGATCAAGGGATAACTCTCACTCTTCCTCCAGGGCCTGGGCGAGGACCCTCCTCGAACCGGCCCTGATTTCCTCTGGTGTGATGTCAGACCCGGATTTTTCAATCCAGAATCTGCTGTGCCTTACCGCATTATTCCCTAGATCAGTAGATAATGCACACAGATACATTGCTGAATCATTTCATACATCGCTGAATTCACATCAAGCCACAATATTATTACATAGCATAGGTGAAGTTAGGCCTTCAAAAGGCGCGATTATTCTGATGGGGCTGCGGGCCAATTGTTTACATTACAAAAATTAGCAACGGCGGTAACAAAGTAGGCCTTTAAACCACAAGCAAAGACTGAGGGAAAAAGTGGTCATACAAATATTACTAGGGCTCTAATAATATTTGGATGAAGCCACACCTTAGTCTAGATGCCTAAGGTTCTAAGCGCGAATTATTCGTCCTAATTCTCGGCGTGGTCTCCTCCATCTGTAGCAGGTGCTTCCTCGTAGGCGTAAGGATCTTGAGCTCCCGAATCTGGATTTTTGGTATTGCGAGAGTGAGCACACTAACCACCGTGCTCAGCGAGTCAACACACGTAATCACATGGGTAGTATGCAAGGCTTTCAACAAGGGAAGGCTCCGGTTATTTTGTTTGCAGAAATGTGCTTTTTGAACTATAATACTTAAAGTTCCCTAAGACCTAGCCAGTTGGATTTTAAACATGATACTCAATGACATATACATTTATTTCTATCGGATCAGAGACCATCCACCATTACATGGTCTCTGCTCCTCATGAAGTTGCTTCTTCAATTCTTCTAGCTCATCTACGGTCATCCTTTATGGTCTCTTGGAGATGGGGGCAGCACCAGGCTTCAAGTTGATAACAAACTCGAGATCTCTATTTGGCTTTACCGGGCAGTTCCTCAGGGAAGACTTCAGTATAGTCTTGCACCACCATCATTCCTTCCAGCGGTACATCTTCACAATAATATATTCCTCGGCCCCATCGATACGGTCGGTCCACCTTTACCACAATGGTCAGTCCTGGGCACTTGGTCAACTTAACTTGCCTCAAGGCACAATCTAATATTCCTTGGTGTCTAGCTAACCAGTTCATCCCTAGTATAATATCCAAGGTCTGGGAGGTTAGCACGACTAAATCTGCTAGGAATATTAACCCTTCCTCGGTTTGGAGTTGATGTCGCCCTGTTGGATTGAGAATTCTGATTTCCCCTGCTAGGTGCTGAAGCTTGGCCTCGGGCGGGAGTGGTGCCCAAATTGAACTTCACAGGAGTAGTTTGCCGCTGCGGGCAACGATAGGCGAAATGCCCCTTTCCCCACAGCTGAAGCAATTGAAGGAAGCCGCAGAGTTTGTTCCAGGGGACTGGCCCATTGGGCGAGGAGTCTGGAACGTGCCGCCACTTGGACAGAACGCTGGGTTTGGATTCTGGGGTGGGGTTGACCCTGAGGAGGGGGAGTTGCTGAAGAACTTCTGGATGAACCTTCCTTGTTGTCGTTGAACAACCTGCTTCCTTTTGCGACTAGCCTCCAGATTTTTCTTCTCATTTTTCAGGACCAATGCCTTATTCACAAGTTGGTGGAAGCTTGTGAAATCTTCGATGATAAGCTGCACTCGCAGTTCTTCATTCATCCCAACAAAGAACCTGTCAATCTTTTCTTCTTCGTCTGCTACATCCTTTGGGGCGTAGAGAGCCAGTTGGTTAAACTTAGTGAGGTATTCATTGACCGGCATGCTGCCCTGTTTCAGATTGCGGAATTCATTCTTCTTCATTCGCATTACACCAGTTGGAACAAAGTTGGCCTTGAAAGCCGCCTTGAATTCTGCCCATGATACGATCGTCGTACTAGCTCCAGTAGGGGTGTCCTCATATCCTTTTGTGGCTAGGTAATTTTCCCACCAGGCAGCTGCGGCTCCCTGAAGTTGGTGGGTTGCAAAGATTACTTGGTCATTCTCTGCGGTCTTGGCTATACGGAGCTTCCTCTCGGTGTCCCGTAGCCAATCCTCCGCCTCGAGAGGCTCATCTGCCCCGGCGAAGGTAAGAGGCCGGGTCCTGATGAAGTCGCCCAGGTCAGAAACATGGACATTGGTGTTGGTCTGCTGGCCCGCGTAGATAGCCCGAAGTATTTGCGTTTGTTGTGCCATCACTTGCGCCATGGACGGGTTGGCCGGCGGGGGTGGGAGGTTTACCCCTTGACTTGGGCCTCTACCCCTTCCCACGTCTTCGTGCTTCTGGGCCGGCTTCTACTTACACTGCATGTCTGGGTTTGCATCAGCTTGTGCTCGGGTAACTCTATGGCTGGCCATCTGCAGGTATTTTAGTACTCTGTCAAATTTTTGTTCTAACCCCATAAGACTAACAACCCAAGGTCATTATACAAAAGAACCAAATCCAATATCAACAACAGAAAAACTTTAGAACACAAGGCCGTTTTCATTAAGCATAGACAACACACCACATAGCCAGCTTTCTATGGCCTCGCAAGCCATGCTGGGCTTTACAAACATACACATACTTAGCATTCATAATTTACACATACACGAGACTAAGGTACTGGCTCAAACTGCTACTAATAAGATGGGGATCTGTGCTTGCTAACACTAGCCAAACCCTAGCAAGCACTGTACTTACTGAACCTCATACTGTCTACTCCTCCATGTCACCAACACTGGGACTGGAGGGGGTGTAGTCCGTACACTGGGAACGGGACCTGCTACCACTAAACTCAGACGGGTCGGTGTCGGAGTGAGAGCGTGAACGGCTGCAGCGAGCCTCTCGGCAGCAGTGGGCTGGGCCCGGGGCCGCACGCTCTTCGTCTTTGTGAGCCTAGTCTTGAGTCCCGGAACTGGCGGAGGTCTTGGGCCGGGGTCGGTGTAGGTGTCTGCTGAGTGCAGGCGCGGCAGGCCGCCTCTTTGGCCTCTGCCAAGGCTCGCTCGCACTAGGCGAGCTGCTCTCGCAAGGAGTCCACCTCGATGTGGCGTGCGAGGAGGCGCTCCCGAAGTGCGGTGATCTCCTCCTGTGCCACCACATGGGCTGTACCCATGGCCCGAGTGAGGTCCACCTGGTGTGTAAGCCTCGGGTCGTCCTCCAGCTCTGTCAACCTGGTCCCGTCGTACCTGGCGTGCTCTGTCCGCAGTGGGTGGTAGGTGAAAGGAGACTCTAACACCAGCGTCACGTGCATGTCGCAAAGTCGGGCCGTGGCCAGACGGGCGGCGTCCTGTAGTGCTGCTGCCACCAGGCTACTCCGGTGGGTAGTCTGAAACACGTGAGACTGGTCTCCCTCGCGCTGGGGGTAGATGAAGATCTGCACCAACCAGTAATGTGTCGATGGCCCGATCTTCCAAAAGGTACTGATAAATCGATTGTGGAGATCTCGACGTTGATGATCCAAAGGCTCCGACCAAAACAAATCAAACCCCTCGCAATCACTAGACCAAGAAGCCTTCTGGATTAAAAGTTATGGCCGTTTGAAGTAGACGTTGTTACGAAGGCCGAATCTGAATCGAACTCGCGAGTAGGACTTGGATTGCGCTTGACGGTTCCACTTCTACACTTGAACTCGCGTGGTTCTTCCCCATGGTTCCTTAGGACAATTAAATCATCACAAACATTAGGTAGTATGCCGTTCTTTGAAATATTTGTATGCAAACTTAGGAACGCATTCACCTGATGGTTAAGTTGACGTGCTCGCGCTCGAGTCATTGGTCCTTGTATCATAGTTTCAGTTTGTTGAGTTTGTTGTGGAGTTGGCATAGTTGTATCTATAGAAAGGATGTCCTCATCATCCTCCCCTTCTTGAATTGGAGTCGTCCTCGACTCAAGCTCATCGTCCACGCCCAAGCATGGTCGCAAATCTGCAATGTTAAAGGTGGGGCTAACCCCAAACTCTGCAGGTAAATCTAACTTATATGCATTATCGTTAATACGTTCAAGTACTCTAAAAGGACCATCTGCACGAGGCATGAGTTTAGACTTTCTCAATTCAGGGAATCGTTCTTTACGCAAGTGTAACCACACAAGATCACCAGGTTCAAAAGTAACATGCTTGCGTCCTTGACTACCAGCAACTTTATATTTAGCATTCATAATCTCAATGTTCTCTTTAGTTATCTCATGCATCTTACGTATCAAATCAGCACGTTGTTGCGCATCAAAATTTACCTTCTCAGAAGCTGGAAGAGGCAACAAGTCGATAGGTGCACGAGGTATGAAACCATAAACAATCTCAAAAGGGCATTTCTTTGTGGTAGAATGCAGCGAACGATTATAAGCAAATTCCACATGAGGCAAACATTCCTCCCACATTTTTAAGTTCTTTTTAAGTACAGCCCTAAGCATAGTAGACAATGTTCTATTGACTACCTCAGTTTGTCCATCAGTTTGGGGATGACAAGTAGTGGAAAATAATAGTTTAGTTCCCAACTTACCCCACAAGGTTCTCCAAAAATGACTAAGAAACTTAGCATCACGATCTGAAACTATCGTATTCGGAACACCATGCAAGCGAACAATTTCCTTAAAGAACAAATCAGCAACATTTGTAGCATCATCACTTTTATGACATGGTATAAAATGAGCCATCTTAGAGAATCTATCCACGACAACAAAAATACTATCCCTCCCCTTCTTTGTTCTAGGAAGCCCTAAAACAAAGTCCATAGAAATATCTTCCCAGGGTATGCTTGGAACAGGAAGAGGCATGTATAAACCATGAGGATTAAGTCGTGACTTAGCTTTTTGGCAAGTGGTGCAGCGGGCAATGAAGCGTTCGACGTCACGCCTCATCTTTGGCCAATAAAAGTGGTGGAACAGAATGTCCTCGGTCTTCTTCACGCCGAAGTGACCCATCAATCCTCCTCCATGCGCCTCCTGTAACAACAAAAGACGAACAGAGCCAGCTGGAATGCAAAGCTTGCTAGCACGGTATACGAACCCATCATGCACAATAAATTTATTCCAACCCTTCCCCTCTTGACAATTTAGCAACACATCTTTAAAATCAGCATCATGCACATATTGCTCCTTTATTGTCTCTAACCCAAAGATTTTGAAGTCAAGTTGTGAAAGCATGGTATATCTCCTAGACAATGCATCAGCTATCATATTTTCTTTGCCCTTTTTATATTTAATGACATAGGGAAAGGATTCAATAAACTCAATCCACTTAGCATGTCTACGGTTCAAGTTGGTTTGACTTTGAATATGTTTCAAGGATTCATGATCAGAATGTATTACAAACTCTTTGGGCCATAAATAATGTTGCCATGTTTCCAAGGTTCGAACTAGAGCATATAATTCTTTATCATAGGTAGAATAGTTCAAACTAGGACCACTTAACTTTTCACTAAAGTATGCAACAGGTTTTCCTTCTTGAATTAACACACCCCCAAGACCTATGCCACTAGCATCACATTCTAACTCAAAAGAATTGTTGAAATCAGGAAGTTGAAGCAAAGGGGTGTGTGTTAGCTTATCTTTGAGAGCGTCGAAAGCTTCTTGTTGTTTGGTGGCCCAAGTAAAAGGAACACTCTTCTTTGTAAGCTCATTCAGTGGTGCAGCGAGGGTGCTGAAATCCCGAACAAAACGCCGATAGAAACCAGCAAGCCCGAGAAAACTCTGCACTTGTTTGACCGTTTTAGGAGGCGGCCAATTCTGGATAGCGATAATCTTGGCTTGATCAACTTCAATGCCCTGTGGAGTAACAACATAGCCAAGAAAAGAGACTCGATCCGTGCAAAAGGTGCACTTCTCAAGATTACCAAATAAACGTGCATCTCTCAAAGCATTAAAAACAGCACGTAAATGATCCAGATGTTCTTCATATGACTTGCTATAGATTAGAATATCGTCAAAGTAAACCACCACAAATTTTCCAATGAAAGCACGCAAAACTTCATTCATCAAACGCATAAAAGTGCTAGGTGCATTAGTTAACCCAAAAGGCATCACTAACCACTCATATAGCCCGAACTTAGTTTTAAATGCTGTTTTCCATTCATCGCCCAATTTCATTCTAATCTGGTGGTACCCACTACGCAAATCTATCTTTGTGAAAAGAATAGAACCACTCAATTCATCTAGCATGTCATCTAACCTAGGAATAGGATGAAGATACCGTATTGTGATATTATTAATGGCTCGACAATCTACACACATACGCCAACTACCGTCTTTCTTAGGAACCAACAGAACAGGAACAACACAAGGACTAAGACTTTCCCGTACGTACCCATGGTCCAAAAGATCTTGGACTTGTCGCTGAATTTCCTTAGTCTCCTCCGGATTGGTCCTATACGCCGCACGGTTTGGCAAAGTCGCTCCTGGAATTAAGTCAATTTGGTGTTCAATCCCTCGAATAGGCGGCAGCCCCGGGGGTATCTCAGCTGGAAACACATCCTTATATTCCTGCAAAAGGTTAGTGACAGCAGATGGCAAAGAGCTAGATGTATCATCAAGTGAAAATAAAGCATCTTTGCATATCAAAGCATAGCATGGCATATCATTATGACAAATTTCAGCAAGATCAGATTTGGTTGTAAGCATGACGCAACCTTTTAATTTAATTCCCTCGGTTGTAGAACTAAGTGCTAACCTCTCTTTCTTAGGTGGAAAAACATTCTTCACCACTTGCTGATTTTCAGATTCATGTTCAAGTTGTTTCTTCTCATTTTCAGCTAGCTCTTTATCACAATGCACAATTTCAGTAGGTGTCAAAGTGAGAGATCATGTGGAGATGATCCTATCTTTGTGATGAGTATTTGACTCTTAGTTGAAGGAAAATTGAGTTTGTTTTGGGCTTTTATTGCAAAGTCTTAATTCTGGTCGAAATGAAGTCGTGTATGACTTGTCCCTGGCTCGTACGACCATGTAGGATGCCATACGACCACGTTTGGTCATGGTCGAATTTCGTTCAGGAGCGTACGACCACGTTGAGGTGTTCTCGGCAAAACTGACAGTGGTCGAAAGGCGTTACGACCACGTTGGCGCATATCGGGTGGCGTACGACCACGTTGCCGAGTATCAGGTTCCAGCCGAGCAACGTACGAGTTCTTTGGCCGTGGTCGGAAGGGTTTACGACCACGTTGGCAATTGGGAGCATTCGATCACGTTGTGCGCTCGGGTGCTCGACCACGTTGTGGCGGTCGATTTCGACCACGTTGTCGGCAGATTGACCATGGTCGATGGAGCTCTTTAAAACCGGTCGTGTGGGCACATGTGGTGTCCGATTACGGTGAGGTTTGGTCGGTTGGGTTCCTGGTGATGTTGTGGACCTTTTAGACTTGTTGGTTCTACATTTTGACAAGGTTTGTCAAAGTCTAATTTCTGTAGAAAAGACATGAGCTCGGTTTGAGCTGAGCAGGTGGTGTTTTCCTGTGTAGATCAGTGCTATGTGATGGTTTTGTTGTTTGTGTTGGTTGCAGGTACCAGGAGACAGTCTTGGTGAGGCTTAGAGAGGTCGGGACTAGACATGGGAGATGTTGAGGTCCAGAACGACGTGGAAGCCGAAGAGGACGTGTCTACCAGGTGGGCTGACCGCATGTACAGCGAGGCAGTGGAGGAAGCTTCCTGGAAGGCAGCGGAGGGGCATTTTGGAAAAATGCCAAAGCTGCGGGGGAAGCTGTCCACTGGGAAAGCACTGTGGAGTTGTTGCGCTTAATGGGCAAAGTAGTGGAGCCGTTGCCACTGTGTAATGGGCAAAGCACTGGAGGCCTGCAAAGCACTGGACTCTCTGTAACGGGTGGTCTGTGGAGACCCGTTAGCGTGTGAGTATAAATAGAGAGGTTAGGTCTCAGGAGCGAGACGAGGTTGTTGGTGATATGCCCTAGAGGCAACATGGAGATGTTGAAAATATCACATACTATGTTTATGATACATTGCTTTGTTCCTTGAAATAGACATTATCATTATTGATCAATGAGTATGTGACTTATTCATGAGACTCTTAATGCCAAAATGTTGCTATTTCTAAATGATCCCTGATTATATTTCATATGAGGAACAAATATGATTCAAAGATCAGCATATGTATTGATTGATGATCATGTCTCATGGATCATGGTATGGAGATACCAAATCAATAATATGGACATGTGTTAGTGAACATATGTTGGATAGCCCCGCCATGAGACACTTGCAGAGATTCCATGTGTCATCAGTTGGTCTCAAGTAGTGTATATGTGGAATCCTTAGACTTGAGATCATCATGGTTCCCAGCATGTGTAGTAGCTTATTTTGGGACTACTAAACACTACTCCGTGAATCGGGTAGTCATAAAAGTAGTCTTTGGATTTGCCATGAAACATGTAGTGGGATGTGAATGATCAAGATAGAATTTGCCCCTCCTTATGGGAGAGATATCTCGGGCCCTCGATGTAATGGATTATGAAAGTGCATGGCCATGCCAAGGTGATTGAGGAGTCAATCACGAGTTTATAATCCATCACGGAATCGAGAGAGTGATTGAGCTATTAAGAGGATGACACAGGTCTCACCTTGAGCTTAATCTATATCGTGAGGCAAAGGGATTAGTACATGAGAACATTACAGGTTCAGCTGATATGATCTTTACGTATACTTTGGGGTTAATATGTCTTACTAGAGGCCGCTATTAACACGGTGACCGGAAAGGTGTTTCTGGGTCACGACCAAGTATACGTGAACCTGCTGTGGTCGCACACTTAACGGGTTGGAACACTAATTCAATGTGATTCGGATATGGGCTCAATTCGATAGAGATCCGGATAGACTCCTATTGGGCCTCGGTCCACGAGGCCCAAGTGAGGAGGTCTATATATATGGAGGCGAGGAGCTGAGGGAACGCATCTGATAATCCCGTGCTAATCCGTAGCCGCCACCTCCAGAGCCAAACCCTAGCCGCTCGCGAGTCTTTGGTACACTCGCGATCGGCATTCCACCCGGACGTGTGGATACCGGTGGGGCGCTCGTTGCGGCGTTGATCGGCATCAACAACCTCTGATTGGATCCGCTCGTGGTGTGGTTGATCGCGTGGAGGAGACGATCGGTTCGGGACGATCGACTACTTCCACTACTACTTGACGCCGTGGTTGGATCGGCTTCTCCAACTCTTCTTCATTGCTGCTGCGCGTCTAGTGGTAACGATCCATGATCCTCCTTAAGCATGATGTTCTTGTGTGCGCGGTAGAAAAGTTTTTGTTTTCTGCTATCGTAGCCTTCGCGCGATCCATTAGTGGTATCAGAGCCATCTTGCTTAGTTTGCGATCTGGATCAGCGCATATGTTGATATGCGGTTGTAATAGATTGGATCTATTACGGACTAGATCAATCGGTCATAAGGGATTGGAATATGTATGAGTTGATAGCATCATGTGGCCAAAAGATTAGTTCGTGCTCCTTCTTTGATGTACGCTGCGACTTGCCCCTACCTACCGGTAACACCATCGGGGCTAATGCGCAAGATCGATGGATTGAGCCAACAGATCGAGGTCTTGTGTTGCGGTCTCCTCAAGCATACCGATCGCGATGATTGATGTGATTGATCTAATGAAAATTGAGACATTTTGAATGGCTCGGTTTGGGTTGATTTGATCGGCCCGATGAGATTTTCATAGCGATTTCATAGATGCGATCTATGTAATTCCGTGAGGAGACCGTTGCGTACACGCATAGATTGTTATAGAAACACATTCATGTCGTATGTAGAATATGTTCTACGCTTAACTTGTTTTTGCAGGAATGATGTGAATGGTATGGCATAGATGCATATGTGATGCATGTGTGTTTTGGCGGCTTTGTGTCGTATTAATCACAGTAGGGTTGAGGCTGTTCTTTAATTGTATAACGACCTGCGTGTCGACTTGTGATGCTTGAGCTCCTCATGTAATTCATTTGCTACCTATTAGTTGTAATAGTTTAGTTCTTTGCTATGGAGGCTTCAAGCATGATGACAAAGAGGACAAGAAGTGTGGCGAAGAATATCACCGTGGAACCATGGCGATGGCGACCACTACGATACAAAATGCCATACCATTCACAGTATAATGTGATTATATGCATGTGATGTTTATTTCTTGTCATACTATTCTTTCATGCCATACCAACTAAGGGTTAGTTTTCATGATAGAATAGCTTCTCTCAAGAAAAATTAAGAATTTGTTTTGATGCCCTTCCAATTGTCGCGCCTATAAGAATCATGATCATTGTTTGGTAGGTCTCCAAAGCGGTACCATCAACTATCTTGATCTAATAGGGTGGATGTCGGACATCCACATGCATAGTATTGGTTTACTTAACAAGGTTATCAAAACAGTTTTGGACCTTGGGGCATAGGTTGGGGCCGGGACATATTGATGTCACCCAACAAGCAAGAGTCACATAGGGATGTGATTAGCAAGGTGTTGCTTACCCATGTCACTAGTCTTCTAGCTGTGATGCCAAAGCTCACTAGGAACTAATGAAATGAGGATCTTGACCCACTATGTAACTTAGAGGGAGTTTTGTTGCAAAACACATAGTGGGAGTCTTTTGTTAAATAGTTTAATAAAAGATGAACATAAACATAGTGCTAAACTTTGCGTATTCTTTGTTGTAGATCATGTCAACTAATGCCGCATCCAGTTCTTTTAATTTGCGATCTATTCTTGAGAAAGAAAAACTCAATGGAACGAACTTTTGGATTGGTATCGCAACTTGAGAATTGTTCTCAAGCAAGAGCGCAAGGAGTATGTCCTTGAGTCTCCTTATCCTGATGACTTGCCTGATAATGCTACTGTGGCTGCACGAAAGCTTATGAGAAGCAAACGAATGATTACCTTGATGTGACTGTCTCATGCTTGCCACAATGTCCTCTCGAGCTTGAAGCAATATGAGAACACGATGCCTACAATATCATTGTGGGGTTGCGTGGTATGTTTGAGAACCAAGCAAGGGAGAGGTTCAACACTTCAAAGTCCTTGTTTGCGTGCGAGCTTGCGAAGGGAATCCGTCGACCCTCATGTGATTAAGATGATTGGCTACATTGAGAGTCCGGAAAAGCTTGGTTTCCCCTTAGCCAAGAGTTGGCTACGATGTGATTCTTGATCGCTCCCTCGAGCTTTGAGCCATTCATTACGAACTATCACATGAACAACATGGACAAGACCTTGGTGAGTTGCATGGGATGCTAAAATCAGCCGAGGAAAGCATTAAGAAAAGCACCATCATGTGATGATGATGCGAAAGGCAAGGGCAAGCCCTATGTAAAGAAAGGCGCGGTCAAAGAAAGTTAGCTCCCGATGAGATCGCGAGCGGTTCTAAGGCCAAGCAAGTCAAGAAGGGCTGCTCGATGCGATTGCTACTATCGTAAGCAATCGGGACATTGGAAAAGGAACCGCCCAAAGTACTTGGAGGATCTTGAGAAAAGAAGGAAGTACGACTTCGCTCCGGTATAAATGTTATAGAAATCAATCTTGCCACTTCTTCTCTGATTCTTGGGTATTTGATACGGATCGGTTGCTCACATTTGCAAATCGTTGCGGGGGCTAAGAAAAGTAGAAGTTTGAGGAGGAGCGAAGTGGATCTTCGCGTTGGCAATGGAGCAAAAGTTGTTTGCGGTGGTGTTGGCACCATGCCATTGTCTTTACCTTCGTGATTAGTTTTGGAATTGAATAATTGTTATTGTGTTCCATCTCTTTCCAAGAACATTATTTCGCTTCATGTTTACAAGCGAAGGTTATGACTTTAGATCTGTGAACAATGGTTGTTCTCTTTATTTCAAAGATATGTTCTATTGTCATACTCCATTGGTGAATGGGTTATATGTTCTTACTCTTGAAGAGTCATCGGTCTATAACATTAATGCAAAGAGGCAACGATCGAATGATTTGAATCCCACGCTTATTTGGCACTTGCCGCTAGGTCACATAAATGAGAAACGCATGGAGAAGCTCCATAGAGATGGTATTCTGCACTCATTTGATTTTGAATCATTTGAGACATGCGAATCTTGTTTACTTGGCAAGATGACAAAAGCACCTTTCACCGGTCAAGGTGAACGGGCAAGTGACTTATTGGCACTCGTACATTCGATGTATGTGGACCAATGAGCTCAACGACCGGAGGTGGTTTCGATGCTTCATAACTTTTATCGATGACTTTAGTAGATATGGATATATCTACCGATGAAGATAAGTCTGAATCCTTTGAAAAGTTCAAAGAATTCAAATGAAGTGCAAAATCATTTAGGCAAGACAATCAAGTTTCTACGATCCGATCGTGGAGGCGAGTATTTGAGCCATGAGTTTGGTAATCATCGAAGGATTGTGGAATTGTTCCACAATTGACTCCCCGAACACCTCAATGGAATGGGGTATCTGAACGCAGAAATCGCACCTTATTAGATATGGTGCGCCCATGATGAGCCACGGTGATCTTCCGTTGTCTTTTGGGGTACGCTCTTGAAACACCCGCTTTCACACTAAACAGGTTCCATCAAAATCGATGAAAAGACACCATATGAGATGTGGACAGACAACGTCCTAGCTTGTCTTTTCTTAAGATTTGGGGATGTGAGAGTTATGTAAAACGTTTACAATCGATAAGCTCACCCCTAAATCGATAAATGCTTCTTTATCGGGTATCCTAAGGAAACAAAAGGATATTACTTCTATAATCAAGAAGAAGGCAAAGTGTTTGTCGCTTGGATGGTGTCTTCTTAGAGAAAGAGTTTCTCTCAAGAAGGGATAGTGGGAGCATGGTGCAACTTGAAGAAATTCGAGAAACACACAACGTTTCAGCTCCTCTGAGAACCACAACAGATGAACAAACTGTTGAAGAACCTGTTGTGGACACACCGAACCACGTGGTCGAGAGGTCACGTCGTGCACAGAGAGGTACATGTTCTTGACTACTCAACAACGGGACATATTGTTGTTAGACAACGATGAGCCTAAGACCTATGAAGAAGCGATGGTGGGACCAGACTACGAGAAATGGCTTGAAGCCATGAGATCCAAATTGAATCCATGCACGATAATCAAGTTTGGAACTTGGTTGATCCACGATGGTGTTAAAACCATTGAGTGCAAATGGGTTTTCAAGAAAAGATAGACATAGATGGAAATGTTCACATCTATAAAGCGCGATTGGTGGCCAAAGGTTTCAAACAAATTCAAGGTGTTGATTATGATGAAACTTTTCGCCGTCGCAATGCTAAAGTCTATTCGGATCATTCTAGCGATTCTTTGCTTATTTCGACTATGAAATATGGCAAATGGATGTCAAAACAACTTTCCTTAATGGAAATCGAGTGAGGATGTGTACATGACACACCCACGTGTTTTGTCGATCCGCAATCACCGGAAAGATATGCAAGTGCAAAGATCCATTTATGGATTAAAGCGAGCATCTCGGAGTTGGAACATTCGTTTTGATGAAGTAATCAAAGGGTTTGGTTTCATCAAGAACGAAGAAGAGCCTTGTGTTTACAAAAGGCTAGTGGGGCGCACTCGTGTTTACGGTCTTATATGTGGATGACATATTATTGATCGAAATGACATTCCTATGTCGAATCATTAAGTCTTCATTGAAAATAGTTTCTCTATGAAAGACTTAGGAGAGGCGGCATATATTCTCGACATCAAGATCTATAGAGATAGATCAAAAGGTGATTGGATTAAGCCAAGATACGTACATTGACAAGGTGTTGAAAAGGTTCAACATGCGAGATTCCAAGAAAGGCTTCCTACCTATGTCACATGGTATAAATCTTAGCAAGAATCGGTGTCCTAGTACACCGATGAGCGGATAAAATGAATGCGATTCCATATGCTTCACTATTGGATCCATTATGTATGCCATGCTTTGTACACGTCCGGATGTCTCGTATGCTTTAAGTGCTACGAGTAGATACCGATCGATCTAGGTGAAAGTCATTTGGATTACCGTAAAGAACATCTTGAAGTACTTGAGAAGATCTAAAGATGTGTTCCTCGTCTATGGGGGTGAGGAAGAGCTCGTTGTAAATGGTTACACCGATGCTAACTTCCAAACTGACAAAGATGATTTTAGATCGCAATCTGGATTTGTGTTCTGCGTGAATGGCGGTGCGGTGAGTTGGAAGAGTTCCAAGCAGGAGACAGTTGCTGATTCTACAACAGAAGCCGAGTACATAGCGGCTTCAAGTCGCTAAAGAGGTCGTTTGGATCAATAAATTTGTTTCGAGCTTGGTGTGATGGCTAGTGCCTCCACCCAATGGACCTCTCTTGTGACAACAAGGGAGCCATTCGCGCAAGCCAAGGAGCCTAGATCGCACCGTAAGTCCAAGCACATTCTACGGCGATTTCATCTCATCCGCGAGATTGTGGAGAGAGGCGATGTTAAGATATGCAAAGTACACACGGATTTGAACATTGCAGATCTGTTGACAAAGCCGCTTCCCCATCCAAAGCATGAGGCTCACACTAGGGCAATGGGTATTAGATACCTACATGGTTGACTCTAGTGCAAGTGGGAGACTGTTGGTGATATGCCCTAGAGGCAACATGGAGATGTTGAAAATATCACATACTATGTTTATGATACATTGCTTTGTTCCTTGAAATAGACATTATCATTATTGATCAATGAGTATGTGACTTATTCATGAGACTCTTAATGCCAAAATGTTGCTATTTCTAAATGATCCCGATTATATTTCATATGAGGAACAAATATGATTCAAAGATCAGATATGTATTGATTGATGATCATGTCTCATGGATCATGGTATGGAGATACCAAATCAATAATATGGACATGTGTTAGTGAACATATGTTGGATAGACCCGCCATGAGACACTGCAGAGATTCCATGTGTCATCAGTTGGTCTCAAGTAGTGTATATGTGGAATCCTTAGGCTTGAGATCATCATGGTTCCCAAATGTGTAGTAGCTTATTTTGGGACTACTAAACACTACTCCAGAATCGGGTAGTCATAAAAGTAGTCTTTGGGTTTGCCATGAAACATGTAGTGGGATGTGAATGATCAAGATAGAATTTGCCCTCCTTATGGGAGAGATATCTCGGCCCCTCGATGTAATGGATTATGAAAGTGCATGGCCATGCCAAGGTGATTGAGGAGTCAATCACGAGTTTATAATCCATCACGGAATCGAGAGAGTGATTGAGCTATTAAGAGGATGACATGGTCTCGCCTTGAGCTTAATCTATATTGTGAGGCAAAGGATTAGTACATGAGAACATTACGTGTTCACCGATATGATCTATACGTATACTTTGGGGTTAATATGTCTTACTAGAGGCCGCTATTAACACGGTGATCGGAAAGGTGTTTCGGGTCACGACCAAGTATACGTGAACCTGCTGTGGTCGCACACTTAACGGGTTGGAACACTAATTCGAATGTGATTCGGATATGGGCTCAATTCGGATAGAGATCCGGATAGACTCCTATTGGGCCTCGGTCCACGAGGCCCAAGTGAGGAGGTATATATATGGAGGCGAGGGCCGAGGAACGATCCGATAATCCGTGCTAATCCGTAGCCGCCACCTCCGAGCCAAACCCTAGCCGCCGCGAGTCTTTGGTACACTCGCGATCGGCGTTCCCACCTTCCGGACGTGTGGATACCGGTGGGGCGCGCTCGTTGCGGCGTTGATCGGCATCAACAACCTCTGATTGGATCCGCTCATGGTGTGGTTGATCGCGTGGAGGACGATCGGTTCGGGATGATCGACTACTTCCACTACTACTTCGACGCGTGGTTGGATCGGCTTCTCCAACTCTTCTTCACTGCTGCTGCTGCGTCTAGTGGTAACGATCCATGATCCCTCCTTAAGCATGATGTTCTTGTGTGCGCGGTAGAAAAGTTTTTGTTTTCTGCTATCGTAGCCTTCGCGCGATCCATTAGAGGTTGTCCCCCGAGTGCTCTGAGTCTTATTGTTCTATTGTGTGAGTTGTCTCTGGGTAGAGCATGGATGCTCGTGTACCTCCGATGGAGTGGCTGTAGAAACCTCCATGTGCAATAGAAAAGATTAGATTCATCTCTCTGTATCTTTCTCAGTTTTTGTTCTTGAGATGATTTGTTTGATCCATTTGCCTTCTCTTTGTTGTTACTGCTATATGCGTTCTCTTTGAGAGTTGGCTCGTATTTCTTTGCTCTGAACTGGGATTCATTCTCTAAGACATCTTGGTCAGTTTATTCTGAGAGCAAGAATCAAAACAGAGAAACTTCTGTTTTTTCGGTCTGCCACATCTATTTGCCTTGATCTGTGTTCGACCGCAACGTTCTCTCCTTCCTTAGCAAAGACTCTTGATATTCTTGGTAATTTCACTTTTAAATATCTTGCTCTTGCTAAGTTTCAAGTTTCTTGCGGTTTCGACTTGTGTGCAAAAAGTTATCTCATTTTTCCACTCTGCGATCGTCTTACCGAAAAGCAGTAACTACTGCTTCATCATCCGATTTTCTTCTTACGACCACATTTGTTTATTGGTTGGTTCCGATAGTTTTCGACCACGACCACTTCCATTGGTTGGCGATCGATCACGGTGTATCTATTTCTCTGAGGGTGCTTCTCGGGTGTGTCTTCGACCACGGTCTTTCGACCACAGTATTTTTCCCGATCACTTTCATTCCGTTGTCCAGTTACGATCACAGTGGTAGATTTCACGACTTCCTTTTTCGGCTGTGTTTTCGGTTTTCTTTTCTTGAGGCCTGTTTCTTTGACTTCATAGCTCTCTAGCTATAGGAGAAAAAGAATAGGTTGAATACTTAGGAGGAATTTTAAGGCACCATTCACCCCCTCTGTTGCCATTTCGGTCCTTCAATTGGTATCGAGCCGGTTTGTTCTTCTTCATAGATCTTAACCGGTCTCAAAGAGCCATGGCAATGACAAGTATTCCACCAAGCCGCCTATTTTCGATGGCCTGGATTACCCCTTCTGTTAGAGCCGAATGGAAACATATATCCAGGCTCAGGGGTATGCTATTTGGCGGAAGGTGAAAATACAATTTGTTGTTCCCGCCGATGAGAACATCAATGCCGGGAATATGGCTGATGTTGAGGCTAACGCAAGAGCGAGGAACATCATTGTTCAGGGTTTGAGTAGAAGCGAGTTTGATCGCATCTCTCACCTGACGTCGGCCTTCGATATTTGGGTGACCCTCAATGCTTACCATGAGGGCACCACCCAAATAAAGACAGTGCGACAAGACCAGTTCAAGCGCGACTACAAAGAAATTTGAGATGCTTGCGGGTGAGTCCCTAGACGAGTGTTTTCTCACTTTCATAAGATTACGAGCAACCTCCGGCCGTCGGTCTCACATACTCCGACTCGGATAACGCCGATGATTCTTTCCGCACTCGATCTTAGGGTTTGGGAAATGAAGGTGACCACCATCAAGGACACCACGGACCTCTCGACCACGACTCTTGATGCGCTTTACTCGCCTCAAGACTCACGAGATTGACATAGTCTCTCGGGTCAAGTCTCAGTCGATGGCTTTAGTCACTGATCCCACTGCTGCTTCTGGTTCTTCTGCTGACTCTCTTGGCGGGTTCTCCCTATCTGCTCTCTGTGATGTAACTGATGATCGCTTAGAGCGCTTAGAGGATGAACAATCGCCCTTCTTGCTCGTAAGTTCTCCCATGCTTACAAGAGGAGGAGGGACGGAAAGAAAAGAGGACCAGTGATTTACTTTGAGTGTGGTGGCCCCAACCACATTCGAGCAAACCGTCCCAAGTTGGGGAAAGGCAAAGTCGACTACGGCGGTTCCAAGAAGAACGACTACTCCGACAAGAACCGCAACAAGAAGGCCCCAACTCCGACGCAAGGCAAGAAGCCGCTCGCGACTTTGGGAAGGCCAAGAAGCTCTTCCACCGCGTCCTCGCCGCCTTCGACGACCTCGACCTCGACGAGGTGGAGGGATGGAGCGACGACGACGGACGGGTGATCAAGAACCCAAGAGCGGCGACGACTTCTCCGCATGTGCTTCATGGCCCTCGAGGGCGAGATCAGCGACAGCGATCTCTATTCCGACTCCGACGAGGATCGCCGGGCAGGGAAGGGAAAGGTTTGGCTTGTAGACTCCGGGTGTTCTCGACACATGACCGGAGATTCACGTTGGTTTTCTTCCCTAGCTCGAGCTTCAGGTGATGAGACTATCACCTTTGGAGACTCTTCGTCTGGACGCGTCATCGCCAAAGGTACCGTCTGGCGTTAATGACTCATTTGTTTTAAAAGATGTTGCCTTGGTGAGTAAGTCGCATTATAATCGCTTTCGGTTTCTCGACTTCCGATGACGGTTTCGAGGTAAGTTTTAAGAAAACGCTTGCAAAATTGTTGATTCTTCTGTAGTCCGGTTTATGGATTTCGCTATGGGAGGATCTTCGTGCTGATTTTATTGAGTCTTCGGTGATTCTCTCCGGTGTTTGGTTGCTTCGAGTCCCGCGACCTTTCCTTCGGCATAGGAGACTTGGTCATATTGGATTTGACCATTTGACTCGAGTTAGCGCCACGATCTCATTCGTGGTCTGCCGAAACTCAAGATGGTCAAAGATCTTGTTTGTGCTCTATGCCTAAGCATGGCAAGATGGTTGCCGCTTCTCATCCTCGGTCACGATTACTATGACCGATGCACCGGACATTGCTCCATATGGATACGGTTGGACCAAATGAGTGCGATCGGCAGGAGGGAAGTGGTATGTTCTTGTCATAGTCGATGACTTCGAGGTATTCTTGGGTGTTTTCTTGGCCTCAAGGATGAGACGTTTACACATTTCGAGGTCTTTTAGTAGGCTTTACTGCTGAGCTTTGGTGCCTTACGAGCGATCCGCAGGATAATGGCACGGAGTTCAAGAACTCCTACTTTGAGAGGTTCGTGATGAGACCGGTGTAGAGCACCGCCTTCTTCTCCATACGTCCCTCAGCAGAATGGCGTTGTGGAGAGGAAGAACCATACCTTGGTCAAGATGGCCAGGACGATGCTTGATGAGTACTCTACACCGCGGAAGTTTTGGGCTGAGGCTATAGCCACCGCGTGCCATGTTTCTAATCGAGTTTTCTTGGCACACTTGCACCGCACTTCTTATGAGTTGAGATACGGGCGGCCCGGTGTTTCTCATTTTCGTGTATTTGGTTGCAAGTGTTTTATTCTAAAGTCCAGGAACCTAGATAAGTTCGAGTCACGATCTTGTGATGGACTCTTTCTAGGCTACTCGACCTCTTGGCGGGCCTATAGGGTCCGGAACCGAGTCTAGCAAATTGGTAGAAACACGTGAGGTGACTTTCGATGAGGCCACCAGGGACTAGGCCCGATATCTCAGGTTCACTAGAGCAGTCCGAGACCATCTTCGTGGATGATGAGGATGATGGAGATGAGGATTGTCTACCCGATCCAGTCCCTCTTCCACTCCTTGAGGTGCCTTCTTCCACCGCACCTCGAGGTGATCAGCCCTTACCTTCTACTTCTTCTGGAGCTAGTGGCTCTGTTCCTACCCTGTCAGGTAACGAGGTAGAGGCCACTTCTTCATCCTATCCAGGACCTCCAAGACATATCAAAAAATCTCATCCTTCTGAGCAGATGATTGGAGATCTCTTTGAACGAGTCACACGCTCCAAGTCTGGCGTGTCACTTTTCTGTCTCCACTCTGCCTTCGTAGCTTCCTTTGAGCCCAAAGACATTTGTCATGCTTTATCTGACGAGTCTTGGGTCAATGCCATGCATGAGGAGCTCGAGAGTTTCGAAAGAAACAAGGTTTGGACGCTTGTTGAACCCCCTCGAGATCACAATATCATTGGAACCAAATGCGTGTTCAAGAACAAGCAAAGTGAGGATGGGGTAGTCATTCGAAACAAGGCTAGACTGGTTGCACAGGGGTACTCCCAGGTTGAGGGTCTGGATTTCGAGGAGACCTTTGCCCCTGTAGCTAGACTTGAAGCCATTAGAATTCTGCTTGCCTTTGTAGCTTCTAAGGGTTTCAAGCTCTACCAGATGGATGTCAAAAGTGCCTTTCTCAATGGCTTCATTGAGGAAGAAGTCTATGTCAAACAGCCTCCAGGTTTTGAGAACCCCAAATACCCTAATCATGTCTACAAGCTTTCCAAAGCGTTGTATGGACTTAAGCAGGCCCCTAGAGCTTGGTATGAAAGGCTTAAGTCCTATCTTTTGAGGCATGATTTCGAGATGGGTAAAGTTGACAAGACCTTGTTCATTCGTCGGCTTGCAATGACCTTCCGCCGCCCAAATTTATGTCGATGATATTATCTTTGGCGGCTCTTCTCATGCTCTAGTTTCACAGCTTCTCGGATGTCATGAGCACCGAGTTTGAGATGAGCATGATGGGTGAGTTGACTTTCTTCCTTGGCTTCCAAATCAAGCGCACTCGGAGGGTACCTTCTTGCATCAAGGCAAGTACACTCGAGACCTCCTGAGACGCTTCGACATGAGTGACGGTAAGCCAGTGTCAACTCCTATGGCTTCTACTAATGGATTGCGCGAAGGCTACGATAGCAGAAAACAAAACTTTTCTACCGCGCACACAAGAACATCATGCTTAAGGAGGATCATGGATCGTTACCACTAGACGCCAGCGCAATGAAGAAGAGTTGGAGAAGCCGATCCAACCACGCGCGTCGAGGTAGTAGTGGAAGTAGTCGATCGTCCCGAACCGATCGTCTCCTCCACGCGATCAACCGCACCACGAGCGGATCCAATCAGAGGTTGTTGATGCCGATCAACGCCGCAACGAGCGCGCCTCCACCGGTATCCACACGTCCGGGTTGGAACGCCGATCGCGAGTGTACCAAAGACTCGCGAGCGCCTAGGGTTTGGCTCGGAGGTGGCGGCGTGGTTTAGCTCGGGATTATCGGATGCCTCACCCTCGCCTCCATATATAGACCTCCTCACTTGGGCCTCGTGGACCGAGGCCCAATAGGAGTCTATCCGGATCTCTATCCGAGTTGAGCCCATATCCGAATCACATTCAATTAGTGTTCCAACCCGTTAAGTGTGCGACCACAGCAGGTTCACGATACTTGGTCGCGACCGTAAACACCTTTCCGGTCACCGTGTTAATAGCGGCCTCTAGTAAGACATATTAACCCCAAAGTATACGTAAAGTTCATATCGGCTGAACCTGTAATGTTCTCATGTACTAATCCCTTTGCCTCACGATATAGATTAAGCTCAAGGCGAGACCTGTGTCATCCTCTTAATAGCTCAATCACTCTCTCGATTCCGTGATGGATTATAAACTCGTGATTGACTCCTCAATCACCTTGGCATGGCCATGCACTTTCATAATCCATTACATCGAGGGGCCCAGATATCTCTCCTATAAGGAGGGGCAAATTCTATCTTGATCATTCACATCCCACTACATGTTTCATGGCAAACCCAAAGACTACTTTTATGACTACCCGCCACGGAGTAGTGTTTAGTAGTCCCAAAGTAAGCTACTACGCATGTCGGGAACCATGATGATCTCAAGTCTAAGGATTCCACATAAACACTACTTGAGACCAACGATGACACATGGAATCTCTGCAGTGTCTCATGGCGGGTCTATCCAACATATGTTCACTAACACATGTCCATATTATTGATTTGGTATCTCCATACCATGATCCATGAGACATGATCATCAATCAATACATATGTTGATCTTTGAATCATATTTGTTCCTTATATGAAATATAATCGGGATCATTTAGAAATAGCAACATTTTGGCATTAAGAGTCTCATGAATAAGTCACATACTCATTGATCAATAATGATAATGTCTATTTCAAGGAACAAAGCAATGTATCATAAACATAGTATGTGATATATTCAACATCTCCATGTTGCCTCTAGGGCATATCACCAACATCTACAGCCGTACTAGACCCAGATGAGGACGGTGAGCCAGTCGATCAAAAGGAATTCAGAAGCATGATTGTCTCTCTCTTGTACCTCACTGCCTCGAGACCGGACATACACTTCTCCGTGTGTCTTTGTGCTCGGTTTCAGGCTTCTCCTCGCGTGTCTCACCGCCAAAGGTGAAGCGCATCTTCGGTACCTTCGAGCTACCATTGACTATGGTATCTGTACTCTTCCTCCTCCTGCTCATCCCTTAGAGCCTTTTCGGATGCGCACTTTGCGGTCAGAGGATAGATAGGAAGAGCACTCGTGCACCCGCCACATTGGCACTTCTCTCGCTTCTTGGTCTTCAAGGAAGCAGTCCGGTGTTGCACAGTCCACTGCAGAGGCCGAGTATGTTTGTAACACCCCAGGACCCACTATGCCCCGGGATGCTACTATTGCTGCTCTACAACTAGCCAATTTATAAAAATAAACTAAAACTAGCAACAATACTACGCATGATAGTATAAGCGGAAGCGTAAACAACTAAGGAAAAACAGAATAATAACAATTCAATAATCATAATCAACTATAATAAAATATCTATAGGAACGGTACACAAAATTAATATTACTAAGAAGAAACATTTGTCAATAAGATAGCTAAACAAAGACTAGATTTCTTTCAACTTTATTTCAGCATTAAGGTTACAATACAAGTGCATCAGTGTGGTGCCGCTCTACCCTTCCCAATGCATGCTCAAAGTCCACCTGTAGGGAGGGGAAAGCAAGAGTGAGATAAAAATCTCAGCAAGCAAACAGTTTAACAAGTTATTCAAACTACAAGCAATTTAAATATCATCATTATAATTCCATACATCCACAATTACAATTTATGTTCATATATATTAAATCACCATAAACTTTCATGAATCATTCCTCTAGAATTTCATATTTTATTAGCATATGAATGCAATTATTTTATCCCGTATTAAATGCAAAAGGAACATTTATTTCTCCACAAACCACAATAGATTAATCATCAACTTTTAATCTTCCACAATTAACAACGTTTATATTCTTGACCTCAATTCACTATCAAAGACGGTAAAGCATTAACAATTAAATCATGATTCACTACTTTAAATTCTCAACCACTACCACTACCAAAGGCAATAAAACATATGTATGACTACTTCAATACTATATTACTTCCCATATCCACAATTACTATAAACAATTAAAACAAGAGAAAAGAGTTTCATGCCACCATCACAATCACACAAGGGACGAACCACATTCCAAGACCACAACCACAACCTTCATTCCATCAATAGCTCACAAGAGCCAATTCCACATTACAACTATGAAGTTGCACATTCCACAAAATAACTTCACCACATTATATTGCATATATATGCAAATGATCATTCCACAATGCAATGCATATGAATGCTCATGCTATGCTCCACATTACTCTTGCCGTAGGCGGAAGTGCGATGCATCGATTTCGCAATATACGAATGCTTCCTCATGGCGAAGAGGTGCGTCGTATTACGGCAATATACGACGCTGTACCGGTACGGTCACGGCTATAAGCGGCGACATCCACATTCAAAAGATATGATATGACATGAATGATATGAATGACAGGATAGTTCATTAACCACATTAATTCATTCACAAGGAACAACAACACGCTCTCAACAGATTCATCTTCACGTCATGCTAAGTTCATGATTCATATTAAATCATTAAGCAAGAATATCACAATTAAATATCATAGCAATTGTATCAAATTACGATAATAATGTAAACTGAATGTAATAAGAACAACAGGTTAAACGGTAGCAACCACCGCTACGTTTACTTGCCTCAATCCGATGAAGCGACGAACAACGAAAAGTCAAGGGCGCTCAGGGACAAGACCACCTGTCCATAAGACACCTCTCAGCACTCAACCACAGCAAACAAACATGACAAAAAAACATATAAAACATCGCTAGAGACCCGAACCCGCGAAAACTCCTTTCCGCTCCACAATTCAACATTTTAATCTCTGCAGCAGCGCTGCTTCTTAATTTTGTATCTTTAAAAATATACGTCAAAAAATAGAAAATAATACCTCTCTGGATTCATGACTTAAAAACCTACAATTTTTATGGAGAACATCTATTTTTATTTTAATCAAAGCTAGGAGTAAAATAATGCCCAAAACAGAGGAAAAGCTCTGCTCTGGCAGATTGGGCAGCCGCGTTCAAACGCGCGCCCCCGACAGTACAGAGGTCTAAAAATTACCAAATTTATACACAAGATAGATATACAAATTATCTACAACTTTTCCAACTGCGGCCAAGGCCATAAAATTCATTTACTATTTTTAAACCCCGGATTACAGTCGGACTGTACCAATCCGTCTGCCTGCCGGACAGCGATATTGCCGACTCCTTATCTCCCAGATCCCACGGTGGAAAAATTTGAAAAAGATACAGGAGATACATCTGGATGTCCGCTACAACTTTCCTTTTGGGAAGACCTGCAGGAAAATTCGTTTTCTAGATCAAAACTGCGCGACAAGCCGCACTGCGCAAATAGATCTAAAACCAATCCGCAACAAAACTCTAATCGGGCAATTGATCTAATTTCTACCATCAAATTCTATGCCAAGAACCTTAATTAATCCTATAAACAGAGGGTTTGAGATGAGATAAAATTACCAATCTGAAGAAATTCCCCAAAATTTTCCTCCTCTTCTTCTTCCCCTTCCTTCTCCTTCCTTCTTCTCCTTCTCCTTCTTTTCCTTCTCCTTCTTCTCCTTCTCCAAGGGCAGCAACTTGTGGGGAGGTGGGGCACCAATCAGGAGGTGGGGCTGCACCCAAGAGGTGGAGGGGTGGGGTGGTGGCCAAAAGGGTGGAGGGGTTTATAAAGGGTGCTAGGGTTTGGGAGGGGTACGGGCCCCATTTGGGCTGGTTGGCCCAAATCGGCCGCCCACCCTCCGACAGCCCAAAATATCTAAATTAATTGTTTTAATTTATTTTATTCATTTTTCAATATTCTACAATTTATATTTTTCCCTTCCCACGATTTACCGAAAAACCGGCGAATCCGCGATTGATTTAAAACCTTATGCCGTAACGACGTTCGAGATATTACAATGTTGCTGCAGCCAGTTGCTGTAGCCAGGTACTTTGGATGGTCTCGACTCTGCGGGACTTTGGGTTAGCTATCGACCGTATTCCGCTTTTCTGCGATAACACGTCTGCGATTAGCATTGCTAAGAATCCAGTGCAACATTCTCGGACCAAGCACATTGATATCGATATCACTTTCTTCGAGATCATGTAGAGAAGCGTGACATCGTGCTCCGCCAGGAGAGTGACCACCGCTTGGTCGATATCTTCACCAAGCCTCGGATAGCACGAGGTTTTCACTCTGGGAGAGCTTGGGGTGGTTTGTCCTTACGGACTGTTGTGAGGGGGAGCTTTGGGCTTTATTGCTTTATCATATTATTTATGCTTCTGTATCCTTACTACTGCATTGCATCTGCGGGTGCATTGGGTTTAGTCCTTCCAGCATAGGCTAGAGTGGTTCTCTTGCTGAGTTGCTTAGACTTCTTGCTCTTATCTTGTGCTTTCAGGATAGCTGTTTCTTATCTCACTAGGTTGAGCTCACTCACGTCTTTTTAGGTTCTAGCGAGGGTTGGGCCACCCTCGGGTAGACAGGGTACGTGTTTGCTCTCTAGTGTGCGTTTTACTCGATAGCTGTTGTCCTGGAGTCATATGGGGTAGATAAGAGTTAGTTTGAGTCATTAGTATTCTCTATCTTATCTATGCTTTAAGGACTGCCTGTTTTCTGATTTCTTTGCCAGCTTCTCTTTTTTATTGCCTTGGTTCAGGGGGAGTTCATTTGGGAACTTCTGGAGCTTAATTTTGACTTAACTCAACTTGAACTAAAAGCTGCATCATATGTTGAGGGGGAGCTGGATTTTCTGCATTGCATTCTGCATTATAATATAACCACATTGAGCCTTGATTATTATCCAGTTATAACATGCTTTCAATGCTTTACACCTTACCATGATTTGTGCTCCATTGCTAATCTGATCATGACTTTATATGTGTAGTCAAGTCTTTGCCATGATAGGTTAATTAAAATGCCAAATTTGACCTAATTCATGTCATGTTCATATTTGAGACTAGTCAGCCTTGTGTTATCCTTTTATAATTCTCGCCATGTCAAATAGACTGAGTTGAGTCTTGAATCTTAGTTGAGCAATAGATTGAGCTATACAGTTTCTTGATGACACATAAGTTAGTACAATCTATTAAAAGCAAAAAGATCTCTTTTGTGCGAAAAACTGATCTCACCAATTCTTTCTCATGAGACGGCTTGCCATTGCACAAGGCATGAACTCAGGGGAGTTTTGGATGACCAAGATCATTTCCTTAAGCTTCTCGCTTGGAATGATCGCATAAGGCTTGAGGTCTAGCACATGGCTGAATAAAAAGATGGTTGAAAACAACCATGTGATCTCTAAAGAAAATATCAAATGTGCTCAATTGCTAAAATGTTCAATGTACTTCAACAATTGTATCATTCTTGAACAAATAGCACTCTAGTTTGTTCAACACTAGCTTCTTGATTCCATTTAGCTTATTGACATGGCTTGCATCATTTGTGGATATTATTAGCTAGACTAAAATCTTGTTTGACTTGACTTGCTAAGCACTTCAATTAAAATTCAGATTATACCTTATTTTGCTTAGCTTCACTTTACATACATAGTCATGATCCTTGTAGCATACTTGTATGTTATGGCTTGGTGTAATACATTTTGGTCATTTTGGATAATTCTCATGGCTCTGCATACTTTGAATAATCAAATCAGCCATTCCATCCATCATTATGACTTATTCTCTCTTGCATTCTTGATGTGTTTATTGCCAAAAGGGGAGAATAGATTGGAGAAAAGAAAATTTCTAAATTTCTGGGAACTTGCTAGAGCTTTGGAGATCAATTTGCTCTTTATTTTATTGCTCTAGTGTTCTCTCTGTTGACATGGTCATTATCTCATTTTCTTTCTTTGGACCATGTCGGCTTCTACAAACTCAACTTCATATTTTACGGTGTTTGTCAATATACTCATCAAGGGGGAGATTGAGAGATCATGTGAGATGATCCTATCTTTGTGATGAGTATTTGACTCTTGGTTGAAGGAAAATTGAGTTTGTTTTGGGCTTTATTGCAAAGTCTTAATTGGTCGAAATGAAGTCGTACGACTTGTCCCTCGCTCGCACGACCATGTAGGATGCCATACGACCACGCTTGGTCGTGGTCGAATTTCGCTCGTGAGCGCACGACCACGCTGAGGTGTTCTCAAGAAACCGACGCTGGTCGAAGGCGCTACGACCACGCTGGCGCATATCCGGTGGCGTCGCACCACGCTGTCGAGTATCGTGTTCCACCAGAGCAACGTCACGAGTTCTTTGGCCGTGGTCGGAAGGGTTTACGACCACGCTGGCAATTGGGAGCGCTCGATCACGCCAGCGCGCGGGTGCTCGACCACGTTGTGGCGGTCGATTTCGACCACGTTGTCGGCAGATTGACCATGGTCGATGGAGCTCTTTAAACCGGTCGTGTGGGCACATGTGGTGTCCGATTATGGTGAGGTTTGGTCGGTTGGGTTCTGGTGATGTTGTGGACCTTTTAGACTTGTTGGTTCTACATTTTGACAAGGTTTGTCAAAGTCTAATTTCTGAGAAAGACATGAGCTCGGTTTGAGCCGAGCGGTGGTGTTTTCCTGTAGATCGCTATGTGATGGTTTTGTTGTTTGTGTTGGTTGCAGGTACCAGGAGACAGTCTTGGTGAGGCTTAGAGAGGTCGGGACTAGACATGGGAGATGTTGAGGTCCGAACGACGTGGAAGTCAAGAGGACGTGTTCCGCTGTGGGGTGACCGCATGTACAATGAGGCAAGGGAGGAAGCTTCCGGAAGGTAGCGAGGGGCATTTTGGAAAATGCCAAAGTCATGGGAAGCCGCCCACCGGGAAAGCACTGTGGAGTTGTTGCGCTTAATGGGCAAAGTAGTGGAGCCGTTGCCACTGGGTAATGGGCAAAGCATCGAGGCCTCGCAGCATCGGACTCTCTGTAATGTGGTCTGTGGAGACCCGTTAGCATGTGAGTATAAATAGAGAGGTTAGGTCTCAGGAGCGAGACGAGGTTGTCCCCCGAGTGCTTTGAGTCTTATTGTTCTATTGTGTGAGTTGTCTCTGGGTAGAGCATGGATGCTCGTGTACCTCCGATGGAGTGGCTGTAGAAACCTCCATGTGCAATAGAAAAGATTAGATTCATCTCTCTGTATCTTTCTCAGTTTTTGTTCTTGAGATGATTTGTTTGATCCATTTGCCTTCTCTTTGTTGTTACTGCTATATGCGTTCTCTTTGAGAGTTGGCTCGTATTTCTTTGCTCTAAACTGGGATGATGGGAACGGGGTCCCGATCTTCCAACAGGTTCTGGATAAGTTCGATTTGGTGGAGTCGCGACACAATTCGATCCGCTCCGAACAACACGCCCCGAACCCCGCAATCGCAGCACCACGTCTCTTCGTGTTATCAACCGCAAGCAGCCTGACCTCGCCAAGAAGGCTAATCCTCACCGCAAATCAAGAACACAAGCAAGAACAAGGAAGATCACAACTGAATTGCAGATGTATTGATATAGCACTCGAAAGTTGGGGTCTCACAAACCGATGAACGGCGAAACTGTTCAAACACAGATTTAATTTAAGCAAAACCTGTTGGTGATATTCCCTAGAGGCAACATGGAGATGTTGAATATATCACATACTATGTTTATGATACATTGCTTTGTTCCTTGAAATAGACATTATCATTATTGATCAATGAGTATGTGACTTATTCATGAGACTCTTAATGCCAAAATGTTGCTATTTCTAAATGATCCTCGATTATATTTCATATGAGGAACAAATATGATTCAAAGATCATCATATGTATTGATTGATGATCATGTCTCATGGATCATGGTATGGAGATACCAAATCAATAATATGGACATGTGTTAGTGAACATATGTTGATAGACCCGCCATGAGACACTGCAGAGATTCCATGTGTCATCGCTGGTCTCAAGTAGTGTTTATGTGAAACCTTAGACTTGAGATCATCATGGTTCCCAAAGATGCGTAGTAGCTTACTTTGGGACTACTAAACACTACTCCGAATCGGGTAGTCATAAAAGTAGTCTTTGGGTTTGCCATGAAACATGTAGTGGGATGTGAATGATCAAGATAGAATTTGCCCTCCTTATGGGAGAGATATCTCGGCCCCTCGATGTAATGGATTATGAAAGTGCATGGCCATGCCAAGGTGATTGAGGAGTCAATCACGAGTTTATAATCCATCACGGAATCGAGAGAGTGATTGAGCTATTAAGAGGATGACACAGTCTCGCCTTGAGCTTAATCTATATCGTGAGGCAAAGGGATTAGTACATGAGAACATTACGTGTTCACCGATATGATCTTTACGTATACTTTGGGGTTAATATGTCTTACTAGAGGCCGCTATTAACACGGTGACCGGAAAGGTGTTTCGGTCGCGACCAAGTATACGTGAACCTGCTGTGGTCGCACACTTAACGGGTTGGAACACTAATTCAATGTGATTTGGATATGGGCTCAATTCGGATAGAGATCGGATAGACTCCTATTGGGCCTCGGTCCACGAGGCCCAAGTGAGGAGGTCTATATATGGAGGCGAGGGAGGAACGATCCGATAATCCCGAGCTAAACCCCGCCGCCACCTCCGAGCCAAACCCTAGCTGCTCATGAGTGCTTTGGTACACTCGCGATCGGCGTCCGACCCGGACGTGTGGATACCGGTGGAGGCGCTGCTCGTTCTGCGGCGTTGATCGGCATCAACAACCTCTGATTGGATCCGCTCGTGGTGTGGTTGATCGCGTGGAGGAGACGATCGGTTAGGGACGATCGACTACTTCCACTACTACCTCGACGCGTGGTTGGATCGGCTTCTCCAACTCTTCTTCATTGCTGCTGGCGTCTAGTGGTAACGATCCATGATCCCTCCTTAAGCATGATGTTCTTGTGTGCGCGGTAGAAAAGTTTTGTTTTCGCTATCGTAGCCTTCGCAATCCTTTTGTGGTATCGAGCCATCTTGCTTAGTTTGCGATCCGGATCGGTAGCATATGTTGATAGGCGGTTGTAATAGATTGGATCTATTACGGACTAGATCAATCGGTCATAAGGGGTTGGAATATGTATGAGTTGATAGCATCATGTGGCCAAAAGATTAGTTCGTGCTCCTTCTTTGATGTACGCGCGACTTGCCCCTACCTACCGGTAACACCATCGGGCTAATCACAAGACAATGAGATTGAGCCAACAGATCGAGGTCTTGTGTTGCGGTCTCCTCAAGCATACCGATCGCGATGATCAATGTGATTGATCTAATGAAAATTGAGACATTTTGAATGGCTCGGTTTGGGTTGATTTGATCGCCCGATGAGATTTTCATAGCGATTTCATAGATGCGATCTATGTAATTCCGTGAGGAGACCGCTATGCATACGCATAGATTGTTATAGAAACACATTCATGTCGTATGGTAGAATATGTTCTACGCTAACTTGTTTTTGCAGGAATGATGTGAATGGTATGGCATAGATGCATATGTGATGCATGTGTGTTTTGGCGGCTTGTGTCGATTAATCACAGTAGGGTTGAGGTCGTTCTTTAATTGTATAACGACTGCGTGTCGACTTGTGATGCTTGAGCTCCTCATGTAATTCATTTGCTACCTATTAGTTGTAATAGTTTAGTTCTTTGCTATGGAGGCTTCAAGCATGATGACAAAGAGGACAAGAAGTGTGGCGAAGAATATCACCGTGGAACCATGGCGATGGCGACCACTACGATACAAAATGCCATACCATTCACAAGATAATGTGATTATATGCATGTGATGTTTATTTCTTGTCATACTATTCTTTCATGCCATACCAACTAAGGGTTAGTTTTTCATGATAGAATAGCTTCTCACAAGAAAAATTAAGAATTTGTTTTGATGCCCTTCCAATTGTCGCGCCTATAAGAATCATGATCATTGTTTGGTAGGTCTCGCAAAGCGAGTACCATCAACTATCTTGATCTAATAGGGTGGATGTCGGACATCCACATGCATAGTATTAGTTTACTTGACAAGGCTATCAAATTAGATTTGGGCCTTGGGGCATGGTGTTGGGAGTCGGGGCATTGGATGCCACCCAACAAACAAGATTCACATAAGATGTGATTAGCATGTGTTGCTTACCCACGCCACTAGGTTTCTAGCAAGGATGCCAAAGCTCACTAGAACTTAGATGAACATGGATCTTGACCACTATATGTCGTTAGAGGGAAGACGATTACAAAACATATAGTGGGAGTATCTTTGTTAAATTGTTTAATGGAAGATCAAACATGAACATAGTGCTAAACTTTGCATATTCTTTGTTGTAGATCATGTCAACTAATGCCGCATCCAGCTTCTTTTAATTTGCGATCTATTCTTGAGAAAGAAAACTCAATGGAACGAACTTTTGGATTGGTATCGCAACCCGAGAATTGTTCTCAAGCAAGAGCGCAAGGAGTATGTCCTTGAGTCTCCTTATCCCGATGACTTGCTCGATAATGCTACCGTGGCTGCACGGAAAGCTTATGAGAAGCAAACGAATGATTACCTTGATGTGAGTGTCTCATGCTTGCCACAATGTCCTCTCGAGCTTGTAGCAATATGAGAACACAGATGCCTACAATATCATTGTGGGGTTGCGTGGTATGTTTGAGAACCAAGCAAGGGAGAGGTTCAACACTTCAAAGTCCTTGTTTGCGTGCGAGCTTGCGTAAGGGAATCCGTCACCCTCATGTGATTAAGATGATTGGCTACATTGAGAGTCTAGAAAACTTGGTTTTCCCTTAGCCAAGAGTTGGCTACGATGTGATTCTTCATCGCTCCTCGAGCTTTGAGCCATTCATTCGAACTATCACATGAACAACATGGACAAGACCTTGGTCGAGTTGCATGGGATGCTAAAATCACCGAGGAAAGCATTAAGAAAAGCAGCCATCATGTGATGATGATGCAGAAAGGCAAGGCAAGCCCTATGTAAAGAAAGGCGCGGTCAAAGAAAGTTAGCTCCCGATGAGATCGCGAGCGGTTCTAAGGCCAAGCAAGTCAAGAAGGGCCTCGCTCTCGATGCGCATTGCTACCATCAGAAGCAATCGTGACATTGGAAAAGGAACGCCCAAAGTACTTGGAGGATCTTGAGAAAAGAAGGAAGTACGACTTCCGCCCGTATAAATGTTATAGAAATCATTCTTGCTACTTCATCTATCGATTCTTGGGTATTTGATACCGGATCGGTTGCTCACATTTGCAAATCGTTGCAGGGCTAAGAAGAAGTAGAAGTTTGAGGAGGAGCGAAGTGGATCTTCGCGTTGGCAATGGAGCAAAAGTTGTCATGGTGGTGCTGGCACCATGCCATTGTCTTTACCTTCGTGATTAGTTTTGGAATTGAATAATTGTTATTGTGTTCCATCTCTTTCCAAGAACATTATTTCGCTCATGTTTACAAGCGAAGGTTATGACTTTAGATCTGTGATCAATGGTTGTTCTCTTTATTTCAAAGATATGTTCTATTGTCATACTCCATTGGTGAATGGGTTATATGTTCTTACTCTTGAAGAGTCATCGGTCTATAACATTAATACAAAGAGGCAACGATCAAATGATTTGAATCCCACGCTTATTTGGCACCGCCGCTAGGTCACATAAATGAGAAACGCATGGAGAAGCTCCATAGAGATGGTATTCGCACTCATTTGATTTTGAATCATTTGAGACATGCGAATCTTGTTTACTTGGCAAGATGACAAAAGCACCTTTCACCGGTCAAGGTGAACGGGCAAGTGACTTATTGGCACTCGTACATTCGATGTATGTGGACCAATGAGCTCAACGACCAGAGGTGGTTTTCGATGATTCATAACTTTTATCGATGACTTTAGTAGATATGGATATATCTACCGATGAAGATAAGTCTCAATCCTTTGAAAAGTTCAAAGAATTCCAAAATGAAGTGCAAAATCATTTAGGCAAGACAATCAAGTTTCTACGATCCGATCGTGGAGGCGAGTATTTGAGCCATGAGTTTGGTAATCATCTCAAGGATTGTGGAATTGTTCCACAATTGACTCCGCCTGAACACCTCAATGGAATGGGGTATCTGAACGAGAAATCGCACCTTATTAGATATGGTGCGCCCATGATGAGCCACGTGATCTTCCGTTGTCTTTTGGGGTACGCCTGAAACAGTAGCTTTCACACTAAACAGAGTTCCATCAAAATCGTGAGAAAAGACACCATATGAGATGTGGACAGACAACGTCCTAGCTTGTCTTTTCTTAAGATTTGGGGATGTGAGACTTATGTAAAACGTTTACAACTGATAAGCTCACCCCAAATCGATAAATGCTTCTTTATCGGGTATCCTAAGGAAACGAAGGATATTACTTCTATAATCAAGAAGAAGGCAAAGTGTTTGTCGCCTAAGATGGTGTCTTCTTAGAGAAAGAGTTTCTCTCAAGAAGGGATAGTGGGAGCATGGTGCAACATGAAGAAATTCGAGAAACACCGAAAACGTTTCAGCTCCTACGTAACCACAACAGATGAACAAACTGTTGAAGAACCTGCTAGGACACACCGCACCACGTGGGTCGAGAGGTCACGTCGTGCACCGAGAGGTACATGTTCTTGACTACTCAACAACGGGACATATTGTTGTTAGACAACGATGAGCCTAAGACCTATGAAGAAGCGATGGTGGGACCAGACTCGAGAAATGGCTTGAAGCCATGAGATCCGAAATTGAATCCATGCACGAGAATCAAGTTTGGAACTTGGTTGATCCACCGATGGTGTTAAAACCATTGAGTGCAAATGGGTTTTCAAGAAAAGATAGACATAGATGGAAATGTTCACATCTATAAAGCGCGATTGGCCAAAGGTTTCAAACAAATTCAAGGTGTTGATTATGATGAAACTTTTTCGCCCGTCGCAATGCTAAAGTCTATTCGGATCATTCTAGCGATTGCTGCTTATTTCGACTATGAAATATGGCAATGGATGTCAAAACAGCTTTCCTTAATGGAAATCGAGTGAGGATGTGTACATGACACACCCCCACGTGTTTTGTCGATCCGCAATCGCCTAGAAAGATATGCAAGTCGCCAAGATCCATTTATGGATTAAAGCGAGCATCTCGGAGTTGGAACATTCGCTTTGATGAAGTAATCAAAGGGTTTGGCTTCATCAAGAATGAAGAAGAGCCTTGTGTTTACAAAAAGGCTAGTGGGAGCGCACTCGTGTTTCTGGTCTTATATGTGGATGACATATTATTGATCGGAAATGACATTCCTATGCTCGAATCAGTTAAGTCTTCATTGAAAATAGTTTCTATGAAAGACTTAGGAGAGGCGATATATTCTGGGCATCAAGATCTATAGAGATAGATCAAAAGGTGATTGGATTAAGCCAAGATACGTACATTGACAAGGTGTTGAAAAGGTTCAACATGCAGATTCCAAGAAAGGCTTCCTACCTATGTCACATGGTATAAATCTTAGCAAGAATCGGTGTCCTAGTACACCGATGAGCGGATAAAATGAATGCGATTCCATATGCTTCACTATAGGATTCATTATGTATGCCATGCTTTGTACACGCCCGATGTCTCGATGCTTTAAGTGCTACAAGTAGATACCACCGATCCGGTGAAAGTCATCGGATTACCGTAAAGAACATCTTGAAGTACTTGAGAAGAACTAAAGATGTGTTCCTCGTCTATGGGGTGAGGAAGAGCTCGTTGTAAATGGTTACACCGATGCTAGCTTCCAAACCGACAAAGATGATTTTAGATCGCAACTGGATTTGTGTTCTCGCTGAATGGCGGTGCGGTGAGTCGGAAGAGTTCCAAGCAAGAGACGGTTGTTGATTCTACAATGTAGTTTAGTACATAGCGGCTTCAAGTCGCTAAAGAGGTCGTTTGGATCAAGAAATTTGTTTCGAGCTTGGTGTGATGGCTAGTGCCTCCACCCAATGGACCTCATCTTGTGACAACAAAGGAGCCATTGCGCAAGCCAAGGAGCCTAGATCGCACCGTAAGTCCAAGCACATTCTACTGGCGATTTCATCTCATCCGCGAGATTGTGGAGAGAGGCGATGTTAAGATATGCAAAGTACACACGGATTTGAACATTGCGATCTGTTGACAAAGCCGCTTCCCCATCCAAAGCATGAGGCTCACACTAGGCAATGGGTATTAGATACCTACATGGTTGACTCTAGTGCAAGTGGGAGATCACAGGTGATATGCCCTAGAGGCAACATGGAGATGTTGAAAATATCACATACTATGTTTATGATACATTGCTTTGTTCCTTGAAATAGACATTATCATTATTGATCAATGAGTATGTGACTTATTCATGAGACTCTTAATGCCAAAATGTTGCTATTTCTAAATGATCCCCGATTATATTTCATATGAGGAACAAATATGATTCAAAGATCAAGATATGTATTGATTGATGATCATGTCTCATGGATCATGGTATGGAGATACCAAATCAATAATATGGACATGTGTTAGTGAACATATGTTGGATAGACCCGCCATGAGACACTGCAGAGATTCCATGTGTCATCGCTGGTCTCAAGTAGTGTTTATGTGGAATCCTTAGACTTGAGATCATCATGGTTCCCAAGATGCGTAGTAGCTACTTTGGGACTACTAAACACTACTCCGTGAATCGGGTAGTCATAAAAGTAGTCTTTGGGTTTGCCATGAAACATGTAGTGGGATGTGAATGATCAAGATAGAATTTGCCCCTCCTTATGGGAGAGATATCTCGGCCCCTCGATGTAATGGATTATGAAAGTGCATGGCCATGCCAAGGTGATTGAGGAGTCAATCACGAGTTTATAATCCATCACGGAATCGAGAGAGTGATTGAGCTATTAAGAGGATGACACAGTCTCGCCTTGAGCTTAATCTATATCGTGAGGCAAAGGGATTAGTACATGAGAACATTACAGTTCACCGATATGATCTTTACGTATACTTTGGGGTTAATATGTCTTACTAGAGGTCGCTATTAACACGGTGACCTGGAAAGGTGTTTCGGGTCACGACGAAGTATACGTGAACCTGCTGTGGTCGCACACTTAACGGGTTGGAACACTAATTCGAATGTGATTCGGATATGGGCTCCATTCGGATAGAGATCCGGATAGACTCCTATTGGGCCTCGGTCCACGAGGCCCAAGTGAGGAGGTCTATATATGGAGGCGAGGGCCGAGGAACGATCCGATAATCCCGAGCTAAATCCGCCGCCACCTCCCGAGCCAAACCCTAGTCGCTCGCGAGTGCCGGTACACTCGCGATCGGCGCCCACCGGACGTGTGGATACCGTGGAGGCGCCGCTGTTGCGGCGTTGATCGGCATCAACAACCTCTGATTGGATCCGCTCGTGGTGTGGTTGATCGCGTGGAGGAGACGATCGGTTAGGGACGATCGACTACTTCCACTACTACCTCGACGCGTGGTTGGATCGGCTTCTCCAACTCTTCTTCATTGCAAGGCGTCTAGTGGTAACGATCCATGATCCCTCCTTAAGCATGATGTTCTTGTGTGCGCGGTAGAAAAGTTTTGTTTTCTGCTATCGTAGCCTTCGCGCAATCCTTTAAAACCCCACCCTAATGGTGGGGGTGGCGGCTGTATATAAAGGAGTAAGGGGCGTGCAAAACCCCTGGACGCGTCCTTAATGGACTCCAACACGATACAAAGCCAAACGGCCCAAAAGACGGTGTCGCAAAGACCGACAGATTCTGGATGTCCACTTGTTTCGACGATTCCCGTTGACTCAGAAGGAATTTTGATATGAGACCAGATCCATTGGAAAGGTTATCTTCTCAGCTTTCCATACATATGTGGAACGTCCAAAACGGAGTCCGGATGCGATCTGGGCGTCCGTTTTAGTGCGGCCTTGTAACATCCCAAATTTTGAGTTTTGAAAAAAATTAAATTCAAATTAATTATTTTGAAGTAATTGGATTTTATTTGGATTTTTCTGGGCTTTTCTGGAGTTTATTTCAAAGTTTAAATCAAGAAAATGTATTTTAAATATTTTATAAAAGCCAAAAAGTGTTCATTTTATTTTTCCCAATCTTCCCAGAATTTTTAAATAAATTTTGAGAATTTTCTGGAATTAAAAATTAATTTTAAAAGATAAAAGGGATTTTATAAAATTATTAAAAACAAATCTGAAAATATAAATATTTTAATAAGTCTAAAATGTTTCCAGGAATATTCTATAATTTTTCTGGAATTTTTAGATATTATTTATTATTTTTCCAAGCAAATATATTGTTTCTAGTATTTTCTGAAAATCTAATCCGAAAATAAAATCAATTTAATCTCAGGCCGCCACGTGTCGCTCATCCGACGGCCGATACCCCTTCGTTGGATTTAATCCAAGCCATTCCCTTTCATTTAAATCCAACGGCCGCGATATGTTCACTTGCCACGTGGCATCCATCCAACGGCCTGCACTCTTCATCTCTTCTCTCACCGACAAGAGGGCCCCACTTGTCATCTTCAACCTCACCTTCTTCTACCTCCATCCCTCTCTCTCTCCTCCATTGTTGCCGAAAATAAAAGCTTTGATTGCGGCCGCTTTAAGCCGCTTAAACTCCCTGGTAATTAGTGCATTAAGACCCCAATCAACCCTCCCTAATGCCGACTGCTTTTCCCAATTTATTCCCACTCACTACCGAAATTTCGCCTCCTCTTTATTCCCTTGCCGCCGGCCTTCCATCTCCTTCCTCCCTATAAAAGCCCCCCCCCAACACTCTTTTCGCACCGCATCTCTTCCCCTTCCTTTCTCCACGCACGCGCCGCTCTTGGGCTCTTCCTCGCTGTCGCTGGGGCTCCACCGCCGTGAGCCTCTCACCGCCGCCCGCCCCGCCACCCGGCCCCACCGCCGCCGCGGTGAGTCCGCCGCCTCCCTTGCCCCGCCGCCATCGCCGACCGCCGCCGGTCGCCGGCTTATGCCGCCGTCGCCGCCTCCGGCCTGCCCGCTTGCGCCGCGCATGGCGCCATGTCACCGGCCGAGCCTGTGTGGCGCATGCGTGGCGCACGCGTGGCGCCACGTCGGCCGAGTCGCCATCTCGGCATGGCCGCCGGTCCGTGGACTCGGTCCACCGTGGACCGGCCCACGCGTCGAATTTTCAAAATTCAAATATATGATGACGTCATAATTATGGTTTTGAATATAAAATAATTCGGAAATCGGCCCTTTTCTTTTCTTTCAATTAAATCTTCCCGAGGTCATATCTTTTTCGTTTTAACTCCGATTTGACCCGTTCAAATTTCTAAATTTTTCTAAAATCATAATCTATCTAAATATACATTCTTTTTTCAATTTTTGAATTTTATTTGATTTTATGTGTATTTATTTGCTTTGTTGCTTTGTCTTTTTCCGCACGAGAATCCGACGTCAAGAAGACTTTGCCGACCTGCAAAGAAGACAATCAAGAACTCGCATACTAAGGCAAGTCTCCTTTGAACATCTTGAACCCATGTTTGAGAAATGTTTTAATTATTTTAAAATTACTGCATTGCTATGTACATAAAATGATAACTCTTGTTTTATAAATAGTAGTTAATCCAACTATTGTTATATCCTCATTTGATGTCGAATGCCATGTATCTTTGACACCCTAGGAATTCCCTTGTCTCAATAATGAGATTATTATATAACTTTGGTAAATTTTGTATCGGTAGTAGAAAGCTTAGTGATGCAACATAAACTTTTGTAACCTTGGATTGGGAAAATATTATGTCTTTGATTTAGACTTTTGTGTAAAAATTTAGTGGCGATGGATGTTGCCACTGATCTTTAAAATAAAATAAAATATGAGTGTTGGTTTAGACTGGGGCGGATGGTAAGATTGGTTTGGTGCAGTTAGCACGAGAACTTGTAAAGTGTATGTTCCGCCCTAGTCAATTAAGGACCGACGCTTGTGTTTGTCCAGACTGAGCACTACCGTACAACCACATGTCTATATGGGTACGACCTAGCTAACTAACTTACAATAGTCTAGTTTAGGTACCACCAGTGGCAAGTGGGTGCCAGGGATTTATTGGTTATTCACAGTGAGGGACAGGGATTTACTGTACTCATACGGCGCAAGAGGGGGCTTCTGTCTGGGTGGATTTAACCCTTCAGCGGTGAAACCTCAGCGGGTGGTGACTAGCTAGACTAGAGTAAGGTAAAGGCTTTGTGATAAATTATCTGGGTCTCATGCCTAAGGAAGCATGTTGGCTATTAAGATGACTTATCTCTTGTGGGTAAAGTTGTACAACCTCTGCAGAGTGTAAAACTATTCGAATAGCCGTGCCTACGGTCAAGGGCGCAAGGAATGCATTCACATGGTAGATCATATTTTGGTTTTAAAATAAAGATTTGGGAACCGGAAGTGGATGGAACTTCCGTGTTGTCCCGGCAGCTTGTAGCCGCAGTGGTGGTGTAACCCGTGGTTTTGAACTTTGGCAGTTAGCCAGTACTTCAAGTGTTGGTGGTTGTAACCTTCACTATTTAACTTGATAGATTTTATTGAAACAAACACCTTGCTAAATACATGCCTTTAAAGATAAATAATGGTATTTGAAATAAAATGTTGCTTTGTGCAAAAGAACCATATAACCCTCCTTTGATTAAACCCCGCATCTATTGCATTTCCCAAGACTTATGAGTACTTTATGTACTCACATACTACACTTAAAATAATACTCAGAAGAGTATGAAGCTCAAGATGGAACGTTCGACTACGGAGCGTATGGATTCGACGAAGGCTTTCAGGAGTTCTAGGTCGCGCTTCCCCAGTCAATTGCCTGTGGCGAATTGATAGGGTCTTCTCCGCTGGATTTACCTTTGCTTCCGCTGTGCTTTATCTTTGTGTGAGTGCGAGGTCTTGTAACCTCGTTGTAATAAAAGGTCTTTCGGCCTGTACTCTTTTTATTATTGTAATTTCGTTGTTGGCAATGTAATCATCACTGTTTAACTGTGTGCACTAGCTTTGATCTGGGACTAGTGCTGTAATACACAGAGGGGCTGGATTTTGGAAATCCGGGTCCCGACAGGCTTGAGCCTCGTGCTTAATTGGATTGGATTCGATCTGTTTAATTGGATTCGAAGTCGGCTTGAGTTGGACATCCAACATGATTCGACCACCCTTGATGGACTCGTGCGCCTCGTAGCCCTTCTCCAAGTACTTCTTGATCCTCTCCATGGTTCCTAATCATAATTAAATCATTAGGTAGTAATCGATTCTTAAATGAACAAAAAGAAGTACTTAGGAACGAGCTCACATGTAAATTCAATTGTCGGGCGCGAGCTCTAGTGATTGGTCCTTGAATATCAAGTGGAGGAGTGTTGTGCATATCCGAAGAAGTGATGTCCTCATCATCCTCCCCCTCTTGAAGCGGAGTTGTCCTCAACTCAGTCTCATCTTCTTCTCCCAAGCATGGCTTCAAATCTGAAATGTTAAAGGTGGGACTAACCCCAAACTCGGGAGGCAACTCAAGTTTATATGCATTATCATTTATCTTCTCAACTATCTTAAAAGGACCAGCAGCTCTAGGCATCAATTTTGACTTTCTTAACTCAGGAAATCTATCCTTTCGCAAGTGCAACCAAACAAAATCACCCGGTTCAAGTTTAACTTCCTTTCTACCTTTACTACCAGTAACCCTATATTTTTCATTCATCTTTTCAATGTTTGCCTTAGTAGTCTCATGCATTTTGAGAATAAAATCAGCACGCCCTTAGCATCATTATGAACTCTCGCACTAGTAGGCAAAGGTAAAATATCAATAGGGCACGGGATTGAATCCATACACTACCTGAAAAGGACTTACCTTGGTGGTGGAGTGTTCCGCTCGATTATATGCGAACTCAACATGCGGCAAACACTCTTCCCATAGCTTCAAATTGTTCTTCAAAATAGCTCTCAACATGGTAGACAATGTGCGGTTCACCACCTCGGTTTGGCCATCAGTTTGTGGGTGACATGTGGTAGAGAACAACAACTTTGTACCCAACTTGTTCCATAGAGTACACCAAAATTGACTCAAGAACTTGGCATCACAATCTGAAACAATAGTAGAAGGCATACCATGCAAACGAACTATCTCTTTGAAAAGAGGTCAGCAATATGAACGGCATCGTCGGTTTTATGACATGGGATAAAGTGAGCCATCTTAGAAAACGATCCACAACAACAAAATGCTATCCCTCCCCTCTTAGTCCTGGGCAACCCTAAAACAAAGTCCATAGAAATATCTCGCCCACGGAATAGAAGGAACAGGAGTGGCATATATAAACCATGTGGATTCAAGCGAGACTTAGCTTTTGACATGTAGTGCAATGAGCCACAAACCGCTCAACATCTCGCCTCATCTTTGGCCAAAAGAAATGTGTGGTCGAACGTCCTCCGCCTTCTTAGCACCAAATGACCCATCAAACCGCCTCCATGCGCCTCCTGCAACAACAAAAGACGAACGGATCCAATCGAATGCATAGACGGTTAGCTCGAAACAAAACCCATCATTGATCACGAATTTATTCCATGCTTGACCCTCTTTACAATGCAACAACACATCCTTAAAATCAGCATCAAAAGCATATTGTTCTTTAATAGTTTCAAGACCAAAATGCGACAATCAAGTTGAGACAACATGGTATAGCGTCGAGACAAAGCATCGAGAATCGATTATCCTTCCCTTTCTTGTGTTTAATGACATAAGGAAAAGATTCAATAAATTCAACCCACTTAGCATGTCTACGATTCAAATTGGTTTGACTACTAATATGCTTAAGTGATTCATGATCGAATGAATGACAAATTCTTTAGGCCATAAATAGTGTTGCCACGCCTCTAAAGAACGAATAAGAGCATACAATTCTTTATCATACGTGGAATAATTAAGAACATGACCATTCAATTTTTCGCTAAAGTAGGCAACAGGTTTGCCTTCTTGCATCAACACACCACCAATACCAATTCCGCTAGCATCACATTCGAGTTCAAAAGTCTTACCAAAATCCGGAAGTTGGAGCAATGGTGCGTGCGTAAGCTTGTCCTTCAAAAGATTAAAGGACTCTCTTGTGATGGCCCCAATGGAACACAACTCCTTCTTTGTCAACTCAATCAACGGTGTCGCAATGGTGCTGAATTCTTTGACAAAGCGGCGATAAAATCCAGCAAGGCCAAGAAAACTCCGCACTTGGGAGACTGTCGTGGGCGTGGGCCAACTCCATATCGCCTCCACCTTGGCTCTATCAACCTCAATTCCCTGTGGAGTCACAACATAGCCAAGAAAAGAGACTCGATCCGTGCAAAAGGTGCACTTCTCAAGGTTACCAAACAAACGTGCATCTCTTAAAGCATTAAAAACAGCACGTAAGTGAGTCGAATGTTCATCCATGGACTTGCTATAAATCAAGATATCATCAAAGTAAACGACCACAAATTTGCCAATGAAAGGACGTAAAACCTTATTCATTAATCTCATTAAAGTGCTAGGTGCATTAGTTAAACCAAAAGGCATGACTAACCACTCATACAAGCCGAACTTAGTTTTAAAAGCAGTTTTCCATTCATCTCCAAGTTTCATTCTTATTTGGTGGTATCCACTACGCAAGTCAATCTTTGTGAAAATTATAGCACCACACAACTCATCAAGCATGTCGTCTAGCCTAGGAATAGGATGACGATACCGTATAGTAATGTTGTTAATGGCTCTACAATCTACACACATACGCCAAGAACCATCTTTTTTGGGAACCAAAAGAACAGAACAAAGACAAGGACTAAGGCTCTCACGTACGTACCCACGGTCCAAAAGGTCTTGGACTTGGCGCTGAATCTCCTTAGTCTCTTCGGGATTGGTCCTTTACGCCGCACGGTTTGGCAAGCTCACTCCAGGAATCAAATCAATCTGGTGCTCAATCCCTCGAATGGGTGGAAGTCCTCGAGGTATCTCATCAGGGAAAACATCTCTAAACTCCCGCAAAGGTTAGTGACAGAGCGTGCAAAGTGCAAGGCATATTATCAAGAGAAAATAAAGCATCTTTGCACACAAAAGCATAACATGTATCATTAACATCATCAATTGCAGCAAGGTCTGATTTTGTGGCAAGCATAACATAATTTTTCAAATGGGTTACTTGTTGTTTTCAGATTTATCATGTTCCTTTGGATCATTAGCAGCAGAAGCTCCTCGCCCTATCGGCCTCTATAATCTCAGCTGGGGTCAAAGGCAGTAAAGTAACTTTCTTTCCCTTATGCATAAAAGTGTATGTGTTACTACTACCATGGTGTAAAGCATCATTATCAAATTCCCAAGGTCGACCCAATAAAAGAGAGCATGCTTGCATGGGAACCACATCACAATCAACATGATCAACATAAGCACCAATGGAAAAATGTACTCGGCATGTTTGCGTTACCTTAGCTTTTCCAGAGTCATTTAACCATTGAATATGGTATGGATGTGGATGCGGTCGCGTGGTCAAGCCAAGCTTCTTGACCAAGTCAGAACTCACCAAGTTGTTGCAACTTCCTCCATCAATGATGACACGTGCACGCCGGTTCTTGATCGCAAAGAAGGTCTGAAACAAATTATGACGTTGAAGTTTATCGGGTTGTTGTACCTGCGTGCTGAGGACTCGCTGCACAATGATGCTCAGTAAGCGTCCGTGGACGCCCACCAAGGATGAGGTCGTCATCACCACCGCCATTGTCGCTCGAGGCAGCAGAACATCATCATCCTCCTCGACATCCGGCGTCTGATGTAGCCTCCATCTTCGTGGCGATGTATGCCCGCTGGCTAGGGCAATTCTTCGCACATGACCAAGCCCATGGCAGCGTGGCATCAATGCCGGAGGAGCGGCCCGTTGAAGCCACGGAAGAAGAACTCTTGGCTGGACCCTGCAAAGAATTTTTTGAAGAATCTGCAAGGCGTGTCGTGGAAGGTGGCTTCGATGGCGCTGCTGCCATCTTGTTCACTGTGTGGTGGAGGAGAACGAAAACTCAAGAAGAATTGGGCAGTCCGTTGATGTAGTCGTCATGGGTGTAGAAGGGTCGTCCGGTGCGTGCCTTAGTTGATTCTGTAGTCCTCGCAATTCTTTTTCTCGCAAGCATAGCAAGGTGGAACAACGGTTGATGATAGTAAATTCTTTATAATCAACAATGTCCTGAATTTCACGCCGTAACCCCCCGTAGAAACGACAAATCTTATCCTCCGTGTCCTCAACAACCCCACAACGCACCATACCCTTTTGAAGCTCAGCATAATAGTCTTGAACAGAACTATCACCTTGTTCTAAGCGCTGCAATTTTTTTCTCAATTCAAGTTTATATGAGGGAGGAACAAAACGATTACGCATAGCTTCTTTTAAGTGCTCCCATGTATCGTTGTAAGCGCATGGTACTTAGTTCATTCCACCGATAATAGCAAAGTCCTTAAACTCACTAGTAGCTTGTCTAACTCTATGTTGCTCAGGAACTAAGTGAGAGTTAAACTTCTGCTCTACCGTCATCTCCCAATCTAGATATATTTCAGCATCATAAAGACCAGAAAAAGATGGAATGGTAAACTTGACTTTAGCAAAAGGATCGTCGTTACCATGACGGTTCTGGTTATTACCTCCCATACCATGTCGGTTTTGCTGAAGACGCCGACGTAGTCGTGCATCTTGTGTCGCCCGCTGATCAATGTTGCCATCTGTATCATGCAGTGTGTCATCATCATTGACAGTGGCGGCGTGCTCAATGTGTCTATCCGACCGCTGAGGTCGACCATCCGCCGCTCCACCCGCTCAATGCCTTCCGTGGTGTTCAACTGGGTAATGGCGGCGACGATGGTGTCCAATCTCGCGCCGAGATCAGTGAGTGAAGCGTTTTGTTTGTCGAGCGCAGCTTGTAGCTGGCCGCGACTAACACACTCGTTGAAATCGACCGGTGTCCCGTCCTCTTCGTTTCCTGCCATGGTTAGTGGAAATACAGGGAAAACAAAAGGATTATCCCTATCAACTACAAAGGAAGGGCAGTGGAACCCGCAAAGGAAGTGACTTACCAAGCTCTTACAAGTGTTCTTACCAAAGCAAGGCAAAGGATACCGGAGAGTGTGATCCGCGATTGCAAGGGTCGAATCTGCTATCCGAAAGTAGGTATATGGAGCTTGGCAGGCCAATTATGTGAGTGGAACACAAATTAATAACAGATAGTAATGCTGAATAAATGTCCAAAGCACTGGTCCTAGTTGCTGGTCTAAATGTGTCCTATAACAGGTATGATATGAAGAACAAGGAGTCAAGAATGGAATAATGAAGCAAAGACAAAGAACAAAGATGGCGAACCGAGAAACTTAATTCAGCACAAACACAACACAAATGAGGCTCATCACCCTAAAACGTGCTCACACGTTTTTTTTTTTTTTTTTTTTTTTTTGGCCATGGATGGCACTCATGAGACTATCGTAGGTGCCAAATTTTTTTTTCTTTGTATTTTTTTGTATTTTTTCGCAAAGCGAGCACAGAATAGGAACCACACAAAGTTTCACGTCAATCTGATATAAGATGTGGCCTACAGAAAATGATGAATGTGCTAAAAAGTCGGTGATGAAATTTTGGAGCTCGAGTACTACACTTTCCAGGCCGAATTTGGGCAAGATAAATTCGCCAAAACTGACGTTGTCAGTTTGATTCGGATGTAAAATTTAATTTCACCCAACTTCAAAAAAAAATCGCCTGATTTCGAGTCCAGATGAGAAAGTTATGACCGCTTGAAGTAAAGTCTTGAGTTATGGTTTGTGTGGAGGCCAAACGAAAATCGGGCGGAGTAAATTGGTGGAATTGGGGCGGAAGCTCGGGGAAAGGTGGGTGATGGTTCGGGAGATCACGAGATGCGATGGGTGACTCAAATGAAGGTGGGATATGGGTGGGAAAACAAAAATTGACGGCTAGGGTTCGTATGAAAGGTAGCGGAAGCAAAACAACCCGAAACAAAACACGATCTAAACCAGCAACACAACTCGACTAAGGACACAAACTCAACACTACGGACTCTGGAATCAAATTGTGCAAAAGGCTAAACACGATCTAGGACAGAAACAACCTATGACTACAATTTTTAGGGCTTTTCTTGGACTCTAGGATGAAATCGAAAACAACAAGATGGGTAAACTCGAACCTGGAGGAACACCTGAAGCTCTGATTACCACTTGATGGGAACGGGGTCCCGATCTTCCAACAGGTTCTGGATAAGTTCGATTTGGTGGAGTCCCGAACCCCGCAATCGCAGCACCACGTCTCCTCAGGTTATCAACCGCGCGCAGCCCGGTTGACCTCGCCAAGAAGGCTAATCCTCGCCTGCAAATCGAAGAACACAAGCAAGAACAAGGAAGATCACAACTGAATTGCAGATGTATTGATATAGCACTCGAAAGTTGGGGTCTCACAAACCGATGAACGGCGAAACTGTTCAAACACAGATTTAATCTAAGCAAAACCCCACCCTAATGGTGGGGGTGGCGGCTGTATATAAAGGAGTAAGGGGCGTGCAAAACCCCTGGACGCATCCTTAATGGACTCCAACACGATACAAAGCCAAACGGCCCAAAAGACGGTGTCGCAGCACCCTGACAGATTCTGGATGTCCACTTGTTTCGACGATTCCCGTTGACTCAGAAGGAATTTTGATATGAAACTAGATCCATTGGAAAGGTTATCTTCTCAGCTTTCCATACATATGTGGAACGTCCAAAACGGAGTCCGGATGCGATCTGGGCGTCCGTTTTAGTGCGGCCTGGTCCTGGACTCCGAATTGGATTCGAAGTCGGCTTGAGTTGGACATCCAACATGATTCGACCACCCTTGCTGGACTCGTGCGCCTCATAGCCCTTCTCCAAGTACTTCTTGATCCTCTCCATGGTTCCTAATCATAATTAAATCATTAGGTAGTAATCGATTCTCAAATGAACAAAAAGAAGTACTTAGGAACGAGCTCACATGTAAATTCAATTGTCGGGCGCGAGCTCTAGTGATTGGTCCTTGAATATCAAGTGGGGGAGTGTTGTGTATATCCGAAGAAGTGATGTCCTCATCATGGGATTCATTCTCTAAGACATCTTGGTCTGTTTATTCTGAGAGCAAGAATCAAAACAGAGAAACTTCGTGTTTTCGGTGCGCCACATCTATTTGCCTTGATCGTGTTCGATCATAACGTTCTCTCCTTCCTTAGCAAAGACTCTTGATATTCTTGGTAATTTCACTTTTAAATATCTTGCTCTTGCTAAGTTTCAAGTTTCTTGCGGTTTCGACTTGTGTGCAAAAAGTTATCTCATTTTTCCACTCTGCGGTCGTGCGCCGAAAACAGAGTAACTACAGTTCATCATCCGATTTTCGGTTCTTACGACCACGGTGTTTATTGGTTGGTTCCGATAGTTTTCACCACCACCACTTCCATTGGTTGGCGATCGATCACGGTGTATCTATTTCTCTGAGGGTGCTTCTCGGGTGTGTCTTCGACCACGGTCTTTCGACCACGATTTTTCCGATCACTTTCATTTCGTTGTCCATTCACGATCACGAGTGGTAGATTTCACGACTTCCTTTTTACCGTGTTTTCGGTTGTCTTTTCTTGTGGCCTGTTTCTTTGACTTCATAGCTCTCTAGCTATAGGAGAAAAAGAATAGGTTGAATACTTAGGGAGGAATTTTTAAGGCACCATTCACCCCCCCTCTGTTGCCATTTCGGTCCTTCACAAAGGTAGCAAAGTTATTTTCTTTCCTTTGTGCATAAGAGAGTACTTATTACTTCTACCATGATGAGTTGCATCGGTATCAAATTCCCATGGACGACCTAATAAAAGTGAGCAAGCTTGCATAGGTACTACGTCAAAATCACCAACATCATGATAGGAACCAATGGAAAATGCACTCTCAGATTGTGTTACCTTCACCTTATCGCTATTGTTGAACCACCGAATGTGGTATGGGTGAGGATGCGCACGTGTAGTCAAGCCAAGCTTCTTGACCAATCCCGAATCCACCAAGTTGTTGCAGCTCCCGCCATCAATTATAACACGAACACGGCAATCCTTGACGATGAGGAACATTTGAAACAAATTATGATGTTGTAGCTTCTCCTCTTGCTCTCTTTGGGTGCTTAGTACTCGCTGCACAATAATAGTTCTATAATTCGTCGTGGCAGCGGCACCTAAAATTTCCTCATCATCGCTATCTGTCTCATGATCATCACTATTGCCTGCAAGGTTAGCTGCAAGAGTATATTCATCCTCAACATCACTAGCACTTACATAACCACCATCTTCTGTTGCAATGTATGCCCGCTGACTTGGGCAATCTCTCATGACGTGGCCCATCCCTTTACAACGGTGACACACAATTCCCGTCGTACGGCCCGTGGAAGCAACCGATGAAGAGCTTTGTGCTGGTGCTTGCACATTAGTAGATTTGCTCGCCTCGGGTGCGCGTGATGGTGTCAGTGGTGCTGCTGAACGCGCCATACTCACAGAGGGGGCAGCAGCTCGAAAAACAGGAGGTGGGACTGCTTTGGCTTGCCCCGGCGTCGATCTTGATGTAGACGTACTTCCAAAGTTGCTCCTAGTCCTTTGTTGTCTACCCTGCAATTCTTTTTCTGCCAAACAAGCAAGCTGGAACAACCTATTGATATCATTATACTCTTTGTAATCAATTATGTCTTGAATTTCACGCCTTAAGCCCCCATAAAAACGAGCCATCTTATCCTCCTCATCCTCTTCAACATTACAACGCAGCATGCCTATTTGTAGTTCTTGATAATATTCCTCGACAGATCTATTACCTTGGTCTAAGCGCTGCAATTTCTTACGCATTTCACGTTTAAAAACAGGAGGAACAAATCTAGCACGCATAGCTACCTTTAATCTATCCCAAGTATCAGGTGCTAAACCAGAATTAACTACTTGAGTCCACCAAATGATAGCAAAATCTTTAAATTCACTAGTAGCTTGTCTGACTCTATGCACCTCAGGAACTAGATGGGCATTAAATTTTTGTTCAACTGTCATCTCCCAATCTAGATAAGTTTCAGGATCATAAACACCCGCAAAAGATGGTATGGTAAATTTAACTTTAGCAAATGGATCATGATTAGCACGATCATTGTGGTGCTGAAAATTATTTCCTCCCATACCGTAACGGTTATGTTGTAGGCGGTGTCGTTGGCGTGCATCTTGGGCAGCAAATGCAGCACCAGTGTCACGGTTTTGTCTCTCATTATCATCTCCCTCCTCACGATCTTGACCTGCATCATGATCATACTCACGTCCATTGTTTGGTGGCCGATTCACCATTCTTTCAAGGCGTGCAGTGAGTGCTGCAATACTCTCATTGATGGAGCGCTGAAGTGTATCCGTCGTGGCTTGAAGCTTCCTATCGATGTTCTCATTAATGGTAGCGTGTTGTTCATCCAAGAGCGTCATGAGCTCTCCCCTTAAAACACACTCTTGTACATCAGACGGCTCACCTGCCATGGTTAGTAGAAAACAAAAGACAACACAAATGTATTATCCCTATCAACTACTAAGGTGATGGAAAGTGGAATCACACACTCTCAAGCGTCTTACCACACTCTTGCAAGTGTTCTTACCAATGCAGCAGGTGGTACAACCGGTGGCTGGTTCGTGACACCGTGTCGAGCATGGGTACGATTGCAAGAGGGGACCTGTTCTGATCAAGAGTAGGTGGAGCTTGGAAGGCACAGTATGGTAGCAAAAGAATCAGCAATAATCAGTTCAGTAAATGCAAGTTGAATAATTGTTCAAAATACTCGTGAAAGATTGCTGATCCTAGCCTAATCACAGCTAGTCAATCAAGTCCTATGCAAGAAAGTGTATGTACGCACACGCAACGATCAATGCGACTTGATGTAAGCAAATGAGAACCTCACAACAAGTACTAGGAAAGACGCTAGCCCACTACTCAAACTTCTGTCTAAGGCCACAAGATTATTTGCGCAATGTAGAGCACAAAACAGCGATATCACTGGATTTGGAATTGGTTTGATAACTTTTTTTTTCAAATTTCGAACAGAGGGATCACTCTTTGTCCCTTTTTTTCTCTTTTTTTAAAACTCCGAATCAGTCTCTCTCTTTCTATCTCTTTTTTTCTGTTTTTTTTAACTCTAAAATCAAACTCTCTTTCTATCTCTTTTTTTTTTGCACGAGAGGCGCGGCGGGGATGGCAGGGTGGCGGCAAAGGTTGGAAACGCCGGGGGGGTCGCGACAAGGGTTGGTAGCGGATGGAAGGCCGTGGCAAGGATGGCAGCGCGGCAAGGAACAAAAACACACAACGACGAAGCTACACAAAGGGAACACGAGATGCAACTAGACAATGATGAACTGGACTCTGACTAAACTAGTAATCAGCAACTTGAACACGACAATGTAACCAAAAATTCAACGAGCAATACTGAAAAGAAAAATTGCAATGCCACAAGGGGTGTTTGGACAGCGGAAGAACACTATGACCAATTATTTTTGTAGGCAAATTTTCTGGAGTTTTTGGGATGATACGATGAACATAAACTAATCTAAAAGGGGCGAATTACCTTACGGACAACCGTTGCTCTGATACCACCTAATGTGTCGATGGCCCGATCTTCCGAAAGGTACTGATAAATCGATTGTGGAGATCTCGACATTGATGATCCAAAGGCTACAACCAAAACAGATCGAACCCCTCGCAATCACTACACCACTGCTCCGTTGGTTATCAACCGTGTTGAACACGGTTGACCTCGCCAAGAAGGCTATCTCCTGCAAGCGAATCGAGAACACAAGCAAGAGAGTCTAAGATGCAATATGAAATTGTATTGCGAATAAAGTTTGAGTTCACAAGTTGGGGTTTCTCAACCGAACATGCGGTGAAACTGCTAAGCAGAATAATTTCTTAAGAAAAACCCGAGGAAAACTAGAGGGGTGTGACCTCCATAAATAGGGAAGGGGGAAGCCACACTTATCTAATGAAAAGGGAGGTGGTACTATTCGGTTTTACTGTTCATGTGGCCGTGGTACTGTTCATGTGAACAGTACCGGCCCAAATAGCCCAAGTTACAAGGCCCTTGGCCCACTTTGACTCGGACTGAAAAAGTGATGTGACTTGTTTTGCAGTTTCTGATCTGCTCGGATGGAGTTTGGAGCTGAGACCAGATCCATTTGAAAGTAGACTTCAAGGTATTTCCAACGAGTACTCACGAGCACCAAGAAGCCTTCTGGATTAAAAGTTATGGCTGTTTGAAGTAGACGTTGTTACGAAGGCCGAATCTGAATCGAACTCGCGAATAGGACTTGGATTGCGCTTGACGGTTCCACTTCTACACTTGAACTCGCGTGGTTCTTCCCCATGGTTCCTTAGGACAATTAAATCATCATAAACATTAAGTAGTATGCCGTTATTTGAAATATTTGTATGCAAACTTAGGAACGCATTCACCTGATGGTTAAGTTCACGTGCTCGCGCTCGAGTCATTGGTCCTTGTATCATAGTTTCAGTTTGTTGAGTTTGCTGTGGAGTTGGCATAGTTGTTTCTATAGAAAGGATGTCCTCATCAACCAGGACTCGTCTCCTCCTATCCTAGTCCTCCGACCGCGGTAGATGGGCGCGTCCTCGTAGCCCAAGTAGTGGAGTAGTTTGCGAAGTATATCCGTAAACTCTCCCTCACACACTCCGTGAGCGAAGAAGTCCAAGTGTCCAGCGTCTGCAGCTCCTGCCATCTGTAATTAAATAATATCGTTAGAAATTTTCAAAATATCAACTGAAAAGTAGAACAGAGTAGAGCTAGGAAGGATGCGGGAAGAAATATCACGCTATATTTTTAAGAAATTCATTTTATACATTTTTCAATATACGCAAGCCTAAATACTAACGACCACCTAAGGTTTTTACCCTACAGGCGCATGCTCTGACACCAGCTCTGTCGACCCCGATTTTTCAATCCAGAATCTGCTGTGCCTTACCGCATTATTCCCTGGATCAGTAGATAATGCACACAGATACATTGCTGAATCATTTCATACATCGCTGAATTCACATCAAGCCACAATATTATTACATAGCATAGGTGAAGTTAGGCCTTCAAAAGGGCGCAGTTGTTACAGTAGGGCCAGGCAGGCCAATTGTTTACATTACAAAAAATTAGCAACGGAAGCAGAACAAAGTAGGCCTTTAAACCACAAGCAAAGACTGAGGGCAAAAGTGGTCATACAAATATTACTAGGGCTCTAATAATATTTGAATGAAGCCACACCTTAGTCTAGATGTCTAAGGTTCTAAGCGCGAATTATTTGTCCTAATTCTCGGCGTGGTCTCCTCCATCTGTAGCAGGTGCTTCCTCGTAGGCGTAAGGATCTTGAGCTCTCGAATCTGGATTTTTGGTATTGCGAGTGAGCACACTAACCACCGTGCTCAACGAGTCAACACACGTAATGCGATGAGGTAGTATGCAAGGCTTTCAACAAGGGAAGGCTCAGGTTATTTTGTTTGCAGAAATGTGCTTTTTGAACTATAATACTTAAAGTTCCCTAAGACCTAGCCAGTTGGATTTTAAACATGATACTCAATGACATATACATTTATTTCTATCGGATCAGAGACCATCCACCATTACATGGTCTCTGCTCCTCATACCATGCCTTCAGCGTAATTTATTAAAAACATAGGCTCAAAATGATCAAAGTATTGACTCGCCTTGGATGCAAAGGTCGGGATTCGGGGCGTTGGAGTCTACAGCAGCGGCAGCTTCCTCTTCTTGGGCCTCGAAAGCTAATTTTTATATGCGCGAAAATTTAGATAAAAATCAGCACAACAATCAAATAACACAATAAAAATTCAAACAAGCTTCAAAAATGTTGGTTCTGGTTCCATTAGGTAGCCCTTGATTTTAGATGAATTTAGAAATTGGTTTCACTAAATTTGGAGTTAAAATGAGCAAGTTATGCATATTTGAATGTTTTCGGTTTAAACAAATCTCAAAAATAATAAAATCGATGATGGGGCCCATCGTCGGATGACAGCCAAGCAGCGCCGACACGTGGGGCCCGGCAGAGTGGCTCACGCCGCCCGCCCCCGGCTGGAGGGTCTCAGCAGCCGCCGACAGCGGGCCCACCTGCCGGGGAAAATAAAAGAAAGGCTCAACCTCAGGCGCTGCGTGAGCGGGGGCTCGAACGCGCGCCGAGGGAACCGGGGGGGAAGAGGGCTGGCGCTGCTAGCCAGGCGGGCTCGCAGCGCATCTCAACCCATAAGGGTTGAGAATACCTCTTGAGGTAGCGCTGCGAGGAGGCGGGGCAGAGGGGGTCCGGAGCCGAGGGAGGCGGTGGCCGTCGCCGGCGAGGGAGGTCCGACGAGGTTCGGGGAAGTGGTGAAATGCGATGCTGAGCTTGCGGGGAAGCTGATGGTGACGACGAGGAGGGCCGGGGGTCACCGGAGGTGGGTCGGCGTCGTGCGGCGGCGGCGGCTCGAGGGGGCTCACGGTGCCGGCGAGCTACAGCCGATGAGAAGCTCGGGTGAGGCTGGCAATAGCTTGGCGACGATATGGACATGGTGTGGGAGCAAGCAATCGAGCTCCCACGGTGAGAATCGGTGGAATTGGGGAGAGGGGCCGACGGCCGGAGTTGGGGAAGAAGCAAGGATGCCGACGATCCGGCGGCTTTTGGGGCAATTGCGCGCTGGGGAAATGCAGAGGGTGGCACGACTATCCTTTTGGACGCATCCACGCTTTTATAGCCGATCGAGGAGGCTGCCCCGGCGGGCCCGGGCGCCATGGGGGTGACAGCCGCCGGCGGTGTTGGCGCGGCGACCGCGGTGGCGGGGTGTAGCGGGGTCGTGGGCGGCGTGGTCCTTCCCATGCCGCCCCCTCTACGGTATTCCCGCAGAGCGGTCGCGCCAGTCGTGGCGGAGGGTCCGGCGGCCGGAGGAGGAAGAAAGGGGTGGGTCTGGCGACAGCGGGGCCCGCTTGTCACGAGAGAAAGGTGCGGTGAAAGGGGACCGCGGCTGCCGAGATGGCGCCAGTGGCGACGTGGGGCCTTCGGGACCGCACGCGTCGGCTCGAGGGAGAGGGTGGGCGGTTCCGGCGGCGTGGGCGGATCCATCGTCCACGCGTCGGTAGGGGGTTTGGATTTTATTTTTGATTTTGAATTTCCAGAATTGCTAGGGGGTTTAATATATGAAATTACCACCAAAAATTGTAGAAAATTCACAGAAATCCCTAGAGATATTTTTGGGTTTAAAAAAATTATTTCCCAACAAGGTGGTTATTACCTTTAAAATTCTTGGGCCCACAACCAGTTCCTTTTCTTTTTTCGTTTTTATTTTTCTCCTCTTTTCTTTTATAATTGGAGATATATTTACTTTGTGTAAAACATATATATATGTATATATATATATATATCTAAATTTTTCCTACTTATTTCTAAAATTTTACATCACGCATTTATGCCACTTTTACTTCCTAATTTAAATCTGTCTTTGGTTCTTTCAAAAATCTATTCATGTTACTTTTGAAGTTTTCTTTATGGATCATCTTTTCAGATTCGAATTCAAATTTAGAATTCTCTATTAATTAAACAGGTGGGTTTTTCCTTCTTAGCCTTTTATTGCTTGGGTTCTTCCCCGAAGTTTTTCAGAAAAATATTTTCAAAAGCCCAACTCAACACAATGTATTACAGAATATTTCAAAACATTTTGTTCTACAGTTCCTTTAAGTTTTCAGGATGTTACATGTGACTGCCTCATCCCCGAAGAGAAGCTTGAATGGTGTGAACCCCGTCGGACGTGTCACCGTCATGTGAAGGGACCACAACACGTTATGGAGCTCGTCTGCCACTTGCCCTTCGGCGGCTCGACGAGGTGCTTCTTGACTCCGGCGAAGATGTTTTCGTTCGCCCGCTCGACCACTCCGTTGGATTACGGGTGCCCAACGGAAGTGTATCGATGTGTGATGCCCATGCGGTCGCAGAAGGCCATGAATGGTGCGGAGTTGAATTACAAGCTGTTGTCGGCGGTGACCTCCCTGGGGACTCCGAAGCAGCAGATGATGCTTTGCCAGAGGAAACGCTGCATGGTTGCAGAGGACCTTAGCCAATGCCACCGCTTCGGGCCATCTGGAGATGTACTCCAAGGCAACCACAACGAATCGAAGATCTCCAGGGGCACGCGGGTGTGGCCCTACAATGCCAATGCCCCAACGCGCCAGGGGCCACACCGGTGGGATGGGCTGCAGTCTCGTTAGAGGTTTACGGATGACTCGTCCCATCCACTGGTAGCCTTGGCACCGACGCACTAGGTCATGCGCGTCTACGATGGCCGTTGGCCAGTACAAGCCCCGTCTGAATGCCTTGCTGACCAGGGATCTCGGCGCGATGTTCGAGCCGTAGAGCCCCGCGTGAATCTCCGTGAGGAGGTGTTTTCCCTCGTTACGTGAGAGGCATCACAAAAGCGGGGCGCAGAATCCCCTCTTGTAGAGGATGCCGTCCAGCACCTGGAAGGATCTGACATAGTGCTGCAAACATCGCAGCTCGAGGGGGTCATCTGGCTCGGCTATGCCTTGCAAAAAGCCGTAGATGGGTGAGTGATGGCTGCTGTAGGCAAGACCTCATAGAACGCCCTCTCAGGGAGGCGGAGCTGCTGGCTGGTAGCCTTGGCGAGGGCGTCGGCCTGCTCGTTGTCCGCTCGCGGGATAGCCTTTACCGTGACGCCCAAGAAATGACACCCCTTCACCCTCACCGCCACCAGATACTTGACCAAATCGGGGTCCTTGCCCTGATAGGACTTGTCGACATGGCCCGCAATCAACCGCAAGTCAGTGCAAATGTAATACTCTGATCGTCGATTCGGCGTAAGTTTTTAAAATAGTTGCGGAGTCGCCGGTTTTTCAGCAAATCGCGGGAAGGTAAATAAAATTTGTAGAACATTGAAAAATGAATAAAATACATCAAAAATTAAATTAAAAACCCAAAGTGGGCTGCCTGGGGAGTGGGCCGACCGCACTGGGCCGAGGCCTTCTTGACCCCGCCGTCCAGCCAGGGCTTGGGCGTCTACCCTGGGGCAGAAGGCATGTCTTCCTTGGAGTATCCGTGAGCACATGCACCTTCTGATGCGGGCCCCGAGTACCAAGATCTATGTAATATCCTAAACGTCGGTACGACGTAAGTTTTTGAAACAATCGCGGAGTCGCCGATTTTTCGGTAAATCGCGGGAACGGAAAATATGAATTGTAGAACATTGTAAAATGAATTAAATAAATTAAAATAATTAATTTGGATGTTTTGGGCTGTCCGGAGGGGTAGGCCAGCCGCTTTAGGCCAGCCAGCCCAAATGGGGGCCCGTACCCCCTCCCAAATCCTAACACCCCTTTATAAACCCCTCCTTGGCCCTCCACCCTCCCCACCCCTTGGCCGCCCCCACCCCTTGGTGCCTCTCCTCCCCTATTGCTGCCATTGGTGCCCCAAATGCTGCTGCCATTGGAGGAGAAGAAAAGAAAAGGAAGGAGAAGAAGAAAGGAGAAGGAGAGGAGAAGAAAGAAGAAGAAGAAGAGGAGGAAGAAAAAAGTGGGGAAAATCTTCATCTTGGTAATTTTCCACATCCCAAACCCTCTGTTTTTATCATCAATTAGGGTTCTTGGCACGGATTTTGATGGTAGTTAATAGATTAATTACCCGATTAGAGATTAGCTGCTGTCTGCCTGTAGATTTATTCACGCAGCGCGTCTGTCCTCGCGGAATTGACCTAGTAAATGAATTTTCCTGTGAACTCTCCCAAAAGGAAAGTTGTAGAGGATTTCCGGATGCATCTCCTGTAATTTGTTTGTAATTTTTGGCCTTGGGATCAGGGAGATACGGAGTCGGTAATACCGCTGTCCGTCAGGCGGACAGATTGATACAGTCCGACTGTAATACCAGATTTTAAAATAGTAAATAATTTTTATGGTTATGGCCGTAATTGAGAAGTTGTAGATAATTCAGAGCTCTAGTTTCTATGTAATTTTCAGAATTGTTAGACCCCTGTGCTGTCGTTGGGACGTGATTTAGTTTCGCTGTCCAGACTGCCAGATCAGAGAGTTTCCTCTGTTTAGGGCATTAAATTACATCTAGTTATGTTCCGAATAAAAATAGGTGTTCTACATGAAAATTCTAGGCTTTTAAGTCATGAATCCATAGAGGTATCATTTACTATATTGGATCATTATTTTTAAAGATACAAAATTGTGAAATAGCGCTGCTGCAGAAAGGAATTTGCTGAATTGTTGAGCGGAGAGGAGTTTGTGCGGGTTCGGGGTTCTAGCGACGTCTTTAATTATTTTTGTCGTATTTGTATGCTGTGGTTGTGTGCTGAGAGATGCCTTTTGGACAGGTGGCCTTGTCCCTGAGCGTTCTTGATTTTTGCTTCGCTTCGTCGGTTTGAGGCAAGTGAATGTAGCGGTGGTTGCTACCGTTTAACTTGTTATTCCTTCTACTTGCAATTTATATTATTATCATAATTTGATACATTATACCATAATTGCATGATATTTTAATTATGGAGATGGTAGCAAGTATTGATCAAGTGATATGTTATTAACTTTGCTAGTAGACATGTTAATTTTCTGCTTAATGTTATATTATGGGACATGAAATTTATTTGTGGTGGATGTGGTTATGTTGAGAGCATGATAATGCTCCTGGTGGATGAATTAATGTGACTCATGAATTATCATATCATTCATGTCATATCCTGTCATTTGCATGTATGTATGTCGCTGCACCTAGCCGCGACCGTACTGGTACAACCTCTTCTCCCGCGGGAAGCAATTCCATGCCTTGGAAAGAGTGAAGGAAGATAAGCATTCATATGCATTGATTTGTTGTTTAAATGACTGCATCCATATGCCATTTTGCATTCATATGCAATATGTTGTAGTGAAGATATGTTGTGGAAAGATTTATTTGCATCCGTATGCAATATGTTGTGGTGAAGTTATTTTGTGGATTATTCAACTCCATAGTTGTAATGTGGAAAGATTTATTTGCATTCATTGTTGTGTTGTGGATTTGGCTCATGTGAGCTATTTGTGGTATGAGGATTGTGGTTGTGGTCGTGGAATGGGATTCGTCCCTTGTGTATGGTAAGGATTGTGATTGCGGCATGAAATTCTTTTCTCATATATATTAATTGTTGATAGCAAATGTGCATGTGAGAAATAATAATGCATTGAAGTAAAACATACGTATGTTTTATTGCCTTTGGTAGTGGTAGTGGATGAGGTTTTAAAGTAGTTAAACAAGATTTATTTGCTAATACTTTACCATCATTGATAGTGTTTTGAGGTTGAGGATCTAAACATTGTTAATTGTGAAAGATTTAATGTTGATGATTAATCTATTATGGTTATGGAAGATTAAATGTTTCTTTCGCATTTAATAGAGGATAAAATGATTGCACCCATATGCCAATTAAATCCGAAATTGAAGAGGTATTATTCATAGAAGTTTATGGTGATTTAATAATTGTGAACACGAATTGTAGTTGTGGTTGTATGGAATTATAAATGATGATGTATAATTGTTTGTAGTTTGAATAGCTTGTTAAACTGTTTGCTTGCTGAGATTTTTATCTCACCCTTGTTTCCCCCTCCCTACAGGTGGACTTTGAGCATGCATTAGGAAGGGTAGAGCAGCACCATTTTGATGCACATGGATATTGTTTTAATGCTGAAATAAAGTCGAAAGAACTCTAGTCTTTGTTTAGCTATCTTGTGGATGATTGTTTCATCTTATTAATGTTAATTTGGAACCGTTCCTTTGGTTATTATTGTTTAAGCTGATTATGAATATTAAATTGTTCTCATTATTCTGTTATTTCCTAGTTGTTTATGCTTCCGCTTATATTCCTGTTAAATAAATATTGCCAGTTTAATTTATCTTGTAAATTGGCTAGTTGTAGAGTAGTTTTAGTAGCATTCCAGGGTAATGTGGGTCCTGGGGTGTTACAGTTGGTATCAGAGCGGGCTTTAGGTCCGTGGTAATTAAATTATTAAATTGACACACTGGTGCACAATAGGATGGGATGGGTCAAGCATTGCATTTATGCTTTTGACATGTTGTATAGATGGTTTACGTTATGAGATAATCTTGTATGATTATTATTTGCTCCTATGACTGTTGTGAGTGAGAATTGTCAATGATAAGATGTAGTGGTTGTATTTGCTGTCTTGGCATTGCCAGGTTATACCACTGTTTCTAGCATGGGGATTAGCAATGCGGTTATCTCAGATAACTTAATTGCAAATATTGTGAGTGAGTTTCTTTAGAAAAGTTGTTATCTTCCTTAAGTTGATTCTGGCCGATTCTTGGCCTATTGCAGTTAATGAATTTCTCTTGAGTTTGTGGTTCATTGCAGTTGTTGTTTTGCAATTGGTCTCTACCTGTTCCTTGAAACAATTATTGTTTCTTCTCAGAACATTTGAGACACTTTTGCTCCTTGTAAATATTGTTGATTTGTAAGGTTGGTCCCTTCGTTGGAATTTTGTCTTATTGTGAATCATGACTCATTGGTTCGCTTGGTATTTTTATTAATGAAAGTTTTATGTTGCAAACTCATTAATATATGAAAACCTTAGATCTATGTATTTCTTTTAGATCATTTTGAATGTTGAAGCTTAATTCCAATCCTTTCTAAAAGATAGTGTTAAAACTCTTTGTGGTGTTTTGCTATGCTTAAGTGGAAGGTGGTAACCATATAAACTAATTCGTAAGGTATGAATTATCATGTTGAGATGTTAGCGTGGTGCATAATTAATTTCAACTAGCATCTTTGGAAGTGTAGTTGATTAATTTGATATCGTCTTGTAATAGTTACTGGAAGAACTGTGATTTAGAATTTATCTATATATGATTAGAACTCATAGAGTTATTGGGGAGTGTGCAAAAAGAATTAGAATGATTATTATAATTGCTTAAATTTCTATCATGTTGGATAAATTGAATTATTTTTGTCTCTAGTAATTAATCTTACTGTTTGGAATTATTAAGTAAGGATGTGTTGGAATATTGCCTTGGTAATAATAACCTTTAATCTGTCCTTTGTTTAGATACTTTATGAGCATGTACAATTGATAGATTCATCTATCTTTCGCCATGTTAAATTGTTGAAATATATATAAAGAAATAGATAAAAGTTGATGTATTGACTTGTAGAATCTTGTCTTACAAAGCTGGTATTATTGAAATTAAAGTTATTTCGTTCTAATTTCTGAACGTAAGGTGAGATACTGAATCTATGCTCACGATTGTTTTATGATTGTAAAACAGAGTTAGGATCATGTATGTTGTTATGATAAAATAACAATCAATTATTGCCAATTATGACTAGAGTACAATCAATTTGTGCTAAATTAAAGTTGAGCATCAATTAAAATTGAATATATGAAATCTAGTAAGAGATTTATACTAGCATGTTTTGAGAGATTGTCATGTTATAGTATCAGTTTGTTTAAGAGCTTTGTTCTATTATGTGGCTTATTGATCGTGCAAAACTGCACACCCGCAAGTGCACGGGTTGCCACTGAAATAGTGGCGAGTGTCGTGTTCTCCACAGGGACTAGACTGAGACTACCGGTGCTCAGCTAAAGCTAGGTCAATCAAAACTGAGGAGAAAACTAAGCCTAAAACGACTACCAAAGCAATCGAACGAACGACACGACGACTGACTACATGAACAATACGACTACCAACCGACAATCTAACTAACTACCGACCGCGAGAAAGAAGGAGAAAGTCGAGAAGCACTGGGGGAGTCTAGAGGCACGAAGGGGGTCGAGAGAGAATGAGGGAAAAAACAGTCGACGACTAACTAGGCGACGGCGGCAACAACAATATAGACAACTACGACGAGCACACGCACGACTTAACTATCGAACGACCGCTAGATAGAAGAAAAGAGGGAGGTCAAGAAGCACAAGGGAAGATCTAGAAGCACAGAAGGAGTCAAGACAGCAATGTGAAGGGAGACGGTTGGCCGGCTAGCTAATTCGACAAGACTCTCAAACAAACATATATACTAACATGGACAACAGGGCAGGACATGAACACTAAACACAGACAAGACACTAACCACTGACACTAGAACAATTAACAAATTAACACCTAATCACAATTAGCAATGCTAAGCAGAGGCTACTGTGAAAAACTTTCAGAGATACAACTAACAAATAATAAGACTACAGATTACCACACTAAGAACATATTACCACAGATACTACTAAATCTAAACATCACAGATCAACAGACTGGCAGAATCAATTTAGCATCCACAATTAACAGTCAAGTGCACATGCACAATGCACAAGTAAATCCACATTTAATTACAATATTTAGAACAAAGAAAAGTAAAGAGAAATGAGAAGAGTCAATCGAGGAAGAAGATGTAGCAGGTGGTGGAGTAGTGAAGGCAGTCAGGGTTGGTGGAGAAGAATCGGAGCTCGCCGGCGTCGGTGAAGATGTTGATGAAGCAGTGGCGGCCGGCGTCGACGCTGAAGGGGAAGCAGGGGAGAGGTCGTCGTCGGTGGAGAGGTGATGTCGCCGATGATGGAGCAGATGAGGACGGCGGCGTCTCGGGCTGGTGGTGGAGACAGGCGGCGGCCGATGATGCAAAGGGGTTGAGGTGGCCACCGACGTTGAAGTGGAAGACGACGCCAAGGGCCTTCGGTGAAGAGTTCGCAGAGGTTGGAGGAGGAAGTAGATCGGTGTCGGCGCTGCGGATTTGGTGGTGGTGTGGCTCGCCGGAACCGGAGTTGAAAAAGGGGGAAGAAGAGAAAGAGCAGTCGGGCGCTAAGGGTAGAATAAAGGCGCCGAGGTAAGCTGCAGGGCGAGGACGCAAATCGGAGGAGGAGCGAAGTGGAGAGCAAGGGAGGAAGTAGATGGCGGCGGTGCTGTGAGGTGTGACGGCGCACGGGAAGAGGCGCGATGGAGGAGCGGCGGGGGATGGATAGTGGAGAGAAGCGGCAGAGAGAAGTGCTGGTGGGAAGAACACACGAATGAGATGGCGCACGGGCGAGTCGGCCCGGCCTCGCCGGCGGCTAGAGAGGGAGATGAATCAGGAGAGGATAGAAAAAGGCGATCGGGAGCAGAAAAAAATACCGGGCTCGGGTGAAATTGCGGCGGCGGCTAGGGTTATGTGAACGGTTGGGGATTTTGGAATTTTGTGTTTTAGTCCTCCCACTTTTTGGTATTTACAATGAGGTCCTTCTCCCTTTTACTTTCTTCTGTTCTGGCCCTCTGGAAGTCCGATTGCATCGCAGTTTGATCCTACACATCCGTGACGACACGTACATCTGTACGGAGCAGTCCATAAAGTCTAAATTTGTCGTTTATGCGTCTCGATCGCGCCCGTCTACGAAAAATATATAAAAATGTAAAATGGTCCAAATTAAGCAACTAATTATAGAAAAACGTGTAAATGATGATAAATGGTTCCAAAATATGAAAAATATGAGGGTAAAATGACGGCTAAATATATCTAAATGTGACGCAAAAGAGTATTGAGCCCTAATGGCAATATTGTATTATTATTAGTTGTGATTTGATATTTTCGTCTTAAGGGGGCATGTGCCTTCAACTGTGGTCTTATCTTTTGTTGTCCAAGATCTTTGTTTGTTTCTCTTGGTCTTGTGTTTATTGCAGATGGTAACATCTTTTTGCCTCTCCAAGAAAGGGGTATTCGTTTTGGGTTGCAAAGACCTTTAAGAGGTGTATAGCAACTAGTTGGTGTGGTTATGTGATTGATTTTGGTGAGATTGTGGGTGTGATATAAATTTTGAGCTGTTATCCTTAAGAATTATATTGGTCGAGGGCTTGGCTAGAATGTATTTTGTGGAGTCAGTAAAGTCTTTCTGCAAGGGTGTGGATGGTGTACTTAGTTTGAGCGCATTGTCGAAATTGCCAACTTAAGATAAATGAGTTGATGTGTTGGGCTATGATTTGTAAATCCTTGGTTCAAGGAAGTTAATTTTTTAAAGGAGTTGAATTGGGAAATTATTAATATCTCGAGCAGTAATATGCTCTCTCGATTCCTGTTTAAACTGTGTGTTTATGGCAGAGATCATCTGCAAATTGAGTTGTTTGATGTTGGGCATGGTCTTTTCCAGTTAGGAAAAGAGAATCCAGGTACTCATGTCATCGATGAAAACCACCACGAAAGAATCCAGGTATTCATGGAGCATCCTGTTCATGGCTTCCATAAAGACAGCAGGGGCATTTGTTAGTCCAAAAGACATAACGACAAACTCGAAATGCCCATACCTTGTGCTAAAAGTTGTCTTCTCTATATCCTCCTCCCTGATCCGCATTTGATGATAACCAGACTGCAAATCAATTTTGGAGAATACCTTGGCACCTCTCAACTGATCGAAAAGATCTTCAATGCGAGGCAAAGGATACTTGTTCTTGATCGTCACTTCATTAAGTGCACGATAATCCACACAGAGCCTCTTGGTGCCATCTTTCTTTCCCACAAACAAAATCGGAGCAGCCCAAGGCGACGTGCTCGGTCTAATAAACCCCATAGCTAGGAGTTCATCCAACTGCTTTTTCAACTCCACCTGCTCCGCAGGTGCCATCCGATACGGGGACTTATAAATAGGCCGCGTACCCGGAACGAGGTTTATGCGGAAATCCAGTTCCCGTTCTGGTGGCAGACTTGGGAGCTCAACAGGAAAAACATCTGGGTACCTGCAAACCACAGGTATATCCTCGAGCCTCAGAACGGCCTCCTGTCCCTCAACCAAAGCCCACATCAAACCTGATTTCTGCATTTGCCGATTGGGAAACAACTAGCACAGCAACGAGAGAGAGTACTGCGGGGCACTCCCTTGGAAGACAACTTCACGACCAGATGGAGACTGCAAAGTGACCGTCTTCCAGAAGCAAGAGATAACAGCCTGATGTTGCGCGAGCCAATCCATGCCAAGGATCACATCGAAAGGCTCCAAAGGAATAACCACCAAGTTCACCACGAACCTCTCATCTGCTAGAACCACCACGCAACCAGGGCAAACACAGGCACTGGAGATAAGCCCACTAGGAGAACTAACAACCACAGCTCTCCCAACAAACTGCACGGACATTCCTGCCCGCTTAACGAAAACCATCGAGACAAAGAGAAACTAGCCCCTGAATCAAAAAGTACAGAAGCATCAACAGAGTCAAGAGATAAGGTACCTGTCACCACGTCTCCATGATCCCTGGCATCAGACGCTGGCATGGCATACGCCACAAGAACAGCTGGAGAAGAAGAACCTCCCGCGCCCACGAAAGTCGGCGTAGGAGTCCACTGAGGTACAGGAGCCGCAGGAGTAGGATGCTGGACCCAGTATCCTCCTTGCAGAGGCGCCGGGACGAGTGACGAAGGTGCTGAAGGCGCCGGCAAGTATCGCGGTGCATGGACCACCGGCAAGAACTGCGGGGTAGGAGCCACAGCCATCATCTGCACAGTGCCGTCGGGATGGGAAGAGCCTGCTGAAGGTGAAGGCGCCACCTCCCACTACAGCTTCCCCTTGGGATTCTGCCTGCACACCACATCCCTGTGGCTACCACCACAGATAGGACACTGACCACTCCAAGTGCAGTTGGCCCGTCGATGTGGATCTCCACACCGGAATCACACCAAGCCAGCCCGAGCTTTGACGTGGCACGGTACTGCTGAGAGCTCCCTCCAGTAGATCTAGACTGCCCCGTACCGCCATGGTAAGGCTGAAAACGACGACCCTTTACCTTCTTGTGCACATGGCCTCCAAAAAAGCCCTTCCTCTCGCTATGGCCATGAGGCTGATCTCCTCCAATGGCCTTGCGAATCTCGTCAGAGTAAGCCTGCTGCATCTCGATCCCTGAAGCCTGCTCCACCATGGTACGGAAATCCGTGATCGGAAAAGCACCTAGCAGGTGGCGGATCGAAGGTCTGAGCCCCTGACGAAACTGTCTGGCCTTCTCAGCATCATCCCGCGCCACATGCGAAACAAAGCGGACTATCTGGTTGAAGCCATCCTCATACTCTGCCACAGATAGCTTGTCTTGTGAGTACTTGCTCAGGTTGACTTTCGTCTTGTCCAGAAAGGTCTCTGGGTAGAACCTCCTTTCAAACTGTCGAACAAACTCCTCCCACGATAGCTCCCCATGAGCGGCCGTCGAGCGCCCGCACTCCTTCCACCGATCTCGAGCCTCTCCTTCGTGGTTGCGCCGCAAAGCGCACACGATCAGAGGCAACCACCTCGAAAGCCTCCATCTTGTCCTTCACGTAAGACAGCCAATATGTAGCCTGAACAAGAGGGGCCGCACCACCAAAGTCGTCCAACCTCAGGCCTACCCACTCATGGAGCGAGAGGCCGCTAGCTGCTCCAACTACCGCAACCTCCGGCACTGGAACAACACGAACACCAGGGGCCTACTGCACCTGGCTCAATGCACGCAACTCTTGCTGCATGGCCCTCACAGTGGCCAACAGCTCCTCCTAAGTACCACCCACTGACTGAGTAACCTCAGCCTCCCCGACCGTTGGCTGCGCCACTGGCGTAGCTGCACGGCCACGCCTTCTACGCGTAGACGGCATCCTGCAGCCACCACCATCCACGCTCAAGCAAGAACAAAACATCAAGCCGAAAAAGCACAAGCAATAAAGCAATGAATTCAACAGGGAATAAGCAAAATATGAAACCCCTTCCCCAACCTACATGTGCAAGTGTGTCAATTTAATTGTTTAATTACCACGGACCTAAAGCCCGCTCTGATACCAACTGTAATAGCCTAGGACCCACATTACCCTGGGATGCTACTAAACTACTCTACAACTAGCCAATTTACAAGATAACAAAAACTGGCAACAAAATAATAAACTAGATGATACAAGCGGAAGCATAAACAACTAGAAATTAACAGAATAATGAGAATAATTTAATATTCATAATCAACTTAAACATAATAATCAAAGGAACGGTTCTAAATTGACATTAATAAGATGAAACAATCATCCATAGGATAGCTAAGCAAAAACTAGAGTTCTTTTGACTTTATTTCAGCATTAAGATAAAATCCATGTGCATCAATGTGGTGCTGCTCTACCCTTCCCAATGCATGCTCAAAGTCCACCTGTAGGGAGGGGGAAACAAGGATGAGATAAAAATCTCAGCAAGCAAACAATTTAACATGTTATTCAAACTACGAACAAATAAACATCATCAATAATTTCATACAACCACAATTCGTGATCACAAATATTAAACCACCCCAAACTTCCATGAATCATATCTCCTCAATTTCCAGATTTAAATAGCATATGAATGCAATCTTTTAACAATAAATAAATGCAAATGAATGCTCATGCTATCTTCCATCCTTCACTCTTTCCGGGGCAGGGAATTGCTTCCCGCGGGAGAAGAGGTTGTACCAGTACGGTCGCGGCTAGGTGCGGCGACATACATACATGCAAATGACATGATATGACATGAATGATATGATAATTCATGAGTCACATTAATTCATCCACCAGGAGCATTATCAAGCTCTCAACATAACCATATCCACCACAAATAAATTTCATAACCCACACCATAACATTAAGCAGGAAATCCACTTGTCTACTAGCAAAGTTAATAACATATCACTTGATCAATACTTGCTACCATCTCCATAATTAAAAATATCATGCAATTATGGCATAATGTATAAAATTACGATGATAATGTAAATTGCAAGTAGAAGGAATAACAAGTTAAACGGTAGCAACCACCGCTACATTCACTTGCCTCGAACCGACGAAGCGAAGCAAAACAATCAAGAATGTTCAGGGACAAGACCACCTGTCCAAAAGGCATCTCTCAGCACCAAGCCACAGCATACAAACACGACAAAAATAATTATAAGCGTCGCTAAACCCCGAACCCTCTCAAACCCTCCTCCGCTCAGCTAAACAGCAAAAACCCTTCTGTAGCAGCGCTGCTTCACAATTTCGTATCTTTAAAAAAAATGATCCAAATACAGCAAACGATACCTCCCTGGAATCATGACTTAAAAGCCTACAATTTTCATGCAGAACACATATTTTTATTTTGAACACAGCTAGGGGTAATTTAATGCCCAAAACAGAGGAAACTCTCTGATCTGGCAGACTGGACAGCGAAACTAAATCGCATCCCAACGATAGTACAGGGGTCTACAAAAATTCTGAAAATTATACAACAACTATATCTCTGAATTATCTACAACTTTCTCAATTACGGTCATGACCGTAAAAATCAATTACTATTTTTAAATCACGTATCACCGTCGGACTGTACCAATATGTCCGCCTGACAGACAGCGGTGTTACCGGCTCCGTATCTCCCAGATCCCACGGCCGAACATTACGAAACAATTACAGGAGATGCATCTGGAAGTCCTCTACAACTTTGTTTTTGGGAGAGTCCGCAGGAAAATCCGTTTACTAGGTCAAATCCGCGAGGACAGACGCGCTGCGCGAATCAATCTACAAGCAGACAGCAGCTAATCTCTAATCGGGCAATTAATCTATTAACTACCATCAAAATCCGTGCCAAGAACCCTAATTAATCTAAAAAACAGAGGGTTTGGGATGAGGGAAAATTACCTAGCTGAAGATTTTCCCAAATTTTCCTCCTCTTCTTCTTCTCCTTCCTTCTCCTTCCTTCTTCTCCTTCTCCTTCTTTTCCTTCTCCTTCTCCAAGGGCAGCAATGGGGTTGAACTCCTTGGGGTGGAGGCGCAGCCACCAGCGGAGGGAAAAGACAGGGGGTGGCGGCTGGCTTGGGGAGGAGAGGGAGACTCCTAGGGCTAATATGACAGGGGGAGAGGTGGGGTGGGGTGCGGCATGGGGAGGGGGTGGCGCACCCCCTTGGGCCGTTGGCCCAAGGGTGGTTGGCCCACCTCCCAGGCAGCCCAAGCCTGAATTTTAAAATAATTTTTAATATATTTTATTCCTTTTCTAATGCTCTACAATTTATATTTTTCCCTTCCCACGATTTACCAAAAAAACAGGCGACTCTGCGATTGTTTTTAAAAATTTACGCCATACCGACGTTTAGGATATTACACAGCGCGACTTCGCCGTCCGCCTAGCGGGCCAGGCCTCGGCGGGACGGCTCGGCTCCGGCGCGGGACTTCGTCGTCCGCCTAGTAGGCACTGCCTCGGCGAGACGGCCCGGCTTGAGCGGCGCCGCCACCCGCCTAGTAGGCCATGCCTCGGCGGATGGCTCGGCTCGCGCGGACTTCGCCGCCCGCCTTGTAGACATCGCCTCGGTGGGCGCGCGGCCGCCGTCCGCCTAGTAGGCAATGCTTCGGCGGGACGGCTCGGCTCCGGCGCGGGATTTCGTCGTCCGCCTGGTTGACACTGCCTCGGCGGGGCGGCGGCGACTTCATTGTAAGCCTTGCAGGCATTGCATCGGCTGGACGACCCGACTTCGGTGTGGGATTCCATGAACCTCTTCGTAGGCATTGCCTCAGGGGGCTGCAAGCTACCAGTTGCTTTGGCACGCTAGTCGGTACCCTCGCGCTTGCTGTCGGGGAATGGGGTGCTGGGATAGTTTGGCACGTCAGCTCGCCTATCGGGACCTATGCGCTTGCTGCCGAGGGAGTACTGTTGTGGGGGTGGCCCAATCCCCCCTGACTGGGCCTTGCAACTAGCTTAATATGTAATAGGGCCAATAGTGTGGATAAATATACTCATGTAAATATACCAATGTACCCTCTTCCTTTGTAAGTACTAAGGAGAAGAATGAGGATTTTCCATTCTACCTCACTCATGTATATAAACCCCTAGGAGGGGCAGGAGGAAGAGCATTCTCTCATTCTTACCAACTCTCCCACAGATCTGGCTCTCCTCTTCTCCTTCTACTGGTCCCCTTCTTTACTGTTTGGCATGTAGCCACAATAATCACCATTAGGTATCGTCATCCTATTCCTAGGTTAGATGATATGCGTGATGAATTGAGTGGTTCTATTGTCTTCTCCAAGGTTGATTTGCGTAGGGGTTATCATCAAATCTGCATGAAATTAGGCGATGAATGGAAAACGACATTTAAAAGTAAGTTTGGGTTATATGAGTGGTTAGTAATGCCTTTTGGTTTAACTAATGCACCAAGTACCTTCATGAGACTAATGAACGAGGTTTTGCATGCTTTCATTGGTAGATTTATGGTGGTTTATTTTGATGATATACTGATATATAGCAAATCATTAGAGGAACATCTTGACCATTTACGTTCTATTTTTAATGCTTTACGTGGTGCACGCCCATTTGGTAACCTTGAGAAGTGCACCTTTTGCACCGATCGAGTCGCGTTTCTTGGCTATGTTGTTACTCCGCAGGGAATTGAAGTTGACCAAGCCAAGGTTGAAGCAATACAGAGTTGGCCGATTTCTAACACGGTCACACGGGTACTGAGTTTTTAGGACTTGTTGGGTTCTATCGCCGCTTCGTGAAGGATTTCAGCACCACCGCCGCACCATTGAATGAACTTACCAAGAAGGGCGTGCCATTTGTTTGGAGCGCCGCAAAGGGGAACGCCTTCACCACATTGAAAGATAAGTTAACACATGCACCTCTACTCCAACTCCCTGATTTCAATAAGACTTTTGAACTAGAATGTGATGCAAGCGGAATTGGTTTAGGTGGTGTGTTGTTACAAGAAGGCAAACCTGTAGCATACTTCAGTGAGAAATTGAGTGGGTCTAGTTTGAACTATTCTACTTACGATAATGAGTTATATGCCCTCTTTCGAACCTTAGAAACTTGGCAACATTATTTATGGCCCAAAGAATTTATTATACATTCTGATCATGAATCTTTAAAGCATACTCGAAGTCAAGGTAAACTAAACCATAGATATGCAAAGTGGGTTGAATTTATTGAGTCATTTCCCTTTGTCATAAAACACAACAAGGGAAAAAAGAATGTTATTGCTGACGCTTTGTCTAGGAGATATGTCATGTTATCACAACTTGACTTCAAAATTTTTGGATTGGAGACTATTAAAGAGCAATATGTGCATGATGCTGATTTTTCGGAAATACTGTTGAATTGTAAAGAAGGGAAAATATGGAATAAATTTGTCATTAACGATGGGTTTGTGTTTAGAGCCAACAAGTTCTGCATTCCTGCTAGCTCCGTTCGTTTGTTGTTGTTACAGGAATCACATGGAGGCGGGTTGATGGGACATTTTGGTGTGAAGATGTAGGACCGAAATGACGACAGAGGGGGGTGAATGGTGCCTTCAAAAATTTGCCACCAAAGTATTCGTACATTTCTTCTCTAATAGCTATAGTAGCTACAAAGAGGAAAGCCTGATCGTAACTGAGTTACTGTAATAATTTCACAAACACTGAAAAGACTATCGAAAACGGGAGACTGTAAAAGAGAAACAAGCAGTCAAAAATGAATCAAGAGATTTACTGCAGCTGCTGCCAACTAACAACTAAAAGAATGTAAACTGGATGCAAATTACAGAAGAGTTAGTAGCAGCCGAAGCAAGACTGCAAGCTGAACAATGAGTATTCAACCTGCTGCCGCAAATACTGCACACATAGAGATCAAAAGACTGCAGCCAAAAACTGAAGAAAGGATGAAATGAGCAGTATTTTTGCTGCCGAAAACAGGGTCAAAAACCAGGAAATCCGAACTGCATGTTACCCAGTCAAACTCAGCTTAGCTCCGTAAGTAAGCAGTAAAAATTTCAGCTAAAACCGAGATCATTGAGACTGCATGCAGCAGGGTCAAAAACCAGCACAAAAGTGAAAAATCCTTACTCAAATCTGCTGCCGCTGGCTGAACTGAACCAACAAGTTCTTGCCCTGTCCGAACTTAGCAATGAAATGCTATAGCTTACCGAGAACACAAGATGCAAACTGCTATCACACGGACAAGCAAAATAGCAGTAGCATCCGTCGCTGGAAACAGGAAGCAGCCGAGCAAAGGCAAAACCGAATTAAGCAATCACCAAAAGTAACACTGGTTTTTACTCGGTTCAGCTTCTGGCCAAAAGTTCACAAAGCACGATCGAAAATGCGTATGAAATTGCGCCAATACTTTGCCGGCCGAGATGAAGTTCAGGCCGAAAGAAAACAAATGCAGCAGTACACGCCTAAGCCATACATACTTGTGCAGGGGAGACAAGACCTCAACAACTTCCTGCTTGTCTCAACCACTAAAGACTTAAAGCAAAAAGGAGACACCAAGCAAAAGAAAAATCCTAAACAAACCTTGACTCCTCTCTACTGCACTGCCGAATCAAGAACACAACTTCATCTGTTCGGCAAGAAGTTGATAGAGCAGGCTGCAACCGAGTTAACTCAACTCTGCTGACCGAAAATCAACCAAAACAAGGAACTGAGAAGATAATTAACAGGAGTAAACTCAAGTCGCAAGAAGCGCAAGGAAATAAGATAAACTCCATACACTGAGCCCCCATACATGCTTGATACAAGAGAATTACACTACATGGTTCTTCTCAAGAACACACACGCACATGAGATAAACTCACCCCCACTCTCTCAATCCTCAAGAACACCAAGAGCCTCACATGCTTCTTGGGAGGAACACAACCCACACAAAGGGATGAATGAGCTCTCAAAACCCTAACTCATTCTCAAGTGTCCTAAGGGGTATGCAGCCCTTCACCTGTATTTATAGCCCTTGGCTAACGGGTCTCCAACCCGTTACGCCGGCTAAACCCAAACGGAGTCGTCTCCCGCTTGTGCAGCCTTGCGAAATTCCCATTTCGCCCCTCCTGCACCTTCCGGGAAGCTTCCGCGCTCCTTGCCTCGCACGCCTCGCAACCACCTCGAGTCCATGTCGTCTTAGACACATCCCGACCGTTCTGACCTCAGCGCCACCTGCGCCTAGTCCGGTCCACCGTGTCTCGCCACGACTCCGTCTCGACGTCCTGCAGCCACACAGACAAGAAACACGTCAAATAGCACCGTTCGATGCATGAAAGCGTAAATAGAGATCAAACCTGTCGACTCATCAGAATATGCAACATAAACCCATACGACTAGGTTCGACCAAGTCCGACCGAGCCCATTACGCCACGCAACGTCTAGGTCCGAACCAACTGACTCAAACTCGACTTTTCCTAAACCGATGTCAATTACTCATTACTCATAATGGGATGACCTCCACATGGTCTCTCAATCTCCCCCTTGATGAGCATATTGACAAACACCGAAAAAGCACAAAGTTGAGTTTGAAGAGTCTAACATGGTCCATAAGTAAAAGAGTGAAGGTAATGACCATGTCGACAGAAGGAGCAAAAGAAAGAACAAGTTTTCCTCAAAGCTCCCAAAGTGGCTTTTTCTACCACTATTCTCCCCCTTTTGACAATAAACGCATCAAGAATGCAAGAAGGAGAAAAAGTCATGAAAAATGATAAAATGGCTGAAGTTTGATTATGCTAAGCATTTAGAGCCATGAGAATTATCCAAAATGACCAATAAAGATTACACCAAGCCATAACTCAATAAAGGCTATCTAGATCATGACAAGATATGTATATGCTAGCTAAACCAAAGAGATGACAATCTGAATTATAGTGCAATTTGGTGAGATCAGTTTTTTCGCACAAAAGAGATCTTTTTGCTTTTGAAATGATTGTACTAACCTATGCATCATCAAGAGACTAAAACAGCTCAATCTAAGGCTCAATAGAGTTTCAACGTTCAACTCAGCCTATTTGACATGACATGGATCATAAAAGGATAGCTCAAGAAAGACTAGTCTCGTATGCTAACATGATAAGTCTTTAGTTCAAATTGAGCAATTTTAATTAACTTATCATGGCAAAAGCTAGTTTACACATATAAAGTTATGATAAATATAGCAAATATGCACAAGTCATGGTAGGGTGTAAAACATTATAAGCATGTCATAACAGGATAATAATCAAGGCTCAAATGTAGTTACAATGCAGAATGACATGCAATAAAATCCAACTCCCCATCAACATGTGATGAGGTTTTAGTTCAAGTTGAGTTATGTCAATATGAAGATCTAGAAGTTCCCAAATGAACTCCCCCTGAACCAAAGCAATAAAAACGAGAAGCTGGTAAAGAAATCAAGAAAGGCAGTCCTTAAAGCATAGATAAGATAGAGAATACTAATGACTCAGACTAACTCTTATCTACCCCATATGACTCCAGGACAACAGCTGTCGAGAAAAACACACACTAGAGAGCAAACACGCATTCTGCTCACCCGAGGGTGGCCCAACCCTCGCTAGAACCTACAAGAAGTGAGTGAGCTCAACCTAGTGAGATAAGAAACAGCTATCCTGAAAGCACAAGATAAGAGCAAGAAGTCTAAGCAACTCAGCAAGAGATACACTCTAACCTATGCTAGAAGGACTAAAACCCAATGCACCCGCAGATGCGATGCAATAGTAAGGAAACAGAAGCATAATAAATATGATAAAACAATAAAGCCCAAAGCTCCCCTCACAACAATCCGTAAGGACAAACAACCCCAAGCTCTCCCATGAGTGAAAACCTCGTGCTATCCAAAGGCTTGGTGAAGATATCGATAACCGGTGGTCACTCTCCACAAACCGAGCACGATGTCACCCTCTCCACATGGTCTCAAGAAAGTGATATCGATATCGATGTGCTTGGTCCGAGAGTGTTGCATCGGGTTCTTAGCAATGCTAATCGCAGACGTGTTATCGCAGAAGAGCGAACACGATCGATAAGCAACCCAAAGTCCCGCAGAGTTGAGACCATCCAGCACTTGGCTACAACAGAATCGGCTGCAAAGACGTACTCGGCCTCTGCGGTGGACGTGCAATACCGGACCTTCCTCAAGACCGGGAAAGAGAGAAGTGCCAATGAACTGGCAGGTGTCCGAAGTGCTCTTCCTATCTATCCTACAGCCGGCAAAGTCTGCATCCGAATAGGCTCTAAGGGATAGACAAGATGAGGAAGAGTACCAGATACCATAGTCAATGGTAGCTCGAAGGTACCGAAAGATGCGCTTCACCGCCTAGCGGTGAGATACGCGAGGAGAAGCCTGAAACCGGGCACAAAGACACACAGAGAAGTGTATGTCCGGTCTCGAGGCAGTGAGGTACAAGAGGGAGCCAATCATGCTCCTGAATTCCTTTTGATCAACTGGCTCGCCGTCCTCATCTGGGTCTAGTACGACTGTAGAAGCCATAGGAGTTGACACTGACTTACTGTTGGTGATATGCCCTAGAGGCAACATGGAGATGTTGAATATATCACATACTATGTTTATGATACATTGCTTTGTTCCTTGAAGTAGACATTATCATTATTGATCAATGAGTATGTGACTTATTCATGAGACTCTTAATGCCAAAATGTTGCTATTTCTAAATGATCCCTGATTATATTTCATATGAGGAACAAATATGATTCAAAGATCAGCATATGTATTGATTGATGATCATGTCTCATGGATCATGGTATGGAGATACCAAATCAATAATATGGACATGTGTTAGTGAACATATGTTGGATAGACCCGCTATGAGACACTGCAGAGATTCCATATGTCATCAGTTGGTCTCAAGTAGTGTTTATGTGGAATCCTTAGACTTGAGATCATCATGGTTCCCAAGATGCGTAGTAGCTACTTTGGGACTACTAAACACTACTCCGTGAATCGGGTAGTCATAAAAGTAGTCTTTGGGTTTGCCATGAAACATGTAGTGGGATGTGAATGATCAAGATAGAATTTGCCCTCCTTATGGGAGAGATATCTCGGGCCCCTCGATGTAATGGATTATGAAAGTGCATGGCCATGCCAAGGTGATTGAGGAGTCAATCACGAGTTTATAATCCATCACGGAATCGAGAGAGTGATTGAGCTATTAAGAGGATGACACAGTCTCGCCTTGAGCTTAATCTATATCGTGAGGCAAAGGGATTAGTACATGAGAACATTACGTGTTCACCGATATGATCTTTACGTATACTTTGGGGTTAATATGTCTTACTAGAGGCCGCTATTAACACGGTGACCGGAAAGGTGTTTCGGTCGCGACCAAGTATACGTGAACCTGCTGTGGTCGCACACTTAACGGGTTGGAACACTAATTCAATGTGATTCGGATATGGGCTCAATTCGGATAGAGATCCGGATAGACTCCTATTGGGCCTCGGTCCACGAGGCCCAAGTGAGGAGGTCTATATATATGGAGGCGAGGGCCGAGGGAACGATCCGATAATCCCGAGCTAAACCCCGCCGCCACCTCCCGAGCCAAACCCTAGCTACTCGCGAGTCTTTGGTACACTCGCGATCGGCGCCCGATCCGGACGTGTGGATACCGGTGGGCGCTGCTCGTTGCGGCGTTGATCGGCATCAACAACCTCTGATTGGATCTGCGTGGTGTGGTTGATCGCGTGGAGGAGACGATCGGTTCGGGACGATCGACTACTTCCACTACTACCTCGACGCGTGGTTGGATCGACTTCTCAACTCTTCTTCATTGCTGCTGGCGTCTAGTGGTAACGATCCATGATCCTCCTTAAGCATGATGTTCTTGTGTGCGCGGTAGAAAAGTTTTGTTTTCTGCTATCGTAGCCTTCGCGCAATCCATTACTTACTGTCACACATGTCGAAGCGTCTCAGGAGGTCTCGAGTGTACTTGCCTTGATGCAAGAAGGTACCCTCCCGAGTCTGCTTGATTTGGAAGCCAAGGAAGAAAGTCAACTCACCCATCATGCTCATCTCAAACTCGATGCTCATGACATCTGAGAACTATGAAACGAGAGCATGGGAAGAGCCGCCAAAGATGATGTCAACGACATAAATTTGGACGAGCAGAATGTCACTGCCGAGCCGGTGAGTGAACAAGGTCTTGTCGACTTTACCCATCTCGAAATCATGTCTCAATAGATAGGACTTAAGCCTCTTATACCAAGCTCTAGGGGCTTGCTTAAGTCCATACAACGCTTTGAAAAGCTTGAAGACATGACTAGGGTATTTGGGATTCTCGAAACCTGGAGGCTGTCTGACATATACTTCTTCCTCAATGAAGCCATTGAGAAAGGCACTCTTGACGTCCATCTAGTAAAGCTTGAAACCCTTAGAAGCTGCAAAGGCAAGCAGAATTCTAATGGCCTCAAGACGCGCTACAAGGGCAAAGGTCTCCTCGAAGTCTAGACCCTCAACCTGGGAGTACCCCTGAGCAACCAGCCTAGCCTTGTTTCGAATGACTACCCCATCCTCACTTTGCTTGTTCTTGAATACCCACTTGGTCCCAATGATATTGTGACCTCGAGGGGCTCAACCAGTCTGCACCTTGTTTCTTCGAACTCTCTAGCTCCTCGTGCATGGCATTAACCCAAGACTCGTCAGATAGAGCATGACAAATATCCTTAGGCTCGAAGGAAGCAACAAAAGCAGAATGGAGACAAAAGAGTGACATGCCAGATTTTGAGCGAGTAACTCGCTCGAAAATGTCTCCAATGATCTACTCTGAAGGATGAGCTTTTTGGATATGTCTAGGAGGTCCAGGATGAGATGAAGTGGCCTCTACCTCTTGAGCTGATGAGGTAGGAACAGAGCCACTAGCTCCCTGATCACCTCGAGGTGCGGTGGAAGAAGGCACCTCAAGGGGTGGATGAGGGACTGGATCAGGTAGACAACCCTCATCTCCATCGTCCTCATCATCCACGTAGATGGTCTCGGACTGCTCTAGAGAACCCGAGATATCGGGTCTAGTCCCTGACCGCCTCATCGAAAGTCACCTCACGTGTTTCTACCATTTTACTAGACTCGCAGCCTGACCTCAGAAGCCCGCAAAGAAGTCGAGTAGCCTAGAAAGATCCCATCACAAGAACGTGACTCGAACTTATCTAGGTTCCCGGACTTCAGAATGAAGCACTTGCAACCAAACACACGAAAATGAGATACACTGGGTTTACGCCCATATCTCAACTCGTGCAAGTGTGCCCGAGAAAACTCGTCAAACATGGCATGCGGTGGCTATAGCCTCACCCAAAACTTCCGCGGTGTAGAGTATTCATCGAGCATCGTCCTGGCCATCTCGACCAAGGTACGGTTCTTCCTCTCCACGATGTCATTCTGTCAGGACGTGCGGAGAAGAGAACCGGTGCTCTACACTGCCTCATCACGAACCTCTCAAAGTAGGAATTTTTGAACTCCGTGCCATTGTCATCGCGGATCGCTCGAAGGCACTTGGAAGATCAACAAAGCCTCCGAAAAGACCTAAGAAATGTGTAAACGTCTCATCCTTCGAGGCTAAGAAAAACACCCAAGAGTACCTCGAGAAGTCATCGACCACGACAAGAACATACTACTTCCTCCCGCAGATCGCACTCGAGCCGGTCCGACCGTGTCCATGTGGAGCAATGTCCTGTGCATCGGTCATAGTCACTGTGACCGGAGGATGAGAAGCGGCAACCATCTTACCGTGCCGGCATTGAGCGCAAACAAGATCTTTGACCATTTTGAGTTTCGGCGGACCACGAATGAGATCGTGACCGCTAACTCGGGTCAAATGGTCAAATCCAATATGACCAAGTCTCCTATGCCGAAGGAAAGGTCGCGGACTCGTAAGCAACTAAACACCGAGAGGATCACCAAGACCCGTAAAATCAGCACGAAGATCCTCCCAAAACGAGAAATCTCGCAAACCGGACTACCAAGAATCAAGAATTTTGCAATTGTTTTTCTTAAACTCACCTCAAAGCCGCATCGGAAGTCGAGAAACGGAAAGCAAATTATACCGCAGCTTACTAACCAAGGCAACATCTTTCAAAATGAAAGAATCATTAACGCCAAGACTGCACCTTTGGCGATGACACGCCCGGATGAAGCATCTCAAGGTGATCGCCTCATCACCGAGCACGGCAAGGGAAGAAAACCAACGGAATCTCCGGTCATGTGTCGTGAACACCCGGAGTCTACAAGCCAAACCTTTCCCTTCTCTGCCCGGCGAGCCTGAGTCAACAAGAGAGCAAAGTCTCATTACTGGGATAAATCAAAATAGATTTTGGAACCCAATACTGAGTCACACGTAGAGCAGATGAAGTAGTCAAGCACGACTGACCTCTATCTACCCTACGCTCTCTGTCACCCAAAGAAGCAGAAGGTCTGTGTGCGCACTGAAGTCATTCTTGGGTCCGATCGCTACTAAGAGCGAGTCGAGCACCTAAGAAGATGTCGATCACGCCATGGTAGGCATCTCGATGGGGAAAATGAGATCTACCTTTAGGACGGCGAAAGTCACGACCAGAAGGAGCACGAAGACGAAAAACAGAAGACTCAGAAAAACCAAGTCCTCGGTGCTGCCCAAAGCTATCAACAGTAGCAAGCCTAGACCTCGTGTTGATCTAAGGTGCACTCAAGGTCTGCGGCTGACCCTAAATACGCTTAAGAGACTCAACACGGTCTCTACGCGCGATCTTGGCGCGCTTGAAGCAATGGTCAAATAAATGCCCATCCTTCTGACAGAAGGTGCAATGATACTTCGCCTTCTGAGGGGCTGAAGTAGCATGAGATGGCTTCGCCCGAGAGGCCGGTCTGCAGTGAAATCACCTTGTCGCCGTAAATCCTTGGACAAAGCCCGCTGATTTAAATTGAACTTTCTTGTTCTTGGGCTTGACCTCAATCACACCTGCGGCTACGGGTCTGAGCACTACAGGTGGATGCCTCCTCACATCCTCACGGAAATCATATCCTAGACCCTGATTGAACTTGCAAATATTTGACTGGTCTAGAATAAGATTGAGCTTTTTCTTGCCTCCTACAAATTTCTCGAGAGTGTTCATAAGATACTGACACTCCCAAAAAAGAGAGGTGCAAGAAGAGCTAGGATAAGAAGAAGAGATAGCAGGAGAAGAGGAAGAAGAAGAACCAACAGCAGTAGAGCGAACAGCACGTGCATATTTCTCCTTATGCACGGCCACCTCAACCTTGAGGGCTTCGCAGGACACACAGGGGGCAACCCTAATCCTAGCCATTTGGTTCTCGTAACTCTTCCTAAACGTCTCTACCATGTCCTTATCCTTTTCCAACATTTCAGCACAGAAAGCACAAGAAGGATGTGATTTTTCTAGAAGGTCCTTAGTTAGCTTGACATATTTTTCATCCAATACAATCAATTCAGATTTTAGTTTATTACAACTATTGCATGGTGAGCTAACAGGATCCTTAGTAGCAAATTGAGCCATTTTCTTGTTATGATCAACCATCTCTTGAAATTGCCTAGAAACCGATTCAAGCTCAAGGGTTAATTTGGGACAGTTGGTACAAGAAATAATAGGCTCTAACAGGGAAGCACGTAATTCAGCAATTTTGTGATCTGCCCTTTTTAAGTTCATCTTCAAATTATTACAACTTTCACAAGTCTCAGGCAGATCGAGAAGCATAGTATAAAGACCTCTAAAACCATTGTCCTTATCCTCACATGAGGTGCAAGAAGTAGTCTCAATAGTAGATGAAGGAACAACAATCCTAGTCATTTCTAGTTCAGCAAGCAGACTAACATTCTCCACCTTAAGAATATCTAGCTCAAAGGTCACACTATCATAAGAAGTCCTTAACTTCTCCATATCTCCAACAAAGCAGGGCATGTATTACATTCGTCACAGGAGGGAGCAGATATAAGTGAAGTAAGCTCCCGTGACAATCTATCTACTTCCTTCTCCAACTCGCTACATCTAGCTCTAGATCTAGCATGAAATTTACCTAGCTTAAGAAAGGCATCATTAAGCTGGTCGTACGATGGGTATACCTCGTCGGAGTAGAGCTCGCTGTCGCTCAGTTCGCCCTCAAGGGCCATGAAGCACATGCCGGAGAAGTCATCGCCATGTTTGGGTTCTTGATCACCCGTCCCGTCGTCGTCGCTCCATCCCTCCACCTCGCTGAGGTCGAGATCGTCGGCGCGGTGAGGACGCAGTGGAAGAGCTTCTTGGCCTTCCCAAAGTCGCGAACTTCTTCTTGCCTTGAACAGTCCGAGGGCTTCGTGTTGCGGTTCTTGTTGATGTAGTCGTTTTGCCGAACCGCCAAGTCGGTTTTGCCCTTCCAGACTTGGGGCGGTTGCTCGAATGTGGTTGGGGCCACCACACTCAAAGCAAATCACTGGTCCTCTTTTCTTTCCATCCCTCCTCCTCTTGTAAGCATGGGAGAACTTCCGAGCTAGGAGGGCCAGCTGTTCATCCTCTAACTGATCATCAGTTACATCACAGAGAGCGATAGGAAACCCGCAAAGAGAATCGTGAGAAGAACCGAAGCGGCGGTGGGATCGGTGACTAGAGCCATCGATCGAGACTTGACCGACGAGACTATGTCAATCTCGTGAGTCTTGAGGCGCGAGTAAAGCGCATCAAGAGTCAGGGTCGAGAGATCCGTGGTGTCCTTGATGGTAGTCACCTTCATTTCCCAAACCCTAAGATCGAGTCTTTGAAAGAATCATCGAGAGTTATCCGAGTCCGAGTATGTAAGACCGACGGCTCGAGGTTGCTCGTAATCTTATGAAAGCGAGAGAAGCACTCGTCAAGGGACTCACCGAGAAGCATCTCGAATTTCATCAGATTTGCGCTTGAACCGGTCTTGTCGCACTGTCTTTATTTGGGTGGTGCCCTCATGGTAAGCATCGAGGGTCACCCAAATATCGAAGGTCGACGTCGTGAGAGATGCGATCAAATTCGCTTCTACTCAAACCCTGAATGATGATGTTCCTCGCCCTCGTGTTTGCCTCAACATCAGCCATATTCCCGGCATTGATGTTCTCATCGGCGGGAACAACAAACTAGACCTTGACCTTACGCCAGATGGCGTAGCCCTGAGCGTGGATGTAGGTCTCCATCCGCTCTTCCGAATGAAAATCCATCCCATCAAGATCGGGGCTTGGTCGAGCACGTGTCCGTCGCCATGGCTCTTGAGACCGTTAAAGATCTATCAAGAAGAGCTAACCGGCTCTGATACCAATTGTAGGACCGAAATGGCGACAAAGGGGGGGTGAATGGTGCCTTCAAAAATTTGCCCCCAAAGTATTCGTACGTTTCTTCTCTGATAGCTATAGTAGCTACAAAGAGGAAAGCCTGATCGTAACTGAGTTACTGTAATAATTTCACAAACACTGAAAAGACTATCGAAAACGGGAGACTGTAAAAGAGAAACAAGCAGTCAAAATGAATCAAGAGATTTACTGCATGCCGCCAACTAACAACTAAAAGAATGTAAACCGGATGCAAATTACGAAGAGTTAGTAGCACCAAGCAAGACCGCAAGTGAACAATGAGTATTCAACTCGCCGCAAATATCGCACACATAGAGATCAAAAGACTGCAGCCAAAAACTGAAGAAAGGATGAAATGAACAGTATTTTTGCTGCCGAAAACAGGGTCAAAACCAGAAACCGAACTGCATGTTACCCAGTCAAACTCAGCTTAGCTCCGTAAGTAAGCAGTAAAAATTTCAGCTAAAACCGAGATCATTGAGACTACATGCAGCAGGGTCAAAAACCAGCACAAAAGTGAAAAATCCTTACTCAAATCTGTCACCGGTCTGAATCGAACCAACAAGTTCTTGCCCCGTCCGAACTTAGCAATGAAATGCTATAGCTATCGAGAACACAAGATGCAAACCGCTATCACACGGACAAGCAAAATAGCGTAGCATCCGTCATTGGAAACAGAAGCAATGAGCAAAGGCAAAACCGAATTAAGCAATCACCAAAAGTAACACTGGTTTTACTCGGTTCACCGCCAAAAGTTCACAAAGCACGATCGAAAATGCGAAGGAAATTGCGCCAATACTTTGCCTACGAGATGAAGTTCAGCCGAAGAAAACAAATGCAGCAAGACACGCCTAAGCCATACATACTTGTGCGGGGAGACAAGACCTCAACAACTTCCTCGCTTGTCTCAACCACTAAAGACTTAAAGCAAAAGGAGACACCAAGCAAAAGAAAATCCTAAACAAACCTTGACTCCTCTCATCGCACCGCCGAATCAAGAACACAACTTCATCTGCTCGCAAGAAGTTGATAGAGCAGGCTGCAACCGAGTTAACTCAACTCTGCTGACCGAAAATCAACCAAAACAAGGAACTAAGAAGATAATGAACAGGAGTAAACTCAAGTCGCAAGAAGCGCAAGGAAATAAGATAAACCCATACACCGAGCCCCATACATGCTTGATACAAGAGAATTACACTACATGGTTCTTCTCAAGAACACACACGCATGTGAGATAAACTCACCCCACTCTCTCAATCCTCAAGAACACCAAGAGCCTCACATGCTTCTTGGGAGGAACACAACCCACACAAAGGGATGAATGAGCTCTCAAAACCCTAACTCATTCTCAAGTGTCCTAAGGGGTATGCAGCCCTTCACCAGATTTATAGCCCTTGGCTAACGGGTCTCCAACCGTTCGCGCGGCTAAACCCTAACGGAGCCGTCTCCCGCTTGTGCAGCCTTGCGAAATTCCCGTTTCGCCCCTCCTGCACCTTCCGGGAAGCTTCCGCACTCCTTGCCTCGCACGCCCGCAACCACCTCGAGTCCATGTCGCCTCTTGACACATCCCGACCGCTCGACCTCGCGCCACCGCGCCTAGTCCGGTCCACCGTGTCTCGCCACGACTCCGCCTTGACGCCCCGCACCACACGACAAGAAACACGTCAAATAGCACCGTTCGATACATGAAAGCGTAAATAGAGATCAAACCTATCGACTCATCAGAATATGCAACATAAACCCATAAGACTAGGTTCAACCAAGTCCGACCGAGCTCGTTACGCCACGCAACGTCTAGGTCCGAACCAACCGACTCAAACTCGACTTTTCCTAAACCGATGTCAATTACTCATCACTCACAATGGGATGACCTCCACATGGTCTCTCAGAAGAAAACGGAAGATATACTTGCTATTCATTTCTTTTGGCCAAAGATGAGACGGGACGTCGAGCGCTACGTTGCTCGCTGCACTACATGTCAAAGAGCTAAGTCACGACATAATCCTCATGGTTTATACATGCCCTTACCCGTTTCTAGCATTCTATGGGAAGATATTTCGATGGACTTCATTTTAGGATTGCCTAGAATAAAGAAGGGGAGGGATAGTATATTCGTGGTTGTTGATAGATTTTCTAAGATGACCCATTTTATACCATGTCAAAAGAGTGATGATGCTACCAATATTGCTGATTTATTCTTTCGTGAAGTTATTCTGCATGGTGTAACTAATACTATAGTTTCAGATAGTGATGCTAAATTCTTTAGCTATTTTTGGAGATTTTTATGGGCTAAACTGGGGACTAAGCTGTTATTTTCTACTACTTGTCATCCCCAGACTGATGGACAAACTGAGGTTGTGAATAGAACTTTGTCTACAATGCTTAGGGCTGTGTTGAAAAAGAATTTAAAAATGTGGGAAGAATGCTTGCCTCATATTGAGTTTGCTTACTATCGTTTATTGCATTCTACTACAAAGATGTGCCCTTTTGAAGTTGTTTATGGTTTTGTGCCTCGTGCTCCTATTAATTTAATTCTTATTCCATCTTCGGATAAATTAAACCCTGATGCTAAACAACATGATGAATTGATTTTAAAAATACATGAGACAACTAAGGAGAATATAGAGCGCATGGATTCTAAATATAAACTTGCTGGTAGTAAGGAGAATATAGGGGAGGAAACATTTAACTTTTGAACTTGGGGATCTTGTTTGGTTGCACTTAAGAAAAAGATAGGTTCCCTGAATTGAGAAAATTAAAATTGATGCCAAGAGCTGATTGTCCTTTTAAAATTAATGATAATGCATACAAGCTTGAACTGACTGCAGATTTTGGTGATAGTCCCACTTTTAACATTGCAGATTTGAAGCCCTACTTGGGAGAAGAGGACGAGCTTGAGTTGCGGACGACTCAAATGAAAGAAGGGGAGGATGATGAGGACAACCCTTCCATGGATAAAACTTATCAACATCATGTGTTACAATGACCACTTACTCGAGCTCGTGCTCGTCAACTTAATTACCAAGTGAATTCATTCGTAGGTTCATATATTACTGAGAATAGACTGCTACCTAATGCAAGTGATTTAATTGTGCTTAGGAACCTGGGAAAGGACGAAGGAAAGGGACGTGGAGTCATGGACATGCATGGAAGGAATAATGGAGATCACCACGTCACTTTGGAACCAAGTCAAGCAAGAATTCGAGTTGGACTCGTTCTGGAATCAGATTCGGACTCCTACAATGGTACCAAGTTCAAACGGGCATAACTTCCTCATACAGACTCCGTTTGGGACGTTCTTGTACTTCATTGAAATCTTATGAAGTCTACTTTCCAACGGATCTAACCTTATCTTCAAATTCCATCCGAGTCGGCCACAATCATCAAAATAGTCCACATTAATTTCTGAGTCCGAGTCAAAACGGTACTGCGCTACCCCAACTTGGGCCCATAGGCCTTGTAACCCTAGGGGCGTATACTTTGGATGCCACCTCTGGTCGTTCTCCCGATATTGGAGTCGCCGCCTCCCTTGCTAAGACGGGGGATTTCGTTGAGTTTAGGTTTAGCTATTGTGCAAACTTATGTTCTTCAGTTGTGTCGGACGACCACCTGTCAAGACAGCTTCGGAATCCCAACTTTGTTATTCGCAATACCATCTACGCTTCATTCATATTCGCAATATTGGATTGCCTACGTCTCATTCTTGCTAGTTCTTTGATTTCTCACAGGGATTGTATCTCGGAGTTGGTTCAGCGATTGCTAAGGCACAAGTGACGTCATGCGTTTGTAGTCGGATCATCAGGGTCATCTTTACCGAAATCGATAGTTATCAATCTCATCGAAAGATCGGGCACCTTGTCTCCATCACAATCGATCCAAGAATCACAAGTTATTCGGAAATTGGATCTGGCGGTCAAGAGCCGTTGGTCTCCTTTGTTTCATATTCGACTATGTGTTTCTTTTCATTCACAACATTGAGGCTTTGACCGCTCTATGATTTCTAGACTTAAGGTCATTTCACTACTGTGGTTAAAATCACCAGGTCGATTGACCCAAGAATCTCATGGTATTCAGGTTTTAGTCTCAGCGGTCATGCACATCTCTCTGTTGTCGATCGTTACTGTTTTCTGTCTATTTTCGGTCACGTCGGTCGTTCAGTCATCTGTTAACTTACAACCATGAAGTTACGACCAGAAATCAGATAGTCTGCTACCGAATGGTTTGATCGACCACGAGTTGGTGTTCAAGCACTCAGTACACAGACAAACCACCACTCAGTCGGTTCGACCACGGCAGAAAGGTCTTCGACCACATGGTAGAAAAGATCACACGGTAGAACATTTCGACTGCTCGGTCTTGTCTTCGGCCAGCGGCTGTTCTTGTCCTATTGCCGCTCTATTTTCAACTCTGATTTTTCTCTATCTTTGATCTGTCTCTCGATTTCCATTGTGCATTTCACCTTCTTGCTTCATAGCTTCTATAGCTATTGGAGTAGAAGACTATGTGAATACTTGGGGAGGTTTGAAGGCACCATTCACCCTCCCCCTCTGTTGCCATTTCGGTCCTACACAAATTTTCACCACAGTAGCACCTGTAGTTCATAAGCTTATTTATGTAGTGAGCATAAGAAAAAGAAAAAGGAAAGACCAGCCAAGTCTTAACTGTGCTTCCCTTCCTTAACTTGGTTCAGTTGCCCAGTCTTCTTTGAAGATTTATGGGGATGTCTACCATGGTAGTTAGCTTAGATATACCGTATTTTAGCTTTGTTTGTTCTTACTATCCTATCCTCCATGCACTAAACAAGTTCTTGTCGTTGGCTTTGGTGTTCACTGTTCACTAACTGGTTTGTGTTATTGGTAATTTGAAGAAGTGGGCGACTGATAATCCTTTTATAATACCACCAAGGATTACTTTTGAAGTCAGTGTAAGTCTTCTTGGTGGTTTTATGGCATTGGGATATACTATAGCAGCTATACTGAAGAGAAGTAGTCATGTAATTTCTGTTGGCAAAGCAACTTTTCAATTGACTGGCTGGAGCGACTTAACCGAAGGTATATTCAGGTGAGCATCATCTTTGAAGTTTTTGGCAGTATTGGCACTACTGAATGTAGATTTGCAATATTTACATCTATATTACAAGAATTAAAAAATAACACCGGTCCATACAATCACCGTATGGATTGGATGGAGAGGCCACACGTGGCAGGCGTCGCACAGCAGCCATGCGGTGGGCCAGTGCCACATGGCCACCGTGCGGTCCATATGGCCCCCATGCGGTAGGTGTGGAGGAGGGGGGCTGCCGCACTGTCCCATGCGGTAGTGCATTGTACTGGTTCATTAGTGCTAATTAGTCATAATCAGTGAATTTGTTTCGACGTAGCACAAGTAGAAATTTTTAAACATACGAAATGAGCTCTATATCCCTTATGAATTTGACTTGAAAATTCATTGAAGTGTGCTGTTTGCAGGGATTTTTGCATGTAGTAAATGTCCTCAAAAATTACAAAATTTTTTAAGGATCATCCCGATGCAGTGGACGTAATTTTATAATTTCTCCAGAATTTTTTACAATCCGAATTTGCTATGTAAATTCATGCTAGTATACTATTTGTACGAATATTTAAATATAGCGGTAGCAGGGGAGCTCTGGAAATTAAGTTCTTTCTAAGGGCGGTGCAAGCTAAGGTAGTACTCTCTGCGGTGGTATTACAAAACAAAATATGAGTACATACATACGAAAGGCCATTCGCATAAGAGGGGACACGATATGGCTCACTCGTGACGAGTCACACATGCCTCTACCGGCCTCATTCCATCTCTCCGCCTCTGCGGCAGCGAGTTACAGATAACGAACATGGTTTTCTATAGTACTATCATACAAATATATAGCTATCAACATAGTCGAATCATACAAAAATGAAAGATGTTTAACTTAAACATAAAATTGCATGGAGCTAATTAAATGTTATACTCGGTTTTGGGAACTGAAAGTGCCAAAATAAATGCACACCTATGCCAGAAATAAGAAAACAAATCAAGGACACTGTAGAATTATAAGAAAAATACACAGCGAAATTACTTAATGCAACTTTAGTTGTCATTGTCCTAGCTACTACATTGCAGTAATACAACTGGAGTATTGTGTCTTGATGCTGACGTGCTGGAGGTTAATAAAGATTTAAGTTGTTTCATTCATTGTACTTTTAGCCTATTGTGAGAATGTGTTCGTTGCGTCCTTCTGCTTGTGCTAGCGGCACCCGGATTCGCCATCACGTATGCCCGTGAGATCGTCAGTGGCTGTGAGATCACCGGAGCCACCGACATGTATGTCGAGTTTTGTGAGCACCACATCTGCCTTTTGTACTCTGATGCTCGTCTTTCCTCGTAGTAGAACCCATCTGTAACTTTGGGTAGCAGCTCCTCCATTACACTTGACTCGACCAACTCATATTTGTTACAATGCATCTCTGGTACAAGATAGGGAGACACATGGCAAACCAACTCAAGAGGATAGCCATTATTCCATGGAGAGCAGGATCTGTCGACGAAAGGTGAGACATGGCAACGAGTACTAAACCGAAGGACAGGCTCAGGCAGTAGAAATCCAGTACATGTGTGCCCATTGTCCGTAGGTTGCCTGCAATCAGAAAGGTGACAACTCTGCGTACGGCGACAGCGCCACACTGATTTCGTTGATAGATTGGAATAGTCAGTGCGTTGAACTATCGTTTCAGTAACCAACCCCCTGATGGCTAGACACGCAGCAGTGAATTGTGGTGGCAAGAGCTCCAAGCAGCCCATAGCAATCTCAAAGATGTCAGTAGCCTCTGTGAGACGGAACAAAATGGTCATCTTGAAATTTTTCTCCCACACCACTTCGTTTTCATAAGAGACAATGAAACACCCCACTGATCCATTGCCAACTTGAGGATCCAGCCATGGCCATAGCAAAATGAGTGCAGTTCCACCTCCTCTTTGGAGGGAAAACTCCATTGACTTGCCAGCAAGCAATGATCGAGTTAGCGATGGTAATAACATGAACCCCTTTGGATGACCACTAGACTCAACTAACTTGAAGAAGCTGTCGGCACCATCTGCAAACCTCTCAAATCTCTGCACTACGGTGTCACCCAAGTCCTCGTCTTTACGGCCAAAAGGCACAAAACGTTTGGCCGCTTGAATGAAGTATTGAGTAATGGAGGTACTCACTGTATTATTGCTTCTACGCTTGCACTCCAAGATTTGCTTCTTGTGGGCATGTAAGATGCGGTCACCATCCTTGGCCACACGTTTTAGCTTCGCCTTCCAGTGGAGCAACGGCTGGTGGGCTATGCGCAAATCTTCTGAGACGGCAACAACACTGCGGATCTTCAGTACTGCCATCTGCAATCTCTCAGCTTTGCCCTCAACACTCTCATGACTAGTTCTGTCACCTAACACAAAAGAGGAGATTCTGCTCACAGCTTCGTTCGCAACTGCGGAACCAACTATTTCTGCCATTAACCACTCTAGGGAGAGATGGTTTTGGGAGCTCTAATATCTTTCCATCTAACCACTTAAGGAGCACCTATATATGGACATTTTCGATTTTTTTGAGTTTCCTGCATTCATTCGCACAAGAAACAGGGACCGTGAGTGATCTATTTTGTAGATATTGAAGACTTGGTAAATTGCGTGGAACGAGAGGGTGTCTCCGCTGAAAGCCTAGCCCATCGTACGCGACTCACGCGAGCATACGCATACAAACGGAGGTGATGGGAAGCTAGCAGCTTTATTAATTTACTCGCGAAATATGTGGAGCAGATTAGCTGCCGTTGACTCTCTGAACTAGACTGCACCTAATGCACGCATTTCCTTTGACTAGGCAGCACTGTTTGACTATAAAACTATTACATTAATTCCCTTTGACTAGACCGCTGACACACGCATTTCCTTTGACTAGACTGCAGTCAAGAAGATTACTGTGTTTTCAGTGTTAGGTTATGTGATTAGATCTAGAATTTTTTTATGATGAATAATTGATAATAGTTAAATTGTGATGAATAATTGATGATATTGCTTACCATTATTTGAGATGTGTAGCATGTGTGTGGATTAATATTGGTCTTGCGACGAACTTGTGTCAGAAAAATGTTCTTTGGTTTTTGCATATGCAGGTTGAGTATTAAAGCGATCATGGTCGGTGATGAGGTGGACCGGGACTAGAATGAGAGATCTGAGGTTTAAACGATAAAAAGGTCACGAGATGGTCGGACTCATGCTTAGGGTGTATGGAGATCAGAGATGGATGATACATGTTAGAGCTACGGAGATATGGTCCGGTGGCTAGAATATGTGGTGAATGATGCATGGAGAAATTACGGAGATATGGACCGGATGCTACAATATATGGTGAATGATGTATGGAGAATTTACGGTAGATGTGATCGAAGAAGGAGTTTTTTTCTCGTGTGAAAAAAAGCAACGACGGCTGCTACTAGGTGCAGAGCGACGGGATGTCGCACCTGCCTTTGGTGACGTCGGGTGTCGCCTGGCCGAGGGTCTTCACGGTGGCTTCTCTGGTTTTTCTTGTGCATGCTTGATTATGGGTTTGCGTGATCTGTAGAGGTGCATGGATTGATCGGTCAACCATGGCTCACTACTACAGAATAGGTTATTATAGACGGTTTAAAATATTATCACAGATGGTTTTGTGAACCGTCTGAATTTATGGGTCAGTGTTAATACGAGGTCATCACAGATGGTTTTTCAACCGTCTGTGATAACTGTATATCACAGACGGTTATTAATAAAAAACCGTCTGTGATATATAGTTATCACAGACGGTTTTTTAACTAAGAACCGTCTGTGATATATAGTTATCACAGACGGTTTTTAATAAAAACCGCTCGTGATATTCGATATTCTGACGGTTTTATTAAAACCGCTCGTGATAACTATATATCACAGACGGTTTTTTATTAATAACCGTCTGTGATAACTATATATCACAGACGGTTCTTAGTTAAAAACCGTCTGTGATAGTCTTTCCTGCCCCTAAATCAATTCTTATTTATTGGCTAGCCTCAGGAAATGCTAGCCATGCCCTCTGAAACAAGCAGATGAACAAGTATATAAGGCATCCATAAACATCGAATACACATCACATTTCATTCACAAACATAAGGCATCCATAAACATCCAATACACATCACATTTCATTCACAAACATAAGGCATCCATTTCAATTCGCAAATGAATTAATTGAATTGAAATAAAATATCCAGTAACACTGCATTTGCACTCAGATGGTTACATTGCGCAGTGGAACTGTCCTTCTGGCTTTACGACTTGAGCCACCAAAAAGTACGCCAACTCTCCTCGAATTCGTGAAAGATCGGGCTGTTTCAATGCAGTTGACGGGATGTACGCAACCTGTCGATTGGAATATCAATGGACGTATATATGTAATGTGATAAGTATGAAGTAAATATGGAAAGATTGACAAACCTTGGAATTGATGATCCTCGAGGAATCGAGGAGTAGGTCCATATGGTGGCAAACATAGAATCCACATGTGTTGCCCGGCGGCTGCTGGTGGCATTGCAAAAATGGAATGAGCAATAATTGAAGAGGCATTAATACCAACTGCTGCATAGGATTAATTAATGTGTAATAGCGAATACCTTAAAATCTCGAGTATGTGTCAGGCCTTTGGCCCCTTGCTTCGAGACACCTCCCTTTTGAATGTACGTCATGAACGCCCTCGTGATTCAAAAAGTTAACCTTAGTCGTTCGGAATGAAAGAAAGAGTACAATATAGGTATGTATGGAGAAAATAAACTTACCTATCGATTACTTGGGTGACAACTGTGAAGTCCGTTTTATTCTTACTTAAGGAATCAAGGTAATATACCTTGTTCCATTTTGGTACAATTACTATTAAAATCCAATGAAAGTTCTGATTGTATGGCATAAGTACGTATTCCTTATTGCGTTGAGCCAGCAGTCCTGCTGCAATGTACCTCTCGACGACGGACATATCCTCGTCGATGGTATACTTGGCGACCAAGTGTGGGTCCAAGAAACCAACCGATGATGATTGGGATGTTCTAGCTTTAGTCAGCACGTGTCTATATATACACACAAAAGCAACAAATTATATATGGCATTTATCGGTATGACATGAACGGAGGCTTTGATTGTACACACTTACAGCGTCCAGCATCGAATGAGTGAGACGTCGAGAGCGTTGAGCGTGAAAAGATCGAATAAGTCCTCAAAGGTGACCACGAAGACACCGTCTTGAAGATCGTGATGTAAATGCTCCGACGTGAATCTGACAGTGATACATGTTCTCCGTTCTCCCTCAGGCTTATTGGACTGTTCCATGTACCACTTGTGCAATTGCTGGCAACTAATTGCTAGGGGTTGGAGGCCCTTATTCTCGAGCAACGGCTCGCCGAGCACGAATTTGCGGGCCAATGGTAGATACGGGATCTCATCAATGGTCTTCTTTGCTTTGCCCTTGCTGCCCTTACTACCTCGGTACCGGGTTGACTTTACGGAGTCGATCAAAGGTAGCAGCGGTGGAAGTTGCTCTGGCGAGAAGAGCAACCGTGGAGATAGCACCGGTGCAGCTAGCGGTGGTGGAGACAAGTCTTGTAGTGGAGATGACACCGGTGCACGAGATCCGGTCCGCCACCGGTGAAGTAGCCTCGTGGAGATGTCGCTTAGGCCACCGGATGAATGTTCCAATGGCCTGCCCTAGAGTCACGATCTCGCTGCTCGGGGCTTGATGGCGGGACGATGTCAAAATTGACATGCACACCATCCACATGAACTTTTGCGAAGCTCGCGCTAAAGCTTGACCGTGCACCCCGCCCCGATACTGGTCGATATGCTCGCCCCAAGCGGCGCTCAAGGAACGGAGGCATATCTCACTTGGAGCCTGCACTTCGTAGCCTCTCACATAACGATACAAAATTAGCTACTCGAATAGGCCTATCAATGGAGCAAGCATTCGAGAGATAATAATTATTACCATGATGTCGTCCACAGGAAATCTGGCCTCGGTTTGCATCGGATTGGACACGCAACTACTAGGATGGTTATGCGGGCTAGCTAGCACAGGAGCGGGGGCGGTCTGCTGATTTTCTGTCTGTTTGCGCACCTCATCTCTGATTGCATCAGCCAGATCACCCATTATCTCCTCTCTAAGAGAAGCCTTCGTAGCCTCCTACATATCGGGATACTTTGCACACCGGACATACGTGCATGTTTACATACTCTTTACGGTACAGGATACAGTCGTTCGGACATGCATGTATTCATTCTACTTCAATTTCCAATGGACAAAGAACCTTCTTGGCTTTATACGTGGTTTTAGGCAACTCATTTCCCTCTGGAAGCATGTCCTCTAAAAGACCCAGCAGTGCCGTGAAACTTTTGTCGGTCCAACCGTTGCTTGCCTTCAATTTCAACAGTTCAAGCACGGTTGACAACCTCGTGTACTTTGACCTGCAGCACGTGAACAAAGGTTTCTCCGAGTCCTCCATCAAGCCCCAGAATTTAACATACTCTCTCATCATAGTTCTCTTCTACATCGCGAAGCATCCGATCAGTTGTCATCGTGCAACCTATCCGAATCGAACCACAATCGACATCATCCGCGACATGTAATTCACTTCACCGGCGATGTCATCCGACGGCATATCATTCACTTCACCGGTGATGTCATCCGCGACATATGATCATTGACTTCGCCATGACCGGTCCAACACGTATAACCCTTTTGAAACCCTCCAAATCAAATGCGCTTCAATTTGCCCTCGGTTCTTAAACATCTTTAAATTCTCGCATCGGTGCAAGGACAAGACGCAATTCAAGATATCCTCCTCGGCAGCTCTTGTAAGCGGACATATATTCCACCTCACACGGTTATTCATCCGTATATCCTCCTCATATATAATTTGTTGCTTTCGTGTGTGTTGTAACGCGGACTAAAGCTAGAACATCCGTCATCGGTAATGTACTCGACGAGGATATGTTCACTCACATTGCATCGGTTCGGGCTCAACATAATAAGGATTATATACTTATGCCCTACATCCTTTCATTGAGTTGTCACCCAAGTAATCGATAGGTAAGTTTATTTTCTCCATACATACCTATATTGTACTCTTTCTTTCATTCGAACGACTAAGGTTAACTTTTTGAATCACGTGAGGGCGCTCATGACGTACATTCAAAAGGGAGGTGTCTCAAGCAAGGGCCAAAGGCCCGAGACATACTCGAGATTTTAAGGTATTCGCTATTACACATTAATTAATCCTATGCAGCAGTCAGATTAATGCCTCTTGAATTATTGCTCATTCTATTTTTGCAAAGGCCACCGGAACACGGGCAACACATGTGGATTCTATGTTTGCCACCATATGGACCTACTCCTCGATTCCTCGAGGATCACCAATTCTATGGTTTATCAATCTTTCCATATTTACTTCATACTTATCACGTTACATATATACGCACATTGATATCCCTATCCACAGTGCGTACATCCCGTCAACCGCATTGGAACAACCCGATATTTCATGAATTCGAGGAGAGTTGGCGTACTTTTTGGTGGCTCAAGTCATAAAGTCGAAGGACGCTCCACTGCACCATGAATTTTTATTGCATTGTAATGCGATGTAATGGATATTTTATTTCAATTCAATTGATTCATTTGCGAAGTGGATACTTTATGTTTGTGAATGAAATGTGATGTGTATTGATGTTTATGGATGCCTTATATACTTGTTCATCTCGCTTGTTTCAGAGGGCATGGCTAGCATTTCGAGGCTAGCCAATAAATAGGAATAGATTTAGGGGTAGAAGGAATATCACGATGGTTTTAACTAAAAATATTCAGGATATTCGATAATCCCGCACGGTTTTAATTAAAACCGCTCGTGATTATCATACACGCACGGTTTTAACTAAAACCGCTCGAGATTATTCGATACCACGCACGGTTTTAGTTAAAACCGTCGTGGTACATGATAATCGCGCACGGTTTTAATTAAAACCGCTCGATATCGAATATCGCGACGGTTTTACTTACCAACCGCTGCGTGATTATCACCATATCACGCACGGTTTTAGTTAAAACCGTCGTGATTTGAGCTATCACGAGCGGTTGAAAACCGCCTCGCGATGACCTCGTATTATCATCGACCCATAAATTCGCACGGTTCGCAAAACCGCTCGTGATGATGTTTTGAACCGTCGTGATGACATTTCCTGTAGTAGTGTACTTTTGTTTACTTGCCACACATAGGTTTCTACAGTCACCCGAGGAAAAGCAAATTAGTTTTTGCTGTCTTTGTGCTTTTGCTGTGATTGGCAGGTTAAAAGAGCAGAAGACACAGATTGTACGAAAAAGGTTTCGCTATATACTGTAATCATTCACCCCTCTGATTGCCATCGACGATCCTACAAGTGGTATCAGAGCATGTTACAATGGCATCAGACCAAATCCCATTCCCACCTACAGTGCTTAGTGTGTCAAGTTTAATATTTCATTAACCACGGACCTACAGCCCGCTCTGATACCAACTGTAACACCCCAGCCAAACAATGACCTGAAATGCTACCCAACTAGAAGTAAAACAATAATAACTAAATACGTTATACAAAATTTCGGCAGAGCCTCCTTTGTTTATCTATCTAAATCAGAGATTTCACAAGCAGTATCAATAATAATAGACAATTCTTCAAGTAATAAGTTCAATGCTAAGCAAATAGATTAAATATTACTAAACCATTCATGGATATAATAACTAGAGAAAGAACATGCGCATCATAAATATTCTAAACTCTTATTACAATTAAAGTCCAAGGATAATAATCGAACGGTACTTAGATAGTCCTTGCATCTAATATTTATTTGTTTCTTCCTTTATTCCCAATATGGGTGTGACGTGCAAGTGAAACAAGTTTATTCCTTCCCTTTCCCCATGCATATCGACCTCATAACGGTACCTAAAAAAACAACAACAACAACAAGAGTGAGTCCAATGACTCAGCAAATATAATGAATAGTAACAAGAATATTCATAAACATCACTTCACCAAATCATCCAACATCCATATAAATAAGCCATGCTATGCAAGATGATCAAAAGTCTCTTTCTCTTTTGCATTTTACCGGTAATGCAGAATGTGCATCCGTCAATGCACACCCATGCATGTACCATCTGGCACAGGGACCAATTGCTCATACTCCACAAGTATGGGGACCTTTAGCCCGTCATGTCATCAATATGACGGGGACCTCGGCGCTTGGTCATCTCATGACCAAGACTTCAATAAATCAGCATGATGCATATGCGTGAATGTCTCAATAAATAAAACTTGCATTCACAATATCTATGCATCAGAAATACTCATGAACACTTTAAATTGCAATCGACCATAAACAATACCAATATATCCTTACCATAACCATGAACACATATACTCATAATATAGATCAAACATCTACAAGCCATCAAACATCAACAATCCACACTATCAATTTTAAACCATCATTATAATATTTGCTAAGATAACAGTAGCGGATCTTAGATTAAATAAAAACACTCACAAACTAACCCAACATGTTTAGCTTGGTTCAAAACCCCAAATCCTAACGGTCATCCTGTCCCCCCTCTGTGGACAGTCAACTTCAAAAATTCATATCTACAAATAAGGCGTTCTCAGACTTTTTGGAAAGATAATTAAATTATCTAACTAAACCTAGTTGGTAAGTCTCCCTGATTCGGCCATCTTCTACCCACACCACCAAATTTTCTAAAACATAAGTTTCATATCGGGTTCTCTGGACAGTGCACTAAAAATATCATAACTTTCAGCACGAGTGTCCGATTCATGATTTCTTGACCTTTCTAGAAATCTAAGGAAATTATGTACAACTTTCAAAATATGGATATCCTCTGATTATACCGGTTTCTAATCGCCCAAATCAATCTACCAAAACCTAACAAAAATCTCCCGATCTGCAGAATAGTCCTACAAGAAAAATCATAACTTCTGCTACAAAGGTCCGAATGACGCGTTCTAGCACTTCATGGAAAGATAACGATGTCCACTACAACTCTCTATGGGAAGTCCAGTCCTGAATCCCCACGAAACTATCCCAAAACAGCCGTCTAACATAACCTGTCCAGACAGTCCAGTATACCGATATTGCAGCAACTCTAAAAAAATGCATCTACTTGGGGAACAACGGGGTTTACCCTTGACGTACCGATGTAGACCACGAAGAACTCCCCACGAATTCCTTCTCTTCTTCTTTTCCCCTTTTTCCTTCCTCCGGATCCAAACACCTCGCTGCGATTGATCTCCTTCCTCCGCTCGACCGACAGCGAAGGGAGATCTTTTTCCACCGGAAGGAGGGGCTTCAATGGAGGAGAGGGGAGGGAGAGAAGTTGCTGGGTGCGCAAGGCAGAGAGGAGGGGGCGGCGCCACACAGGGAGGGGGCGGCTGTAACATCCTGAAAACTTAGAAGAACTAAGAACAAAATGTTGTGAAATGTTCTGTAATACATTGTGTTGAGTTGGGCTTTTGAAAATATTTTTCTGAAAAACTTCGGAGAAGAACCCAAACAATAAAATGCTAAGAAGGAAAAATCCACCTGTTTAATTAATAGAGAATTCTAAACTTGAATTCGAATCTGAAAAGATGATCCATAAAGAAAACTTCAAAAGTTAACATAAATAGATTTTTCAAAGAACCAAAGACAGATTTAAATTAAGAAGTAAAAATGGCATAAATGCTTGGTATAAAATTTTAGAAATAAGTAGGAAAAATTTAGATATATATATTTTTACACAAAGTAAATATATCTCCAATTATAAAAGAAAAAAGAGGAGAAAAATAAAAATAAAAAAGAAAAGAAAAAAAGGAGAAAAGGGGGCGGCCAGGCCAGCCGGCCCAGCCCACCCCGCGTGCGCGGACGCCCTGCGGCCTCCCCCTCCCGACGCTGGCGAGCGGGCCCCACCCGTCAGCGTCTCCTCCCCCTTCCTCCGCGCGCGCTCCCTCGCGGTCGCGCTCGCTCTCTCGCTGACCGGTGGGACCGCGTTCGTTTTCCCCTCTCTCTTTCCTTCTTCTCTCTCGCGCGCCCGTCCGGACCGCCCCTCTCTTCTCTCCTCCGTGCCCGACCCCAACCCGCGCGACAAGGACACGCAAACCTCGCGACGTGGGGAGGGAACTTGATGGCGCCGCCCCGGATCCCGCTGCACGTCCCCGCCGCTTTGTTGTCGCCGCCGCCATGCACGACGCGCAGCAGACCGCCCATGCCCATGCGCCGGTCCGCCGTGGCAAGACAAATGGCCGGCTATAAAGCCCGGATCCTCTCAAAAGCATCGCCCACCTCCTCATCGTTGTAGCAAGCGAATCGGTGGAGAACCGCCAAATCGCGGCGATTCCCTTTCTTCCCATCTCCCATTGCCGGCCCCTCGCGGCGATTACACTAATCCTCGCCGTGGGAACTCGATTCTTCGCTCCCACACCATCTCCAGATCATCGCTAAGCTTTTGCCGGCCTCACCGAGCTTCTCGGCCGTAGCTCGCCGCACCGTGAGCCTCCCCGAGCCGCCGCCAAGACGATGCCGACCTACCTCCGGTGACCCCCGGTCCTCCTCGTCGTCACCACCAGCTTCGCCACAGGCTCAGCATCGTGTTTCACCCTCCCTCCAGGCCTCGACGAACCTCCCTCGCCGGCGACGTCACCGTCTTCCCCGGCCTCGGGCTGCCTCTGCCTCACCGCCTCCGGCGCATACCTTAAGGGGTATATTTACCCCTATAAGGGTAAGCAATACCCGAGTGGCGACATGGCTATCGCCGCTCACTCTCTCCCCCCTGGCTCCCTCGGCGCGCGTTCGAGCCCCCACTCACGTAGCGCCTTGAGGTGAGCCATTTCTTTTAAAAACCGACATCGACGGTGGGTCCCACCGGCGCTCACCAGACCCACATCCTACTTACGCTTGGGTCGCGCTTGTCGTGGCGTGCAATGACCGAGCCGATGCCAGTGGGCCCGCCTATCGGCGCAGCAGCCGTCGCCATATCATCCGGGTCCAGCGTGTCGGCGCAAGACATGCATGTGTCACCGACAAGGGCCCCATCTGTCAGATTTTATTATTTTTGAGATTTGTTTAAACCGAAAACATTCAAATGTGCATAACTTATTCATTTCAACTCCAAATTGAACGAAACCAATTTCTAAATTCATCTAAATTCAAGAGCTATTCAATAAAACCAGAACCAGTATTTTTGAAGCTTGTTTGAATTTTTATTGTGTTATTTGATTGTTGTGCTGATTTTTATCTAAATTTCCGTGCATTTAAAAATTAGCTTTCGAGGCCCAAGAAGAGGAAGCTGCCGCTGCTGTAGACCCCAACACCCCGAATCCCGACCTTTGTATCCAAGGCGAGTCAATGCTTTGATAATTTGGACCTACATTTTAATAAATTACTTTGGTTTAAGTTATCATAAATTGCATGCTTATATTTATATTGCAAATACATGATAATTTCAGATTCTAGTTATATGCCCCTGCTTGTTTGGTTATTGTACTTCCGTTCCGATATACTTGGTCATGTGATCCTTGTCACCCTAGTAAGAGTATTAATACTACTACTCCTTTTAAAAATAAGTCCATAAGTAAAGATGCCATGCCTAGAGTTGTTTAGGTAATCAGGGGTGCAAGAGCACCCTAGCATCACTTACAAACCTAAGAAAACAGTATCTGGGCAGTCATTGTGATGACGGCTGGTGTATGTTAGTATAAGTATTTCCGTTCCAAAAGAACCCCGCATGCTAAATTATCTGGGCAGATGGTTGAGGGTATGATTTGTTGAATGGTGCTGTGATAGCACAGGTTGTGATGGAATGGTGCCGTGATAGCACAAAAAGGGGACCGTGGTAGAACCGCCCAGATAACCATTCAGGACTGAATCTTGTGATGACCTCCCAAGGTACGACAAGTACAATGTCATGCTGGCAAAGTGTAGGCAGGACTAACTAATTTGCATCAACTTAGTAAGAGTTGCGCCGATATGAAACACGGGCGGGTAGAGGATGGCCACATCCTCCGACGTGATGGCGCAAGAGGGGGCTTCTGGAAGGGTGGTCGTACCCGGAGGATGTGGAAACCTTAGCGGGCGTAACTCTGCTAAGAAAAATGTATTGTAACAGTCCTATGATAGTCTACTCAACTACATGGCTAAGGAACCATGTGGGGCAAAGAGCAGATCTATCTCTTGTGGGTAAAGTGTACAAACTCTGCAGAGTCAAGAACTATTCGAATAGCCGTGCCCACGATCATGGGCGGACATGGGAACTTAACTAGATATAGTTCTATTTTGAAAACTTTGGGGGTGGAAATGGAAAAGTCATGGTAGCGATGACCCTTTGCTAAAGTCAAGTTTACCATTCCATCTTTTTCTGGTCTTTATGATGCTGAAATATATCTTGATTGGGAGATGACGGTGAATGTAAGTTTAACTCTCACTTAGTTCCCGAGCAACATAGAGTTAGACAAGCTACTAGTGAGTTTAAGGACTTTGCTATTATCGGTGGAATGAACTAAGTACCATGCGCTACTACAACCCGATACATGGGAGGCGCTTAAAAGAAGCTATCGTAATCGCTTTGTTCCTCCCTCATATAAACTTGAATTGAGAAAAAATTGCAGCGCTTAGAACAAGGTGATAGTTACTGCTCAAGACTATTATCTTTGAGCTTCAAAAGGGTATGGTGCGTTGTGGGGTTGTTGAGGACACGGAGGATAAGATTTGTCGTTTCTACGGGGATTACGGCGTGAAATTGTGACATTGTTGATTATAAAGAATTTACTACATCAACCGCTTGTTCCACCTTGCTATGCTTGCGAGAAAAGAATTGCGGGGCGCATAGAATCAACTAAGGCACGCACCGGACGACCCTTCTACACCCCGCGAACGACTACATCGACGGGTGCCCATTCTTCTTGAGTTTCGTTCTCCTCCACCACCTGAACAAGATGGCGGCAGCCACGACACGCCTTGCAGATTCTTCAAAAATTCTTTGCGGTCCAGCAAATTCTTCTTCCGTGCTTCAACGGGCGCTCCGCATACAAGGCCACCGCCATGGGCTTGGTCATGTGCGTAAGAATTGCCCCCAGCCAACGGGCATACATCACCACGAAGATGGAGGCTACATCAAGACTTCGGATGTCGAGGAGGATGATGATGTTGTTGCGCCACGGACGACAATGGCGGTGGTGATGACGACCTCGTCCTTGGTGGGCGTCCCAGGCGGACGCCACGAGCATCATTGTGCAACGTCCTCAAAGCACAGTGTACAACAACCCGATAAACTTCAACGCCATAATTTGTTTGCACCTTCTTTGCAATCAAGAACCGCGGCACGTGTCATCATTGATGGAGGAAGTTGCAACAACTTGGTGAGTTCTCGATTTGGTCAAGAAGCTTGGCTTGACTACGCCGATCGCATCCACATCCATACCATATTTAATGGTTAAATGACTGCGAAAAGCTAAGGTAACGCAACATGCCGAGTCCATTTTTCCATTGGTGCTTATGTTGATCATGTTGATTGTGATGTGGTTCCCATGCAAGCATGCTCTCTTTTATTGGGTCGACTTGGGAATTTGATAATGATGCTTTACACCATGGTAGTAGTAACACATACACTTTTATGCATAAGAAAAGAAAGTTACTTTACTTTTGACCCCACCTGAAATTATAGAGGCCGATAGGGCGAGAGTCATGCACTAATGATCAAAGGAACATGATAAATCTGAAAAATAGCAAGTAACCCATTTGAAAATTTCGTTATGCTTACCACAAAATCAGACCTTCTGCAATTGATGATGTTAATGATACATGCTATTGGTGCCGTGATAGCACAAAAAGGGGACCGTGGTAGAACCGCCCGAGATAACCATTCGTGATCAATCTTGTGATGACCTCCCAAGGTACGACAAGTACAATGTCATGCTGGCAAAGTGTAGGCAGGACTAACTAATTTGCATCAACTTAGTAAGAGTTGCGCCGATATGAAACACGGGCGGGTAGAGGATGGCCACATCCTCCGACGTGATGGCGCAAGAGGGGGCTTCTGGAAGGGTGGTCGTACCCGGAGGATGTGGAAACCTTAGCGGGCGAACTCGCTAAGAAAAATGTATTGACATGGGAACTTAACTAGATATAGTTCTGTTTTGAAAACTTTGGGGTGGAAATGGAAAAGTGGAGGCGAGAAAGACCCTTATTTGAGTTGTCCCGGTGTCGTCCCCAGTGGTAATGTAAGCTATCTATCAAGGCATGGTATGAGAAGCGAGACCATGTAATGGTGGATGGTCTCTGATTCGATAGAAATAAATGTATATGTCATTGAGCGTCTTGTTTAAAATCCAACTGGCTAGGTCTTAGGGAACTTTAAGTATTATAGTTCAAAAAGCACATTTCAGCAAATAAAATAAACTGAGCCTTTCCTTGTTAAAAGCCTTGCATCCTACCTACTGCATTTTGTGTGTTGACTCGCTGAGCATGGTGGTTAGTGTGCTCACTCTCGCAATACCAAAAATCCATATTCAGGAGCTCAAGATCCTTATACCTACGAGGAAGCACCTGCTACAGATGGAGGAGACCACGCCGAGATTTAGGACGAATAATCCGCGCTTAGAACTTTAGGCATCTAGACTAAGGTGTGGCTTCATCCAAATATTACTAGAGCCCTAGTAATATTTGTATGACCACTTTTGCCCTCAGTCTTTGCCTATGGTTAATAGGCCTACTTTGTTCTACTTTCGTTGCTAATCTTTTGTAATGTAAACAATTGGCCTGCCAGGCCCTACTATCATAACTGCACCCTTTTGAAGGCCTAACTTCACCTATGCTATGTAATAATATTATGGCTTGATGTGAATTCAGCGATGTATGAAATGATTCAGCAATGTATCTGTGTGCATTACCTACTGATCCAGGGAATAATGCGATAAGGCACAGCAGATCCTAGGTTGAAAAATCCGGGTCTGACAGAGCTGGTATCAGAGCATACGACTGTAGGGTAAAAACCTTAGGTGGTCGTTAGAGCTTAGGACTGCGAAGATTACAAAATGTATAAAAAGCAATTTCTTAAAAATATAGCATAATAATTCTTCTCGCATCCTTCCTAGTTCTACTCTGTTCTACATTTCAGTTGGTATTTTGAAAATGACTAACGATATTATTTAATTACAAATAGCAGGAGCTGCAGACGCTGGACACTGGGACTTCTTTGCTCACGGAGTACGTGAGGGAGAGTTTGCGGATATACTTCGCAAACTACTCCACTACTTGGGCTACGAGGACGCACCCATCTACCACGGTCGGAGGACTAGGATAGGCGGAGTCGAGTCCTGGCTAGTAGAGATCTTCATCTACCCCCGGCGCGTGGGAGACCAGTCTCACATGTTTCAGACTACCCACCGGAGGAGCCTGGTGGCAGCAGCACTACAGGACGCCGCCCGTCTGACCGCAGCCCGACTTTGCGACATCCACGCAACCCTGGTGTTAGAGTCTCCCTTCAGCTACCACCCGCTACGGACAGAGCACGCCAGGTACAGACGGGACCCGGATGACCAAGCTGGAGGACGACTCGAGGCTCACGCATCAGGTGGACCTCACCCGGGCCATGGGTACAACACATGTGGTGGTGCAGGAGGAGATCACTGCACTTCAGGAGCGCCAGCTCGCACACCACATCGAGGTGGATTCTTTGCGCGAGCAGCTCGCCCAGTGCGAGCAGGCCTTGGCGGAGGCCAAGGCAGGCGGCCGCCGCGCGCCTGCACTTAGCAGACACCTACACCAGCCGCAGCTCCAGCACCTCCGCCAGTTTCCGGGACTCAAGACTAGGCTCACGGCACGCAAGAGCGCAGGCCCGGGGCCCAGTCCACTGCTGCCGAGGAGAGGCTCGCCGCAGCCGCTCACGCCTCACTCCGACACCGACCCGCCTCGAGTTTAGTGGTAGCAGTCCTGCTCGGTGTACGGACTACACCCCCTCCAGTCCCAGTGTTGGTGACATGGAGGAGTAGGCAGTACGAGGTTCAGTAAGTACAGTGCTTGCTAGGGTTTGGCTAGTGGTAGCAAGCACAGATCCCCGTCTTATTAGTAGTAGTTTGAGCCAGTGTCTTAGTCTCGTGTATGTGTAAATTATGAACGCTAAGTATATGTATGTTTGTAAAGCCCAGCATGGCTTGTGAGGCCATATAAAGCTGGCTATGTGGTGTGTTGTCTATGCTTAATGAAAACGGCCTTGTGTTCTAAAATTTTTCTATTGTTGATGTTGGATTTGGTTCTTTTGTATGATGACCTTGGGTTGTTAGTCTTATGGGGTTAGAACAAAAATTTGACAGAGTACTAAAATACCTGCAAATGGCCAGCCATAGAGTTACCCGAGCACAAGCTGGTGCAAACCCAGACATGCAGGCAGAAGTAGAAGCCAACCAAGAAGCACAACACGTGGGAAGGGGAAGAGGCCCAAATCAAGGGGTAAACCTCCCACCCCCGCCGGCCAACCCGTCCATGGCGCAAGTAATGGCACAGCAAACACAAATACTTCAGGCTATCTACGCGGGCCAGCAGACCAATACCAATGTCCATGTTTCTGACCTGGGCGACTTCATCAGGACCCGGCCTCTTACCTTCGCCGGGGCAGATGAGCCTCTCGAGGCGGAGGATTGGCTACGGGACACCGAGAGGAAGCTCCGTGATAGCCAAGATCAGAGAATGACCAAGTAATCTTTGCAACCCACCAACTTGTGGAGCCGCAATGCTGGTGGGAAAATTACCTGGCCACAAAAGGATATGAGGACACCCCTACTGGAGCTAGTACAACAATCGTATCATGGGCAGAATTCAAGGCGGCTTTCAAGGCCAACTTTGTTCCAACTGGTGTAATGCGAATGAAGAAGAATGAATTCCGCAATCTGAAATAGGGCAGCATGCCGGTCAGTGAATACCTCACTAAGTTTAACCAACTGGCTCGCTACGCCCCAAAGGATGTAGCAGACGAAGAAGAAAAGATTGACAGGTTCTTCGTTGGGATGAATGAAGAATCATGAGTGCGACTTATCATCCAAGATTTCACAAGCTTCCACCAACTTGTGAATAAGGCACTAGTTCTAGAAAATGAGAAGAAAAACCTGGAGGCTAGCCGCAAGCGCAAGCAAGTGGCTCAACGACCTCAAGGAGATTCATCCGAAATTCTTCAACAACCCTCCTTCTCGTGAACAGCCCGCCTGTGAATCCCAGTCCCAGATCCGTCAAGTGGCAACATGTTCCAGACTCCTCGCCCTTCGGGCCAGTCTGCGGGAACAAATCCTACGACCTCCTTCAATTGCTTCAGCTATGGAGAGAAGGGGCATTATGCCTATCGCTGCCCGCAGCGGCAGACCACTCCTGTGAAGTTCAATTTGGGTACCACCCCCGCCCGAGGCCAAGCTTCAGCACCTAGCAGAGGGAATCAGGCTCCTCAATCCAACAGGGCGACATCGACTCCAAACCGAGGAAGGGTTAATCATGTCACCGTGGAAGAAGCCGAGGAGGTCACTGAGTCTTACTGGTGCGTTCTCTGTCAAGACACTACCAAAGACGTGTCCTTTTGATTCGGGCGTCGCATTCATTTATAGCCAAGGGTATGTGGATAAACTTAGACGCCTATCCACCGTTGAAGAAAGCATTGGTGCTTAGTTCACCATGAGAATGATTAAGGCCACCTTAGTGTGTCCGGGGTAGAAATTATCATGGAAAGGTTTATATTCCTAGCGATTTAGTCGTGCTAACCTCCCAGACCTTGGATATTATACTAGGGATGGACTGGTTAGCTAGACACCAAGGAATACTAGATTGTGCCTTGCGGCAAGTTAAGTTGACCAAGTGCCTAGGACTGACCATTGTGGTAAAGGTGGACCGACCGTATCGATGGGGCCGAGAAATATATTATTGTGAAGATGTACCACTGGAAGGAATGATGGTGGTACAAGACTATACTGAAGTCTTCCCTGAGGAATGCCCGGTATGCCACCAAATAGAGATCTCGAGTTTGTTATCAACTTGAAGCCTGGTGTTGCCCCTCTCTCCAAGAGACCACACAGGATGACCGTAGATGAGCTAGAAGAATTGAAGAAGCAACTTCAGGAGCTACAAGACAAAGGTTTTATCGGTGAGTTCCTCACCTTGGGGATCCCACCGCTAGTAATCTTTGTGAAGAAGAAGGATAGCACCGCTAGGATGTGTGTAGACTATCGGGCTTTAAATGAAGTAACCATCAAGAATAAGTACCCACTGTCTAGGATCGATGACCTATTTGATCGCAAGAAGTACTTGGAGGAGCCACAAGATTCTCCAAGATTGATTTGAGGACCAGGTCGGGTTATCACCAATCAAGATTAGGCCTGGAAAACATCCCAAGACCGCCTTCACCACTAGATATGGGTTGGAGTCCACGAGTTTACGCTTATGTCTTTTGGGTTGACCAATGCCCTTTGCCTTATTTCATGAATCCCATGAACAAGGTCTTCATGGATTACCTGGATAAGTTTGTGGTAGTATTCATCGATGATATTCTCATCTACTCCAAAACCGCAGACGAGCATGCTGAGCATCTACGCTTGGTACTAGAAAGGCTGAAGGAACACCAACTCTATGCCAAATTCAGCAAGTGTGAGTTCTAGTTGCATCAGCTTCCTGGGGCATATTGTGTCTGCAGAAGGAGTGTCTGTTGACCCCGCCAAAACTGCTGCAGTAACAGAATGGCAGCAGCCTACCTCAGTCACTGAGGTAAGGAGCTTTCTTGGATTAGCAGGATACTACAGGCGGTTCATTGAGGGGTTCTCCCGAATTGCCAGACCGATGACTCAGTTGCTCAAGAAAGAGCAGGCATTTGGATGGACCAAGGCATGTGAAGAGAGTTTTCAAGAACTGAAGAAGAGATTGACTACCACCCCAGTGCTGGTTCTGCCCGATGTGCGTTGAGATTTTGATGTATACTGCGATGCGTCACAACAAGGGCTTGGGGGTGTGCTGATGCAAAGAGGCAAGGTTGTGGCGTATGCATCCGTGCGGTTTACCCTCACGAAGCCAACTACCCAACCCATGACTTGGGTTAGCTTCGTGGTACATGCCTCAAGATCCGGAGGCACTATCTCATTGGCAATCATTGTGATATCTACACGCACCACAAGAGCCTCAAGTACTTCTTCACCCAATCACACCTTAACTTGAGGCAAAGAAGGTGGCTAGAGCTGATTAAAGATTATGACATGAGTGTCCACTACCACCTGGAAAAGCTAACGTGGTGGCGGGGCGCCCAGAGTCGGAAGGCCTCATCGCAATAACCTTATGGTTCAGGAACACCAGCCTGAACTATATAAAGAGCTGATAACCCTGAACCTAGGGATCGTAGAAAAAGGAGCCCTAACCACCCTGGAAGATCAAACAAGTATTGAAGAAATGATAGAGGCTGCACAGAGAGGAGACCCAACTGTTTTGAGGTTGAAGAAATCAATGGAAGAAGGGAAGACCCCTAAAATGACTCTAGACCATCAAGGAGTTCTAAAGTACGGAAACCGTATTTTCGTACCCCACCAGAAGGACCTTAAGGATCTGATGCTCCGAGAAGCCCATAGCTCCGCATATTCCCTTCATCCTGGGAGTACCAAAATGTACCAAGATATGAAGCAATACTACTGGTGGCCAGGTATGAAAAGGGATATTGCTGAGCACGTTACTCTTTGTGATGTCATCAAAGCGTAAAGGTCGAACACCAAAGGCAAGGCAAGATCGCCACACCCGCAAATACCTCAATGGAAATGGGAGGAAGTTGGCATGGACTTCATCACCGGATTCACGCGAACAAAGTCAGGCTATGACGCAGTCTGGATCATCGTTGATAGATTAACCAAGGTTGCCCACTTCATTCCAGTCAAAACAACGTACAAGGGAGATAAGTTAGCTGAGCTGTACATGTCCCGCATAGTGTGCCTGCACGGCGTACCAAAGTGAATTGTTTCAGATCGAGGTTCCCAATTTACCTCATATTTTTGGGCAAGTCTGCATGAAGCTCTAGGTACCCATTTAGATTTCAAGACCGCCACCATCCTCGTAATCGACGGACAAACGAAAGAGTAAATCAAATATTAGAAGATATGCTCCGGCATGTGCACTAGACTTCTCGAAGGAATGGGATAAATATCGCCTTATGCTGAGTTTGCCTACAACAACAGCTACCAATCCGACTGAAGATGTCCCCTTTGAAGCTCTATACTAGAAATGTCTGACCCCACCCATTGGTCCGAGGTGGGAGAAAACTATGTGTTTGGTCCCGAAACTCGAGGCAAGCGTAAGAAAAAGTTCGTCGATTAGAGATCGGTTCTTTGGCAGCCCACCCGAGCGAAGAGTTACCGATAAAAGGAGAAGGCCCCTAAGTTTTGAAGTTGGAGATCACGTGTACTTGAAGGTGTCGCCCTTGCGTGGAGTTAAGAGATTTAAGGTCAAAGGCAAGCTCACCCCGCGCTATGTTGGGCCATTCCCTATTGTAGCCAAGAAGGGAGGGGTTGCCTATCAGCTAACCTTACCCCCAAACCTGTCTGAAGTACACAATATCTTCCATGTGTCCCAGCTGAAGAAGTGCTTGCGAGTGCCGGAAGACAAAGCCCCGTTAGAAGCAATCGAGCTCGAGAAGGACCTAACCTACAAAGAACGTCCCATTAAAATTCTGGACACAGTGGAAAAGAGAACCAGGACCCAATCCATTCGCTTGTGCAGAGTGCAGTGGAGTCACCATTCGAAGAATGAAGCCACTTGGGAGCGTGAAGATCAGCTACACAGAGATTACCCTGCTTTATTTTCTAGCTAAGCCAAATCTCGGCGTCGAGATTCTTTTTAAGGGGGGTAGATTTGTAACATCCTGAAAACTTAGAAGAACTGCAGAACAAAATGTTGTGAAATGTTCTGTAATACATTGTGTTGAGTTGGGCTTTTGAAAATATTTTTCTGAAAAACTTCGGAGAAGAACCCAAACAATAAAATGCTAAGAAGGAAAAACCCACCTGTTTAATTAATAGAGAATTCTAAACTTGAATTCGAATCTGAAAAGATGATCCATAAAGAAAACTTCAAGAGTTAACATAAATAGATTTTCAAAGAACCAAAGATGATTTAAATTAAGAAGTAAAATGGCATAAATGCTTGGTATAAAATTTTAGAAATAAGTAGGAAAAATTTAGATATATATATATGTTTTTACACAAAGTAAATATATCTCCAATTATAAAAGAAAAGAGGAGAAAAATAAAAAGGAAAAAGAAAAGAATAAAAAAAAGGAGAAAAGGGGGCGGCCAGCCACTGCCCACCCACCTGGCAGGACGCCTGCTGACCTCCCCTCCCGACGCGGGTGGCGGGCCCCACCGTCGGCGTCTCCTCCCCTTCCTCATCAGCGCTCCCTCATGATCGCGCTCTCTCTCCGACCGGCGGGACCGCGTTCGTTTTCCCTCTCTTTCCTTCTTCTCTCTCGCCCGTCCGGACCCCCTCTCTCTCTCTCTCGTGCCCGACCCCAACCCGCGACAAGGACACGCAAACCCCGCGACGTGGGAGGGAACTTGATGGCGCCGATCGGATCGCGCCGCACGTCCCGCCATGCACGCCAGCAGCAGCCGCCCATGCCCTGCTACTGGTCCGCTGTGGCAAGATGGCCCGGTCGGCTATAAAGCCCGGATCCTCTCAAAAGCATCGCCCACCCCTCATCGTTGTAGCAAGCGGAATCGGTGGAGAACCGCCAAATCACCGGCGATTCCTTTCTTCCCATCTCCGGCCATCTCAAGCTTTTGCCTCTCCGAGACCAAGCTTTTGCCTCACCCGAAGCTTCACCGTCTTTGTAGCTCATGGCACCGTGAGCCTCCCCGAGCCACCGCCAGTGGGCCCCTTTGTTGGCGCCAGAGCCGTGAGCCATCGCCACCGGGTCCGCGTGTCGGCCAGACAGATCATGATCACCGACAAAGGGGCCCCATCTGTCAAATTTTATTATTTTTGAGATTTGTTTAAACCGAAAATATTCAAATGTGCATAACTTATTCATTTTAACTCCAAATTGAACGAAACCAATTTCTAAATTCAAGAGCTATTCAATAAAACCAGAACCAGTATTTTTGAAGCTTGTTTCAATTTTTATTGTGTTATTTGTTTGTTGTGCTGATTTTTATCTAAATTTTCGCGCATATAAAAATTAGCTTTCGGTCAAGAAGAGGAAGTCATCAGAGACCCCAACGCCCCGAATCCCGACCTTTGTATCCAAGGCGAGTCAATGCTTTGATCATTTTGAACCTACATTTTAATAAATTACTTTGGTTTAAGTTATCATAAATTGCATGCTTATATTTATATTGCAAATACATGATAATTTCAGATTCTAGTTATATGCCCCTGCTCCTTTGGTTATTGTACTTCCGTTCCGATATACTTGGTCATGTGATCCTTGTCACCCTAGTAAGAGTATTAATACTACTACTCCTTTTGAAAATAAGTCCATAAGTAAAGATGCCATGCTTAGAGTTGTTTAGGTAATCAGGGGTGCAAGAGAACCCTAGCATCTCTTACAAACTTAAGAAAATAGTATCTGGGCAGTCATTGTGATGATGGCTGGTGTATGTTGGTATAAGTATTTTCGTTCCAAAAGAACCCCGCTCTAAATTATCTGGGCGGATGGTTGAGGGTGTGATTTGTTTGTTGAATGGTGCCGTGATAGCACAAGTTGTGATGGAATGGTGCCGTGATAGCACAAAAAGGGGACCGTGGTAGAACCGACCAGATAACCATTAAGGACTGAATCTTGTGATGACCTCCTAAGGTACGACAAGTACAACCACATGCTGGCAAAGTGTAGGCAGGACTAACTAATTTGCATCAACTTTGTAAGAGTTGCGCCGGTATGAAACACGGGCGGGTAGAGGATGGCCACATCCTCCGATGTGATGGCGCAAGAGGGGGCTTCTGGAAGGGTGGTCGTGCATCTTGAGGAAGTGGAAACCTTAGCGGGCGTAACTCTGCTAAGAAAAATGTATTGTAACTGTCCTGTGATAGTCTACTCAACTACATGCCTAAGGAACCATGTGGGGCAAAGAGCAGATCTATCTCTTGTGGGTAAAGTGTACAAACTCTGCAGAGTCAAGAACTATTCGAATAGCCGTGCCCACGGTCATGGGCGGACATGGGAACTTAACTAGATATAGTTCTGTTTCGAAAACTTTGGGGTGGAAATGGAAAAGTGGAGGGCAGAGAAATGCCCTTATTTGAGTTGTCCCGGTGTCGTCCCAAAGGTAATGTAAGCTATCTATATCAAGGCATGGTATGAGAAGCAGAGACCATGTAATGGTGGATGGTCTCTGATTCGATAGAAATAAATGTATATGTCATTGAGCGTCATGTTTAAAATCCAACTGGCTAGGTCTTAGGGAACTTTAAGTATTATAGTTCAAAAAGCATATTTCAGCAAATAAAATAACCTGAGCCTTTCCTTGTTAAAAGCCTTGCATCCTACCTACTGCATTCTATGTGTTCACTCGCTGAGTACGGTGGTTAATGTGCTCACTCTCGCAATACCAAAAATCCAGATTCAGGAGCTCAAGATCCTTATGCCTACGAGGAAGCACCTACTACAGATGGAGGACACCACGCCGAGAATTAGGACGAATAATCCGCGCTTAGAACTTTAGGCATCTAGACTAAGGTGTGGCTTCATCCAAATATTACTAGAGCCCTAGTAATATTTGCATGACCACTTTTGCCCTTAGTCTTTGCCTGTGGTTAATAGGCCTACTTTGTTCTGCTTCCGTTGCTAATCTTTTGTAATGTAAACAATTGGCCTGCCTGGCCCTACTGTAATAACTGCGCCGTTTTGAGGGCCTAACTTCACCTATGCTATGTAATAATATTATGGCTTGATGTGAATTCAGCGATGTATGAAATGATTCAGCAATGTATCTATGTGCATTACCTACTGATCCAGAGAATAATGCGATAAGGCACAGCAGATCCTGGGTTGAAAAATCCGGGTCTGACAGAGCTGGTATCAGAGCATGCAACTGTAGGGTAAAAACCTTAGGTGGTCGTTAGTGCTTAGGACTGCGAAGATTACAAAATGTATAAAAAGCAATTTCTTAAAAATATAGCACAATAATTCTTCTCGCATCCTTCCTAGTTCTACTCTGTTCTACATTTTAGTTGGTATTTTGAAAATTACTAATGATATTATTTAATTACAGATGGCAGGAGCTGCAGATGCTGGACACTGGGACTTCTTCGCTCACAGAGTACGTGAGGTAGAGTTTACGGATATACATCGCAAACTACTCCACTACTTGGGCTACGAGGACGCGCCCATCTACCGCGGTCGGAGGACTAGGATAGGAGGAGTCGAGTCCTGGCTAGTAGAGATCTTCATCTACCCTCGGCGCGCGGGAGACCAGTCTCACGTGTTTCAGACTACCCACTAGAGGAGCCTGGTGGCAGCAGCACTACAGGACGCCGCCCGTCTGACCGCGGCCCGACTTTGCAACATCCACGCGACCCTGGTGTTAGAGTCTCCCTTCAGCTACCACCCGCTACGGACAGAGCACGCCAGGTACGACGGGACCCGGATGACCGAGCTGGAGGATGACCCGAGGTTCACGCATCAGGTGGACCTCACCCGGGCCATGGGTACAGCACACGTGGTGGCGCAGGAGGAGATCACCGCACTTCGGGAGCGCCTGCTCGCACGCCACATCGAGGTGGATTCTTTGCGCGAGCAGCTCACCCGGTCTGGCGGGCCTTGGCGAGGCCAAGGCGGCGGGCCGCCGCCGCGCCTGCACTCAGCAGACACCTACACCAGCCGCAGCTCCAGCACCTCCGCCAGGTTCCGGAGGACTCCGCACTAGGCACACGGCACGCAAGAGCGTGCGGCCCCGGGCCCAGTCCACTCACTGCCGAGGAGAGGCTCGCCAGCACTGCTCACGCCTCACTCCGACACCGACCCGTCTGAGTTTAGTGGTAGCAGGTCCGGTTCCCAGTGTACGGACTACACCCCCTCTTGGCGCCACACAGGAAGGAGGGGGGTGCCTACGGTTAGGGTTGAGTGGGGTGGGCGCCTCCCCCTTTTGGTCAAATTCCCACTTGGGGCAAGGCCCAGGCCCAGGTTGCCAGGAAAATTCAGAAAACCCCCTCAAAACTTGTTATTTTATTCATTCCTTTAAGGTCCTTCTCTCCAATTAAATAATTATTTCTCGATAGACTTTTGGGATATTACATTCTACCCCCTTAAACAGAATTCTTCCTTGAATTCTAACCGTGCACACACCAAGGATTAATTACAATTAAACTTAATCATAAAACACGCACCTGTTGTGAATAATTATGGATATTGTTCACGCATGCGAGACTCCAATTCCCAAGTAGCCTCCCTCTCGGTCTGCTGCAACCAGAGCACCTTGACACACTTTAAAGTTTTATTCCTCAATACCTTCTCTGATCTTTCCAGAATTTGTACTGGCTTGGACTCAAAGGACAGGTCTTGTTCAGGTATTAATGGTTCGAGAGTAATATGAAGCTTTGGATCTCGTAGATACTTCCTCAACATAGACACGTGAAACATGTTATGCACCCCGCGCATAGACTCGGGAAGATCCAAATGGTATGCCAACTTCCCGATTCGAGCTAGGTGTAATATCCCGAACGTCGTTACGGCATATGATTTTAAATCCATCGCGGAATCGCCGGTTTTTCGGTAAATCACGGGAAGGGAAAAATATAAATTGTAGAACATTGTAAAATGAATTAAATAAATTAAAACAATTAATTTAGATGTTTTGGGCTATCCGGAGGGGTGGGCCAGCCGTTTTGGGCCAGTTAGCCCAAATGGTAGCCCGTACCCCCTCCCAAACCCTAACACCCCTTTATAAACCCTCCTTGGCCCCTCCACCCGTCCCCCACCCCTTGGCCGCCCCACCTCCCAAATTTTGCCCCTTCCTCCCCATGGTGGCCTCCTCCCCAAGGTGGTTCCCCCCCATTGCTACGCTTGGAGAAGGAGAAGGAGAAGAAGGAGAAGAAGGAGAAGGAAGAAGAAGGAAGAAGAAGAAGAGGAAAAGTTTCGGGAAAAATCTTCACCTAGGTAATTTTCCCTCATCTCAAATCCTCTGTTTTATGGATTAATTAGGGTTCTTGGCACGGCATTTGATGGTAGATATTAGATCAAATGCCCGATTAGAGTTTTGTCGCGGATGGGTTTTAGATCTATTCGCACAGCGCAGCTTGTCTCGCAGTTTTGATCTAGAAAAAGAATTTTCCTGCGGGTCTCCCCAAAAGGAAAATTGTAGAGGACTTCCAGGTATATCTCCTGTATTTTGTTTCAAATTTTTCTACCAAGGGATCTGGGAGATACGGGGTCGGCAATACCGCTGTCCGGCAGGCGGATAGATCGGTACAGCCCGACGGTAAACGGGAGTTTAAAATTAGTAAACGAATTTTCTTGCTGGTCTCCCCAAAAGGAAAGTTGTAGTGGACTTTCATATGTATCTACTTTATTGTTTTCAAATATTTATACCATGGTATCTGGGAGATACGGAGTCGGCAATATCGCTGTCCGGCAGGCGGACGGATTGGTACAGTCCGACTGTAATCCGGGGTTTAAAATTAGTAAACAAATTTTCTGGCCTTAGCCGTAGTTGGGAAAGTTGTAGATAATTTAGATATCTAGTTTCTGTATAAATATTGGAATTTTTAGGCCTCTGTGCTGTAGTGGGCACGCGTTTGAACGCGGCTGCCCAATCTGCCAGAGCAGAGTTCTTCCTCTGTTTTGGGCATTAAATTACTCCTAGCTGTGATTAAAATAAAAATAGATGTTCTGCATGAAAATTATAGGTTTTTAAGTCATAAATCCAGAGAGGTATTATTTTCTATTTTTTGATCTATATTTTTAAAGATACAAAATTATGAAGCAGTGCTGCTGCAAAGAATAAATGTTGAATTGTGGAGCGGAGAGGAGTTTTCGCGGGTTCGGGTCTCTAGCGATGTTTTATATATTTATGTCGTGTTCGTATGCTGTGGTTAAGTGCTGAGAGGTGTCTTATGGATAGGTGGTCTTGCCCCTGAGCGCCCTTGATTTTTGTTGTTCGTCGCTTCATCGGATTGAGGCAAGTAAACGTAGCGGTGGTTGCTACCGTTTAACCTGTTGTTCTTACTACTTTCAGTTTACATCATTATCATAATTTGATACAATTGCCATGATTGCATGATATTTTAATTGTGTAATTCTTGCTTAATGTTATAATGTTGATCATGAAATTAACATGTGGTGGATGTGGATATGTTGTGAGCATGACAATGCTCCTTGTGGATGAATTAATGTGATTAATGAACTATCATATCATTCATATCACTCATGTCATATCATGTCCTTTGTATGTGGATGTCGCCGCTTATAGCCGCGACCGTACCGGTACAGCGTCGTATATTACCGTAATACGACGCACCTCTTCGCCCACGGGAAGCATTCGTATATTGCCGAAATACGATGCATCGCACTTCCTGCCCTGGCAAGAGTAATGTGGAGCATAGCATGAGCATTCATATGCATTCATATGCATTGCATTGTGGAATGATCATTTGCATACATATGCAATATAACGTGGTGAAGTTATTTTGTGGAATGTACAACTTTATAGTTGTAATGTGGAATTGGCTCTTGTGACCTATTGATGGAATGAAGGTTGTGGTTGTGGTCCTGGAATGTGGTTCGTCCATTGTGTGATTGTGATGGTGGCTTGAAACTCTTTTCTCTTGTTTTAATTGTTTATAGTAATTGTGGATATGAGAAGTAATATAGTATTGAAGTAAGTCATACATATGTTTTATTGCCTTTGGTAGTGGTAGTGGTTGATGATTTAAAGTAGTCAATCATGAATTAATTGTTAATATTTTACCGTCATTGATAGTGAATTGAGGTCGTGAATATATACGTTGTTAATTATGGAATAAAATGTTGTTGATTAATCTATTGTGGCTTGTGGAGGAATAAATGTTTCTTTTGCATTTAATACGGTATAAACTGATTGCATTCATATGCTAATTAAATCTGAAATTTAAGAGGTATGATTCATGAAAGTTTATGGTGGTTTAATATTCATGAACATAAATTGTAATTGTGGATGTATGGAATTATAATGATGATATTTAAATTGCTTGTAGTTTGAATAACTTGTTAAACTGTTTGCTTGCTAAGATTTTTTTATCTCACTCTTGCTTCCCCCTCCCTACAGGTGGACTTTGAGCATGTATTGGGAAGGGTAGAGCGGCACCGCACTGATGCACTTGTATTATAATCTTAATGCTGAAATAAAGTAGAAAGAATTCTAGTCTTTGTTTAGCTATCTTATTGACAAATGTTTCTTCTTAGTAATATTAAATTTGTGTACCATTCCTATGGATATTATGTTTAAGTTGATTATGAATATTAAATTGTTTCTTATTATTTCTGTTATTCCTTAGTTATTACGCTTCCGCTTATACTATCTTGCTTAGTATTGTTGCTAGTTTATTTTATTTTGTAAATTGGCTAGCTGTAGAGTAGTCTTAGTAGCATCTCAGGGCATTGTGGGTCCTGGGGTGTTACACTAGGATCGTGAAAGGCCCAACGTACCTCGGGCTAAGCTTTCCTTTGGTACCGAATCTCACCACACCCTTGGTGGGAGATACTCTCAAGAGCACCTGATCTCCCACTTCAAATTCTAGATCCCTTCTTCTCACATCCGCATAACTTTTCTGCCTACTCTGGGCGGCCAACAGATTCTACCTCACCAAGGCCACTCTCTTAACTGTCCTCTGGACCCAATCCAAACCCAAAACTACCTTCTCACCCACCGCTTCCCAGCAAAGGGGCGACCTATATTTTTGGCCGTACAATACTTCAAATGGTGCAGTTTTGATACTTGAATGGTAGCTGTTATTATAGGCAAACTTCGCTAAAGGTAGCTGATCCTCCCAACTACCCTTCCAAGACAACACACAGGACCTCAGCATGTCCTCTAGGGTCGGAATGGTACGTTCCAACTGTCCATCTGTCTGTGGGTGAAATGTCGTACTCAGGCGGAGCTAGGTGCCCAATGCACTCTGCAACCTCTCCTAGAACTTGGGACAAACTTGGCATCTCTGTCAGAAATTATAGTCTTTGGCACTCCGTGAAGTCTTACCACCTCCCGCACGTAAATAGGTGCCAGATCGCTTGCTGAGTTGGTCGTGTGGATGGGGATGAAGTGCACTGACTTGCTGAATCGATCCACTATCACCCAAACCGCATCCTTGCCTCGCGGTGACCGAGGCAACGCAACAATAAAATCCATAGAAATATCATCCCAAGGCCATTGAGGGACCTCTAATGGTTGCAACAACCTTGCTGGTCTTTTATATTCTACCTTTACTTGCTGACAAATACCACAAGAGGCCACATAATTCGCTATGTCCACTTTCATTCTTTTCCACCAGAAATTCTGCTTCAAATCCCGGTACATCTTTGTCTCTCCTGGATGAACAGTATATGGAGTGCGATGTGATTCTCTCAAAATATCACCCTTGACCTCTGCTTTCTGTGGCATGCAGAGGCGTCCCTTAAAACGCAATGCACCAGACTCATCCAAACTGAAATCCCCTTTCTTACCCATCTCCAACCGCTTCCTGACCCTCTGAAGTAACTGATCATGCTGTTGTGATTCCCGCACATGCTCTGGTATGGCTGACTCTAAGATCAATTGTGTGATATCCCCATACGGTCGAAATCAGCGATAAGGCAATCCAGAGTAGCGGGCGTCGCCTTGCGACTAAGTGCATCGGCCACCACGTTGGCCTTTCCTTGGTGGTACTGAATTGTGAGATCGTAGACCTTAATCAACTCTAGCCACCTGCGCTGCCTCAAATTCATATCCTTCTGGGTGAAAATATACTTAAGACTCTTGTGATCTGTGAACACATCACATGTCTCGCCATACAGGTAGTGCCGCCAAAGCTTCAATGCAAACACTACAGTGGCCAACTCTAGATCATGGATTGGATAATTCTGTGTGGTGGTCATCCCGTGTATGATGAGTAATTGACATCGGTTTAGGAAAGTCGAGTTTGAGTTGGTTGGTTCGGACCATGTCGTTGCGGGGTGCAACGAGCTCGGTCGGACTTGGTCAAACTTGGTCGTATGGACTTAGGTTGCATAGTCTAATGATTCGACAGGTTTGGACTTCATCGTGAGTAAGTTTGATGCTAATTATGCTTATGAGTATCGAGCGGTGCTATTTGATGTGTTTCTTGTCTGTGTTGGCTGCAGGACGTCGAGGCGGAGTCGTGGCGAGACACGAGATGACCGGACTAGACGTAGGTGGCGTTGAGGTCAGAACGGTCGGATGTGTCGAAGACGGCGGAGATTCGATGTGGTTGCGAGGCGTACACGACAAGGAGCGCGGAAGCTTCCCAGAAGGTGTAGGAGGGTGAATCGGTAAATTCTCAAGGCTGCACAAGCGGGAGACGGCTCCGTTAGGGTTTAGTCGGCGTAACGGGTTGGAGACCCGTTAGCCAAGGGCTATAAATAGGTGTTGGGGGCTGCATACCCCCTTGAGGGTTTTTGTGTATTTGCTCTCCATTTTGTGTGTGTTCCTCCCAAGAAGCATGTGAGGTTCTTGGTGTTTTTGAGGATTGAGAGGGAGAGAATGGCTTTGGGAGAGAGTTAGTGTTTTCTTTTCTCCATGTGTGTATGTTTGTTCTTCTCTTGCGTATATGTGTATGGGGATGTAATGATTGTAGAACTCTTGTGATCCTCATTTCTTTTCAATATGAGAAGGATTGTGTTGGGCTATTTCCTTGTCTTGCTCTTTCTATGATGATTTTCGTTTTAGTTTTCCCTCTACTCTTCCCTATTGATTACTTCAGTTCTTGAAGTTCTTGGTTTGGTTCTTGTCAAGAGGCTGCAAAAGGGATTGCTCTGTGATGGGATGATGTTTCTAGACCATTTGGTCAGCTAGTTCCCTAGAGGAAATTGTTTGAATCAGAGAATCTCTCCTGTGTTTTGTGTTTCCTCACTGTTCTCTGTTCTACCCTGAGATCTTTTCTTCTTCGTTGAAGCGTTGCTCTAGTGTCTGCAGATTTCTCTTGTTCTTCTCTGGATATCACTTCAAGAACCCTTTTTGGTAGGTTTTCCCAAGAGAAGAGATTCCAAAAGCAGAATTCTTTCGAGAGATCATCTGCTGCAAAGCTCATCTGTTTTCTTTTGTCTAGGGTTTTCTGTTCTTTTGTTGGCAGAGGATTCCTTTTTACTCGACAGGAAACCTGTGTTAGTTTTGTGCTCTCTCGATCTGAGGTTAATTCCCCCTGAGATCAACAGATTCAAGTTTCTTCTATACCGTCTCCGTTTCTTTCCAGTCTATCTTTTTAATTTGCTTTTCTTCGTTGCTTCTCTTTTGCAGTCTTTGATCTTTTCTTTCTCTTTGTAGTCTCTTTGCTTCAGTGTGCTTTTGCCCCAAGTCCTACTCCTCTGCTTTTCAGCTTTCAGAAACAATTATTCAAAAGCAAAACTTAGTCTATCTAACACTGTTCCTTTGGCAAGAACCAGTCTTTTGCAGTCTCCTTTCCTTTGGTAGTTCTGTCCCTAATGTCTTTTGTCTAGAATTCAATTTGTCAAAATCGATAGTTCTGTGCTTCTGTTTTCAGAATTCTGAATCCTCAATTCGGTCTGTAGGCTGCTTCGTCAAAATCTGTATTCAAGTGTCTCAGTCTGTCTTTTGGCCGTCGGTAACAAAAACTGAAAACCAAAACCGAAATTGAAATCTCACACACTGGCAGTCAGTTCGACAAAGTCTTGGGAGTCTGACCGACTATAATTCGGTGGTTGAACCTGCTGTGCTCATTCTGGTTTCAGTGCTTTTCTTTTTATTCTCTTGCTGATCTTTGACCATTTTGCATGCAGATCAAACGACATTATTTTCAGCTGAAATTTTTACTGATTACTCTCTGATTTATGCTGAATTTATTAGTATCGCATGCGTTCCAGTTTTCAGTAGAATTAATTTTTCTGCGAGTTGCTTCGTTCTGCATCTTTTTGAGTAATCAGTGTACGAATTCTCGGGCGATTTTCAAGAGAACGACATTCACCCCCCCTCTGTCGCCATTTAGGTCCTACACATCATCCCACTGAAACCTCACATCCTTCTGAGTGAGCCTTGATAAAGGCTTGGCAATGATGGAGAAATCTTGTACAAATCGCCGATAATAACCTGCCAACCCGAGGAAGCTCGTCACCTCCTTGACATTGGTCGGTCTTCCTCATTCTACCACTATAGAAACCTTACTTGGATCAACTGATATCCCCTTATCACTGATGATATGACCCAAGAACCCCAACTGAGACACCCAGAACTCACATTTTTTAAACTTAGCAAAGAACTTATGCTCCCTTAGTGTCTCCAATACAAGCCTCAGATGTCGCCCATGATCTGCTTCAGTCTTTGAGTAAATCAAAATATCATCAATAAATACGATGACAAAGTCATCCAGATACTCATGCAACATCATGTTCATTATCTCCATCAAAGCGGCAGGGGCATTCCATCAAAGCGGCAGGGTATGCCCACACCTTGTGGAGAATGCCGTTTTCTCAATATCCTCCTCTCGGACAGGAATCTGATTGTATCCCGACTGGAGATCAATCTTGGAGAATACCTTAGCTCTTCTCAACTGATCAAATAAATCTTCAATGCGGGGTAAAGGGTACTTATTCTTGAAGGTCAACTGGTTGAGAGCACGATAATCAATGCACATGTGCCAACTCCCATCTTTCTTCTTAGTAAATAGCACCGGAGATCCACACAGAGACACACTAGGTCAAATAAGGTCCTTCGCTCTCAAATCATCCAACTGCTTCTTTACTTCTTCCTAAAAGGTCGAGCCAAACGGTACAGGTGTAACACCCCAGGACCCACATTACAAGATAATTTAAACTGACAACAATTACTAAACAGGATAATACAAGATAATACAAGCGGAAGCATAAACAACTAAGGGATAACAGAATATCAATAACAATTTAATGCAGTCATTTAAATATCAATTAAATGCATATGAAACATTTAGTCTTCCACAACTAAAATAGATTAATCATCAACATTTAATCTTCCACAAATAACAATGTTATATCCTCAACTTCAAATCACCATCAAAGACAATAAAACATATGTATGATCATCTCACTACTTTATTAATTCTCACATACACAATTGCTATCAACAATTAAAACAAGTGAAAAGAATCGTATACGACAATAAATCACTCTTGCCATGGCAGAAATTGCAATGCATCGTATTACGACAATATACGATACTTTCCGCAGGCGAAGAGGTGCATCGTATTATGGCAATATACGATGTTGTACCGGTACGGTCGCGGCTAAGTGCGGCGACATCCACATATGCAAATGACATGATATGACATGAATGATATGATAATTCATAAATCTCATTAATTCATCCACAAGGAGCATTATCATGCTCTCAACATATCTACATCCACCACATGTTATTATCATGTTCCACATTATAACATTAAGCAAGAATTCCACATGTGTACTAGCAGATTATCAACATATCAATGGATAAATATTTGCTACCATCTCCACAATTGAAATATCATGCAATCATGGCATAATGTATCAAATTAAGATAATAATGTAAATTGCAAGTAGAACGAATAACAAGTTAAACGGTAGCAACCACCGCTACGTTCACTTGCCTCAATCTGATGAAGCGAAGTAAAATCAAGAGCGCTCATGGACAATACCACCTGTCCAAAAGACAACTCTCAGCACACAACCACAGTATACAAACACAACTAAAATAATTAAGACGTCGCTAAAACCCCGAACCCGCACAAACTCTTCTCCGCTCAACAATTCAGCAAATTCCCCTCTGCAGCAGTGCTGCTTCACAATTTTGTATGTTTAAAAATAATGATCCAACTACAGAAAATAATACCTCTCTGGATTCATGACTTAAAAACCTACAATTTTCATGTAGAACACATATTTTTATTTTGATCACAGCTAGGGGTAGTTTAATGCCCAAAACAGAGGAAGAACTCTGTTCTAGCAGATTGGACAATAGTGTTCAATCGCGTCCCAGCAACACTACAGGGGTCCAAAAATTATGCAATTTCTACAGCAGCTAGATTATCCAATTGTCTACAACTTTCTCAATTACGGCCATGAGCATAAAAATCAGTTACTACCTCACATTCCTGAATTACCGTCGGTCTATACCAATCTGCTTGCCTGGCAAATAGCGGTATTCCCGACCCCATATCCCCAGATCCCACGGCTAAAAATTACGAAAACATTACAGGACACGAATCTTGAAGTCCTCTACAACTTTCCTTTTGGGAGAGTCCATAGGAAAATTCGTTTACTAGGTCAAATCAGCGAGGACAAACATGCTGTGCGAATTAATCTACAGGCAGACAGCAGCTAATCTCTAATCGGGCAATTAATCTATTACCTACCATCAAAATCAGTGCAAGAACCCTAATATTTCATAAAAACAGAGGGTTTGGAATAGAGAAAAATTATCACGATGAAGAATTTCTCCACTTTTTTTCCTCCTCTTCTTCTCCTTCTTTCTTCTCCTCTCCTTCTCCTTCTTCTCCTTGAAAAAGAGGGAGCACTACCTTGGAATACTATTTCTTGGCCCGACGGCGCTTGCAAAGTTGCTGTCTTCCAAAAACATGATATCACATCACGGTAACTATGCAACCAATCCATTCCCAAAATAACAAAAAACGGCTCCATCTTCATAACCATCAGGTTAGCAACAAAATCCTCCCCATGTATAGTAAGCACACAACCCGGACAGACTATGGAACTGAAAAGAATTCCCCCAGGCGAATGGACTAAAACAGACTGAGCTATAAACTGCAAACTCATCTTGGCCCGACTAGCAAACTCTAAGGATACAAAGGAAAAAGTAGCCCCAGAGTCAAATAAAACAAAAGCCTCCACTGAATCCACCAAAAGCGTATCTATCACCACATCGGGACGACCCGCCGACTCGACGATCGGCATGGCGAAGGAGACTGATGATGGGGCGGCTGGTGCCCCAACACCCGGGTATGGCGGTGCCGCCGCTGCAGGAGGTGCTGAAGGCGCCACAACTAGAAACAATGCCACGGGAGGAGGAGGGCAAAAGTACCCTGGTGGCATCCCTCCAGGAATAGGGTAGTGAGGCTGAGGTGGCACCCAAGGCTGAGTAGGAGCGGCTGCTAGCATCTGCACCGATCCTCAAGAAGAAGCCTCTAACACCCCAGGACCCACATTACCCTGGGATGCTACCAAAACTGCTCTACAACTAGCCAATTTACAAGATAACATAAACTGTAATAATTATTAAACAAGATAATACAAGCGGAAGCATAATCAATTAACGGATAACAGAATAGTAATAATAATTTAATAGTAATAACGGATAACAGCAGATTGGACATCAGTGTTCAATCTCGTTCCAGCAATACTACAACAAGGGTCCAAAAATTATGAAAATTATACAGAAACTAGATCTCTGAATTATCTACAACTTTCCCAACTATGGCCATGACCGTAAAAATCAATTACTATTTTTAAATCCCGTATCACCGTTGGACTATACTAATCTATCCGCCTGACGGACAGCGGTATTACCGACTACGTATCTCCCCGATCCCACGGCAAAAAATTACGAAACAAGTACCGGAGATGCATATGGAAGTCTTCTACAACTTTCCTTTTGGGAGAGTCCGCAGGAAAATCCGTTTACTAGGTCAAATCCACAGGACAGACGTGCTGCGCGAATCAATCTACAGGCAGACATCAGCTAATCCCTAATCGGGCAATTAATCTATTAACTACCATCAAAATCCGTGCTAAAAACCCTAATTAATCTGAAAAACAGAGGGTTTGGGATGGGGAAAATTACCACGATGAAGAATTTCCCACTTTTTCCTCCTCTTCTTCTTCTTCTTCTTATTCCTTCTCCTCTCCTTCTCCTTCCTTCTTCTCTATCCTTCTCTTTTCTTCTCCTCCAATGGTAGCAGCAAGGGGTGGGAGAGGGGGTGCGTCAAGGGGTGGGGGGTGGCGCCCCCTCTTGGGCCTTGGCCCAAGGGTGGTCGGCCCACCTCCCAGGCAGCCCACTTCTTAATTTTAAAATAATTTTTAATATATTTTTATTCCTTTTTCAATGTTCTACAATTTTTATTTTTCCCTTCCCGCGATTGTTTTAAAAACTTACGCCGTAACGACGTTCAGGGTATTACATTCTCCCCACATTAAAAGGATTTGTCCCCGAATCTAACACCTCAACCACAAAGCAAGAGAACAACAAAGCAAAGAGCAATCCACAGGAAAAACAAAAATCACAACTTCTTTCGCATTTGATCCTCTAGCTCCCACGTAGCCTCCCTCTCGGACTGAAACGTCCAGAGGACCTTCACATACTCGATGTTCTTATTCCTCAAGACCCGCTCTGAAGTATCCAAGATACGCTCTCGGCGACTCTCCAAAGTGAGATCCTAATCCATCGTGACCTGTCCCAGGTCAATCTTGTGCTCGGGATCTCGCAAATACTTCCTAAGCATAGACACATGGAGGACATTGTGCACACCGCTCAACGAGCTCGGCAACTCCAAACGGTAAGCCAAACTGCCCACACAAGCAACCACTGGAAAAGGGCGAATGTACCTGTAACATCCCAAATTTTGAGTTTTGAAAAATTTAAATTTCAAATTAATTATTTTAAAGTAATTGGCTTTTATTTGGATTTTTCTGGGCTTTTCTGGTGTTTATTTCAAAGTTTAAATCAAGAAAATATATTTTAAATATTTTATAAAAGCCAAAAAGTGTTCATTTTATTTTTCCTAAACTTCCCAGAATTTTTAAATAATTTTTGAGAATTTTTTGGAATTAAAAATTAATTTTAAAAGATAAAAGGAATTTTATAAAATTATTAAAAGCAAATCTGAAAATAAAAATATTTTTATTAAGTCGAAAATGTTTCCAGGAATATTCTATAATTTTTCTGGAATTTTTAGATATTATTTATTATTTTTCCAAGCAAATATATTGTTTCTAGTATTTTCTGAAAATCTAATCCGAAAATAAAATCAATTTAATCTCAGGCCGCCACGTGTCGCTCATCCGACGGCCGATACCCCTTCGCTTGATTTAATCCTAGCCACACCTCTTCACTTAAAACCAAAGGGCAAGATTTAGTCACTTGCCACGTGTCAAGCATCCGTAGCACCATACCCCTTCACCTCTCTTTCTCTCACCGACATGTGGGCCCCACCTGTCATATGTTTCTTCAACCTCCCCTTCTTTCTCCTCCATCCCCTCTCTCTCTCTCTCCATTAGAGCCGAAATTGAAGCTTCAATTAACGGCCGGTTTCTTCGCGAAAACTCCCGTTTGATGGCTCATTAAAACCCCCTAATCACTCCTCCCCTAATGCCGGCCGTTTTTCCCATTTTAATGCCCCATTCACGGCCGAAATTCTCGCCTCCTCTTCTCTTTATGCCGGCCTCTCCCTCCTTTCCCTATAAAAAGCCCCGAGGGAGGCCTCTTTCGGCACCGCTCCACCCCGCCTTCCACCGCCTCCTCCTCCTCTTCCGGCCTGTCTCCCGGCTCCACCGCCGCCTCCGCGCCTCTTCGCCGCCCCAACCGGCCTCACCGCTGCCTCCTAGCGCCGCCACCGCCGCCCTCACTCATCCGCCGCCGGTGAGTGCCGCCGCCTCACCCGCCGCCGCCGCTCGCCGCCTCCCGCCGCCGCCGGCCACGGCAGAGGCCACCGGCGGCCATCTCCCGAGCCGCCATGCGCGTGCGCCCGCGCGGCCTCCACGTCGGCGGTCTTGTCCACGTGGCCGCCACCTCGCGCCCGCATGGCGCCATGTGGCTTGCGCCACGCGTCGGCAAGGCCCGTGGTCCGTGGATCCGGTCCACGGTAGACCGGACCCACCCGTCATTCAAATAATTTTCCCGCTCAGAAAATTCGAAAATTGATGATGTCATAAATAGTAATTTTCAATATAAAATTAATTCTCGAAATCCGGTTTTTCCTTTTTCCCTCCTATTTAATCTTTCGGAAGCCATAACTTTCTCATTTTAACTCCGATTTGAGTCGTTCAAATTTCTAAATTTTTCTAAAATCATAATCTATCTAAATATACATTCTTTTTCAATTTTTGAATTTTATTTGATTTTATGTGTATTTATTTGCTTTGTTGCTTTGTCTTTTTCCGCGCGTAGAATCCGACGTCGCCGAAGACTTTGCCGACCTGCAGCAAGACAATCAAGAACTCGCACACGAAGGCAAGTCTCCTTTGAACATCTTGAACCCATGTTTGAGAAATGTTTTAATTATTTTAAAATTACTGCATTGCTATATACATAAAATGATAACTCTTGTTTTATAAATATTAGTTAATCCAACTATTGTTATACCCTCATTTGATGTTGAATGCCATGTACCATTGACACCCTAGGATTTCCTTTGTCTCAATAATGAGATTATTATATAACTTTGGTAAATATTGTACCGGTAGTAGAAAGCTTAGTCATGCTACATAAACTTTTGTAACCTTGGATTGGGAAAATATTATGTCTTTGATTTAGACTTTTGTGTAGAAATTTAGTGGCGATGGATGTTGCCACTGATCTTTAAAATAAAATAAAATGTGAGAGTTGGTTTAGACTGGGGCGGATGGTAAGATTGGTTTGGTGCAGTTAGCACGAGAACTTGTAAAGTGTATGTTCCGCCCTAGTCAATTAAGGACCGACGCTTGTGTTTGTCCGGCCGAGCACCACCGCACAACCACATGTCTATATGGGTGCGACCTAGGCGACTAACTTATGATAGTTTAGTCTAGGTGCCACCAATGGAAAGTGGATGCCGGGGTGTCTTGGTTATTCACGAGTGAGGGACGGGGTTTATCAGTACTCATACTACGCAGAGGGGCTTACATCTGGGTGGTTTAACCCTTCAGCGGTGAAACCTCAGCGGGTGGTAACTGGCTAGACTAGAGTAAGGTAAAAGCTTTGTGATAATTTATCTGGGTCTCATGCCAAAGGAAGCGTGTTGACTATTAAGATGACTTATCTCTTGTGGGTAAAGTTGTGCAACCTCTGCAGAGTGTAAAACTATTCGAATAGCCGTGCCCACGGTCAAGGGCGGGCAAGGAATGCATTCACATGGTAGATCATTGTTTTGGTTTTAAAAATAAAAGATTTGGGAACCGGAAGTGGATGGAACTTCCGGGGTTGTCCTGGCAGTTATAGCCAGTGCGGGTGGTGTAACCCGTTTTCTTGAACTTGGGCAGTTAGCCAGTACTTCAAGTGTTGGTGGTTGTAACCTTCACTTTTTATCTTGATAGATTTTGTGGAAACAAACACTTTGCTAAATTGATGCCTTTAAAGATAATTAATGGTATTTGAAATAAAATGCTGCTTTGTGCAAAAGAACCATATAACCCTCCTTTGCTAAACCTTGCATCTAATGCATTTTTCCAAGACTTATGAGTACTTTATGTACTCACATACTACATTAAAATAATACCCGAAGAGTATGAAGCTCAAGATGGAGCGTTCGACTACGGAGCTTATGGATTCGACGAAGGCTTTCGGAGTTCTAGGTCGCTTCCCAGTCAATTGCCTGTGGCGATTTGATAGGGTCTTCTCCGCTGGATTTACTTTTGCTTCCGCTGTGCTTTATCTTTTGTGTGAGTGCGAGGTCTTGTAACCTCGTTGTAATAAAAGGTCTTTTGGCCTGTACTCTCTTTATTAATGTAATTTCGTTGTTGGCAATGTAATCATCATCATTAACTGTGCACTAGTTTTGATCTGGGACTAGTCTTTGTAATACCTGAGGGGCTGGATTTGGAAATCCGGTCCCGACAGAGATGGTATCGAGCCAATTTGACCGTAGGACGTGACCTAGATTAGAATGGTAAAACCTTAAGGACCTATATTTATTAAAATATATGTGAAAATTTTCTATATCTCTTTACTTACGCTCCATTCTTGATCTTATATTCACTTGTTTAAAATGTCTTTCTTGATCTTCTCTATTATTCTAAAAATGTAGATGGCCGGTTCATCCTCCGATGACTCTTTGGACTACTTCAGTCATGGCGAGAACATTGGAGCATTTGTTGGCCTCCTTCGTCGCCTTATGCGATGTCGAAGTATCCCCAACCGCCTATCTTCGTGAGGCGGAAAGTCAAGATCATGGACCGAGATTCTTGGTCGATGGAGGTATTCTGTATGCACGGAAGGAGAATTCAACTCTCCCACATACCCTATCGAACATCCTCGGACGGATCGTTCGACGCCATCCAGATGCGGCTCGTCGCGGCACTAGCCGACTTGTGCGGATTCATAAGGATATCTGCGCAGCGACGCCTTTACGCTTCTTTCCAACCACGGCTGGACGAGATATCCGAACCTTTCAAGATTACCATGGATGATCCCCGTCTGTCACATCAGGTGCAGCTTACTAGGGCGATGTCAGCTACATACGCCAGCGCCTTGGAGGAGATTGGATAGCTCCGGACGCTCCTCACTTCCACTACCAAGACTCGAGACTCTCCGTGCTCGGCTTATCCGAGCCGGAGGCGAGTTCGAGCCGAGACGTCTTGAGCGAGCAAACGTCTCCGAGAGGACTACACGCCTGCCTTCACTGCACACCGCCGTCCCGACAACACGGTGCCGCCTCGACGCACGGGACCCGTATCATAATCACAACAGCGCAAGAGTGTGCGGCGTCCTAGTCCGTTGTCCGACATCGACGCCGGAGACTCCGGAAGAGACACGCCTCTCTCGTTCTGTTCTCGCTCTCCGTCGACCGCCTCCGGAAGAGCGACCATCTTCACTCCGGGCCTCTTGCAACCGCCCCAAGTGTGGTTGTAGGCTGCGCCACGTGGGTATCATAGAGGAGGATCCAGAGGAGGATCCAGAGGAGGACCCGGAGGAGCTTGTCTTCGAGGAGAACAAGTAGTCAGAGAGGAGTACCCAAATAAATTGTTTACCTTCCTTAGAACGTTTTATATTATGTTGGTGTGCTAGATGGATGTACCAATGCCTTGTGCACTTGTGGTACAGCCATTCTCAAAATTATATTAATTTCAAAGATAAAGTTTCTTCCAAGTTGTTGTTGTGTTCTCTCTTGTGTGTTGGTTTGGGATGTTATTTAGTTTGCCCTTGCTTCTTACATGCTACTTCCCCTTATCTTTTGCTCGCTCGGTTGCCGCTTGGATGGTGAACACAAGGAGCAATGCCGGTGATGACCGTGGTGCCAATGCTCACCAGAGAACAATATGCCGCCACCCCCGCTCAAGCTCCTAGCATGGAGCAGATGATGGCCGTGCAATGTAACCGCTTCAAGCCCCGGCCCGTAACCAAGTGCGAAGCTCATGCAGTCCCTTTCGTGCACCCCACCAAGGCGGGAGAGTTCATGAGAACCGCACCGCCAACCTTTTCAGTGCGGTAGATCCAATGGAAGCGATGATTGGATCAAGGATGTGGAGAGGAAGCGATTTTAGCCCAAAGGCAATGATAACGAGAAAGTACTTTATGCTGCTCATCAGCTAAAAGGAATCGCAGCGACTTGGTGGGAAAATTACTGCAGCTCATCGAATGTGCGACTATCACCGAGCTGAATTTGAGGAAGCCTTCCGATCGCACATGTTCCTACCGAGTCATGGAAATGAAAAGAATGGAATTTCATAAACCGCAAGAAGGAAACCTCGGTGTTCTGAATACCGAATAGGTTGACTCAACTATCCGTATGCTTCAAGATGTTGCAACTGATGCAGCAAAAATCTGGAGGTTCATGCAGGGACTTGAACCCAATCTCAAGGTGCAGCTGGTGTCAAATGATTTCCCAACTTTCCAGCATATGGTAAACAAGGCCATAATACAAGAGGAAGCTCAACGTCAGCTGTATGAAGTCCGAAAGAGGAAGTTTCAAGCTCAGCAGGGTGCAAGCAGTTCCGGCACCGCCTAATCCACCTCACTTCAACAGCCTCCGATTGCCAAATGTGCCGAGGACACCATTCGATGGACCTCGCCCGATTCCCCAAGCTCCTCGACCAAATAATGCGCCCGCCTCGGTGAACAAGACTTCAATGGTGGAGTGCGGTGTTATAACTGCAAGAACATGGGACATTATGCCAATAATTGTCCACGTAAGCGCCCACTGTGACTCTGTGACGTTTCAACCCAGGGACAACACCACCAGAGCCCCACTTGCGTGACAAGGCCGTGGAGCACCTCGGACTCAAGGACTCCACAAGCGGTGAGCAGAGGGCATGTTAATCATGTCACTGCAGTAAGCCAGATGCACCGGGCGTCGCTCGGTAAGTTTCTTGTCAACTCGGTGCACACATCAAGATTATTTGATTACGAGCTTCGCATTCTTTTGTGTCAAAAGATTTTGTGGAAAGATATAATTGGGATATTCGATTGCTAAAGAATCCTATGCTAGTCCAATCACCGAAATGAAATGAAGACTAGTACGGTTTGCCCTAGAGCAACCATAGATATAAATGGAGTAAAATTCTAGCGAATTTAATTATAATAGACTCCAAGAGCCTAGATGTAATACTTGGTATGGATTGGTTAACCAAGTATAAAGGGCAGATAGATTGTGCCAATCGTGCCATCACTCTTACCAATTCTGAAGGAATTCAAGTGAGGTACAAGTCAAAACCATCTTCTCAGAATAATGGTGGATTGAACAACTTGAAGGGAATAACACTGGAAAAGGTGCATATAGTAAGGGAATATCCAGATGTGTTTCCAGAAGATTTGCCAGGAATGCCACCAGATAGAGAAGTCGAATTTGTCATTAATCTGGTACAGAACAGCTCCGATTTCAAGAGACCCTACCGATGTCCGCAAATGACTTGGTGAAGTTAAAAAGCGATTGAGGAACGCAAGAAAGAGGTTTTATAAGACCAAGTTCTTCGCCTTGGGGTGCACCAAGACTTCTAGTGAAGAAGAAGGATGGCGATCTTCGATGTGTGTGGATTACAGATCCCTGAATGATGCAACAGTTAAGAACAAGTATCCATTGCCCAGGATAGATGATTTGTTTGATCAGTTAAAAGGATCATGTGTCTTCTCCAAGATTGATCTCCGTCGATATCATCAAATGAAGATTAGACCAGAAGATATACCAAAGACAGCATTTTCCACTCGATATGGACTGTATGAGTTTACAGTAATGTCTTTTGGATTGACCAATGCTCCTGCATACTTTATGAATCGATGAATAAAGTGTTCATGGAGTATTTGGATAAGTTGTTGTCGATTTATTGATGACATTTTGATCTACTCCCAGAATGAGGAAGAACATGCAGAACATCTGAGGATAGTTTTGGAAAAACTCAGAGAGCATCAGCTGTATGCCAAGTTTAGCAAGTGTGAGTTTTGGTTGAAGAAAGTAGCTTTCTTGGGTCATGTGATTTCTGCAGGAGGAGTGTCTGTAGATCCAGCAAAGGTGACAGATGTACTCAATTGGACACAACCCAAGTCAGTAACAGAGATCAAAAGTTTTCTGGGTCTAGCAGGATATTATCGTCGTTTTATAGAAGGATTTTCCAAACTCGCAAGATCTCTCACTCAATTGCTAAAGAAGGAGAAGAAGTTCGAATGGAGTAAATCTTGTGAGGACAGTTTTCAAGAACTGAAAAGGAGATTAACATCTGCACCAGTGTTAACACTTCCAGACATTAGAAAGGATTTTGAAGTATTCTGTGATGCTTCAAGACAGGGTTTGGGCTGTGTATTGATGCAAGAAGGAAATGTCGTAGCCTATGCTTCAAGGCAATTACGACCGCATGAGCAGAACTATCCGACTCATGATTTAGAGCTAGCTGCTGTTGTGCATGCTCTAAAAATATGGAGGCATTATTTGATCGATGTCGCTGTGAGATTTACACGGATCACAAGAGCACAAGTATATATTTACCCACCGACCTCAATTTGAGACAGCGCAGATGGCTTGAGTTGATAAAGGATTATGATGTTGGAATCCACTATCATCCAGGAAAGGCTAATGTTGTAGCTGATGCCTTAAGCAGAAAAAGTCATTGTAATAACCTGTTTATTCAAGTTCAGCAGCCCGCACTTCATGAAGAGTTTCAACGGCTTAATTTAGAAGTAGTAGAGGAGGGATTCCTAGCTACTTTGGAGATTCAGCCAACTTTACAAGATCAAATCAAGGCAGCTCAAAAATAGGATAATTATGTTAAGGATATCAAAGAAAATATGAAGAAAGGAAAAGCACCAGGATTTTTAGAAGATGAAGAAGGTATCCTTTGGTTTGGGAAAAGAATTATTGTACCCGAGAAGAAGGAAATAAAAGAGTTAATTCTGAAGGAAGCTCATGAATCCGGATATTCAATTCACCCTGGAAGTACAAAGAAGTATCAAGATCTTAAAGAAAGGTATATGTGGACCAGTATGAAGAGAGAAATTGCTGAATATGTAGCCTTGTGTGATGTATGTCAGCGAGTTAAAGCAGAACATCAGAGACCTGCTGGACTCCTGCAACCATTGCAGATACCGAGTGGAAATGGGAAGAAATTGGAATGGATTTTATAACCGGATTTCCAAGAACTAAATCAGGGTATGACTCAATTTGGGTTATTGTGGACCGACTGACAAAGGTCGCACATTTTATTCCAGTAAAGACCACTTATTCTGGAGATAGACTTGCAGAGTTATATATGTCAAGAATTGTGTGCTTGCATGGAGTTCCAAAGAAGATTGTGTCAGATCGAGGATCTCAATTCACCTCAAGATTCTGGCAGAAGCTTCATGAGATTTTGGGCACTAATCTAAATTTCAGTACAGCATATCATCCCCAGACAGATGGTCAAACAGAAAGAGTGAATCAAATACTGGAAGATATGTTGAGAGCCTGTGCCTTGGCAAATAAATCAAGTTGGGATCAAAGTTTACCCTATGCAGAATTTTCTTATAATAATAGTTATCAATCCAGTCTTCAGATGTCTCCGTTTGAAGCTTTGTATGGCAGAAAATGCAGGACACCGTTGTATTGGAAAGAAACTGGGGAAGGACTAGTCTTTGGACCAGATGTGTTAAGACAAGCAGAAGAACAAGTCCGTCTAATTCAGGACAGATTAAAAACAGCACAAACAAGACAGAAAAGTTATGCGGACAATCGCCGGAGAGCATTAGAATTTGTACCCGGAGATCATGTGTATCTGAAGGTTTCACCTCTCAAAGGGATGCGTCATTTCCACGTTTCTGGGAAGCTTGCTCCAAGATTCGTTGGACCATTTCCTGTAGTAGCAAAAAGGGGAGAAGTTGCTTATCGGTTGAACTTCCACCTCGGTTGTCAAGTGTGCACAACGTCTTCCATGTGTCCCGATTAAGAAAGTGCCTCGAGTGCGGAAAGAGCAAATGCCTTTAGAAGAAGTATATTTGAAGGAGGACCTATCTTACCCGTAGTATCCAACAAAATTTTGGATGAAGCAGAGCGCCGTACAAGAAACAAGAGCATCAAATTCTGTAAAGTGCAGTGGAGTAATCATACAGAGTCAGAAGCAACTTGGGAGCGTGGAGAAGATCTAAGAGCAGAGTTCCCTGATCTTTTTCCCAGTTCGTCCGAATCTCGGGGTCGAGATTCTTTCTAAGGGGGGTAGGTTTGTAACATCCCAAATTTTGAGTTTTGAAAAATTTAAATTTCAAATTAATTATTTTAAAGTAATTGGCTTTTATTTGGATTTTTCTGGGCTTTTCTGGAGTTTATTTCAAAGTATAAATCAAGAAAATATATTTTAAATATTTTATAAAAGCCAAAAAGTGTTCATTTTATTTTTCCTAAACTTCCCAGAATTTTTAAATAATTTTTGAGAATTTTTTGGAATTAAAAATTAATTTTAAAAGATAAAAGGAATTTTATAAAATTATTAAAAGCAAATCTGAAAATAAAAATATTTTTATTAAGTCTAAAATGTTTCCAGGAATATTCTATAATTTTTCTGGAATTTTTAGATATTATTTATTATTTTTCCAAGCAAATATATTGTTTCTAGTATTTTCTGAAAATCTAATCCGAAAATAAAATCAATTTAATCTCAGGCCGCCACGTGTCGCTCATCCGACGGCCGATACCCCTTCGTTTGATTTAATCCTAGCCACACCTCTTCACTTAAAACCAAAGGGCAAGATTTAGTCACTTGCCACGTGTCAAGCATCCGGCCGCACCATACCCCTTCACCTCTCTTTCTCTCACCGACATGTGGGCCCCACCAGTCATATGTTTCTTCAACCTCCCCTTCTTCCTCCTCCATCCCCTCTCTCTCTCCTCCATTAGAGCCAAAATTGAAGCTTCAATTAACTAGGTTTCTTGTGAAACTCCGCTTGATGGCTCATTAAACACCCTAATCACTCCGCCCCTAATGCGGCCGTTTTCCCATTTAATGCCCCATTCACGGCCGAAATTCTCGCCTCCTCTTCTCTTTATGCCGCCGGCCTCTCCCCTCCCTTTCCCCTATAAAAAGCCCCGAGGAGGCCTCTTCGGCACCGCCCACCCCGCCTTCCACCGCCCTCCTCCTCTTCTCTTCCGTAGTCTCCCGGCTCCACCGCCGCCTCCGTCGCCTCTTCGCCGCCAACCGGCCTCCTTGCCGCCGCCTCCTAGCCCGCCACCGCCGCCGCACCTCATCCGCCGCCCGGTGAGTGCCGCCGCCTCACTCACCGCCGTCCGCCGCCGCCGCACGGCCACGGCCACGCAAGCCACCGCCGGCCATCTCCCGCCGGCGATGCGTGCGCCCGCGTGGCCTCCACGTCGGCGGTCTTGTCCACGTGGCCGCCACTCGCGCCCGCATGGCGCCATGTGGCCAAGGCCACGCCGGCAAGGCGTGGTCCGTGGATCCGGTCCACTGAGACCGGACCCACCGTCATTCAAATAATTTTCCGCTCGTAAAATTCGAAAATTGATGATGTCATAAATAGTAATTTTCAATATAAAATTAATTCTCGAAATCCGGTTTTTCCTTTTTCCCTCCTATTTAATCTTTCGGAAGCCATAACTTTCTCATTTTAACTCCGATTTGAGTCGTTCAAATTTCTAAATTTTTCTAAAATCATAATCTATCTAAATATACATTCTTTTTCAATTTTTGAATTTTATTTGATTTTATGTGTATTTATTTGCTTTGTTGCTTTGTCTTTTCCTCGCAGAGAATCCGACGTCGTCAAGACTTTGCCGACCTGCAAAGAAGACAATCAAGAACTCGCACACGAAGGCAAGTCTCCTTTGAACATCTTGAACCCATGTTTGAGAAATGTTTTAATTATTTTAAAATTATGCATTGCTATATACATAAAATGATAACTCTTGTTTTATAAATATTAGTTAATCCAACTATTGTTATACCCTCATTTGATGTTGAATGCCATGTACCATTGACACCCTAAGTTTCCTTTGTCTCAATAATGAGATTATTATATAACTTTGGTAAATATTGTACGGTAGTAGAAAGCTTAGTCATGCTACATAAACTTTTGTAACCTTGGATTGGGAAAATATTATGTCTTTGATTTAGACTTTTGTGTAGAAATTTAGTGGCGATGGATGTTGCCACCGATCTTTAAAATAAAATAAAATGTGAGAGTTGGTTTAGGCGGGGCGGATGGTAAGATTGGTTTGGTGCGCTTAGCACGAGAACTTGTAAAGTGTATGTTCGCCCTAGTCAATTAAGGACCGACGCTTGTGTTTGTCGGGGCCGAGCACTACCGTACAACCACATGTCTATATGGGTGCGACCTAGTGACTAACTTATGATAGTTTAGTCTAGGTGCCACCGATGGAAAGTGGATGCCGAGGTGTCTTGGTTATTCACGGTGAGGGATGGGTTTCTTGTACTCATACGGCGCAAGAGGGGCTTACATGCAGGTGGTTTAACCCTTGACGGTGAAACCTCGGTGGTGGTAACTAGCCTAGAGTCTTTGTGATAATTTATCGGGTCTCATGCCAAAGGCGTGTTGACTATTAAGATGACTTATCTCTTGTGGGTAAAGTTGTGCAACCTCTGCAGAGTGTAAAACTATTCGAATAGCCGTGCCCACGGTCAAGGCGGGCAAGGAATGCATTCACATGGTAGATCATTGTTTTAGTTTTAAAATAAAAGATTTGGGAACCGAAGTGGATGGAACTTATTATAGCCGGTCTTGGTGGTGTAACCGTTTTCTTGAACTTGGGCGATTAGCGATTACTTCAAGTGTTGGTGGTTGTAACCTTCACTTTTTATCTTGATAGATTTTGTGAAACAAACACTTTGCTAAATTGATGCCTTTAAAGATAATTAATGGTATTTGAAATAAAATCTTGCTTTGTGCAAAAGAACCATATAACCCTCCTTTGCTAAACCTTGCATCTAATGCATTTTTCCAAGACTTGCGAGTAACTCACATACTACATAAAATAATACCCGAGGTATGAACACACCTTTCGGGAGTTCTAGGTCGCGCTTCCCAGATCAATTACTGTGGCGATTTGATAGGGTCTTCCATACAAAGCTCTCAAAAGGATTGTTATAATACGAGAGGGGCCGGTTTGGAAATCCGGGTCCGACGGTACCTCGAGCTAAGCTTCCGGTGGTACCAAAATGAACAATGCCCTTAACTCGCGGCAAAGCCAATCAAAGATGGTCCTCCCAAAAGGATTGTTATAAGCGCCTCTTCCAAGCGGATGGTCAAGAAGGCAGTACACAAGCACGGAGCATATCCTCCAAAGTCTGAATGGTCCGCTCTGACTGACAATCCATTTAAGGATGAAAAGCCGTACTGAGAGAAACTATTGTGCCCAACGCAGCCTGAAGACTCTGCCAGAATTTAGAGACAAACTTGGCATCCCGGTCAGAAACAATTGACATAGGCACACCATGCAGTCTCACCACCTCTCGGATATACAACGGGGCCAGATCTTGCGTTGTATTGGTCGTCTTCATCGGAATGAAGTGCGCAGACTTGGTAAGTCTGTCCACCACGACCCAAACTGCGTCTCGCCCTCGAGGAGAGCGCGGCAATCCGACCATGAAGTCCATTGTGATATGCTCCCATTTCCACTCAGGAATTTCCAAAGGCTGCAACAAACCAGCATGCCGCTTATGCTCGGCCTTCACCTGCTGACAAATGCCGCAAGAGGAGACATACTTAGCAATATCCACCCTCATGCGTTTCCATCAAAAGACCTGCTTCAGACCTTGATACATCTTGGTTTCTCCCGGATGTACAGAGTACGGAGTCCAGTGAGCCTCACGAAGAATATCATCCTTCACCTCTGATTTCTGGGGTACACACAGCCGGCCTCTGAAACGAACTGCACCACTCTCATCCACACTGAAATCTCGGGAACGACCCTCCGAGATCCTCTTCCGCACCTCTGAAAGAGCCGGTCGTGCTGCTGAGCCTCACGAACACGCTCGGGAATGGCGGACTGGATGATCATCTGTGTCTCTACCTGGGCAACTCTAGTGAGAAAGAAAGAGATACCAATCCTCTCAAACTTCAAGATCAAGGACATCACTGTCTGGGGGACTCCTGTCCTGCTCAAGGCGTCAGCCACCACGTTGGATTTACTAGGATGATATTGGATAGTCATATCATAATCTTTGATCAACTCCAACCACCTCCGCTGCCTCAGATTCAGCTCTCGCTGAGTGAATATGTACTTAAGGCTCTTGTGATCAGTAAAGATGTCACACTACTCTCCGTACAAATAATGCCTCCAAGACTTCAGAGCAAAATAACAGCTGCCAACTCCAAGTCGTAAGTAGGATAGTTCTACTCATGAGTCTTTAACTGTCGAGAAGCATAAGCGATAACTCACCCCTCTTGCATCAACACACAACCAAGACTAATCCGAGAAGCATCTATGTACACCGTGTAGCGCTTGCCACTCTCGGGCAAGGATAGAATAGGTGCATTCACCAGCTTGCTCTTCAAAGTCTAAAAGCCAGACTCACAGTCGTTTGTCCACACAAAAGGAACACCCTTTTGCGTGAGTCAGGTCATTGGCTTGGCGATGATAGAGAAATATTGCATAAAGCGCCGATAGTAACCGGCAAGTCCAAGAAAACTCCGGATCTCTGACACATTAGTTGGCCTTTGCCACTGCACCACCGCTGCCACATTCTTCGGATCCACTGTAATACCATGCTGACTGATGGTATGACCAAGAAATCCAACCTCGGACAGCCAGAAAGCACACTTCTTCAGCTTCGCATAAAACTTATTCCTCCGAAGGGCATCAAGGACCAAACTGAGATGTAACTCATGATCCTCCTCCGTCTTGGAATAAATCAGAATGTCATCGATGAAAACCACCACAAAAGAATCCAGGTACTCATGGAGCATCCTGTTCATGGCTTCCATAAAGACAGCAGGGGCATTTGTTAGTCCAAAAGACATAACGACAAACTCAAAATGCCCATACCTTGTGCTAAAAGTTGTCTTCTCTATATCCTCCTCTCTGATCCGCAGTTAATGATAACCAGACTGCAAATCAATCTTGGAGAATACCTTGGCACCTCTCAGCTGATTGAAGAGATCTTTGATGCGAGGCAGTGGATACTTGTTCTTGATCGTCACTTGATTAAGTGCTCGATAATCCACACAATGCCTCTTGGTGCCATCCTTCTTTCCCACAAACAACACCGGAGCAACCCAAGGCGACGTACTCGGTCTGATAAACCCCTTAGCTAAGAGTTCATCCAACTGCTTCTTCAACTCCACCTGCTCCACAGGTGCCATCCGATACATGGACTTATAAATAGGCCGTGTACCCGGGACAATGTCTATGCGGAAATTCGGTTCCCGCTCCGGTGGCAGACCTGGGAGCTCAACAGGAAAAACATCTGGGTACCTGCAAGCCACAGGTATATCCTCCAGCCTCAAAACAGCCTCGTGTCCCTCAACCATGGCCCACAGAAGACCTGACTTCTGCATTCGCCGATTGGGGAACAACTGGCACAGCAACAAAAGAGAGTACTGCGGGGCACTCCCTTGGAAGAAAACTTCACGCACAGACGGAGACCGCAAAGTGATCGTCCTCCAGAAACAAGAGATAACAGCTTGATATTGTGCGAGCCAATCCATGCCAAGAATCACATCGAAAGGCTCCAGGGGTATAACGACCAAGTTCGCCACGAACTCCTCATCTGCTAGAACCACCACGCAACCAGGGCAAACACGGGCATTGGAGATGAGCCCTCCAGGAGAACTAACAACCACAGCTCTCCCAACAAACTGCACGGACAGCCCTGCCCGCTGAACAAAAAACTCCGAGACAAAAGAGAAACTAGCCCCGGAATCGAAAAGTAAAGAAGCATCAACAAAATCAACAGATAAGGTACCTGTTACCACGTCTCCACGATCCCTACCATTAGACGCTGGCATGGCATACGCCGCAGGAACAGCTGGAGAAGAAGAACCTCCCGCGCCCACGAAGGTCGGCGAAGGAGTCCACTGAGGTACAGGCGCCGCAGGAGTAGCAGGATGCTGGACCCAGTATCCTCCAGGCGGAGGCGCCGGGACGAGTGACAAAGGTGCTGAAGGCGCCGGTAAGTATCACGGTGCAGGAACCGCGGGCAAGAACTGCGAGGTAGGAGCCGCAGCCATCATCTGCACGGTGCCGTCAGGATGAGTCGAGCCTGCTGAAGGTGAAAGCGCTAACTCCCATTGTAGCTTCCCCTTGGGATTCTGTCTGCACACCACATCCTTGTGGCTAGAGCTGGGAGTTGGGCATGCTTTTTTGGGCCAGCCCAAAGCACGGCCGGCCCGGCACGGCCCAAGCACGGCCCGGCCCAACACGTGGCCACCTCGGCCTCTACCTCTCCTCCCCCAGTCCCCCCTCCCGTCGACATCTCTCGGTCATCCCAGATTCCCCACAAGGCCACAACCCATCACACATAATAGAGCAGAGAGAGGGAGTAGAGGGGAAGGAGGTGTACCGGTCACCGGAGCTCGGAGAGTCGGACAGGTGAACGATGGCCGCAGGAGGAGGAACGGTGTGGTCGCAGCGTCTCCGGCGCGAAGACGCCCGGCGATGGTAGCCATCGATGACGAACTCATCGTCGGTGCCCCAGTCGCCAACTGGGCATCCGCCGCTAGTGGGCTCGCTGTCGGAGTAGTCGAGGTCGCCGTCGCTCGGGGAGGAGCCGAGGAGGTGGGAGGCGGCCGGGGTAGGAGGGGACGACTGAGGAGGAAGGGGCGATCGGGGAGAGGGCGCGGGGGAGGATGGGACGGCGGGGAGACCGGGAGATCCGGGGAGGAGGAGGCGGGGAGGAGGGGCGTCGGCGGGGGGGCGGTGGGGAGATCCGGGAGGAGGTGCGGGGAGAGGAGGGAAGAAGGCGGCCGGGGAGAGGAGGAGATCGGTGGGAGATGCGGGAGAGGAGGGGGGGGGGAGGAGGGGCGGGGAGATCTGGGAGGAGGGGCGGGGGGGGCGGTGGGGAGATCTGGGAGAGGGAGATCTGGGAAGAGGCGGGGCGGAGAGGCGGCGGGAGGGGCGTTGGGGAGATCTGGGAGGAGGGGGTGGCGGAGGAGGGGGCGGCGGGGAGGGGGCGGCCGGTGACGATGGGCGCGGGAGATCTGGGAGGAGGGAGGCGGCCGGGAGATCGGGGGGAGAAGAGACCGAGGAAGGCGCTGGCCGGTGGAGGAATGAGTGGGCAGCGGCGATTCGGATTTCGGCGAAGGATATTAGGGTTAGGGATTTAGAAATTTTTGTGATTTAGTCCTTCAGTTTTTCTGAAATCTACGAATAGGTTTTTATCTATTTTGATTTCTTCTTTTCTAGCCCTCATAAATTCTATTTTCATCGCGAAAAGATCCCATATATCCGCTGTGACTATGAGTTAGGTTTTGGAGATGTGAATATGTGATGTGTGTATATATATATGTATGAGATGAGGAGAAAGATGAGGATTGTTGAATCTTAATATAATGAATGAAAAAGGTGACTAAGATATGCTGTGATTTAGGCCGAGTTCATTTTTGCACTTGTGATATGAGATGTCTTTTTTGTTCTTCATTTTTGCACTTGTGATATAACGTATCTTTTATTGTTCTTCCTTAAGAAATATCATCATACAAAAAAATGAGTATTTTCAATGTTGCTCCTCCTTAGGTCATCACCCCCATTGTGATTTTATGCACTTGTGATATAACGTGTCTTTTATCGTTCTTTCTTAAGAAATATCATCATACAAAATAATGAGTATTTTCAATGTTGCTCCTCCTTAGGGCTGGACTGCTGGAGAAGAAGATCAATCAAATCAACATATTCTAACATATATTATAATTTGACAACATTGCTCACCCCCATTGTGATTTTATTTTATGTAAGCAAATTAGTACTACATGTGCTTCTAATTCTAACATAGCTCCCTTCACCGGCTGCCTTTTTAATTCGAGCATTTGATGAGATAGCCACCCCACGTATGGTACAATTAACCATTATGTAAACAGGGATAGACTGTTATTGGTGTGTGTATTCCAAGTAGTTACTAAATGTTACAGAAACTAAATGTTCCAAGCAGCCCTATGCTAGATTGTCGAACGATGAGCTAGATGTCCACGTACGCCATAGTCCAATTTCACCAAGATATGCATATCATTGGACTAGATGACCAACTTCGGAGGTGAAATGGCATGAGACAATAGTATCGAATTTTAAGTATGTTTTTAATAAGACGGGTACAAGAGAAAGGAAGATGGCGGCCATCGCTACCATTGTCGCCATCGCTTTTGTCGTGTATAGTTACTTTGGCTGGGCTTGGGCGCACGGCACGAACGCCAAGACGGTGGGCTTTGGGCCGTGCTTGGGCTGGCCGAAAGCAAGACGGCCGCACGGCACGGCACGACGAGATGATCGGGCCGAGCCGACACGGCACGAAACGGCACGGCAGCACGGTGGGCACAGGCGTGCTTGAAGACAAGACGCCCAATTGCCACCTCTACTTGTGGCTATTACCACAGATAGAACACTGTCCACTCCAAGTGCAGTCGGCCCGCCGATGCGGATCTCCGCACTGAAAACACACCAAGCCCAGCCCGGGCTTCGCCGTGGCACCAGATCGCAAAGAGCTCCTCCAAGAGAGCCGGACCGCCTGCACTACCACAATAGGGCTGGTGGTGACGACCCTTCGCCTTCTTATGCACAGAGCCTCCAGAAAAGCCCTTCCTCTCGCTATGGCCTCGAGGCGGGTCTCCTCCCATGGCCTTGCGGATATCATCTGTGTAAGCCTGCTGCATCTCGATCCCCGAAGCCTGCTCCACTAAAGTACGAAAATCCGTGATCAAAAAAGCACCTAGCAGGTGGCGGATCGAAGGTTTGAGTCCCTGACAGAACTGTCTGGCCTTCTCCACATCATCCCGCGCCACATGCGGGACGAAGCGGACTATCTGGTTGAAGCCCACCTCATACTCTGCCACAGACAGCTTGTCTTGGGAGTACCTGCTCAGATCGATTTTCATCTTGTCCAGAAAGGTCTCTGGGTAGAACCTCCTCTCGAACTACCGAACGAACTCTACCCACGACAGAGCTCCATGTGCAACAGCGGCGCCCCGCACTCCTTCCACCGATCTCGAGCCTCTCCTTCGTGTTGCACCACGTAGCGCACATGATCGGAGGCAACCACTTCGAATGCCTCCATCTTGTCCACCACATTGGACAGCCAGTCTGCGGCCTGAACAGGAGGGGCCGCACCGCTAAAGCTGTCCAGCCTCAAACCTACTCACTCACGGAGCGAGAGGCCGCTAACTGCTGCAACTGACGCAACCTCCGGCACCGGATCAGCACGAACACCGGGGACCAGCTGCCACTGCCTCAACGCGCTCAACTCTTGCTGCATGGCCCTTATAGTGGCCAACAGCTCTTCCTGACTACCACCCTCTGGCTGAGTAACCTCAGCCTCCTCGACCGTTGGCTGCGCTACTGGCGTAGCTACATGGCCATGGCTTCTACGCTTAGGCGGCATCCTGCAGCCACCACAATTCACATTCAAGCAAGAACAATATCAACAAGCCAAAAAGGCACAAGCAATAATGCAATACATTCAACAGGGTATATGCAAAATATACAAACCATTCCCCAACCTACATGTGCAAGTCTGTCAATTTAATAGTTTAATTACTATGGACCTAAAGCCCGCTCTGATACCAACTGTAACACCCCAGGACCCACATTACCCTGGGATGCTACTAAAACTGCCCTACAACTAGCCAATTTACAAGATAACATAAAATGGCAACAATTATTAAACAAGATAATACAAGATAATACAAGCGGAAGCATAATCAATTAAGGGATAAGAGAATAGTAATAACAATTTAATATTCATAATCAACTTCATCATAATAACCAAAGGGACGGTTCTGAATTAAACATTAATAAGATGAAACATTCATCAACAGAATAGCTAAGCAAAGACTAGAGTTCTTCAACTTTATTTCAGCATTAAAACAAAATCCATGTGCAACAATGTGGTGCTGCTCTACCCTTCCCAATGCATACTCAAAGTCCACCTGTAGGGAGGGGAAACAAGGGTGAGAAAAAAATCTCAGCAAGCAAACAGTTTAACAAGCTATTCAAACTGCGAACAAATAAACATCATCATTTAATTCATACATTCACAACCACAATCTTCCACGAATCATATCTCTTCAATTTTCAGATTTAAATGGCATATGAATGCAGTCATTTAAATATCAATTAAATGCATATGAATGCTTCATGCTATGCTCCACATCACTCTTGCGAGGGCAGGAATTGTAGTTCATCGTATTACGGCAATATACGATGTTTCCGCGGGCGAAGAGGTGCATCGTATTACGGCAATATACGAAGTCAGTATCGGTACGGTCGCGGCTAAGTGCGGCGACATCCACATATGCAGATGATATGGTATGACATGAATGATATGATAATTCATTAATCACATTAATTCATCCACAAGGAGTATTATCATGCTCTCAACATATCCACATCCACCACATGTTATTTTCATGACCACATTATAACATTAAGCAAGAATTCCACATGTCTACTAGCAAAATATCAACATATGAACGGATAAATATTTGCTATCATCTCCACAATTAAAATATCATGCAATCATGGTATCATGTATCAAATTAAGATAATAATGTAAATTGCAAGTAGAAGGAACGACAAGTTAAATGGTAGCAACCACCTCAATCCGATGAAGCGAAGTAAAAATCAAGAGCGCTCAATGACAAGACCACCTGTCCAAAAGACAACTCTCAACACACAACCACAGCATATAAACATGACTAAAATAATTAAGACGTCGCTAGAACCACGAATCCGCACAAACTCTTCTCCGCTCAACAATTCAGTAAATTACCCTCTGCAGCGCTGCTTCACAGTATCGTATCTTTTAAAATAATGATCCAAATATAGCAAATGATAACTCTCTGGATTGAAGACTTAAGAACCTACAATTGTCAAGTAGAACACATATTTTTATTTTGATCACAACTAGGGGTAATTTAATGCCCAAAACAGAGGAAGAACTCTGTTTTGGCAGATTGGACAGCAGTGTTCAATCGCGTCCCAACAATGCTATAGGGGTCCAAAAATTATGAAAATTATACAGAAACTATAAGTCCGAATTATCTACAAATTTCTCAATTACAGCCATGACCATAAAAATCAATTACTATTTTTAAATCCCGTATCACCGTCGGACTGTACCAATCTCTCCGCCTAACGGACAGCGGTATTACCGACTTCGTATCGCCCAGATCACACAGCCAAAAATTACGAAAAACATACAGGAGATGCACCTGGAAGTCCTCTACAACTTTCCTTTTGGGCGAGTCTACAGAAAAATTCGTTTACTAGGTCAAATCATGAGGACAGACACCACAAGAAATCAATCTACAGAGCGCATGCAGCTAATCTCTAATCGGGCAATTAATCTATTAACTACTATCAAAATCCGTGCCAAGAACCCTAATTAATCTGAAAACAGAGGGTTTGGGATGGAAGAAAATTACCACGATGAAGAATTTCCCCACTTTTTCCTCCTCCTCTTCTTCTTCTTCCTTCTCCTCTCCTTCTCCTTCCTTCTCTTTTCTTCTCCTCCAATGGCAGCAGCACTTGGGGCACCAATGGAAGTAATAGGGGAGGGGAGGCGCCAAGGGTGGGGGTGGCGGCTGGTTGGAGGGGAAAGGGGAGAAGGGGTGCGGCAGGGGTGGGGTGTGGCGCCCCCCCTTGGGCCAAGGCCCAAGGGTGGTCGGCCCACCTCCTAGGAAGCCCACTTCTGAATTTTAAAATAATTTTTAATATATTTTTATTCCTTTTTCAATGTTCTACAATTTTTATTTTTCCTTCCCGCGATTTGCCAAAAAACCGACGAATCCACGATTGTTTTAAAAACTTACGTCGTAACGATGTTCATGGTATTACAAAGCCGCTAGCACTGAAGACGATGCTTGAACTAGTTCCCATTTAATGATGCTGGCGGGGTTCCGCTTACAAACCAATGCCTTGTGGCCCTCCTGACCACAATGGCGACCGAGCACACTGTGAAGCACGATGACCATCCCCACACTTGAAGCATTTCATTCCCTGTCCTGGGGCCGGACGCACCATAGGAACACTTGCTGATGATCGAAAGGTAGATGATGCCTAGGGCTTGGTGAACCTAGACTTGAATGAATTTTGCGAGCCCTTGAACCTCTTGGGAACTGGCTTCAGCGCTGATCCACTACAAACAGAACTCTTCTTCTGACTGCCCTCTGTACCCTCAGAAGCCACATAACCACCTGTACCGTGCAATCCTTCCCCAAGCTGCATCTCTAGCTCCATGCCCCAAGCTTGCTCCACCAAAGAGCCAAAGTCACGAAGCTCCAAAGCCCCCAACACTTGGCGAAACTCCTGCCTGAGCCCTCTGCGAAACCTCTTAGCTTTCTCCACATCATTAGTAGCCACAAATGGTACAAAGCGGATTAAGTTATTGAAACCCACTTCGTACTTTGACACTGACATCTTGCCCTGCTTGTAAGTATTCAACGACACTTCCATTCTTTCCACAAATGAGGCTGAGAGACCATGTGGAGGTCATCCCATTGTGTATGATGAGTAACTGACATCGGTTTAGGAAAAGTCGAGTCTAAGTCGGTTGGTTCGGACCTAGACGTTGCGTGGCGTAACGAGCTCGGTCGGACTTGGTCGAACCTAGTCGTATGGGTTTAGGTTGCATGTTCTGATGACTCGACAGGTTTGGTCTCTATTTACGCTTTCATGTATCGAGCGGTGCTATTTGACGTGTTTCTTTTCTGTGTGACTACAGGACGTCGAGGTGGAGTCATGGCGAGACACGAGGTGACCGGACTAGGCGCAGGTGGCGCTGAGGTCAGAACGGTCGTGATGTGTCGAAGACGACGTGGACTCGAGGTGGTTGTGAGGCGTGCGAGGCAAGGAGCGCGAAAGCTTCCCGGAAGGTGCAGGAGGGGCGAAACGGGAATTTCGCAAAAGCTGCACAAGCGGGAGCGGGCTCCGTTGGATTTAGCGGGCATAACGGGGCGAAGACCTGTTAGCCAAGGCTATAAATAGAGGAGAGGGGCTACATGCCTTCTTATGGCTTCTAGAGAGAATTAGGGTTTCATTTGGGTCAAAAGAGCCTTTGGCAAGTGGTTGTGCTTTAGGCTTTAGTTGGTGAGACTCTTTAGTGGTTGTGAGCAGGAAGAAGGCAGAGGGGTTGTCTCTCCTTCGATGGTCTCCTGAGTAGTGGGCTTGTTCTTCATTTTTCTTGAGTTGTGTTCTTGAGAGATGGAGAGGGTTTGAGTAGAGATTCCATGTAATTTCTTTTCTTGTTCAAATGTACAGTCTTATGGGAACTCCTTTGTGATCTTTGTTTTGATTAGGAATGAAATTTCTGAAGTTTTCTCTATTTCCTGCTCGCTGTTCTTCGATGTCTTTTTTAAGTGAATTTTGAGATTATGTGTTTTGGCTTGATCCTTGTTAGAGAGTAGCAAAATGGGTTGCTATGACATGGAAGATGTTCAAAAGCCATTTGGCTAGTTGATCCAAAGAGCAAATCAAGTTTAATTTCAGTTTTTCATTTCTGAGCTCCTCTGTTCTTGTTTTGGCATTTCTAGGGTTTGATGCTATTTATGATTTCCTTTTGAGAGTTGGCTTGAAATTTGATATCTAGAGCCCTATGGCTATTGCTAATATATCCTCAAAATTTCATAGCCAAAGGATCAACGATGGAGGAGTAATTTAAAATTTGGCTCAGTTCTTGCAAAGCTTCTGTCAGATTTCAGTTTTGTGCTCAAAAGTTGTTTTCTTGCACTTATGGTTGCAGGCTCTTCTCTCTAAGGACTACTTGCTTTTTAGCTTATTGTGGGTTGTGTTTTCCGGCAGCCAAACAAAGAAAATTTTAGAGTTTCAGTTTCTCTTCTGAAAAATCCTGCACCGAAAACTTCAGGTTACTGTTTACTGCTGTTGTCTGCTGCCGAAAGCATTTTCTACTGATTCTTGTGCCTCTATCCCTTGCGGCTGATTTTTCTGAACTGAAGCCTGTTATTACTATTTAGTTTGGCTGCTCCCAGTTCAATCTCAAGTCTAGACTTTATTCTCCGAGCTGCTGTCTTTGCCTTGCTTGTTTCTTTATTGTCGGCAATACTTTGCTGTTCAATCAGGAGTACTGCTGAATACTGCTGCCGAACTACTTCCGAATTTCTGTCAAGCTGCAGGTTCTATAGCTGTTCGGCTGCAGTATTAGTTCCTCTGTGATTTTGTCTTCTACTCTCAGTTTTGCAGCCGACCATAGAATCTATTTTCAGTTTTGTCAGTTCAGCTGGCTGCAGTCCAGCTGGGTGCACTTCGGCCAGCAGTATTTGACTGCAGAGGACAGTCTTCATTCGGCTGCTAGTATTTTGGTTTCAGATGAATACAGGAACTCCAGTTTGGTTTTCTTTTGCCAAATGTATTTAGACAGCAGTATTTTCAGTTTGCCTTCTTATTTTCAGTTTCGGCAGTTCTTTGTTATTTACTCTTGATTTGATTGGCATTTCTTCTCTGAATTCCGGTGAACTAGAATCTATCTACCTCATAGCTTCCATAGCTATTGGAGTTGCGATTTGGGTGCTTACCTTGGGGGTCGATTTTAGAAAAAAAAAGAGGCACCATTCACCCCCCTCTGTTGCCATATCCGGTCCTACAATTGGTATCAGAGCCGGTTAGCTCTTCTTGATAGATCTTTAACCGGTCTCAAGAGCCATGGCGACGGACAAGTACTCGACCAAGCCCCCGATCTTCGATGGGATGGATTTTCCATTCTGGAAGAGTCGGATGGAGACCTACATCCAGGCTCAGGGCTACGCCATCTGGCGAAAGGTCAAGGTCCAGTTTGTTGTTCCCGCCGATGAGAACATCAATGCTGGGAATATGGCTGATGTTGAGGCAAACGCAAGGGCGAGGAACATCATCATTCAGGGATTGAGCAGAAGCGAATGTGATCGCATCTCTCACCTGACGTCGGCCTTCGATATTTGGGTGACCCTCAATGCTTACCATAAGGGCACCACCCAAATAAAAACGGTGCGACAAGACTAGTTCAAGCGCGAATACAGCAAATTCGAGATGCTTGCTGGTGAGTCCCTTGACGAGTGTTTTTCTCGCTTTCACAAGATTTTGAGCAACCTCCGAGCCGTCGGTCTCACATACTCCGACTCGGATAACGCTCGACAAATTCTTTCTGCACTCGATCTTCGGGTTTGGGAGATGAAGGTGACTACCATCAAGGACACCACGGACCTCTCGACCTTGACTCTTGACGCTTTACTCGCCTCAAGACTCACGAGATTGACATAGTCTCTCGTCGGTCGAAGTCTCAGTCGATGGCACTAGTCACCTATCCCACTTCGGCTTCTGGTTCTTCTGCCGATTCTCTTTGTGGGTTCTCCTAGCTGCTCTCGTGACGAATCGATGATCGCTTAGAGCAGCCTAGAGGATGATCAACCGCCCTCCTAGCTCGGAAGTTCTCCCATGCTTACAAGAGGAGGAGGGACAGAAAAAGAAGAGGACCAGTGATTTGCTTTGAGTGTGGTGGCCCCAACCACATTCGGCAACCGCCCCAAGCCGGGAAGGGCAAAGGAGACTATGGCGGTTCGAGCAAGAACGACTACCCCGACAAGAACCGCAACAAGAAGCCCCGGCTCCAGACGCAAGGCAAGAAGACGTTCCGCGACTTTGGGATGGCTAAGAAGCTCTTCCACCGCGTCCTCGCCGCCTTCGACAACCTCGACCTCAGCGAGGTGGCGGGATGGAGCGACGACGACGGGACGGGTGATCAAGAACCCAAAGACGGTGACGACTTATTCGGCATGTGCTTCATGGCCCTCGAGGGCGAACTGAGCGGCAGCGAGCTCTACTACGACTCCGATGAGGTATACTCATCTTACGACCAGCTTAATGATGCCTTTCTTAAGCTAGGTAAATTTCATGCTAGATCTAGAGCTAGATGTAGCGAGTTGGAGAAGGAAGTAGATAGATTGTCACGGAGCTTACTTCACTTATATCTCGCCCCTCCGTGACGAATGTGATACATGCCCTGCTTTGCTTGGAGATATGGAGAAGTTAAGGACTTCTCATGATAGTGTGACCTCTGAGCTTGATATACTTAAGGTGGAGAATATTAGTCTACTTGTTGAACTAGAAATGAGTAGGATAACTCCTTCTTCATTTACTGTTGAGACTATTTCTTGCACCTCATGTGAGGCTAAGGACAATGCTTTTAGAGGCATTTACACTATGCTTCTTGATCTGCCCGAAACAAGTGAAAATTGCAATAATTTGAAAATGAACTTAAAATGGGCAGACCATAAAATTGCTGAATTACAAGCCTTTTTACTTGAGCCAATTGATTCATGCTTGAACTGTCCTAAATTAACTGCTGAACTCGAAGCTGTCTTTAAATAGTTTCAAGATATGATTGATCATGATAGGAAGTTGGCTCAGTTTGCTTCTAAGGACCCTGTTAGCTCACCATGCATTAATTGTAATAAACTAAAATCTAATTTGATTGCATTGGATGAGAAATGTGTGAAGCTAACTAAGGACCTACTAGAGAAGCCACCTTGTGCTTGTAGTGTGATTGTGGAGAAGGGGGAGAAGCCCCCGGGTAAGGTAGAGACGTCTAGCGACGTGAACCAACCTGCTAGCGAGGGGGCTGTCCCTTCGAGTCGGTGCGTGCGTGCACAAGCCTGTCTTCCCTCTGCTTTTGGTTGTTCTTCTGCTCCCACTTTGCTCTTCTTGCACCTCTCTCTTTCGGGGGTGTCAGTATCTTATGAACACTCTCGAGAAATTTGTAGGAGGCAAGAAGAAGCTCAATCTTATTCTAGACCAATCAAAGATTTGTAAGTTCAATCAGGTCTACGATATGATTTCCGTGAGGATGTGAGGAAGCATCCACCTGTAGTGCTCAGACCCGTAGCCGCAGGTGTGATTGAGGTCAAGCCCAAGAACAAGAAACTTCAATTTAAAAGAGCGGGCTTTGTCCAAGGGATTTCTAACAGCAAGGTGATTTCACCGCAGCTTGACCTCTCGGCGATGGTTATCTCATGCTACTTCACCCCTCGTATATGGTATCATTGCACCTTCTGTCAGAAGGATGGATATTTATTTGACCATTGCTTCAAGCGCCCCAAGATCGCGCGTAGAGACCATGTTGAGTCTCTTAGGCGTATTTAGGGTCAGCCCCAGACCTTGAGTGCACCTAAGACCAATACGAGGTCTAGGCTTGCTACTGTTGGTAGCTTTGGGCAGCATCGAGGACTTGGTTCTTCCGAGTTTTCTGTTTTTCGTCCTCATGCTCCCTCTAGTCATGACTTCCGCCGTTCTGAGGGTAGATCTCGCTTTCCCCATCGAGATACCTACCCGCGGCGTGATCAAGATGATGCTTGGGTGCTCACCTCGCTCTTCGTAGCGGTCGGACCCGAATGCCTTCAAGTCTGCGCACACGCACCTTCCGCTTTTTGAGTGACAGAGAGCGTGGGTAGATAGAGGTCACCGTGCTTGACTACTTCATCGCCGACGTGTTACTCAAGATTGGGTGCCAAAATCACTCTTGATTTACCCCGCATCGAGACTTTACTCTGCTTGACTCGTGTTCGCGGCGAGGAAGGAAAAGGTTTGGCTTGTAGACTCCGGGTGTTCACGACATATGACCGGAGATTCCCGTTGGTTTTCTTCCCTTGCCCGCGCTCCAGGTGATGAGACGATCACCTTCGGAGATGCTTCTTCTGGGCGCGTCATCGCCAAATGTACTATGCGTATTAATGATTCATTTATTTTAAAAGATGTTGCCTTGGTTAGTAAGCTGCAGTACAATTTGCTTTCTGTTTCTCAGCTTACCGATGACGACTTTGAGGTGAGCTTTAAGAAAAACAACTGCAAAATTCTTGATTCTTCCTGAGTCCGGTTTATGGATTTCTCGCTTTGGGAGGATCTTTCGATCGATTTTTCTCGAGTCTTCCGGTGATCCTCTCCGTTGTTTGCTTGCTTCGAGTCCCGCGACCTCTCTTTCGCATAGGAGACTTGGTCATATTGGATTTGACCATTTGACCCGAGTTAGCGGCCACGATCTCATTCGTGGTCTGCCGAAACTCAACATGGTCAAAGATCTTGTTTGCGCTCCATGCCGGCACGGCAAGATGGTTGCTGCTTCTCACCCTCCGGTCATAGTGACTATGATCGATGCACCGGGACAGCTGCTCCACATGGACACGGTCGGACCAGCTCGAGTGCAGTCTGCTGGAGGGAAGTGGTATGTTCTTGTCGTGGTCGATGACTTCTCGAGGTACTCTTGGGTGTTTTTCTTAGCCTCGAAGGATGAGACGTTTACACATTTTTGAGGTCTTTTCAGTAGGCTTTCTATTGAGCTTCCGGGTGCCTTACGAGCGATCCGCAGTGACAATAGCACGAAGTTCAAGAATTCCTACTTTGAAAGGTTCTGCGATGAGACAGGTGTAGAGCACCAGTTCTCTTCTCCATACGTTCCTCAGCAGAATGGCGTAGTGGAGAGGAAGAACCGTACCTTGGTCGAGATGACCAGGACGATGCTCGATGAATACTCTACACCGCGGAAGTTTTGAGCTGAGGCTATAGCCACCGCGTGCCATGTTTCGAATAGAGTTTTTCTCAGTGCACACTTGCACCGCACTTCTTATGAGATGAGATATGGGCGAAAGCCCAACGTCTCTCATTTTCGTGTGTTTGGTTGCAAGTGCTTTATTTTGAAGTCCGGGAACCTAGATAAGTTCGAGTCACGCTCTTGTGATGGGATCTTTCTAGGCTACTCGACTTCTTCGTGGGCTTATAGGGTCTGGAACTGCGAGTCTAGTAAAATGGTAGAGACCTGTGAGGTGACTTTCGATGAGGCCAGTCCAGGGACTAGGCCCGACATCTCAGGTTCTTTAGAGCAGTCCGAGACCATCTTCGTGGATGATGAGGATGATGGAGACGAGGGTTGTCTACCTGATCCAGTCCCTCATCCACCCCTTGAGGTGCCTTCTTCCACCGCACCTCGAGGTGATCGACCCATGCCTTCGCTTCCTCCGAGCTAGTGGCTCTGCTCCTACCCGTCGACTCACGAGGTAGAGGCCACTTCTTCATCTCATCCTGGACCTCCTAGACATATCCAGAAAGCTCATCCTTCTGAGTAGATGATTGGAGATCTCTTTGAGCGAGTCACACGCTCAAAGTCTGGCATGTCACTCTTCTGTCTCCACTCTGCCTTTGTTGCCTCTTTTGAGCCTAAGGATGTTTGTCATGCTCTCTCCAATGAGTCTTGGATAAATGCCATGCATGAATAATTAGAAAGCTTCGAGAGAAACAAGGTCTGGACGCTTGTTGAGCTCCCTCGAGGTCACAATATCATTGGGACTAAGTGGGTGTTCAAGAACAAGCAGAGTGAGGATGGTGTGGTTATTCGAAACAAGGCTAGACTGGTAGCTCAGGGGTACTCCCAGGTTGAGGGTCTAGATTTTGAGGAGACCTTTGCCCCTGTAGCTAGACTTGAGGCCATTAGAATCCTACTTGCCTTTGCAGCTTCTAAGGGTTTCAAACTCTACCAAATGGACGTCAAAAGTGCCTTCCTCAATGGCTTTATTGAGGAAGAAGTCTATGTGAGACAACCTCCTGGTTTCGAAAACCCCAAATGCCCAAACCATGTCTACAAGCTTTCTAAAACGTTGTATGGACTTAAGCAAGCCCATAGAGCTTGGTATGAGAGGCTTAAGTCCTATCTCTTGAGTCATGGTTTTGAAATGGGTAAAGTAGACAAGACCTTGTTCATTCGCCGGCTTGGCAATGACCTTCTACACGTCCAAATTTATGTCGATGACATTATCTTTGGCGGCACTTCTCATGCTCTAGTCTCACAGTTCTCGGATGTCATGAGCACCGAGTTTGAGATGAGCATGATAGGTGAGTTGACTTTCTTCCTTGGCTTCCAGATCAAGCAGACTCGGGAGGGTACCTTCTTGCATCAAGGCAAGTACACCGTGACCTCCCGAGACGCTTCGACATGAGTGATGGAAAGCGGTGTCAACTCCGATGGCTTCTACACCACTCTTGACCCGTATGAGGACGGCGAGCCGCTTGATCAAAAGGAGTTCGAAGTATGATTAGCTCTCTTGTACCTCACTGCCTCGAGACCAGACATACACTTTTCCGTGTGTCTATGTGCTCGGTTTCAGGCTTCTCCTCGCGTGTCTCACCACCAGGCGGTGAAGCGCATCTTTTGGTACCTTCGAGCTACCATTGACTATGGTATCTGGTACTCTTCCTCCTCCCGCTCATCCCTTAGAGCCCTTTCGGATGCGACTTTCTTGGTCAGAGGATAGATAGGAAGAGCACTTCGGCATCTGCCGGTTCATTGGCACTTCTCTCGCTTCCGGTCCTCTAGGAAGCGGTCCGGTGTTGCACACCCACCGCAGAGGCCGAGCACGCGTCGCAGCCCCGATTCTTTGTAGCTGTGCTTTGGATGGTCTCGACTCTGCGGGATTTTGGGTTAGCTATCGACCGTGTTCCGCTCTTTTGCGATAACACGTCGCAATTAGCATTGCCAAGAACCCAGCAAGATTCTCGGACCAAGCATATTGATATCAGATATCATTTTCTTCGAGACCATGTAGAGAAGGGTGACATCGTGCTCCAGTTTGTGGAGAGTGACCACCAGTTGGCTGATATCTTCACCAAGTCTTTTGGATAGCACGAGTTTTTCAGCACTACGGGGAGAGCTTGGGGTGGTTTGTCCTTATGGACTGTTGTGAGGGGGAGCTTTGGGCTTTACCGCTTTATCATATTATTTATGCTTCTGTCTCCTTACTATTGCACTGCATTTGTGGGTGCATTGGGTTTAGTCCTTCCAGCATACGTTAGAGTGTGTCTCTTGCTGAGTTGCTTAGACTTCTTACTCTTATCTTGTGCTTTCAGAATAGCTGTTTCTTATCTTACTAGGTTGAGCTCACTCACTTCTTGTAGGTTCTAGTGAGGGTTGGGCCACCCTCGGGTAGACAGGGTACGTGTTTTCTCTCTAGTGTGTGTTTTTCTCGACAGCTGTTCGTCCTGGAGTCATATGGGGTAGATAAGAGTCAGTCTGAGCCATTAGTATCCTCTACATCTTATCTATGCTTTAAGGACTGCCTGTTTATCTTTCTTTGCCAGCTTCTCGTTTTTATTGCTTTGGTTCAGGGGGAGTTCATTTGGGAACTTCTAGATCTTAATGTTGACCTAACTCAACTTGAACTAAAAGTTGCATTTTATGTTGAGGGGGAGCTGGATTTTTATGCATGTCTTTCTGCATTATAATATAAATACATTGAGCCTTGATTATTATCTCGGTTATGACATGCTTATGATGATTTACATCTTGCCATGATTTATGCTTAATTGCTAGATTTATCATGACTTCATATGTATAGACTAGCTTTTGTCATAATGAATTAATTAAACTTGCTCAAATTGAACTAAAAACTTGTCATGATTAGCACTCGAGTTTAGTCTTTTTGAGCTATCCTTTTATGATTCATGCCATGTCAAATAGGCTGAGTTGAGCGTTGAATCTCTTTTGAGCCTTAGATTGAGCTGTCTTAAACTCTTGATGTAACATGAGTTAGTACAACTTATCAAAAAAATCTCTTTTGTGCGAAAAAACTGATCTCACCAATTCTTTCTCACGAGACGGCTTGCCATTGCACTAGGCATGAACTTGGGGAGAGTTTTGGTTGATCTAGACTATCTTCTTAAGCTTCTTGCTTGGAGTTGTCGCAGCACGGCTTGAGATCTAGCACATGATAAAAATATTGGTTGAAAAACAACCATAAGTCTCAAAAGAAAATTATCATTTGTGCTCAATTTGCTTAAAGCTATCCAAAGAATCAAGTACTTGAACCATTGTTTCACTCTTGAGTATATAACACTCTATTTGGACTCGATATTAGATTCTTGGTTCCGCTTAGCTTGATTGACATGGCTTGCATCATCCTTGGATATCTCTAGCTAGACTTTGCTTATTGATGACTTGACATGTTCATAAAATGCACTAAAATTCATATTGTCATCTAGTAGCTTCTAGCTGGCTTATACATATTTTGTCATGATCTTGATAGCTTTTCATTAAGTTATGGCTTGGTGTAATACATTATGGTCATTTTGGATAATTCTCATGGCTCTAAATGCTTAGAATAAACAAACTTCAGCCATTTTATCCATCATCATGACTTATTCTCTCTTTTGCATTCTTGATGTCTTTATTGCCAAAAGGGGGATTATAGATTGGAGAAAAAGTCTTTTGGAAATCTAGAGTTTGGAGAACAATTTACTCTTTCTTGAGTTGCTCTAATGATTCCTTCTGTCGACATGGTCATGAGTTTCAATTCTTTCTTTGGACCATGTTGGACTCTTCAAACTCAACTTCTTGCTTTTTCTGGGTTTGTCAATATACTCATCAAGAGGGAGATTGAGAGACCACGTGGAGGTCATCCCATTGTGTATGATGAGTAATTGACATCGGTTTAGGAAAAGTCGAGTTTGAGTCGGTTGGTTCGGACCTAGACTGTAACACCCCAGCCAAACAATGGCCTGAAATGCTACCAAACTAACAACATAATAAAACTATGCTAAGGCATTCTATAAAATTTCGGCAGAGCCTCCTTTGTTTATTAATAAAAATGAAGTTCTAACAATATTATCAAAAGGTATGAATAACCGCAAGCAAAGTAATTTGGCTACTAAGCAGAAATATCTATAAAACTTAAGTAAAGCACTAAGCAATATGAAGAAGTTCTAATCCATTATTACATCTTAATCAAGGTCATAATCAAATACCACTTGAACTAATCAACAAATAATAATTAGAGTTCTCTATCTTCTCCATGGTGAATATTTCGTGCAAGTGCAACAATACTAATCCCTCTTTATTCCCATGCATGCTGACCTCGTGAAGGCACCTAAAATAAACAAACAACAACAACAAAACAACGAAGAAGAGTGAGTCCAATGACTCAGCAAGTATAATCAGAACAAATGCAAGCATGAACATTAACTCTCAAGTTAAACATATTACATATGAATTTCATGCTATGCATTATGATCAAAAGCTCCTCTTTCTCATCTCTTTCGCATTTTACCGTGTACGCGGAGTGTGCATCCGTCAATGCACACCATGCCTGTACCCTCAGTGCAGGGGATCAATTGCCCACACTCCGCAAGTGTGGGGACCTCGATGCTTGATCACCGCATGATCAAGACTTCAATTCTCAATATGATGCATATATGTGAATGTATCAAAAGATAACGAGCATTCACCATACTACGCATCAACCAATCTCATAAATGCCATAATGTAAACAGAACATAAATAGCATTCTCAATTCATCACTTACTCATACTCACAATTTAAACAGTCATGATTCAACCATCATCCAAACAATTCAACAAATCCATAAACACACAGATTTTCACATCACAAATATACTTGCCTCAACCGAGAAAATGAAGAACACGAGAAGGCACAACCCCGAATCCGCTCTCCTCCTGAATATTTAATTAATAATTACCAACATGACAGTAGCGGGTTTCTAGATATAAAATAACAGCAACCCCAATTAACCCAACAATTTATCTCAATTAAATCCCCAACTCCCCTCGGCCAAATCTGCCCAACCACAGACAGCCGACTTTCAAAAATCATAACTTTCAGTACGTAACTCCAAATTAAGCGTTCTTGGACTCTCTGGAAAGATAATTAAATTATCTACAAAAACTTAGTTGGGGAGACTCTCTGATTCTGCCACTAACTAGCCGATCCAAACCCTTTTCTAAAGCATCCAAATTCACGTCGGACTCTCCGGACAGCGCACTAAAACAGGCATAACTGTCGCCCAGAAATTCGGAATCCGGACTTCTTTACCTCTATTGAAAGCTAAGAAACTTATCTACAACTTTCTCAATTTTAAGGACTCCTGAATCGCAACTATTACCGTCGCACAAACCGATCTACTAAACTCTGTCCAGAACTACCCCGATCTGCAGAACAGTAACACTAGAAAATTCATAACTTTCGCTACACAAATCCGAATCACGTGTTCTTATACTCCCTGGAAAGATAATTAAACCCTCTACAACTTTCTAGAAGGGGTCCAGACCTGAATCCCGACGAAACTAGATCAAAACCGCTGAGAAACAACTACCGTCCCAGCAGCCCAGAAAACCGACGAATCTAACTTGATTAAAAACCAATCTAGAGACTACCAGGGATTACCCTTGACGACACGACGACGAACACGTCGACGAACACGACGAACACGGTGACGAACACGCCCGCGATCTCCTCCTCTCTTTCCTCCGGATCCACGCGGTACAGCGACGAACGTCGGCGACGGCGCACCGGGGGAGGAGACGACGACGATGAAGACGACGACGGCGCACCGGAAGAAGACGTCGGGCAGCACGGGCGGCGGCTGGGGTGGAGGCGCAGGGGTGGAGGCGCAGGGGTGGAGGGCTGCCTAGGGTTTTAAGAGGTGGTCTCCTCCCTCTTGGGCCAAGAAACCCACCGGCCAAGGCCTAGGCCCAGTGTTGTCTTAAATTTTCATAAAACCCTCAAAACTCTTATAAATTTAATTATTTCACAAAGTCCTCTCTATATTAATTAAACAATTAATTAAACAATTTCCGGTATTACATTCTACCCCTTAAACAGAATTCGACCCAATTCTAACCGCAACCTCAACAGAAAACAAAACAACCAACTAGCAATTAACTAGCACCCGACGTGAACAACGCCGGTATCGCTCACAGCATGCGAGACTCCAACTCCCAAGTTGCTTCTCTCTCGTCTCGCGACCAAAGCGCTTTGACATACTAAATATTTTTTTCTAATTGCTTGCACCTCGCACATAGGTTCTTGAAGATCCAAGTGGTTTGCCAACCTCCCGATCCTTGCTCCTTACATCTCGCATAACTTTTCACCGCTCTAGGCACCAATGATTCGACTCACCAAGGCCACTCGTTGAACTTACGCCCCTACAACACTTGAATTGTGTAGCTTTAATTCTTGAATGGTGGTGGTCTTACTCGTTGGTCAACGGTTTTAATGAAGCCCACGCCCGGATCTTTCAAGTTCTCCTCGATACCGAGTCATACAAAGCGTGGTATCCCACACTAGAACCCAAGGTAGTCCTAGTGATACACAAACCCCTAAAACTTCGCAATTAACAAAAGCGATTAAATACACATCGGGTTATCATTCCCTTTAGTACCAACCCACACAATCTGCACAAAGACATATATCTCATGTTTCCATTCTCAATCGATCTCTTTACCTTAGCAATGAGCACCCCTTAAACACGGGCACACCACGGGGTCAAGGTAAACCCACTCTTTCACACACGTAATACAACTGAAAATAAGGGATTCTTATTGCAATCACGCATCACCCACTCCCCACCAAAGGGTCAAATCATAAAAGAAAATCGAGGATTCAACATAAGAACCTCTCCACCTTCCAAGTAGGTGGTTTGCAAACAAACAACACATACGTCAAAGGGGAATCACTCAAATGTCAAACCCGTCCATTTTTTTTTCCTAAACCGAAAAACCACACAAGCCAACAAAAGTCAACTCAAACCACAAAAGACTTTTCTCTCATCACGTAGCTCAAACAAGAATCAGGGAGCATTTTACTACCGATTTTTTTTTATTAAACTTCCTCTTGAATCACGAGGTTCCAAATTATCCCATACCATACTAGCTCAATTCTCTTAAATTGGCAACATCAACTCTATGTTCAAACCGAGTGCATCCGACACACTTTTGTAGAGGGACTCTACTATTCTCACAATAACATACTCTAGTCAACTCCTCTACCCACATGTTACTTTAACGAATAATTTCTAATGCATCTCATCGTTATTCTCACCCACCATCACTTTACCACATATCTTTAAGGATAATCAACATGAAATTCTCGGCTCAAGACACTCATTTACTACATCCAAAGGATACTATCAAGGAACATCATAATATTCGAATCCACTCCTTCCACTATTCTCACGCAATAACATTAGCCTCCAAGGTTCTAGCATAGATCACCAACCAAAATTTCCCATCTCCAAGCTTCTATACATATACTTCGATATATTTAATACAAAGACTCTTAAATTCAGTGACTAAAATTTCCAAAATCAACCATACTCAATCCTTCACAACCACATGAAAACATAATCTCAACCTGATTATCTGTAAGAAGATTCTAACTCTGGAGGGTTACTTTCTAAAGCCAAGTCATACATGGCCATAATTTTTCAACAATCCTTACTATCCCAACAATTCTCAGAACGGTTGGGTTTCTTCACGCTTATATACTCATTAACTACACCATCATAATCATCCTACTAGTCCTTGCAAAGTACCCAATCATGATGGTCCAATAAAATTGATCAAGATTCTCATACTTTCAATAATTCCAACGTTCAAAGAAATGAACGTAACACTCATGAACCATAACTAGGTTCTTCTAGTTGCGACAATATAACTAGTTAGCCCCAAGGACAACATCTTCTTTTAAATCAAATCCTCACCGAGAATTAGTCGACAAAGATCAATTTATCACTCCAAAAATCTCAAGCATCTTGATACCCACAATCTCACCCAAACCAATCACAAAACCACACCAACCAGGTTGCCATACATATCCTAAAAGGGCTTGCAACCCAAATCGGTTACCCTTTCTTAAAAGAGGCAAGAAGAAGTAAATTCAACACATGGGAAGGTGTTACCAATCGCAATAAACACTAGACCAAGGAAAGAGCAAAGATCTTGGACAACAAACGTTAAGACCACAAATGAAGGCGCATGCCTCCTCGAGAAGAAACCATCAAATCTCAACCAATACGAATACATTATTATCATTTGAGCTCAAGAAACTCTTAAGCGGCGAAAATAAGAAGTCAAACACACTTCACAAAGATTACACAACTTGACTTCAACCTCCAAAACTTTCATCAAACTTTTCCTTTTAACAAAGAGAACAACCTTCTTTGATTACGGTATCACCTTAACAATTCCAACAAAGAAGAGTTGAAGACCACAACACATTAATTCTTTAAGAACTAATAAAATCCTCAACACGACACTTTGCTTAAAACAATTTCAGCTACCACATAAATCATGAGATCAAAGATCGCATACACACTATCAAAACTTTTGATTTAAATAGTACCATGAAATTTATTCAAATTCTTATATTTAATGAACCTTCAACATTACCATCATAACCACAAATTGACCAACATACTAACATCAGAACATTACATTCTTTACAAGCATCATCATATCCTCAACTCCCTTCTTAAACTTTTCCAAAAGAAACATAAGAAATCACTTCATCATGTTTCTAATATCTAAATAAGATTGCAACTACTTAATCTAGGAGAACTTAGTGCATAAGCCACATAAATAGAACAAAGCTCTTAAACAAGGTGATACTAGAACATGACAATCTCACAAAACATTCTAGCATAAATCCTTACTAGATTTCAGATATCCAATTCTTGTGGATGCTCAACTCTAATTTAGCACGATTAATTGTACTCTAGTCACATCGGCAATTATTGATTATTATTTTATCACAACGGCATTCATGATCCTAACTTCGTTTTACAATCATAAAACAATTATGAGCATAGATTCTGTATCCTACCTTACATTCAGAAATTAGAACAGAAATAACTTTAATCTTCAATAATACCACTTTGTAAGACTAGATTCTAAAGTCTATACATCAACATTCATCTATTTCTTTATACATATTTCAACAATCTAACATGGTAAAAGATAGATGAAACTAGCAATTGTGCATGCTCATAAAGTATCTAAATAAAAGACATATTAAATATTAATATTACCAAGACAATATTCCCACACCTTCTTAATAATTCCACACAGTTAGATTAATCACTAACGACAAACATAATTCCATGTATCCAACATGATAGAATTTTAATCAATCATAATAATCATTGTAACCCTTTGCACTCTCCTCAATAACTACATGGGTTCCAATCATGTATAGGCAATTTCTTAATCAACGTTCTTTAATAAACTACTACAAGCAATATCAAAATTAATCAACTACACTTCCAAGGATGCTAGTTGAATTAATTATGCACCACGCTAACTTCACAACTTGACAATTCATACCATACGAGTTAGCTTAGATGATCACCACCTTCTACTTAAGCATAGCAAAATAACATAAAGGATTTTAACACTCTCTTTCAAAAGAAGAGGAACAATAAACTTCAACGCCGAGATACGTAAATACAAAGATCCAAAGCTTTCACATAACAATGAGTTTTGCAACCGAAAACTTGCATTAACAAGAGAAAATTCCAAGCGAGCCAATAAGTCATGATTCACAACAAGACAAAAGTCCCACGAAGGAACTAACCTTACAAATCAACAATAAGCACGGTAGCAAAGTATCTCAAGAGTCCTGAAAGAAACAATAATCGCTTCAAGGAACAAGTAGAGACCAATTGCATACCCTCAACTGCAAGAACCACAATCTCAAAAGAAATTATTAATCGCAATCGACCAAGAATTGGCGAAATCAACTTAAGGATAATAACATCTTTCCTAAGAAACTCACCATAACACTGCAATTAAGTTACCCGAGGTAACTACATTGCTAATCCTCATACTACAAACAATGGTATAATTTGGCAATGCCAAGGCAGACATCACAACATCTACATCATCTCATTGACTATTCCAACTCATAACACTCATAGGAGCAAATCATAATCATACAAGATTATCAATAAGCATACAAGATTATCTCATAATGTAAGTCATCAGTATAACATGTCAAAAGCATAGATGCAATGCTTGACCCATCCCATCCTATTGTGCACCAAGTGTGTCAATTTAATAGTTTAATTACCACGGACCTAAAGCCCGCTCGATACCAATCAGAACACCCCACCAAACAATGGCCCGAAATGCTACCAAACTAACAACATAATAAAACTATGCTAAGGCATTCTATAAAATTTCTACAGAGCCTCCTTTGTTTATTGATAAAAATGAAGTTCTAACAATATTATCAAAAGGTATGAATAACCGCAAGCAAAGTAATTTGGCTACTAAGCAGAAATATCTATAAAACTTAAGTAAAGCACGGAAGCAATATGAAGAAGTTCTAATCCATTATTACATCTTAATCTGAAGGTCATAATCAAATACCACTTGAACTAATCAACAAATAATAATTAGAGTTCTCTATCTTCTCCATGGTGAATATTTCGCAAGTGCAACAATACTAATCCTCTTTATTCCCATGCATGTCGACCTCGTGAAGGTACCTAAAATAAACAAACAACAACAACAAAACAACAAAGAAGAGTGAGTCCAATGACTCAAGCAAGTATAATCAGAACAAATGCAAGCATGAACATTAACTCTCAAGTTAAACATATTACATATGAATTTCATGCTATGCATTATGATCAAAAGCTCCTCTTTCTCATCTCTTTCGCATTTTACCGTGACGCGGAGTGTGCATCCGTCAATGCACACCCATGCCTGTACCCTGCATGCAGGGATCAATTGCCCACACCGCAAGTGTGGGGACCTCGATGCTTGATCACCGCATGATCAAGACTTCAACAATTCTCAATATGATGCATATATGTGAATGTATCAAAAGATAACGAGCATTCACCATACTACGCATCAACCAATCTCATAAATGCCATAATGTAAATGTAACATAAATAGCATTCTCAATTCATCACTTACTCATACTCACAATTTAAACAAATCATGATTCAACCATCATCCAAACAATTCAACAAATCCATAAACACACAGATTTTCACATCACAAATATACTTGCCTCAACCGAGAAAATGAAGAACACGAGAAGGCACAACCCCGAATCCGCTCTCCTCCTGAATATTTAATTAATAATTACCAACATGACAGTAGCGGGTTTCTAGATATAAAATAACAGCAACCCCAATTAACCCAACAATTTATCTCAATTAAATCCCCAACTCCCTCGGCCAAATCTGCCCAACCACGCACGGCCGACTTCCAAAAATCATAACTTTCAAGACGTAACTCCAAATTAAGCGTTCTTGGACTCTCTGGAAAGATAATTAAATTATCTACAAAACTTAGTTGGGGAGACTCTGATTCTGCCACTAACTAGCCGATCCAAACCCTTTTCTAAAGCATCCAAATTCACGCCGACTCTCCGGACAGCGCACTAAAACAGGCATAACTGTCGCCCAGAAATTCGAACCGGACTTCTTTACCTCTATTGAAAGCTAAGAAACGTATCTACAACTTTCTCAATTTTAAGGACTCCTGAATCGCAACTATTACCGTCGCACAAACCGATCTACTAAACTATGTCCAGAACTACCCGATCTGCAGAACAGTAACACTAGAAAATTCATAACTTTCGCTACACAAATCCGAATCACGTGTTCTTGTACTCCTGGAAAGATAATTAAACCCTCTACAACTTTCTAGAAGGGTCCAGACCTGAATCCCGACGAAACTAGATCAAAACCGCTGAGAAACAACTACCGTCCCAGCAGCCCAGAAAACCGACGAATCTAACTTGATTAAAAACCAATCTAGAGACTACCAGGGATTACCCTTGACGACATGACGACGAACACGCCGACGAACACGACGAACACGGTGACGAACACGCCCGCGATCTCCTCCTCTCTTTCCTCCGGATCCACGCGCGTGCAATGACGAACGCCGGCGACGGCGACCGGGGAGGAGACGACGACGATGAAGACGACGACGGCGCACCGGAAGAAGACGTCGGGCAGCACGGGCGGCGGCTGGGGGTGGAGGCGCAGGGGTGGAGGCGCAGGGGTGGAGGGCTGCCTAGGGTTTTAAGAGGTGGTCTCCTCCCTCTTGGGCCAAGAAAACCCACCGGCCAAGGCCTAGGCCCAGTTGTCTTAAATTTTCATAAAACCCTCAAAACTCTTATAAATTTAATTATTTCACAAAGTCCTCTCTATATTAATTAAACAATTAATTAAACAATTTCCGGGGTATTACATAGACGTTGCGTGGCGTAACGGGCTCGGTCGGACTTGGTCGAACCTAGTCGTATGGGTTTAGGTTGCATGTTCTGATGACTCGACAGGTTTGGTCTCTATTTACGCTTTCATGTATCGAGCGGTGCTATTTTACGTGTTTCTTGTCAGTGTGACTGCAGGACGTCGAGGTGGAGTCGTGGCGAGACACAAGGTGACCGGACTAGGCGCAGGTGGCGCTGAGGTCAGAACGGTCGTGATGTGTCGAAGACGATGTGGACTCGAGGTGGTTGTGAGGCGTGCGAGGCAAGGAGCGCGGAAGCTTCCCGGAAGCTGCAGGAGGGGCGAAACGGGAATTTCGCAAAAGCTGCACAAGCGGGAGCGGGCTCCGTTCGATTTAGCGGGCATAACGGGGCGGAGACCCATTAGCCAAGGCTATAAATAGAGGAGAGGGGCTGCATGCCTTCTTATGGCTTCTAGAGAGAATTAGGGTTTCATTTGAGTCAAAAGAGTCTTTGGCAAGTGGTTGTACTTTAGGCTTTAGTTGGTGAGACTCTTTAGTGGTTGTGAGCAGGGAGAAGGCAGAGGGGTTGTCTCTCCTTCGATGGTCTCCTGAGTAGTGGGCTTGTTCTTCATTTTTCTTGAGTTGTGTTCTTGAGAGATGGAAAGGGTTTGAGTAGAGATTCTATGTGATTTCTTTTCTTGTTCAAATGTACAGGCGTATGGAAACTCCTTTGTGATCTTTGTTTTGATTAGGAATGAAATTTCTGAAGTTTTCTCTATTTCCTGTTCTCTGTTCTTCGATGTCTTTTTTAAGTGAATTTTGAGATTATGTGTTTTGGCTTGATCCTTGTTAGAGAGTAGCAAAATGGGTTGCTATGACATGGAAGATGTTCAAAAGCCATTTGGCTAGTTGATCCAAAGAGCAAATCAAGTTTAATTTCAGTTTTTCATTTCTGAGCTCCTCTGTTCTTGTTTTGGCATTTCTAGGGTTTGATGCTATTTATGATTTCCTTTTGAGAGTTGGCTTGAAATTTGATATCTAGAGCCCTGTGGCTATTGCTAACATATCCTCAAAATTTCATAGCCAAAGGATCAACGATGGAGGAGTAATTTAAAATTTGGCTCAGTTCTTGCAAAGCTTCTGTCAGATTTCAGTTTTGTGCTCAAAAGTTGTTTTCTTGCTCTTATGGTTGTAGGCTCTTCTCTCTAAGGACTACTTGCTTTTTAGCTTATCGTGGGTGGTGTTTTTCGGTAGCCAAACAAAGAAAATTTTAGAGTTTCAGTTTCTCTTCTGAAAAATCCTGCACCGAAAAATTCAGGTTACTGTTTACTGCTGTTGTCTGCTGCCGAAAGCATTTTCTACTGATTCTTGTGCCTCTATCCCTTGCGACTGATTTTTCTGAACTGAAGCCTGTTATTACTATTTAGTTTGGCTGCTCCCAGTTCAATCTCAAGTCTAGACTTTATTCTCCGAGATGCTGTCTTTGCCTTGCTTGTTTCTCTATTGTCGGCAATACTTTGCTGTTCAGTCAGGAGTACTGCTGAATACTGCTGCCGAACTACTTCCGAATTTCTGTCAAGCTGCAGGTTCTATAGCTGTTTGGCTGAAGTATTAGTTCCTCTGTGTTTTTGTCTTCTACTCTCAGTTTTGCAGCCGACCATAGAATCTATTTTCAGTTTTGTCAGTTCAGCTGGCTGCAGTCCGGCTGGGTGCACTTCGGCCAGCAGTATTTGACTGCAGAGGACAGTCTTCATTCGGCTGCTAGTATTTTGGTTTCGGATGAATACAGGAACTCCAGTTCGGTTTTCTTTTGCCAAATGTATTTAGACAGCAGTATTTTCAGTTTGCCTTCTTATTTTCAGTTTCGGCAGTTCTTTGTTATTTACTCTTGATTTGATTTGCATTTCTTCTCTGAATTCCGGTGAACTAGAATCTGTCTACCTCATAGCTTCCATAGCTATTGGAGTTGCGATTTGGGTGCTTACCTTGGGGGTCGATTTTAGAAAAAAAGAGGCACCATTCACCCCCTCTGCCATATCCGGTCCTATAGAGGCAGGATAAAACCTCCTCCTGAATTGCTCCACAAATTCTTCCCAAGTCGTTGGCCCATGGGCGGCGGTTCTGGCTGACAGGACTCCCTACCACCAGAGATCTGCTTGCCCTTTCAGCTGAAAGGCCACATATTGCACCCGCTGCTCTGGTGTCAGTCCCAACACTCCTAGATACCTCTCTATGTGTCGCAGCTAGTTAGCAGCATCAACTGGCATACTCAAACCATCGAAGGTGTCTAACCTCAAAGCATTCCACTGGTGCAAGCCCAAAGCACCCATTGCCGGTAATGTCAATGTAATAGCCACAAGTGCGGCCCTAGGTGCTGCGGGCGGAGTCTGGTTCTCCTGAACTACTGAAGCAACTTCTTCCTCTGATCCCACATGTAACATCCCAAAAATTCGTTTTCTTTAAAAGTTTAAATTCAAATTAATTATTTTAAAGTTTTTGAATTCTATCTGGATTTTCTGGATAAAAAGTATTTTTTTTTAAAATTAAAATACCAAATTGAAATTAGAAATATTTTACCTAAGTCTAAAATAGCTTCAGGAATGTTCTCTGAATTTTCTGAAATTTTTAGACTCTATTTCCTATTTTCTAAGTATTTTTAAACCTTCCTAAAGTTCATGAAAATCTAAATCAAATTTAATCTTCAACCTCTCTCCACAGGCTGACAAGTGTCAAGCCCTGGTTCAATCCATCCTCGCCCGATTTAATCTCAGCCCTTCCTCTTCACTTACCTGTTCGCCTATCAGCCGACGGCTTGGATTTAATCCTCCACCGCCCGATCTAATCTCGTGCGTCCATCTTCACCTATACCTCTTCGCTCTGCATCCGACGGTCCCGATTTTCTCCTTGCACCGCGTCGCTCATCCGACCGTCCGCTCTTTCCTCTCTCGCTGATAAACCCGGTCCCACCTGTCAGTTAATAAAATCATTTTCCTTTACAAAAATAATTCAGCCAAAAAATCAAAATCCTTGCTGACGTCATAAATTCCTTTTCCACAGAAAAATAATTCATCTGAAAATCATTTCCCTTGATGACGCCATAATCTGGTTTTTCAGTTCAAAAATAATTCCAGAAATCCGATTTATTTTTTTTCTCTCAATTCAAACTTTCGATAGCTCGTTCTCTTTCGTTTTAACTCCGATTGAGTCCATTCAAATTTGTAAATTCCTCGAACATTCCAATCTATCCATTTCTATCCTCTTTTCAAATTTTTGGAATTTTGAATTTTTTGGATTAAACTAAATCTTAGAAAGTAAAAATATTTTAAATGGTTAAAATAAACTTAAAATAAATCCAAAACTTATTTTATTTGATCTTTTCATTTTCTAACGATTTTTTTAGAATTTTCTTAAATTTTTCAGAGTTTGTTTGAGCTCAATTTCAAAATCTCAAAAACAAAGATAGAGGAGAGAGAATGAACAGTGCCTATGGCACTGTTCATCTTCCAGAGACAGAGCCGAGCGTCGCCGAGAGCAGCGCCATGGCTGTGATTTTAAAGCATTGATTTCTCATCGATTTCTCAACGGTTTTTCGTGAAATAAAGTGCATTCATTTCCTCCCATCAAGAGCTTTCAATCCCCAACCGTTTCCCCTCTCATTCATGTGCATTTACACGAAATTGAAACCGTTGCTCTAAATGACACCGTTAATTGATCTCTCTCACTGGTCCACCTCCACCCCTATAAAAGGGAGCACCGGGTGCCCCTTCTCATACTCACCCAACCCTCGAAATCTCAAAGCCTCTCTCCCTTTCTTCTCTCTGCAATCGTCAATTTACTTTTGTGAACCAAGTGTCGTTCCTCGGCCATTTGCGCCATCTACAGTGGAGTCCGGTCAATTTTGACCACACCATTGGCTTTGCCTTCACGAGTTCTACGCGGTGCTTCCCTCGCCTTCGCCGGAGCATCACCGGACCACCGTGGCCAAACCGCGTCGTCGTTTCTCTCCTCGCTTCGAGCCGACCGCGCGTGCTCCATCAAAACCGAGGTGAGCAATGTGTTTCCGACGTTCTCCTCTTCATTTCGCCACAAACCTCACCCTCTAACTCCTCTCCATTGTCCGGAACACCGATGTCAACCCGCCAGTCGCCTAATGTCTTCTCCGCCGTGTTCCGTCACCATCCGATGTTCTTTGGCCGAGCCGCCGGTACCATTGAGTTCACCTCGACGTGTTCTACACCATGCTTCTATCGCCATCACACGAAGACTCCCCAAGTCCTCGTCGACCTGGTCGAGCCAGTCGCTGAAACCGTGCCTTCGCGTGTACACCATTTTTTCGGTAAGCGCTTTGACTTTTGTTCGTGTCATATCATGTCCTAGCCCCTAAGAAATTTATCTATCATTTTTATTTAATTTTTCGTGAAGCCAATTCTTAGAAATTAAACTTTCCGCGAAAATGGTCGTTTTTGACTCCCGACGTCGATTCGTCGTCTCTGTTGAGTTTTAGCCCATGCCGTAATTTTTCTTAGACTTGCCTCGCCGCGTTCTCGCTGTTCTTCCTTCCGTTTCCTGAAAAGCCTCCACAAATTTTCGCCTCCGACACATCGCCATGGCCGCCAATGGCATCTCATGTCCCCATATATCCGGTGGTGTTTTCCCCAATCCGTTCGCGTCATATCATGCCAAACCATCTCAGGTAGCTACCTTTCAAATGGTTTTAGATTCGCCTCACCAAGCACCAGGATATCAAGTTTTTCCTTTTTTTCTACCGTCGTCGTTCAAACGTCGATTGTATCGTCTCCGTTGAATTTTCAACTTAGACAATAATTTTTCTAGCTTCACCATGTCATGTTCTACCCTGTGCTCGCCCTACATCTTCACATTGCATACCCGGTACTATCTCTTTTCAACCTGTCGATGTCGCTGTCATTTTCCCTCATCGCCAGTGATTGCCGCCGTTCCTCGACTGCACCCACGTCACCACCTTCGCCTCGTCGCCGGGGTTCCATTTTGTCCGTTCGCCACCACCTCGCAACCAACCGGCACCGTACTGTTCAAAAAGTAATTCTCGGATTTTGTTATCATTTCATGTGATATCTAAAACTTCCAGATATCCGTTCTCCCTCATTCGAACTCCGAATCCGTTGATTCTTTCTCCTAAATTCATCTAAAATCTTAACATTTCTTCCAATATATATTTTATATTTTTGTGATTTTATTTGTATTTATTTGTTCGTTTGTATTTGTCGTCTTGCGCGTAGAACCCGACGTTGTCGAAGAATTATCAGACCGCAGCAAGAAAGTCAAGATATCGCACACGAAGGCAAGTCTCCTTTGAACATCTTGAACCTATGTTTGTGAAATATTTTGATTATTTTAAATTTAACGCATTGCTATGTTACATAAAATGATAATTTCTGTTGTAGAGATAATAGTTAAACCGATAATTGTTATGCCCTCATTTGACATTGACAACCATGTACCTTTGACACCCTAGGATTTCCTTTGTCTCAATAATGAGATTATTATAAAACTTTGGTGAATGTTGTGCCGGTAGTAAAATGCTTAGTCATGCTATATAACTTTTGTAAACTTGGAATGGGAAATTATATTTCATTAAACTAGTCCATGTTTTCATAAATGTATTGGTGATTGGCGTTGCCACTGTTCTTTGAAATAAAACTAGTTGTGTGCCCGTGCGTTGCAACGGAAAATCAAATACTATACAAATTTTCTTTCATTTACATGAGAATTTATTGTAGAAAAATTTCAGGCCAACATTGATGATAAATCAGATAGCATATCTATAATGTTGCTAATTTAATCATCAGCAAACTCAATAATAATGTGACACTACAGAAAACCATGGTGAGATGTGCAATAGAGAAGGCAAACCAAGGATACGAATGGAAAGCAGTGTTGAAAGGACAAACCAGTGCAAATCTCGATGTTCAAATTCATGATCCTGGTGGCAGGTTGGAAACCTCCTCCTCCTCAGGCTACATCAGTGTATGCTCCGCGACATGCTGCTCCTGCTGCGGCACAGCATCTACAAACAGAGAAAGTCAAGAAATTTCCGCCCCCTGCGAATCCACCATCCTGATCTCCGCCCGAGCCATGTCCATCGCCATGATCTTGTCGTTGATCGCCTGTGGAACCACATCAAAACCCCTTGTTAGCATTCTAACCAAAGGAAGAAAAAAGGAGGCCTCCATCCTCTCTTAGCGCCAGATCTGGGGGCGCGGGCTCACTGAAGAAATCAGGCCAGGGAAAACACCCAAGAACCCACAAACTACACCAGAACAAGACAATTCAGGGGTGGAGAACAGAGGAGAGCCGCAGCACACACAGGGACAATTTTTCGATTTTTCATCGTTTCATCAGAACTGCAGATCGCATACAATCAAGACCGATACAATCAAGACTGCATAATTTAGTAGAAAGTCTCTATGCCACATGTAAATCTATGGGTATCTAATTAAGGAGTGCAGTGCCAGGAGGAACTGACTTGAGCAAATTGAAACACAGGAGAAATTCATGGATTGTTTCTTGTGATATAACTCAACTCTGAACTTCTTCAGAGAATAACTTCCCAGAGCGCAATTTACACCATAACCAGCGTGATCCGCTAGACTCGGACTCTACTACTGCATTACTAACAATAGAATACTAAAGCGTGCTTCACTGCACGATTACACAGGAGAGTAAACCCACACAACAGAAAAACATATTTTTCTCGGCTGATTACTTCAGCAGCAACCCGAAACCTGAAAAATAGCTGAACCAACAAAATTCCATACCAAGTCTGGCTTATTCCCCAACACTCACCTCCATGTCACCTCCATGACAGTGCCACACATTCCATCATCAATTCAAGACCATTTCTTGAAACACCAACAAATGAAATGGAGAAGTCCTAGCTTATTCAGCACATAAGTAAAGTTCATCTCATTGTCCCGATTTTAAAAAGTGGTGTCAAAACTCAAAACACCAACCTTGAATAAAACCCGGCATGAGCAAGAGAGTATAACAACAGAGGGCTAGGAACTGCCGGATCAATCTGTAGCCTATCCTGCATAAATTGGAAAAGTTATTGTAGTGAACTAAACAATAATCTAGGAAAAGAAGCATCATATGAAAATTTTCTGAGCTTTAGCATCTGATCTTAGTAGCATGCTTAGTAAAGTTCATTTAGGTACGTTCTAAACATGTCATGGTACACTAATTCTCCAAAATAAATGCTATGATATATCTAACTGTAGTAAGCTCACAAGCAAATCACCATGTGAAAGTGGCAGCAAGGGAAATGGAATTGGAGAGTACCCGAGGTAGCGGAGGAGGATGAGCGTGAGCCGGGTGAGGAGGAATGTCTCGACGGCCGCACGGCCAAAGTCGCGGCGAAAAGAGCCGCTGCGCTGAGCGAACCGCTCGCTAACCGCCTGCCGCCGATGAGCCGGGATGAGCGGCGCGGCCTCCGCTGCCGATGCAGCGGCCGCAGGGAGGTCGGCGGTGTCTCCTCTGCCTTGCTTGGCTGGGTGGCGGCGCGGGAAGGGAGCTCCACCTGCATCGCGGCGACCCGGCCTGTGACACGAGATATGCTCTGGGACGGAGAATGATGTGGATGTCGGGGTCTCCCGGGCCACCGTGACCGCCTACCCCGCCGGATCCTACCGCCGTCTCCCGCCCGGATCCGGCCGCCGTCGCCTCGGTTCTGGTCGCTGCCGGTCTCGATGCCCCCAGATCTGGTCGCTGCCGACACCTTTCCGCGACCCATGGCGCCGCTGCCTCGTCGGATCCGAGCATCCTGCGCCGGATCCCGCCATCACCGCGCCCCAGCCCAGATCCGGCGTGGGGTGGGGGGAGGAGGAGGCGAGGGCGAAGCGAAGGAGCGGGGGAGGAGGAGTCGGCGGCAGCGCGGGGTGGGGAGGAGGAGACGAGGGTGAGCGGTTTCGGCGGAGGAGGTGGCAGCAGTTCTGCGGAGGCGGAGGCGAGCGGTTTCCGCGAGGAGGAGGCGGCAGTTCAGCGAAGGAGGCGAGGGGAGCGGTTTCGGCGGATGAGGCGAGGGCGCAGCGATTTCTGCGGAAGAATGGAGGCAGCATGGAGCATATGGGCCCACATGTCGGCGCAAGAAAGTGAGGGATTGGCCTGTGGAGGACGGACCGACTACCACTAACTCAAATTTAATAAGTAGTAAAGATAAAATATGAGAGTTGCTTTAGACTTGGGCGGATGGTAAGATTGGTTTGGTGCGGTTAGCACGAGAACTTGTAATGTGTATGTTCCGCCTTAGTCAATTAAGGACTGACTCTTGTGATTGTCCAAACTGAGCACTACCGTACAACCACATGTCTAAATGGGTACGACCTAGCTAAATAATTACAATAGTCTAGTTTAGGTACCACTAGTGGAAAGTGAGTGCCAGGGTGTACTGGTTATTCACAGTGAGGGACAAGGATTTACTGTACTCATATTGCGCAAGAGGGAGCTTCTGAATGTGGTGGATTTAACCCTTTCAGTGGTGAAACCTCAGCGGTGGTGATTAGTTAGACTAGAGTAAGGTAAAGGCTTTGTGATGAATTATCTGGGTCTCATGCCTAAGGAAGCATGATGGCTATTAAGATAACTTGTCTCTTGTGGGTAAAGTTGTACAACCTCTGCAGAGTGTAAAACTATTCGAATAGCCGTACCCACGGTCAAGGGCGGGCAAGGAATGCATTCACATGGTAGATCGTTGGTTTTGGTTTTCAAAGTAAAAGTTTTGTGAACCGAGAGTGGTTGGAACTCTCGGAGTTGTCCTGGCGGATGTAGCCAGTGTGGGTGGATGTAACCCATTGATTTGAACCTTGGCGGTTAGAGCCAGTGATCTAGTGTTGGTGGTTGTAACCTTCACTATTTAACTTGATAGATTCTGTTAAAATGATTACCTTATTTAAATTGATGCCTTCCAAAAATATCTAAAATATTGCTTTGTGCAAAAGAACCATATAACCCTCCTTTGTTAAGTCTTGCATCTACTGCATTTTTCCAAGACTTGCGGAGTACTTTATGTACTCACATGCTACACTTAAAACAAAATCTCAGAGGAATACGAAGCTCAGGAAGGAGACTATGACTACTTCGCGTGTGGATTCGACGAAGGCTTTCCGGAGTTCTAGGTTGCGCTTCCCCAGTCAATTACCTATGGCGTATTGATGGGTATTTGCTGGATTTATCTTTTACTTCCGTTGTGTTTTGTGTGTGTGTGAGGTCTTGAAACCTCATTTGTAATAAAGAGGCCTTTTGGTCTGTACTCTCTATTATTGTAATAAAGCATTGTTGGTTATGTAATCATCACTGTTTGACTGTGTGCACTAGCTTTGATCTGGAACTAGTGCTGTAATACACAGAGGGTCCGAATTTGGAAATCTGGGGTCCCGACACCACAGAACTGGCCTCCCCGGCTACAGAGTTCTAAACCTCAGGCAGGGGCACAGCCTGGCCTCGTCCGGCACCTTGCCGGCCATGACCACGAGCACGGCCTCTACCCCTTGCCATCTCTATATTACAAACAAACACAGAGTCACACGTTAAGTACACAATCAACAATGACAATCGACAGAAATATAGATGTAATACCCTGAACGTCGTTTCGACGTAAGTTTTTAAAAGAATCGCGGAGTCACCGGTTTTTCAGTAAATCGCGGGAGGTGAAAATTAAATTGCATAATCGTCCAAACTTAAAAAAAATAAAATAACTAATTTGGATGTTTTGGGCTATTCGGAGGGGTGGGCCAACCGCTTTGGGCCAGCCAGCCCAAATGGGGGCCCATACCCCCTCCCAAACCCTAACACCCCCTTTATAAACCCCCTCCCTTGGCCCCTCTCCCCTTTTTTCCATCTCTGGTTGCAGCCCCCCTTCTCCCTCTTTCCAACAGCCACCACCCCGCCTTGTCCCTTGGTGCTAGGAGAAAACAAAAAGGAAGGAGAAGAGGAGGAAAGAAGAGGGGTGATCCCAATGGATCATCTTGGTAATTTTTCTTAATCCCAAACCCTCTGTTTTTCAGAATAATTAGGGTTCTTGGCACGGATTTTGAAGGGGATTAATAGTTTAATTGCCCGATTAGAGATTACCTGCTGTCTGCCTGTAGATTGATTCGTTCAGTGCGTCTGTTCGCACGGGTTAGACCTAGTAAACAATATTTCCTGCAGACTCTCCCAAAATAAAAGTTGTAGAGGACTTCCAGATCCGTCTCCTGTATTTGTTTCAGAATTTTTTCCCATGGGATCTGAGAGTTACCGGGTCGGGAATACTGCTGTTCGTCAGGCGAGCAGATTGGTACAAACTGACGGTAATCTGTGTATTTAAGGTAGTAAATGATTTTTATGATCATGGTCGTAATTGAGAAAGTTGTAGAGAATCTGATGATCTAGCTGCTATAGAAATTCAAATTTTTAGACCCCTGTACTGTTGCTGGAATGCAATTGAATACTACTGTCCAATCTGCCAGAACAGAGTTCTTCCTCTGTTTTGGGCATTAATTTACCCCTAGCTGTGATCAAAATAAAAATATGTGTTCTACATGAAAAATATAGGCTTTTAATTAATTAATCCAGAGAGGTATCATTTGCTGTATTTGTATCATTATTTGTAAAGATACAAAATTGTTAAACAGTGCTGCTGCAGAGGGTAATTTGCTGAATTGTTGAGCGGAGAGGAGTTTGTGCGGGTTTGGGGTTCTAGTGACGCCTTTAATTATTTTATTCGTGTTTGTATGCTGTAGCTGTGTGTTGAGAGTTGCCTTTTAGACAGGTGGTCTTGTCCCTGAGCACTCTTGATTTGCTTCGCTTCGTCGGTTGAGACAAGTAAACGTAGCGGTGGTTGCTACCGTTTAACTTGTTATTCCTTCTACTTGCAATTTACATTATTATCGTAATTTGATATATTATGTCATTATTGCATGCTATTTTAAATGTGGAGATGGTAGCAAGTATTGATCAATTGATATGTTTATAATCTGCTAGTAGACATGTGGAACTATTGCTTAATGTGATATTGCGAACATGAAATTAATATGTGGTGGATGTGGATATATTGTGAGCATGATAATGCTCCTTGAGAAATGAATTAATGTGATTTATGAATTATCATATCATATCATGTCATATGCATATGTGGATGTCGCCGCACCTAGCCGACCGTACCGGTACAACATCGTATATTACCGTAATACGATGCACCTCAATTCCTACCCTGGAAAGAGTGATGTGGAGCATAGCATGAAAGCATTCATGTGCATTGCATTGTGGAAAGATTCGTTTGCATACATATGCAACATATTGTGGTGAAGATATTTTGTGGAATATTCAACTCATAGTTGTAGGTGTGGTAAGGGTCTCACTAACAGCGTGCACCTTGCGAAGAGGACCTCGTGAGCCTGCTCTTTGCATACGGTGATTACGTCGTGTGAACCCAGCAGATTCATACACAGGAAATTATGGTGCGAGACTGCCCTGAAGATGTTGAGTGTGGCCTTCCTAGGATGGCATTATATGAATAAGTGAGATTGATAATGTCGAAGGTGATATCCTCGCTTCTTGTCTAGTCGAGCTGGCCAAAAGACACCTGGAGTTGCACCTGGCCCAGGGCCTGTAGTGGTTGGCCACTAAAACCCTAGAGTGGTATAGTTGACAGCTGGAGCCTGCTCTGGGGGATGCCCATCTAGTCAAAAGCACTGGCAAGTAGGATGTCCGTGGAGCTGCCCCCGTCGACCACGACACGATTAACATCACAACTTGCAATACTAGTATGGACCACCAATGGGTCCTAGTAAGGGACGTCAATGCATGCCGCATCAACCATCGTGAATGTGATGTCAATCTGTGCCCAACGATATACGGTGACATGGTGTAGTCAATGGTTGTAAGCATTCCTCTATCACTCAGACGGGAATTCTAACGATGAGCTCCTGTGATGGCGTTGATGACCTAGCGTGTTCCGCTGTCGGGGGCCTATATGCACAACACAGCAAGATTGGCTTGGACCAGTCGACCCACGGGGCTGGATATGTGCCACCACCGGCACTATGGCTTCGCGTGCTCTGTCCCTAACAGCGCTCTCTCAGAGTGTTGCGATGGTCATGCATTGCCGAGTGAGGTGGTCTCTGTGACCGTGCACCTCGCACCACAGCCCCCATTGTTGTATGTCATCATGCCTATGTCCACCATCACTATCGCGACCCCGGACTCTTCTGCAACCACGGCCCCTTCAGCCATGGCCCCGACTAGCTAGGATGATGGTGGTGTTGTCGCCTCTATCTTCAATGTCGAAGACATATTTATGCCACTAATTCTTTCGGTCTTTATGGGTAGAACCCTCCTTCACAGGGTCGACGTGTGCTTTGAGTCGAAATCATCACCCGGACACCATTGTGCGTCCTCTTCTGCTCTTGCATATTGCTCTATCTTGTCGAAGAGTGTGTCGACTGACCATGTAGGCTTGTGTGGGTTATATTCAGCCAATCCTTTTGGGACATCATCCACCTGCAACTGCTTTCTCTCTTGCAGCTCTTTCAGTCCAGTCCGCTCTTCATTCAGGCCCGGGCCGCTGCTAGGTAGTCGCTACTCTCGCATGGAATCCTAAGTTTTGGGCCTTCGTTCTTGTGAAGACATACTGCTTTGACAGTGGCCTCGGGTGAAGACCTCGTATTTCTATGTTGATGATGGTGGTCTCGTTTACATCTTTGACTTGGCAGTGGACCTTAGCGAAGCACTAGAAATATTATCTGAGCTTCTCTGAAGGTTTCTTCTTGATGGCGAAAAGCTTGTTGGCATCCACCCGCTCGATGTAATTTCCTTGGAAATTGTTGTCATGCGATCCCGGATCTGCTCCCACACATATATGGAGTTCGGCGTGAGAGTGAAGAACCAGAATAGCGCTACCCCTTGAAGGACTAGTGGTAGTCCCTTTGCCTTTGTGGAGTCGTCACCTCTGGTCGCCTCGATGGCCATTTTGTAGACCCATACAAACTGGCCGCAGTAGTCACCACCGTCATACTTCTTTTTTGTTTGGTCAATGATGTTACTTTCTTCGCCGCCATTGCTCTTCTCAAGCTCGCAACTTGCTCATCGTCCCCACGGGCGATCTGTTTTTAAAGCGTATGTTGCACGCATGTCTTTCACATCTTCAATCTTGTGTGTCTGCCTGGTCCTATTAAGTTTGGTCTACATTACCAAAAAAATGAAAAAAGAAAAGAAAAAGGTTCACTAGTTACGTGTTGAAACCGCATGTAGTCTATATCTTCTCACAATTTTCTATAAGTATGACGAAATATTTTACTTCTGAGCTACAGAGCTAATAAGATTATATTTTACATCCTACAACCAGCAACAACTCAACACCAAAGATACACAGCACTGCACCAGACAAGACTGGCCACAATTAGGTGGTCTAACCGGCCTCAAGCCAGCAATTTGACCAGTCACAACCTGGCAGCCTGACCGGTGGCAAGCTGACGGTCTGATCAGGCCAAGAGCGGTCTGACCATTCTTCTGTTCCTATAACAGAAAATTAACATGAATCCAAACCACCTTTTATATAAAATTCATGATCAAATGATATCAAACATTGCACATGCTTTATTGAGGGTCTCAGAATCTTATTTAATACAAGGATCACACGGATCTTAACCAAAATACCAATCTTTCTTCAAAACATGTAAGGTTATATTAAAACCAGGCAAATCTCAAAAATAGGAGATACAACTTGTTATGGGTTAAGAATAACTAAGATAGCTCTAAATAAGTTCTCACATATCACAGCAAGCAAAACAAACTAACGAATCAAGGCCAAAAACTTCAAATCAAGAAACCTCAAGAAAGGTTCAAAATCAAGCGAGAACCGAGTTATTTCATGATCTTGCAAACCACGGTACTTAGAAGGCTAGGATTTAACTACGTGAGTCATCATCATCACTTATATATTTTTGGCACCAGTAAGATCAAAAAGGAGAGAGAAATGGCAAAAATCAATAAGAACAATAGCAAATTAACCAAGATAATAGACATTCATCGGAGAAAAACTTGATTATATTGCTACATGAGGATGAAAATTTTATGACCAGTCTATGGGAGGAGACAATAGAGATTCATAATAGAAGAATGAACTTGATTTTATTTCAAGATGAAAGTATGTGTTGCGGTCGGCATTTCACACTCGCTGGATTGAGCGGTTGTAATTCCTTCAGACTTCATTGAGAGGAGACACTAGTGTGGAAGGTGGAATTTCTGTACTCAAGATAATGTCAAATGACCATATACACACCTATCCATCTTTTAACGTACAGCGAACGCATGCCATTCACATTCTGATCGTCCTTATCTGCCCAATTCTATTATAATCTACATTACCAAATAAAAAAACAGAGAAAAAACGGTCATTGGTGTACGTGTTGAAGGTTTGTAGTCCATGCAATTCTATGGACTCCAGTCTCTTGACTCTAGCGGAAGACGGACAATAGACTTGTCCAAAAAAATATACCACTTGTAAGTATTCTGTTAGCATTTCGTAATGTTTTGATTGAGCGGATATAATTCCTGCAAAGTTAGATTAGTCATTCGAAGGTAAAAAGAGTACAATGTTATTTACTTCACCGATGATGTCATTCGATGACATATCATTCACTTTACCGGCGATGTCATCTGGCGGCATATGATCATTCACTTTGCCATGACTGGTCCAACACGTATAACCCTTTTTGAAACCCCTCCGAATCAAATGCGCTTCAATTTGCCCTCGGTTCTTAAACATCTTTAAATTCTCACAGTCAGTGCATGGACAGTACATATATTCCACCCCCTTATTCAACATATCCTCCTCGGCGGCTCTTGTAAAAGCAGACACGCCATTAATGTACTCTTCACTCACACGGCTCGCGGCATACATCCATCTTCGGTCCTACATTACGTACATATATAACAACTTAGTATTAAAAATTAGATTAACTAATTATTACTACATATATATCGGCCACATGTATTATATTGAGCCTTAATTTGCTAGCTCAATTCATATTATAAACACAACAGCTATTATATAACCAACAATTTTGCAAATTAACCATCTTCAATAACACTCACCAATTACTTAGATCTAAATTGTAATGCAATTAAAAAAAATAAATTTCATTACTAACCATATCTAGAGCAACCAGGAAAGTATGAATGAATATTCAAAGCTCAATCTCTGCCTCTTTCCACCAAATTAACTGGCCTGAAATCGCCTAGTTTGCCTCTTGAGCGAAAGAGTGCGCAACAGTGGCTAGATCTGGATCGAAATGAAGATAGATGCGGTCTGAGCAGCGTAATAAATGCTTAGTGGCATTATCATAGACGGTTTTGTATTAAAAACTGTCTGCGATAACTAGCTTATCACAGACGGTTTTTTATTAAAACGGTCTGTGATAATCACGACGGTTTTAATACGGTCTATTATCTAAGGTATCACAGATGGTTCATCGGTTTTAATACTGTGATACTCTTTTCTCTCGACGCCATCACGTGTCCAAATTAAAACCGTCAGTAGTAGTGTTATTCTGATTTATTTTGTCAAACCGTCTGTGATTGACCATCTAGTATTAGCCTTTCTATAGTAGTGTATTCTGTTAGCATTTGGTAATGTTTTGATTGAGCGGATATAATTCCTGCAAAGACCTTTTTTTTATTTTTTCGTGTACAGCTTGGATATGATGATATCGCGGCATTTGTATTGATTGAATGATTTGGCGTTTCTCCTTTTCATACATGTCTTTCTTCTATATAAAAATTGTTGTGCTTGTTTAGATAATTTATGTACTGTACCATATGATGTCAAATGACAAAATATGGACTTATCGCTGATCCATTTTTTAGCGTATGTTGAACGCATGTCTTTCACATCTTCAATCGTCCGTATCTGCCTAGTCCAATTAATTTCGGTCTTCATTACCAAAAATTGAAAATAGAAAAGAAACGGGTTCACTAGTTTACGTGTTGAAAAGCATGTAGTCCATGTAATTCTCTGGACTTCGGCCACTAGAGAGTACACATTCTGACATACACCACTTGTAAGTAATTGCGGTCCGCATTTCATACTACTTGGCCCTCTTTGACTTCACTTTGGGTGTCTTTCTTCTTCTTATTGAAATAATAGTGTCATCAATATAAGATCGGACAGAACATTTATATACACCCACATTTATATGCACCTCCAGTTGGATTCAAAGACAGCCGAGGATGCGAGGTAACATAATAAAAATCACACACAAATACACAAGTATATTGCATATAGGTATCAAGGGTTAACAAAATGGCTTCCTTTCTCCACTTATAAGGGCTCCTATTTATAGAGTAGTAGGAGGAGGCGAGTGAAGTTACAAGTTTGCCCACGCCAAGTGGAACCCACCGCGTCCGAGGTGCTCTTGGGTTGGCATCCGGACCTTCTCTTGGGTTGCTTGTGGACCTGTCTGGGGTTGACTCCCAATCTAGTCCAGGATTTTCCTCGGACCTCCTCCAGGGTTGGACTCTAGACCTCGTCTGGGATTGGACTCTAGACCATGTACGGGGTTGTCCGCGTACCTCGTCTGGGGTTGGACTCTGGACCACGTCCAAGGTTGCCCGTGGACCTCGTCTGAGGTTAGCCTCCAAACTTCATCTTGGGTTAGCCCCCGGACCTCAATCGTGGTTGGACTTCGGACCTCGTCCAGGGTTGCTTACAGACCTCTTCATGTGTAACACAAGTTGAAGTTGTACCCAACTTGAAGTCCGAATATATCGAGAAGACTTGTAACCAGTTTAATAAAGGGGAGCAAGTAAGAGAATAGAGAAATTCAGAGAATTCTTCTATGTTATCTTAATTTATTTGTGATGTGTGCGTTTTCTCCTAGAACAAAGTTAACAAGTGGTATCAGAGCCTAGCCGAGAACCGAGTCGCTGGAAATATCGTCTCAACGATTCAGTCTCCGTTCATCTATTCGCTCAATACCGGTGCAAGGAAAACCGAGCGAGAGATCAGCGACAGCGCCTGGCTTTTGTCTACGGTTTCAAAGCAATGCCAAGAACAGCAGCTTGTGCCAGGAAAAGTGGCCGAGACATCAAGCGCTTAGGCAGCAACAAGGCTTCTACCTGCCCCTTGTCCCTTGTTGCGGAGAGGAAAAGGTATCTTTTCTTGTGCAAGAAAGAAGTGTTTGTCCAACATGCAAGGAAGGACAGCAAGGTGGAGTCGAAGCCGAGAGCAAGCACACATCTGTGTTGGAGCCGGTCAAGCAAAAAGAAAAAAACACAACAGCATTGTCTCCAAAGCCGAGGTGTGTTCATCTCTAAGCTGAACATAGCAAGACACACAACAAAAGCCATGGCAAGGCCAAAACTGACAACATCAAATTTGGTCCTCGTTCCACACAAGGTGAAGCAACAGCGAGTACTCCAGAAGCAAAACAAGTCCAAGCGAAGAGGCAATAGAAAGTGGCAATCACATTAATAGCAAAGAAAATTCCTGAGACAGAGCGTGATCAGAGTTACGAAACATACTTGTTCTCAGGTCCACTCGGTCCAAGAGCCACTTCAGTGTAGCCCGAGTTCTTGATCTGTGCTCAAGATCATGTCGCGTTCTCTGGGAAGTGGTGTCCCTGGTGACAAAGCATCATCCAGTATGATGGCGAAGAAGAGTTTCACTATCTCGCTGCATTATCTGATGCTCACGACGAGCAATTATGTAGCCTGGGCAATCAAGATGAAGGTGTACACGAGGGCTCAAGGAGTGTGGGACGCGATTGAGAATGGCAACGTCGATGTGCACAAAGATCAGATGGCATTGGCCATCTATTAGGGCATCCCAGAGGAGACAATCTTCCTATAGGCCGAAAAGGAGACGCTCTTTCTACAGGCCAAAAACAAGATGGCCAAAGCTGTGTGGGAGGCGTTGAAGATGATGCATCTTGGTGCCGATCGTGTGAAGAAAGCAAAGGTATAAACTCTCAAGACCGAGTTTGAGGTGTTGTGTGTGAAGGAAACGGAGTCGATCAATGACTTTGCCGTCCGGTTGACGATCACCGTCAACAAGATTCGGACCTTTGGTGAGAAGGTGGAAGAATTGTACGTAGTGAAGAAATTCCTTCGTGTTGTTGCCTCACAATTTCTCCCAATTTCTTCGATCATAGAGCAATTTGGAGACCTAAAGATAATGACCATGAAAGAGATCATCGGTCGTCTTAAGGCATATGAGGAATGCATCGGCGACAATAGTAACAACGGCGATCATTGAAGCGTGAAGACAACAACACTTCCAGCAGTAGTAGCCAAGGCTGTCAGAATCAGAAGTTTGATAAGACAAAAGTGAGGTGTTATAATTGTAACGATTATAGGCACTTTGCTTCATAATGCCACAAGCCGAAGATGAAGAAAACGTTTCTTGCTTAACCACTCAGCGATGCTGAATCAACACTACTTTAATGATGAGTTGAGTCAGAGACGTTGAGAAGACGTGTCGTCGTCCAAACTCAAGTAAGGTGAAAAGAAATCAGAACGTTGAGGATATGTGTCACTGTTCAATATCAAGTATGAGTTTACTAAGTCATAGTTGAGACAGGCTAGCTTAATGTTTTAGAATATTTTGCATCTGGATGTACCCCTACCAATTGAGTTGAGTTTCTACGTGTAGCTTGCATGTAGAACGCTTCATGTGGAGGCGTGGCTGGTAGTTCATAACGCATTGAGACTAAGACTAGAGTATGCCAAGTCAAGATTAGGGGGAGTTTGTTAGAAATAAACTTGACTTTGAGTCCAAGACGCAGTAGAGTTCGTCTTCATGTGTAACTCAAATTGAAGTTGTGCCAACTTGAAGTCCGAATGCGTATGCTAGTATAAGAGTATTAGCCTATATATTGAAAAGACTTGTAACCAGTTTAATAAAGGGAAGCAAGTAAGAGAATAGAGAAATTCAGAAATTCTCCTATGTTCTCTCAGTTTATTTATAATATGTGTGTTTTCCCCTGGAACAAAATGAACATCCCAATGCATGAGCTTGAATCATGGAACTGAATTGGATGACATATTAAGATATGATCGATCGATGCATGCCAATGCACCAAGAAGTTCAAGTCAGTGCGCACACGGTGAGGGGATACTCGCTAAGCCATGGTCTACTCAACTTGTCAAGGAATGATGCTAGAAGCTTGGAGGTGTGCCACGTCCTTGGCTTACAGAAGCATGGCCTATGAAGTAAGGAGTGCTCAATGTGAAGCTAAGTTTCATAGTGGGATGGCCCTCGAGGCTGATCACACTGTGTTGGCACTTGCTGAGGTGAAGCAATCAATCCAGTCGGCACGCATAATTAAGAGGATGCCAATAGATCGAGTTGAGTTTGGTCGAGGGAATGCCCTGTATGTCAATTCATATCATACAGAGGCATAGCCATTGTGGAGTGTTACCTCTTTCTAGGCGAACTAACCCAATCACTACAAGTGCACTAGGGCATGAAGAACTAAAGATTGATGAGTTGTCTATGAGACGAGGAGGTGTGCACCGAAACGCCTATTAACTACCTCACAGAGGGGTCACCCACGGTTGCCTTAGGTATGGCCTCACAAGGAGTTCTCGACTAACCGAGGGTTGGCCTTTGAGGTCAGAAGATATGCACCCGAATGCAAGGTGGTTGATTTGTCAAGGCTTGCATGGTCAACTCTTCGAAGCATTGACCATGAGGCAAGGAGTACTACACAAACTAGAAGAGGATGATTTATTTATCATTTGATTATCTACAGAGCTAGAGAGCCCATGGTCAGAGAGATGCAATCGAGGTGAAGCAAAGTCTGGTCAAGGCGAAGCCGTCGAGGCCAAAGTGCTGAGGCAGCGGCCATAGTGAGCTACCCTCTCAAGAGTGACGTAGACCTTGTCTTTGGTGCAGTGGAGGTCTGGTCTGGGGAGTGGTGTCCTAGAGGACAAGGAAGGTAATGACATCATGGCTGTGTCTATTGTCCTTAGCCTAGACTCGCACCCAATGCATGGCACAGTTGAAGCAGAGGCGAACCTTGAGACCATCGCTGGTGGATTCCGCTAGGTCAATCCAAATAGCAGTGGTGCTAGTGGAGTCGATCTAAGTTAAGATATTGGCGTGCGGTGGATGTCGAGCCCAGATGACAACACATGGCACCATCGAAAAAGTTGGTGTTCGGGACTCATTTTTATGCGAGGAATGATGTTGGCTCAGACACCAACCAACATGGTGTGGCATAAGGATGCCTTTGCTTCATCTGGTAGGTGCTTAGTATTTCTTTGACAAAGGTGCTAAGGGACTATAGCTAGTTGTATTGTTTACTAGGCTAGTATTGTTGTTGCTTGCCTAATGTTGAAACGAAGCTCATCCACTACTTCTTACTAGGGGTATTTTGCTACCCTGTCCCCAATAAAAAAAACTTGGTTATCGAGATGAAGCTTGTGAGTGTCTAATTGGTCAGGAAGGCAAGACATTACCGTATACCATTAGAATAAACATGGCACTCGAGACAAAGCTCACGAGCGGCTAGTCAATCGGGAAGGCGAGAGCGTCACCATCTTCCATAGAAAAAACTTAGCACATGGGATGAAGCTCACGAGCGGCTGGTCCTTTAGAGAGACAAGAACGGTGCCATCTCCTATTGAAAACACTTGGCACTCAGGATGAAACTTGTGAGAGGCTAGTCGATCAAGGAGGCGAGAACATCGCTATCTCCTATAAAAAAACTTGTTGCTTAGGACAAACCTCATGAGAACCTAATTAGTCAAGAAGAGGAGAACGTTGCTATCTCCCATCAAAAAAAAATTGGCCCTCATAATGAAGCTCAGGGAGACGAGAACGTCGATGTCTCCCATCAAAAACTTGGCGCTTGGGACAAAGCTCGCAAGTGGCTGGTCCGCCAAGGAGGCGAGGACATCATTGTCTCCCATTGAAAAAACTTGGCAACTAGAACAAAGTTTGCAAGTGGCTAGTCAATGAGGGAGGCAAGAATGTCACCATATCCCATCTGAAAAGAAGTTTGCACTTATTGGTGACCCGACGCTGGCAGGTGGGTGCTTATCAATCTGACCCAGGAGGGTGGGTCTAAGGCAGAGTATACTTGTCCCTGGAATGTGAGCGGTCATCGACATGACCCTAGATGGTAGGTGTAAGGAAGTAAATGCTTCATCTTAAAGGGTGAGTTGTCATTGACCCGACCTCGAAGGGTGGGTGCAAGGTGACTAGACCTCGGAGGGACTAGTTGTCATAGACCCGACCCCGGAGAGTGACTGTTAGGCTACTTGACCCCATAGGGCAAGTTGTCAAAAACTCGACCCCCAGGGTTGAGTGTTTGGTGACTTGGCCTTCATCACGCGAGAGGCATCGCAACAGCGGGGCGTAGACTTCCTTCTTGTAGAGGACAACGTTGAGGAGCAGGAAGGATCTAGCGCGGTGCTGCAAACGCCGGAGCTCAAGGGGGTCATCTGGCTCCGCCATGCCTTGAAAAAAGTCATAGATGGGCTCCCGCCAGTTGCCTTGCTGGGCAATTTGATGGACCAGGGTCGCGTCACGGTTGTCTTGGGCGATGGCTGCCATGGGCAAGACTTCGTAGAACGCTCCCTCGGGAAGGGGGAGCTGCTAGCTGGCGGTTTTGGTGAGGATGTCAGCTTGTTCATTATCCACCCGAGGGATGGCCTTGACCGTGACGCCCAGAAAGTGGCGCTCCTTTGCCCTCACCGCCGCCAGATACCTGGCCTATTCGGGGTCCTTGGCCTGGTAGGATTTGTCGACATGGCCCGCAACTAGACGTGAGTAGGTGTGAACAAGGACCCTTTGGGTGCCTAGGGCTTTAAGCTTCGTAAGGCCGAAGAGCAGCGCCTCGTACTTAGCCATGCTGTTCATCGTCGAAACCCAAGACGCGCCTAGTACGACAGGTGGTGCCCTTCGGGCATAGTGACCACTACGCCCACCCCAGCGCCTGGAGCGCCGTAAGCCCCGTCAGTATTGAGTGTCCACACCGGGTCCTCTGGTTGTTGCACATGCTGAGCTGATAGAGTCCATTCTGTGAGGAAGTCCACGAGGAATTGAGATTTTATTGCCGTTCGCGAGGCGTACATCAATGAAAATGGTGCAAACTCCGCGGACCACTTGCCGATACGCCCTGTGGTCTCCTTGTTGTGCAGCATCTCCGTCAGAGGGAACGAGGACGGCACGGTGATTGGGTGGGCCATGAAATAGTGCCGAAGCTTTCTCGAGGCCGTGACGAACGCATAGGCCAGCTTGTCAAGTTGGGTGTATCGCATCTTGGCGCCCTAAAGGGCCTCGGAGATGAAGTACATGGGCCGCTAAAGGGCACCCTCCTCGAGGATGGCGCTGCCTGCTGTTGCTGTGGTGGCGAGGTAAAGTAGGAGGGGAGCCTCTGGTGCTGGGGCGACCAATGTGGGAAGGATCGCGAGGTGCTTCTAGAGGTCGTCGAAAGCCTTCGCACAGTCGTCGTCCCAATGGAACCCCTCATAGCTGTAGAGGGTCTTGAAGAATGGTAGGCCTCGCTCTGCTACCCTGGATTAGAAGCGGCTCAACGCCGCCATGCGTCCAGTAAGCCTCTTGACCTCCCTCGTTGTCTTGGGCAGCTCCATGGTGAGGATCACATCGACCTTGTCGGGGTTCGCCTGGATGTCGTGTCCAGACACAAGGAAGCCCAGGAGCTTCCTAGCTTGCACGCCGAAGACGCACTTGTCCGGGTTGAGTTTGATGCCCGCTCGCTTGAGGTTGTCGAAGGTCTCTTGAAGATCTTGGCCGTGGGAGGCGAGTCGCCTGGTTTTCACAACCACGTCATCGATGTAGGCTTCGACGTTCCTCCCGAGCTAAGAGGCCAGCGCGAATGCGATGAGACGCATGAAGGTTGCCCCGCATTCTTCAGACTGAAGGGCATCCTGATGAAGAAGAATGTCCCTACCGACGTTATGAAGCTACTCTTGTCCTCGCCGTTCTTGGTCATATGGATCTAATGGTAGCCAGAGTATGTATCCAAGAAGCTCATAAGCTCGCACCCCACCATGGCGTCCACCAACTGATCGATGCGCGGCAGCGGGTAATTGTCCTTCGGGCACGCCTTGTTAAGAGCGGTGAAGTCAATGCACATGTGCTAGGCCCCGCTAGCATTTTTCACCAGCACCAGGTTAGCAAGCCAATCCAAATGCTGGCCTTCACGGATAACTCTGGCCTAGATAAGCTTCGCTACCTCTGCCTTGGCCGCTTGTTGTCAGTCGGCGGACATGCGTCGGAGTCTTTGCTTGATTGGCTTGGCTTTAGGGTGAACTGCTAAGGCATGTTCAATGAGAGCACAGTCGATGCCCTTTATGTCATTTGGTAACCATGCGAAGACGTTCGCATTGCTCCAGAGTCGTAAACTTCAGTGCTCGACTCTGAGTTTTGAACTGCAACTTCAGTGAAGTCGGAAACTAACGTAAACACATAAAATAACACATAAGTACACACTTGATTCTAATCAAGCTAGGAAAAATAATCTACTTAAAAGGAGTAAAATGCATAAAATCTCAAATAAGGAAATTGGGAATTGTTTGGATTTGCATTTGGCAAATTGGAGGAATTTGAATTTATAAAATTTGAATTTGGTGGAATGAAGGAATTTGAATTTTTGGAGTGTGAATTTATTAAATCTGAATTTGCTGAATTGGAGGTCAAATTTGAATTCAGGGTGTCGAACTAATCAAAAAGATGTATTTCTAGGATTTTTGGAATTTTCTGGTTTTTTCTTGGATTTTTATTGAATTTTCTGAATTTTAAATTGAGTGAACAGTGTTGGGCTCAGTCGGGTGAACAGTATTGGGCTCGGCCCAATCGCACAGTGCGGCCAGCAGCCTTTTCCCAAGCTGGCGTGGCCGCTTGGGCTAGCAGGTTGAGGCCCATGCGCGCGCGGCGGAGATGTAAATCGGATGGCCCAGAAAAGATCTCTTTGAACGGCCAGATCGGGTTTTCAAATCATCACGGTGGCTAGGATTGAATGATTCGAACACCATGAACGGCTGCGATGCAATGTCAGCAGACGGCTCAAATTATATGGCAATGGTGGCTCGGACGGACGAGATGAGGCCATGACAGTCGTCGTCTACGTCTGGCCGCTTTCGTTCGCGAAAATAGAGGAACGGCGGTGTTGATGAATCGGCGCCGTCATGACATTCCAGGAGAAAGTGATTGTACCGAGGGAGCGGCTTGAGCTTGGGACCCCATTTTGGTATTTTGGAGGACGAGTGGGTGGACGTAGGTGGCTAGCGGCAGCCGGGAAGGCGACGACCCTCACGGCGGCGCCATGGTTCTCTAATAGTTTTCCGGCCAAATTGGATGCTCTTTCACCATCTACGGGGTACTAGGAACATGATATAGGTGGCGGTTTGGGTCGGAGAAGGCTCAGGTGAGCTAGCCACGGTGAAGGCCTTTCGGCCGACGGTGGTCTCAGCCGCCAGGACCTCTGGTGGAAGCTCAAGCTCAGGGGAGAGGACCATTGTACTCAGTAGGCAAGGGAGACCATGACATCACAAGGAATCGAAAAGTAATTGGAAGAATTGCGAGATCACCTTTAGGGTTCACCGGGCGCCGGGGCGGTGATCGGCGATGACTCAGTGGACTTGGGATGAAATTGATTGCTCGGTGGGGTTTGTGGGAGTGCCAGGAAGCGCAAAACAGTGGCAATTAGGTTTTATAGGCCGCGTACGTCAGTGGCTACAGGAAGGTGCTGCGGAAGTGCTTCTCCCATGCGAGGGTAGGGAGGGGAATGCTCTGACACTGCGCAGAGGGTGTGAGAGGGAGGTGGCGTTCCCCCCTGCGAGATTTGACGGGAGGTTGACTCCTGTGAGAGGCGGAAGTAGTGAGAGGGGGTGACCTGTGCCACGGCGGCAGCGGCGTGCGGACGATGGCGCGCTGAGCGAGGTGGGAGCAGAGGAGGGGTGTGGCTGACCGGTGGGACCGGCTGCGTAGAGATGACGCTGGGCAGGGGAGACGGCGCTGCAATTTCGCGCGGGGAGGAAGCGACGCGTGCGTCGGCGTCTGAGCAGAGGCGGTGGGGAGGCGGCGCGCGTGAGAGCGCCAGGGAGGAGGAGAAGGCGTAAACGCTGGAAAAGGAAATCGTATTTTCCTTGGAGATTGCCAAATTGGGAAGGAAAAGGAAAATCAACCTAAATTCAAATAAAATTTCAAAATTTTTGGATTTTTCTGGTTGTTTCAGATAGCTCTGGAGATCAAGAACAATCAATCTGATGGGAAGCAATTTACCGCCCTTCCTGTGCTGTTAACTTCAGATTAAAGCAAGTTATGCCCATGTTCATCTTTCAGGTTACTGCAATGGCCATTGATTATTCAGAGAGCATAGGATTCTCATGTCGGCACCATGTTCATTTTCTGAGGTTACTGCAATAGCCATTGATTATTCAGAGAGCATAGGATTCTCATGTCGGCACCATGTTCATAATCTGATCACGTTACACCTATGAAGTTAGTTCTTGTCCTGTTTGCAGTCAAGCCATCAGTCAACATAGTAAACATCAACATCCATTTTATTAGCGTAGGTTGAACGCATGTCTTTCACATCTTCAATCGTCCCTATCTGCCTAGCTATTAATTTTGGTCTACGTTACCAAAAAATTGAAAAAGAAAAGAAAATGATTCACTAGTCTACGTGTTGAAAGCGCATGTATTCCATGTAATTCTCTCGACATCGGTCACTTTAGCGTACTCCGCCGAAACATGGACCATACGCATTCTGACATACACCACTTGTAAGTATATATTGCCGTTCGCATGTAACACTTGACTTAAAAAAAGAAATGTTACTATAACTATTCTCGTTATTTATTTTAATCAATAAGCAAGTATTACTATCAACAAAAATTCAAAAATAAACAGTCAATATGATAGTAAACATAAATATCAGTAACACTGCAAACCATAACCTGAACTTAACGTGACCCAACAATAGTCGTAATAAACCATCAATAGGTCTAAACTAAGGATCAAATAACAGAACTACGAACCATAAAGAGCTAAAGAAAAACTATTGATCATCTAATGATTACATGAATTGTCTAAACTAACGATGATCATAATCTATTGAACTCTAAGTGAATAAAAAACTATAAGTGTGCAATGTCCTTTGTGCTACATCAATCCATGTATGTCGCCTTTAACGTTCATATAAAAATAACAAATAAGTAAAGATGAGTCTAAGACTCAGCAAGTACACAATAAAACAATAGCATCAATAACATATTCAATTCATTATTTTCACAATTTTCCATCGTTCTGTTTTCTGATCTCATTTTCTGTTATTACAATGTAATGCTCATGCTCATCTCTCCTCTAGCTTATACCGGTATCGCGAGGGGCACACCCGTCGATGTTACATTCTACCTCTATTCCGTGAAGGTGCATACCGAAGTAGATCTTTCCCTCCATCCCGTAGAGGTGTCTATCTCTATGGGTCTTACTTAAGAGTACACCGAAATAGTCACATAGCTTTGCTCATATCTATTGAATTTCTCACCGCCCTGTTTCGTAATGCATATGTCATGTCATGGATATCATTTTTCATCATTTTATCACATATCACAATTTTCATCAAATTAGTAATGCATATGTCATGTCATGGATATCATTTTACTCATCATTTTATCACATATCACAATTTTCATCAAATTAGTATCATACGATAGCGAAAACAAAACTTTTCTACCGAATAGAATATTATCAAATATTGCATATCATAAACAAAATAACAATTATCAACAATCAACTATCATTTTACTATACACTTTCCTTTCTAATTGAGCGACGATCGGTTTGATTAGAAGATGACATCACAACCATATCGAACACGTAATGTTCTCATGTACTAATCCTTTACCTCACGATATAGATTAAGCTCACTCCTCCTCAATCACTCTCTCGATTCCGTGATGGAATTAATCATACTCAATATAGGCCATAGCATTATAAGGCAACAAATAAATGACAACAATCCTACTAAGGATTCGCTGACACATGCCAAAACCCACAACTTTCCTACTTTAGACATGATCATCAATCAATACATATGTTGGATAGTCAACCCAACTGTTTTAGTACTAAAATTATCACAACTTTCAATTCTCGTATCAAAATATAGCAAACCATACCAGTTCTGGAATCTATACAAAATTTCCTACAATTCTCTAGTTGATCACAAGTTCAGTTTAAATCATCTAGACCCTATTTTTAACCCAAAAAACATATCTATCATGTTCCGAACAGTAGATTCAATAATTTAATATCTTTGAATTTACACATGCAAACCTATTGAATTATAACATTTTCAAAATCTGCAAAAATTATATATCACTTCATAATTATTCATAAATTTTAATTCTACCTATAAATTAGTCAAATTAATTATTTTCCACGACTGTGTCTAGTAGTAACCTAGTATTGGACAACAGCCTCTTAAAATTCATAACTTCTGTTTTACTCGTCCGAAAATCATATTCTTAGGCTTTCTGGAATCCTTAAAATATTACCTACAATTTTCATGAAGACCAAATTCCAAAATTATTCCATCTTCTACTTTAAATATACATATTAATATATGCGGCCCACAAATGACAAAATTACCAGACAGCAAGTTACACAATTCATATCTCAAAATTTAGTCATCCGATCGACATGAATAAAAATTTCATATAAAACTATAGAAATCTTCTACAACTTTTTACTAGATAAAATTCTTATATTATGTCTATATACTATTGGTAAATATAGTATAATTTTCCCTCGATGAGCAATTTTTCAGATTGTTACTCCGACGAAGAATGGCAAAATTATGATCTCTTTCTCGTAATTTCTTCACTTCTTCCTCCTGATATTTCCCCGTCGCATGCAGGACACGGCAACGTGCTAGCGCGTGGCCCGCGTTTGGTGACCGGCGTGAGGCTTTGTAGCGCGTGGAGCTGGTCTTGCTAGCGCGGGGACAGCGATGCGTGGTCAGACGGCAGAAGGAGCTCCGAACTGTTGGGAAAATCGCTCGGGATCTAGACGAGCCATGAAGATAACCTTCGAGATCATATACGTAAATACAAATAAACTCATATTGATTTTGTTTCTTTATGACGTGATATAGAATAATGCATGTGTGTCCTTTTCTTCTTTCTTATATAGAGAAGTAACATGCAAGACTTTAAAACTAACATGACATACCACGCTGAGAATTCGTCACGGAAACATCCCGACTTTCCGTTTACGACCACTCTAAATCCCAAATAAACTCTGACTTCTGACTCCTTACAACTACGACTGCTACAGTATTTTTACCACTTACGACTTACGACCTCTACAGTACCTTCACGACTTATGACTTATGACCGTTACAGTACTCGAATGTGATCAAGACTGCCATGGTCATAGACTATCGTGGTCGTAGAACGTGGTTGTAGACTGTCGTGGCCGTACAACGTGGTCATAGATATGACTAGACCTGAAAACAACTAGATTAACTCTCTATCAATCTCATCCTTAAGCTTGTTGTCTTCCGTCAATGTTCTGCACACCGATCTTTTCCCTCATCTCCATGAACTTCATTCTTACGAGCGATTTGGTCAGGATGTATTTGAGTTGGTCTTCTGTGCAAACATGCTGCACTTCTATCACCCCTGATTCTACACACTCTGTTTCACACGAGGATAAAATGATCACCTTCTGCTTTCTGCGAACACCAACTGATTGGGTCTGACCCAAAGAAAAATACCATGCCTGATGTAATTTTCTAATCGTCCGTGTCACCGGCAAGATAACTATTCGAGTAACTGATCAGCCTCAAACCTTCTTCCTTCTTCTCATATACACACCCGTAACTCAAAACTCCTTTCACGTTCCTCAATATGTGCTTTACAGCACCCATACGTTCTGTTGTTGGGTTCTCAATGTACCTACTCACCATCCCTCTCAATGTACCTACTCACCATCCCAACCAAGAACGTCAAATCCGGTCATGTGTATAGCAAGTATCTTAAACTTTCGATTATGCTTCTGTACAGAGTCTTGTCTATGGGAGTATTTGTGCTGTTCTTGCACATCTTCAGGCAAGGTTCCATTGGAATTTGCGTTGGATTGCAATCCTTCATGCCGCATTTGTCCAACACTTTTGTTGCATATACAGACTAGCTGAGAGTAATCTTCCTAGACCTTTGACGTACTTCAATGCCCAAGTAGTAGCTGAGTAACCGGAGGTCGCTCATGCTAAATAATTTCTTCATCTGGCATTTGAAGCTATTGATCTCCTCGATACTCTCTCCAATGATGATAAAGTCATCCGCATAAACTCCAACCAACAAACTCCTTTTTCCTTAACTTCGTTTGTACACTGCATGCTCTAATGGGTAGTTTTCAAAATTGACTGCCACGAGAGACTTGTCTAGCTTTGTATTCCAAACTCTCAGGGCTTGACGCAAATCGTAGAAAGCTTTGTGCAATCTTAATATCAAGTGTTCTTCTCCTTTCTTCTCAAAACCTAGAGGTTGCACAACATAGACTTCTTTTCCAGATCGTCGTTGAGGAAAGCTGACTTCACATCCATATGATGAACCTCACATCCTTCATGTGCCACAATCACAATGAGCAGTCACACCATTTCTAGTCTTGCAACAGGGGCAAAGACTTCGTCGAAATCAATGCCTTGTCATTGAACGTACCCCTTTGCAACTAGCCTTGCTTTGTTCTTTACGATCATGCCTTGGGTGTCCTTCTTCACCTTATACACCCACTTCAACCCAATTGGCTTGTGACTGACTGGCAATGGAACAAGCTGTCATGTTCCATTTTCTTTGGTAGAGGACATCTTCTCCTCCATAGCTCTTATCCACTCTGGTTTCACCTTGGCTTCTTCAAAGTTCGTAGTCTCCTCCTCTCTGAGCAAGCAGAACTCTGAATCTTCTAACTCGATCGGAGATGTGGCATCATAGAGGCTTTTAATGTCATGCTCCCGTCGAGGTCCTTCAAACGAGCTTTCATCGAGTTCCAATATTTGCGGATCCTTCGACCACACCCACCATGGTCGACGCGTCGGTTACATAGTCATCAAGACATGCATTAGTGTTAGGAGGATAATGCACCGTCAAGATGTCTTCCATAGGTCGTACCTCTACTAAGGGATCTCTGCTCCACTCCCACTTCCTCTCCTCCTTGAACACTACGTCACAAGTCACCACGACTCGTCATGTCGTTGGATCAAATATTCGATAGCCTTTCGTCTTCGAATCATACCCAATGAACACCAATGGTTTGCTTTGATCTGCTAGCTTGGAGAGGTGTAGCATGGTCGTTTTCACATGTGCAACACACCCAAAAGTCCAGAGGTGACCCACACCTTATTGTGGTCGTAATAGGCTTCATAAGGAGTTTTGCCGATGACGCTTTTCGTTGTCGCCTGATTTAGGAGATAAACGACAGTTGAAACTGCTTCCCCCAAAATTCTCTTGTGACACCCATGCTCTTCAATAGACTCCTCACCATACTGACCACCGTTTGGTTCCTCCTTTCGACCACACCGTTCTGTTGGGGAGAACAAGGAGCTGTTAGGTACTGCCTAATTCCCAAATAGCTCACAGTAGTCTTTGAACTCGTTCGGGGTAAACTCACCACCGCGGTCAGTGCGTAGAGCTTTTAGCCTTAGGTTCTTCTCCACCTCGGCTGTAGTCTTGCTTTTCGTGAATGCCTCGAACGCTTCGTCTTTGCTTTGGAGTAACGCTAGGCACATATATCTTGTACAATCATCTACCAACAGTAGGAAATAACAATTTTCTTTATGCGTGGTCGGAGTGATTGGCCCATAGATGTCGCCATGTCACAACTTGAGGGGCATATCTGCTCGACATAGAGACATGGCCGGAAACGGGTTCCGATGGTGTTTGCCGATTAGACAACCATCGCAAATACGATCCACGTGCTCGATCATGGGCATGCCTTGTACCATCTTCTTGTGAGTCAAATCCTTCAGAGCATGAAAATTCACATGCATGTACCAGGCATACCGTCTCCATGCCTCTTTAGTGCCTCTTGTTAGAAGACAATCTGGGAGTGACGGATTGATATGTAACACATACATCCAGTTTCTTAATCTGCTCACTTTGGTCAATAACCTCTTAGTTCTGTCTAAGATTGAAATTACTCCTCCTTCGACCATAATCTTGTAGCCGTTCTTGTCTAGTTGACTAAGACTGATAATATTGCTTCTCAGCTTCGGGATGTAATAAACATTCGTGAGAATACAATGTTCACACATGGAACACTTCAATGGTACCGAGACCCTTCCTTGTATCTTCACATCCGAACCATCTCCAATTTTACTAAGCCTTGTACCTTCGTATCAATCTCAGCAAACTTCTATATGCATCCGATGATATGGTTACTTGCACTAGTGTATAGGTACCAAGCCTTGTTTTGGGTGCCACTATGCTTCGGTATCACCTTTGCTTCATGTAGGAATACCTCTTCTTCATGTGTAGGGACTATATGGACGAGTTCACATACTTCGATCATCAGCAGCTAAGGATCGTCGTCGTTCTACTTCGCTACAACATTTTCCCTTGCTCCTCAGTTCAGCTTTGGACACTCTTTTGCAAAGTGCTCGTACTTATTATAGTTGAAGCACTTGACCTTGGTCTTGTCAAAGTCTGCTAGCAATCATTCATGGACAATGTGGTTGCCTTCTCCCCGGCCACCGCCTTGTCCACGGGCACATCCTTGACCTCCTCCGTTTCGACCTCCTCTTTGAGCGCTACTTGAGCCCTCGTTCTTCTTAGTCTTCAAGCTACTTTCTTCCCACTTACCTTCGGTAAAGAGTAGTTTGTCTCCTCTGTCCTTCGAGTGCCGTCGACCCTTGAGTCCTTCCTCGAAAGTTCTGAGATGATCGATCACCTTCGAGACTAACATCATTTTGACATCACCGAACTGCTCAATCATTTCGATGATCTGGAGGAATCTATCAGGAACCAAACTGAGTAGCTTTTCGACAATGTCACTTTCTTCAAGCTTCATGTCAAGCGAGCGAATTTTACCCATCAGAGTGGTGAGTTTCATAGAGTACTCGGTGATCATCTCCGAGTCTCCCATATGCAATTTGCTCAGTTGTCGTTTAAGCACTTGAGCGTGTGCCTTCTTGATGCGATCTTCACCTACCTGCATCTCGATGAGTGCGATTCAGGCTTCTTTCACTGTCTTCTTCTCAGCGATCAACATCATCATGTCATATGGCACCGCTTGTGAGATGGCCACCATCGCGCCTTGATCCTTGTCGCCATCGTTGTCTCCATCTTTGACTGCTGACCATACCCCTAGCGAACGCAAGATTAACTTTATCTTGACGGCTCATATGCCGTAATTTGTTTCGCTCAACATCGGGTATTGAATCGAGATCATGACGCTCCTTGTCATTGGCTTGACGAGCATGCCTGTCTTCGATGGATCAAGCTCATTGCCTGTGACCTTGACGAGCGCTCTACATTTCGATGGATCAACCTCTTTGCCGACCATCGCTTCGCTCCCTTAGGCTCTGATACCAATTATTGGGAAATCACCCAGCACCTAGAGGAGCGATGAATGACAAACTTCGATATCACACACGCAAACACAAGTAAACTCATATTGATTTCGTTTCTTTGTGATGCGATGCAGTGCGATGCGTCTATGTCCTTTTGTTCTTTCTTATATAGAGAAGCAACATATAAGACTTTGAAACCAACGTGGCATACCACGCTAAGAATCGGACCCGGAAACATCCCCACTTTCTGTTTGCAACCACTCTAAATCCCAAACAAACTTTGACTCCTGACCCCTTATGGCTATGACTGTTATAGTACCTTTACGACTTATGACCGCTACGGTACCTTCATGACTTACGACTTACAACCACTACATTTCTCGAACGTGGTTGAGACTGCCGTGGTCGTAGATACGACCAGACCTGAAGACAACTAGATTAACTCTGTCACAAACTGGTTTGCATGCACATGCATGGATGCGACGACTTTTGGTGACGGTGCATGGGGAGAAAAAAAGAAAAGCTAGTGTTTTGCGTTCATCTCTCCTCACCATCCTTTTTGTCATTGTACGAGTTTGATTCAAACTCCAACTCCTCCTTACTGCTCGTTCCATGAAAGCAACTCATCTTTAAAAATTCAAAACATCCTGTTTTCATATATTTTTTGCTAATTATCACAGGCCCTTAACGGCAATTTTCAGATATTACACCGCATTTCATACTACTTGGCCTTCTTTGACTTGATATTGGGTGCCTTACTTCTTATTGAAAAGATGCCTAGTTGGTGTTAGCAAACGCCTATTCACATGGCTGCCTCTCCATTTTCCCACGCATGTATGAATGCATGCCTGTTCACATGGCTGCCTCTCCATCTTCCCACGCATGCATGAATGCATGCCTGTTCACATGGCTCTTTGGTTCAGCTTCTAGTCTTTTCATTTCTCTTTTTGTATTCATACTCATATTACTTGTAAGACGTAACTTTATTCATCAAGTACCCAAATTACATCCTTTCCTACATACACCCAAATTTTGTGCACAAAAGATATTATCAACCCTCCAATTAACTTGACCTAATAGCTACTATTCATTTCATGTCCTACCATCCATAGCCAATTTGGGCCATTGATCTTTGAATCCAATGGTCTAGGTTCAAACTAAATCTTACTGGTAGTTATTGCTAATTATTAATATAATTCATCGTACCTCCAGGGCCACTAACTAGCACATGAGTTTTATAGTACATATGTATAATTGGGCAAATAAATTGCCCTATACAATTTTGCAAAAAATATTTAATGTGAGTTTTGCGTGTACTTTGACTAGTTTATCTTAGTAGGAAGCTTCCTCGACATGGACAATCATGTCGTGTCTTTTATGTCTCGTTTATAAATAGAGGACTGCCTATGACCAAAGCCATAGCTACACATGTGCTGTGTTATACTGTTACCCAAATACTTACACAAGTGTAAACTTCAAATTCTGGAGAATCTCAGTAGCTGAGCGCTAGCGGAGATGGGCCACTTCAACACCAAGCTTGCTATGCTCATACTTTCATTAATAGGAATAGAAGAAGTACGAGCATCTGTAGTTGTGAAAAGTGTGGAGAGCATCACCCCAAAGGTTATGATCAAACGGTTAGAGACTATATCTTTATGGAAGGATGATCCCCATACAAGTTCTTCTAATGGGACCATTCCATCTGCTACCATACCCACTGGTTGTCCAAAGACATGCGGTGAGTTGAGCTTCGACTATCCATTTGGCGTAGGCGCCGGCTGCTTCCTACACCCCGACTTCAGTCTCACTTGCAACACCACCAACGATCAGTCCCCCAAACTCCTCTTACACGATGGCACCACTGAGGTTATTGAAAATATTGATGTCTTCGGTCCTGAGATGACCGGATACTTCGGCGTGAACCTTTTTGGGGTCTCCTTTCCCCATATAATCCCCATGAAATCTGGTGTCGATATCTACAACATGACATGGAAGGCTCCTGGGAATTCTTTTTTAATTGTGGAGTCCCTGATGTTTGGTATCGTTAGTTGCGACTTGGATATGTACTTGGTACATCAAGAGACAGGTGATGTTAAGTTGCTCTGCGCGGTGAACTGCCCCAACAAAGAGATTGCAGAGATGGTGTATAGACAGGATCCTGATGGCCCTGGACAGTGCTCCATGACCTCTGTCAAACCTGTTCGTGCCCTTCAATTACGATTTGTTCGCCATAAAAGGGATAAGACTGAAGCACACTCTAATCTTAGCATCCTGTGGGATAGAATCAATATAACTACCCAGACCACGCTCGTGTGGAGTATCGTCGACAAAACAGGATGCCCCAGCAACATGGAAGATAGGAGGCACTATGCCTGTGTCAGCAACCACAGCCGCTGTACGACGCCCCTGTTTAGTGACATTGGTTATGGCTGCCAGTGCGATAGAGGCTATGAAGGCAATCCCTACATTTCCAATGGCTGCTCGGCTGACTATGGTAATTTCCTCTATCGTAACTTCTATCAGATTTCTTAATTTCATTAGTTCATACATCTTTTTATGAGTTTGTATAATGGGAGAATATCCAGTGAAAGCCATCATGTTTATCAAGACTAGAAAGTTTTTTCAGTTTGAGCAATAAATCACCATGAAAAATTGCAAGAAAAAAAAATTCGAGCCTCCATAGGTGGAGCAGCAATAGAGCCTTATCGCCAAGGAGCCCTCTATAGGTGGAGCTTCCATAGAGCCTTCCATAGAGCCACTGTAGTTGGAAAACAGTAGATCAAATTATTTGTCATCATTGATTTTAGTTCAGCTCATCTCATTGATTTTTCATTCGAAATAGGGTATAATCCAATACCACAAAAGGCGAATTGTTCCCGAAGCTGTGGAAATATTACTGTCCCGTTTCCTTTTGGCCTAGAAGAAGGTTGCTCTGCGAGGCAACTTTTTCAGCTCAACTGCTCAGACAGAAGCTTGTTACTGTACTGGAGGTCCGTCCTCCAGTACAATGATAAGCTTGAAGTGACATACATAAATGTGAGCGAGGGGCTTGTGGACATCAAATACAGCCCATCTACGAAAGAAAGGGAAGTCGGTCTGTACCTGGGACAGATCAACAGAGCTTCTAAAGAACCTGACCTGTACGTCGATTCTCTGGAATCAACCTCTATTCGATGGGCTGTTGCCAATCTAACATGCCAACAGGCGCAACAGAACCGCTCTGGATATGCATGTTTAAGTATCAATAGCTGCTGCGTGGGTGTCACTAGCTCCACGGAAGGCTATGTTGGCTACAGATGCGCATGCTTGCCCGGTTTTGAAGGAAATCCATACATCCCAGATGGTTGCCAAGGTAATCTCTTTCACACACGCAATCAAAAGAAAATGGTGACTATTACGAACAATGAAACTTCCGTCCTCCAAATGAAACAAAAATGGCTGATTTGTCATGGTAATCTCTCTCACACACACAAACGAAAATAATGGTATTGTGAAAGCATTAATTAAACGAAAATTTCATACTTATAAATGTAGTATAAATTGCCACTGGACCGTCCTGAAGGAAGGTGGATATATTATAGTTATTTTTGTGCATGCAAAACAAGATATAGAGTAATTGTTTTGTTATTTTTATTTTTATGGTGCAAGGCATTTTAGAAATCATACTACACACATAAACAGAAGGCTCGCTGCATTGCTCTCCAATCGTAGCATGTGTTGTTGTTCATACGTGAATGGGAGTCGCCAGTCGACCTACACTGTTTCGTAAGGCCGGTAATTGCCTGCTTGTACCACTGGTGTGATCTGGGCGTGATCGTTGCATTTCGTCGTCCTAAAGCCATGTACAACGAGAACTTTATTTTCTACCTTCTTTAATGAAACACGCTTTTTCGGAAAAAAAGTAATTATAAATACAATTCTAAAGAATTTCTAGGAACATAACAGCTGAAGAGGAATTTCTCCGTATTATTATGGACACAAGTATTTTAAGCTGTATTTTTATTTATTTTGGACATGTGTTCAAGATTATTTCCCTTGTAAAATTACGTCTATCTTGATAGACTGTGTTAATTTGGTAAATATAATCCACCATGAGTTTGTCCTCACTACTACAGAAAACCGTATTACAGATAGTTCAAAAATATCATCACAGACAGTTTTGTGAGCCGTCTGGATTTATGAGTCCGTCATGATACGATGTCATCACAGACGGCTTTCGATCCGTCTGTGGTGTAAATATCACAAACAGTTTTTAATTACAAACCGTCTGTGCTAGTTGATAATCACATACGGTACAGACGGTTTTTAGTTAAAAACCGTCTGTGATTATCAATTATCCCTAAATTTATTTCTGTTTATTGTCTAGCCTCAGGAAATGCTAGCCATGCCATCTGAAACAAGCAGATCAACATGTACATGTATACATCCAATTCATATCTCAATTCATTTCATAAACATAAAACATCCATTTCACAAAATAATTAATTGAAATGAAATAAAATAAAATATCCATTCACAAATACACAATTACAATCAATGTCAATCTTATCCTAAATAAAAAATCATTGTACATTGTGGAACTCTCCATCTGATTTTATGACTCTAGTCACCAAAAAATACGCGCACTCTCCTCGAATTTGTGCAAGGTCGGGCTGTTGCAATGCAGTTGTAGATGGATTGAGGGAGAGAGATGGGGAAAGAGAAGAAGGTACAGGGATTTTTTTAGTATATAAACTGGTTTTAGCATTTTTTTTATCTATGGACGATTGTGTCCATTGAAATCATTTTAATCTGAACTGTTATCTACTAGATATAGGAATTTTCTTATAGTGTCTAATTAGTACAGACATAAATATAAATTATGGCATTAAGGTGATTTAACTAGTTGTACATATGCGGATAGTTTGGGCAGAGTCCAACTTAAAACCTCGGCCTTCTGATCAAAGAGATGGATGGTCGGGATGCTACGGATCAGCCAGGTTTTTTTAACCAGTGCTTTTATGTTGTAATTAAGTATAGATTAATCGCATGTTAGTTGCATTGTAGAGATTATATGGTAAGGATCCAACTTAGCATACCAGTACTCTGATAAAAAGATCTAGGCAGTTAATGCCCTAATTTTGCACTGGTACTTTTTATATTCACATAGATATTCCGCAAAAAATGAAAAATACTTATGTCATTAGTCCTCGATCAAGACCTCAACATATATGTGTATCTATTAAGTGATCGGAGGTTCCAGATACTATTCTGACTTGTCTAAACAGTAATGTTTAGTAAATGGAAGACCAAACTACAAGACAAAGTGCTTTTTATCTGAATATCAAACCAAATTTCAGAAGTATTGCAGTTACACAGTCCAAAGAAGCTAGGAGTGGAGTCGTCGTAGGCGAGGACAGCAACGGAGGCGAGGGCCGTCTCCCTCTACGAATTTAAAGGGGATAGTTAGAAGCAGATTTAGTGACATAGGGTATTAGTGGGTTATTAAATGTTTAATTACTGTCATAATTGCTGCCAGGATTCGAAATAAATCTAGACCATTGGATTGCGAAGATCAATGGCTTAAATCAGACGTAGATGGCAGGATACGAATATGAGCGATTACATATAGACGATGGAAGGGTTAAGAATGTTTTATGTACACAACTACAGGATGTAGCAAAGAAAACTCCGAAAAATGTGGAAGTGTAAATGATGTTCTTGCAAACCATGTAAGCATTTCCCGTGTACCGTAGAACTTTCTCTCTCTCGAACAGAAGTCTCTAATCTCTTCAAAATCTTTGTTATACAACAATAATTGCAAACGAGTTCAGTTATCTACTTCCATTTGTTAGACAACGAAATATTTTTTATTGTATAATATTACGTATCACCTTACTGAGATGTGGTTGCAGATATTAACGAGTGCAAACGGACACCAGGCCTTTGCAGAGGTATTTGCAATAATACCATAGGAAACTACAGCTGCACCAGGTGTCCTGATCACACAGAGTATGATATTACAAAAATGCAGTGCACTTCAACAAGAAAGAAAAATTTCTTCTTAGGTGAGAGCCATAATGGTCAGTTCTGCACTGAAAAATGGTTTTTCAATAGACATACGTTTGAGGGCTTTCATCGTTGTAGGTATTATAATTGGACTCAGCAGTGGCTTTGGCATGCTACTTCTCGGCCTAAGTGGAATTTTTCTCTTTCGAAGATGGAAAAGAGACGTCCAGAAGAAACTACAAAGGAAATATTTCCGAAAGAATCAGGGCCTTCTCTTGGAACAATTGATTTCATCAGACGAAAATGCAAGTGAGATGACAAAGATTTTCTCCATAGAAGAGCTAAGAAGGGCAACAAATAATTTCGATTCCACACGTATCCTTGGCCGTGGAGGGCATGGCACGGTTTACAAAGGTATATTAACTAACCAACATGTGGCAGCTATAAAAAAGTCGAAGGTCATCAAGGAAGGAGAGATCAATGATTTCATCAATGAGGTTGCAATCCTTTCTCAAATAAATCATCGAAATATCGTTAAACTCTTTGGATGCTGTCTTGAAACTGAGGTTCCCTTATTGGTGTATGATTTTATTCCCAATGGCTCATTATTTGGAATTCTTCATACTGATTCAAGCAGCATATTCTCTTTGTCATGGGGTGATTGCCTAAGGATTGCTGTAGAAGCTGCTGGAGCTCTAAACTATCTCCACTCTGCAGCATCAATATCAATCTTCCATCGTGATGTGAAGTCCTCTAATATACTCTTGGATGCAAACTACAATGCAAAAGTGTCGGATTTTGGTGCTTCGAGATATGTTCCCATTGATCAAACCCATGTTGTTACAAATGTACAAGGAACATTTGGTTACTTGGATCCAGAATATTACCAAACTGGACAGTTAAATGAGAAGAGTGATGTTTACAGCTTTGGTGTGGTACTTCTAGAGCTTCTTCTGAGAAAACAACCTGTTTTTACAACTGAGTCGGGAACGAAGCAAAACTTGTGTAACTACTTCCTTTCGGAGATTAAGAGGACACCAATTAATGGTATAGTGGCTGCTCAAGTTCTCGAGGAAGCAACCGAGGAAGAGATTAGTAAGGTTGCTTCTCTGGCCGAGACATGCTTGAGGCTCAGAGGTGAAGAAAGGCCTACGATGAAGCAAGTGGAGATAACATTGCAGCTTTTGCGAACAGAAAGGATGAATTCATCTCGAGTTGATCCAGCCATTGACCAAGAGATACAACCATTGCTGGCTCAAGGAGCTACAACTGCTCACCAGCCCATAGCTATAATCAACTTTGACGGGAGAGCTAACTATATAGCATCTCAGCGCAGCCAAAAGGCGTGCTACAGCTTGGAGCAAGAGTTCTTGTCATCCGCTAGCATACCACGTTAGATATGCTTGTCTAATTCCCAGTATTTTTGGTTGTTCCTTGTACTCTACTCATGTTCTATGTATTTGTAATATCTACGATGTTATCATGTATGCCATACATGCAGTCCTCTTCTATTTTGATGAAGTAGTACAACGTACTATATAGCACCCTCTTAATGAATAAACTTATTGAAGAAATATTGTGTTTTTTTATGAGAACAAGAAATATCGTGTATTGTTCATTGTATTCAACCAAAGGCTCGCTGCATGATTCAATGCAAAACCTACATTGCTATTCTAGTTAACAATCATAGGGACGAGCCGCATCAGCTCCTTCTATTGGTTCTGAACTGGTTACCGGAAAGAAATAAACATACGGTTTGAATTGGTTTCTGAAATGAAGAAAGGTGGATGTTTGGCACCAAACTATTACGTCCTCCAGGCATACATGGTAAATCAAGAAATTGTTAGCTGAATTACTGAAGGAGTGGAAAATGGAGTGATTTTACAAGTAAAATTGTAGGACCGAAATAGCAACAGATGGGGGTGAATGGTGACTTCAAACCTCCCCAAGTATTCTCACAGATCTTCTTCTCCGATAGCTATAGAGCTAAGAAGAAGGAGATCGATCGCTCACTGGAAAAATGAAAGAAATCAACCAAAACAGAGAAAGAACAGTCACTGGCCGAGAGTAAAACAGAACGGTCGAAATGTCACTATCTAGTCAATCGACTCTCTACTGTGGTCGAAGCGATCGAGGCAGTTTCAGAGCAGTTGAGACTTTGCTAAGAGAAAAACAGAGTGGTCAAAAACCCGACTGACAACAGACAGTGAACAGCTGCGGCCGAAAACAGATAAGTATGCGTACGACCGTCGAGACCAAAAACCAAATATCATGAGACTCTCGGGTCAATCGACCTGGTGACTTCTACCACAGCAGCGGAACGACTTTAAGACTAGAAATCATAGAGCGGTTGAAGCCTTAACGCTAGGAACGAAAAGAACAACAAAGTCAAATATGAAACAGAGGAGACCAATCGGCGCACGACCACCGACACCAAAAACCGAATATCTTGAGATTCTTGGATTGGTTGGTCATGAGATTTTAACCATAGATAGATCACATCCTCTGCTTGAGAAAATACCAAGAAAACGAAAACTCGTTGCAGTAGTCGAACGGAATGACACAGTCGAAGATGAAACAGAGGAGCACTTCGAGGCGTATGACCGCTTGCCAAAGAAACCAATCGAAAACTTTGCTCTCGGGAAGGAACTGGCCAAGATAGCCTTGAGGATGATTCCCAGTTCAGAGCAAAACGAAATCAAGGCAACTCGAGCCAAGAACACAACTCAAAACACGATACGACAGAACGAACTAGAGAACCAATCTCTCAGACTGAAACGAGGAAGAGATAAGATATATCAAAGAAAGCGCAACCAAAGTAGTCAATCATCATACAGACAGACGAACTCAAATAGAGGAACATAGATGAATGATTGATCATGGAGGTTTCTACAGCCACTCCATCCAGGAGGACCATGAGCACAGACACTCCGCCCAGAGACAACTCATGCAAAATAGAAACGAAAAACCCACAGCGATTCGGGAACAACCCCACAAGTACAAGATCTCTACATCCCTATTTATAGCCTCACGCTACCGGGAGGGAAACCCGTTAAACCCCAACTAACACCGGGTATTATCTGTTTGCATCAACAGATTCTGCGCTTTCCCTGTTTGCACCAACAAACTCCACGCTTTACCCGTTATCTCCAACAGAATCCACTTCCTCAAGCCTGAGTCAATTTCACGAAATTGCCACTCACGCGCCTTCCCGGAAGCTTCCTTCTTGCCTTGCTGTCCAAGTCTTGCAACCACCTCTCAAGCCTCATTGTCTTCAGCATCTCCCGACCGCTCTCGACCTCAGCACCCCCTGTGCCTATGACGTGGCACCAAGTAGCAATACAATTTTTGGCTAGTGCTTGTAGTTCTGTGCACAATATTCAAGAAGCTTTGAATGCTAATTCTGAGGTTTCTGATGTGCACAAAACACATGTTTGGAAAGTTAATGAAGTCTACTTTCCAACGAATCAAACGGTACTTGATTGGAGCTTCCTACACAAAGTTATGACAATTTCATTGGATGCTGCACGAGCTGTCCAGAGAGACGCGCGAGACTTGCCAAACATAAAGAGTCCGAGTATTGCAATGTAAGTAAGGGTAAAATCCGACCACACCATGGCTTTATAAAGGTTGAGAAGGATTACTTTTCAGGTTCCAAATGCATTTAGAAGCCCCTTGAACAAGAAAACAAAACATATAAAGATTTGAAGCCAGTTTGGACTCTGATCGGAATAGCTGGCATGACCGATACTAAACCGTCCATAACTTTCACAAACGGAGTCTGATTTAGGCGTTTTTGGACTCGTTGGAAGGCTATTTTAAAGCGCCACACAATAGATAAGGTGCCAGCCATGAAATCCTCATGGTCACATCGTAAATTGAGAAATAATCCAGTGGTAGCAGTTTAGATATTTCTTTTTTAGTTCGTGAGTGAGTTTTAGTCAAGGCTGTGCATTGTGTACCAATATAAGGCCGGGGCCTTAGTCCCATTGTAACTTAGGCTATAAATTGAGAAATAGAAATCAGAAAATCACCATGGTTTGGTGGGCATTGTTGGCGTGTTCTTGAGATTTCCATCGAGGAGAATCTCTTGGTGTGTTGAATCCAATTGTGGTGTTAGATTCTACTCGCTGAAACTTTGATTTTTCTACCCTTTGTTCGTGTGCTGTGGTGTGCGTGGGAGAAGATTTATCTTGAAGGTGTATGCTGTTCTTAGGTTTGCAAGAACCTTAGAACAATGAGGGCATCCAAAAGACGTATTGTGAAAGATCAGGGCCAAAGCAATGTGGTTCCGCTAGCTTGCTAGGTGGATCCACATCATCTTGGTATCAGAGCGTGGTTGATCACGGTATGAGGTTGCCAAATTTTTCTTGATGACGGGATCTATAAAGACTGAAGATGGCGAGGCACGACATAATCATGCCGAGCCAATCGGGGATGTGCCCCAATATGCGGCGTCTTTGCTGCCCGAGGTGCGACATGGGCTTCAAGCGACATGTGACTACTTCTTAAGTTGTCACCGGAAGCTTGAAGGCAAGGTTGATGATTTGGGGGCACGAATTGACGTGTTGACAAAGGCGATACGCAACCAGCCACCATAATTTCAGCATGCTGAACGGGGACCTCAATATCCCGAACCGCGTACACCATACGAAGACGACGAACACGAGGAGGTCTTTGATGGTGCAGCGGGCTTTGCTCCACAACCACGCTGTACTCAGGACTACTGTGGTGCTGATCGTGGTAGGGACATGCATGGCAGAGGTGTTACCTGTGGTGGAGGTATGCGTGATGGTGTTGGGTTTGCTCAGCGTGTTGCCGTGGATGATGGAATTAGGCGGATAAAAATTTCTATCCCATCATTTAGTGGTAAAGCTGAACCGGAGGAGTACATGGAGTGGGAGATGTGAGTCGAACAAATTTTTGATAGCCATCACTATACTGAGGATAAGAAGATTCGGTTGGTGACAATTGAGTTCACCGGATATGCTCTTATTTGGTGGAATCAATTGTGTCGCGTAGGAGTTCGTCCGGATACTTGGGTACAATTGAAGAATATTTTGAGGCAGCATTTTGTTCTGGTGCATTATACTAGGACCTTGTACAACCGACTACAACAACTACGTTAAGGTAATTCTAGTATTTATGAATATTATGAAGAGATGGAGATGTTGATGATCTGTACAGGAACAGAGGAGCATGATGAGGCTACTATGTTACGTTTCTTTAATGGGTTGAATGAGGATGTGCAAGATAGGGTGGAGATGGTCCATTACTACAACATCCAAGACTTGGTGCATCAAGCTGAACGTGCTGAACAACAATTGAAGCACAAACAAGCCAAGGGTGGACATGCCAACACTCAAACAAACCCATGGAAGCACCTGTAACAGCCCAGCTATTTATTCCAAAATTTTCAAAAAAAAAATTTAAAATATTAAAATTAAATTAATTTGGTTTAAAATAAAAATAAGAGTTTTGTTTGTGTAAAATTCGAATTTTGTTTTGCCCTGATTTTCTGTTTCTAAGAAAGCTAGATTTGAAAAGTAGGTTAAAAAAAACTTAAAAAAAATTATTAAATAAAATGATATCTTGATTTTCTATAAAAATCCTAATTCAAATTAATTATTTGGATTTAGTTGTCCTTTATTTGGTGTTCAGAGTTTTTCTAGAGTTTTAAAATCTATTTTTTTTAAGTAAAAAGTATTTGAAGTATGAAAATTAAAATACCAATAGTAGTTGGAAATATTTTTATTAAGTCCAAAATGTCTCCAGGAAGTTCTTTGAATTTTTCTGGAACTTTTGGAATTAATTTTATATTTTTCTGAGCTTTATTGAATTTTCTGGTGTTTTCTCAAAATCTAAATCAAATTTAATCCTCCGCCGCCCGATCTAATCTCGTGCGTCCATATTCACCTAACTCTCTTCGCTCTCCATCTGACGGTCTTGATTTCTTCCTTGCGTCGCATCGCTCATCCGACCGTCCGCTCTTTCCTCTCTCTCTTTTCTCTCTCGCTGATAAAACCGGTCAGTGAATAAAATCATTTTTCCTTTACAAAAATAATTCGGCCAGAAAATCAAAATTCTTACTGATGTCATAAATTTATTTTCCACAGAAAAATAATTCATTTCAAAATCATTTCCCTTGATGATGTCATAATTTGATTTTTCAGTTCAAAAATAATTCCAGAAAATCGGTTTATGCTTTTCTCTCTTTTCAAACTTCCGAGAGCCCGTTCTTTTTCGTTTTGACTCCGATTGAGCCCATTAAAATTTCTAAATTCATATAAAATTCTAATCTATCCATTTATACCATATTTTCAAATTTTTGAAAATTTTGAATTTATTTGGTTTAAACTAAATCTTAATTAGAATTTTTATTTAATAAAATAAAATTAAATATTAATATTTGCTAAAAATATTTTATTTGAGTTCTTTGAGTCTCAAGGAAGTTTCGAAATTTTTTTTTAGATTTTTCAGAAATTCTTTGAGCTCAATTCCAAAATCCCAAACAAAAATAAAAAAAAGAAAAGGGAGAGAGGATGAACAGTACCGCGTGGTACTGTTCATCATCGTCCCGAGAGCATCGCGTGCGCAGCGCGCAGGCACGCCATGGACGCCGGTTATTCAAACTTCCATATCTTTTGATTTTCTCAACTGTTTCTCACGAAATCAAGTGCGTTAACTTCCTCTCATCAAGAGCATTCCATTCCTAACCGTTTCCCCACTCCTTTTTGTGCATTTTCACGAGAAAACGAACCGCCACCGAAAGACATTCGTTCGTTTGATCTTCCTCTCCGGTCCACCTCCACCCCTATGAAAGGGAGCACCGTGTGCCCCTTCTAATCCTCATCCACCCCCGAAAATTTCAAGTCCCCACTCCCTTTCTTCTCTCCACAATCACCATTTTTCTTTTGTGAACCAACCGGCGTTCTATGCGGTGCTCCCCTCGCCTTCACCGGAGCATCACCGGAGCATCGCCGGACCACCGTGGCCAAACCGCGCCATCGTTTCTCTCCTCGCTGCGCACCGACCATGCATGTTCCGTCAAAACTGAGGTGAGCATTGTGTTCCCGACGTTCTCCTCTTCGTTTCGCCACCAACCTCACCCTCTAACTCCTCTCCGTTTGCCCGGAATGCCGATGCCAACCCGACGGTCGCCGAATGTCTTCTCCGCCGTGTTCTGCCACCATCCGATGCCCGTTGGCCTCTGTACCGTTGAGTTCGCCTCGACGCGTTCTACGCCATGCTACCATTGCCTTCACTCGAAGATTCCCCGAGTCTCTGTCGACCTGGTCGAGCCGACACGAAATCTGCACCTTCGCAGCACACCACTTTTTGGTAAGCGCTTTGATTTTTGTTCGCGTCATATTGTGTCCTAACCTCCAAGAAATTTATCTACCATTTTTATTTAATTTTTCGTGGAGCCAATTGCCCGAAATTGTACTTTCCGCGAAAATGGTCATTTTTAACTCCCGACGTCGATTCGTCGTCTCTGCTGAGTTTTAGCCTGTGCCGTAATTTTTTTTAGACTTGCCTCGCCGCGTTCTATGCTGTGCTTACTTCCGTTTCCCCAAAAAGCCTCCACAAATTTTTGCATCCGACACCTCGCCATGGCCGCCGATGGCATCTCGTGTCCCCATCTATCCGGAGATGTTTTCCCCAATCCGTTCATGTCACATCGTGCCAAACCACCCCAGGTAGCTACCTTTCTAATGGTTTTGGATTCGCCTTACCGAGCATCAAGATATCAAGTTTTTCCTTTTCCCTTCCCGACATCGTTCAAACGTCGATTGCGCCGTCTCCGATGGGTTTCCGGCTGAGACGACAATTTTCCTAGCTTTGCCAAGCCGCGTTTTAGCCCGTGCTCACCCTACATCTCCACGCTCCATACCCGTACTATCTCCTCCAATCTGCCGTTGTCGCAACATCGCCATCATCGCTGCTTCCCTCACCGCCGATGATTGCCGCTGCTCCTCGACGCGTAACCATGTCACTACCTTTGCCTCGTCTCCATTATTCCATTTTGTCCGTTCGCCACCACTTCGCAACCATTCGACCCGCTCGCTTTAAAAGGAATTCTCGGATTTTGTTATCATTTCATGTGATATCTAAAACTTTCAGATATCCGTTCTCCCTCATTCGAACTTCGAATCTGTTGATTCTTTCTCCTAAATTCATCTAAAATCATAACCTTTCATCCAGTATATATTTTATATTTTTGTGATTTTATTTGTATTTATTTATTCTTTTGTATTCGTCGTTTCGCGCGTAGAATCCGACGTCACCGAAGAATTTTCCGACCCACAGCAAGAAAGTCAAGATATCGCACACAAAGGCAAGTCTCCTTTGATCATCTTGAACCTATGTTTGAGAAATGTTTTTAAACTATTTTAAAAGTTAATGCATTGCTATGTTACATAAAATGATAATTTTTGTTGTAGAAGTAATAGTTAAACCGATGATTGTTATGCCCTCATTTAACATTGACAACCATGTACCTTTGACACCCTAGGATTTTCTTTGTCTCATTATTGAGATTATTACAAATTCTTTGATAATTGTTGTATCGGTAGTAAGATGCTTAGATATGCTTTATAACTTTAGTAACCTTGGAATGGTAATTACATTTCAGAGATCTATTCTTTTGTTCAGATGTGAGTGGCAATTGGTGTTGCCACGGTTCTTGTGAAATAAAATAGAATTGTGAAAATTGTTTAGACTGGGGCGGATGGTTGGTTTGGATTGGTGCGGTTAGCACGAGATCTTGAAAAGTGTATGTTCCGCCCTAGTCAGTTAAGGACCGACTCTTGTGTTTGTCTAGTCTGAGCACTACCGTACAACCACATGTCTATATGGGTACGACCTAGCTGATTAACTTATAATAGACTAGTTTAGGTACCACCAGTGGAAAGTGGATACCAGGGTTACTGGTTATTCACAGTGAGGGACAGGGTTACTGTACTCATACGGCGCAAGAGGGGGCTTCTGTCTGGGTGGTTAACCCTTCAGCGGTGAAACCTCAGCGGGTGGTGTCTAGCTAGACTGGAGTAAGGTAAAAGCTTTGTGATATGTTATCTGGGTCTCATGCCTAAGGAAGCATGTTGGCTAATAAGATGACTTATCTCTTGTGGGTAAAGTGTACAACCTCTGCAGAGTGTAAAACTATTCGAATAGCCGTGCCCACGGTCAAGGGCGGGCAAGGAATGCTTTCACATGGTAGATCTTTGGTTTTGGTTTTTAAAATAAAAGTTTTGAGAACCGAGACTGGTTGGAACTCTCGGAGTTGTTGTCCTAGCGAATGTAGCCAGTGTGGGTGGTTTAACCCGTGGTTTTGAACTTTGGCGGTTAGCCAGTTGTTTAGTGTGGGTTGTTTAACCCGTGGTTTCGAACTTTGGCGGTTAGCCAGTTGTTTAGTGTTGGTGGTTGAAACCTTCACTATAAAGTTTTCAATAGTTTCTGTTAAAGCAATTACTTTATTAAACTGATGCCTTCGAAAATAATTAATGGTATTTGAAATAAAATATTGCTTTGTGCAAAAGAACCATAAAACCTTCCTTTGTTAAGCCTTGCATCTATTGCATTTTCCCAAGACTTGCGAAGTACTTTATGTACTCACGTGCTACACTTAAAACAAAATCCCAGAGGATTATGAAGCTCAAGAAGGAGATTACGACTACTTCGCGTGTGGATTCGACGAAGGCTTTCCGGAGTACTAGGTTGCGCTTCCCTAGTCAATTGCCTGTGGCGTATTAATGGGTCTTCCGCTGGATTTATCTTTTGCTTACGCTGTGCTTTATCTTTTGTGAGTTTGCGAGGTCTTGAAACCTCGCCAGTAAAGAGGCCTTTTGGTCATACTCTCTATTATTGTAATAAAGCGTTGTTGATTATGTATTCATCACTGTTTGACTGTGTGCACTAGCTTTGATCTGGGACTAGTGCTGTAATACACAGAGGGTCCGGATTTGGAAATCCGGGTCCCGACAACACCCATCACAGCAAAACGAATGTGGCTCTTTCAAAGGAGGCAAGCAACAGAGGTAAAGAAGCAACTAAAACTGATTCTAGTTTGCCTTCTAATGCTCGTGCTAGAGAAATTGAGTGTTTCAAGTGCAACTGAAGAGGTCATATGATGCGTGATTGTCCAAATCAACAAAGAGTGCTTCTCACTAAAGATGGCTATGCTTCAACAAGTTCTAGTAATGTTTCTGAAAGTGAAAAATCCGACAAGGATGTTGTCTATTGTGATCCAAATTTAAATGGTGTTAATCTTTTGGTCCGAAAGGTGCAAAGTAAAGAAACTGAAACAAAAGGACAGTGGTGGAGTGTTTTCCAAGCGGAGTGCAAGATCAAAGATAAAGCATGCAAATTGATCATAGATGGTGGAAGTTATACCAATGTGATCAGCAAAGATTTGGTGTACGCTTTAGGGCTGTCCACGTGGAGGCATCCTCAACCGCATCATGTGGACTGGCTACACAACTTTGGAAGACTAAAGATAACTCACAAGGTGTGGGTTCCATTTATTGTTGGTGATTATATTGACAAGGTGGATTGCGACGTAGTTCCAATGGATGAATGTGGGTTATTGTTGGGAAGACCATGGCAATATGATCGCAATGCTACGCATGAGGGCCGGTCCAACACATACACTTTTGTACATGGGGGAAAGAAGCATGTGTTGAAACCAAAATTGGAGGGTCCTATTCATGTTGATGAAGAAATTACAACCAAGAAGAGGCAAGCTCCCAAGATTACCCCAAAGCCGAGGACGGCTTTGCATCAAGGAGGGGAGGATGATGTGGCACCAAGTAGCACTACAACTTTGGCTAGTGCTTGTAGTTCTGTGCACAATATTCAAGAAGCTTTGAATGCTAATTCTGAGGTTTCTAATGTGCACAAAATATATATTTGGAAAGGTAATGAAGTCAACTTTCCAACGAATCAAACGGCACTTGATTGGAGCTTCCTACACAAAGTTATGACAATTTCATTGGATGCTGCACAAGCTGTCCGAAGAGACGCGCGAGACTTGCCAAACATAAAGAGTCTGAGTATTGCAACGCAAGTAAGGGTAAAATCCGACCACAGCATGGCTTTCTAAATGTTTAGAAGGATTCCTTTTCAGGTTCCAAATGATTTGGAAGCCCCTTGAACAAGAAAACAAAACATATAAAGATTTGAAACCGGTTCGGACTCGGATCGGGACAGCTGGCAAGACAATACTAAAACGTCCATAACGTTCACAAACGGAATCCGATTTGGGCGTTCTTAGACTCGTTGGAAAGTTATTTCAAGGCCCCACACAATAGATAAGGTGCCAGCCAGTGATAGCAGTTTATATATTTCCTTTTTAGTTCGTATTGGAGTTCGTTTCGGCCTTAGGCCAGGTTGTGCGTGAGTTTTAGTCAAGGCCGTGCATTGTGCACCAATATAAGGCCAGGGCCTTAACCCCATTGTAACTTAGGCTATGAATTGAGAAATAGAAACTAGAAAATCACCATAATTTGGTGGCTATTGTTGGTGTGTTCTTGAGATTTCCATCGAGGAATTGCTCTTGGTGTGTTGAATCCAATTGCGGTGTTAGATTCTACTCGCTGAAACTTTGGTTTTTCTACTCTTTGTTCACGTGTTGTGGTGCGCGTGAGAGAAGGCTTATCTTGGAGGTGTATGCTGTTCTTGGGTTTGCAAGAACCATAGAATAAGGAGGGCATCCAACAAGGCGTATCGTGAAAGATTAGGGCCAAAGAAACGTGGTTCAGCTAGCTTGCTAGGTGGATCTGAATCAGCCTAGTCCCGGCCTTCCCATGCCTCGCTACGACTTAGCCTCAAAGTGCTGCAACCATCACAGATAAGCAAACATCACATAGAACCGCTCGAAACACTGTAATCATCAATTAGCATCAGTAGAAAGTACTCAAGACATACTCCTAGAAAATCATAAACCCTCTACAACCGGTCAAAATAGTAGAACAAGATGTGCACAAGACCTACGATTGCTATACAAGTCGATACGACCACCCAGAGGTCCATATGACCGATTCCCAGAGGTTATGACCGCTTCAGGAGCACATACGACCGGTTAGACTAGAGCTACGACCATGGCCAGAGGTTTCAATGTGGTCGAAGGGACTTCCAACCACGCCTGTCCATGCTACGACCGCCTCTGACCGGTTCCAACCACGTCCGACCGCGTCCTGAGCATGTCCGACCGGTATCGACTACATCCGACCGCGCTTTGACTACGTCCGACCGATATCGACTATGTCTGATCGCGCCAGACTACGCTATGACCACGTCCGACCGCGTGACAACATGGTCAAAGTCCACCGACTTGCCATCGTGGTCGTTAGTCTGACCGCCGACCATCGACCACAGCGGTCGAAACTTCTACTTCCGACTGCTCCTCGCGATAACGTGCTCGTAGACCCTAACTTCCGACCACCACTAGCCGAGACTTGACGTGGTCGTAAAACCCTTCTAACCACATACAATTTCACTGTAGAGGTCATAACTCGATCAGCAGGCTTCCGACTTTCAAGAAAGTGGTCGTAAATTTGTCTGGCTGCTTCAATCACGGCCAATGTGGTCGTGATGACTTCTGACCACTACCAATGTGGTCGTAACTGCTTACGATCACGGCCAGTGTGGTTGTAACAGTTTTCGACCATGGCCAATCGTGGTCGTAAATGCTTTCCACCACGGCCAAATGCAGTGACTGACTTCCGACCACTTACAAAGTGGTCGTAAACCCTTCTGATGTCCTCTGACCATGGCCAAAATGCTCTGCAGCAGTCGTAAACAGTGTATATAGCTTCCGACCACGACCACTTGAGGCGAACGGCTTCCGACCACTGCCAAACGTGGTCGTAGACCATCCAACCGGCTCCCGACTTCACGCAAGAAGATTACAACTTGGCAGAGACAGCACAGCAAGCAAAAACCAAACTCAATCTTTCTAAAAGAAGAGTCAATTACTGTCGGGACCCCGGATTTCCAAATCCGGACCCTCTGTGTATTACAGCACTAGTCCCAGATCAAAGCTAGTGCACACAGTTAAACAGTGATGATTACATTGCCAACAACGAATATTACAATAATAAAGAGTACCGACCAAAAGGTCTTTTCATTACAACTGAGGTTTCAAGACCTCGCAAATAAACAAAACACAGCGGAAGCAGAATAAACTTGATAAAGACCCATCAATACGCCCAGGCAATTGACTGGGGAAGCGCAACCTAGTACTCTGGGAATCCTTCATCAAATCCACACGCAAAGTAGTCGTAGTCTCCTTCCTGAACTTCGTACTCCCCTGAGATTATATTTTTAGGTGTAGTATGTGAGTACATAAAGTACTCCGCAAGTCTTGGAAAAAATGCAGTAGATGTAAGGCTTTAACAAAGGTGGTTATATGGTTCTTTTGCACAAAGCAATATTTTATTTTTAATACCATTAAATATTTTTGAAGGCAACAAAGTAATTATCATGACTGAAACTATCAAGCACTTTTATATTGAAAATTCTATCCACCAAGGTTCAAATCTACGGGTTCCAACCACCCACACTGGTTTCAACCACCAGAACAACCCCGAGAGTTCCATCCACTCTCAGATTCCCAAAATTTTATTTAAAACCTGAAATCTACCGTGTGAATGCATTCCTTGCTCGCCCTTGACCGTGGGCAGGGCTATTCGAATAGTTTTAACACTCTGCAGAGGTTGTACAACTTTACCCACAAGAGACAAGCTATCTTAATAGCCAACATGCTTCCTTAGGCATGTGACCCAGATAATTCGTCACATAGCCTTTACCTTACTCTAGTCTAGCTAGTTACCACTCGCTGAGGTTTTACCGCTGAAGGGTTAAATCCACCACATTCAGAAGCCCCCTCTTGCGTCGAATGAGTACAGTAAACCCTGTCCCTCACTATAAATAACCAGTACACCCTGGCATCCATTTTCCACTGGTGGTACCTAAACTAGTCTATTGTAAGTTAATCAGCTAGGTCATACCCATTTAGACATGTGGTTGTACGGTAGTGCTCAGTTTGGACAAACACAAGCGTCGGTCCTTAATTGACTTGGGTGGAACATACACTTTTCAAGTTCTCGTGCTAAACAGCACCAATCCAATCTTACCATCCACCCAAGTCTAAAATAGTTTTCACCAACTTAACAATAATAACAATATTGATTGCTACTCGATGAAATCATTCATACCCATTTTCCACCCGAGGGTTATACTGATCGACTAGTTTGTCTAAGCATTTACTACCGTTCTAAAATTATCAAACTCATAATAATCTCAATGTTGAGACAAAAGAGTCATGTGGTGACAAAGGTACAAGGTTATCAATGTCAATGAGGGTATAACAATTATTGGTTTAACTATTATCCTTACAACATAAGTTATCATTTTATGTAATATAGCACATGCAATAAATTTAAAATAAATGAAAAACATTTCACAAACATAGGTTCAAAATGTTCAAAGGAGACTTGCCTTCATGTGTGATATCTTGATTTTCTCGCTGCGGGTCTTCGAATTCTTCAACAACATTGGGGTCTACGCGCTAAATAATAAAACAAACAAAAAAATAAATACAAATAACCTTACAAAAATATAATGTAACTTCTGGAAAAGAGTATATAATTTTATAAGAATTTAGGAGAAAGTTTCAACGGATTCGGAGCTCAAACGAGGGAGAAAGGGTATCTAGAAGGTTAATTGAAGAAAAGGGTTTACTGGAAATAAAATATTTGAGTTCAGAAAAATAAAATAAACTTTCTGAGGATTTTACAAAGTTTGAATTTGAATTTTGGAAGTGCATAGAAAAGTTGAAATAAAACTGAGATTTTGAAAGTGAACTTGGTGTTTGAAATTTGAAATTTGAATTTTAAAATACTAAATAAATTTCAAAAATTTAAAAGGATGGCAGAAATGAATAGTTTGGAATTTTTCATGAATTTAGAAATTTGAATGGACTCAATCTGAGTTAGGATAAAAAGTACGGACCTTAGGAAGTTTCAAATCAGAGAAAATGAATAAACTGGATTTTTGGAATTATTTTTCTAAAGGAAATTCGGAATTATGACGTCAGCAGAGGATTTAATTATGGCTGAATTATTTTTGTACTAAAAAATCAGATTTATTATGTCATCGTCGACCACAGGGTGGGCGGATCATGAGGTGGGCGGTCCATGTGGACTGAGTCCACGGACCCGAGGAATGGCTGAGGTGGTGGGGGTGTTGATATGGCACACCTGTGGTGCTGACAAGGCTGCCACGTTGGTCGGATCCGATGAGGTGGCCTCACATGTGGCATCCACGCGGCAAGAAGGGGAGGTGACACAGTCCGAGCGACGTGGCGCTGGCGTGGCACTGTCCGAACGGACGTGGCTTGCCATCGGCGCCACACGGCAGCCACGCCACCCTAGCCCGATGGTCGTCGGCGCCCGGCGAGCGGCGGCGACCGAGGAGGGGTGCAAGAGATAGAGGAAGCTATGTGGAACTCAATGGTGGCCTCGGATCTTACCGGAAACGGCCGGAAGATGGTCGGCGGCGAGAAGGGCGGTGGCGCAGTTCGGGTCTCCCGGTGCGGCGGTGCTCTGGCGGTCCTGGGGCTCGGCCGAGCTGAGCACAATGATCGCCGGGAGTCGGGGAAGGTGTGGGTGGCGTCGGCGAGGCACGGGGTGGACGGAGACGGTGGCGATCGCTCGCCGGAGTTCGCGGTGACGCCTGGGAAGAGGATGCACGGTGCGAGGGTGCTCGACTCACCGGGGAGGGAAGAGGAAGCCGGAATGTGGTGGAAGGGGAGATGGCGATGCCCGGGAGGGGTTTAAATAGGGACGAGGGGGAGAGAGGCGACGGGAATTGGTCGCCGGAGTTGGGCGGCGGTTGTTGCAGAGATGGGGGAGTGGGCGCGGAAAGAGGGGGAAGTGGGCGCGGGCGTGTGGGAGAGGAGGCGGTTGGCTTGTGCACGGAAAAATGGGCGGTTGCGAGTAGGCCGGGAGGCGGTTGCGGCGCGCGGGAGAATCGGGCGGCGGTTGCGGGCGGTGCGCAGGAGGAAGACAGAAGGCGAGGAGGGAGATGGGTCTGACAGACGGGCCCGGGATGTCAGAGAGAGAGAGGGAGGAAACACGGGCGGTTGAGATTGCGGCGTGTGGCGAAGGGTGGATCGAACGGCCGAGGACGTTAAGTGGCAGGGGACGGCAAAAGATGAGCCGAGCCGACGTGGGCGGATCTGGACCGCACACGTGTCGGCTGCAGAGAGGGGGTAGGTGGGATTGAGCGGGCGGTGAGGATGGGCCGAGCGCGTGGGACGTGGATCGATCTGGGCCGTCCACACGGCGGCCGGAGGGGGACAAGGAATTATTTTTTATTTTCTGATTTTTAGGATTTTCATAAAAGTCTAGAAAATTCATTAAGCCTCAAAAAATATGAAATTATTTCCAAAAATTCTAGAAAACATTCATATAAGTTTCTGAAGGTATTTTGGGCTTAGATAAAATATTTCCAATTTATTTTGGTATTAAATTTTCAAACTAAGATTTCTTTTTAATTCTAGAAATTGATTTTAAATTCTAGAAAACTCAGAAAAATTCAAATAAGGCCCAAATACTTTAAAATATTTATTTTGAATTTAAATTTTCAAAAATCACAAATTTTGGGATGTTACAATTACTCATCACAACCGTGGAGGTACCTCCATATGGTCTCTCAATCTCCCTCTTGATGAGTATATTGACAAACACAGAAAAGACATAAAAATGAGTTTGTTTTTATCTTTGTTTTAACAGAGAAAACCGAACATGGTCTAAATGGAAGACAGAGAAGCTCAAGACCATGTCGACAGAAAGGAGCAAAAACAGAAAGAGCAATTTTTCCTCAAAAGCTCTAGAAAATCCTTTGTTATGCATTTTTCTCTATTTTTCTCCCCCTTTTTGCAATAAAATCATCAAGATGCAAGGGAAGAAATGGAGCATGACTTGAATGGTATGACTGTATGTTATGCAATTTGAGCATTAGGGCCATGAAGAGTATCTAGAATGACCTTTTGAGTATTGCACCAAGCCATAACACAAGAGAATGCTATCTAAATCATGACAATTCATGTATAGACAAGCTAAACCAAATAAGTTGTAATCTGAAAATTAGATGAATTGTTTAGCATGTCAAGTCATTCAAGGTTAAAGTCTAGCTAAAGGTATCCAAGGATGAGTCAAGCCATGTCAATATTCTAAGTGGAACCAAGAAGCTAACAATGAGTCAATTTAGAGTGCTACAAGTTCAAGAATTATTAATTTGCTCAAGTACTTGGCCTTTTTGTAATTTAGCACATTGGACATGCTTTTCCTTTTAGAAATTCATGGTTGTTTCCAATCGAATTTTTTTGTTGCTTAGCCATGTGTTAGATCTCAAACCTTATACGACCATTTCAAGCCTAGTGCAATGGCAAGCAGTTTCATGAGAAAGAATTGGTGAGATCAGTTTTTTCGCACAAAAGAGATCTTTTTGCTTTTGTTGAATTTAGTTCAAAAACATAGAATTAACTCTAGCTCATGCTTCATCAAAGAACTGGCATAGCTCAATCTAAAGCTCAATATAGATTCAATACTCAGCTTAGCCTATTTGACATGTCATGAATCATAAAAGGACAACTAAAGACAGACTAGTCACAAGATCTAACATGACAATGTTTAATTCATGTTGTGCAAATTTTAATCAACTGATGAATAGCAATCACAAGATTGGATTATTAGGAATTTATGACACAACAGATATTGGTGGATACTAATTAAAGGGCACCAGATTTGTACTAGAATGAGGAGCTAATTACATTGTTGACTAATGAGCCTAAGATTGGATTTATGCATTGGCGGTGGATATTCAGACTCATGTGCGTGATCGGTAATTTCGATTCGATTATTTAATATTTTGGACGATGCAATAGAAATCAATTGATCGGTGGGTCATAAGTAAAGGTATGGGATTATCATTAGGTTGTGTAGCTACCAAGTTGGCAAACAGTGGATACAAAAATCGGGATTATATGGCTATGGTGAAATTTGAGATTGGAGGAATGAATTTATGGGGAAAGTTAGGACCATGTGAGAATTAGACTCCTATGGCTGGATTGATAAGATGGTAGGTGATAAAGTGGAAAGCGTATAAACGGTGGATTAGATAAGTGATGACACTCGTTGTTCGGAGCTTTAGACAGCAATAATAAAACCCTGATTAAGTAATAAGAGTAATGTGAAAAGCAATTTTTGGCAAATAAAACAACCCGAGCCTCTCCATTGATTAGCCATGCATTCTATTATTTGCATTCTGTGTATTGGCTCGCGGAGCACGGTGGTTAGTGTGCTCACACTTGCTCTCATAACAGATTCAGAATCAGGAATTGAATCACTACGCATCAGCAATATTTTGGCCTTGATGGTAAAGAAGATGAAGACGTCAAGGGCTAGGTCGTGATCCTCTAGTTGGCTGCCTGTGGGCATGTCCTGAAGGTTCCACCTGTGTGCTTTGTTCTTCCGCTGCTGCAATTTACTGATTTCGGCGTAATCGGCCCCTGAGTAAGTTTACTATTTTATTTATGCTTTCGCATGGTATGTATTTGATATTCATTTTCTGTAACTGTGAGCACTATCTACTGATCCAGGGAATAGTGCATTAACTCATAGAGGATTCCAGATAGTAAAATCTGGGGCCCTACACTTCCCCTGAACCAAAGCAATAAAAATGAGAAGCTGGCAAAGAGATCAAAAACAATAGTCCTTAAAGCATAGATAAGATACAGAGAATACTATGGCTCAGACTGACTCTCATCTCATCTAACCCATATGAATCTAGGACTATCAGCCGGACTTCTAACACACAAGGGAGTAAACATGTTCCCTGTCTACCCAAGGGTGGCCCAACCCTCGCTAGGCCTATAAGAAGTGAGTGAACTCAACCTAGTGAGAGAAGACCTAGCTAATAAGCAGCATCTTAGAATCACAAGATGAGAGAAAGAAGTCTAAGCAACTGAGTGAGAGAACTACTCTAATCTATGCTAGAAGGACTAATCCGAATGCACCCTCATGACAAGCAGGTGAAAGAAATAGGAGCAAATAAGCAAAGTAAAACATAAAGCACAAAGCTCCTCCTCACAACAATCCTCAAGCTATCTACAGGCTTGGTAAAGATATCAGCCAACTGGTGGTCACTCTCCACAAACTGGAACTTCGCTATTGCTTGTGCAGGTACTGCATAAGCTGCCATGTTTTGGGACAACTAGACATGTAGTTCAATTTAATATTTTCCTTTGGGTATAAAAGAAAGAGCTAGTTGGGAAACGGCATAAGTTCCAAAAAAAATTTCTAAAAACGCTATTCCTTAAGCATACAAAAGGAACATCGCATTCATTTCAGACCAACGTGAGGAAACCTGTGATTAAAATTAAATTAGAAACCCTTCCAGAGAAAAGTAAATCAGAAGTTTACACATAAGAAATTTCAAATTAAAGAATTAGGTATCGTGTTTTGGAGATTTGAAATCCTAATTCAAAAATCTGGTAGAAGGTCTTTGCACTGACAACAAAACAAACTAAGTAGTCGAAACATAAATCGGAAATTTGCAAGGACAGAAAACTAGAATTTACAGCTGTACGAATATCTTATATTGCAGTGAACGTGAAATAGTTATAACAAGAACAACCTCGGTATTATAAGCAAGCACGGCAGAGTACGATAATTATTCAACTGTCAGTATACTAGCTACTGCATACTTGACTAGCAAGTCTTTATTCAGCGCTGAAGTAAATTCAGCATGAATTCATTCCAAATTGTGTGCTCTTGACTTGCTCGGACAATGTTTTCTTGCTGGCTACTTCTGCTTGAGTTTGCTAAGGTACCAGAGTTCTCCATTAGGTAGTCATTCGACAACGTCAATGGTTGCGAGAGCACCGGAGTGACTGACAATAATGTCAAATTTTGCGGGCACCTCAGCTGCCTACTGTTCTGCAATGCTTGTCGACCATTAGTAACACTGGGCAGAATCTCCTCAACTACATGTGGCTCAACCTGCTCATATTGATTGCAGAGCTTCTCAGGCCCGAGGCGGCGAGATATCTGGCATGCCAACTCAAGAGGACGACCATCATTTGTAGGCAAGGAGGATTTGCCGATGAGCGGAGAGACGTAGCAAATGGCACCAACATGAATGACAGGGTCAGGCAACGGCGATCTGACATCTGTATGTCCATTCCACTTAGATGGCTCAAAAGGAACACAGTGACCACTCTGCATTTGGTGACACCACCACCTCGACATCACCAATGGATATGAATACTCTGTGCCTTGCTCTGTCATTTGAGCAACCAATCCCTTGGTGGCTGCACACGCAGCACTGAATTGGGGAGCCAAGAGGTCCAAGCAGCTCATGGCAGTTCCCAAGATGTCAGTAGCTTCCGAGAGATGGAACCAAAAGAGCATCTTCAAGTTTTTCTCCCACGCCACATCGTTTTCATAAGACAACAAGAAACAGGCCTCCAATCCATTGTCAACTTGAGGATTCAGAATGGGACATATCAAAATAAGCGCATCAATGTTTCCCCTCCGTAGAGAGAACTCCATCGAGTTTCCAGCAAGCAATGATCCTGGAGTGAGTGATGGCAAAAACATGGACTTCTTCGGATGGCCACCAGACTGAACAAACTTGATAAAGCTATCAGTACCATCTGCTAGCCTCTCGAATCTTTGCACTGTAGTGTCTATCAGGTCTTCATCTTTACAACTGAAAGCTATGAACCGTTTGGTTGCTTGAATGATGCGTTGTTTAAAGGTCGCAGTTGTTGTACTACTGCTACCCTCTTTGCTTTGCAGGACTTTCCTTTTGTGAGCATGTAAGATCTCATCACCTTCCTTTGCCACACGTTTTAGCTTCCCCTTCCAGTGGAGCAATGGGGTGTAGGAGGTATGCCATTGTTCCGAGATGGCAAGAGCACTGTGGATCTTTAGCACTGCCATCTCCAATCTCTCAGCTTTGATTTCCGCGCTTTCACGGTTGCTTCGGTCCGATGATACCAAAGATGATAATCTACTCACTGCCTCGCCGACTACTGCTGAGACAACTATTTCTGCCATTAAAGACTCAAAGTGGATCTACGCTTTTTTTTCCTCACACAAAAAACAAGTGTTCGCCTGATCTATGGTGTAGAGACTAGAGGAAAATTGCGCGGAAGGTGTGGTAGGGTGTTCCTCTCATGACTTGTGGAGTGGATTAGCTGCCTTTTGCACCACGGAAGTATAGATATGTGGACAGGACCGTTTCTGTCTCTCTCTCTCTCTCTCTCTCTTGAATTGTAGATAAAGGCAATGTGGCTTTAATTGTTGAGAAACTGTCGCTGGCGACTAGTCTGATCGATTCATCTGCTCAATGTAAAACAAGATCAATAACAGAAGACATAATAGTATATTGAAACACAGAGAGGTAGAGAGAATTTCTGATCTTTCTTTATTGCTTTCTTTCTGATTGCGTATACAAAATTATCGGTACGACTTCCTATTTATAGTCTACTGGTGAGGTACCCACCATGGGCCAAGGCTTCCAGCCTAGGCCCAGGTTTCCTAACACTCCCCTTTGGGTACTCATCCAACACGTTCATGCCTCATCAAAACTCCATAAAACTCAATGGGAAAAATTTGGGAGAAAGAGTACATGATACATGTTATGCTACGTTGCACGAATTGCCTCATTAAAAAACTTGGTCGAGAAACTTCAGGAAAACTCGTCAAGAGAAAAAGAGTACAATCCACCCAATTTCATTCAATCTTCAGGACTTATTCTTTTGGGTACTTGATCTTCGTGATCAAGGTTTAATAACGGGCTTGAGAAAATTCTCTCCCTGAATTCTGCACTTCTCTAAGTCTCATCATTCCAATTCCTCGTACGCATCTTTCAAAGCTAGATACAGGGAGTGACTTAGTACGCAATACTTTAATCTCGTCCATCTTTTGCAATTCATGAGCATAGTAGAACTTGGGGTTGATATCCTTTGTGAGATGATTCTTCACATATCCCGTCTGCACTTGTGCAACGCAAGCTGTATTATCTTCATAGATAATTGTGGAGGCTTGCACAATATTCATCCCACATGACTGCTGGATGTGGTGAATCATTCGTCGTAGCCAAACACATTCTCGTGCGGCTTCATACAATGCTATAATTTTTGAGTGGTTCGTCGAAGTCGTTACAAGACTTTGCTTAGATGATTTCCAGGAAATTGTTGTTCCACCACACACGAATATATAGTCGGTACTTTCGATGGGTATGCATTATCAAAGCCAAACATTTCAACACCTTCTGGGCGTAGGCCGACTAATGTACTAATATTCCTTTAGGGACATGCTCAAGCTACAGGCCTAACCAGTATTTGGTTTTACCCAAATCTTTCATTTCAAATTCTGAATCCAGGTAAGAACTTGCTTCTTTTATGTTTTCCATTGTCCTGATGATATTCAGATTATCTACATATACTAAGATTATACAAAATCCGTTTTAGGATCGTCGTATAAATACATAGGGACAATATTCATTGTTCTTGTAGCATTTCTTGCATAGAAAGTCGCTTAAGCGATTATACCACATCCTGCCAGATTGTTTTAGTCCGTACAGTGATTTCCTGAGCTTCACACTGTACATGATTTCTATTTGCTCTGTCTTGGTTCGGGACAGGGGTACCTTTAGGGACCTTCATATAAATCTCCGAATCCAAGTTTTCATAAAGTTATGCAGTTACCACATCCATCAATTTCATTTCTAAATTCAAGTTTACTGCCATTGAGATCAAATATCTAAAGGTAATTCCACTCATGACTAGGGAGTAGGTTTCTTCATAACTAACTCCCGGACATTGAGTGAAAGCTTGTACTACCAACCTTGCTTCTTTTGGAGCGATTGCTTCTTCTGGAGCTTCTCCTTGCTCATCGCTTCTTCCAATTGCGGTGACAAGTCTCTTTAGTTTTTCAGCTCCAATGTGTGCGAACACATCCATGTTGATTTCTCCTTCTAGGGGAATGTTTAAATCTGGTATGCCCTTTCCTGAGGGTACCATACTGGTGCCAGGTCTCAACTGGATCTCCTTCTGGTTCTGGAGAATTTCATTGATCGACTATGACAAGTACTTTTTATCCTTTTTCACTAGGCATCCCCGGTTACTTAGGATTCTAGCGGCCGGAGTTCTCGTCCTTTTATTCTGAGGCCTCTGGACGGGATTAGGGATACCTTCTACTTTCTTTGGTATTTCAACCCTCCCCGGTGCATTGCGTACAGGCACATGCGACTTGATCACACTCTTCAAATCACTAAAGTGGTCAGATAGTTGATTTGCTAATGTCTGCAAATCAATGGTCTTCTGGACTTTTCTATTTGCTTCACTAGTGCGCAGGTCATGTGCATGGATTCCCGTGGCTTGCCACGTAATTTTCTGATATTTTTCATCAAGGAGTTGATTTCCTTCCCTAATGTTGGAAAATTATCCTCATCAAAAATACAATCAGCAAAGCGGGTGGTATGCAAATATCCTATCATGGGTTCTAAATACCTGATTATGGATGCAGTCTCATAACCAACGTATATTCCAGTCTTACGGAGAGGACTCATTGCAGTACGCTGTGGAGGGGGTATAGATACATAAAACTTGCATCCAAACCTTCTGAGATGAGAAATTTTCGGTGCTGACCCTTGCACTAGTTGCATAGGTGAATGGATATTGTAGACCGATGGTCTAAAGTTGATGAGATTTGATGCATGTAGGACTGCGTGTCCCCAACATGTAGCTGGCAAATTACAATTCTGCAAGAGAGGTCAGCAATAAATTTAATTCTCTTGATTAATGCCTCTGCTAAACCATTCTAGGTTTGGACATATGGTACAGAATGCTCAACTGTAATCCCGATCATCATGCAATAATCATCAAATGCATTTGAAGTAAATTCTCCGGCGTTGTCCATTCTGATGGACTTTATGTGATAATCAGGTAAAATATTTCTGACGCGAATGATCTGCAGATTAGTTTTGCGAAAGCATGGTTTCTTGTGGACAATAAACCAACGTGCGAACATTTCGAGGAAGCATCGATGAGCACCATGAAATATTTGAATGGCCCTGAAAGTGGCTGAATGGGACCACAAATGTCTCCTTGATGTGCTCCAGGAATGCAGGGACTTCATCCTACACATTTCAGGGTGGAGGGTCTAGTAATTAATTTTCCGGTGGCATATGTAGGGCACACAAAATCTTCGAGATTCGAAAACTTCTTTACATTAATATTATGCCATTGGAGATTGTTGATTATATTTCTCATCATTCTAAGACCTGGGTGGCCTAATCTGTCATACCGGAGATAGAAAAGTTCAGAGCTTCTAAGCACTGTCTTCAGAGCAGTATAGGCTGCAGGTGCCTTGATGTTGGTATAGTATAGCCCAGTTTCTAGTGAAGAAAGTTTTTCTAATACCCTTTTCCATTCTCTTTGCACTTCTAATGAGCAGGTATTCCTTACCGTACTTTCTTCAGTCTCAACGTGGAAACCATTGGCGTGAATATCATTAAAACTTAGAAGAGTTCTAGTCGATTCTAGGTACAATAAGGTTTCTTTAATGACTAATGTTGTGCCCATTGGGAATATAATTGTGGTACTTCCTGAACCAATTATACATGCATCGCTACCAGCGATTATCGTAAGGCTGTCAGCATTCTTACGAATCGACATAAAATACTTTGTCTCTCTTAAGATGGTATTCATTGTGCCACTGTCAGCTAAGCACATATCCTTCATAGGGCGTCACACGTGTTCTAATATAAGATATTTTATTAATATGTATTTAGAAGGCAATCAACACATCAATAAAAAACTTCAATATCAGAACATATCATGCCATTATAAACAAAATAAATGAATGATTTTGTAATACCCCAAAAGCGATTCGAGAGTTGAACGATTAATTGTGTAATACCCCGGAAAAGATTTTGCGATTAATCGGTTAATCGGGGAGAAGGACCTTTAAAAGAAAAGAATGAAATAGTATTTTCCTGAGGGGTTTTCTGAATAAAATAGGACAACCTGGGCCTGGGCCTTGGCCTAGGTGGGAAGTTAAGCCCAAGGGGAGGGAGGCGCCTCCTCCCTAACCCTAGCCGCCTCCCCTTGGCGCCACCCTCCCTCTTTTCCTCCATTGCGCCCCCATCCTCTCTTGCGCCTCCCCTCCTCTAGCAGCACCTTCCCCTCCCCTCCCTCCATTGTTGGTGAAGAAGCTCTCTTGTGCCGCCAATCAAGCGGAGGAGGAGATCGTCTCACAAGACATTCGGATCCGGAGGAGGAGAAGATCAAGAGAAGAAAAGGAGGAGAAGGGGAAAAGGAGGAATTCGGGAGGAGATCTTCGTGTTCTTCATCCATTCGTCAAGGGGAGGAGGACGGATTCCCGGGGTTGCACCTTCTACTCATCCTCCGTTTTCTCGCGGTTAAGGCAAGTATAATGATGGTTTATGATTGATGGTGTGGATTATTGATGTTTGATGAATTGTTGATGTTTGATGAATGGATGATATTTGATCTAAATTGTGAGTATATGTGTTCATGTTATGATAATGATATGTTGATATCGTTTATGGTCGATTGCATTTGAAAGTGATTATGAGAATTTATGATGCATGGATATGGTGAATGCAATTCTTATTTTATTGAGACATTCACATATATGCATCATGCCGATATATTAAAGTCTTGGTCACGAGATGACCAAGCGCCGAGGTCCCCGTCATGTTGATGTCATGACGGGCTAAAGGTCCCCATACTTGTGGAGTATGGGCAATTGGTCCCTGTACTAGATGGTACAGGCATGGGTGTGCATTGACGGATGCACACTCCGCATTACCGGTAAAATGCGAAAGAGAAGAGATAAAGAGATTTTTGATCATATTGCATAGCATGTTTCATTATATGATTGATGGATAAATTTGTGAGATGATATTCATGATTGTTCTTGTTACTGCTTATTATATTTGCTGAGTCTTTGTACTCACTCTTCTTTGTCGTTGTTGTTTGTTGATTGTTTTAGGTACTTTCATGAGGACAGCATGCATGGGAATAAAGGAGGATTAGCGTTGTTGCACTTGCACGAATTATCCACCATAGAAGAAATAGAGAACTTTCGACATTAATTATTCTTTTGCTAGAGTGGTAATTGTTTTATGACTGCTAGGTCTAAAATGTAATAAAGGTTTAGAACTTTTTTTATATTGCTTCCGCTTTGGTTAAGCTTGATAGTAGTTTTATTTATTACTAATTACAATGCTTATGATTATTTATACCTCTTGATTATAATTGTTAGAACTCGTTTTAGTCAATAAACAAAGGAGACTCACGAAATTTTGTAGTAAGCAACTAGTTAGATTTGTTTTATGGTTAGTTTAGTAGCATTTCGTGCCAATGTTTGGTGGGGTGTTACTGATTGGTATCGAGCGGGCTTTAGGTCCGTGGTAATTAAACTATTAAATTGACACACTTGCACAGAGGATGGGATGGGTCAAGCATTGCATTTATGATTTTGACATGTTGTATTGATGATTTACATTAGGAGATAATCTTGTACGCTTATTGATAGTCTTGTATGATTATGTTTTGCTCCTATGACTGTTATGAGTGAGGATAATCATTGTTAAGTCAGAGATCTTGTTTGTGCTGCCTTGGCTTTGCCGATTATACCACTTGCTTGTAGTATGGGATTAGCAATGTAGTTACCTCAAGTAACTTAATTGCGACGTTATGTGAGTTTCTTAGAAAAGTTGCTATTATCCTTAAGTTGATTTCGGCCAATTCTTGGCCTATTGCAGTTACTTAATTTCTTTTGAGTTTGTGGTTCTTGCAGTTGAGGGTATGCAATTGGTCTCTACCTGTTCCTTGAAGCAGCTATTGTTTCTTCTGGACTAATGAGATACTTTTGCTACCTGTGCTTACTGTTCATTTGCAAGGTTGGTCCCTTCGTAGGAGCTTTGTCTTGTTGTGATTCATGTCTTATTGGTTCGCTTAGTATTTTCTTTTAGTGATGCAAGTTTTGAGTTGCAACACTCATTGACATGTGAAAGTCTTGGATCTACGTTTTTCTGTTAGATTATTTCGAGTGTTGGAGTTTATTTGTTTCCTCTTCTTTCTGAAAGAGAGTGTTAAAAACATTTATGGTGTTTTGCTATGCTTAAGTGAAAGGTGGTAATCATATAAAATAATTCATAAAGTATGAATTATCAAGTGGATATGTTAGCGTAGTGCATAATTAATTTCACTAGCATCTTTGAAGTGTAATTGATTAATTTGATATTGCCTTGTAATAGTTTTTAGAAGAACTATGATTAATAACTTGTCTATTCATGATTGGAATTCATGAAGTTATTGAGGAGTGTGCAAAGAGAATTAGAATGATTATCATGACTGTTTAAATTTCTATCGTGTTGGATGAATTGAATTATGTCTGCTTTAGTAATTAATCGACCATTTGGAATGATTAGTAAGGAGGTGTTGGGATATTGTCTTGGAAATATTAACCTTTAATCTGTCATTTATTTAGATATCGTATGAGCATGTTCACCGCTAGTTTCATAAATCTTTCATCATGCCGAGTTGTTGAAATATGTATAAAGAAATAGATGAAGGTTGATGTATTGACTTGTAGAATCTTGTCTTACAAAGTCGATTTTATTGAAGTTTAAAGTTATTTCGTTCTAATTGTTGAACATAAGATGAAACGAATCTATGCTCATGATTGTTTTATGATTGTAAACCGGAGTTAGGATCATGATTGTTGCTATAATAGAATAATAATCAATTATTGCTAAGTAATGACTAGAGTACAATCAATTTGTGCTAAATTAGAGTGGAGCATCAATATGAATTGAATATATGAAATCTAATAAGAGATTTATACTAGCATATTTTGTGAGATTGCCATGTTCTAGTATCATCTTGTTTAAGAGCTTTGTTTTAATATGATGACTTATGCACTAGTATTTCCTAGATTATATAGTTGCAATCTTATCTAGATAATAGAAACATGATGAAGTGTTTACTTGTGTTTCTTTTGGAAAAGTTATGACGTGATTTGAGAGTATGATGATGTTTGTTAAGAATGTATGATTCTGATGTTAGTATGATGGACTATGTGGTAGTGATGATAATGTTGAATGTTCTATAAATAAAAGAATTTGATAACTTCCACGATACTATTTGAATCAAAAGTTTTGATATTTGCGTATGCTAAGCTGAAAATTGTTTTGAGCAAACTAACGTGTTGAGAAGTTTAATTAGTTCTTAAAAGATTTATGAGTCGTGGAGTTAGGTCGTGTAACTTCTATAGGTGTGCTTGACTTCTTATTTTTTTTCACTGCAAAAGAGTTTCTTGAGTTTAAAATGACAATGTTGTATTCGTATTGGTTGATATTGGATATTTCTCTTCTTGAGGGGCATGTGCCTTCAACGATGATCTTAAGTTTCGTTTTCCAATATCATTGCCACTTCTCTTGGTCTGGTGTCTATTGCAATTGGTAGCATCTTCCATGTGCGGAAAATTTACTTTTATGTTCTGTTCTAAGAAAGGGCAACCGATTTGGGTTGCAAGCCCTTTTAGGATATGTTTGGCAACCGGTTGGTGTGGCGGTGATTGGTTTGGGTGAGATCGTGGGTGTCAAGTTATATGAGATTCTTAGAGTGATGAATTGATTCTGTCGAATAATTCTCGGTGAGGGTTTGATTTAAAGAAGTTGTCTTTGGAGCTAACTAGTTATACTGTTGCAACTAGAAGAACCTATAGTAAATTGTGGTTCAAGAGTGTTACGATCGTTTGTATGGAACATTAGAATTATTGAAAGTATGTGAATCTTGATCAATTTTATTGGAGTATCGTGATTGGGTACTTGTAAGGGGTTAGTAGGAGGATTATGATGGAGTAGTAATGATATTATAATTGTGAAGAGTCGGACTGTTATGGGAATTTTTGGGATAGCAGAAATTGTTGAAATTATTGCCATGTATGACTTGGATTCAGGGAGTAACCCTCCAGGAGTTAGAATCTTCCTACGATAATCGGGTTGAGAATATGTTTTTACATAGTTGATAATGATTGAGTATGGATGATTGTGAAAGATTCTAGTCACCGAATTCGAGAGTTTTTATATCAATTACGTCGAAGTACATGAATAGGAACCCGGAGATGGAAGATTTGGTTTGGTGATCAATACTAGGACCGGGTGGCTAATGATGTTGTGTGAGAATAATGGAATGGGTGGATTCTAAATAGTGTGATGAACCATGATAGTATCCTTTGGGTGTAGTAAATGAGTGTGTGGTGAGAATCTCATGATTGTGTATCCTTAAAGAATTGTGGTGAAGAGAATGTGGGTGAAACTAACGATGAGGTGCATTTGATATTATGCATTAAAGTAACATGTGGATAGAGAGGTTGACTAGAGCATGGTATTGTGAGAATAGTAGAGTCCTTTTGCATAGGCGTGGTGGATGCACTCGGTTTGAGCATAGAGTTGATGTTGCCAATTTAAGAGAACTGAGTCAGTGAAGTATGTGATGATTTGGAATCTTGTGGATCAAAAGAAAATTTATTCCTAGGAATGTATATATGTATATATATAAAGGTTGATCTTGACATTTGAATGATTCTCCTTAGACTTAAATGTTGTTTATTTGCAAACTACCTAATTCAAGGTGGAGAGATTTTTGCATTGAATCCTCATTTTCTGTTCGTTAGTTGGTTTACTTTGAGCAATCATAGCGTCCGGGGTTAAAGGAGGTGCTCCTTGTTAAGGAAAAGATCGATTGATAGTTGGAGTAAGAGTTACATGCGTTGTGCTAGTTGTTACCAAAGGAATAATAATAACTCGAGGTATATTTAATCGCTTCTGTTAGTTGCGAGGATTTGGAGGTTGACCAAACGAGTGGCCTTGGTGAGACAGAATCTGTTGGCTGCCAGAGCAGGCAGAACATGTTATGCTGATGCGAGGAGAAGGGATTTAGAACTTGAAGTGGGCTTGAGAGTATCTCCCACCAAGGGAGTGGTGAGGTCGATACCAAAGGGAAGTTCAGCCGAGATACGTCGGGCCCCTCACGATCATGGCTTGGATCGGGAAGTGGGCATGCCGCTCGGATCTTCCAGAATCTATGCACGGGATGCAAGCATGGAGGAATAAAACTTTAAAGTATGTCAAGGTATTTGGTCGCAATGCATGAGAGAAAGGCAACCTAGGAATTGAAGTCCATAGCGTGAACAATATCCGAAGATAATCACAACTTATGCGTGTTAGTATGGTCAAGTTTTTAGTTGTGATTAATCCTTAGTGTAAGCACGGAAAGAATTCGGGGTCAATTCTGTTTAAGGGGTAGAATGTAATACCCCAAAAGCGATTCGAGAGTTGAACGATTAATTGTGTAATACCCCGGAAAAGATTTTGCGATTAATCGGTTAATCGGGGAGAAGGACCTTTAAAAGAAAAGAATGAAATAGTATTTTCCTGAGGGGTTTTCTGAATAAAATAGGACAACCTGGGCCTGGGCCTTGGCCCAGGTGGGAAGTTAAGCCCAAGGGGGGAGGGGAGGCGCCTCCCTCCCTAACCCTAGCCGCCTCCCCTTGGCGCCACCCTCCCTCTTTTCCTCCATTGCGCCTCCCCATCCTCTCTTGCGCCTCCCCCTCCTCTAGCAGCACCCTTCCCCCTCCCCTTCCCCTCCATTGTTGGTGAAGAAGCTCTCTTGTGCTGCCAATCAAGCGGAGGAGGAGATCGTTCGCGCAAGACATTCGGATCCGGAGGAGGAGAAGATCAAGAGAAGAAAAGGAGGAGAAGGGGAAAAGGAGGAATTCGGGAGGAGATCTTCGTGTTCTTCATCCATTCGTCAAGGGGAGGAGGACGGATTCCCGGGGTTGCACCTTCTACTCATCCTCCGTTTTCTCGCGGTTAAGGCAAGTATAATGATGGTTTATGATTGATGGTGTGGATTATTGATGTTTGATGAATTGTTGATGTTTGATGAATGGATGATATTTGATCTAAATTGTGAGTATATGTGTTCATGTTATGATAATGATATGTTGATATCGTTTATGGTCGATTGCATTTGAAAGTGATTATGAGAATTTATGATGCATGGATATGGTGAATGCAATTCTTATTTTATTGAGACATTCACATATATGCATCATGCCGATATATTAAAGTCTTGGTCACGAGATGACCAAGCGCCGAGGTCCCCGTCATGTTGATGTCATGACGGGTTAAAGGTCCCCATACTTGTGGAGTATGGGCAATTGGTCCCCATACTAGATGGTACGAGCATGGGTGTGCATTGACGGATGCACACCGCATTACCGGTAAAATGCGAAAGAGAAGAGATAAAGAGATTTTTGATCATATTGCATAGCATGTTTCATTATATGATTGATGGATAAATTTGTGAGATGATATTCATGATTGTTCTTGTTACTGCTTATTATATTTGCTGAGTCTTTGTACTCACTCTTGCTGTCGTTGTTATTTGTTGATTGTTTTAGGTACTTTCATGAGGACAGCATGCATGGGAATAAAGGAGGATTAGCGTTGTTGCACTTGCACGAATTATCCACCATAGAAGAAATAGAGAACTTTCGACATTAATTATTCTTTTGCTAGAGTGGTAATTGTTTTATGACCGCTAGGTCTAAAATGTAATAAAGGTTTAGAACTTTTATATTGCTTCCGCTTTGGTTAAGCTTGATAGTAGTTTTATTTATTACTAATTACAATGCTTATGATTATTTATACCTCTTGATTATAATTGTTAGAACTCAGTTTTAGTCAATAAACAAAGGAGACTCTGCCGAAATTTTGTAGTAAGCAACTAGTTAGATTTGTTTTATGGTTAGTTTAGTAGCATTTCAGGCCAATGTTTGGCTGGGGTGCAACTAGTTAGATTTGTTTTATGTTCGAGAGTAATCATGGCGGTGGTAGCAGCTAGGTCAAAAGGGGATGCTGCTGCTGGGATGGCTTCAATCTCCATCAGCGCAGGCAGCTGTTCACAGCTCTCCCCCTCAACAGATGCAAAGTGGGCTTCATGCTGCCCTTTGCCATCCTTCTTCTGAGCTTAGAAGGCATCGATGACATGTTGCACCTCTTTACAGATCCACGACCCATACCCCCTCTTGCCACACTTGAAGCAGGATTTGTCAGACCCTAGATTTTACAATCCGGAATCCTCTGTGATTCCACCACACTATTCCCTAGATCAGTAGATAGTGCTCACAGATATAGAAATGAACATCAAAATACATATCATGCGAAAGCATAAATATAATAATAGACTTACTCATGGGCCGATCAGCCGAAATCGGTAAATTGCAGCAGAGAAGAACGAAGCACACAGGTGAAACCCGCAGGACGTGCCCACAGGCAGCCAACTGGAGGTTCGCGACCTAGCCCTCGACATCTTCATCTTCTTTGCCATCATGACCAAGAGTATTGCTGATGTGTAGTGATCTGATTCCTGATTCTGCATTTATTGTGAGAGCGAGTGTGAGCACATTAACCACCATGCTCGCGAGCCAATACACAGGATGCAAATAATTAATATACGTGACTAATCAAAGGAGAGGCTCGGGTTGTTTTATTTACCAGAAATTGCTCATAACATTAATCTTATTATTTAATCATGGTGTTGTTATAGCTGTCTATAACTCTGAGCAGCGGGTGTCATCATTTATTTAACCCACCGATTATACTCTTTCCATTTTGTCACCCGATCTCAGATCCCCTAATTGCCAACTTGTTAACTACACAGCCTAATGATAATCCAATACCTTTACTTGTGACCTACCGATCAAATAATTTCCATTGCATCATCCAAAATATTCAATAATCGAATCGTAGTTACCGATTTCATATATGAGTCTGACTATCCACCACCAATACATAAATCCAATCTTAGGCTCATTATTCAACAATTTAATTAGCTCTTCATTCTAATGAAAATGTGGTGTCCTTTATTTTGTATCCTCCGATATCTGTTGTGTCATAAATTCCTAATGACCCAATCATGTGATTGCTATTCGTCAATTCTTTACCTCGTAATTTCTAATAATTCGCTAACACTATTACCTCTTATTCCACCAAAATCATTCATATCAGGATTTTCTAACAATCCAATCATATCGGTTATTGATCACAAAACCATAAATTGGCCCTTCCAATAATCCACCTTATTTTCTATTATCTATCTCTAATTAATTCACTAGTGCATCTCTACCAAGAATATCATTGACCAAGTTTATAATCCAATTATCATATCTCTAAGTTTCCAAAAATTCAATTCACCCGTCTAGTAATTGATCAAATCCTATTAAATCCATGATTTCCAACATCTCTCAAGAGTTCATTTTAGTTATCCGTATCGTAATCCCGCAATTACCCTTGCACTCTCTAATTCTCCAAAAATCATTTAAATCATCTATCTGGCCTATCTATCCATTTAGGCTTCACCAATTCATTTCTTCCAGAATCCACACTATCGCTTTTCTTTTATGATCGACATGAATCCGCTAACATCTTTATGCGTTTACCACAAACAACCATCTTTATTTCTTGCTACTCTATTTATTCTTCCTGACACTTTATTTTGTGAGAAGTATTATCGTCATTTGCTTTTCAAATATAATAGATAGAAACTCTCTGAGACCTAGCAGTTTGAACCAAAAACATAATGGGTAAGAGAATGCAATAATAATAGCGATTCAGATTCCATCCACCGTTACAAGGCCTCTGCACCATATGCTTAATCCTTCAGCGTTATAGCCGCTTACATTATCACTGAGGAGACACCTAGGGCAACACAAATCAGGGCCTTCCACTGCCCTCCACTTTTCCATTCCCACCCATAAAATTTTTGAAACAGAACTATATCTGGTTAAGTTCCCATGTCTGCCCATGACCGTGGGCACGGCTATTCGAATAGTTTTGACTCTGTAGATTTTGTACACTTTCACCACAAGAGACAATCAACTCGTTACCCCACATGATTCCTTAGTCATGCAGTTGAGCAGACCATCACAGTGACTTTTCAAAGTATCTAGTCCATGTTGTCATCTTATCCTATGGGCTTCTCCCACTTGCGGTGGGTCCCATACGTTGCACGGGATGTAACCACGTATACTAGTGTAGTCGGGCTCCACTCTCCGCAACGCTAGTACGGCTAGTTACTTCACACTCCCCTTGCCCTCGCATATCCACTCCTATCCACTACCGGTGAGATGAGTCTAGGGGTTTCGATAAATTTACTTAGCCAAGTTGTATTTTACAGACTTGTGGTTGTACGGTTTTATATAGAAGGTCATGACAAGATTCAGTCCTTAGTGGTATCTGGGCGGTTCTGCCACTAACCATTTTGTGCTTCCAATGCACCACTCACACACCCTCGATCCATCCGCCCAGATATTTAAGCAAGTAGGGTTTTAAGAACATAAAATAATCATACCAACATATACTAGTCATCACCACCATGACTTCCCAAACCAATTCCTCATAGTTGAAAATGATGTTTTGGGGCATTTTTGGTGCCCCGATTATCTATGCAAACTAAGCACGGCATATAATTATAGGCTTATTTTCGAAAGGTTACTATCATAATTTTGCTAGGGCGACAAGGTTCACATAATCAACTATTCCAAAGGAGGTGTAATATTAATCAAGGTAAACAATGGACATATAACTAAATTTCTTGAATTAAACATGTATTGGCATATAAAATAACAGCATTCAATTTGATAATTTAAACAAAAGTAATTTGCAGAAAATGTAGGTTCAACATGATCAAAGTATTGACTCGCCTTGCGCGATTTACCGCGGTCCTGAGCTCACTCAAGATTTCTCATTTGTTGGTCTTGGTCCTGATCATCAAGGGTTTCTTCGGCTTCAGCTTCTTCCTCTTGGGTCTCGTATGCTATTTTTCCGACGTGCGAAAAACTCGGATAAAAATTAGCAAACCAAACAAAATCTCACCAAAAATTCAATTGAACTTCAAAAACTACGGTTTCGGTTACATTGGATAGATCTCGAATTTAGATGAATTTAAAATTTTGTTTCACCAAATTGGAGTTAAAATGAATAAGTTATGCCCTTTTAAAGTTCTCAATTTAATTAAATCTGGAAAATAATAAAACTCGACAGGTGGGGCCCACAGCCGAATTTTAATTTTTCTTTTATTTTCTTTTCTCTTTTATCTGTGCCTATGACAGGTGGGGCCCGGTTACTGTGTTAATTAAGGAAGCATGGCCCACATGTCAGTGAAATGTTTAAAGTAAATAACCGGTATTAACATTAATGACTTCATTAATCACGTTTAACCGTTTTAACCATCGTCTACAGTACCATCTTCCTCCGGCCGAAGAACGGCGAGCTCGCCGCCTGCAGAGAGAATTGGAAAATGGGTTGCTCCTAGCCACGCGCACGCCCGGGCTCGGTCCCATGGGCTAATTTGGCGGCGGCGACGGCCGAAGGCGACCGAGGGCGGCGACGGAACAGGGGAATAGGTGATACGGCGGCGCATGGCATGAGAGCTCAATTAATTCACAAATGAGCATCTTGGTGGGCCGGCGGCGTGCGACGGCGACGAACGGAGGGAGTGCAGGGTGCCGGTGAAGATGAGCTGGAGAGAAGCTTGACCGAGGGTGGGGGTGACTTCGTGACGCTCTGGTGGTGCTTTAGCTCGATGGAATCGACCTATCTTAGCTCCAATCGACGGCGGGCCGGATGGCCAGAGTTGGGGAAGAGGGCTGCGCCGGCGAGCTACAGGGCACAGGGAACCAATTGCTTAAGGCAGGAGGTGGAGGAGAGGGTGGTGGAGTGGAAGGAGGGAGGCTCGAGCTTTATAGGTGGCTGCAGGGAGCCGGCAATGGGCGGGATGACCATGTAGTCCTTTCGTGTCAGGCGGCGGTGACATGCAATGGTGACCGGGTGGTTGTGGCGTTGTAGCTTTGCGTTGCACATGCTAGACAGCAGGATGCTCGCGCCACGTGGCCGAACGATGCGATCGGGCGGGGAGAAAACGGTGGGCGATGGCGCCGTACTGTGGGCGGCGGCGGTAATACCGGGGGCGGTGGCGGCTTCGCTGGCGCGCCGTTCAGGGTGATGCGACAGGTCGACGCTGCGGTGGGCGTGAAGACGGTGTCCTTGGGCGACGGTGGCCGGCGAGCTGAGACAAGCGGCGATGGCACGTGGAGCTTCGGCTCTGCCGAAGCAGAAGGAGGAGGAATGAAGTTGGGCCGGGCTGTTTCGGCTGGCCTGACTTCATTTCTCTTTTTCTTTTTTCTTTTTCTTTTTTTCCTTTTTTTTATGATATGTATATTTGTGTATACACTTTCATGTTTGTTCATTTTGCTTGCTCAGTAAATTTTTGTATTTCTATCCCCTATATTACTAGCCCCTTTTTGTTGCACATGCACATTTTGCATATATATATATATATATATATATATATATATATATACACACACATGCATGTTTATGTTTGCATTTTGTTCTATTACTTTTACTACTATTTATGCTATTATTTCCAAGATGATATTTTATATTTTAATTCAAATTTATCCCTCCTTATGATGGATCATCTTTTCATATTTGTATTTAAAATTTTAGTTTTTCTATTATTTGCATATTTCCTTTATGGCTTATTAGTGTTTGTTTTTATTTTTCATAGATTTCCAATTATTGGAACCTCAACCAAAATTTAAGAAACACCACAAAAATCCAAATTCAAATAGAACATATTGCAAAAATAATTCAAAAAGCTTCACATTTTCAAATTTAAATTTTCGGGATGTTACAGATTGGTCCTTTTGGCCATAGGCGTTGCCATCCCGCTTTGGCTTGCTTGTCTTATTCTCACATGGAGCTTCTGACTTGCCTTTCTGAGCTGCGGCCTTACCCTTCCTTCCCCTTCTCTTCATCATGGGCTTCACACCTTGTAGCTCCCGACATTGACTTCACAGCTAGCGGAGCTTCCTGGTGGCTATGTGACGTAGTTCTTACGGAGAACTTCGTCCTAAGCCTCTGCAGCCTGCATCATATCAATCAATTCAACATACTCCTTGTAGCCGTCTTGACGATAATTGCGTGCGGATTGCACTGCATTGGGGTGGAAGGTGGATAGGGTTTTTTCAATCTTCTGCTCATCTGTGATCTGCTTGCCATAAAGTTGAAGATTGATACAAATCCCGTGCAAGGTAGAATTGTACTCCCCGGCCGTCTTGAAGTCGGCAAACCTCAGTTTGATCCATTCTTACTGAAGGACCGAAATGGCAACAGAGGGGGGGTGAATGGTGCCTTAAAAATATATAGCCCCCCACAATAAACAAAAATCCTTCTCCTGTAGCTATGGAAGCTAAGAAGAGGACATGTCCATGTTCCCTGGCATCAAAAGAGAAATCGGCAAATAAAACAACTAATAGCAGCAAACTGGAGAGAAATGCCGTTCGAACCGTTCGTTCCAGCTAACCCACTACGATCGGACAGGTCCGAACGTTCCAGTCAATCGGACGGTCTGAGACCAATGAGCGAAGGAAATCGAACGGTTCCCCTCACTGCCGATCGGACTGGTCCGAACGTTTGCTTGATCGAACGGACTGAGGGCAGTGAGGTAAAGGAAATCGAACGGTTCCCCTTGCTGCCGATCGGACTGGTCCGAACGTTCACTTGATCGAACGGGCCGAGGGCAACGAGTTAAAGGAAATCGAACGGTTCCCCTCGCTACCGATCGGACTGGTCCGAATGTTCACTTGATCGAACGGGCCAAGGGCAACGAGTTAAAGGAAATCGAACGGTTCCCCTTCGCTGCCGATCGGACTGGTCCGAACGTTCACTCGATCCAACGAGCCGAGGGCAATGGGCGAAGGAAATCAGACGGCTCCCCTTCGCTGCCGATCGGACTGGTCCGAACGTTCTCTCGATCGAACGAGCCGAGGGAAATGGGCGAATGAAATCGAACGGTTCTCCTTCGCTGCCGATCGGACTGGTTCGAAAGGAACAAGAGAAGAACAGCAACAAAACTTAAAACAGAGAGACGCTAATGAACTGAAATCTGAGTGCTTAAGGTTCTAGTTACTTTCTGTTATGGAAATTAACATCATAACTAGAACTCTATCACAGAGAGAAAATACCAAGATTTCTTTGCCTTCTCGTCCAGTAAAACTTCAGAGGAACATAAGAACTGAAAATACAGAGAGCATCCTCTAAATCAGGTTCCCAACAATTGTTTGATCCTTTGGCCAAAAGACTTTGAGAAAGATGTTAGCAATAGCCAAAAGACTCTGCAGACAAAGATTTGAGCTACCTCAAGAAGGGAAACAAGATTTGAAGCAAAACCCTAGAGGATGAACAGAAAAACAGAGAGAGCCTAAAATGTCAAATCCGAGATTAGACTTGATTTTCTAGTGGGAAAACTCGATCAAATGATCTTGAGGCACTATCCCATCAAAGAGCAACCCACTTTACACCTCAAGTGCAAGAACCAGTAAGAAAACAAAAATGTAAGAAGACAAGCACAGAGGGTATCGAAGAGCAAAACAGGATACTAGATAAAAGCTTCAGATTTTCATTTCATATGAAAAGAAGAGTACAACGGAGTCCCGATACGCATGTACATTCAAACAAGAAGAAAGATTACAAGACTCTCAACTCTTCTCCACTCTCTCAATCCTCAAAATCACCAAGAACTCTCACTAGTTCTTGGGAGGCATACACAGAGAGAAGGGAGGACGTGGGAGACAACCCCTGCTACCCACAACAACCCTCACCCACTAAAGCCTAAAGCAAAACAACCTCTCCACAATTTCTTTTGACTCTGGCAAACCCTAGCTCTCTCTCAATTCCCTTGGAATGCCTGAGGGGTCATGCAGCCCCTCACCTCTATTTATAGGCAAGGCCTCACCCCCATATGGAAAATCAAGAAGTGGCATACCATGCCCACTCCAAGCCTTTCATCCACATGGGGCAAGAGTCAAAGTCAACCCATTTTAGGAGGGAAACCAGCCTCCTACTTCAAGCTTGAGTCAAATCCCGAATTTGCCCCTCAAGCGCCTTTCCTGAAGCTTCCCGCGTACGGTACCTCAACCGTCTGGACCTTGACTCCTCCTTGAGCCTAGTCCGGTCCGCTCCGCTGCATACGACCGCACCCGGCATCCTGACCGTCTGGACCTCAACTCCTCCCTGAGTCTAGTCCCGATCCTCTCGCCGCTGCCCGTCGCGTCCATCCGACATCGACCGAGACCTCCGACTCTACCTGAGTCTAGTCCGGGTCTGTTCCGTCACGCACGACCGCAATCGACCTCCAACCGTCTGGACCTCCGACTCCTCCCTGAGCCTAGTCCTGGTTCTCTCGTCGTCGCCCGTCGTGTCCGTCACCGGTAGTTCTAGTTCCGGTTCCTCGTCTCCCGACTCGCAACCACCTCACCAGCCTTGTCATCTTCGGCATTGCCGACCGTCTGGACCTCAACACCTCCTGTGCCTAGTCCCGGTCCTCCTCGCCTCACCATGACCTAGCTCCGAAGTTCTGCAGTCACACAGACAAGCAACACGTCAAATAGCACCGCACGAAACAATATAATCGATAATTGCACAACTAAAGGTACTCAACCCTAGAATACCCGAAACAAAATCAAACTCACTAAAACCACCATCAATTACTCATCACCAACATGGGGATAACTCCACATGGTCTCTCACTTACTTTGCCTGAGGAAGAATGGTGTACTGTAGGACCGAACTGGCAACCAGAGGGGGGGTGAATGGTGCCTTAAAAACTCTCTAAAAATTCAACCAATATTTCTTCTCCAATAGCTACAGAGCTAGGAAGTAATAAACTGAAGGCTCACTGGAAACCGAGAGAAATCAGAGAATAACTGCAGCTGACCGAGAACAAAGAAATCAGAGAAGAGAACTGGTCGGAAAGACAATGTGTATTCATTCGACTTTCTGCTGTGGTCAAACGCCAACTCGTGGTCGATAACTATCAGTTCTCTGGTCGAACACACGTGGTCGTAGACCAACAGGTGGTCGAACAACCAGAGGCAGTTTCAGAGCAGTCGAGATCCACCCGATAGGAGGAAACTGACAACGAACAACACAAGAATTACGTGTTGTCGAAAACCGAAAGCGGTGAAAGAGTGCATGACCACCAAGACTCAAAATCGGATATCTAGTGATTCTTGAGTCAATCAACCTGGAGACTTCAACCACAATAGCAGAACGATCTCAAGTCAAGGAATCACATAGTGGTCAAGCCCCGACTCGAGCCGACAAAAGATTCCAACCGGTGAATACGTGGTCGTAAGCCAATGACATGGTCGACGATCAACGCGGTTGAAGACCAACTCGCACCAGAACCGATCGCGGTCGCAAACACCTCATGAGACCGTGGGGGCACACGACTACGAGATCTATGACCATCAAGCAATCGGAAACCAGCGCAAAAGAAAGCAGATGGTCTAAATAGAACAAAGTCGAAATCGAGTAGAGGAGGCGGTGAAGTGCACAACCGTAAGATCCGATTTACAGATATCTTTCGATTCATGGATCTTTCGGTTATGAGACTTTAAACACTGCAAGAACACATCCTCTGGCTGAGAAAATCCCAAGAAGTCATGACTTCTCCGCCGAGTACAAAATGTAAGAGATGGTCGAACTCGAAATGAGAGGAAGTAGCGAGGCGCTCAACCGCAAGAGCCGATTTCAAATAACTTTCGACTAACGGATCGTCGGCCAAGAAAACTTCAGTAAACAATACGGTTAGGGCCTCGAAAGTTGCTCTAATCTTTAAATGAAAACTTAGCAACCAAAAGAGAGTTCGACTATATTTCACTGAGAGTGCCCAAAACCAAACCGAGAGAGAACAAAACCGCTCGTGGATCTAGAGTAGCCAAAATGGCTTGAAATACAACCCACATATCATCGCGATTCGAAAGCCAAGAACACAGAGAAAGCGACAAATGGAGAAACCGCAACAAGTCATCCAAACAATAAATAGACAACACAACTCAATAGAGATAGATAGATGGATGATTGATCATGAAGGTTTCCAAATCCACTCCCTGGAGGACAAGCTCTACCCTAGAGCTACACACACAAACTCCCATGGGAGGGAGAGGCGCCTCCAAGGCCCACCACCAACCAACTCTCCTGAGAACACTTGCCTCCCCTCTCCCTTTTATAGCCTCACACCTGAGACTAACCCTAATGGATCCATCCATTAGTCCATACTGGGGATAACCCGAAAACCCCTTCTAACACTGGGTTTTAACACTCACTTTGCCCGCTAACTCAAATGCTTTGCCTGCTATCCCAACAGACCCGCACTTTGCCCGTTAGCGCCAATGAATCCACTTCTTTCTCGTGTGCTTTACCGAGCGACGGCTTCCTTTGCGCTTTGGCATTTCTCCAAAATGCCCTCCCACCGCCTTCCCGTCCACGCTTGCACCTACTTGCAGACCTCGTTGTCTTGGCACCTCCCGGCCGTTCGGACCCCGACACGCCCGTGTCTCGTCCCAACCGTCCATGCCTCGCCACAACCGAGCTCGCCTTCGATCGACGGACCACACCGATCAAGCGCCATCCTCCGACCGGCTGGACTTTGACTTCTCCTAAGTCTAGTCCCGGTCCATCTCGCCACACAACGACTGCACCCGACCTCCTGACCATCTGAACCTCAGCTCCTCCCTGAGCCTAGTCCTGGTCCTCCACGTCGTTGCACGTCGTGACCATCACGGGTAGCTACAGCTTTGGTTCCTCGTCTCCGGCCGCAACCACCTCACCGACCTCATCATCTTGGCGTCTCCGACCGTCGGACCTCAACACCTCCTGTGCCTAGTCCCGGTCCTCCCACGCCTCACCATGAAATAGCTCAAGTCCTGCAGCCACACGCACAAGCAAACCATCACATAGCACCGCTCAAACCAACAAAACAGACTCGCACACACTAACAGAGCTCACACCTTTTCCTCGAGAATAGATCGCAACAAGACCACAAAATGATGAACCAACAAGTCCACAAGGTCCACGACTGCAGCACAAACCCATACGACCAAATCCCAGTGAAATCGACCACAAAATGAGGTCATACGACCGGTTCCAATGACTCCAACCGACCACGGTCTTTCTGCCGCTAACGTGGTCGATGCTCGAGCGCCACAACGTGGTCGAGTCACCGAACGCCAATCATGGTCGAACCTGCTCGCACCACGCACACCAAGTTTCATCGTGGTCAAGTCCTCCGACTTCCCAACATGGTCGTGGCCCCGAGTGCCCAACGTGGTCGACGCCCCAAGCGCCAACGTGGTCGTAAACCCTGGCGCCGACTTCCGATCATGACCAACGCGGTCGAAACTTCACAACGTGGTCGTAAATGACCCTGGAGGCCTCCGACCATGGCCAACGTAGCCGTAGACTCCACAACGTGGTCATAAACTACTCGGCTGGTACTCGAATTCGCTCAACGTGGTCGTATAGCCTTCCGACCTCGGTCAAAATACTCGAACGCCTCCCGGCTGGATCCCGATAACTCTCAACGTGGTCGTATACTTCTCGAATGACCTCCGACCACGGTCAAATTTGCCGAGAATGCCGAAACATGGTCGTATACAACCGGAATGACTTTCGATTACGCTCAAGTTTCCCGAGGAAGCCGTAACGTGGTCGTAAACCACCCGAACGACTTCCGACCATGACCAAAATGGTCGTACACACGTTTTCCGGCTTCCAACCGATTCCAAAGTGGTCGTACAGCTTCTGATGGCTTCCGACCATGTCTAAAACATACGTACTCCCTTCTGGTGCCCTTCGACCACGCCCAAAGTGGTCGTATACACCAGCTCAAACCTCAAAAACCAAACTCAATCTTTCTAGAGCAAGAGTCAATTACTCATCACAACCATGGGATGACCTCCACATGGTCTCACATGTACTTTAGCCTCTCAAACCGCTTCTTGAGTGTAGTCCAGAGTGCTAGCCAGCTAGAAGCCACTAGATGACAATATGAATTTTAGTGCATTTTATGAATATGTCAAGTCATCAATAAGCAAAGTCTAGCTAGAGATAAAGAGCAATAAAAGTGAATGAATGAAATACCAACACTTATACATATATATATATATACACAATTTGTACAAAGAGAAGTTTAGCGATATGAGAAATAAAATATATGTATATATTTGTGCACGTATAACCCGAATAATAATAATAATAATAATAATAATAATAATAGAAGCTCATTTAATAACTAAAAATTTAAAAGCTTAACATTTAAATGTTGTGCAAGAATTGAAAATTATAATCATAAATGTGGAAAAAGAAATTTAAATTAAATCTGGAAAAATCAATGCAATAATTTGCTTGAGCCTTCTTTTTCCCTTTCCCCCATTTTCCTTTTTCCTTTTCTCTTTCTAGTGGGCCCCACATCCTTTTCCCCTTTTTCCTCTTCTCTCCCTCCTCCCTTTTCCCCTGCCGCTGGACCCGCCTCCTCCCTTCCCTCTTTCTTTTCTTCTTTCTCCCCCGAGCGCCCGCTCGCCTGTCTCCTTCCACGCCGACCTGCCCCCCCTCTGCCGCCGCAACCGCGTCGCCTGCCTTCCCTCCGCGCCGAGCCCCGCGTCGGTCCCCTCTTGCCTCCCTGTGACCATAAAATTTCCCCCACGGGCCACTCCTTCCTCCCTGCCTTGCCCCTGCCCATGCACCGGCCGAAGCACCTCCTCGCTGCCCTGGCCAATCCGGCCGTGTCACCTCTTGTCCCTGCTCCCCGTATACCTCCCACCCGCGTTAATCGGACTCCGGTGCGTCGGAGCTCGCGCATTGGCCCTTTTCCCCGAGACCGGCCGCCGCCGCCATTCCCCACCGCCGCCGCTTCCTCGGCGAATCCCCCTCCGATTCCTCGCCGGTGGAGCACCGCCTCACCACCCCGGACCTCTTCCAACCGCCGGATGAAGCCCTCGCCGCCTGTACGTCGTCGGCGCCGTGCGCATGGCCGCACCGCCCTCGGCTCCCGTCGCCGGCCAGCCCTAGACCCTCCCCGGCCCGACCGACAGCATGGTAAGCTTCCCTCGGTCGCCCTCATGCTCATGCGCACGCCAATTGCCGCCTTCCTCCACGCCGGCGCCGCCGCTCCCTTTTACCCCTGTCTCCGGCCGCCGAGCCTCACCGCCGGCCCGCCTTGAAGCTTCTCCGCCCACGCCAGCCCCTCCGCGGGATTCCTCGTCACCATGGGGACCCATTTTGCTGGTTTCCGCAGCCTCCCCGGCCACCCCTCACCGGAGCTCCCGCCGCTCAGCCGCGCCGGCTAGTTCCTCTGTTTTGGCCCCGGCAGCAACCCAGCTTTTCTTGTTTTGTACCCCCGTTCTATCAGCCCAGGCACTGCGCCCACTTGGCTAGCACCACGCGGTTAACATACACACAGCCGAGAGGTCCCGAGCTCGAATCCGGCCGGCAGCACTTTCATCCCCACTTTTTTATTCTTTCTTTTGTTGCTCATTTTAATTAATAAAAATCATGGAAAATTAGGGAATAATGTAGAGAACCTAATAAATTTAATTATGATGTAAAAGAGATTGTTTAAGATTTAAATTTAGACTAGTTCATGTGAGAATAATTAATGCGATTTGAATTTCTATCCAAATGACTAAGTATTAGTTAAAAACATTAATAAAGAAAGATGACTTCTATCAAAACATTCAAAATTTGTAAGGGTTGCCCTGGATCAAAATTAAGCTATAGACCCAATGTTTAATATGCCGATGTGAAATAAATCTTAGTGGTAAATTTTGCTAAAAGGCAAATAATAAAATATGACCCTAAGTAGCAAGCTCAGCCCAATTAAATAAATCGAAAATTAAAATATATAAATAGATATATATATATATATATATATATATATATATATATATATATAGCTAAGCTTAATGATAACTAAAGTATAGACAAAGTAAAAAGGGAACTATTAGTGAAATCCTAATGTTAGATTTAAATAAATAATAACATCATACACAAATGTATATAACCAGCTAGGGCTTGTATAAATGGACCTTAATACAAAACAAAACTATGCCTAGTGATAACTAAGGGTGTGTAAAATATCGTACCACAAAAGGTTGTAAACCCAGACTATAATATTTATTCAGTAAGCTAAACATTGTATACATTGCTTAAATACAACATACGTCTCGAATGTAACACTCGGCAAAGTAATGCTCCCCAAACCTCGTACACCAAATCGTAAGTCTAACCTAACTCATGGAATTTTCTAAATAAATACAACAATAATAAAAGAGATTATTAATAAAAAGACGGTGTCGTTATAATCTCCCACCAACCTTGTCTCAAACCACCCGAATCGGCCATTAACTCATAACAAAACTAAATCAAGGTTATTCGGATTTATTTTGGATCTTCTGAGTTGTTTGCCTTTATTTGGATTCAGTTGTTTAGCGTGTAATTAAATAATGAAGTCCTGAAGAATCAAGGGATCAAGCGTGAACCAGAGCAAAGTGAAGAAAGAGACCAGAAGCTCCAAAGAAAGCATTGTGTGAGCCCAAGACCGCGGTAAACCGCGCCAAGCGAGTCAATACTTTGATCATTTTGAACCTACATTTTCCATAAATTACTTTGATTTCAGTTATTACAAATTGCATGCTTATATTTATATTGCAATACATGTTAATTTCATATGCTAGTTATACATCCCTGCTTTCCTTGATTATTATTATTATACTTCTTTGATGTACTTGGTTATGTGATCCTTGTTCCCCCTAGTAAAAGTAATAATAATATTACTCTTTTCGAAAATAAGTCCGTAAGTAATAGTGTCATGCCTAGAGTTGTTTAGATAATTAGGGGTGTGAAAGCACCCTAGCATCGTCTACAATCTTGAGAAGGCATTCTTGGGCAGTCATTGTGATGATGACTGGTGTATGTTAGTATAAGTATTTTTTGTTCTAAAAGAACCCCACATGCTTAACTATCTAGGCAGATGGTTCGAGGGTGTGTGTGTATATATGAATGGTGCCGTGATAGCACAAAGGGGATTGTGGTAGAACCGCCCAGATAACCCTTAAGGCCCGAATCTTGTGATGACCTCCCAAGGTACAAACAGTACAACCACATGCTGGCAAAGTGTAGGCAGGGCTAAATAATTTGTATAGCTCTAGTGTGGTTACGTGAAGGTGTGAACATGAGCAAAGGGATGGATGGTCTCATCCCCACCTTTGCCCGTGATGGCTCACGAGGAACCCTTCTCGATGGATGGTCGCATCCTACAGAAGATAGACCTTAGCGGGCGTAACCACAAGTAGGATTATGCATTGTAACAGTCATGTGATAGTCTACTCAACTACATGGCTAAGGAATCATGTGGGGCAACGAGCAGATCTATCTCTTGTGGGTAAAGTGTACAAACTCTGCAGAGTAAGAACTATTCGAATAGCCGTGCCCACGGTCAAGGGCGGATATGAGAACTTAACTAGATATAGTTCTATTTCAAAAACTTTGTGGGTGGAAATGGAAAAGTGGAGGGCAGTGAAAGGCCCTTATTTATGTTGTCCTGGGTGTCGTCCCAGTGGTATGTTAAGCGGTTATAACGCTGAAAGGTTAAGCATATGATGCAGAGACTATGAAATGGTGGATGGAATCTGGAGCGCTATTACTATTGCATTTTGTCACATTATGTTTTTGTTTAAATAGCTAAGTCTCAGGAAGTTTCTATGTATTATATTTCAAAAGCAAATAATGGCAATACTTCTCCAAAGATAAAATGCCAGGAAGAATAAATAGAGTTGTCAGAAAAGAAGATAACTGTTGTGGTAAATATATAACAATGTTTGGTGAATTCATGTCGGTTATAAATAAGGGAATGATAGAAAGGAGTTTAGGAGAAATAAATTGGTGGAGTCTAAATGAATACATAGGCTAGATAGGTGATTTAAATGATTTTGGAAGATTAGAAGGGTGTAAAGGTAATTGCTGGAATTAATGGGGCTAATAGGATTTGATCTAGATGGATGAATTGAATTTGTGGAAATTTGGAGATATGAGGATTGGGATGTAAACTTGATTAAGGGTGATCTTGGTGGAGAAATACCGATGAATTAGTTAGAGATAGATGATGGAAAGTAAAGATTAATTATGGGCAGAGTAAATTACGGAATTGGATCATTAACAAAAAGGATTGAATTGTTAGAATATTCTGATACAAATGATTTCGGTGGTTTAAAAAGTAATCATGTTAGAGAATCATTAGAATTCAGAAGTGAAGAGTTGGTGATTAGTGATTGCAAGATGGGATTTTTAGGAATCCGGAATACAAAGGTATTGGTGGATTCGAATAGATATATATGTATATAGAAAATATATGATCGGTGGATTAACTAAATGATTTCACCTGTTGTTTGGAGTTTAGGCGGCAATCAACATAGAAGTGTATGCTCGGTGGATTAAATAAATAATGTCGATACGTTTGGTGGATTAACTAAATGATGTCACCCGCTGTTTGGAGTCTTAGACAGCAATCAGTAAAGAAAATATATCTTTGATGGATTAAGTCAATTATGGCAATCGTCGTGTGAAGTCCTAGGTTGCAACCATAACACTAGGGTTCAATAATGATAATGCTACCAAAGAGAAATTTGCTGGCAAATAAAACAACCCGAGCCTATCCTTTGATAAGCCTTGCATACTATTTATTTGCATTTTGTGTATTGTCTCGCGGAGCACGGTGGTTAGTGTGCTCACACTCGCTCTCACAACAACTCCAGAATCAAGAATCAGACCACTACGCCTCAGCAACTCTGGTGGTCATGAGGGCAAAGAAGATGAAGATGTCAAGGGCTAGGTCGCGAACCTCCAGTTGGCTGCCTGTGGGCAAGTCGTGAGGGTTCCACTGTGTGCTTCGTTCTTCCGCTGCTGCAATTTTCCGATTTCGGCCTAATCGGCCCATGTGTAAGTTTACTATAATAATTATGCTTCCGCATGATATGTATGTGATATTCATTTCTGTAGCTTTGAGCACTATCTACTGATCCAGGGAATAGTGCAATAAATCACAGAGGATTCCGGATGTAAAATCTGGGGTCTGACAGCGGCGGCGGCCCAATCCATGCGGCCGGTCGGGCCGCTCGAGGCGGCCAGGCCAGGCGGTGGGGAAGGCCGGACCGAGCGCAGGCTAGCGACTTCAAGTGCGGGCGGTCGGCTGAGAGGTCGAACGGCGACCGGCGACTTCAAGCGCTGGTCGACAGACGGGAGGCCGAGCGGTGGCTGGGAGGCCCAGGCGCGGAAGCGGTGACGGCTGGGCACGGTGGAGGCCGGCTGCGATTGCGGCGGTGCGGCTTCGGGACGCCGAGATCGACTTCGAGCGCGCAACGGCGAGGCGACGTCGGTGGGCGCTTCGGGCGGCTTCCTCCTCGGGTGCGGCGCCGGTCGGCCGAGCTTCAGGAGGCGGCTACAGGCCGGCGGCTGGCGGAAACCGACCGTGGCTTCAGGCCACCATCGACGGCGCGCTCAGGAGGAGAGCCGGTGGCCGGCGGCAGGCCAGCAGATATCGTGTACGACGGCTGTACATGGCACCCGTGTGCATTTTTGTTATCTTTTTTTCAATCTACAGTGCAATCATCATCTACTCTGTGATGCAATCTACCGATCGATATTGTGCCGGCGACTTCAAGTCTGCTCGCGGTAGATTAGAGCAGATTTGCACCGTAGAAAATAATCTAGAAAGCGAAAATTGCGAATTTAGAGCGATCTAGACAGTTCAACCTACTAGTTCTTCAATGATTACCTTCGATTCATCGGAGCGAGTCTGTTGATAACGTGTTGAGGAACCGTCGCTGGCGACCAGTCCGATCGATTCCTCTGCTCAATGCAAAACAAGATCAATCACAGAAAACAAAATAGTAGATTGAAACACAGAGAGATAGAGAGAACTCCTGGTCTTTCTTTATTGTTTTCTTTCTGATTACATGTACAAAATTGCCGGTACGCGTCCCTATTTATAGTCTATTGGTGAGTTGCCCACCATTCACCAAGGCTTCTAGACCAGACCCAGGTTTCCTAACAGTAATTCTGTTTATAGTCAACAAACTTAGACATTTCCCCTTTATTCCTTCAAACGGAAAATATATATAGATATGTGGACAGGACCGTGAGAAGATTGCTGCTGCCTCTTCGTGGAAATGGGTGAAATATGAACAAAGCTGCATTTCTAGTGGAAACCAGGGATTACAACTTTGACAGAATTTCAGTTTTCTCGGCTGGGCTCGAAAATCGGTCAAAGAGGTGTATTTTTGTTTGATATTTCAGGTTTAAATAGAATTTATAACTAATACTAGGAAAGAAAGTCTTTAAGTAGTCTAGTGGTGAGGGATTGTGGTGGGTGAGATGAGGTTGTGTGAGTTCAAACCTCAAAACTAGCACTATTTTTTTGTTTTTCCATTTCCCCTCAAAAATTCAGATTTGAAATCAAAAATTTCGAACAATTCCGCACGTGAATTTCAGTTACTCTGTAATCTCTCACATGAACAACCAAAAGTCACAAGCCGCAGCCAAAAGCCATAAGCCGCAGCCACAAAAGAACTGGCCCCTAAGCTAATTTGAAAATTCCAAAAAAAGTAGATGTAGTCTACTGAGTGTGGTAGCGATCCTTTAAAGTTTCAACTTTGAACTTAAAATATGTTAGAAGAAACAAAAAGGAGAGAATTTTGTTGTGCATAATAACTTTCATTTAAAAATAGATTAAGTTTGGACTTTAAATTTTACACAGTGGTAGGGTAAATTAAGAAGTACATCTACAATTTTTCTTGGATATCTTTCATATTTTTTTCATGCCCAAACCAAGAGGGTTTTCATGGTGCGACTCAATTTGTGGTTTCCAATTTTGCAGTCTATGAACAAAATCATGTAAAATTCTTTCCCTTTTTAATTGCAGAAAAGAGAATACACCTAATGCACGCTTTTTACTTGTCCTTTTAGAATGCGTGTATTTAGGTCTATCACATAATAACTATACTGGTAGATCTTCCATCACCAATACTTTCCTTTCATTATATTTTCAGTACATTTTTAAAATTTGACAACAACTCTACATAAACGTATTTAGATCTATCACATAAAAATTAAACTAGTAATTTTTCATCAAAAAATACTTTCATGTAATTATCTTTTCAATAACTTTTCTATCATGTAATTTAAATGGCGAAAGGGTTGCATTGGAGCCCATGTTGAAGTCCAGAACTAAAAACAAACTATGTCGGCTACTCTTTTTTTAAAAAAAAAAGAAACGTGTGTACGTTTAAAACAGGGTGTTTTATGTTAGCGTTAGCTTGTACTTAAGCATTTCCCACAGTCGATTTCTTTAATACAAATCTCATTACATGAACGTATTTAGATGTTGTGCAGGTACAAAAAGAACGACTAACAAAAATAGCCTATACTTGTATGGATGAAACATCTTATTCATCATTAGAGCCAGGGGGATACACTACAGCAATACAACAAAATTATGCAGATGCACAGCCAACAGTCTTGCAAGTATTTATACTAAAGTATAATTGGAGTTCCATGACCTACAAGACTATAACTAAGTGCAAACGATATAGTTAAAAAGAAAAATGTATCTCATATTGCTTGTTCTACTTCTGCGAGCACTGCACCGGTCTGTCGGAGTTTTCCATCACGTACAACTGCTTTAGCGTTGGCGGTGGTACCGAATACTCTGGTTCCACTGACATGTACGTCGAGCTATGAGGACACCACCAGTGTCCTTTGCTAGCAACCGCTCTGGCATTCTTGAAGCATGATGCACTTGTCACTTTGGGCAACAGCTCTTGCAGTTTCTGCGGCTCGATCTGCTCGTAGTGGTCGGAGTACTTCTTGGGAACAAGGTGGGGAGCGATATGACATATCAATTTGAGAGGCAGACTGTTATTTGCAGGTGTGGATGAATAGTTCTCTGGCAAGGTGAAGCATACAACATCGATCCGAATGATTGGCAATGGCAGTTGCAGCTTGCCGTTAGAGCATCCTTCGTTAGTACCAGGCTCAATAGTAGAATGGTGACACTTCCATGCCGTGGCACCGCACCACACTGACAGCACCGATGGATCGAAATGGCATGTTTCTTGCAGTAGCATTTCCCTGACAAATTCTTTAATGGTTACAGAGGCAGCACCGAATTGGGGAGGCAAGAGCTCCAAGCAAGTCAGCACGTTGCCCATGATGTCGATATGCTCCAAGAGATTGAATATCACACACAACTTGACATTTTTCTCCCACCTCATAGTGTCTTCGTAGGAGAAAAACAGAATGATCTCCTTTTGGCTACCAGCTTTGCTATCACATGGCTGAAGCAAGAGGAGGGCATCCTGGCTGCCCTTCCTCAGGGAAACTTCAAGTGTCCTGCCAGCAAGTAATGATTTCGTAGGAATTTTCAAGAACATCAAACTCTTTGGACGGCCTCCAAACTGGACATACCTGAAGAACTTATCGGCACCATCCGCTAACCTCTCGAACCTTCGCAACATTGCATCACTCAGATTGTCCTCTCTGCGGGCAAAAGGCATGAAGCGTTTGGCCGCTCGAGTGATGCGCTTAGGAATGGAATCTTGCCTTGCAGTTTCCTCATTCCGTTTGCACTCTGCGACTCTCCTTTTGTAAGCATGCAAGAAGTCATCACCTTCCTTCCCAACACGCTTCAAATTCGCTTTCCAGTTGAGCAATGGCTGGTGGACTATCTGCCAATCTTCAGACACGGCAACGACACTTTGGATCTTGATGACTGCCGTCTCCAATCTCTCGGCTTTGTCCTCGTTGCTCTCATGATCTCTTGGGTTACCTGATAGGATAGAGGACAGTTTGTTTACTGCCTCGTTTGCAACAGCGGATCCTAATATTTCTGCCATTGATTTTCCTTTGATCAATCTGTCTATGAAGACGGCTCCTAATATCAGGAATTGCTGTTCTCTCTTCCAGTGAGAAAGTTACTCAGCATGTGGATCTTTTTTTGAGACCCTCAGCGTGTGGAAGTGGCCAGTAGTAAGACACATGCATCTCAAAGTCAAGTCTTCATCTCGATAGAAGAAATTAAACAAATTAGTGCCTAGAAGTCCAAAAGATTAATTGGAAAGAGAGATGACGCATCAATCCTCCCCACTTCTGAAACAAAGAACCGGTCAATGAAACCAGTAGCAGAAAAGGCAACACAGCGTAGAGTCCCTCTTCCGACGGACGGAGTTAATACACGTCTCTTCGAGTGGAACGTCCTTCCCTCTTCTGAAGGATGCAGCCAATACGTCTCTTCGAGTGGACAGCAGTGGTTTCAGGAAAATCTAATTCCCCATTTCCAGTCTTTCATTGTTCTGTTTGACAAATAGACATCAATAAACAAAGGGAAGAATGTCGTTCATGCTAGCTTTTGGATTTGGTTTAATACCAGTAATAGCTTGTAGAGAAACAATAATAGCGATTTTGACCGATATTAATAAAGTCCCTACAATGTGTACTATAATCGACTAATAGACCACATCTTAAAAAGAAATTCTGTTTAAATACTAGATACTATAGAAAAATCATATATTATAGGAAAAACATATTTTAGAAGTCAATATGAATGGCCTCAAGCTAACATATATTACCACCTTACGGGTACTCTGAAAGTTAAAACTAGTGTAGGCATATGCAAATCAGTAGCTCATTTACCAATCCTCTTGTAAGCGAATGTTGTAATATGTGCAGATTTAGCAAATATTCAAATTTAATTCCAGTATTAATTAGAGTAATTAAAGCACAATTTTCCATGTCAATTAACTCAAACAGTATGCTCATATAAAGAGACAATAAAACAAATAAACATATAAACATGTAAATATTCCATGTCAATTAACTCAAACAGTATGCTCATATAAAACAAATAAAATCAGCACAATGCTCAGATTTAGACTATTTGTTTTGCTTTCAAATGAGGAGTTGTTCAAGATTAATTCTTGGCATTCTCACTTCTTGTCAATATTCTTCACCAATTAAATATGATAACTATGAATCAACTTTGAGCTTTCTAAAAGATTCTCTCCATTTAGTCAAGAACAATATTACTGACAATAATCTAATACCTCTTTTTGACAGAAAATTAAGAAATTAATAGTGCAAAGGATTCACTGTTTCAACAAAATAGCCTATTATAAGCTAGATAATAGAAGTGTCTAACAGTCTCAACAATTCTAGTAGACACAACCAGCTAACATTGTATTTCCAGAGAAATTTATAACACTAATACTAATCAAGATCAACTGAAACGGAGAGCATTAGTGAACTGGCTGCTAGTAACAGTTGATAATAAGAATCAATTCGAATAGGTCAATCCTGGCATAGTCAACATTTTAATTTCGTAATATGACAATTATCCACATCGAGCAACAAAACTGAACCCACAAGAATTACAAGCAATGTCACTTAGTACTAGAGTAATTAACAGAAGATAATTTACTAGTACAGCACACATACTGCTAGCAATGCAAAATTGAAAGCCAAGATACTCACAAAGCATATGACTGTAACATCCCAAAAATTTGTTTTCTTTGAAAACTAATTCCAATTAATTATTTAAAATTTGTTGGGATTTTAATTGGATTTTATTTGGATTATTTGTGAAGTGCTGGAAGAAATCTCAAAATTCCTATTTCATTTCTCCCGCTAAAATTTCGAATCTCCAAATACAAATTCAAATTCCAAAAATTCAAAATCAAATCTCCAAAATTCTGAATCACCAGAAAAATGTCTGTATTATTTTTCTAGGCCCATTCTAATTTTTCTTGACATATTCTATTCTTTTCTTTTCTTTTCTTTTCTATCTCTTCTTTCTTTCTCTCTCCTCTTGGGTACTGTTTATGCTACAGTCCGAACACTGTTCATCTTCGCCCAGCTCCGTTCGTCGCCCGTGCGAGCAGAAATGAACGCAAAAGCAGTTTTCATTTTTTTCTTCATATCTTTCCGTCCGTGATGCGGATACGCACAAGCTTAGCACTTTTCAGTCAAATACATTATTTCACTGGAAAGAACTATTAGCCGCATTAAATATTGTCAGGTGAATTTATTTCTTAAGGAGTTTCTTTTAATTGATGATGAACTTGGAATACTACATCATGTTATTATTTTATATATTATTAGGTATGATTCATCTGAAGACTTGAGAGGGCAAAAGGGAGGAACACAAAGACTTAAATTACAAGTTTTGGATAAGATTTTCAAGCTAATTCAGATCTCCCACGTGCTCAATCCAATTCAAACTCGGATTCAACTCAGAATTCAATTCGGATTCGGTTCGGGACAGCCTGACAGGCAGTTACTAAAAAGGCCATAACTTTAACAAACGGAGTCCGATTCAGGTGTTCGTGTACTCGTTGGAAAGATAATTTCAAGGGCTATGCAATGGATCCGGCCCCACCTTCAAATTCGTCACGGATTAAAAGTTATGACCAAAACATTGTGACAGCTTAATTTTAGGTTTTTCCTTTTGTGTGAGTTTATTTTCAAATACATGTAGGGATGAGTTGGAGTTGGTTTAGGACCTCTTGGCCAGCCATGAGGTGGAGAGAGAACTATATATTGGGGGTTAGACCCCTATTGTAAGGCAGACCACGTTTGAGAATAATGAATCTACTAAAGTTTGTTCGAGTTTAGCATAGCTACCGAAATTCCATAGGGAATTTGGAGTGATTTTCTTCAATCAAGATCGTTCAGTCTTTCCGTTGGGAATTGGGTGCACGATAGATCTTCGCTTGGTGGTCGGCGAAATCAACATGAGTGTGTTTTGGCGAATTAAAGAGTGTTCGTCCTTTGCATTGGTATTGGAGGATCATTATGATTCATCAAGACTCCCGTGAGTATCCATCCTACGTCGAGAAGATCAGGCGACCCCGTACCATCTTGGTATCAGAGTGCGGTTTACTCGGTAGGATCTTATCCCTTTAAATTTCAGTTTATTACTGACTGTCTTATAGTCCATAAACCGAAAATACACAAAAAAAATCCAAACCCTAGTTTCGCATCTGCTATTTTCGTGAGTTTTATTATGTCTTGATCCATTAGAAATTTTATTTACGTGCTGATCGTTCGTGTTTATTTGCGTAGCTTAATCTTTGTGTCCAATCCAAAATTCAAAAAAAAATCGTATCGCTACAGTTCGTGAGCAGATCTTTATTCTGATGCAATGAGCGTCTTTCTACGATGCTTTCATGAAAAAATATCTGCACGTCTTTGTTTCTATTACATATATCCTTAATTTTCTATTCATCTTTGAGACTAGTCTTTGATAATTGCATTAAGGGCTGTTCTTGATATTAAATTACACCTGCTGAAATTTTATTCTTTTGTGGAAGGGAAAGTTAAACCTTAGTGCCAACTACAATTAAAAGAAAGAAAGAAGGAAATAAAGAAAGAAAGAAGGCGGCCGACAAAAAAAAAATGGAAAGTGAGCATTGGCCAAATTGGTGTTAGCTAATTCTAATATATAATTTCAGCTTGTGTATTTAATTCCTTTGAGCAATCTTGTGCCCTTACATTCATATCATTGCAATTGGCTAGCGTATCTCCTAGTACTTGGTGCAAAACGAGCTATCTAATCTTTAATTTCAGATTGCCTCTAGTTAGCTCATTCCTTTGTTTGCATCGAGTCACATTGATCTTTGCGTGTGCGTTCATACACTTCACTTAAATCTTTTGGATCAGCACAAAGGCAATACTTTCTACCTTGGATTATTACTTAATTTTACAACATCGAGAAATTCAGATCGTGTAGGATAAATACTTCCTAACCAAGCTCCACAAAATATCATTTGCCGTGCAATTGTGAATCACTTTTTAATCCGCTTGATCATCACTTGTTATTATAGCCACCACCAAGTGTAAGTTTCTTTTGGCCTCAATTCACTTCGGAAAGGTAAGAACTTTACTTGGGAGAGGAAAAGTGAGATTGAGTGAACTCCACATATTGCCCATATATTTGTGGTTTTGGTGTTTTCTTTGTATAATCTAACCATGGCAGGTGGAGAAGATAACTATGGTGATGAGATTAAAGTTAATCTTAATACCCCGATGACTCGATTTCAACATCAGACAATGAGAAGTACATTGCAACAAGAGCTCCAATCAGGCACCACTGATAAGCATGTACAACTTCAGGTGGATATGCAGGATTTCTACATTGAGCTTAATCAACAAATGAAGGTGATACATAAAAACATCGTGAATGATATTGTGCGAGCACTTCGTCCACAGCAAGAAGAAGATTGCTTTGTTCGCTTCTATGGCAGTGATGATCCAGAGGAGTATCTTGAGTGGGAATGACAAATGGAGAAAGTGTTAAGATTTCCGAAACTTTCCAAAGATCAAGAGGTGAAACGTGCCACGAGGGAGTTTGAAGACTATGCTTATAGTTGGTGGCAACAACTAATTGGAAAACAATTCATTAAATCTTGGTCAGATTTGAAGGTGTTCATGAGGAGCGAGTTTGTGCCATCCTATTATGCTTGAATTGCTTCACCATTTGGAGAATATCACACAAGGTAGTAATACTGTCCAAGATTACTATTTTGAACTGCAAGATGCGATGTGTCGTGCCGGTGTCACTAGTCCATCAAGGGAGAAGGCATACATCAAGGGTGGCTTGAATTCTGAGATCGCCGCTATAATTCAACATAAATATTTTAGTACCTTGCATGATCTTGTGAATTGTGCTATTAAGGAGGAGAAGAGACTTATGGAGACACGTACATCACGATTCAATCCATGTCCATACTTCAGCTCTTATGGTTCCACTAGTGTGACACATGAGAAGATGACCGAGCATAAGACTTTCCCTTCGGTAAAGAAGACATCTTATGCTGCCCCAATGATACATACAACAATTGAGATTCATCAAAAACTATGTGAGAATGAGAGCCACATAGCCAAATTGAGTGAGAGTGTTAAAAACAGTGAGCTATGTGATTCCACCATATGTGAGTTTGAGAGCATCCAAACTGAGAGTGTGAGAGATACACCAAAATAAAAGAGAGAAGTAGAAGATAGACAAATTGAGGTTGATTTCGAAACTAACACATTAATATCTACTTCTAGTGTTGTTTCTCACATTGTTCAGGTTGATATTAAAGAAGAGGAGTCAAATGTTCAACAATTGGCACCATTGGAGATAAACGAATTCCCCTCAAAGCAATAAAAGTTCCAAGTTCGTACATGTTCTGAAATTTATTTTATTTCTTGCAATATCTAGCTTTTCTTTGTTACAACTTGAGTTTCTCTTTTCCTCCTTCTACTTGTTGTAGTTCTATTGGATTTAGGATGTGTAATAGTTTGAGGAGTTCATCGAGAATATATTCCAATCCAGCGAGATCCATTAGAACTCATTCTTACTCAAATTGTGTTTGCATTAACCGTGCTCTTGAGCTGAAATTGTTGTTTTTGATATAGCTTGAACAATTTGCAAAAAAGGTTAGTCTTTGGTTATATCTTTGCAATTCTATTCGTAATCATAACATTAAGATCATTTCCTAGCCATGCTTCAAGTTTCATCAATTTTGGATGTGTATATCTTGAGTTATTGGGGTTTCATCACAAACAAGTTGTTGAAATTGCTGTTTTGATGCAACGTATACTTTGAGCAAGATAAGTCGCTCCTTTGGGCTTTATTTTGTAATTTCTTTTAGAATTATAATCCTGAGGATCTCATCTTACTATGGTTCAAGTTTCATCAATTTTGCATGAGTAGATCTTGAGTTCTTGAGATTTCTTCACAATCAAGTTGCTAAAATTGCTGCTTTAATGCAACATGGACTTTGAGCAAAAACGATCTCTCTCTTGGGCTTTATTCTATAATTTATTCTAGAATACTAACCGTAAGGACCTCATCTTACTATGGTTCAAGTTTCATCAATTTTGCATGAGTAGATCTTGAGTTCTTGAGGTTGTTAGCGGCCAAGTTTCTAAATTTTATATTTTGGTGCAACATGGACTTGAAGCAAGAAAGGTCTCTTCATTAGGCTTTACTTTGCAATTTATTTTGGAATCACAACCCAAAGAACCTTATCTTCCTATGGTTCAAGTTTCATCAATTTTGGTTAAGTTTATCTTGAGTTCTTCTGATTTCTTGTAAGTTTATGAAATTCTTGTTCTGTTGATTCTGTTTTTAGTATACTCCTGGTGTTCTTAAGCCTAATGTTTTTCTAATATCTCCATAGTTCAGGAGAAGAAATACTTGAGTAGGGAAAATTTAATTTTTGCCTATTCACCAGCCTTTAGTCTCCATAACTAATCATTCAATTGGTATCAGAGCCTTGTTTAGTTCTTTTTAGATCTTGATCTATCTTTGAACTACGACGACAAGTAAGTATTCCACCAAGTTTCCTATCTTTGATAGGAATGGGGTAAGTATCCCTTTTGGAAGAGTAGGATATAGAGTCATACATTCAGACACAAGGATATTCTATTTGGAAAAAGTTTAAGACTCCATTTATAGTTTCTACCGATGAAAACATCAATATTGCGAATACTCCAGATGTTGAGATAAATGCTAAGGCAAGAAACATCATCATTCAGGGGCTTAGCCGGAATGAGTTTGATCGGATATCTCACCTCTCAATGGCATACGACATCTGGGTGCCAACAGATCAATTGAGGCAAATGCTAAGGCAAGAAACATCATCATTCCATAAGAGTACCACCCAGATAAAGATAGTCCGACATATCAATATAAAGAGAGTACAACAAATTTGAAATACTTGTTGGTGAGTCTTTAGATGAGTGTTGTGACAGATTTCACAAGATTTTGAGCAACCTCCAAGATGTTGGTCTCATATACCCAAACTCGGATAATGCTCAACAAATGCTTGCTGCCTTAGATATTGAGGGCAGGAGCGATGATGGTAGTCAGGATGATCCACAAGAAAACACCAAGGACGATGATGACTTCACCGGGATGTGCTTCGTGGCTGACGAGAATGGCATCAGTGATCATGATCTCTATAGTGACTCCCATGAGGTATGCCCCTCCTACGACCAACTTAATTATGCATTTCTTACGCTAGGAAAGTTCTATGCTAGGTTTAGGGCTAGTTGTAGTGATTTGGAGAAGAGGGTAATGAGTTTATCATGGGAGTTTGCTTCACTTAGATCTATTTCCTCTCATGATGATACTGATTGTGATGTATATTCTTCTTTGTTTAGAGATGTGGAGAAGTTAAGGATCTCTCATGATAGTGTGATTTCTGAGCTTGATATGCTTAAGGTGGAGAATGTTAGTTTGCTTGCTGAATTATAGAATGCTAGAGATGCTCCATGTCAGTAATGTTCTACTATTATTGATGTTGTTGCTTGCACCTCATGTGAGGTTAAAGACAATGCTATTGGAGAATTATATACCATGCTCTTTGATCTGCCTGAAACTTATGATAATTGTACCAACTTGAACAAATAATTTAAAGAAGGCAGATTAGAAAATTATTGAGATATATGCTACTTTGTGTGAGTCTGTAGCTTCTTGTGCTAATTGTCCTGAGTTGACTATTGAACTTGAATATGTGTCCAAGCAACTTCAGAATATTTTGTGACCATGATAACAAAATGACTCAATATGCTTCTAAGACTCCTGTTAGCTCACCATATAGTAAATGTGAAAAGCTAAAATTGAATTGATTGTTTTGGATGAAAAATGTGTGAAGCTAACTAAAGACCTACTAGAGAAGCCACGACCTGTTTGCATATTCTGTGCTGAATTAGCGAAGGATATTGATAAAATGCATGAGACCTTTAGGAAGAGATTCGAGGCCCAGATGGCTAGAGTTAGGATTACCCCATGTATGTCTTGCGAAGCTCTCAAGTTTGAGGCGGCCGTGCATAGGGAGAGATATGCATGTGCTATTTAATCTTATCTTTCGATTCTTCATCTTCATCTTCCTCATGTTCTTCCTATTCTTCACATTTTCAGGAGTGTGAGTACCTCATGAGCACTCTTGAAAAATTTGTTAGAGGCAAGAAAAGGCGATGTAAGGAGAGATCCACCTACAGCCATTAGAACTGTAGAGGGAGGCATGATCGAGGTTACGCTTGAGTCTAGGAAGACTGTGTTGAGTCTACAAGCTTTATCCAGGGGATATCTGATAGTAAGGTAGTACCTCCTACTACTTCGACCTCTTAGAAGGCAAAGTATTATTATACCTTCTATTAAAAAGATGGACATCTAGTTGAGTTCAACTTTAGATGTGCCAAGGTCGCGCGACATGATCATATGCATGCTCTTAGGGGTATTCAGGGTTAGCTCAGATTGGAGTGCTCCTAAGACCAACATGAGGCCTAGGTTTGTAGATGGCTCTTTTAGTGTTGGGCAGCATCAAGGACTTGGTTTTCAGGCTTTCTCTTCTAGTTTTGGTTCTCAAGTTGCTCATGGTCAGGGTTTCCATTATCTTGAGGATAAACCACATTTCCCCCATCGAGGTGGCTATCTGTGGCGTGATGTGAGTGCTGCTTTTCCTCTTGACTAGTCTGACAAGTGTTGAAGGAGCAATCAAACCATCATTCAATGGTGGTCAGATCAGTCAGAGGTTCGACTTCTGGTTCTAGATCTTATGGCTTCGTTAGAGTTGAGTTGTGTAGTGACGCTAGATGTCAGTCTTCTATTCCTTTGACAGATTCTTCTATTCATCTGTGACTTAGTACTGTATTCTTAGATCTATTCTTATTCACCCCAATACTGAAGCATCGATGTTTACTTCTCACCGATTCAGGTTCACTGGGCTAGGAAGGGAGATGTTTGGCTTATAGACTCCGGTTGTTATCATCACATGACTAAAAATTCACATTGGCTTCCCTATTCTAAGCTCTGGGTGATGAAACGATCACCTTTCAAGATGCTTTGTTAGGTTGAGTTAGCTCGAAAGGTATTATGCATATTATTAATTCTTTCATTCTAGAACTACGAGATAAGTAGGATCTTAGAGACCTGTAAGGTTATATTCAGTGAGGCTACTCCTGGTACTAAGCCCAATAACTCAGGTTCAGTTATGCAATCTGAGACCATGTTTGTTGATGATGGAAATGAGGGTTTTTTACCTGATCCAGTCTCATCTAATCCTGAGGTGCCTACTTCTACCACTACACCTTAGGGACACCAGCCCTTACCTTCTAGCTCTTATGAGGCCACTTCTGCGTCAAATTTAGGACCTCCCTAACACATTCAGCATTCTCATCCTCCTGAGTAGATCATAGGTGATCTGTTTGAGCGTGTCACATGCTCGAAATCAGGCTTATGTCATTTCTGTATACACTCTGCCTATGCCACCACATTCGAGCCCAAGCATGTTTGTCATGCACTGCTTAATGAGTCTTAGGTCAATGCTATGCATGAGGAGTTTGAAAATTTTGACAGAAATAAGGTTTAGTCGCTTGTTGAGCCCCTAGTGGTTATAATGTCATAGTAACCAAGTGGGTCTTTAAGAACAAGCAGAATGAGGATGAGGTATTCATTCGGAACAATCTAGATTGGTAGTTTAGGGCTTTACCAATGTAGAGGGTTTATATTTTGGAGAGACATTCACCCCTGTAGCTAGGCAAGTGACTATTAGGATTTCAATGTGTTTAAGGGCTTAAAGTCGTATCAGATGGATGTTAAAAGCGCCTTCCTCAATGGGTATTGTTGTAGGGCTGGCTCCACCAAAGCCAGCCGGCTTGCTAAAGGATTGTAAAGCCCAAAATGGGATATGTATAATGACATAAATACCCCTATGAAGGGTACACGAGTGTAAGGACATGACTGTAAAATACTCCTCTTGTGAATATATATATGGCTGCCCTGGACATTGGGAAGGGGGCAAGCATTATTCATCCGTGATCTCCAGTACCATACTCTCACTTTACTGTTTGGTCAGTAGCCACAACAGTTGGCACCGTCCATGGGGACGACTGAGCAAGCCTTGAGATCTGAGGGAGGATGGCACCCAAGAAAGCTTCATCGGCAACAAAGAAGAAGAGGAGCACAATGGCACCACTCGTCAACGCCAGAGCCTCTACATCAGCAGCTAGCGTTGATGGCAGTGCTGGTGCTGCAACCGCCGATGTCGACACCCGCGGCATGACGGCTGACCTCATCACTAGCGCGACGATCGATGTTGTAGTATCGATCGGGTCACCTAGAGCGGTGACGCCGATGCCCGCGCTGGCATGGCCATTGCCCCTGCACCCAGTGTAGGAGTGGCGAGTGGCTCCGGCGGCAACGTTGGCCTCGTCACCGACCCCGAAGTCCACCGCATCGGTGCGCCAGGCAGCTCTGGAGCACAAGCCGTAGTCACCACCAACCCAGGGTTCGTGCCAGCGCTCAGGCCGGGACAACCACCTTGACGGTGGAGAACGCCCTGCTGATGGCCCTTGGCACGCTGCGACGTGAGCTGGCGGACCTCCGCAGGGCTGTGCGGGAGATACAAGAGGTTCGGAGCCAACAAATCCCGCTGGTGACGGCGGTAGAGCCTACGCCAGAGTGGGTAGACAGCCGCGACACCCCTACATCTAGTCGCGTCCCGCTTCGGTGCATGGATCCAGAGTCCCCCTCTCCGCAAGCCTACAGCAATCGGCGTGGCCGGAGGACTTCAAGTTCCCCACCACCATCGAGCCGTACAAAGGTGACATGGTTCCCCAGGAGTTCGTGCACGTGTACGAAACCGCTATTGAAGCTGCGGGCGGGGACGACTCCACCAAGGCGAAGGGGCTACCCCTCGCGTTGCAGGGAGTGGCGTCTCTTGGTTCTTCACCATAGAGCTGAACTCCATCTACGTATGGGAGCAGATCTACGACCACCTCTACAACAACTTTCAGGGAAACTACATCGAGCACATCGATGCAGATCAACTATTTGCTATCAAGTAAAAAACCCTCAAAAAGCTCCGAGAGTACTTCAAGTGCTTCGCCAAGGTTCGCTGCCAGGTCAAAGAAGTCAACGAGACCACCATCAGCAACGCGGCAATCTGGGGCCTTGACCTAGGGCCGTTGGCCAAGTACAATGTGCGCAAGTCGATAAAAATAGTCGCCAAGCTCTTCGACAAAATGGAGGAGTACGCGAGGACGGAGGAGGATGCACAGCGGCGTAGGGGCGACGACTCTGACACCAATCAAGCGGAGGACTCGTCCAAGGGCACCCCAAGCGCAAACAAGAATCCTCAAAGGACACCTCCGAGCACAAAGATGCCTCCAAGCGTAAGCAGGACTCGTCGAACGACAAGCCCAAGCGCAATTAGTGCCGATCCCAGAAGGTCCGCTATGTCTTCGACATCGAAGGTGGCACCGAGGACAGCGCCTCTGCCGGTCGAGGGTGAGGTCGCGAGGGCGCGGCCGGGGCCGAGACGATAGACCCCGCGCGAAGGAAGACCATCAGCACTATGGCCTGTGGTGCGAGGTGCATGGCCGCGGCGATCGCCACGCTTCGTCAGAGTGTCGCCAGGGATAGAGCCCTGGAAGCGAGCCCACCAGCCGTGGCCCATGTGCAGTAGCCCAAGAGGGCCCCTTGCGGATACAGGCCCTAGAGGGAGCCCAACGTCAGATCATAAATATCATCTCCCGGGATTCTTCGCTGGAGTTCTCCTCGACGCGGCAGCAGAAGGCTTATACACGTAGGCTGCACCACGTGGCGGTGTACCCGGCGCAGGCACCGCCGCCCTGGGCATAGCACGATATCACATTCACGCCTGTCAACGCGGAGGGCATTGACTTCCCCCACTAGGATCCCCGGTCATCCAGGCCGCCATCGTAGGCTGTGATGTTAAGTGTGTCCTAGTCAATGGAGGCAGCTCTGCTGACATTCTGTTCGCAGTGGCCTTCGACCAGATGGGGATCCCCCAAAGCCGCCTAGGCCCCTCGGGGATCCCACTACAGGGCTTCGGGGGTGAGCCGTTGAGGCTCTGGGCTAGATACACCTGCAAGTCTCCTTTGGCCAGGGCGGCAACTCGAGGAGTGCAGATGTCACCTTCGACGTCATTGACCTCTCGTACCCATACAACGCCATATTGGGACGCCCGACCCTCAACTCCTTCGGAGCAGTCTTGCACTACGGCTTCCTGTGCATGAAGCTCCCAGGCTCGCAAGGTATCTTCACCACTTTCGGTGACCAAGACCTCGCCCGACGCATAGAGCTTGGTGCTTGGGGCCCGCACTGGAAGGTGCATGTGCTCACCGGCACTTCCAAGGCAGACACGCCTTCCGCCCCGGGATGGACGCCCAAGCCCCAGCCAGACGACGAAGTCAAGAGGGTGCCCCTGCAAGCCGAAGGTCAATGTGTGTCCATCGGCGAAGATCTTCCCCCGGAAGTTGAGCAGGATCTACTCCGGGTCCTCTGGGACAACACAGACGTCTTCACGTGGTCCCCAAATGACATAAAAGGCGTTGATCGCGCCCTCATCGAACACACCCTAGCAGTCCGCCCCGACACCAAGTCGGTCAGGCAAAGACTCCAGCGCATGTCGATCGAGCGGCATCAAGCGGCCAAGCTAGAGATAGCGAAGTTTCTCCAAGCTGGGGTAATCCATGAAATCCAACACCCAGACTGGCTTGCCAAACCAGTGCTAGTGAAAAAGGCTAGTGGCGCTTGGCGCATGTGCATTGATTTAACTGCCCTCAACAAGGCGTGTCCGAAGGAAAACTATTCGTTGCCGCGTATAGATCAGCTAGTGGATGCCATGGCAGGGTGTGAGCTCATGAGCTTTCTCGACGCATACTTCGGCTACCATCAAATTCACATGGCAAAGGCCAACGAAGACAAGACCAGCTTCATAATGCCGGTAAGGACATACTGCATTGTTAGGATGCCCTTCGGCCTGAAGAACGCAGGCGGCACCTTCACTCACCTCATCGCGCTGGCGCTAGCCTCCCAGCTTGGGAGGAACGTCGAGGCTTATGTTGACGACATAGTTGTGAAGAATAGGCAACTCGCCTCCAATGGTTAAGATCTTCAAGAGACCTTCGACAACCTTAGGCGAGCGGGCATCAAGCTCAACCCAGACAAGTGAGTCTTCGGTGTGCAAGCTGGCAAACTCCTGGGTTTTCTGGTGTCTGGGTGCGGCATCCAGGCAAACCCTGACAAGGTCGATGCGATTCTCGCCATGGAGCCGCCCAAGACTAAGAGACCATGTGGAAGTGTCCCCATATTTGTGATGAGTAATTGACGGTTGTGTTAGTGAGTTTGAGTTTGTTTCGGGTATTCCAAGGTTGAGTTCCTTTTACTAATGCTATTGTTGATTATGCTGTTTCGTGCGGTGCTATGTAACAGTTTGCTTGTCTGTGTGACTACAAGACTTTGGAGCTAAGTCATGGTGAGGCGTAGGAGTACCGGGACTAGGCACAGGAGGTGTTGAGGTCCAGACGGTCAGAGACGCTGAAGATGATCGAGGCTGTTGAGGTGGTTACGAGTCAGGAGACGAGGAACCAGAGCTGGGGCTACCAGTGGTGGACATTATGGGCAACGACGAGAGGACCGAGACTAGACTCAGGGAGGAGTCAGAGGTCCAGACAGTTGGATGTCGGTTGCGGTCGTGTGTGACGGAACAGGCTAGGACTAGACTTAGGGAGGAGTCGAGGTCCAGACGGTCAAGGTACCGGGTGCGGGAAGCTTCCGAGAAGGTGCTTGTGGGTCAATTTGGAGAATTGACTCAAGCATGAGTGGAGTGGCTAGTTTTTCCTCCATTTCTTGTGTTGACTTTGACTCTTGCTTCTTTTGTGTGTGGAGCATGGAGTGGGAAGGGTATGCCACTTCTTGATTTGCTCCTTTGGTGTGAGCTCCCTCCATATAGAGAATATGAGGGGCAGGCAAAGGGTAAGCAAGAAATTAGAGTGAGTTCTATGCAGTGAGTGCTCTTAGTGTGTGCGTGTATTCATCTCAAGCATGTAGTGAGATGAGTGATATTTCTTCTCAACTGCGTATGGGGATGTAGTGAGTTGGTTGTATCTCCTGTGTAATCATTCATGGAAATGAGGTGGTGATCATTTTGGCTTATTTTTGGTGGCTTATGGCTGAAAAGCATCAGGTGGTGAAAAAACACTTATGGTGACGAGGCTTATCTAACATAATTAAATTTAAAAAAATTAAAAAATATAAAAAATATGTTAGCCCATCACAAACAATGCAAACGAATACGGCAAAAAAAAGAACCGGCAAAAAAGCTAAAAAAAAGCCAAAAGTTCAGAAAAAGACGAAATTATGAATAGTGAAAAATAAGCCAGAAGCTGAAGCCGAAATGAGCGAGACCTGAATCCATTTAAGAATTTCACTCTTGCTTGTCACTCTCTGTTGGTTTCCAGTTTCAGTTGTCTCACTGCTTCTTTTTTATTTTGAGTGATTCTTGCGTTAGTAGCTAACTCTTGGTGGCTCTGTGATGGCAAAATACTCAAGGCCATTTGGCCATTTCATTCCCAAGAGCAAATGGAAGATTCAATGATTTCTGCCTTTTTCCTGTGCTTCTCTCCACTTCCTCTGTTTTGCACTATTTAGGGTTTGGAGGCAGGGGACACTCGGTTCTTTGTTTTTCCCAGTGAAATGGCTGCTAAAGATTTGTGGTTCTCTGCCATGAGATCATTTCTTGATGTATTACAAAGTCTCATAAGCAAAGATTGGAGAATGACAAGCAAATTGAGAAATCTGTCCTATTCTCGGTCGGGACAAATTTTTGTTCAGTTCTTGATTTCTTTTGTTTCTTATGCGCATTTTCTTCTCTTGGATGCTATCTCGCTATTCGGTTTGAGGACCAAATCTTTCAACCTAAGAAGAGCAGCAAATTCTTCATCAATTTCCTGCCTTGTGAAGTTTTCGGTATTTTCGTGTTTCGGTTTTGATTCTACATCGTCATTTTCGGTGCGATCGGCATGCGCTTTATTTCTTGATCCGGTGTTTGAAGCTTTCGGCTGCTCTTTATTTCAGTTTTCGGCTGTGCCTTCTTTCCTGCATTTCAGTCGTTTCTTCAGGTTTCTGGGCGCTGCTTCTTGATGCTGTAATCTAACCGAACAAAACACAGCAATCAGCCGATCAACATTGCTGACAGTTTTCGGTAGCAAGGGTGGCTATGATGAATAAGTCTCACATCTTGCGGTCTTTGTACGAAGATCCTTTAGCATCCTTGACTTAGGGCGACATCTAGGACAGCATCGCTTTAGCATCTAGGACGACATCTCGCTTAGCATCCTTGACTAGAATCTAGGACAACATCGCTTTAGCATCTAGGACGACATCGCTTTAGCATCCTTGACTAGCATCTAGGACAACATCTTAGCATATGCTTGGTGGTTGGCGACCTATAAATATGTATCCCCAACCCCTCAGGTTGGTATGGCATTGTGTGAGAAATAGAAAAAATTGCCCCATCTCCAAGTGTCATCCTCTCCATGAGAGTAAGGATCTTGCTATCACCAACAGCAAGACTCCAGCGAGTAACAAGTGGTATCAGAGCTATACTATCCTGTAGCCTGAGCATCTCCTGCTCATCTCCTTCTCCGGCCTCGCAGCAGCCCCAGCCGGTAGCGGCGGACCCGGCCGTCCCGCTCCTCCTCTCCGGAAGCAGGCGGCGGTCGTCGAGCGCCCTCTCTCCACGCAATGCCCCAGTAGCGCGCCATGTCCGCAGGCGCCTCGGCCTTCGGCCGCCTCGAGCATGCGGCGTCGTGACAGCGAGCTTCGCCAGCGCAGCAGCAGCGCGGCGGCGAGACCGCTGCGGCGGAAAAAAGCGTCAAGGCTAGCAGCGGCGGCGGCGGCGGCAGCGGAGGTAGAAGCGGCGGCGGCGGCAGATGCAGCGCGTCGGCGGCAGCGGAGAGTCAAGGTTCTCAGCGGCGGCATAAAGCAGCTCCATCTCTGCTGATGACAGCACCGACGCGGATCTTGAGCCGCTGGAGAGGGAGGCGGCGAGGCGGCGCGGCGCGATGGGTAGCCGCGCAAGCCCACGAGCGTGGCGGCAGCCAGACACAGCGCGGCGCGCGGCGGCGCTCTGGAGGAGGCACGCCGCGGTGGCGGCGTGACGGGTCGACGGAGAGCGCGGCCTTCACAGGCGACACGGCTCTCTCTCCCCGGTTCGGTACCGTGGTCACCACAAGTACCAGGCTGTCGTCAAGGATGTCGGCCCCGGCGGCGGGTGGCCTACCCTCACCAAGACCAACTACGTCGAGTGGGCTGCGGTGATGAGGGTGAAGCTCCAGGTGCGGCATATGTGGGATGCAGTCCGGTACGGCGACGTCGACTACGACCAGGATCGATGGGCGCTGGATGCTCTCATCGCTGCAGTCCCGCCCGAGATGCGCTTCGCTTACCAACAAGCGGATCGCCAAAGAGGCTTGGGACACCATCGCTGCAACGACGCATCGGCGGCCGCGCCCGCAAGTCTACACCGCAGCACCGCGCGGAGTGGGAGCACCGCCTTCAAGCCGGTGAGGGCGTGGATGACTTTGCTCTCCGTCTCAACACTCATTGCGGTGGTGCGGTTCGGCGACGACACCTACGGCGAGGAGAGAGTGTGGAAAAGCTCTTCCGCTGCGTCCCGAGAAGTACAAGCGAGCGGCTCGCTCGATCGAGTCCTGCTGGACCTCTCCACGATGACGATCGAGGCGTTGGGTCGCCTCAAGGTCGTCGACAATGATGAGCCACGGCGCCTCTCGGGACCCGTCACCATTGGCGGGAAGCTCCTCCCACTCGGGAGTAGTGGGCTACCGCCAAGGTGGCGGGAAGAAGGGGAGCCTTCTTCCACGACGAGCGACATAGCGTGGCAGCGCGGCAAGCAGCGCAAAGACGCCTGTGGGCGCGGGGGCGTCGAGGGTGATGACCGTGGGCGCTTAGGGGCGCGCCACGGCAAGCAAAAGCCGACGCGAGGCGACTCTTGCCACAACTGCGGCAAGCTTGGTCATTGGGCGAGGATTGTCGGCACCACGACGCGGCGAGCCCACGTCGCGCAGCGCAGGAGGAGGAGCGATCGGCTCGCTCATTGCTCATGCGAGCATCGAACTACCTTCACGGCACCGCCGCGGTGGCTCTCTCACCTTGATGAGCCAAAGCACATGCCCTCCTCGACTACGGCTCCGGCAACAACAAGATCGACAGTCGCTCACCGCGCCTACTACATCCCGATCTGCGGAACTCCATCATCGCCTTGGGACGGTGGATGAGAACGGCTCATGGTCGAGATCGAGCACGGTGTCTGCGGTTTGGGATCTTCACCGCCGCCTTCTTGCCAAGGTAACCGAGGCGAAAATCGACTCTACATTCTTCACGTCAGGTGGCACAACCCTCTGTCTCGCCGCTCGTCGGGACGACGAGGCGTGGCGATGGCACGAGCGCTTTGGGCACCTTCACTGAGGCCACAGGCGGCTCGGTCTGCGAAATGGTGCGAGGCCCGCCGTGCCTTGACCATGTGGAGCGATTCTGCGGCGTCACGTGTTGATGAAGTAGAGGCGACTCCCTTTCCCCAATGGCGGTTTCGAGCCAAGGAGAGCTCGAGCTCGTGCACGGGACTTGTGTGGCCCGTGACACCGCCACACCGGAGGACGACACTACTTCACTGCTACTCGTCGACGACCTCTCCCGCTACATGTGGGTGATGGTCCTCGGCAGCAAGGGAGAGGCTGCGGACGCCATCAGCGCACGCAGTCGCTGCTGAGGCGAGTGCGGCCGCAAGTGCGCGTCTTCGCGCCGACAGACAACGACGGCGAATTCACGGCGGCTGAATTCGAGTCGTACTTTGCGATGAGGGCATTCAGCGCCACTACTCCGCGCCGTCTGCCCGCGGCGAGAACAGCGTCGTTGAGCGGCGCAACGAGCGATTGTGGGGATAGCTCGGGCCCTCCTCAGCGAGGGGATGCGGCATTTTTACGGGAGAGGCGGTGGTGACGGCCGTCTACATCCTCAACCGCTCGCCTACCAAGGCGCTCGACGGCAGGACGCCGTACGAGGCTTGGCATGGGCGCAAGCCGGCGGTCTCCCACTTGCGGGTCTTCGGCTCCCTCGCGTTCGCCAAGGAGCTTGGCCACATCGGTAAGCTCGACGACAGGAGCACTCCGGGAGTGTTCATCGGCTACGCGGAGGGCTCGAAGGCTTACCTCATCCTCGACCCTGTCACACAGCGCGTCCGCATCTCGCGTGACGTTGTGTTCGACGAATGGCGAGGTTGGACGTGGGACAAGGCGGTGGACGACGATTTGACTTCGACTCTCAGGGACTTTGTTGTCGACTACGTCCACCGAGAGAGCCGGGGGAGCTAGCGGCTTGTCTTCACCGAGCTCGTCCACCTCGACACCTTGCTCGCCACCGACTCCGCGAGTGCTCCACCACCTTCGCACCGCCACTCCACGCTCTCCCGCACCGGCTCACCACTCTCCCGCACCGCGGCCACACCACCGGATCGGCCCCAACAACCCGGTCCACGACGGCGGCGCATGGTGGAGTTCGCTACTCACCGTCTCACGGCGAGGACCGCGTCGACGCCTACCACGACGACGAGCCTCTGCGCTATCGTACCATGGACAACATCCTCGGCGAGTACCCGTCTCGGTGGCGCGGCCACGACTTCGAGGCGAGCGCACTTGGCGTGCGGCGATGGCGAGCCCGCTCTTCGCCGGGCGGAGGAGACGGCGTGGCGTGTCGCGATGAAGCGAGAGATGGGCGCGTCGGCGGGCCGGACGTGGGGTCGGGCGGATCTTCCTACGGTCACCGCGCGATCACCCTTAAGTGGGTGTTCAAGGCGGCGGGATGAAGCCGGCGCCATCGTCAAGCACAAGGCTCGCTTGGTGGCACGAGGTTTCATGCGGCGAGGAGGATCGACTTGATGGCGCCGCGCCCGTCGCGCGCATGGAGTCCGTTCGTCTTCTCCTCGCACTTGCAGCCCAGGAGGATTGGCGCGTCCATCACATGGACGTCAAGTCCGCCTTCCTCAACGGCGACTTGAAGGAGGAGGCCTACGTCCGTCGTGGCGCCGGATTCGTCATCCCGGCAAGGAGGGCAGGTTCTCCTTTGCGCAAGGCCCTCTACGGCTTGCGCGGGCACCACGAGCCCGAACGCTAAGTGGACTCCACCCTCAAGCAAATGGGGTTCCAGCAGAGCGCACACAGGTGCGGTCTCCGGCGGGGCAAAGGCGGCAACGCCTGGCGGTGGGCGTCTCGTCGGCGACACAGTGATCACCGGCTCCAAGGAGGCCGAGGTCGGGCGTTCAAGGCGAGATGAAGACCGCCTTCCATATGAGCGACTTGGGACTCCTCTCCTTCTACCTGGGGATCGAGGTCCACCAGGACAGCTCCGGTATCTCCCTTCGCCGACCGCCTCGCCAAGCGCACCGTCGGTGGGCGGGCTCACCGGCCGCAACCCACCCCACACCCTATGGAGGAGAGGTGAAGCCGAGTCATGAGAGCACGGCGGAGGAGGTGGACGCGACGCAGTACCGGCGCATCGTGGGCAGCCTTCGCTATCTCGTCCACACGCGTCCAGATTTGGCGTTCGCCGTCGGCTACGTCAGTCGGTTCATGCAGCGACCGACGACGGAGCATCAGCAGGCCGTGAAGAGGATCCTCCGCTACGTTGCGGGCACCTCCGACTACGGCTTGCACTACCCGAGGTGTCCCGGCGCGGCGCACTTCATCGGGTACAGCGACAGCGACCACGCAGGCGACATCGACACCAGCAAGAGCACAAGCGGGATTCTCTTTTTCCTCGGCAAGTGCCTCGTTAGCTGGCAGTCAGTCAAGCAGCAGGTGGTGGCCCTGTCCAGCTGTGAGGCCGAGTACATAGCGGCTTCCACCACTCGACTCGAGCGCTCGGCTCGCTCGGCGCTTGGTGATCTCCTCGGCGAGACACGGCGGTGGCGCTCGGGGTGGACAAGAAGTCCGCTCGGCTCGGCAAAGAACCCGTTTTCCACGAGCGAGCAAGCACATCCGGTGAAGTACCACTTCATCCGAGGTCATTTGGATGAAGGCGACATCAAGGCGAGCTACATCAACACCACGAATCGACTTGGACTGCTCACCAAGCCTCTTGGGAGGGTCAAATTCCTCGAGCTCTGCTCTAGGATCGGGATGGTTCAACTTCCCCACAAGACGACGCACAAGACTTAGGGGGAGAATGATGAATAAGTCTCTGTACTGCGGTCTTTGTACAACATCTGCTTTAGCATCCTTGACTAGCATCTAGGACAGCATCTGCTTTAGCATCTAGGACAGCATCTGCTTTAGCATCCTTGACTAGCATCTAGGACAGCATCTAGGACAGCATCTGCTTTAGCATCTAGGACAACATCTGCTTTAGCATCCTTGACTAGCATCTAGGACAACATCTTAGCATATGCTTGGTCGGTTGGCGACCTATAAATATGTATCCCCAACCCCTCAGGTTGGTATGGCATTGTGTGAGAAATAGAAAAAATTGCCCCATCTCCAAGTGTCATCCTCTCCATGAGAGTAAGGATCTTGCTATCACTGTGACAAGACTCCAATGAGTAACGAGCTACTCGCACTCGGTTTCTTTGTTTTCTTTGTTAGCGCCCTATGTCCTACTCCTTGCCGACTGCCGTATGGATTTTCTCTCTAGTTTTTTGTTTTAGCAGTAAATTAATTTCAGCTCAGTCTATGTTTCAGTCAGGATATATTTTCACTGTTTTCGATTATCAGTACCCGATTTTCTCTCTGTTTTAGGCAGCATAGCAACACTTGGACTTTGTCAATCTGTTTGTGTTTCTCTAGTGAGCTATTATCCTTCTTCTTCATAAGCTCTTATAGCTATCGGAGAAAAAGATAATGCGGATACTTGAGGGCGATCTTTGAAGGCACCATTCACCCCCCTCTGTTGCCATTTTCGATCCTACAAAGATAACGAGGGAGGTCCAGAGGCTTACTGGACACATGGCCGCGTTGAGACGCTTCCTATCTAGGGCGGCTGAATGGGGCCTACCTTTTTTCAAGACCCTTCGCGGTTGCGACGGGTTCCACTGGGATGACGACTGCGCGAAGGCTTTCGACGACCTCAAGAAGCACCTTGCAAGCCTTCCTACCTTAATCGCCCCAGCACCAGATGCTCCCCTCTTGCTCTACCTTGCCGCCACAGCGACGGAAGTCAGCATAGTCCTCATTCTCGCGGAAGGCGCCCTTCAGCGGCCCATGTACTTCGTCTCCGAGGCTCTTTAGGGCGTTCGGGGCGACGGCGCTCGGAAGGTCGGGGGCGGTGGCCGAGGTGTGGGATACGAAGAGGAGGCGGCAGGGATGCCGAAGGAGCTCCCCGGGGGGGTTTTTATAGGGGGAAAGATGATAGGAACGGGGTCCCGATCTTCCAACAGGTTCTGGGTATGTTCGATTTGGTGGAGGTGCGACACAAATCGATCCGGCTTCCGAACAACATGTTCCGAACCCCGCAATCACAGTACCACGTCTCCTCAGGTTATCAACCGTGCGCAGCCCGGTTACCTCGCATACGAATCGAAGAACACAAGAAAGAACAAGGAAGAACATAAATGAATTGCAGATGTATTGATTTAGCATTCGAAAGTTGGGGTCTAACAAACCGATGAACGGCGAAACTATTCAAAGACAGATTAATCTAAGCAAAACCCAAACCCTAATGGTGGGGGTGGCGGCTGGATATAGAGGAGTGAGGGGCGTGCAAAACCCCTAGACGCGCCCTAATGGGCTCCAACACGATACAAAGCCGAACGGCCCAAAAGACGGTGGCGCAGCACCCTGACAGATTCTGAACATCCAATTGTTTCGACGATTCCCGTTGACTCAGAAGGAAGTTTGACATGGGATCAAAGCCAATGGAAAGGCTGTCTTCTCAGCTTTCCATCCATATGTAGAACATCCAAAACGGAGCCCGGATGCGATCTGGGCGTCCGTTTTAGTGCGGCATGGTCCTGGACTCCGAATTGGATTCGAAGTCGGCTTGAGTTGGGCATCCAACATAATTCGACCGCCCTTGCTGGACTTGTGGGCCTCGTAGCCCTTCTCCAAGTACTTCATGTTCCTCTCCATGGTTCCTAATCATAATTAAATCATTAGGTAGCAATCGATTCTCAAATGAACAAAAAGAAGTACTTAGGAACGAGCTCACCTGTAAATTCAATTGTCGGGCGCGAGCTTTAGTGTTTGGTCCTTGAATATCAAGTGGAGGAGTGTTATGTGTATCCGAAGAAGTGATGTCCTCATCAAAAGAGGAGGGGAGAGAGGCCGGCAGTCAGAGAGGGAAGAGGCAAAATTTTCGGCCGTGAATGGGGGAAATTAAGAGGGGAAACGGTCGGCAATTAGTGAATGAGTGATTAGAGGCTCTTATTGCGCAATTAATCGGGAGTTAGAGCGGAGGAAACGGCCGGATTTCAAGCTTCGGGTTCGGCTTTAATGGAGGAGAGAGAGAATAAAGGGAGGAAGAAGAAAGGAAGGTAGGAGAAGGATATGACATGCGGGGCCCACTCGTCGGTGAGAGAAAGAGAGTGAAGGGGTATGGGGCGGCCGGATGGGCGACATGTGGCACAATCACGGCCGTTGAAGTGAATGAAGGGGTAAGTTGTGATGGAGGGCTAGGATTAGATCGAGAAATGGATGGATTGAATACGGGCGCGACACGTGGCGGCCTGAGGTTAATTCGGATTTAATTTTTTAATTAATTTTTCAGGAAATACTATAAACAATATAATTGCTTATAAAAATAATAAATAACATTTAAAAATTCTAGAAAATTCATAGAATATTCCTGGAGATAATTTAGACTTAATAAAAATATTTTTGATTTCAGATTTGCTTTTAATAATTTTATAAAATTCCTTTTATCTTTTAAAATTGATTTTTAATATCAGAAAATTCTCACAAATTATTTAAAAATTCTAGGAAGGTTGGGAAAAATAAAATGAACTCTTTTTGGCTTTAATAAAATATTTAATATACATTTTCTTGTTTTAAAATTTGAAATAAAATCCAGAAAAGCACAGGAAATTCCAAATAAAAGCTAGTTGCTTTAAAATAATTAATTTAAATTTAAATTTTTCAAAACTCAAAATTTGGGATGTTACAGCCTCAATCCTCCTCGTACTCTGCGGAGTATAAAGCGTCGGGAGCTTGTCGTCCCGAGCAACTCTACGGAGTATGAAAAAAAATCGTGCGATGGCCTCGAGCCTCCATGTACTCTACGCGGTATAAAATATCGGGAACTTGTTGTCCCAAGCAATTCTACGGAGTATAAAAGAATCATGTGACAGCCCTGAGCCTCCATGCGCTCTCCGGTGTATAGAACGTTGGGAGTTGGGTCGTCCTGAGTGACCCTTCGGACCCTCGCGCATACCTTTCCAGCGGTTCCGGCTAGTTGAGGAGTTCAACACCTAGTTGGGAAGGATCGCGCTGGCCCTCCTTTCCAATCCTACCTTGTGCGTATCGCGCATTGCACGCTAAGAGCAAGGCCAGCGAAGACCGCTCCACACCCGAAGTGTTGTTCGTGGATCCAAGACAAGTAAAAATAGAACAACAGCGAAGGCACACATTTGCTTCAAACATTCCCTTTATTACATTTGCAAATTTTTACGAGGACGTTCAGTTATTACATTTGCGAAGAACAACGTTTACAAAGGCGTTAGGGCAGTTAGGATCACTACTCATCCGGTGCTTCTGTAACTACTCCTACAGATATCGAATTCTTACGAATTTTTGATCAATATTCTCAATGGATAAAATTACTTAAAAATTACACAATTAAGTACATTTTGTTAGAAGGCTGCACATAAAATTTCATAATTTTTCAACTCATTTACTATATTTCAAATTTAAACAAATAGTAAGAAAAATATAAATTAAGATAGGTAATTAAGTCGACTAATCAGCCGACTTAATCACCTATTGTCTAGCCATGGGGCGGCAGGCCCTACCGTCTAGTGGTGGGACAGCAGGCTGCCTGCCGTCCGCTCGCGGGGTGGCAGCGGCTACACGTCAGCCTACGGGCGTTGCCGTCTGGCCACCGGTGGCAAAAACGCTATTTTGTCAATGCACTAGACATACAACTATTTTTTTAAATACAGTTACAAATAGTACCAAATATGCTAAAAAGTCTGACTTGTCTAGAAACAGATACAAAATCGTTCCAAACCTCAACAAATTCCATTTGGATCTCTTTGGACGGCAAGCTCAAGCAAATACGTACCTATATACATAGTCATATGTCTCTGTGCACCACATATGCTCTGCATTTCTCTTTCTTTCTTTCTCTTTTTTTTGAAGCTACTATGTCTTTCTCTTGATCTCTATCCTGAGAACTACTGTCGACAATCTCGCGCCTTTAGAAATGGTTGCAGAGTTCTTGAATAACGTTGTACTAATACTGTAATTAGCTTGCAAACATGAAAATACTAGCCTATTTGCCTAGTATTTTAAAATGAAAGTTCAAAGTTTAAATTAAAACTTCTCGTGCCCTTATATTATTTATCGGTGCAGCCGGTTACCATTGATTTTCTAACGGTCCCTTTCTAGTGATATCTATCTTTTGGTGACCACTACCAACAGTGTGGAAGTTGGGTTGGCACGGACACATTTCACGTGTGAAAGCCTACCATCAACACTGTTCGTTCGAAACCTTCAGGTGCCGAAGTTTGGATTACCAAAATTCCGTGACTTTGATTAGACATGGCTTTCGTTTAGTTAATTTGTGTTCAAAATTTTATAAGATCCCATTTTCGTTGGTCCTCTAATGCTGTTATCTTGCAAAACTTGACCAATTCATGGACAACCAATTGATTAAAAGATTTTTGGTAGTGCCAAATTTTGACAAACTTTGGTAGAATAACTTTTGATCAGTTTGGTAGAAGAGTTTCTACGAGCTTAGGTCATTCGCTCTAGTTTCTGTACGCCCACTTGTACACTGTTTACCTTGATATGCCATGAAATCCCAAGGTAGATCTGGATAGGCAGCCGTAGCTTAGTGACGAGAGTACGGGGGAAGCATGAAGCGACAGTAGAACAAAAAAAAACGGAGACAGAGACAGAGGTAGAGCATCCACATCCCCAGACCCACATCTGACACGTCCTTTCCGCTGGCACCGTTCGCGTCGTTTTCTTTCACCGACTGGTGATAACTGACAAGGTTCCGCAAGCACTGTTCGTGTCTTTTTCCTTCGCTTTGGTCGCTCATACCGACCTGTCATGCATTCGATCGTCTGCGTGGCTATTGGCCGTTCGCTGGGCGGCGCACCCTAACCAGGTAGCATAATACTGCATGATTCACTACAACTATGACGTGCGCTCCCGGCCGACCGCAAGGGAGGGCCAGTTCGGTGGGTTTTTTCCCTGCAGCGGTGAGGTAGGTTCTTTTCTGTTTGACTAGTGTTTTATAGTTATTACTAATATTTTTTATAATGTGATTGTTTATACAGCAAACTAAATATCAATAAATCGTACAGAAAAATTGTTTCGATAAGCTATTTTCAAAAGATAGTAAAGAAATTATTTCATTTATTTATTCGGAGAAACTATAAGCTAAAAAGAAAAGAGTCGTTGTGTTATGTTCTATCACAGAACTTTTGTATGTTACACTGCAGAATCTAGCTTGCTACATGAAATTTTATTTACTAATTACTATATATATAGTACCATTTTGTTGTTATGTCTTTAAAAATAGATGATTTCAGCTAGGATTGGTTTTTGGCTAGTTGGCAAGATGTGAGAGTATTACATCACCAACCAAGGTGTAATATTTGTTGCCCATATTTACGCATATGTGATATGAATGTATGCAGGGGCGGAATCAGGCTTAGCCCATGCCTCGGACTGGCCAGCTGGCTTTGGATCAATATAGGCTTTCATTCCTAGTCTTTCACAACTAAGTCACCATTCTTTATGGGATTTAGTTTCCATACGTTGGGCTACAGCCTACCTATCCTATGGCCTAATTCCGCCCTGTTCACATGGCTTCACAACCGAACAAACGGCGGGTTCCTACTCTGAACATTTTTTGTTACAAAAGTTTGCTTGCCACTATATATTTTTCACTTCCTGCTCCCACTTTTAGGATGTATGCTGCAAAATGAAAATAAAGTTGTATGTAGAGTGAACATAAAATATAAATGTATTTACCATAGTCAGCCCGTAAATTATACACAACGATGACCTTATACAAAGATAACATTTGTTTTTGGACAAACCAAACCTATGGCTTCAAGCTTTACTCGCGGTGCTAAGTAATAGGGGTGCAAACAGAGCGGATAATTTTTGTCCGTCCGACCGACCAAAGGCTTGCGGAATGAATATGGAAGAGGTAGATGGGTATCCGACACTATCCATGTCCGACTCTGACTTCGAGGAAAAAATATGGAATAGGATACGGAATAAGTGATATCCGTCCGTATATATCTGTATGTCAAGTGATATGAGGAAGTCTGTTGTGACTTCACTTAGGAATAAGATAACATATAGTCAGATTGTCACATCTAAACAGGCGGGAATACTAAGTGTTCTTCCTTCAATATATCAGTAATTAGTCTTTCCATGTTCGCTTTGATTGTACCAAACTGTCCAATGCCTTGTGCAAAGAAGCGGATAATTTCCGTTCGATCGATTGTCCGAAAGATTATGAAACGGATACGGAATGGAGAAATAGATATCCGGTATTATCCGTGTCCGACTCCAACTCCGAGGAAAAAAATATGGAATAGGATACAGGATAAACGATATTCGTCTGTATCCGCTCTGATTGCACCCCTACTAAGTAAGATGAAACAAAAACACGCGTGTTCATGTTCCTCGCTGCACAAGAGGCTCCATAAAATATATATATATATATATATATATATATATATATATATATATATATATATATATATATATATATATGATGCTGAAATTGGGTACTAGGGTGCCGGGCACCTTAATTTCAAATGCATGAATTCAACCCAAATTCGGGTATATTTTTTGAAAATATCAGTTTAAGGGTATGTACCCATCTATAACAATTCAAATGAAACATATACCTTTGAAAAAATATACTTGAATTCAAAGTTTTGAATGCATTTATATCACATGCTTTGCTGATTTATATATATAATCAGTACATACCTACAATCAAACTATCAATAAAAAGGCAACTCTTGTTCAAATTTCAGTTCGAACTTGTTTGAACTAGTTAGTAAACTAGTTAAACTTGATATCTAAGAAATTTTAAAATTTTTCGCACGCGATACATACCTATTTTAGACTATGGTGCCCGGGCACCAAGGAGCACTCATTATTTTTACTATATATATATATATATATATATATAGGAAAAATACCTTTTACACCCAGGTGTAATTACTCCCACCTCTAATATATATTCTCTTATGTCCAGCATGAATTCTTGATCACTGATTATTTCCACACTAAAAATGAGTAAAATTGAAAACAATCAAATGCTTCAACAATACGATGGTCATCTTTGTTCAAATCCCCGAGTTTGTGTAGTGAGATGGAGGCTCCGGTTGCGCCGACCAAAGAGGTTTGGGGAAGAACAGAGGTGAGGACAGGGGATGAGGAAGAAGGATGCGTTTCTATCCATTCAGAAGATCCGACCGAGTGTTGGGAGTGGCATTTATCCAAATTTCCAAACATGAAAATTTGAGTGAACAACCCAGCACCTCTTCTTCAGGCCAACATGGCAAAATACTTCCCCTGCTATATTAGACTATTTGTAATGAAAATCAAATACGAGATCGTAAGATCATACTATATGAATGAACAAATAAATACATAAGCTCAGCTTCACCAAATGGATTGAAGTTACCAAATGCCGTCGTCAAGCAATCTTTCGTAGCAGTATATAAATATAAAAATTGGGTGTACTGAGGAAGTGATATTTTCAAGAAATTTTGTCTAGATCTAGTAAAAATTACCTAGAGTGAATACGAAATTTGTTTGTATATTCGCTAATTATGAGCAATATCTCTAGAAGCAAATTGTCCCATATATATAAAGTAAAAAAGGGCAATACGATAACCGATTGTTTTCGCGTATCAGAATTAATTCCACTGGATGTAACCAAATAGATTTCGGAACCCAAATCGCACAAGCGCATGATATTTTGGCTTCCTAAAAGTTACTGAATGTGTTTTAGAAAAATATCGAACTAAAGATATTCACACCCGTGAGCTGGAGCATGGACCTATACGAACATTAGCATCCCATTTCATGAGACAGAAGAAAACAACTGCGGCATATTATACAACAGAGAGAACACACCCACACGATGAGCAAATTATTCTCGGAACAAGTGTGTTGTTGGTCACGGTCTCTCATGCTAGGGCGGGTCATGAGCTAACGCCGGCGAACCCCATTCACCCGGGACATACTGTGCGCCCCGAGCAACAACGAACACGCACACCCAAATACGACGCTTAGGAGGCCAATCGCCGAGCAAAGCCGCTCCAGACGATGGGTGACATCGACATGGCTGATGACAGGGTACAGCAAGAGGTAGGAGTCGATTTTCTCCTGGATTTCGCGGAACTGCTCGGCCTGGCTGTCGGCCAAGAAGAAGCGGCCCACGATGCTGCTCTTCTGGCAGGACGCGACGAGCGCGTACGCCTGCCGGAGCGTGTCGTCGAGGCCGTCGAGTGGCTCCCTGATCTCCGGCCGCCGCATCATCTCCGAGCCCTGGAGCTGCTTCAGGAGGTCGCCGATCGTCTTCACGCGGCGCACGAGCTGCCGGCAGTCCTTCTTGTTCCGCTTCGCCGTCCGCACGGCCTGCATGATCATCGTGATGAGCCCGGTCGACTCCACTCCGGCGACCTGCGCGACGGTGGCAGCGTTTGCCAGGCTGTTCCATAGCGCCATCTTTCTCGCCTGATCACCCTCTGCCCATGCACCTGCAGACACACGGTGTGGATGACTGATGCAGCTCCCATCGATCCAAGACGAAGAACAACAATACTCGATCGTCTCTCGAGTTACTCGATCGGAAAAAGAAAGAATTAACCTTCCATCAAAAACTAAAAGCACTAACCTTTATCTGCTTTTCGCCAGACCTGATCTACTTTGAGCGTGTAGGTAGGATAGGCTCGCACAAGGCTTAAATCTGCCAAGCACGCCTGATCCGGGGGTGGTCTCCTCTCTTACCTGGCCTCAGATCTAGAGAGTCCTTCTGTTGCTTTGTGTGGAAAACGATACAATATGGTGCGGTTTTGTTCCTTAGTTGCCGTATCATATCATATCATTATTATATTATCTTCAATATGAGCCGTTGGCTCGCTCCCTCACTGTGGCTGCTAACACCTGTCCCCATCACCGCTCGTAATTACCGTCAATTGCCCGCCTTTTCCCCAAAAAACCTCGTACGTTCTCGTAATAGTGAAATATCTTGGAGTATTACCACCCTACACGTTTTCAGTTATTACAGAACAATCCATACCGTTATGGGAAAACAGCCCTCCTAGTTTCACTAATTACTTTGTGGTCTTGCTGCAACGAGGAAAAACCCAGTAGACATTTCTCCATCACCCTTGCACTTTGGCAGTGTGAAATAGTCATTCTGCCATGGCATTTGGGAAATAGTCTCTCGAAATTGCATTTTAATATGCTCCTGTAGATAGTCAACCGTTCGCATGCATATCATGCAAGCCCTTGCGGAAAGTTCTGAGTCATTGCTAATTGAGAAATGGTCCTTCCTCTTCTTTTTTCACCTATACGCTTCATTCTCAAAATTTGCAGCAACTTAATACCAATTATGGTTGCAAACTTTCGACATATATTGAGAAGTACAAACCAATCGTGAGGTGGTCAACTTTTGAGAACCAAGTGCTATTTGTTAGCATGCGCATTTCAAGTATAGGTCTAGAGTTGTACAACGTGAACTTGTTGACATGTTTTCACGGAATTTGTTCCAAAGCGTTACCTAGGTCTGATGGGCACCAAATACCAAACCGAAGGTACTTCTCAATATAGTGTGGTGCTGTTTTGAGCAAAGAAAATGAGGAATTTGTTTGGTCGAACCGTCTGTGATACATCAATATCACAGACGATTTATAACTGAACACCGTCTGTAATATTGATATATCACAGACGGTTTTTAGTTACAAACTGTCTGTGATATTGATACATCACAGACGGTTTTTAGTTACAAACCGTCTGTGATATATCAATATCACGAGCGGTTTCGATATAAACCGTCTGTGATATTGATGTATCACAGACGGTTTGTAACTAAAAACCGTCTGTGATGTTCTTTTCTACCCCAAAATCTATTTCTATTTATTGGCTAGCCTCAGGAAATGCTAGCCATGCCCTCTGAAACAAGCAGATGAACAATATATGTATACATACAATTCAGATCTCAATTCATTTGACAAACATAAAACATCCAATTCACATCACATTTGATTCACAAACATAAGGCATCCATTTCGCAAAGAGGTAATTGATCTTTTGCCACACCTTTCATTGCATTTGATGATTTGCCCTATGATGTCTCAATGACATGTGGGTCCAAGGCCCACATGTCAATGAGACAAATGGGGCAAATCATCAAATTCCATGTTTATGTATGGGGCAAATGCTCCAATCTCCCTTTCGCAAATGAATTAATTGAAATGAAATGAAATAAAATATCCATTAACAAATTCACAATTACAGTGTGATAAGAGCAATAAAAAATTATTGTACGCAGTGGAACTCTCCATCTGATCTGACGACTTTAGTCCACAAAAACCAAGCGAACTCTCCTCGAATTTTTGCAAAGTCCAGCTGTTTCAAAGCAGATGTAGAGATGGGCGCAGCCTGTCGATAGGAATATCAACGCGCTTACATGTATAACCTGACAAGTATGAAATAAATGTAGGAAGATTGGCAAACCTTAGAATTGCTGATCTTCGAGGAATCGAGGAATAGTCTCATATGGTGGCATACGTAGTATGCACATGTGTTACCCGGCTGCTGCTGGTGGCACTGCAAAAAATAGAATGTGTTAAATCAAAAGACATTACTGTTAAGTTTTGTATAGGATTAATTAATGTGTAGCTAGCGAATACCCAAAAATTGCGAGAATGTTTCAAGGGCTTGACCCCTGTCGTCGAGCCACGTGTTTGTTGAACATATGTGGCGAACGACCTTCGTTATTCGAAAAAGTTAGATTATTCATTTGGAAGGAAAAAAGAGTACAATGTACAATGTACTTACCTATCGAGTATTTCGGCGATAGCTGTGTACTTGGATTTATTCTTACTTAAAGAATCAAGGTATATATCCTTCTTCCATTTTGGTATAATTACAATTAAAATCCAATGGAAGTGCTCATTGTATGGCATAAGAAGAAATTCATTATCGCGGTGAACCAGCAGTGTTGTTGTAATATAGTTCTCGATGAAGGATGCATCCTCGTTGATGATATCAATGGCGACCAAGCGTGGGTCTAGGAAACCAATTGGTAATTTCGATGATTTAGCTTCGTTCAGCATGAATCTATATATATACATAGAAAAGCAACAAATTGTGACATATGTCGGTATGACGTGAACAGAGACCGTGATTGTACAGACTTACAGCGTCCAGCATCGAACGAGTGAGGCATCGAGAGCGTTGAGCATGAAAAAATCAAATATATCGTCAAAGATCACCGCGAAGACACATTCTTGAACTTCGTGCTGGAAATGTTCCCACTTGAATTTGACAGTGATACCTGAGCACCGTTCTGCCTCTAGCCTATTGGACTGTTGCATATACCAAGCGTGTAATGTTTGGCTACCAAGTCCTAGGGTTAAGAGGTGATCTTACGGGAATATCATCGGCTCGCTTAGCACGAATTTTCGGGCCAATGACAGGTACGGGGTATCGTCATCATCCTGCATCTTTGATTTGCCCTTGCCACTGCCTCGACTGTAGGTCGACTTTATGGTAGTTGACCGTAATGGTACAGACGCTGCAAGTTGCTTTGGTGAGAATAGCACCCGTGAAGATAGCACCAGTGCAGGTGGCTCTGCTTCGCACTGCCCTTGTGGAGATATCACCAGCGCTTGTAGCTCTGGTTCGCACTGCCATTGTGGAGATAGCACCAGCGCTTGTAGCTCTGGTTCGTGCTGCCCTTCTGGTCCGGCCACCGGTGAAGAAGCCTCCAGGGAGATGTCGCATTTGGGCCACTGGATGAATGTTCCAATGGCCTGCCCTAGAGTCACGATCTCGTCGTTGGGGGCCTTCGGTAGTGGGACGACCTCAAAATTGGCATGCACACCATCCACATTAACTTTTGCGTAGCTGGCGCTAAGGTTGACCGTGCACCACGGCCCCGATACGGATCGATATGCCTGGCCCCAAGCAGCGTACAAGGGAACGGAGGCACATCTCACTTAGAGCCTGCACTTCGTAGGCTCGTACATAACGATACAAAATTAGCTACTCCAATAGGCCTATCAATGGAGCAAGCATTCGAGAGATAATAATTTTTACCTGGATGTTGTCCACAGGAAATCTGGCCACGCTTTCCGTCGGATTGGATGCGCAACTACTCGGACGGTTTTGCGGGCTAGCTACCACGGGAGCGGCGGCCCTCTTGACTTTCTTTGTTTCGCACCTCATCTCGATTACATCACCACCACCCATTATCTCCTCTCTAAGAGTTGTCTTGAACTCTTCTCGTAGCCGCTCCTCACGCTCGGCTTTGGTTCTCTTCCTACGCCGATACATTTCGGAGTCATCATGGAAACCATGTTTCCAAGGAACATAAAGTCCAAGGCCTCTCGTACGGCCCGGGTGCTCCTTGTTTCCCAGGGCCACGGAGAGCATATCATTCTCCCTTGTTCCCTGGAATGATCCTAGGGTAGATTCAAAACTCAGCTCTTCCTGCAAGAGCACGACATGTCATTTCAATTCGTACGAAGTTCTAGAGTAATTACAAGAACATACTTCGATCGATATCTTACCAGACACTAGGACACTTGCTGGTCTGCAGAGTTTCGAAAGGAGACATCCCCGATGTCGTTGTAGATGACCTTGCTCTAATCCAATTTCGAGCGCGCTCATCCGGGATATTGGAAAAAATGGCGGGGCGATGTCCTGTTGGGCTTCCAAGTCATCCTTCGTCCTCCACTGCGGGATTTTACCCGCATACCCAGCTGTACCAAGTCTGTGGGGGTGTGTTGTTTGCTTGGACGGCCTTATGCGCCACACTTGTACTTTTGAAATCTTCAGTTGTCTTCATCGCCTTGAACTCTTCCCGTTGTGGTTCCAGGAATGGGTATTTATGAATAGGTGTTTCATCCGTCTCCACGTATTTCTTCACAAGCGTGCTCTTAAAGTTCTTCTATGCTTTGCACGCCGCTAGGTAGGTTTGTCGTTGCACGGCGTCTTGGTGTTCTTCTGGGATCTCGAACGATTCCAAAATTTCGGTTCACAGCTCACGTTTCCGAGTCTCAGGAACGTTCTTCCACGAATTAAATAAAACCAGTGTTTGGAAGGGTTTCAGATGCATCGGTTTTCGAAAGAGATAGGATTTCGTGTCTGTGTTTGATGAGAATACGTTTGGGGCGTTAGCCTATAAAAACATAGAGAGGCTATGGATTAACGTGAGAAAAAAGGGCTTTTGGTACGATTTTAGAGAGTTTTGAGAAGGTTTTCGCTTTAGTTTTTGCAAATCATTATAGAAAAATAAAAACCTGATGCAAAAGAGTGCAAAGATGAAAACCTGATACAATGCTCGGTTACAGGATTTCCTGAACATCCAAATTGTTAGAGATATGATAGAGATATCAACAGATTGCATTGTATTAGGATAGTTTAGATTCTTTCCATACATGTACTCTTTCCTTATATGTATTCTTTCCATATTTACCATCCTGTACTCGTGTATATATATCGGCCCGTTGGCATCATATGAATACAAGCGCTATTCATAACATGGTATCAGAGCCTACCTAGGTTCTCCGTCGCTTCGCTTGTCATGTTGCCCGACCTCCTCCCACCGCGTCTTGCACGTCGGCTCCTCCATTGCCGGATCCGGCGCCTCCGGCCTGCCAGAGCCTCTCGGCGCCGCCCGCCTCGGCTGCGCCGCCGGGGCCGGCTCTGCCTCACCTCCCGCCAAGACCGGCCGCCCGCGCCGCCACCGCCGCCCGCCGCCGTCGCCCGCCCTGGCCGCTGCGCCTCCATCCGGTCGTCGCGCCTCGAGCCACCGCATGACATCATCCTTCACGACGTTCCTCTACTAGCACCGGCACTGGTGCTTCTACATCGACGTCTGCATCAACTCCTTCAGACTTCTCTCACTAAGCGGGAGATAGCGGACTTGACGCTTGCTTGCCGCCGGGTTCTCCTCGGCAGTTCTGCGGTTCCTACATTGGCGTGTACATCGACTCCTTCAGTTTCTCTCGAGGCGGAGATAGTCGACTTCGACGACTACTTGCTTCCTGGTTCTCCTCGACAGCTCTGCCGGTTACGCTCGACTCTTGAACATCGCGAAACCACCACCTCCACAGTCAGGCATCTCCCCGTGGATTCTTGATTCTGGAGCATCTTTTCATATGACTCCTGATTCTTCCACTCTATCCTTCATTACACCTCTTGATTCTCCTGTCAGTGTTCTTACTGCTGATGGTATCTCTCTCTCTCTGTCTCTGGTCGAGGACCTCTTAGCAACTCATCTTTTCATGTTCCCTCTGTTGCTCATGTTCCTCGCCTTACCATGCAGCTTCTTTCTGCTGGGCAAATTACTGATCTTGGTTGTCGAGTCATTCTTGATTATGACTCTTGTTGTGTTCAGGACCGCCGCACGGGAGCCCTGATTGGTTCTGGCCCTCGGCGTCTTGACTCACAACGTCTTTGGAAGCTTGATCGGCTTCACCTTCCTTCCGCCGCCACCGTCGCCGCCGGTCTCTCGCTTCTTCCACTCAGTCTCACGGCTCTTTCCAGCAGTGGCATCATCGTCTTGGCCATCCGTGTGGATCTCGGTTGTCATCTCTAGTTCGTCGTGGCCTTCGGGGTCGTCTCGGAGACGTGTCTTTAGATTGTCGTATGTAAGTTAGGCAAACAGATTGACTTCCTTATCCTCATAGTGAGTCAGTGTCTCAGCGTCCTTTCGATCTTGTTCATTCTGATGTTTGGGGTCTGGCCCCCTTTGTTTCGAAAGGAGGTCATCGATACTATATCATATTTATAGATGATTTCTCTCGCCACACTTGGATATATTTCATGTCTTCTCGTGGTGAGGCCTTGTCTATCTATAAACAGTTTGCCACTATAGTTCGCACTCAGTTCTCCACTCCTATTCGTGTCTTTCGTGTTGACTCTACTGGTGAGTACCTCTCTCATCACCTGCGCAGCTTCCTTGCTGAGGTGGCACTCTCCTTCGTTCTCTTGTCACGGTGCTCATGCTCGAAATGGTGTTCTTGGCGCAAGCATCGTCACCTCCTTGAGTCTCGCTCGTGCCACGATGATTGCCGCCTATTCCACCTCACTTTTGGGCCGATCTTGTTTCCACCGCCACCTATCTCGTCAACATCCGACCTTCTTCCGCTCTTGAGGCGCAATACACATTGGCGTCTCGTGGTCTCCTTCCCGACTACTCGCCTTTCGATCTGCTTTGACTGCGTTTGCTCGTTCTTCTCGCCCCTGGGAATGCACCAAATTGATTGCTCGATCTGTTGAGTGTGTTTTTCGGGATACGATGCCGAGCACAAGGGCTATCGGTGTTGGGATCCTGTTGGTCGACGGATGCGGATCTCTCGGGATGTGACTTTCGACGAGTCTCGTCCCTTCTACCCACGTCCTACCTCTCCTTCGACTTCCTCTGTGGAGTCTCTGTCTTTTTTGACCTTTCCAGATACACCTATCTCTGTCTTGCCCTCGTCCACCCGTCCCACTGAGTCTCCTCATCTTCCTTCCGTGACCTCTCCGCCGTTGTCGCCTCCTGCGGCTCCTCAGGCTCCCCCCACTACACTAGTCTACACTCGTCGACCTCGTATTGAGGTTCTTCCAGATGAGCCATCTTCTTCTGATGATTCATCTCCTGATGCACCATCTTCCCCTGATGGGTCATCTTCTCCTCCTCGCTACGCTCTCCTCGATCGCCAGTCGCTTCGGCCCCCTGCCCGTTTTGCCTTTGCTGGCGCAGCTACTCGTGAGCCTGTTTCTTCTTACGGGATCTTGCTACTCACCCCGAGTGGCGACATGCCATGGCCGAGAGATTCTTGCTCTTGAGCGTCTTGGTACTTGGGATCTTGTTCCTTTCCATCTCACTCTCGTCCCATCATGTGTAAGTGGGTCTATAAGATTAAGACTCGCTCTGATGGTTCTCTTGAGCGCTATAAGGCACGTCTTGTTGCCCGTGGTTTTCAGCAGGAGCATGGTCGTGACTACGACGAGACTTTTGCTCCTGTGGCTCACATGACCACTGTCCGTACTCTTCTTTCGGTGGCGTCTGTTCGCCACTGATCTGTTTCTCAGCTTGATGTCAAGAATGCCTTTCTTAATGGCGAGCTACGTGAGGAGGTTTACATGCATCCGCCACCTGGGTATTTTGTTCCTGAGGGCATGGTTTGTCGCCTTCGTCGCTCTCTCTATGGCCTTAAGCAAGCCCCTCGTGCTTGGTTTGAGCGCTTCTCCTCTGTGGTCACTGCTGCTGGTTTTTCAGCGAGTGATCATGATCCTGCGCTCTTTGTCCACACTTCGCCTCGTGGTCGGACTCTTCTTCTTCTATATGTTGATGATATGATCATTCTTGGAGATGATTCGAGTACATTGCCTTTGTCAAGGCTCGTCTTAGTGAGCGAGTTCCTTATGTCGGATCTTGGTCCTCTTCGTTACTTCCTTGGGATTGAGGTTACTTCCACTCCAGATGGTTTCTTTATGTCCCAAGAAAAGTATATTCAGGATCTTCTTGATCGCGCCTCTCTCACTGATCAGCGTACTGTTGAGACTCCCATGGAGCTCAATGTTCACCTCCGACCTTCCGATGGCGAGCCTCTTTACGATCCGACTCGCTATCGTCACCTTGTTGGGAGTCTTGTCTACCTTGCTGTTACTCGTCCGGATATCACTTATCCAGTTCACATTCTGAGTCAGTTCGTTTCTGCTCCCACTCAGGTCCACTACAGCCACCTTCTTCGAGTTCTGCGATACCTTCGTGGGACTATCTCTCGCCGTCTCTTCTTTCCATCCTCCAGCTCGTTACAGCTCCAGGCTTATTCGGATGCTACTTGGGCCAGCGATCCCTCTGATCGTCGGTCTATCTCTGCTTACTATGTTTTTCTTGGTGGTTCTCTCATTGCCTGGAAGACGAAGAAACAGACTGCAGTGTCCCGTTCGAGTGCAGAGGCTGAGTTGCGAGCTATGGCTCTCTTGACAGCAGAGATTACTTGGCTACGGTGGTTACTTGAGGATTTTGGTGTTTCTGTCACAACACCGACTCCTCTCTTGTCCGACAGTACAAGTGCTATCAGTATTGCCCGTGATCCTGTGAAGCATGAACTCACCAAGCATATTGGTGTTGATGCTTCCTTCATGAGGTCTTGTGTGCATGATCAGATGGTTGCTCTTCAGTATGTGCCTTCGTAGCTTCAGATAGCGGATTTCTTCACGAAGGCCCAGACCCGAGCACAGCACGGCTTCTACCTCTCCAAACTCAGTGTTGTTGATCCACCATGAGTTTAAGGGGGGTGTTAGAGATATGATAGAGATATCAACAGATTGCATTGTATTAGGATAGTTTAGATTCTTTCCATACATGTACTCTTTTCTTATATGTATTCTTTCCATATTTGCCATCCTGTACTCGTGTATATATATCGGCCCGTTGGCCTCATATGAATACAAGCGCTATTCATAACACAAATCACAGGAAAATAGAAAATAAGCATCTATCTCAACTCCAGATTAATCTCCTTACAGTTCGAAATTACTTGATAGGGTCGTGCGCTGCGCTGCGCCGGCCGATTTTGAGCATACGCTCGGAAGGGAAACTACATCTGACGTGAAGACATTTTTACATACTTGGATCTATCTCATATCAGAGATAAATAGAGAGAAACAACAAAGACATTAAAAAATGTCTATGCCATATAGTAAACCTCACATATCATTTATGGTATGGATATGACATGATGATTAATTTAATGCTAAAGAATAGTAAAGAAATTGTACCTGAATATTTCAGCTGAATGTTTTGGTTCCATTACCACAAAAAAATTGATATTGCTTCCTGCAAATGATATGGTCTATGAGACGACCATTTGAAACCAAGCTAGACACGGTTTATTAGATAAATATGTCAAGTAAAGCTAGAAATGTACCTCCATCTGTTGAGCATGGTGAGTAAATAACCAACCAGAGCCATCACAAGCCCTGTCAGCTCAAAAAACAGAGGTTGATGGATGGCGGTCAGCATGATTGAATCTTATGCTATTATTCAAGATGTCGATGACCAGTATTCCAATGAAACGAACTCACCAAAGAATGGAACAAATAGAGCAATGAGGAGGGTCGAGACTACCAGGACTGATCTAAGCATGATTATGTTCGATTACTTCTGCTGATTTCGTGGCAGTAACATTAGAAATAGAACGAATACTATGTCATATCCATCCATTTTGCCTTCAGATACATAACCCTTTAGCTGCTTTTAGTTAATTAAAAAATGGTAATTTCCATTTCATATTGAAATTAGGCATGTAAAATACTAAGATACAAAGGGAAATTAGCAAAAGAAAGGTAAATATGTTATGAAACCTGTACAGCTTAAAAGGTCATAAACTTTGTGATGGCTAGTTCAGAGCAAGTCAAGGCAGACCAACCTTGAGGTTTAGCATCTCGCAGTGAAGGCTCAGCTTGACTTTGGTCTGAAAACCAAAGGCAGGAAAAGAAACTACACAATTTAAGCCAGAACCAATTGCTGAATTCAGAAGGGAAGGTACGAAGTACTGTGGTATCTTACATAATTTGGAGCTGTGGGACTTCATGCATACAAAAATAGATAAACCGAACCTGAAGAGAAGAAAGGACAAACGGCAGATGAGATGGTACACCATATGGGCAATTTTCTGATAGGTAGACTATGAAGTGATTTGATCGAATGTATACCAACAGAGCATTCGAAATGTTTCCTAATACAATGATTTTAGATAGGATAAACAGTTGTAAAGCAATGTTTACCATAGGAAACAGTGCATGTTCACAAAGTAACAGAATGAAGCTAATCAAATATAATAAAATACAATTTAAGCGAAACCAACAACTGTAAAGCACTCATAGAATGCTTTTTTTTTATGTGCGTGCATGACAAATGAACTAAGAGATAAACTAGAACTGTAACACCCATTTTGGCCAAATAGTTGTCATAGAGATAGTTTGGGCATGTTTCAGAACACTACATACTTCAGACAGGTCTGAACATCCAAGTAATTCTGATCAACACCTACACATAGGATCAAACAAACTTAGAAGCAGACCTGATGAGGATTAGGGGTGCAAACGGGTCGGGTTAATCCCGACCGATCTGGCACCGAATCCGATTGGTACCGAATCCGGAGAAAAAATATGGGTTAGGATATGGTAACAGCAATATCCGTCCGAATTCGATACGTCTTCAAGTTTGATTTCAGGTTAGTGCTACTATTTGACGTTTCATTTTCTTTTGCAATGGTAAAATAAAATCTTCCACATCAGCTATTAAGTAGTAACATCAAGTTCTTGACAGTACGTCCTCCTACTCCATTTGTTGTACTGCATGTATTCCTTACAAACAAGTAGGGGTGCAAACGGTTCGGGTTAATCCCGACCGATCCGGCACCGAATCCGATTGGTACCGAATCCGGAGAAAAAATATAGGTTAGAATATGGTAACAATATCCGTCCGAATCCGATCCGTTTGCACCCCTAATGAGGATGCATATATAAACAAGAGGTTCTACACATGTAGATAAATGAAATGTGTATTGCATATTCAATAGAACATAAAAAACAAATAATAACCTTTGTATTGCAAACAATAAAAAAAAGGCATGCAAAGAATGAAATAAACACAGTAGGAAACCAGACAAATCTGAACTAAATGGCGATACAGTCAGGCATGACGATAGCAATGAGAAAAATACAGGTTGAATGGATACATTAGACCTTTTTGTAGGCCAACTCTAATTCTTTGAAATTTGTCTCTTAACCAAACATTGGTACTGAGTACCGTAATGAGTTCAGAATCTGAAGGAATACCCATTTTTAGATCTTGGGACGAAATCTACTACCGGTGGAAACTGAACAAACCCTTCCATTCATTGATTTGAACTGACTCTTTTCTGCATGGAACGTGCAATCCTATATCAAATATGTACCAAACAATGATGGGCAAGGATAAATGATTGTCAAGCTAATTATATAAATTCCGTATAACAAATAAATTAAAATAGCATAGCTGACCTCTTGGCCTAGCCTACTTGGTATAGCAGCACCCAATCTGTAGCTGTATACTATTTCAATGGATTTGTAAGATACATATCATTCATCTACAACCCAACAAGTGAAATTAATAAATAACAACATAGTGAAATCTTGTAAGCTAAAATATTTGCTAAAGCACTCTAATGAAACTGCAAACATGTGAAATTCCATGACCACTAAGGAAAGAATCATTAGGCAACACAAAAGGTATGGCACCAACCATATTCAATAAGATTTAACATAGGAAATAAAAGCTGTGCTAGAAATGAAAATGAATGCATGCGGTTAGCCTAAATAATTGTTATACTACCTTTCTCTTCTTCATAATTTTTTGGTTCTGGTAGGAATGATAGCCTGTAGTATCGGCAACTACAAAAAAGGAGCATTTAGATCAGTTGAACACAATATCATTAGGGTATTAACCACATGTACAAAATGCAACTCAGACATGAAGTATGAAAAAGATGTTAGCAGCATTAGTATTAGAGAACATCAACTGTTAGCAGCCTTCTCATGGCCCGACGAGGTCAAGCACGAGGAGCAAGAACAGCAGCAGAATGCGCAAGGAGCAGATTAAGGCGGGTACACCATGACGGGGAGAGAGAGAGAGAGAGAGAGAGAGAGAGAGACGTGACGCAGACCTTCACTTCTCCTCTCCGCTCCACCGCCGTGCCCTGCCTCCGATCTTCACTTCGCCTTCGCCTCCTCAACTGCGAGGCAAAAGCAATAGCGCCAGCAACACCCGTTATTTCCTTTTGATTCTCCCAGCTGCGAGGGCTTGTTTGGGGTTTTGAGGATCTCCCGTCCTGTCCTTTCTCGCTCCCCCACCCTCGCATGGTTGATTGGATTGCTTGCTCACTCGAGTTCTGAACCAAACTAGTCTCTGTTAGAAATTAATCTTGATTGGTATTTGCTTTGAGTAAGTGTTTGCAGTTTCTAGTGAGTTAGTGATTGCAGTTTTTTGGTCTTTAGTGTTTGCAGTTTTCCTTGGTCATTAGTACTTCAGTTTTTGTTCTTGTATTTGCTATAAAAGGAGAAGAAGTAAACCAGAAAATGCTGCCAAGTTCTGCAGCGCCAAATCCTATGTGAGTTCATCATGTTCTTGTGTTGTGTTCCTTAGGCGTTAGCAAGAGTTTGGCCATCATTTGGTATCAGAGCTGTGCATCAGTTCTGTGGAGATGTCCGGATCGGAGTCTCCTCCCCAACCGAGGATTCCAAGCGATGGGATCATCCTTGGTGGCAATGGAGGCCATGGGGACGACTCCGGCAGCAGCGACAGTCGGCAGCTAGTGGTGCAATTTAGTTGAGTTCGTGTACAAGTATTAGTACACGATTGCATTTTGAGTCTTTTGGCACAGTAGGTGTGTTGCATGTGTCATTTATTTGGTCGTGCACGTAGGAGGTGTGTTACATACGTGCGCATAGTCGTGTCGTGTTCATGCACGTAGATGTGTCAGTGCATGATGTAATATGTGTGAGTCCTTGTAGTTGTGTCCAAATTCTCATGTATGTATGCTCTGATGAGAGTCTCCATTGTCGTCAAGTTGCGTCATCGGCGAAAGATAATTGGAGTTGAAGTCAAAGTCGTCGGTAAGGTGTGTTACCGACGGTGAAGAAGTGAAAGATGCCAGCAAGTTGTGTTACTGACGGCATGATCAACAAGAAGAAGGCAAAACTCCTTAGAGATGCGTTAGGAGATCAAACTTTATCTTGTGGGGTTTAGCAAATCAAGATTAGGGGGAGATTGTTAGAAATTAATCTTGATTGGTATTTGCTTTGAGTAAGTGCTTGTAGTTTCTAGTGAGTTAGTGATTGCAGTTTTTTGGTCTTTAGTGTTTGCAGTTTTCCTTGGTCATTAGTACTTCAGTTTTTGTTCTTGTATTTGCTATAAAAGAAGAAGAAGTAAACCAGAAAATGCTGCCAAGTTCTGCAACGCCAAATCCTATGTGAGTTCATCATGTTCTTGTGTTGTGTTCCTTAGGCGTTAGCAAGAGTTTGGCCATCAGTCTCGATACAGTGGAATTAATCTCTCCTATGCGTGGTCTTAAGCTGGATTAGATTCGATAGAAATGTTGTTTATGGGCAGATTCAGATTTCTGGGCATTTCTTGGTTGCATCTAGACGAAAAGAATTTACCATTCGTTTTTCTTTTTTGGGTGTTGATAAACATCATCTAGATATTTAGATTTATGACCATTGGATTAAGATCTATCGGTCATAAATTCTCTCCCACCCCCTCTAAAAAAATCTCCCCTTCCTCCAAAAAAGGGGCCGTTGAATCTCTAATTCAACGGTCTCAAATCTAGATGATTGCTAAAAAGAAAATATCCAGGTGATGCCTTTTTTTACCAACTAAAGATTTAGGATTTCTGGTATTAGACATGTTCATGAAAAATATACCTTATTTATTCTTTCCTTTACTCAAATTTCCTGACTAATTGGAGATATTAAATTTTGGATTTTTGGTATTAAATCATGAAATCGATTGTTCTATCAAGTGTTCTTTTTCTCAAAAAAAAAATGAAGAGAATATGTAGTAGTATGTCCATGGAGCTTCGAGTGAAGGGTGGGGAGCACATGGCCTTCTCATGGAGGGAACGGATGGCTCGTCCCCATTTTTCTTCCTTGGTCTTTAACTTTGAACTGTTAATCCTGAGAAGAGAAGTGGTTTTCTGTGCTGGTGTTAGATACTACTTTGTAGCCCACGTCGATAAGTAAAAAGGAGCTTGGGTGAAAAATAGTTGCATTAAGCATGAGTTTTTGACATTTGCTTTTTTCATTATTAAAAAATTATGAAACGTGTCTTCGTGTCAAGATTCAAGTAAACTTTGGTCATTATCATGTAAATCTCTGTAAAATTGCTTAGTACGGTGTTTTGGTTCTGGCTAGCGTAGCTTCCGGCCATAGTATGAGTGTATGACTCGTACAGTTACTGGTAATCGGCTAGTTGCCACAAGTTTTTTCTGAAATCTGGTTGCAATACATTATGATCATCAGATCATGTTTAATGCGTACCTTGTTTAGGGCCTGATAGAACATGCTGTGTGTTGAATATTTGCTTTCTATTAGATAAGGAGTTGATAATTTGATTTCATGCGTTGCTTAAATTAGAACGTAGTCTTGCTGATTAACTTTTCAGTACAAGATGGTTGAGATCACTGTCTGTGTTCCTCCCCTTGGATTTGAACGGTTTTAGGCTTCAAGATGTCGACCAGCACGTTTGCAACTTCCTGCACACTGTTGAGCAATGTTAGAACTCGGGCCTCCCAGGAACAGGGTTCACATTGCCGGTTTTTAATTTTTACCAAAGGGGCCGGTAAGTCCGATTTAGCCGATTATCGGTTTTTTTGGAGGAATTCAGGCTGAAAAATTCAAATGAATTTTGAAATTCAAATACAAACCGGCCGATTATAGCCGAAAATTGGCCAAATTTTGTTGAAAAAATCGGAAAAAAACCGGCCAGTATTTGCTGGAATTGCGAAGCAGATTCAGGCATTCAGCTTCCAGATTTGCAGTATTCCAGAACTAGCACAGCAAAAAACATCTAGAAATTTCAAAAGCATCCAGGCTCTGGATATTAGTCGAATATTCGTGATCCATCGAGTCCCACTTCGAAAGCAAAAGCATTCAGAACCTAAAGCGCATTCTGGTATTCATGAAGATAGAAGGGGCCTTATTATCTCGATTGCATAACAGCAGAGGGTGAAACAACAAAACCAAGAACTGAACCAATAAAAATTGGAACAATAGCAATTCATGACCTTGCTTACACAACTTTGAACACATGTAAAACTAAATAACTAGGGAATATACTCGGTCCATACTGAGCTAGAACTACCACCGTCTTGGCCCCACCCCCCGCCGCCCGAGCTGTTGTCTTGGGCTCTCCCCTGCCACCCACGATCTCGTCTGGTCTCCCTCTCCCACCGCCTTCTTGGACCCCACCGCCAGCCACTGCTCTTCCACCACCTTCCTCCATCCACCAACCGCCAATTTAGCTGGCGGGCCACCCCGGATTTGCGCAGAGCTGAAGGGAGGAGACGCAGAGGGAGGTGTAGAGCGGACTGAAGGGGAGGGCACGATGCGGACGGAGGCAAAGAAGAGGGGAGTGGGGGGTCTGGGGGAGTGCCGTCGCCGACTGAGCCCGAGCCGCAACAGGAGTGGGAGACGGGTAGTGAACCACTGGCCGTAACTAGGGGTGGAAACGGATCGGATACGATGGAATAGTCTCAAATACGAATACGAATCCATATTTTTAAAACGAATACGAATACGAATTCGAATATTTTCAAATACGAATACGAATATCCTCGAATACGAATACGGATATTTTCGAATACGGATTTTCTCGGATACGAATATCGGATAAAACGGATTCCTAGCGGTTTTACCGATTTTTCACCGGTTTTTGACCGGTTACCGGTTTTAAACCGCCTAAATTCAACTTTTGAATCACAAAATTCGTACGGATTTTTCATGGGTTCTAGAAACGGATCGAATACGAATCGAATATTTTCGAATACGAATACGGATATTTTCGAATACGAATGCGAATACGGATATTCTTAAATACGGGTACGAATATTCTCGAATACGAATACGAACATCTTCGAATACGGATTTTTGTTTACCATATTCGCGTTTTCTCGGATACGAATATCGGATAAAACGAATTATCCGTTACCGTTTTCCACCCCTAGCCGTAACCTAGCTCAGGAGAATAAGGAGGCCGAATGGGCTGGTTCGGGCTGAGCTGCCATTCAAACTGGGCCAAAATATTTGAGCCTGGTTTGTACAACAACTGGCATAGGCCGGTAAACCTAAAAACCGCCGAAAATCAGAAAAAAATTAGCCGGTAAAAAAACCACTGCCCAGGAAGTGATCAAGAGCCCTTCATCTCTAGGCTTCTTTAGTCTAGGTATGTAGGTTCCAAGCCTGAAGGTCTCCAAGAAGCTTGATGTCTCTACTATAGCTGTCTACACGGTGAAACTTGTCACACTAGAAGGGCAAGAGTACAAGTTTGAGGCTCCGGATGACACCTACATCATTGATGCTACTCGGATCGCATGTGTCGTTGTAGTATTTGTGATTTTCCCTGTCAAAGTCCTGGCTAATTGCTACTACTAATGTTTCACTGCATAAAAAAGATTATTCTTCACTATAGTTAATGCTACTACTCATTTTCCATTTCTCTAGGAAAGAACTATGGCCAATTGCAAGGCTGTCTCCGGTGGTGACCGGCGCACGTAGAAGCGGCCAACAAGTCAAGTCTCCTTTGAAGTATGTCTTCTCTTTTAATACACTAGCGACACTGTATGACACAATGCACGTTTAAGCTTATTATAGTAATCTTGCACAGTTTTACTCCCCTTGTGTGATGCACTCCACGTGACGAAGTAGTTCCTACTCATAATAGGATGGCACAAACTTACTCCTCACGAATGCCTTCAAATCTACTCAAGATTTAATGAGTCATCTTTCAAATAGTTGTTGCCACCAACTATAAGTATAGTCTTCAAACTCTATAGTGGCTCACATCACCTCTTGGGCTTTGGAAAGTTTCTGAAATCTAAACACTTTCTCCATTTATCATTCCCACCCAAAAATACTCCTCTAGATCATTAGTTCCATAGAAAAAAGTTCCACCAACTCATAATCTAACATGGTTAGTTGTTCAAAAACAGCAAGGCACACATGATGAGTGAATATATGAGAAACTCTCTCAACCTCACCTTCTCTTACCACCAAGTTCTTACCTTCCCTTTTGTTGATATTGAGGACTTGCACTCCAAGTAGTAAGGTTAACACAAGGTAATGATTAAGTGAGTTCAATGTCGAGTAATTACACAAACAATGGTTATATGAAGAGCTTGGTATGTAAAGAGTATATCTTACATAATCTAGAATTCTAGTTATGTAAAGTTAAGTAGTAATCCAAACTAGAATATATAGCTTAGGTGCTGATCCAATATGTTTAAGTCAAGTATATAAATGCACACGTAAATATAATATATGACTTGATGCAAACAAAGGAATGACCTAGTAAGATGCAAACTGAAATTGAGATTAAACTAGTTTGTTTTGCACAAAGTACTAGGATAGATGCTAACCAATTGCAAAAAGTATGTGTAGTAGGGAACAAGATTGCTCTAAGAGGTTAACTACACAATTTTAAATTGTCGAGTAGTGAAGAATTATCAAACCCTTTGCTTGCGGCCAGAAAATTTTCTTTTCATTCTTTCTTTTCTCACAACTGCATGAAGCTAGGGTTTATCCACTTTGGTTTTTAGGGCAACCAAAAGGAGTATGTGGCTGGTACCATTTGTTTTTCTCTCTTTCGTTTTTGTATTCTTTCTTCTTTCTCTAGCCGCGGCTCTTATATCATGAGGTGCCCTTTTTTCTCCCTTCTTGTTCAGCCGGCACAACTAGGGTTTATTTCCCCTTTGTTTCCACAAGTCAAAATTTCAGTAAGGTGTAAAAAGTCTAAGAGCAACCCTAGGTGCAATTATCAATAGCTAGTCTCAAAAGATGAATGGTTATAAGTGAAGCTCAAACTGATTAAGGTGCTTGGTTTGAAAGAATATGCAAGCCTAGGGCATGAAAATTTATGTGCAACCACCAGGACTCACACAAATCGTAGCCCTTGGTTTTGGGAATTGAGAGTTGGTTTTGGACTCCAAATGGATATAGATAGAACCCTAGCAACCTGTTCAGAATTAGATTGGCTTGGCTAGAGTTTGTAATTGGCCGAAACAACTAGAAGTGATCTAATATGATTCGGGCACCCTAAACATAGTAGCCCACTTGATTTTGGTGCAAGGAACTAACTTGGATTGGACAGATAGGGTTTTGCAAAGGAAAGTAATTGCAATTTACTTTTTGGGTGTTAATTGAGGGATTCAATAAGCAATATTTAAGGTTTTTGATGGATACAACGATTAATCAACGCAAAGAAACACTAAGATCAATAGTTAAACAAAATTCTAATGGACAAAGGCCTAAAAAACTCATAAGAAATAAATATTAAACTAGGGTTTTGGTACTATAATTTTTAGGTTTAATGGACTATAGGAATAAAAATAGCAAGAAAAATTAATCTAATTAGGGATAAGTAATCGTACCGAGTCAACTGCGCTCTGATACCAAGATGATATGAAGATGCTTGATCTTCTTAATGTAGGATTAAGGATAACTAGTGCAACCTGATGAGTCTGGCATGGCTAACCGCTGCCCGTGCTATGACCTGTGACGTACAAACTCACCCAATCACACTCTTGATGGTTCTTCCATCCGACCACGATGAAGTGGAAGACATGCCTTGAAATTCCATATGGGTCCTATGTTAATGCAGTTACTTTGTACCATCGGTCCTGTATTTTTGCTATCTGTAGGAAATCATGGATGGGTCTAATAGGTCACAATAGTTGGGCCCAGCACATGGTGTTGTGGGTGTAGTTGGCAGTGGTCGCGCAGGATGTCCACTAGGAGGCTGCCTCGTATGGCCTTGCATCCTATGATGACTACATCAAGTGATATAGCACTCACACCCGGGTTCATGTCATGCATGTGATAGAGGACCCCAGGCACATCGCTGCCATGCGATACACATACCTAACCCAACAATTTCTTCTAATAGATCGACGGCCTGGACAAGTACAATGAGACATTCATTAGGCAGAAATACATGCTAAACTATGCAGTTGGCCCCGAAGCATTTACCCGTTGAAAACCTCCCTTAGCTGGGAGCGGGGAAGGGAAGGGAAAGGAACCAATAGATGGCCCTTCTGAATTGAACAACCGTGAGGCCATGTTTCGCCGACAAACCCTAATGGTTATGTACCAGAAATCGCACATTACTATTGCGGTGTTACGAACTCGTCAGCGTAGAAAACCAGGATGGCTATGTGTGTGGATACAACATGGCATGGCCGCATGGGAGTCTTCTATCGATATTTTCGGTCTACCTCTTTCAAATAGTACTAACTTGTTCGTCTACGGTAGCAAGGAAGAAGGTGCACATAAGATTTGTGGCTCACTAAAGAGGACATAGACCTTATCATGTACAGGCCTATGGCTGTTACTAGGATGAAAGAGTATGAACATCAACGGGAGAAGAGGGAAAAGGAAGAATACATGGAGAGCATGCAGAAGATACCCAAACAATACCTCGAAGACCAAAGGAGAGCCTATAGGGAAGAGTAGGACAAATGCCCGCAAGCATGACTTGATTTACATCAATCAAGTATTTTCCTTTCCAAAAAGCATATTTGTATCATAGTTGTAATTTAGGTCAATGGTTCGATCATGATGCCATTTGTATTGTAGGACTAATGAGGCAACCATTTGCGCCTAACCAAACCCTATGCGCCATATAAGTGGGACCTTCATTATCAAGTTTTATATGGAGCTTAAAATCTTATCTTTATTGCTATATTCTTGTTCAAACCCGTGCTTACGAAATATTTATCCAATTGATCACATAATAAAAACACAAAACTAATTTTGGTGCACACATAGTTTTTGTCAATGTACCTCAACAATTATTCAACTTTCCACGGTGCGTTCCGTCTAATTAATCCAACTAACAAATATGTTCGAACTATAAAAACCTTTTGAATAAAATGAAAAAAGGAATCACTTGTTATTAACTACAAAACAAAAATACGTACATTCGGCACTCCAGCCATTGAAGTGTTCGCAAATGAAGTAAATGCCCCAAATACACTCTGCCGCCTAGTGCCAGAAGTACACTCCATCGCCTTTTCGTAGACAGAGAGCTCTTGTCACCATTTCTGCCAGCATTTTGTTTAGTGACAGAGTTGCCACGGCAGATCCACGTCATAATATCGCCTGTCGCAGTTCAAATGATGACAGAAGGTAATTTTGTATTTTTTAAAACAGATATTTATTTTTGTAATATTGATAATAGTGTATTATAAAAAAAATTCTTGCATGCTACACATTTTCTTTAGCAAACAGTAATAATCAACCTCAGTTTTATAAAGTGCTTGATGATTGTAGCATGCATGTGACCCAGGAATCTTACCCAAACGAGCCTGAAGCCCAGACACGAGCCAAAAGCGATGAACCACCGTGGGGACATGTGTGCGCCGCCAAAAGAAGATCTGGGGATCCGAAGATTGGGTATTTCCCTTCCTTGGCTTTTTTCTGGTAAGTTCATGGTAAGGGGATGAGATTCACACTTTGGTGGTGCCTTTCCTCTTTAATATGGAAAACTTCACTGTATGTACTCCGGTCTTATCCAGCGAGTGATGTCAGAGGGAAACAACATGGGATATGATTAGGCTAAAAGCTGCTAAATATTCTCTATTTTGTTTAGCAACAAAGCTGCGACGGTAGATTTAGATCATAATATTGCCTCTGTTGGCAAACGAAATAGCGACAGAGCTTGTTGCAGTTTCAAACAGTGATAGAAGATAATTTCTGTAATTTTTAAAATGACTATTTATTCTTGTAATATTGATAAAATTGTGTATTATCAAAATTTCTTGCATGGTACACATTTTCTTTAGCAAACAGTGATAATCAACCTCAGTTTTATAAAGTGCGTGATGATGGTAGAATGCACGTGACCCAGGAATCTTAACCCAAACGAGCCTGAAGCCCTGACACGAGCCAAAAGCGATGAACCACCGAGGGGACATGTGTGCGCCGCCAAAAGAAGATCTGGGGATCCAAAGATTGGGGATTTCCCTTCCCTGGCCTTTATCTGGTAGGTTCAGGGTAAGATGATGAGATGAACACTTTGGTGGTGCCTTTCCACTTTAATAAGGGAAATTTTACTGTAAGTACTTAGGTCTTATATCGGTTGATATGTCTATATAGTACAAACGAATTGAGACAAAGAAATTATTCCACTAACAGATGTCTATATTGTAATTAACTCCACGTATAAAAGATTTTCAATCCACCATTACCTACAGCCTACAATGTCCAAGTATTTTTAACTCCAATAATTTGCAAATTTAGTAGTTTTTATCTATGTTGCCTAGATACCTGATACGGATACGCAATACCACGATACTGCGATTCACCATTTTTTTAAAAATGGCAATACTGTGATACGTTTATACATATATATATATATATATATATATATATATATATATATATATATATATATATATATATATATATATATATATATATATATATAATATAAGAACTTAATGAATTCTTATAATGAATTGAGAAACCGAGAATACATTAATATTGATGTAGCAAATTGCTTGGTTCTTCAGTTCTCCCTCCTGACTGTTAGACAAATATAATGAACCATCTGCGAAGAATAAGATAACAGATAAATGGCTATTATATCTAAACATGCTCATAGTTCTTTAGCAGAAACTGAATACAAGAATATGTCATAGATACACGGCTATTACAGCCTTAATTGGCTAGAAGTCAAGCAATATAGTTTCTCCCATTTGTGGGAAGGTTAGAAGGAGTGTGCAAGTTACAACTAGTAGCAGACATACTACATTAATATAGCTGTTGGGAGCAAGATTTCCTGCTGAGATGCGTCAAATTAATGAAAAGCAGATATGAAATGCCCTCTGTACATGTGAAACGCCCTCTTTAATTAGACACATCTCAGCAGTTTTCAATTTTGACAACCGTTGATACTTGATAGTAATGAGCAGATAAGCTATGAGCTAGAGCACTGGAGCACTAACAATGTTTTTACATAACAAGAACTGGAGCACTAACAATTAACAAACTTAGCTTACACTAACAAACCAGAGCATTTTACAAATCAGAGAAGGGATCGAAGAGGAAGGGGAGATCTACTGCATTCTACAAATGTACTGCATTCTACGACTTCGAACCAACCCAAGTCACAGATATATTGCATTCTACAAATCAGAGAAAGGATCGAAACGGAAGGGGAGAGAGCTCACTGAGGGGCTCGGAATTTGGATGTGGAGGCGTCAAATCAGTGTGGCGGCCGATCGGCGTTGGGGATCTTCATTGCCAGCCGATGTCGAGGGAATGGCGCGGCCGGGCAGCGTCGAGGCGGCGACCATGAGGGGACGGTGTGGGTAGCGGCATGGAAGGAAGGGCACGGCCGGGCGGCGTCGAGGTAGCGATGTGGAGGGGAGGGCGCGGCTGGGCGGCATCGAGACGGCGGCGTGGGCGTGGAGGGGAGGGCGCGGCCGGGCGGCATGGAGGGGAGGGTGCGGCCGGGCGGTGTTGAGGCGGCGGCGTGGAGGGGAGGGCGCGGCCGTGCGACGTGGAGGTGGCAGCGCTGAGGGGACTGGGTAGTTGCGCGAGACGGGGGGGATTCCAAGGGGGCAGCTGACTGTCAGGAGTATCCAAGATGCATCGGAATTATTTTTTTCTGAAAATTTAAAAAATTATGAATATGGATAGGATACATATCGGAATGTATCGGAGAAATATCTATATCTGATATGGTATTTTGATACTAATACGTAACTTTTAGGAAGTATCCATACAGCGTAGCTTTTGATGTAATGGCTTCTTGTAAGATGATTTCCTAAACATTTTTTGCATGCTTCTTTGTTACGCCGGTAATCATCAAAATAAACCATGATCGTGGCGAGTATTTAGCAGCTTTTAGCCTAATCAAACCCCATGTTGTTTCCCTCTGACATCACTCCTGGATAAGGTGAATGCTCATTTTCTAGGACGATGTCCCTACAAATTATATGGCCTTATTCTTTTTAACTGTGGTTGATAATTTTTGTATGTAGTTGATGTCTTTTGTCTGTGCTTTTTAAGATGACGATCGATGGAGGAGCTGTCGACATGGACTACACATATAGTTTTAGATTCGGAAAGTTATTTGAAGAAGCGGTTTTGAGAAACCGTTTGAAGAAACCGTTTCTTTTTGTTTTAGGTGATGCTCAGTTGGGCTGAATTTTTGTGGCTTATGGTTGAATTTAGGGGGGTGTTCTTTTTAGTCGCGCTTATGGTGAAATTTTGAATTTTGGTACATTTGAGTCTGATTACGGAGAGACCGATACTCACTTACGATTTTGGCTGCTACAGATGTTGGGCTTTTAACGTGTACTACGTTTAACTTGTAGACCCTGTTTTGAGAAAATACTCTATTTGAAAGTTAGGTACTGTAGCAAAAGTCAAAAGCCGTCCAGCTTGTGGAATGCCGAACATCCAGCATGTGTAATACAAATAATACGAGAAAAAGAACCGGCAAAAAACTCAAAAAAATCCAAAAAGTCAGAAAAAGACGAATTTTAGGAATAATAAAATATAAGCCAGAAGTCAGAAGTTCAAGTCCAAATGAGCAGAAACCGAAACAAACAAAGAGCCTGTTTGATATAGCTGTGGCTTATAGCTTTTGGCTGAAATTTTTGAATTTTAGCTGTTTACGACAGAGATTACGGAGAGAGGGATATTCACTTATGATTTTGCATAATACAAATATTGGACTTTTAATGTGTAATATAATTAACTTGTAGATCTCGTTTTAAAAAAAATTATAATAAAAACTAAAAATTAATTTTAAAAGCCGCAAAAACCAAAAGTACACATCTCCGTCTGAATAGAGATTTTAGCTTATTCGTATTGAATAACGGTAACATTTTAGCTGTGTCTCCAAAGAGACAAAACATGACCAAAAGAAGCTTAAAAGAAGAGTCCGGAAGCAAGAGAGAGGGGGAAGAGATTGTTGGCCGTTGGGCTGGGTGGAGTTTTGAGTTGCGTCTGAGGGTTTGTTTGTGTCAACTCTCGCCTCCTCTCCATCTCCTGACCGCAGAGAGAGAGAGAGACCTTCAGCTCTCTCCGTTTCTTGCATTTTCTCCGGATCTCTCCTCAACAACGTCCTTTCACCACTCCATCTGTACATTCCCTTCCTCCTCTATCTGTGCACTTTTCTTGATTTTTTTTGGGATCACCTCTGTCTCACTGGATCTGTTCGTGAGCAGAAAGATAGGCGCAAGATGATGGGCGGCTTCCTCTCCAGGGTCCTCCTGTAAGCTCCCATCCCTTGAATCTTGAAATCTTCTCCTAGGAATTTTTTTGTGTGCTTTGACCATGGAGATGGAATCAAGAACCAATTTTTGATTATTTTTTCCAGTTGTTTTTGGTGGCTATATTTGCCTGAAAAGGCGTCATGGAAATGCGTGCCGTTCTGTAGATTTTTTTGCCATCTTCTTCTTTGGAATTTCATCAACAGCACGCACACACTGCGAAAATCTATACATTCTTGTGTTCTATCGAGGAGCATAGGAGGCAGATTAAGATACACGGAAAAGTCTGTGTTGTTTGAATGTTGCAGTTTTAACAAAAAATTTTTTATTGAAGAGTAGTAACAAAAGCAAAAAATTGTTATGATCTTCAAGTTCTCTGCGGTAATCAAACTTATTGAAATGCTATGGCAGGATTTTTTGTTTTTATCGTAGTATTAATTTCGGGTGATTTGCACTTACCTTTGCTCTGATTTTGGGATCTTTTGTAATTAAAAAAATGTCTTGTATCCATTGACATGCCACTTGAAACACTTTTAAAATGTGTGCCTCGCTTTTGTAATTAAAGTAGATTCTTCGATGGTATGGAGAAAATATTCAATGCTCTTATCAACGGTCAACTACACCGGTCATGAATTTGTTGTGTGGAGCAGAATAAAAGAAGCGGAATCAGTATTATACCTTGGGTTACATAATGCAGAAAACATGATGAATTCATTTACATTGTGGATCTTGACGTGCCAATTTTGATGCAGGTTGGCCTTTGGCTATGCTTATCCTGCATATGAATGCTACAAAACTATAGAGCTGAACAAGCTGGAGATCGAGCAGCTCATTTTTTGGTGTCAATATTGGTAAAGTTGTTATTTCAATCTTCTGAGTTCAAGTTTTGCCTACATAATAAAGCTGCAAACACCATTCAATTTGTTGTTTGTGTCCAGGATCCTAGTTGCGCTACTGACTGTTTTGGAAAGATTTGGGGATTTTGCGATATCCTGGTGAGGTTCTGTGGAATTGCCCTTTTCTTAAGTCCTGAGTGCGAAATGTTTTTAATGTTTGCATGGATGTGGTCTCATTGTAGGTTACCACTGTACTCAGAAGCAAAGCTCATGTTCTTTATATACTTATGGTGCCCAAAGACAAAGGTACTTGCTTTTCGCGCTCAGCTAAGTTTTTGTTATACCGCATATACGCTTGTCTCTAACAATAATGTGTGCTCTTAAACAGGGAACCACCTATGTCTATGAGACCTTCTTCAGGCCATACATCTCACAGCATGAGAATGACATCGACCGTAATATTTTTGAGTTGAGAGCAAGGGCTGGTGACGTGCTTGTCGTTTACTGGCAGAAGGCTGCAACTCTAGGACAGACTACGTTCTTTGACATTTTGAAGTATGTTGCCGTGCAGTCACCATCTCAGTTATCAAAGCCACGCCCATCACAGGTATGCAATGAGAATGTTGTATCTTACTGTTCTTTCTGTGAAAACTGGCAATCAATCAATCGTCACTTTGAAGAATATTTGGTTCACAAGTCATTCATGTGCTCCTAAATTTTTCCACTTGCTAAACAATGAGTTGCATTCTTGGTATCTTGTCATCGTTCCCTCCTACTGTTCTAATAGCTTCATTTGCAAGTGTCATGCTAGCCAAGGTAAAAGTTTCTCCAAGCATTCCAAATTCATGTTTAAGTTCCTTCAGAAAATAGAAAAAGTTCTCATCCTGGCTGTAGGTTTTGTTCTAAATGGTTGTAGTATTCTAAATAGAATGAACTAAAGGCTGTTGCTTAAAAAGTTGGTTTAGTCCAGATAGATATTGACAGCTTGACAGGAAGACAATATTTAAGAACTCCTTCAAGTATGTTTACAGAAAAGTTGTCAAAATCACAAAAGTCAAACTAATTGAGTTGGAAGTTGTTAGTGATCATTGAAGGCCAAATCTGCTGCATGAATATTACTGGATGGCTTATTAGACATATTTAGACTTAGTAGCTTATTAGTTATTAGCTTATTATAGCAAGAATGCAAGCTTGTCAACTCCTACAAATGTAGCTGCTGACTCTTCTGGTAATCAACTGCGAAAATTAAACCATAGTTGCTGTTACCATCCCTATAACCTGAAGGACCATTATCAGTTTACATTTCCACATCCATGATGAAAAGGACATCAAGTTATTTTCTGTTGGGTTTCAGTTGCACTTGTAAATGCTCCAACTTCCAATTAAGGTTGATTGCATCCAATGCTCGCATAAATCGCTTAACTTTGTAAAAGGAATTAGCTTACCTGAATGACCGCCAAAGTTTCAGAAACTCTACCAGATCAGTTACTTCTAAGGAGCTGCTATTGTTTTTTCGTAGTAACTGGTCAACTACTGGGGGAGGTATTGTGTTGTTTAGTTCCTGTGAATCTACGAGTAATTAGTTAGGAGTAATGCCTTTTCCTTTTTCAAAATAATCCATGTAATGTTGTGTATGACCTAACAATGTAAGATTTATCTGGGATCAGTGTGAATTACTCATCACCCATTACCTCATTTTTCTCAAATATTGCACTTCCATGTTTAACTTCGAGACACTTAAGGACTAACTGGAGTAAACACTTGTCAACAACATCATTTGGCGAAAATAAGAAACAAGGAAAATGATTGAGAAAATTGGGAAATAACTCGTGGCATATTGGCAATTGCAGATTGTCCTCTGGCAATACTTTTCTGAAATCTGAATGTATAGTCATCTTTGTCAAATTGGAAAACATGACAAAATTTGCCCAGTTGTCCTATGGCTGCATTAACCTTTCTAACATAGGCTTATCTTCAGTTGGATGACTGCAGTAACCTTTGTAACATAGGCTTATCTTCAATTGGACCATGAACTTTAATCTGCTTACAAACCCAAGAAATCTAATGATCCAGAAATATGCCCCAATATGGTTTGTGTATGGTCTGAGAAAATGATGGACAAGAAAGTATATATTTTGTTATGATATTGTGGAAATTTTCTTACATTTGAAGACAAATAATAGAAAATTTACTGCAGTAACCTTTCTAACATAGGCTTATCTTCAATCGGATCAGGAACTTTAATCTGCTTACAAACCCAAGAAATCTAATGATCCAGAAATTTGCCCCAATATGATGTTTGTGTATGGTCTGAGAAAATGATGGACAAGAAACTATAATATTTTGTTATGATATTGTGGAAAGCTTCTTACAGTTGAAGACAAATAATAGAAAATTTTGATAATCTCTTATCTGAAATGGCAGCCTTCCCAGGCTAATGAGATACATGTCATAGTAGCATTAACTTATTCTCTTACAATACTCTCTTTTTTTGCAGTAAATGTTTGGTTCGACATTTATGCTCCTTGCTTTTATTCTGTTTCACTAAAGTCTTTTTTTTATTGAATCTTTGTTCTGATATGTTATGGCAGCAATCTCAGCCACCAAAACAGCAGCAACCACAACCCCAACAGCAGCAGCAGATGCCACAGAAACAACCAACAACACTTCGCAGAGCAGCATCTGTCACCGCTCGACAAGCAGCAATTATGCAGCAGTCAGAGGAGACACAGGCTGCTCTGTCTGTCCCCAAGATCAGGCGTCTAGCATCTGCAAAGTCTGCTCCAGTGACATCCACGAAGTCCATCCCAGTTGCATCTATGATAAAACCGGCCGAAGACGTGAAAAACAGCGCCGCGAAGCTGGCAACTGAGGAAACACCAGCTCCAGCTAATAATGCCGGTGCGCCAAACTATGAGCCTAGTGCCCTGCCACTCCCAAATGCTGAAGCTGATGACATGTCCATCGAGGAGGTTGACATAGCTTTTGAGGACACGGAGGAGCTTTGCGCAACTGCAGAGGAGACGCCTATGGAGGAGGCGATCCGAGTGACCCGTGCCAGGCGAAGGAGGCGTATTGGCACTGGCACCATTGCTACTGCTGTCGCTGCTGATGGTCCTGCAGTAAATTAACCGCAAGACATTCAACTTCTGTTTCCACGTTATGGGATGTTTTGTTGAGCTTTTTAGTGATATGTTGCGTGGCGCCAGGAGATGTCTTCGTTGATTTATTGCTTTAGAGTCGCTACTTTCGGTACTCCTACCAGTTTTGGTAGTACGGTAATGTTCCTGGAAGCTGTAAATATTAGAGCATCTGTACATACGTTGGTCAGCATGGGCAAGCGAAACACTATTTGTTGAACATTGAATTGAGCACTACAATTTGGTCCTTCTATTAGCAATTCATATCAGCTTATTGACTTGACAAAGTGATGGGGAGTGAGATCCGTCGATAGAGAGGATATTAACCGGAATTACACAAAAGTTATTAATCATACAATTTTATTAGGTGGTAAGTAATTATTAGTCAGGTTAAAAGTGCAACAACTAAATCAGTTAAAGCTCATAATTAATAATCAACAGTTAAGATTCACAAAATCAAGACATATCAATGACCGTCTAGTGTTAAAGATTACTGGTGGTTAACCTTAAATTTGAGCACGCTTATTCACAACCCTATTTATAATTTAGACGTTTATTTAAATCTCTAACTACATATAAATTATATGGTTAACATTATACTAATTACAAGCATTTAATACTTACTAACTCATCATATTAAAAATCTACTAAGGCTACAACCACATACGACAGGCAATCAATGTAGGGCCTGTTCTTTTCGATCGAAGCTAGCGGTTTTTGGCTTTTGCTATAGTATCTAACTTTCAAACGGGTTATTTTCTCAAGACGGTGTTTACAAGTTAATTGTAGTATATCTTAAAAGCCCAACATCTGTATCAACCAAAATCGTAAGCGAGTATCTCTCTCCATAATTTCTGTCGCAAACAGCTAAAATTCAAAAATTTCAGCCAAAAGCCACAAGCCGCAACCGTGCCAAACAAGCCCATAGTGCAATGATCAGAAACAACGCTACAAGCAATAGGTAATCATGAACATAAGCGTGCGAAGGAACAGGTTACGGCCGCGAGGTACTTGCCTTGAGCACACTCGACGGACACGCTGCACGAAGGGTCTGAGATGCGCAACTGCCCAGCTGCTCCCTCAACAGATGCGTGAGAACTTTCAGGGTGGTATGAAAGACAACCGATTAGATATGATGAATTTGATAATGAAACGACAAGAGATAATTGACTGGAAATGAAATAGCCGTTCGGTCGACCGCCGCCGCGCCATAGCGTGCGTGAGAACGTGCGACCGCAAGCGTCGTGCCCGCCGCCGCTGCCAGCCACCCACAGCTGCCCCAGCACGCATGGAAAGACGAGAGAGAGAGATTGATCGGATCTAGGTCTGGAAGAGCTGCGCATGGGAAGAGTAGGGAGATTAGGGTTTTTATTATTATTGTTTTTTTTAAGTGCTACACCCATATACCGGAATTCAACTAGCAACACACTCTAGATCTCCGTCTTATCACCACACTAAAGGAGACGAGTTTGCCGGTCCGTGAGGAACAACAAGAACATTGGTAATCGGTAATTTGGTAGAACGCTAACTAGTCGGTTTTCCAACTCTTATGGCAGCGTATAGCATAAACCAAAGAGCAAGAAATTGCTTTGACTCAAAATTAACATTTGAGAGTTACAGGGGATGGTGGCCAAGGTTTTATACCCTCATACAATCCTAGCCGGACTCAGAGGAGGAAAATAACCCGAATCCGATTCTAATTCCTAATTTAAACTGAAAGCAATAAGAAGTGGTTGGCTGGTTGCCTTGGTTTGGGCGCCCATGAGGTGGGCCCCCCATGGTGGCTGGACCATGAGGGTGGGCACAACTTCTTTGACAATAGCCTACCTTCTCTTGCGGCCCAACTATTTGTTTTCAGCCTGCTTGAAGCTTCAACATTGCCATCACCTCAAAACTGGACTAAAACGAATACTAAAGCCCAAAACAACCTTAATATGTCTTATAATAGATACAAAATAGCCCATAACACATGGAACTTGGCCAAAACCTCAAACAAACTCAGAATTGAAGACCGGACATAATCAAGCTTTTGAAGCGTAGTCTTCTCTAATCTTCAATTCTGAGCTTAAAAACTTGATTTCAACATCTTGGTGGCTTTTCCACTGATATAAGTGAAGTGTCATTGCCTCCTCCTTTAGGGCCTTCTCTTGGTGTGCCAGCCTCCCTCACCTCCCGCTTGGTAGCACCAAGTTTTTGCTCATCTAATAACCTAAGAATACATAAAGTGAAAGCATTAGGTAGCAAGCTATCCTTAGAAGTGAAATCAAAGGAACTTAGGATCAAATTCACCTGTTTGTGAGTTTCCTTGCTCTACTTCGAGTGATTGGTCCCTTGTACAATTGTTGCAAAGCTTCTACCGTTGGACCAACACTAGTCTAATCATTGTCATTGTTACTTGAATACGATGATGGAGGTGATGATTGTGTAGATGAAGTCTTTATAATAGTGATGTACTCATTAGACCTAGTACATGCACCCCGGATTAGTTATATGACTTTCTCGGTGACCTAGCTCATGCACTACTTTCATGATGCGAATACAATTGATGCAATATTTTCCAATACTTATTTACCATATACCAATATTACTTTGTAACCTTCGATAACATGTAGTCATCGTTGTTATATCACATATATTTAATAAAAATCAAGTAAGTATAACATGGAGAGTAAATTTAGATAGCCATGTACTTGTCTTAACCATGAAGAAAGATGTGACAACTACGATCAACCACTGAAACAAAGCATTAGAACCTAACAAGAATCATGGTATAGCACCTCAATACACATGCATAATACGCAAATAAGATCACATACTTCTACGCTTAAACATGCATCTCTTCTCTTCTCCCCAACTTATCGATATTGTTGTCTTAGTATTTAAATAAGCATAACTCGCAATCCAAAACAGAAACATATTAAATAATATAATTTATGGAATCTACACAATATTTTTCTACATTTTTCTAATTACTCAAATTTCTTGATTAGGTCATATAAGCCCTCATTTTTAATCCTAAAGGTCAATCTAAAATGATTCTAGATGGAAGACTTAACAATTTCATAACTCTTTTTATACAACGCAAAGCATAGTAAATGGAACTACTTTAAGAATCTACCAAAAATTATCTATATTTTTTTAGTTCATCCCAGAATTTAATTTTATCATCTATTAAGTGTAATTAGCCAATTCCCACAACTGCATCTAATGCAAACTAATTACAGAACAGATACGTTCCCGGAACCATAACTTCCAATGTACCCGTTCAAATTTATTGACCTCAGACTCTATGAAAATATAATGAAATTATATACAACTCTCTAGTTATTGACTAGATCTAATTCAATTGTATTTATATCTTAAACCATTAAAAACCGCGTCATCGGTTTATTGTAATGACATGTAGGACAACGAAATTATAAAGACCATATGTTGCAATTTACTCAATGAAATCTAGTGATCTTGAGCTTGTTATGAAGATTAAAAACTTATCAACAACTCTTTAGTACATCATCTTTCCAGATTCAGCCTCCAAGCCCTAAAAACCATTTAGATCTAAACTGCATGAAACTAGAAAAACCTAGCAATCTTAAACGAGAATCAACATGATCTACAGGCCTAATCACATCCTAATTATCAAATTAATTCACACAAAATTTAATCTATAGGTCATGGTGAAAGTATTACAAGATTACCATGAATCGAAGAAGATCTAACGAAGAAAATATACTAATTATTCTCCTTCTCAATCTCTTCCTTGCCTCTTTCTCAATCATTGGAATTTCATATTAAAATTATCCAAGTATAACTCAGTTTAAATATAAGTGGTTCAATGCTTCAACTTACTAAGATGTTCTAACCTAATATGATAATGAAACACGGTAGGACACTGAAACGTGTTAGTCCAAGAAACCGTATGTGGCACTTAATCGAAGTTTTGTGGTTAATTTTGGGCGAAAGAACATACCAGAAAAAATTCTATTAGGTTTCATTTAGTATTGTGATCATGAGATAGAAACACTTGTAGTATTCTACAATACAAAGTACTAGCGACTTAAAGGATCTAAAAATTATTTACTATGAATTTTTCTGCTATACACTCTTCAACAACATAATTAGTAGCTTAACGAAAGGATAAATTTGTATGTTCTCAAATAACTGTGTACAGAAATTTGTTCAATCTCTCTTCATACTCCATCCGTTTCAAATTATTGTTTCCCCCATGATTCTTCTAGTCTTATAACATTCTTAATCTCCATTTTTTCTAAGAAAGATTGTTTTTTCTAATAAATTTGTTTTTGTTAGAGTTGTAATCGTGTTGCCGTTGCTGATGAATAATCACACAAAAGTAGAAGACAAAAGTAGTAGTCCGGACAAACTCTCTCTTTATTGACGAGTGGATACTAGATCTATTGGTGTGTGTACAATGGGTCACCTTCCCTGGATATGATCTCCCTTCATGATTGAATAAGCAATATAGGGCTAATCAAGACGGCTATGCCTTATAGGCCTTAATAGGTTTTAGCACTAATGGGTCTTATTTAGGTAAAGTGTCCACATGGTAGAGACCCAATATTACAACAGTCCCCCTTCGACATTTTGCTGGCGCTATGCATAAGCATCATTAAAACTCCTTTTGAAAAGCCCAGTGTGAAAAAGATTGTTAAGAAGAAAAGAATGCATAGCTCACGTTCTTGACGTAGCATTTGTTACCTTACTAAAAACCTTCAATTAAGAAAATCCATTGGGTCTAAAGTTAATTAGGGAAAAAGAGTACAACACTTTATCCAAAGATGATTATATATGAATATTTTAGTGTTACCATTAAGGCAATAATTCTTTGAGCCATCCCATGTATATATCGTGAATAAATCTACAAGATTTTCACTCATTTGGATTTTCTGTATTTCTATATTCCCTTTCTTATGCTGCTCATGGAATAGAAATGCTTAGTGAGTATATGCTTTGTCATACGAACTTTGACATAGCTATTTTTCATCTATGCAACATGTGGAACACAGGAGCAACAAATCCAAATTCCTAGTGTAAATTACACTAGTCTAGGAATAGCTTGTGCATAAAATGGTAACAAAGATGAATATCATCCATAAATGTGAGCCCATAGGCCAAACTAAAATACTAAAGTGGAAGAACTGAAAGTAAATGGGCGCCTAGCTGATTTGCCACAGTCAATTGACTGGAAAATCGGCTTATCCATCCATGTTGTAAGACCTCGACTTAACAATTCCATAATATCACCCACAACTATAATCGCTACAAATTTAAACCATTGATTAAATATTACCAACAACTAGCCTCCAAGAATAATCAAATAACATAATCATAAAGAAAAATTTTAGCAACACGGGAACCAATAATTTGATCTTAAGATGAACCAAATGATCAGTAAGATAAATCAATAATAGAGCTAAAAAATGAACTCAATAAGTGGTCACATTAACACCATAAGGAACTAAAGGAAACCATTAATCATCTAAGAATTCCATAGACAGTTTAAATTGATCATCAATAGTCATCGGCACTACAGGGCATGGAGGAGGACGGTCAGGTGCATAATTTGAAGAGGGGATGCTGGGGGTTCTAATGTGCTAAGATAAGGCACTTGTGGGTGATAGTGATAGTTGGCGGTATGGTTCTAGTGGCATTCCGAGGCAAAGAAGAGGTCGACAGGGTCAACAAAGGTTCGATGAAGCTCCTAGCACTGATGGCGTGTCCCTGCTCACCAGAGATGGCGGAGAAGCTCGAAGAGAGGAAGCTTCGGTGTGGGGTCTAGGGCTCATGGGAGGAGAGGAGAGAGGCGGGGTGTTGTGGTGCTATGAGAAGGTGCTGGGAAGGGGTTTATATAGGGTTGAGGAGGGGGCACGGTGTGGAAATTTCTCGCCGGAGATCACAGCGGTGGAAATGAAACAGGGAGAAAGAAAGGAAAGAAAGCACAGGGATGAGGGGGATTCCAATCGTGTGTCTTGCGGAATTTGGCAGGGTGAAGAAGGAAAGGGATCCTGGGTGTGGCGCAGTAAGGAAGGAAGGCAAACACAGCTCTAGCTCAGAGTTTGCGGTGGCAGCGCGAGGTAGGGGATGAAGCTAATAGGTGGGGTTGGTGTGACAGGGAGAGTGGAGCGGTGATGTGGGCTAACACATGAGAATGGGCCGATTAGCTGGTTCAACGTGGGAAGAAGTAGGCTGGAAAAGAGATGAAATGGGCTGGGCCCAAGAGGGAAATGGGAATTCAACTTGAGAGCTATTTGGACATTTTAATTTCTTGTTTTATTTTAGAAAATATTGGGAATCCATTTAGGCTTAATTAAATAGCAAATAATGTCAAAAAATTTGAGGAAAATTAACACAAATTCCTAAGTGTATTTTGAACTTAGGAAAATTATTTTCAACTTAAAATTTGATTTTTAACTTGCACAAAAAATAATTGTTAATTTTAGGAAAATAGAAAATCCAAATTAAAATCCAGGAAAATAATATTTTTTATTATTTTACTCAAAAATGAAAATTTTGGGATATGATACACGCTAGTAGTATTATCCACATAGAGAATTATTGGAGTTTTATCCACCTATACACCACACGACTCTTGTATATGTGAATCAATCTTCTACGTCATATGCACTCATGAGTGGTTTCACATAGTGCAATTATCTCTGAATGATTAGTTGACGCAACAACAATTGACTATTTAAGAAACTTCCAAGAGATAGATATATTTCTACCTAGAAAGAAATATCCCGTCTATGACTTAGCATTATGGGGATGACATAGGTAGCCAAAATCTGAATATCCAATGATTTTAGTGTCTTGGTTCTTGGGATAAAAGATTTTAAGATCACTAGTACCTTGTAGGCACCTGAGAATGCCTTTAATCCCATTCTAATGCCTCTTAGTAGGTTGGGAATTGTATCTTGCCAACCAACTTACCGCGAATGCAATGTCAGGCATAGTAAAGTTTGCAAGATATAAGAGTTCTCCAATTGCACTCAAGTATGGGGTTTTAGGCCCCAATACTTATTCATTCTTATGCTTAGGCCCATATAGATCTTTCTCCACTTTAAGCGACCTAATGATTATTGGGATACCCTGATGCGGATACGCATATGCTTAGCACTTTTTAGTCAAATACATTATTTCCCTGGAAAGAAGTATTGAGCCACATTAAATATTGTCAGGTGAATTTGTTTCTTAATGAATTTCCTTCTATTCGTGGGAACGATATGCTACCTTATGCCAAATTATTGTTTATTATTAGGTTTGAATATTATGATGATTCCGGGTCCAAAGCAATGGATAAGCACAAGGAGGGTAATCATATTTGCTACCAAGAACAAAAAGCTCAAAGCCCATGGGGATGGAAAGGAGAAAGCCAAGCAGCCCATGCAGCTGATCAAGGAGGAAAGAAGCCCATACAGTGGGAGAGCAAAAGGGAAGAAGCCTAAGAACTTAAAGCCCAAATTTTGGACAAGATTTTGAAGCCCAATTCGATCCTCCCACATGTACAACTGAATTCAAACTCGGATTCAACTCAGAACTCAATTCGGATTCGGTTCGAGACAGCCCAACAAGCACCTACTAAAACGGCCATAACTTTTACAAACGGAGTCCGATTGAGGTGTTCTTGTACTCTATGGAAAGCTCTTGAAGTTTACTTTCATATGGATCTAGCCTCACCTCCAAATTCCCTACGAGTCGATCAGAAACTGCGAAACAATTCACGTCAATTTTTTCAGTCCGAGTCAAAGTGAGCCTAGTGCTTTGTAATTGAGTCCTATTCGGCCTCCAAGTGTTTGGCCGACTCTCCACCCCTTGTATCTCTTTAAAATACTGCCGCCACCCCTGTAAAATTGAGACCACTTTGAGAAAAATCGAACTACTAAAGTTTGTTCGAGTTTAGCATTGCTGCTGAAGTTCCATAGGGAATAAAGAGTGATTTTCTTCAATCAAGATCGTTCAGCCTTTCTGTTGGGAATTGGGTGCACGGTAGATCTTCGCTTGGTGGTCGGCGAAATCAACACGAGTGTGTTTTGGCGGATTAAAGGGTGTTCGTCCCTTGCACTGACATTGAAGGATCATTAAGATTCATTAAGACTTCCGTGAGTATCCATCCTATATCGAGAAGATCGGGCAACCCCGTATCATACCCAGTGGATGAGATTTATCAAGATAAACTCTTTGCAATACTTTCTTAGTGTATGTGGTCTGGTACAACAATATGCCACTAGGAAGATGTTCGATATGCAAGCCATGATAGTATTTGGCCTCACCAAAATCTTTTGTCCGTAAGCATGAGTTTGCTTCATGGATGTCTTTTGTGGTTTCGATTATGTTCATGAGAGACCATGTGGTGGTCATCCCGTGTGTATGATGAGTAATTGACATCGGTTTAGGAAAGTCGAGTTTGAGTTGGTTGGTTCGGACCATGTCGTTGCGGGGTGCAACGGGCTCGGTCGGACTTGGTCAAACCTGGTCAATAGGATTAGGATGATTATTCTGATGATTTGACAGATTTGGGCTTAATATTGTGTCACTGATACTATTTACGCTTTCATGTATCGAGCGGTGCTATTTGACGTGTTTCTTGTCTGTGTGGCAGCAGGACGTCGAGGCGGAGTCGTGGCGAGACATGGTGGACTGGACTAGGCGTAGGTGGCGCTGAGGTCAGAACGGTCGGGATGTGTCGAAGACGGCGTGGATTCGATGTGGTTGCGAGTCATGGATGACAAAGAGCGCGAAAGCTTCCCAGAAGGTGCAGGAGGGGCGAATCGGTAATTTCGCAAGGCTGCACAAGCGGGAGACGGCTCTGTTAGGGTTTAGCCGGTGTAACGGGTTGGAGACCTGTTAGCCAAGGGCTATAAATAGAGGTGAGGGGCTGCATACCCCTTAGGACACTTGAGAGTGAGTTAGGTTTTTAGAACTCATTCATCCCTTTGTGTGTGTTCCTCCCAAGAAGTATGTGAGGCTCTTGGTGTTTTTGAGGATTGAGAGGGAGAGGATGGATTGAGAGTTTTGTAATTACTCCTCTTATTCTAAAGTCCATGCGTATGGGGACTCCCTTGTATTATTTCCTCTCCATGAATCAATATGAGAATAACATTACTTGAGAAGCATTTGATTTCATCCTTTCATTTCAGTTCTGAACTTCAGTCCTATCCTTCTTTCTTGATTTCGCTTTTGCTTCTCTGTTCTTCTTGATGACTTCTTGAGATGAGTTCTTCTGTGAAACCGATTTCTCTGTTTGTTCTTTGAAAAATCAGTGATCTCTTTTTCTGTAGAGAGTCTCTATCTTCTGTTCAGTCGGGAGGCCATTTTTCGTTTTTGGTAGCGACTTCAGTAAGTCTGTTCATTTCAGTGGTTCCTTTTCTTTTCGGCATTTCAGTATCTGTGTTACGGCAGCTATTTCAGTTTCCGGCTGGGACTTTGCTAAATTCAGTTCTCAGTTAAATTGTTTTTCTTGTTCTATCTTCATCTTTGCCGATCTGCTCTTCATGATTTTTCCCTGAAATTTGTCAGTTGTTTGGGTTGATTTTCTGGTCTTCTGGGTCTGAGAGGAGCAGCGGTTCCTTGGCATTTTCCTTGCCTCTGGATCTTGCGAGTAGCTCTTTGCTCTCTTGCTGTTCGGCCACTCCAAGTGCAGCCGATTGGTACTGCTGTTTGTGCATTCCTTTTTGTGTTTGTCTTTCAGTTTCCTGTGCAAACTACAGTTTGTTGGTCCAGCTTCCTTTTGTTGTTCAGCTGCAGTCCCTCTGTAATCTTTTCATCCAAAGACAGTTCACGCTTTGTTTTCCTCTTTGCTTTCAATTTCTTGTCTCGCTTGGTCTCCTTGGGTCTTGCAAAATAACAACGTCTCCTGCAGCCTTGCAAAGGTCATTGTTGTCCAGTAGCCACTACCGACCTTCTTTGTGCTCTTCTCGGTACTATTTTTGCCTATTTCCTCTGTTATCAATCTGCATTTGTCGAAGTTTCTTCAGCACTGCAGTATCAGCTCTTAGCAACTAAAAATCAGCTTTTAGTGCTTTTGTTTTTATTCCTTTGCTGATCTTTGACCATTTTGCATGCAGAGCAAACAGCATTATTTTCAGCTGAAATTTTTACTTATTACTCTCTGATTTATGCTGAATTTTTAGGTATCGCTTGCGTTCCAGTCTTCTTCTGTGAGTTGCTTCATTCTGCATGTTTTTGAAAAATCAGTGTACGAATTTTCGGGGGCGATTTTCAAGAGAACGACATTCACCCCCCTCTGTCGCCATTTCGGTCCTACAATTGGTATCAGAGCCGGTTAGCTCTAATCCATAGATCTTAACTTGTCTCAAGAGCCATGGCGACGGACAAGTACTCGACCAAGCCGCCCGTTTTCGATGGCATCGATTACCCCTTCTAGAAGAGCCGAATGGAAACATACATCCAAGCCCAGGGGTATGCCATCTGGCGCAAGGTCAAGGTCCGGTTTGTTGCTCCTGCCGATGAGAACATCAATGCCGGTAACATGGCTGATGTTGAGGCGAATGCTAAGGCAAGGAACATCATTATTCAGGGCCTGAATCGTAGTGAGTTTGACCGCATCTCTCATCTTTCGTCCGCTTTCGATATCTGGGAGACCCTCGATGCATACCATGAGGGCATCACCTAGATTAAGACAGTGAGACAAGACCAGTTCAATCGAGATTACATGTAACATCCCGAAATTTCATTATTTCAAAAATGTGGAATTTTAAAATCATTTCTTGCATTTTGTTGACATTTGAATTTCTTTTGGATATTTAATTGAAATCTTTCTGAGATTTATGGCATGCAAATTAATAATCAAAGAGTACCCCAAATACAAACAATAGACAACTAGAATTTCAAATACGAATCTGAAAAGATGATCCAGTATAAGAGAAGAGGAACCCGATTTAAAATATAAAATCTCATAATTGGGGATAATGGCATAAAGGACAATAAAAGTGAATGACTAAAATACAAACACTTATACATAGATATATATATATATACAAATGGTGCAAAGAAAAGTTTAGCAATATAAGAAATAATATATATGTATGTATATATGTCTATGCACATATAACCTAAATAATAATAATAATAGAAACTCATTTAATAGCTAAAAATCTAAAGACCTAACTTTTAATATCATGCAAAAATTGAAATTTATAGTCATAAATATGGAAAAGGAAATTAAAATTAAAATCTAGAAAATCAAAACAATAATTTGCTTGAGCCTTCCTTTTTCTTTTTCCCCCCATTTTTCCTTTTTCCCTTCTCTTCCATGTGGGCCCCACCCTTTTCCTCTCTTTCTTTTCTTTCTCCCCTCCCGGTCTCTCTGGCCGCTGGGCCCAGCCCCAGCGCCCCTCCTCCTTTCTCTTCTCTTCCCCGCACGCGCGCGCCCGGTCCCCCCTTCTTCTTTCCCCTCCGCTCTGCGCCGACCGAGCCCGCGCGACATGGCCACGCGAGACCAGTAGAGCCGCGGCCGCCCCGACCCGCCGCTTGCCTCCGCCGCTCATTGCCGCCGCCGCCGGCATCGCCGCCCGACACCATTGTGCCCCATCGTCTTCGCCGTGGCCACCGCCTGTGTCCCCTATAAGAGCCGCCGAGGCTTCCAAGCGCGCCGCAATCCTTCCCTCTTCCTCCTCTCGTGAGCAATCGAGCTCCCATGCCATCGCACCAGGCCGCCACCGCTCGATTCCTTTGCCCTCGAGCTTCCTCAGGACACGGCGAAGCCATCCTCAGCCTCACCGGAGCCCTCCCCACCCCACTCGCCGGCTGCAGGCGCAGTTCATGCACTGCCAGAGCTCACGCCGCCTCACCTCGGCCTCCCTCCGACCACGCAAATCACCGGTATCCCTCATGCTCATGCGCCGCCGATTTCATCCTTCTCCTCTCCTGCCGCCACCTGCTTTCCACCTCGCCGTCACCGCCTCATGTGAGCCCACCACCTCGCCGCTCCTACCAAGAAACACCACCCATAGCCTCCTTGTGCCCCGGGCAACCCATTTTAGCGGTCGCCGGCACCTCCCCGGCCGCTCCCCGCCGGCGACGCCACCGCTCTTCCTCGGCTGAGCTCCTCTCGACCCTCTCCAAGATGCCTTAAGGGAATAAATCCCCCTTATATGGTAGGCAACACTGAGAGTTCACTTGGCTATTGGCGCAAATTCTCTTCTCTCTCCGCCCCCGCTCGCGCAGCGCTTGAGGTTGAGTCTTTCTTTTAATTTTCGCCATGACAGTGGGCCCCACTGTCGTGATCACAGGCGCTTGCCCCGACTGATGGTCGGGTCCCGCCTGTCAAAGGAAGTAGAGACTGAGGGCGTGAGCCGCTGCCAGCGGGCCCCACCTGTCGGCGCCTGCAAGAGTGGGTGCTGACAGTGGGCCCCACCTGTCAGGTTTTAGTGATTTTTGTATTTTATTAAGCCAAAAGACTTTAAATGAGTATAACTTATTCATTTTAACTCCAAATTGAATGAAACAAATTTCTAAATTCATCTAAATTTAAGATCTGTCCAATGGAACCAAAACCATGAAATTTAGAGTTCATTTGAATTAATAAGGGAATTAAAGAATAATTTAGAGAAGTTAATAAAACTTAAGTAAGATAAAAAAAATAAGGATATTTAAGATTTAAACTTTTTAGGTCATGCATGATTAATTAATATAGTCTGAATAAATATCCAAAAAGCTAGATGTTAATTAAAAATATAAATAAAGAAAGGTGATCCTTGTTAAAAGGTCCAAATCTAATAAATATTGCTCTTAATAAAAAATTAAGATGTAGACCCAGTGTTTAGCGAGCCAGTAGATAGGTCTTAGTGGTAAATTTGCTAAATAACCAATGTTGAAATATGACCCTATGTATATATCAGACCTTGCCCAGGTAAAATCATACATCTGTCCGTAACTCGTGGAACTTCCTAAATAAATACAAAAATAGTAGAAGGAGGTTAGTAATAAAAAGAGCGAGTCGTCGTAGCCTGTCACCGACCTTGCCTCAAATCGCCAATTAACTCGTAATAAAACTAAATCAAGAATATTCGGATTTATTTTGGATCTTCTGAGTTATTAGCCTTTATTTGGATTCAGTCATTTAGCGCGTAATTAGAGATTGAAGTCCTGAAGAATCAAAGGATCAAGCGCGATCAAGAGCCAAGTGCCGATAAAGACCAGAAGCTCCAGAGAAAGCATTGTGTGAGCTCAAGACCGCGGTAAACCGCGCCAGGCGAGTCTATACTTTGATCATGTTGAACCTACATTTTCTGCAAATTACTTTGGTTTAAATTATCAAATTGCATGCTATTAGTTTACTAAAAATACATGTTTAATTTAAGATCCTAGTTATATGCCCATGTTTACTTGGACTAATATTACACTCCTTTTTGAATACTTGACTATGTGAACCTTGTCACCCTAGCAAAATTATGATAGTAACCTTTCAAAATAAGTCCAGAACTATATGCCATGCTTAGTGTTGCTTAGATATTCATGGGCGTGGAAACGCCCAAACATCACTTTCAAGCATGAGAGAATTTTGAATGGGCAGTCATTGTGATGATGACTGGTATTTGTTTATATGAATATTTTATGTTCCCAAAAACCCTACTTGCTTGGAAATCTGGGCGGATGGTTCGAGGGTGTGTGTATGTGTGAATGGTGCCGTGATATCACAAAGGGGATTGTGGTAGAACCGCCCAGATAATCCTAAGGACCGAATCTTGTGATGGCCTCCCAAGGTACAACAGTACAACCACACGCTGGTAAAATATAGGCAGGGCTAAATAATTTGCATAGCTCTAGTGTGGTTACGTGAAGGTATGAACACGAGCAAAGGGATGGATGGTCTCATCCCCGCCTTTGCCCGTGATGGCTCACGAGGGACCCTTCTCGAGGGATGGTCGCATCCTACAAAAGATAGACCTTAGCGGGCGTAACCACAAGTAGGATTATGCATTGTAACAGTCCTGTGATAGTCTACTCAACCGCATGACTAAGGAATCATGTGGGGCAACGGGCAGATTTATCTCTTATGGGTAAAGTGTACAAACTCTGCAGAGTCAAAACTATTTGAATAGTCGTGCCCACGGTCAAGGGAGGACATGGGAACTTAACTAAATATAGTTCTGTTTCAAAAACTTTGTGGGTGGAAATGGAAAAGTGGAGGGCAGAGAAAGGCCCTTATTTGAGTTGTCCTAGGTGTCGTCCCAGTGGAATCGTTCTGGGTGTCGTCCTAGTGGAATTGTCCTGGGTGTCGTCCCAGTGGTAATGTAAGCGGTTATAACGCTGAAAAATTAAGCATATGGTGCAGAGACTATGAAATGGTGGATAGAATCTGGATCGCTATTACTATTGCATTCGATCACATTATGTTTTTGTTTAAATGGCTAAGTCTCAAGAAGTTTCTATGTATTATATTTCAAAAGCATATAATGGCAATACTTCTCCAAAAATAAAATGCCAGGAAGAATAAATAGAGTCGTCAGAAAAGAAGATAACTGTTGTGGTAAATACATAACAATGTTTGGTGGATTCATGTCAATTATAAATAAGGGAATGATAGAAAGGAGTTTAGGAGAAATAAATTGGTGGAGTCTAAATGAATAGATAGGCTAGATAGGTGATTTAAATGATTTGGAGGATTAGAAGGGTGAAAAGGTAATTGCTGGAATTAATGGGATTAATAGGACTTGATCTAGGTGGATGAATTGAATTTGTGGAAATTTGGAGATATGAGGATTGGGATGTAAACTTGATTAAATCTTGGTGGAGAACACCGATGAATTAGTTAGAGATAGATGATTGAAAGTAAGGATTAATTATAGGCAGAGTAAATTACGGAATTGGATCATTAACAAAAAGGATTGAATTGTTAGAATATTCTGATACAAATGATGTCGGTGGATGAAAAAGTAATCATGTTAGAGGATCATTAGAATTCAGAAGTGAAGTTGGTGATTAGTGATTGCAAGATTGGATTATTAGGAATCTGGAATACAAAGGTATTGGTGGATTCGAATAGATAATATGTATATAGAAATTGTATGTTTGGTGGATTAAATAAATGATGTCGCTACGTTTGGTGGATTAAATAAATGATGTTACCAATGTTTGGAGTCTTAGACGAAGAATCGAAAAGAAAATATATCTCTGGTGGATTAAGTCAATTATGGCAATCGCCGTGTGGAGTCATAGGTTGCAACTATAACACTAGGGTTCAATAATGATAATGCTACCAAAAAGAGAAATTGCTGGCAAATAAAACAACCCGAGCCTTTCCTTTGATAAGCCATGCATACTATTTATTTGCATTCTGTGTATTGGCTCGCGGAGCACGGTGGTTAGTGTGCTCACCCTCGCTCTCACAACAACTTCAGAATCAAGAATCAGATCACTACGCCTCAGCAACTCTGGTGGTCATGAGGGCAAAGAAGATGAAGATGTCAAGGACTAGGTCGCGAACCTCCAGTTGGCTGCCTGTGGGCAAGTCCTGAGGTTCCCCTATGTGCTTCGTTCCTCCGCTGCTGCAATTTTCTGATTTCGGCTTAACTGGCTCATGTGTAAGTTTACTATATTATTTATGCTTCCGCATCATATGTATTTGATATTCATTTTCTGTATCTGTGAGCACTATCTACTGATACAGGGAATAGTGCAATAAATCACAGAGGATTCCAGATGTTAAATCTGGGGTCTGACATTACAACAAGTTTGAAATACTCGCTGGCGAGTCCCTTGATGAGTGCTTTGCGCGTTTCCACAAGATTTTGAGCAATCTCCGAGCCGTCGGTCTCACATACTCCGACACGGACAACGCTCGTCAAATACTTGCTGCACTCGACCTTCGTGTCTGGGAGATGAAGGTGACTACCATCAAGGACACCACCGACCTCTCGACTTTGACGCTTGACGCGCTGTACTCGCGCCTCAAGACGCACGAGATCGACATTGTCACCGATGGCACTAGTCACCGATCCCAGTTCGGCTTCTGGTTTTTCTGCCGATTCACTTTGTGGGTTCTCCCTAGCTGCTCTCTCGTGACGTGGCGATGATCGCTTAGAGCGCTAGAGGATGAACAGCTGGCCCTCCTAGCTCGGAAGTTCTCCCATGCTTACAAGAGGAGGAGGGACGGAAAAAGAGGACCCGTGATTTGCTTCGAGTGTGGTGGCCCGAACCACATCCGAGCAAACTGCCCCAAACTGGGGAAGGACAGATCATAAAATTGCAGAATTACAAGCTTTTCTTCTTGAGCCTATTGCTTCATGTGTGAATTATCCTAAGCTTACTGCCGAACATGAATCTGTCTCCAAGTAGTTTCAAGAAATGATTGACACAAATAAGAAAATGGCTCAATTCGCGACTAAGGACCCTGTTAGCTCACCATGCATTAGTTGTGATAAACTAAAACTTGAACTCGTTGCTTTAAATGAAAAATATGTGAAGCTAACTAATAATCAACTAGTGAAGCCATCAACTGCTTGTGATGTGATTGCTGGTGTGGGGGAGAAGCCCAAGGTAAGGTTGAGACGCTTAGGAGCGTGAACCAAACTGCTAGTAGTAGGACTGTCCCATCAGAGTCGGCTGTGCGTGCACAAACCATTCTTTCCTCTACTGTTGGTTCTTCTTCTGCTCCCTTACCTTCTGCTGTCTCTTCACCTCCCTACTCTTCTTGCACCTCTCTCTTCCGGGAGTGTCAGTACCTTATGAACACTCTCGAGAGATTTTTAGGAGGCAAGAAGAAGCTTAATCTTATTCTAGACCAATCGAAGATCTACAGATTTAATCAGGGTCTATGATACGATTTCTATGAGGATAGAAGGAAGCATCCACCTGCCGTGCTCAGACCCATAGCACCAGGTGTGATCGAGACTAAGCCCAGGACCGAGAAGGTCAAATTCAAGTCAGCGTGCTTTGTCCAAGGGATTTCTGACAGTAAGGTGATTTCACCTGCAGCTTCGGCCTCTCAAAAGGCGAAGCTCCATCATGCTACTTTTGCCTCTTAGAAGGTGAAGTATCATTGCACCTTCTGTCAGAAGGATGGACATTTGATCGATCGATGCTTCAGGCGCGCCAAGATCGCGCGTAGAGACCGTGTTGCAGCTCTTAGGCGTGTTCAGGGTCAGCCCCAGACCTTGAGTGCACCTAAGACCAACTCGAGGTCTAGGTTTGCCTCAGTTGCTTCTGATGGTTTTGGACAGCATCGAGGACTTGGTTTTTCTAAGTCTTCTGGTTTTGGTCCTCGTGCTGCTCCTGGTCGTGACTTCCGCCGTCCTGAGGGTAGATCTCGCTTCCCCCGTCGAGATAGCTACCCGCGGCGTGATCAGCATGCTGCCGGTGCTCCGACTCGCTCTCCCGTAGCAGTCGGACCCAGCAACAGCTTCAGGTCTGCACACAGACCTTCTGCTTCTTTGGGTGACAGAGAGCGTAGGGTAGATAGAGGTCAGTCGTGCTTGACTACTTCATCTGCTCGACGTGTTACTCAGTATTGGGTGCCAAAATCACTCTTGATTTACCCCAAGATCGAGACTTTACTCTGCTTGACTCGGGTTCACGGGCGGGGAAGGGAAAGGTTTGGCTCGAGACTCGGGTGTTCACGACACATGACCGGAGATTCCCGTTGGTTTTCTTCCCTTGCCCGAGCTCCAGGTGATGAGACGATCACATTCGGAGGCGCTTCATCTGGGCGCGTCATCGCCAAAGGTACAGTGCGCATTAATGATTCATTTATTTTGAGAGATGTTGCCTTGGTTAGTAAGCTGCAGTATAATTTGCTTTCCGTTTCTCAGCTTACCGATGATGACTTTGAAGTGAGTTTAAGAAAAACAATTGCAAAATTCTTGATTCTTGGTAGTCCGGTTTATGGATTTCTCGTTTTGGGAGGATCTTCGTGCTGATTTTTCCGAGTCTTCGGTGATCTTCTCCTGTTTGGTTGCTTCGAGTCCGTGACCTTTCCTTCCGCATAGGAGACTTGGTCATATTGGATTTGACCATTTGACCCGAGTTAGTGGCCACGATCTGATTCGTGGTTTGCCGAAACTCAAGATGGTCAAAGATCTTGTTTGCGCTCCTTGCCGGCATGGCAAGATGGTTGCCGCTTCCCATCCTCCGGTCACAGTTACTATGACCGATGCACCAGGACAGCTTCTCCATATGGACACAGTTGGACCAGCTAAAGTGCAGTCAGCAGGAGGGAAGTGGTATGTTCTTGTCGTGGTTGATGACTTCTCGAGGTATTCTTGGGTGTTTTTCTTAGCCTCGAAGGATGAGACGTTTACACATTTCCGAGGTCTAGAACTGCGAGTCTAGTAAAATGGTAGAGACCAGTGAGGTGACCTTCGACGAGGCCAGTCCGGGGACTAGGCCCGATATTTCAGGTTCTTTAGAGCAGTCCGAGACCATCTTTGTGGATGATGAGGACGATGGAGACGAGAGTTGTCTACCCGATCCAGTCCTTCATTCACCCCTTGAGGTGCCCTCTTCCACCGCACCTCGAGGTGATCAGCCCATGCCTTCTGCTTCCTCTGGAGCTAGTGGCTCTGTTCCTACCTCGTCAGCTCACGAGGTAGAGGCCACTTCTTCATCTCATCCTGGACCTTCTAGACACATTCAAAAAGACCATCCTTCTGAGCAGATCATTGGAGACCTTTTTGAGCGAGTTACTCGTTCAAAATCCGGCATGTCTCTTTTCTGTCTCTATTCTGCCTTTGTTGCCTCATTTGAGCCCAAGGACGTTTGTCATGCTCTCTCTGACGAGTCTTGGGTCAATGCCATGCATGAGGAGTTAGAGAATTTCGAGAGAAACAAGGTCTGGTCACTTGTTGAGCCCCCACAAGGTCACAATGTCATTGGGACTATGTGGGTGTTCAAGAACAAGCAGAGTGAGGATGGTGTGGTTATTCAAAACAAGGCTAGACTGGTAGCTCAGGGGTTCTCCAAGGTTGAGGGTCTAGATTTCGAGGAGACCTTTGCCCCTATAGCTAGACTTGAGGCCATTAGAATCCTGCTTGCCTTCGCAGCTTCTAAGGGTTTCAAGCTTTACCAGATGGACGTCAAGAGTGCCTTCCTCAATGGCCTTATTGAGGAAGAAGTCTATGTGAGACAGCCTCCTGGTTTCGAAAACCCCAAATACCCAAACCATGTCTACATGTTTTTCAAAGCATTGTATGGACTTAAGCAGGCCCCTAGAGCTTGGTACGAGAAGCTAAAGTCTTATCTGTTGAGTCATGTTTTTGAAATGGGTAAAGTAGACAAGACCTTGTTCATCCGTCGGCTTGGCAATGATCTTCTGCTCGTCCAGATTTATGTTGATGACATCATCTTTGGCGGATCCTCGTATGCTCTCGTTTCCCAGTTTTCCGATGTCATGAGCTCGGAGTTTGAGATGAGCATGATGGGCGAGTTGAGCTTTTCCTTGGCTTCCAAATTAAGCGACTCGGAGGGTACCTTCTTGCATCGGTGCAAGTACACTCGAGACCTCTGAAGCGCTTGATATGAGTGATGGTAAGCCAGTGTCCACTCCGATGGCTACATCAGTTCCACTCGACCCAGATGAGGACGGCGAGCCAGTTGATCAGAAGGAGTATCGTAGTATGATCGGCTCCCTCTTGTACCTCACTGCCTCGAGACCGGACATACACTTCTCCGTGTTTCAGGCTTCTCCTCGCGTATCTCACCGTCAGGCGGTGAAGCGCATCCTTCGGTACCTTCGAGCTACCATTGACCATGGTATCTGGTACTCTTCCTCTTCGTGTCTTTCCTTGAGAGCCTACTCGGATGCAGATTTTGTTGGTGTAGGATAGATAGGAAGAGCACTTGAGCGCTTACCAATTTATTGGCACTTCTCTCGTTTCTGGTCCTCGAGGAAGCGATGCGGTGTTGCACGCCTACCGCAGAGGCCGAGTGCGTTCTGTCGCGACCGATTCTTTGTAGCCATGTGCTTTGGATGGTCTCGACCCTGCGGGACTTTGGGTTAACTATCGACAATGTTCCACTCCTGTGTGATAACACTTCTGCGATTAACATTGCTAAGAACCCAGTGCATCATTCTCAGACCAAGCATATTGATATTCGCTATCACTTCCTCAGAGACCATGTAGAGAAGGGTGACATCGTGCTCCGGTTGTGGAGAGTGACCACCGGTTGGTGATATTTTCACCAAGCCTTTGGATAGCTCTAGGTTTTAGCTCATGGGAGAGCTTGGGGTGGTTTGTCCTTATGGACTGTTGTGAGGGGGAGTTTTGTGTTTTACTGCTTTATCATATTAATTATGCTCATACTCCTTTCTGATTGCTTAGCATATGGGTGCATTGGGTTAGTCCTCCTAGCATAGATTAGAGTGTTTCTCACATCTAGATGCTTAGATTTCTTACTCTTATCTTGTGCTTTCAGGATGCTGCATATTAGCTGTTTCTTATCTCGCTAGGTTGAGCTCACTCACTTCTTGTAGGCTCTAGCGAGGGTTGGGCCACCCTCGGGTGAGCAGTGCGTGTTTGCTCTCTAGTGTGTGTTTTCTCGTCAGCTGATAGTCCTGGAGTCATATAGGGTAGATGAGAGTTAGTCTGAGCTATATTATCTTCTATATCTTGTCTATGCTTTAAGGACTGCTCCGTTGGATTTGCTTTGCCAGCTTCTCTTATTTATTTCTTTGGTTCAGGGTGAGTTCATTTGGGAGCTTCTCGAGCTTAATATTGACATAACTCAACTTGATCCAAGAGTTGCATCACATGTTGAGGGGGAGCTGGATTTTCTGCATTGTAATATAAATACATTGAGCCTTGATTATTATCCTATTATGACATGCTTACACTGCTTTACACCTTGCCATAATTTGTGCTCATTTGCTATATTTATCATGACTTCATATGTGTAAACTAGCTTTTGACATGATAAGTTAATTAAACTTGCTCAATTTAAACTAAAACTTGTCATGTTAGCACTCGAGATTAGTCTTTCTTGAGCTATCCTTTTATGATCCATGCCATGTCTAGTAGGCTGAGTTGAGGGTTGAATCTCTATTGAGCCTTAAATTGAGCTGTTTTAGTCTCTTGATGATGCATAAGTTAGTACAATCTGTTAAAAAGCAAAAAGATCTCTTTTGTGCAAAAAAACTGATCTCACCAATTCTTTCTCATGAGACGGCTTGCCATTGCACTTGGCATGAACTCAGGGGGAGTTTTGGATGACCAAGACTATCTTCTTAAGCTTCTTGCTTGGAGTAGTCGCATAAGGCTTGAGATCTAGCACATGATAAAAATATTGGTTGAAAACGACCATAAGTTTCAAAAGAAAATATGTCATTTGTGCTCAATTTGCTTAAGCTACTAAAAGAACAAAGTACTTGAACCAATGTTTCACTCTTGAGCATATAGCACTCTACTTGGACTCAATATTAGCTTCTTGGTTCCGCTTAGCTTAATTGACATGGCTTGCATCATCATTGGATGTCTCTAGCTAGATTTTGCTTATTGATGACTTGACTTGCTCACAAATTGCACTACATTTCAGATTGTCATCTCTTTGGTTTAGCTGGCATATACATATCTTGTCATGATCTAGATAGCATATTTATGTATTATGGCTTGATGTAATCCTTATGGTCATTTTGGATAATTCTCATGGCTCTAAATGTATAGAATAAACAAACTTTAGTCATTTTATCCAAAATGTGTCAAGCGGTGCTATTTGACGTGTTTCTTGTCTGTGTGGCAGCAGGACGTCGAGGCGGAGTCGTGGCGAGACACGGTGGACCGGACTAGGCGTAAGTGGCGCTGAGGTCAGAACGGTCGGGATGTGTCGAAGACGGCGTGGATTCGATGTGGTTGTGAGTCATGGACGACAAGGAGCGCGCAAGTTTCCTGGAAGGTGCAGGAGGGGCGAATCGGTAATTTCGCAAGGCTACACAAGCGGGAGACGGCTCCGTTAGGGTTTAGCTGGCGTAACGGGTTGGAGACCCGTTAGCCAATGGCTATAAATAGAGGTGAGGGGCTGCATACCTCTTAGAACACTTGAGAGTGAGTTAGGTTTTTAGAACTCATTCATCCCTTTGTGTGTGTTCCTCCTAAGAAGCATGTGAGACTCTTGGTGTTTTTGAGGATTGAGAGGGAGAGGATGGATTGAGAGTCTTGTAATTACTCCTCTTATTCTAAAGTCCATGCGTATGGGGACTCCCTTGTATTATTTCCTCTCCATGAATCAATATGAGAATAACATTACTTGAGAAGCATTTGATTTCATCCTTTCATTTCAGTTCTGAACTTCAGTCCTATCCTTCTTTGCTGATTTCAGTTTTTGCTTCTCTCTGTTCTTCTTGATGACTTCTTGAGATGAGTTCTTTTGTGAAACCGATTTCTCTGTTTGTTCTTTGAAAAATCAGTGATCTCTTTTTCTGTAGAGAGTCTCTATCTTCTGTTCAGTCGGGAGGCCGTTTTTTGTTTTTGGTAGCGACTTCAGTAAGTCTGTTCATTTCAGTGGTTCCTTTTCTTTTCGGCATTTCAGTATCTGTGTTACGGCAGCTATTTCAGTTTCCGGCTGGGACTTTGCTAAGTTCAGTTCTCAGTTAAATTGTTTTTCTTGTTCTATCTTCATCTTTGCCGATCTGCTCTTCATGATTTTTCCCTGAAATTTGTCAGTTGTTTGGGTTGATTTTCTGGTCTTCTGGGTCTGAGAGGAGCAGCGGTTCCTTGGCATTTTCCTTGCCTCTGGATCCTGCGAGTAGCTCTTTGCTCTCTTGCTGTTCGGCCACTCCAAGTGCAGCCGCTTGGTACTGCTGTTTGGGCATTCCTTTTTGTGTTTGTCTTTCAGTTTCCTGTGCAAACTACAGTTTGTTGGTCCAGCTTCCTTTTGTTGTTCAGCTGCAGTCCGTCTGTAATCTTTTCAGTCCAGCAGCAGTTCACAGCTTTGTTTTCCTCTTTTGCTTTCAGTTTCTTGTCTCAGTTTGGTCTCCCTTGGGTCTTGCAAAAATAACAACGTCTCCTGTAGTCTTGCAAAGGCTGTTGCCGGCTGTAGCCACGGCTGACCTTCTTTTGTGATCTTCTCGGTACTATTTTTGCCTATTTCCTCTGTTACAATCTGCATTTGTTGAAGTTTCTTCAGCACTGCAGTATCAGCTCTTAGCAACTAGAAATCAGCTTTTAGTGCTTTTCTTTTTATTCTTTTGCTGATCTTTGACCATTTTGCATGCAGAGAAAATGGCATTATTTTCAGCTGAAATTTTTACTTATTACTCTCTGATTTATGCTGAATTTTTAGGTATCGCATGCGTTCCAGTCTACTTCTGTGAGTTGCTTCGTTCAGCATCTTTTTGAAAAATCAGTGTACGAATTTTCGGGGGCGATTTTCAAGAGAACGACATTCACCCCCTTTTGTCGCCATTTCGGTCCTACAGTTCAAATAATCAACCTATACAAAACCCATTAGTGGATTTTTTGATGAATACACATGAACATACATCGTTGTTTACATCCCCCTTTTGTAGAAGGAATTCACTCGGTAGGTTGTACCACATATGACCTGACTGTTTTAACCCATATGGTGACCTTTCAAAATTTCAAACTATACATGTTGCAATCCTCATTCGCACTACTACATGAGAGCTTTAGTCCCTTTGGAATCATCATATATTTCATAATATAGTGACCCATATAAGTATGCAATCACAAAATCCATGGGTTTTACACTTAGATTTATGCCTACTGCCATTGATATCAAGTAATGGAATGTAAGCCATCCATTACATGAGAATAGATTTCATTGTAATCAATGTTGAGTCTTTCTGTGAACCCTTCTGCTAATAATCTCACTTTGTATCTCACCATGTCATTACATTCATTCCACTTTCTTCAGAACGCTCACTTGTGTTCAACAAGAATAACGACCGAAGGTGTCTTGACCATAGGTCTTAAGACTTTCCTCTTATTTAGTAAGTTTAGTTCAGCCTCAATTGCGTCCTTCCATTTATCCTAGTTGAGATGAATTTTGCATTCAACATTAGTGTTCGATTCCAACTCAAAATTCTTGATATGGAAGGCAACCCTAGAAACGAAGCAGGTACTATCAACATATACTTATCTCAAGTATATTTCTCATGTGTCCACATAGTTTGTGGCAAATTCCCTATCCAATTCAATTGACATCCTATTTAAATCAATCAGCTCTCCATAATTCCCCAATATGGAAGAGTCTGATTGTTCCGTTGCCTTAGTGTCATCAGGTGTGCTTTCTTCTATGTTAGGCGTGTAACACCAAGATTTTTGCATCACATTTACAATGCATGAAAATGTGTAAATTTTAAAACTTTTGACGTATTTTGGTGTTACTTGAATTTTCTGGACTTTGCTTGAAGTTTTGTCAGATTTTATGTTCTATGAAAACAATTAATAAAAATAAAACGAAAACCCTAGAGTTGAAAGTCATCCAAGTAAGAAAATAAAATTTAAAGAAAAATTGTAAATTTGAAAATCTAAGCAAAAATTTAAATTTAAAACTGAATTTGAATTAAAATTAAATAATGGAATAAAAAAGAAAATAAAAAGGAAGTTTCTAGAAACCCAATTCTGGTCAGCCCATTTCTTTACTTTCTTTATTTCCCCTCGGCCTGACCTAGTCCATCCTTGTAACAGGCCAGCTGTTTATTCCAAAATTTTGGAGAAAAAAAATTGTTTAATATAAAATTAAATTAATTTAGTTTAAAATAAAAATAAGAGTTTTGTTTGTGTGAAATTTGAATTTTGTTTGCCTCGATTTTACGCTTTTAGAAAGCTAGATTTGAAAAGTAATTTAAAGTAAAATTTAAAAATATTATTAAATAAAATGATATTTTGATTTTCTGTAAAAATCCTATGTCAAATTAATTATTTGAATTTATTTGGCATTTATTTGGTGTTCTGAGTTTTTCTGGAGTTTTAAAATCTATTTTGAAAATAAAAAAGTATTTTATGTATGAGAATTAAAATACCAACAGTAGTTGAAAATATTTTTATTAAGTCCAAAATGTCTCCAGGAAGTTGCTTAAATTTTCCTGGAATTTTTTGATATAATTTCATATTTTTCTGAGCTTTATTGAATTTTCTGGTGTTTTCTCAAAATCTAAATCAAATGTAATCCTCCACCGCCCGATCTAATCTCGTGCGTCCATATTCACCTAACTCTCTTCGCTCTCCATCTGACGATCCCGATTTACTCCTTGCGCCACATCGCTCATCCGATCGTCCGCTCTTTCCTCTCTCTCTTCTCTCTCGTTGATAAACCGGTCCCACCTATCAGTGAATAAAATCATTTTCCTTTACAAAAATAATTCGGCCAAAAATCAAAATTCTTACTGATGTCATAAATTTATTTTCCACAGAAAAATAATTCATTTCAAAATCATTTCCTTGATGACGTCATAATTTGATTTTTCGGTTCAAAATAATTCCGAAAATCGGTTTATTCTTTTCTTTCTTTTCAAACTTCCGAGAGCCCGTTCTTTTTCGTTTTAACTCCGATTGAGCCCATTAAAATTTCTAAATTCATCTAAAATTCTAATATATCCATTTAATTTTTCAAATTTTTGAAATTTTTGAATTTATTTGGTTTAAACTAAATCTTAATTAGAATTTTATTTAATAAAATAAAATTAAATATTAATATTTGCTAAAATATTTTATTTGAGTTCTTTGAGCCTCAAGGAAGTTTCGAAATTTTTTTTAGAATTTTCAAAGTTTGTTTGAGCTCAATTTCAAAATCTCAAACAAAAATAAAAAAAAAAGAAAAGGGGAGAGAGAGTGAACAGTGCCTACGGGCACTGTTCATCTTCCAGAGCCGTTTCGTTCTCGAGCGCACGCACGCGCAGCCATGGACGCCGGTTCTTCAAACTTTCATATCTTTTGATTTTCTCAACCGTTTTTCGCGAAATCAAGTGCGTTAACTTCCTCTCATCAAGAGCATTCCATTCCTAACCGTTTCCCCACTCCTTTATGCGCATTTTCACGAGAAAACGAACCGCCACCGAAGGACATTCGTTCGTTGATCTCCCTCTCCGGTCCATCTCCGCCCCTATAAAGGGAGCACCGGTGCCTCTCTCATCCTCATTCACCACCGAAAATATCAAGTTCTCTCCCTTTCTTCTCTCCACAATCACCATTTTTCCTTTGTGAACCAACCGCGTTCTTGACCGATTTCGCGCCTGATGGAGTCCGGTCACTTTGACCATACCATTGGCTTTGCCTTCTCGCGTTCTACGTGGTGCTCACCTCGCCTTCGCCGGAGCATCACCGGAGCATCGCCGGACCACCGTGGCCAAACCGCGCCGTCGCTTCTCTCCTTGTTGCGAGCCGACCACGCGTGTTCCATGAAAACCGAGGTGAGCATTGTGTTCCCGACGTTCTCCTCTTCGTTTCGCCGCAAACCTCACCCTCTAACTCCTCTCCGTTTGCCCGGAATGCCGATGCCAACCCGCCGGACGCCAAATGTCTTCTCCGCCGTGTTCTGCCACCATCCGATGCCCGTTGGCCGAGCCGTCTGTACCGTTGAGTTCGCCTCGACGCATTCTACACCATGCTACCATCGCCTTCATTCGAAGATTCCCGAGTCTCTGTCGACTGGTCAAGCCGAACGAACTGCACTGTGCCTTGCAGTACACCACTTTTTGGTAAGCGCTTTGATTTTTGTTCACGTCATATCGTGTCCTAGCCTCCAAGTAATTTACCTATCATTTTTTTATTTTATTTTTCGTGGAGCCAATTGCCCGAAATTGAACTGTCCGCGAAAATGATCGTTTTTGACTCCCGAGGTCGATTCGTCGTCTCTGCTGAGTTTTAGCATGTGCCGTAATTTTTTTTAGACTTGCCTCACCGCGTTCTACGCCGTGCTTCCTTCCGTTTCCCCAAAAAGCCTCCACAAATTTTTGCCTCCAACATCTCGCCATGGCCGCCAATGGCATCTCGTGTCTCCGTCTATCCGTTGGTGTTTTTCCCAATCCGTTCGCGTCATATCGTGCCAAACCATCCCAGGTAGCTACCTTTCAAATGGTTTTGGATTCGCTTCACCGAGCATCAAGATATCAAGTTTTTCCTTTTTCTCTACCGTCGTCGTTCAAACGTCGTTTGCGCCGTCTCCGATGGGCTTCCGGCTGAACTGATAATTTTCTTAGCCTCACCATGTCGTGTTCTACCCTGTGCTCACCCTACATCTCCATGTTCCATACCCAGTACTATCTCTCCAACTTGTCGATGGCGCTACCACGTTGTCGCTGTCGTTTTTCCCTCGCCGCCGGTGATTGTCACCGTTCCTCGCCTCCATACCCATGTCACCACCTTCACCTCGTCGCTGGGATTCCATTTTGACCGTTCGCCGCCACCTCGCAACCAATCGGCACCGTACTGTTCAAAAAGGAATTCTCGGATTTTGTTATCATTTCATGTGATATCTAAAACTTCCAGATATTCGTTCGCCCTCATTCGAACTCCGAATCCATTGATTCTTTCTCCTAAATTCATCTAAAATCTTAACCCTTCCTCCAGTATATATTTTATATTTTTATGATTTTATTTGTTTTTATTTATTCTTTTGTATTCGTCGTTTCGCGCGTAGAATCCGATGTCGCCGAAGAATATTCTAAGCAGCAGCAAGAAGATTCAGACAACGTGCAAAAAAGGCAAGTCTCCTTTGATCATCTTTGAACCTATGTTTGTGAAATGTTTTTCAATTATTTTAAATTTAATGCATTGCTATGTTACATAAAATGATAGTTTCAGTTGTAGAGGTAATAGTTAAACCGAAGAATTGTTATGCCCTCATTTGACTTTGACAACCATGTACCTTTGACACCCTAGGAATTCCCTTGTCTCATTATTGAGATTATTATGAATCTTTGATAATTGTTGTATCGGTAGTAAGATGCTTAGAAAAGCTATATAACTTTAGTAACTTTGGATTGGGAACTATATTTCAATGAACTAGACTTTTGTTCAGAATCGAATGGCAAATGGTGTTGCCTCTGTTCATGTGAAATGAATTAAATTGTGAAAATTGTTTTAGACCAGGGCGGATGGTTGGTTTGGATTGGTGCGGTTAGCACGAGATCTTGAAAAGTGTATGTTCCGCCCTAGTCAATTAAGGACCGACGCTTGTGTTTGTCCAGTCTGAGCACTACCGTACAACCACATGTCTATATGGGTACGACCTAGCTGATTAACTTACGATAGGCTAGTTTAGATATCACCGTGGAAAGTGAGTACCGGGTTCTTGGTTATTCACGATGAGGGAGTGGTTACTGTACTCATACGGCGCAAGAGGGGCTTCGGTCAGTGGATTTAACCTTCACGGTGAAACCTCGGTGGTGGTGTCTAGCTAGTCTAGAGTAAGGTAAAGGCTTTGTGATGAATTATCTGGGTCTCATGCCAAAGGAAGCGTGTTGACTAATAAGGTAACTTATCTCTTGTGGGTAAAGTGTACAACCTCTGCAGAGTGTAAAACTATTCGAATAGCCGTGCCCACGGTCAAGGGCGAGCAAGGAATGCTTTCACATGGTAGATCTTTATTTTTGGTTTAAAACAAAGTTTTGGGAATCTGAGAGTGGATGGAACTCTCGGGGAATTTGTCCTGGTGGCTGGAACCAGTGTGGGTGGTTGGAACCCGTAGTATCAAACTTGGTGGTAGAATCTTTATGATTTAAAAATGCTTAATGATTTTAATTAGAGTAAATACTTCAGTTAATCTGTCGCCTTCAAAAATAGTTATTGGTATTGGAAATAAAATGTCGCTTTGTGCAAAAGAGCCATATAGCCCTCTTTGTTAAACATTACATCTATTGCATTTTCCCAAGACTTGCGGAGTACTTTATGTACTCACATGCTACACCTAAAATATATCTCAGAGGAGTATGAAACTCAAGAAGGAGACTACAACTACTTCGCGGGTGGATTTGAAGAAGGATGTCCAGACGTTTAGGTCGCGCTCCCCAGTCAATTGCCTGTGGCGTATTGATGGGATTTTATCAATGTTTAATTGCTTCCGCTGTGTTTGTGTTTATTTGTGAGGTCTGGAAACCTCGTTTGTGTTGTAAGACCTTTGGTCAGTACTCTCTATAATATTGTAATATTCGTCTTTGGCAATGTAACCATCACTGTTTAACTGTGTGCACTAGCTTTGATCTGGGACTAGTGTTGTAATACACAGAGGGTCCGGATTTGGTAATCCGGGGTCCCGACAATCCTCTTCTCTTTCTTTCTTCCTTTCTTCCTTTCTTCCTTCCCTAGCACAGGCCACATGGCCTCTCCCTTCCTTCACTATTGTGCCATAGTGCTATGCTACCCACGTGTCAAGGTGCCATGCTAGCATGTTGTGACCCCTGCCTCGACACATGCCACACGTATCGCCTCGACTCCCTCACCCTACCTTGCACTATTGCTCCGCAGCAACTCACAGCACTTCCCCTTATTTAAGCCATAGTCGAGCATCCTCAAGCTCACCTCCACCTCCTCCATTCCCTTCACCACCTCTCATCCTCCTCCCACGCTGAATTTGGAGAACGTATGTGACCACCTCTACTCTGGCCACCACTTCCTCTCACCGTTCCGGCCACTGAAGCATCTAGGCACATAAAAATGGTTTTGATAATTAATTACGACAATGCTTAAGGACTGAAATTTTTGTTAAAATGATTGAAATGTTTAGTCTCAGATTTTGATCATATCATAGAAAAGGCATGCAAGGATGACTACAGATTGACATGGCTCATGGTAAAGATATAAATTAGCCTAAGGACCTCTTTTATAGTTTTTACCTGTCTAGGCATATGGTGGATTAAGACCGGATTGGTAGGCTAGATATCGTACTATTACGAAGAGTCATGGCTAGTAGTTCGAAGATAATCTTGTGCCACATTGGTCAATTCTAGTGCATGCATGCATTTGGAAATCATTTGTGTTAACCCTCACTAAATTTTCTTTGAAAACCAGGATGACCACCATTGTGACCACGGTAGTACCACTGTATCAGTACTACAATTGTTCTGGACCAGTAGTACCACAATGGTATTACCACTTTGCTTGTCTGGTACTACTGCATTGCGGTATGATCATACTTTAGTTGGCGATAGATAATTTTTAGAGAGCTACATTTTTAGAAGATTTCCTCTCCTCTGAAAATCGGTACTACTGCATATTAAGTGTGGTACTACCACGGTATTAGTATGGCTGGGCCCTGTGAGTGTGGTACTACCATATTTGATTCAGCGGCTAGTTTCTATGCATTTAATGGTCCCTATGTAGCTATTGAATAGTGGGTGCGGTAGTATCGGCCAGTACCGCTCCACCTAAGCTTTGGAAATTTCGTCCCCAACGGTCATCCTGATGGGTGGAGGTTATAAATACCTCCCCACCAGCATGAAAGAACTTTTATTGGACCCCAATTGAATACTCTTGAGCTCTTGCATCCCTCTCATCAACTCTAGTGTATATATTTTCTTATTTTGAGGTTGTTGCGAATATTCAAGTGTATTTCATCATCTAGTTGATCTTTGTCGCACTTGAAGACCTTCAAGCAAGTGTCGTTAGTTTATTATTCTTGGTGGTTGCCGACGCCTAGACAACTTAGAGAAGTTGGCACGGTGATCTCTTCAAGATGGTTGTGGAGAGACCTAACAAAATTGTGAAGGTTAGAGCTCAACTCTCTAAACGGGAAAGAGCTACCTTAGTAGATTGAGGAAAGGTTTAAGCTGCGCAAGGAGCTAGCTTGATTCGTTCAAGCTCCCTCAACATGGATTAGGGGAGACCGGCAAGTTGTCAAAACCACAAGAAAAATTGTTATGTCCATCGTGTGGTTTAATTTCCTTGCCCTTTATTTTTTGTATTTATATTTCTAGTAATTAATTGCTTGATTTTCTTAGCTAGAATTGTATCTTGCCTAGTCCGAGCTTGTGGTGCCATAGCAAGACTTAGAGATTTTAGGCTTTAAATTGTGCAAAATGATTTTAATAGCTCATACTTGCTATAAAATTATCGTTTAGCCAAAAGAATTTAAAAACCTTCTATTCACCCCCTCTAGTCGGTTATCCTTGATCCTACAGCCACCTTGGCAAGCCTTGCCTAAATCCGTTCACATCACGGTGTGTTCTATACCTCTATTTCATTTTCCCCCAATCAATTTTGGGATTCCTTTATCGGAGCTCACCTCATCATCTTCTTCCTCAATTCTGGTCATAACCCACCACTAGCACCGCCCTCTCCTCGCTGGTGAGCCTTCCTCCAATTCCTTCGAACTGGATCATCTCCTCACCACCCCCTTCCTTCCCCCAGCCACCTATTTGGGCTCCCCCGCCTCCATGTTGAGCCACCTGGAGTCGCTCATGGCTTGTGATGTTAGCCCACCCTGGCTCTTCCTCACCTCCATGGCCTACACTAGTAAGCTCTCCTCACCACTATCCTAATTGTGTGCCCCCACTTTCCTTCCATCTCTCTCATGTGCACTGCAACCCCTATTCCTACCCATGCTTGGCCCCCGCACACTACCTTCAGCCTGCTCGGTGCGCGTTCAGCAACGACACCACCATCGTTGGTCCGCCTTGCCGCCCCCATTCCATTTTGGCCATCACCCAAAGCCCTCGTTGATGCGGATCAAACCTCAGAACGATATTAAATCACACTAGGATAAATAATACATCACACTAGGATCCCGGGTCTTTCACAGTGGTGATTCCCGAATAGATAAATAGAGAACAATTGTAAGATGTAATTCAAACTAGGATAGATAATACTCTCAACTGCACGCACCACAACACATGACCTCGGAAAGGGGGCAAAAGATCCAGCGAGCAAATACCTAGCCACAGAAGGAATCCTCACACTAAGACGAAAATCCTAGATAGAAATTCACATTACACAAGATAACTCACAGGTAAACCACCCTGACGGCGCACGGCCAGAGAGGGCTCAATTCTTAACGTACACTCTCCTTTACATGGCGCATAGGCATGCCCTTTTATAGGCGACACTAACCACGGTGCCAACCAAAAATACTAATGTAACATACAGAAAATTGGTTTTTGGAAGGAATCGATTTTTCTAAAAAAACCGAATCAATTAAATAACGATAACGACGTGCTTAAACTTCTGCGCCATCTTGATCTGGACGTCCTTCAAGGTGGTACCTAAGGATTAGCAGCCGTTGGATTTAATCCAGGAATAAACACATCTAACGGTGGCCCCAATCCTTGCTCACATAAATTGAGAATAGGATACGATGGCCCTAACTTCTTGGACATGCAATCTGCATAGGGGATAAGTACTGATTTCCCGGCTGCTGATCCAACCTCCTCTCTTTTCGATCTCCTTTGCATGGCTGCATGACATGGTGGGGGAAGACACCTTTCCCTGCCCTCCTCTCTCTGTAAGTAATGACAAGTGGGCCTTCTCATCCAGATCTTATCTAAATAAGACTAATTAGCTAATGAAGAATAGCTAGGATAATTAACTTAGTTAATGTCATTAGTGCTTAATGTAAAAGTACAAATTAATTAAAGGTTATGTTAAAATATGATTATGTTTACGTACTATGTCATTAATATTTATTTTATAAATTCAAATATTAATTGAAGGCACAAAATATAATTTTGTATATATAGATGATAATAAAGTTAATTTGCATGTCATTGGCATTTCTTTAAAATGCAGATCCAATTAAGATATCTATTAAAAATGTAATTTCATTTGTATGTTAACATATAATTGTGTACTTAAATTCCAAGTAATCGCACGGTAACTAGAGTTAATTGGATCAGTAAAATTAAAAAATTAGTCTTTCAATGACAAGAGGGCTGATACTAACTATTTGAGAGACCATGTGGATGTCATCCCGTTGTGTATGATGAGTAATTGACATCAGCTTAGGGAAGTTGAGTTTGAGTTGGTTGGTTCGGACCATGTCGTTGCGGGGTGCAACGGGCTCGGTCGGACTTGGTCAAACCTGGTCAAATGGGATTATTCTGATAATTCAACAGGTTTGTTGATGTTATTATGCTTTCATGTATCGAGCGGTACTATTTGATGTGTTTTTTGTCTGTGCTGACTGCAGGACGTCGAGGCGGAGTCGTGGCGAGACACGGTGGACCGGACTAGGCGCAGGTGGCGCTGAGGTCTGAACGGTCGGATGTGTCGAAGACGACGTGGACTCGAGGTGGTTGCAAGGCGTGCGAGGCAAGGAGCGCGGAAGCTTCCCGGAAGGTGCAGGAGGGGCGAAACGGGAATTTCGCAAGGCTGCACAAGCGGAAGACGGCTCCGTTAGGGTTTAGCCGGCGTAACGGGTTGGAGACCCGTTAGCCAAGGGCTATAAATAGGTGTTGGGGGCTGCATACCCCCTTGAGGGTTTTTGTGCATTTGCTCTCCATTTTGTGTGTGTTCCTCCCAAGAAGCATGTGAGGCTCTTGGTGTTCTTGAGGATTGAGAGGGAGAGGGTTGAGTAGAGACTTCATGTAATCTTTCTTGATCTAATGTCCATGCATATGGGGATGTGAGATGGCTGTCACAAAGCTCTTTCAATCGTTCATCTCAACGTGTCAATATGAGAAGGATTTTTGATTGAGATGCTATGATCTTTTAGAGTATTGCTTCCTTGGTTGCTCTAGTTCTATCTTTGTTGTTGTTTTTCCCAGTTCTAAGTTTTACTATTTTGTGCTGCTACTCAGTCTTAATATCTTTTCTGCAGTACTTCTTGTGTTGTTAGGTTTGTATCTCTTCCTGAAAATTAGTCTCTGTTGTTCTCGTTGCTCTCTCTGGAATGGCACTCAGTCAGTGATCAAAATATTCGTCTAGCGCCTGGACTGCAGTAACATTTTATCTAGCGCCTGGACTGCAGATCAATCAAGTCAGATTGCTGATTTCATTTTCTTGCGGGCAGACTAATCCCATTTCTTTCTTTTGATCAGCTGCTCCCTGTTCTTCTCTTAGCCGCAGGAATTACTCTGCATTTCAGTTCTTCTACAGCATTTGCTGCATCTGAATTTCTTTTCTTCTGCATGCTGTTTTGCTTTCTCTGCAGCTCTTGTCTTCACTTCCTTTCAGTTTGCTTTTCAGTTTGCTTTTTAGCTTTTCTTGTTTCAGCAGCCGAATTGCCTGAACCCTCTGCTATCAAGATGTTGGCCTATGGATTTGTCTTAGTCTTCAGGATTCTGCCTTTTACTTTTTCGGTTTGCTGCAGCTTGATTTCAGTTTTCTTTAGTTGTGGACAGCAGACCAAGTTCTTTGTCTCTTTTTTTTCTTTTGCTGATCTTTGACGATTTTGCATGCAGATCAAACGGCAATATTTTCAGCTGAAACTTGTACTGTTTACTCTCTGATTTATGCTGAATTTTTCAGTATCGCATGCGTTCCAAATTTCAGCAAGATTAATTTTAATTTTCTATGAAATGCTTTGTTTTGCATCTTTTTGAAAAACAGTATACTAATTCTCGGGGGCGATTTTAAAAGAGAACGACATTCACCCCCCCTCTGTCGCCATTTCGGTCCTACACTATTGATTAGGTAAGGTAATTAATTTAGCTAGTGTCTTATTCAACAGTATACCCCAGGTTATTAGGAAATGTTGTAGTTGAAAATTAACTTAATAAATATATATAGTTTAGTCAAAATATGTGTAATTTAGCATATGCATGGCAGCTGGGCCTGCATAACTAGATTAAATGAAGGAGGCTTAAATATTAATTGCAAATAATTAATAAGTCCCTAGTACTAATACTAATTTTGAAGAGTGCAAACTGAATTAGGGAATCTGTTATATATACACACACGCATGGTCACATAAGTGATTGTTTTTGTTAAAAGTAAGTCGGATGGTGTGGTACTGACATATAGGAAACAACATATTAAATTTTAAAGTTAATACTTAGTTGATACCCATTAGTATGACACATGGACCATTAGTAATCTGTAGGAAACTAAATAGGAAATTGGTTAGCCACTGCAAGAGAGCTCTTTCATCGATAGTTATTGTTTAAATTAATTACTAGCCAACTAGTCACGAATAGGTGGGCCCATAGCCATGAGGATTTACTATTAAAATATGGAATAAATGAATGACACAAAGACCCACCTTAATTAGTGATTAGTTGAAGTCGAACCATCTAGCCACGGTTCCACTGAGGGGTTGGCCCGCAACTCATTTGGTTGTCATTACAAAAATAAAAGTAGCACAAATAGTAAATGATGTATATCCATATAGGCCGTTCCGGTTTAAAACACATGTAATACTCCGATTGAACAAAAGTTTAAGATGTCACTTACTACTACTATCTCTAATTTTTAACCAACAAATAAGCTTTACAAACTGATGTGGCACCAAGTAGCACTACAACTTTGGTTAGTGCTTGCAATTCTGTGCATAATGTTCAAGGAGCTTTGAATACCAATTCTGAGGTTTCTAATTGCACAAGAGATATATTTGGAAAGATAATGAAGTCTATTTTCCAACGAATCAAACGGCACTTGATTTGGAGCTTCCTACACAAAGTTATGGCAATTTCATTGGATGCTGCACGAGCTGTCCGGAGAGACGCGCGAGACTTGCCAAACATAAAGAGTTCGAGTATTGCAACACAAATAAAAGTAAAATCCGACCACACCATGACTTTCTAAAGGTGGAGAAGGACTCTTTTTCAGCTTCCAAACGGATTTGGAAGCCCCTTGAACAAGAAAACAAAACATATAAAGATTTGAAACCGATTCGGACTCGGATTGGGACAGCTAGCAAGACCGATACTAAAACGTCCATAACTTTCACAAACGGAGTCCGATTTGGGCGTTCTTGGACTCGTTGGAAAGCTATTTTGAAGCCCCACACAATGGATAAGGTTCCAGCCACGGAATCCTCACGGTAAAGTCGCAAATTGAGAGAGAAACTAGAGGTAACAGTTTAGGTATTTCCTTTTTAGTTCGTAATGAAGTTTGTTTCGGCCTTAGGCCAAGTAGTGCATGAGTTGTAATCAAGGCTGTGCATTATGCACCAATATAAGGCCAGGGCCTTAGCCCCATTGTAACTCAAGCTATGATTTGAGAAATAGAAATCAGAAAATCACCATGGTTTGGTGGCCATTGTTGGCGTGTTCTTGAGATTTCCATCGAGGAATTGCTCTTGGTGTGTTGAATCTAATTGTGGTGTTGGATTCTACTCGCTGAAACTTCGGTTTATCTACCCTTCATTCACGTGCTGTGGTGTGCGTGGGAGAAGGCTTCTCTTGGAGAGAGCATCCAACAAGGCGTATCGTGAAAGATCAGGGCCAAAGCAACGGGGTTCAGCTAGCTTGCTAGGTGGATCCGCATCACAAACAATTAGGCTTCAAAAATAAACATTTAACATAAGATTAAACATAAATTTTAGCAACACTGTAAACCATAAACCGAGCTTAATATAAATCAACAATAACCAAGATGAATCATAAATAAGTATAAATTAAATAAAGCATCAAGCAACAGCATTATGAACTATAAAGACTATGGAGTGCTATAAATTGTCTAATCAATGTTATAGAAACTACTAATTTGTTCATGCTCATAAATGATAAATTACTAGGTGGAGTGAAGAGTTACAAGTGTGCAATAAACCATGTTCTACATCTACCTGTACATGTTGCCTTCAACTCTCACCTAAAAATAACAAAGAAGGAATGGTGAGTTTAAGACTCAGTAAGTACAAAGTAGAATAATAAATGAATTCACATTATTTTAACAAATTAAATCCATTTACCATTAACTCAAAATTTCACATCTCATTCCCATCAATTCTCATCAACATATATCAATATCTTATCTAAATTTCTCTTAATACGATGCAATGATCATGGTTAAGTCTCATTCTCCTTCTTTAGCTCATACTAGTATTGCGGAGAGCACACCCGTTGATGTCACCCTCTACCTCCATCCCGTAAAGCTGCCTATCTCTATAGGTCTTACTCAAGAGCAAGCTAGAATAGTCAAATAACTTTACTCATAACAATTGACTTTCTCACTATCCTGGTTTGTAATACATATGTTATATCATGAATGTTATTTTCCATCATTTTATCACATATCATAATTATCATCAAATTAATATCATACTTAATAAAAGGAAAAACAAAATTATTACATGACATGAGTAATTCAATAATAGTGAGTAATTATTAATCATCACTTATCATTCTACTAAGCACTTGTCTCTCTATTTGCGACAACAGGTTTGATTAGGAGATGACAATATAATTGACATTACTACTCCTACAGCAATTACTAATTCTTAATACATGCCATAACATTGCAAGGTAACAAATAAATGACAACACTCTTACACGCTCTCCAAACTTGCAACTTTCCCCCTTCACTGGACAGTCAATCCTGCTATCTCGATACTAAAATTACCATAACTTTTAATTCCCATATCAAAAAATAGCAAACCATACTGTTCTGGAATCTATACAAAATTTTCTATAACTTGTTAGTTGATCTGTTGTCCAGATTAAATCATCTAAACACCGGTTTTTAACCTAGAATACATATCTGTCATCTTCTAGACAGTAGACTTATTAAATTAATATCTATTAATTTATATATGCAAATAAATTGAACTATGATATTTTCAAAACCTAAAGGAAATTACCTACCACTTTCTAGGTATGCCTAAAATTTAATTATGCCATTAAATTAGTCAAATCAATATTTTCCCTCGACTGCATCTAGCAACAATCAGGTATTGGACAACAGCCTCCTTCATAACTTCTATTCTACTCATCTAAAATTTGTGTTCTTAAACTTTCTAGAAACCGTAAGACACTACCTACCATTTTCATGTATACCAAATACCCAAATTAGTTTATTTAATATTTTTAATCTACAGATTAGTACGTGTTGCCAAAACACGATAAATTTATTAGACAACAAGCTTACAAAATTAATAACTCAAAATCTACCCATCCGATCGACATGAATAAATATTCTACAGAAGGCTATCATAATTTTCTACAATTTCCTAGTTGATGGTATTCCAAATTACACACTATACAACACCCAAATTCCCAATATAACAATATAGTAGATTAAAGCAATATATTAATCAATCCACTAACGAACACACGTTACTTCTCTCACTAATCTAAATTGTAATCTCTAATTAAATAAACAAATAGAGAAAAAACTAGATTGTTACCCATGATACGAAAAACCAGATCATGATTCCCTTCTCACTTTTCTTCTATTCTCCCTTCTAATCTCTCCCATGCAGCTGCTCCTCTCCTTTTCTGTGGGCTCCCTTGGCTTGGTGCTGCAGCCTCGACACACGTTGGTCGAGCGTCCGGGAAGCCCAGTGCTAACGCGATCGTGCACAGGCGTGACTGGCGCGCACCCAGGCTCATGGTAGCTAGTGGTGCGCATGTGCTGGCGCTGGCGACGAGGAGTTGACCGACCCGGTCGGCAGTGATGCATCTTCTCATGCATGGGCTGCGACAGGCTGGCGGGAAACAATCGACACAGCGCACAAAGGACATGCGCGATGGCTGATAGTGCAATGGAACTTTGCCGGGGCGTGACGTCAACGAGCTAAGCTCGAACTTGATCTGACAAGTTTAGGTTTGATATAGTGGCGGACTCAGACAATTTGATGAATCTGGGCGAAGAACAAAATCTAAATAACAAGCGCTCAGAAATATAGATCATAATACGCGGTGTGCCTGTCTTTAGCTTCAGAAGCTGAAGGCAATATAAACAAACGCTTACAATATGACTAGAGAAATATAGTCTGAAAAAAAAAGATCACCAAAAACTTTCTTGTGTTTAAATTTTAAAAACACCTTGCTCACAAAAGTAAAAAATTTCAGCAAACTAACACTTCTAGAAAACATGTACACTACATTGTAACAACACCAACTGCACTCCATTGACCTCACGCGCTCGCGCTATAAAACACTCTACTACTCGTAGTTAGCATTAATTAGTAGCAGTTGCAGAGGATGAGCCTTGCCGAGGTTCCACTAATTAGTTAGCACTAATTAGCAGGATGCAGTTAACACAAGAAGGTTTCACGCGCGTCACGCCATTGAACCTTGCCGAATGCCGAGGATGAGCCCGGGCAGGGGCCCAGGGTCGCCGGGCCCTGGGTCCGCCCCTGGTTTGATAGAAGCTTAAGCTAAGTTTGAATGAGTTTGAGATTGTTATGGAGCTTCAAGTTAGACTCAAACTCGGCTCGAACAAAGCTCGAGCTCGCTCGAGTTTAGCTCGTGTAGGCTTAGTAATGTATGAATCAGTAAAAACCAGGGTTCACAATTTTGACGAAATCTCGCCGAAATTTTGGAATTTTCGTTTGTTTCACTACCCAATGAGAAAAGAATATTTTAGCTAAATATTTTCGTTTAAATTCGAATTATGAAGGGTTAAAAGATCATAAAATCTCTTACCAAGCACAACAGACCTTCTAGCCCAATGGCTAAGTCTCCCCACGTCCAACGCCCATTTTTCGTGATTTTACGAAGGTCCAATCTGACATGTGGGAGCCATGTTAGTTCTGTCATGCGAAAAATAAAAGAGGCCGACCGAAAATGGAACACGCGACCTCTTATTCACAAGGATGGCCCCCCACCACCGGACCAAAGCACAACTTGCGCTAAAACATTCACTTTACTTACCATTTATCCTCAGTTTTTAAGGTTCAAAATTTAAATAGCATTTGAATTTTTCGTCCGAATTTGAACGAAATGAACGACAATTCGGTCTTTCGTTCATCTCGCTGCCCATCGAGATTTTTTCAAAAACGAAACTGTAAACCCTAGTAAAAATTGAGTGAGCTCGAGCTCGGCCCGTATAGGCTCGGTAGCGTATGAATCAGCAAAAATCAGCATTCTAACTAGGGCAGTCAGCCAATGAAAAAGCAATTACCAGTAGTTTGTAAATTGTAATAGATAGATCAGACTTAGAGTTAAGTTTGTGAAGTTTCCAGTAGTACCTCAGGCTCGGAGGCAGCGACAAGCGGCCTTGGGCGTGGCCACGCGGGCACAATGGCACTGGTGGGGGAAAGGCCAAGCGACGGCGTCTTCGAGCCACGGGGCGTGAAGGTGCCCTCGGCCATCAGGAAGAGGCCAAGCGGCGGTGGCTTCAAGTGGCCAGGCGTGGAGGTGACCTCGGCCGGGGGGAAGAGGCCGAGCGGCGGTGGCTTTGGGCTGCCAGGCGTGGAGGCGGCCTCGACCAATGAGGAAGAGGCCAAGCGGCGGCGGCTTCTAGCGGTAGCGGTGGCGTCCTCATCTCCAGATCTAGCGACACCCTCTTCTAGCTCCCTCGGTGCCCTTCTCCCATAGATCCGGGTGGAGAGGGCTATGGTCGGTGAGGCTAGCTAGAGGAGGAGGCTAGCCGGTACAGGAGGTCGGTGGGGGAGGGGGCGGTGAGGGGATACGACCGAGATAGGATTTTTTTGGTGAGCCTTACGTGTTAGTGCCCTGAGGGCAATTACATACTAACTTGAGCTTATGGTTTAAAGCTCAGGAGCTATTTGAGCTCGGTTCATTGAAACTTGTGAGCTTAGGGTTGATCTTGAGTTTGGTTTTTTAAAGCTCGAATCGAACTCAAATCAAACCCAAAACAAATCGAGTTTGAGTAGCTGAAGAGTATTGAGTTTTTTTATGGTGCTATGTGCACCCGGGCAAAATGGCAAATGCTGGGGCTCGACGTTTGAGGCATTGTGCGATGTGCTCGTGCTTGCCCATGTTAGAAATTGGCCCATTTGATTATGACTCATTTCCTTAATTCCAAAGCATGTATGGTTTACTACCATATTGCTAAGGTAAGGTGAGGAAGATCGATTTATAAAGTGAAGTCCTCACCACTCCTTGAATATGGGTAGAGATGGTATGAGGAGGGTTCTGTCTAGTCACATACCCGCGTGCACGTACACCTGCGCGCGTATTCGCGTGACTTGTGACCTGCGACGCACAACCGTGCCGTGACGTAGCGCGCCACTTGGTAGACCAAGTCTATCTCTATTTTATGGTGAACTCTGCACCACTCTCTCTGTGTTTGAATGAGATTCAAACGTTTGAATTTGATGCTTTATTGGGGTTTTGATGACAGGCATTTATAGTGGATAAATGGCTGGTTGAATGTGTCAGTTACCAGCGGGTAAATGGCTGTTTTAATCATGTCAGTTATCAGTCTGTCTATTTATGTGCCTGGAGACGTCCAGAGTAAGCGTGAGAACCTCACTGCCTCCATTTTCTTCTTCTTTGCGATTTTGTGCTTTGTACTGTGCTGTTTGAACTTCGCCAACCTCTCTTTCCGGCGTGCACCTGCAAGGAGGGAGAGCGGCTATCTCCTAACCATTGCCGCTGAGAGTACCTGTACGGGGCGATAATAAGGTTTCTGGGCAGCGCATATCTACGCGACCGCTCACTACACTGTGTCATCTACGCTCTGTACTGCATCAAAGTCTACGCTGTTTCTTGTTCTTCATCAGGCGAAAAGTAAGTCGTTCGCGCGATAGTTCGACTTTGTTCCTATATTTTTTACGTATATTCTGAAGTATAATGAGTAGCCTGCTGTTAGTAGTAAGTTTTATATTACTAATTTATTATATTTATCTGTTATAAAATTTAAAATTAAAATATTGCCCATATTTACGACAGCCCACACGACGCACGGCAAGCGGACAGCTCACGCCAACGCACAGCATGCGGCACACTCTGGGCGGTAAAACTCTGGATGTCAGGCGATGGAGCGCGCGCTGGCGACGGCTTGCTAGCGCGTGGTTGCGAGTGTCGGCAGGACGAAGCGACGGAATCAGGTGCTGGCGCGTGGCGTCCCTGGCAGATGAGACTAGAACGCAAAGGAGCTTCCGGCGTGCGCGACGAGAAAAGATGATAGCATGTGTGACGGCAAGATGCTAGCGAGGAAAAGAAAATAGGGAAAGGCACTGCCAAGTGGACACATTTTGAGCTTTTACAAAGATGATTGATACTCAAAACTCATCTGGATGTAACCAAGTGCATTCAGATCTGGGCAGCAGTGCTGCAGATCCTTCAGCACAGGGTCAACAGTCAGTACCAATAGGGTTTGATCTAACTCTAAGTCAGTGTATGGCTGCTCAGACTCAACTGATAAACACAATAATGCAGAATATGAACAATATGATAAATCGGCAAAATCTAGAAACCATCGCACCTCAGCCAGTTTGACAGTAGTCAAGATTTGCTGAATTTATGAGAACTATACTGCCTACTTATTCCCATTCATCTGAGCCTTTGGAGGCAGATGATTGGATTTCTTCCGTGGAAAAGAAGCTGAATCTTGATCAGTGCACGGATCGAGAGAAAGTTCTCTACATCGGTGATGTAGCAGAATGGTGAGAGAACTATTATATCGTTCCTGAGAATCAGGAGAACATTATATGGACAGAGTTCACAATAGCTTTTCATCATACCCACAACATGGATGGGGTGATCAAAATAAAGAAGGAAGAGTTTCGTGAGCTTTAGCAGAAGAACATGTTGGCGAGTGAATGTCTCAATAAGTTTACTCAGTTAGCTCGCTATGCCCTAGAGAATGTTGCCATAGACGATGCACATCAGAAGCAATTCAAAAAAGGATTAAATCCTGGATTGAAGGATCAAATTATGGGCAACGACTATGCCTGGATTCATAACATGGTGGATAAGACCATACTCATTGAGGAGAGTCGACGTGAGTTAGAGGAATCTCGCAAGGGAAGAATGATGCAGCAAGGAGCATAGATGCACCATTCACAGAAAGCTTGTTTTAATGCATACCAACCTGCATGTGTGCCTCAGTAGTCGGGATTTAGGACTCCAGCAGCAGTGCCTCGTTATAATATTTTGGGACCATGCCATATCAATGTTAGTAATCAACAACAGAGGAGTGTTAATCCAACATCATCATTTACTTGTTTCAAATATCATGAGCCTGGTCACTATGCTAACAAGTGTCTGCAGAAGCAAGCCCCTATGCTAGTTCATTTCAATCTAGGAGCTATGGTAGATAGAACCCGTATTCCAGATGCAGCTCGTGGAGAAACCAAAGCTTCGAGTCAAGTCAACAGCACGTCGCAATCAGTTGTTCAAGGTCAGGTGAACCATGTCACTGCAGAGGAGGCTCAAGCAACATAGGATGTTGTGGTGGTTATGTTTCTAGTAAATTTAGTACCTGCTACAGTTTTATTCAATTATGGAGCTTTGCACTCGGAGTTTTGCTGTTAAGCAATAGTTGGAAACTGTTGTTCTTAGATCTATTCTTTTGGTTCAATCTCCTAGTTCTGAGTTGAGTACAAATCAAAAGTGTGCTAGAGTTAAGATAACTATCCAAGAGGTAGTCTTTCCCACTGATCTCATTGTCTTGGATATCGAGTCTTTGGATGTGATTCTGGGAATGGATTGGCTTAAGAAGAATCAAGCGGTGTTACATTGTAGAAATAGAGTTGTCACTCTAATCAATCCAGATGGAATAAAAGTGAAATTTTAAGCTATATTGGAGTGGCCTAGAAAAGCCATGATCTATCAGAGTAAAGGTGTCATGTTGGAGGATGTGCCTACTATTAGAGAATTCCCTTCTGTGTTTCTAGATGATCTTCCAAGAATGCCACTCAATAGAGATGTTGAGTTTTTAATTGAGTTAGTACATGGTTCCTCACCAATATCCAAGAGACCGTATCGAATGCCTGCTAATGTGTTAACGAAATTGAAGGAGCAGATATATGAGATGCAAGACAAAGATTATATCAGACCTAATTCATCGCCATAGGGAGCCCTGGTGTTATTTGTCAAGAAAAAGGATGGTAATTAGCGTATGTGTCTGGATTACTGAGCATTCAATGATGTTACTATTAAGAATAAGTATCATTTACCTAGAATTGATGATTTGTTTGATCAGCTTAAGGGAGTTAGAGTGTTTTCAAGGATTAATTTGAGATTAGAATATCATATGAAAATTAATTAAGAAGATATTCCCAAGACAACGTTCTCTACTCAATATGGGTTATATGAGTTCACAATGATGTCTTTTAGTTTAACCAATGCTCCTGCCTATTTCATGTATTTAATGAATAAGACATTCATAGATTATTTGGATAAGTTTGTCATTGTGTTCATCGATGATATTTTGATTTATTCCAAGGATGAGAAAGAACATGATCATCATTTGATATTAGTGTTGCAGAAGCTTAGAGAGCATAAGTTTTATGCCAACTTCAATAGAGTTTTGGATGAAGGAAGTTGCTTTTCTAGGCCATGTTATATGAGCAAAAGTTGTTGCAGTTGATACTGGAAAAGTTAAGGATGTGTTTAATTAGAAGTAGCCTACTTCTATGCCACAAGTTAGGAGTTTTCTTAGAATGGTAGGATATTATCATCGCTTTATTGAAGGATTATCTATTGTAGCAAGGACGCTTACGCAGTTATTGAAGAAAGAAAAGAAGTTTGTGTGGACGGTAGAGTGTGAGAAAGGTTTTCAAAAATTGAAGGAGTGTCTGACCACTGCACTAGTGTTAGTGTTGCCAAATCTTAACAAGGATTTTGACATTTATTTTGATACTTCATGTAAAGGTTTGGGATGTTTTCTGATGCAAGACAAAAGATTAGTAGCCTATGCTTCGTGTCAATTGAGACCACACGAAGACAATTATTCTACACATGATTTAGAGTTAGCAGCTATTGCGCATGCTTTGAAAATTTGGCATTATTATCTTATGGGTAATTGTTATGAGATCTATATAGAGGAGAGGCTCCTACTACATTATATTAACATAAAGACATAGAGTACAAAGGAAAAGAGAGAAGGAAAGGGGAAGAAGACAGAGAAAAAAAATCCAAAATCAGAGAGACTGAATCCAAGAAGCAAGCAAATCACGATAAACCAGCTTAACCCTATGCAACAAGAGGGAAGACTCTAGCCTAAGCCTAGATTTCCATATATTAAAATTATGTAGCTTGTAACAGCCCAGCTGTTTATTTCAAATTTTTGGAAAAAAAAATTAAAATATTAAAATTAAATTCATTTGGTTTAAAGTAAAAATAAGAGTTTTGTTTGTGTGAAATTTGAATTTGTTTTGTCCTGATTTTCTGCTTTTGGAAAGCTGGATTTGAAAAGTAATTTAAAGTAAAAACTTAAAAATATTATTAAATAAAATGATATTTTGATTTTCTATAAAAATCCTATGTCAAATTATTTATTTGGCTTTTATTTTGTTTTTCTCAGTTTCATAGAGTTTAAAATCAATTTGTAGAATTAAAAAGAAATCTTAGTATGAAAATATAATACCAAAATATGTTGGAAATATTTTATCTAAGTCCAAAATACCTCCAGGAACTTATGTGAAATTTTCTGGAATTGTTGGAAGTAATTTCATATTTTTCTGATCTTTATTGAATTTATTAGACTTTTCTGAAAAATCTAAAATCAGAAAATTAAAATTAAAATTTCCTTCCTCTCTCCGGCCGATGCGTGGACGGCCCAGATTGAGCCACGTCCAATGCGCCCCGGCCCATCTCCGCTGTCCGCCCACCCCGCCTACGTGGCCGGCCTGGATTTCGCCCGCGCCCCTCCACGGCCCATCTGCGTTGTCCGTTCCTCACTCCTCCCTCGGCTGCCCGATCCCCATCCGGCCGCCCGCATCTCCCTTTCCTCCCTCTCTCGTTGACAGGCTGGGCTCACCTGTCAGGGCGCCTTATTCCCCGCGCGCCCGCCTCCTTTTCCGGCCGCACCGCCGCCATGGCCGTTATGCCACTCCGCCCTTTGCGGCTGCCACGTCTCCCTTCGTGCGCCGCAAACCACTCCGCACCCACTTCCCCCTCTTTCAGCGCCCACTTCCCCATCTCCCGCCCCATCTCCTCACCTTCCCGAACCACCGCCGCCCACCTCCCCACGCCGTGAGAAATTAGCCCTCCGCGCCCCCATCGCCCCTATAAATACCACCCCCGGCTCCGCCTCTCCCCACACTTCCTCCCGTCTCGCTCCCCATCCTCTCCCGGCCGCTCCACCGCCGCCGTCGCTTCTTCCTCGCCGCCAGCCGCCTCCGCTCGTCGCCAAGGTGAAATGAGTTCCCCTCCTCCCCCTCTCCCCGTTTCCGCCCTCGTCGCCGGCGGCCGCATGGCTGTTCACCGGTGAGCCCGCCGTCCCGTGCACTCTCCGGCCGGCCTCCCACGTCGGCTTCCCGCGCTGCGTGGCGGTGACGTCGCGCCACTCGGCGCCACCTCCGCACCATCTGCCCGGTCAACGCCGACCCGGCCTCCCCCTACCACCTCAGCCGACACCTCCTCCCGTGAACCCGGTCTATGGACCAGGGCCCACTGTCAGTGGGCCTACCCCCGGGTTGACGCCAGCGTGACGCAATAAATCCATTTTCCCCTAAAAAATAATTCGGCCAAAAAAGAAATTCAGTGTTGACGTCATAATTCCGATTTTCCTTTAGAAAAATAATTCCAAAAATCTAGTTTATTCTTTTTCTCTGATTTTAAATTTTCCAGAGACCGTTCTCCTTCATCCTAACTCCGATTGAGCCCATTCAAATTTCTAAATTCATCAAAAAATCCAAACTATCCATTTCTGCCATCCTTTTAAATTTAAATTGCATATTTAATACCCAGTTCATTTTCAAAACCTTAGTTCCATCCTAAATTTTCTGTGCACTTCCATAATTCAAATTCAAACTTTGTAAAATCCCCATAAAAACTATTCTATTTTTCTGAGCTCAAATATTTTATTTCCAATAATTTTTTTTCCAATTAAATCTTCCAGATATCCATTCTCCCTCGTATGAACTCTGAATCCGTTGAAACTTTCTCCTAAATTCATATAAAATTATAAACTTCCTTCCAATAAAAATATTATATTTTTGTAATTTTATTTGTATTTATTTTTTCATTTGTGTTATCATTTTGCGCATAAAACCCGACATTGTCGAAGAATTCTCAGACCCGCAACAAGAAGGTCAAGACATCGCACACGAATGCAAGTCTCCTTTGAATATTTTGTACCTATGTTTGAGAAATGCTTTTTATTTATTTTAAATTTAATGCATTTGCTATGTTACAAAAAATGATGATTTCTGTATTAAGGCATTAGTTAATCCAACTATTGTTATGCCCTCATTTGACATTGAGAACCATGTACCTTTGTCACCCTAGGATTCTCTTGTCTCAGTATTGAGATTATTATGTAATTGTTAATTTTAGAATGGTAGCAACTTGCTTAGACAAGCTAGTCGGTCAGTATAACCCTTCGGGTGGAAAATTGATATGAATGATTTCAACTTTTTATTTAATGGCAATAAGTATTATTGTTGTTTTTAAACTAAAATAAAATGGTGAAAGATATTTTAGATTTGGGCGGATGGTAAGATTGGATTGGTGCGGTTTAGCACGAGAACTTGTAAAGTGTATGTTCCGTCCTAGTCAATTAAGGACATATGCTTGTGTTTGTCCAAACTGAGCACTACCGTACAATCACATGTCTATATGGGTACGATCTAGCTGAATAACTTACAATAGTCTAGCTTAGGTACCACCAGTGGAAAGTGGGTGCCAGGGATTTACTGGTTATTCACAGTGAGGGACAGGGATTTACTGTACTCATATGGCGCAAGAGGAGGCTTCTGTCTGGGTGGATTTAACCCTTCAGCGGTGAAACCTCAGCGGGTGGTGACTAGCTAGGCTAGAGTGAGGTAAAGGCTTTGTGATGAATTATCTGGGTCTCATGCCTAAGAAAGCATGTTGGCTATTAAGATGACTTATCTCTTGTGGGTAAAGGTGTACAACCTCTGCAGAGTGTTAAAACTATTCGAATTGCCGTTCCCACGGTCAAGGGCGGGCAAGGAATGCATTCACATGGTAGAACTTTGGTTTTGGTTTAAAGTAAAGGTTTTGGGAATCCGAGAGTGGATGGAACTCTAGGGGTTGTCCTGGGGGATGAAGCCAGTGTGGGTGGATGGAACCCGTAGACTTGAACCTTGGCGGATGGAGCCAGTTATCTAGTGATAGTGGATAGAACCTTCACTATAAAAATGCTTAATAGTTTCAGTCATGATAATTACTTTGTTAAATTGTTGCCTTCGAAAATATTTAATGGTATTTGAAATAAAATATTGCTTTGTGCAAAGGAACCATATAACCATTCTTTGTTAAGCCCTACATCTACTGCATTTTCCCAGAGGAATACGAAGCTCAGGAAGGAGACTACGACTACTTCGCGTGTGGATTCGACGAAGGCTTTCCGGAGTACTAGGTTGCGCTTCCCCAGTCAATTGCCTATGGTGTATTGATGGGTCTTTATCGGAATTTAATTTTTCTTCCGCTGTGTTTTGTGTGTTGCGAGGTCTTGAAACCTCAGTTGTAATGAAGAGACCTTTCGGTCTGTACTTTTTATTATTGTAATACTCATTGTTGGTTATGGAATCATCACTGTTTGACTGTGTGCACTAGCTTTGATCTGGGACTGGTGCTGCAATACACAGAGGGTCCGGATTCAAAAATCTGGGTCTCGACATAGCTGATGTTGAAAAATGAGATCATTTCTAATTTTCCAAATGGTCCTAGCAGCGAGGATGAATTTCTCCATGAAGAGGTGACCAGCGAAGGCTCACTTTGCATTATACACTCTTGCTGGAGTAATTGTCTAAAGAACAGTAAATGCCAATCTCATTCCAGCGTTCAGTGGAGAAAGGGCATTCAAAGAGTAGATGAGTAATGGTTTCTACGCTCTGAGAATTTCATAACACACAGTGGTCATTGGCATCAAGAATGAAGCTCTTCCTTCTTAGCATGTCTTTGGTATTGAGTCTATCCACTAAAAGGAGCCAAGCAAAGACCTTTTGTTTCATGAGACATCTGCATTTCCAGATCAAGGGGAAGATTGGTGGGGTTGTGATGAAATTTAACTGTCTAGAGTACCATTTCTGTGAAGAGTAAGTAGTCTAACCCCAGTTGTAAGTCCACTGACCAGAGATATTATCGTTAATAGAAACTTCATTAGTGTGGTCTAGGACCTAACATGTGGCTTCGGTAGTTGTATGAAATCCTTGATTGAGATATCTTGATTATGAGCATAAAAAACAGTCCTTCCAAAGTAAGATATATTGGCCATTGCCCAATTTCCTATTGCAATGCCACGGAATTGAGTGATACCTTTCATCACATCTTTCCACCAAAAAAAGCCACAAGGTGCTGCTGCATGCAGAATCTCATTTGTGCAGTATTTGTTCCGAATCAATTTGACCTAAGGTATTTCTACTCGTCCATAGAACTTGTGTTGGTGCTTTAATAATAAGCCCTCATTGAGGACTTTACGATTAAGAACTCCAAGATCCACTTTCCTCTTTGGTTTACAGACTATGTCCCATGCTGCAAGGGAATTACAATGAGTTGAAGGTGGTCGGAGTTGATAAACGATTACAATATTGGGATTCATTATCTCCTAGGAAAAGCTAATGTGGTAGCATATGCACAGAGCAGAAAGAATTATTGCAATACTATGATAATTAAGGAAAGTCAGTCAGCTTTATATGAGAAATTTTAGAAGCTAAGTTTGGAGTTGGTTGAAAAAGGATTTCTAGCCACAATGGAGCTATAACCAACTTTTGATGCTCAGTTTCGCCAAGCATAAGTTGATGATATGAGTGTTGAGAGAATCAAGGCTAACCTGAGAAAAGGTAAAGCTTCAGGTTTCACAAATGATGAGTAGGGTATTTTGTGGTTCAAGGAGCGCTGATATGTACCAAATAAGATAGGGCTTAAGGAAGCTCATGAGTCTTTGTATTCGATTCATCCAGGCAGTACTAAGATGTATCAAGATGTCAAGAACAAGTATTGGTGGCCTAACATGAAGCGATAGATAGAACAGTATGTTGTGCTTTGTGATGTATGTTAGAGGGTTAAAGCTGAGCATCAGATATCAGCAAATTTGCTGCAACCATTGAGAATTTATGAATGGAAGTGGAAAGAAGTTGGTATGGACTTTATTACAAGATTACCTAAGACAAAGGAAGGATTTGACTCAATTGGGTAATTGTGGATCGTTTGACGCAAGTTGCTCATTTCATTCCAATCAAGACAACTTATGCAAGTGATAAGTTGCAGATCTGTATGTGTTAGAAATTGTAAGTCTCCATGGTGTGCTTAAAAAGATAGTGTTAGATCGTAGATCATAGTTTATGTCTCGATTTTGGGAAAGTTTCCATGAAGTCTTGGGTACTTATTTGAATTTCAGTATAGCATATCATCCTCAGATGAATGGATAGGTGGAGCGTGTGAATCAAATTCTTGAGGATATGCTAAGAGCTTGTGTGTTAGTCTATGGAGCCAAGTGGGCTAGATGTTTGCCTTTCGCAGAGTTTTCCTACAATAATAGTTACCAGTCTAGTTTGCAAATACCACCGTTTGAAGGTTTGTATGGAAGGAAATACAGAACCCCTCTCAATTGGAAAGAGATTGGGGATGGTCAACTTTTTGGTCCAGAATGTTTGAAAGAAGTTGAGGAAAAATTTCACCTAATTCAGGAAAGGCCGAGGATAGCCTAGACTAGACAGAAAAGCAATGTAGATAATCGTCAATGAGATTTGAGCTTTGAACTAGATGATTATGTGTATCTCAGGATTACACCATTCAAAAGAGTCAAGATATTTTAGATGAAAGGAAAGGTTGCACCAAGATATGTTGGACCATTCAAGATTTTGAAACATAAAAGGAGAGGTTGCTTATCAGTTAGAGCTATCTATATCTCTCAGTGGGATACATGATATCTTTCATATGTCTCAATTGAAGAAGTATTTGCGTGTGCCAGAAAAGTTAGTATTAGTTGAAGCCATTGATCTTCAGGAGGATCTCATCTACAAGGAGCACCCTATCAGAATTTGGAAGTGTCTGAACATATGACTAAGAGCAAGGTCATTCATTTCTGCAAGGTTCAGTGGAGCAATCATTCAGAGGAAGAAGCAACCAAGGAGCGTGAGGAGGATCTTAGAGTGTAGTTTCCAAATATATTCTTTTAGTAAGTCCGAATCTCGGGGTCAAAACTCCATTTAAGGGGGAGGTTTGTAACATAAGTTTTTTAGTGTTTTTTTATGTTCTTAAAATAAAAATAACCATTTGGATTTTTCTTGAATTAATTAAAGTTTAATATGAATTTTTAGAAATTAAATGATTTAATATGAATAAAGTAAACATCAATTAAAAGAAAACTAGTTTTATTTGGGTTCCTTATGTTGCAAGGAAATTTTCTATATTTTCTCAAAATTTTCTGGATTTATTTGCTATTTTAAGAGCTCAATTGAATTTACCTTAATTTTTGGAAAATCAGAAATTCTAAAAAAAATCTTTTAAAACCTTGTGGGCCAAAACCCTAAAGCTCGACGCAACGGACGATATGCACATCGCCGAACATAGCCCTTCTTCCAGTTCGGCCCAGATCACCGACCACCTTACCCCGTCCGTTTCTGCCATGTGCCTCCATCTCCCCTGTTCGTCGGGTGTAGTCGCTGACCGGTGGGTCCCATTTGTCAAGCATTGTTCGCTGTCCCTGAATCGGATTCCTTCTCATCACCGATCCAAGCTCACTGTGTCTATGCCATGTGCGCTTCAGACACCTCGACATCGACGCCGTCCCAAGTCACTGTTCATTGTTCATCTTCGCCTCGCACCATCATCAATGCTGCTGAACCGAGCTCGTCGAAACTCTTCACTGTCGTCTTCATCCTCATCATTGTTTGTCTTCACACCACTGCTAACTGAACTTGCCACCAGTGCACATCCTCGCCAAGCCCGTGTTTCCCTCCACCGTCCGTCTTCGCCACCGACGGTCGTTACCTCGCAAGCGCTGCCATTACCCCGGTTGTCGCATCGCGTCACTTCGGTTCACAAAGAACCACCTCAGTTCCTATGCACCAATGAAGTCAACTCGTGATTCTCGGCTTAAGTCACCCATGCCATGTTGTTCCTTGGCTTTTCTATGAACTCCGTCCACGTGAACCAACCCTATGATGTGTGGATCTCGTGGGCTAGAATCATTGTTCTGTAGACCGAGCCAAGCCACGTTAGTAAGATGACATCAGCCCTAGCACTGTGTCGACCTAGTCAATAGCCAGCTCAGCACTTTGTGCTGACATGCCCGCACACCAGTGCCACGCAAGCCCTAATCCGCTAGCTCAATAGACCGCTTCGGTTTGCCACATTAGCAGCCATGTCATCTACCACGTCCCTCTTTGGCACACATGCCATGCCACATCGCCTGCCACATCAGCCCTAGTGCCACGTAAGCCGAGTCACCACATGTGCACTATTTCATGCACAGATTCCACCGTAAACCTGCACTATTCTATAGACCCAGTTCACAACACAGTAGCCCTTTTTGTATCAATTTTCCAATATTTTCTCAACCAGTTAATTTTTCAAGAGCCCATTCTTCTTCGTCTTAGATCCGATTGGCCTGATTCTTCTTCCTAAATTCACCTAAAATTGTGCTCTATCTTTTGATTTTAGTTTGGTAGTTTGTTGCATTTTATTTTATTTATTTTATTTTTTTTGTGTTTTATTCGCTTTCCTTCTCGTTAGATAACATTTTCGAAGGAGCAGAAGCACGAACAAAAGATCAAGAGTTGGTAAATGGTAACTGAGCAAATCTAAGGCAAGCTATGACCTTTGATTATGTTGAACCTATTTTTTTAAATCTATTATGTATTATTTTATTTTAAATTATCTTGCATTGCTAATTTCATACAAACCCTAGTACCTGGTAGTTTTCAGCCAAATTTGATTAATTCGTCACTTGATAAGTTGAATGCCATGATTCCATTGTCACCATATGATAGGTAATTGTCTAGTAATGCAATACTAATATCCACTTAGGTTGTACATTTAAAATGCTTAGCCATGCTTGTAGTATATTGGGCTCATCATCATATATTGATTAATTAATTAATTTTGACTTAATAGGATATTGAATCATGGTGGTCAACAACAGATATAAAATTTGAGTATCAGGACATGGGCAATGTCATTCGTGTTTGTTATACCAAATAGTTTTCACTTAGATGAGTGATCGTCTAGTAAAGTGTCAGCACTTTTGGCATGTGGATATCTCACTTGGGTAATATCTAAGGACTTAACTTTGTGTACCATTAATCTTTGCATTATCGTATAACCACATGCCTAGTATGGAATGGACTTGGCTGATTATTTTGTGATGTTTCAACCTCAATTTTGCCATTGAAATATTCTGTTGGCGCATGAGGGGGCTTTTACCGACTAGGTGGTTCAGCTACTAGATAGCGAAACCTTAGCAGGCAAGATCCGTTTGAGATTGAGTATTGTAAAAGCCTTGTTGTGATGTTCTTAGTCATCATGCCTAAGGAAGCGTGTTATACCGGTGACATTACAAGATGATCATATCATGTGGGTAAAGTTGTGCAAACTCTGCAGAGTGTAAAACTATTCGAATAGCCATGTCCCGATTATGGACACTGCTCGCTGATTTCACATGAGGGTTAGGTGATACAAAAGTAACACTACTACATCCATGGTGGCTGAAAGAGAGGAGAGGGAGGAAGGCCAAGGGAGACATTTTGCATTGAGTTTTATACACAAAAAATACACCATGTTCGGCGGCCATATATGAACCTGTGAAATCCATCTACGGTTTCAACTTGAGTGCGCAGATTCCTACTGAGGTGCTGGAGCTTATTTGATGGATCGTGTGATCCTCTCATTTTCATTCGTGTGCTATTGCGCACACAGGTGGACATCATCTAAGTTATTCCCTTGGTTTTGTGGAGCTGCTGTTGTTTGACGTGCATAAGGGCTATTTAGTTGCTACGATCTAAAGGAGTTGTTGTGCTATTCGGCTAGCCTTTTAGTGCTGGTTTCCTATTCGATTGAAGGGTAACTATCAGTGCTATTCGGTTGTATCAACTATTTGGCTACTACTGCTAATACTACTATTTGATTAATCATGAGTTGGTTCGGCTATTGGTTTTTCTTGGCTGAGACAAGCAAAAGATTGAGTTACATATTTTCTTGTACCATGAAAGATCGGGCCAACTTCATGTACAAATAAGGGTAACTAATTTGTGCCACATCATCTTGGTATCAGGGCGTGGTTGTTCACAGTACGAGGTTGCTAAATTTTTTCTTTATGACGGATTCTGTAAAGACTGAAGATGAAGAGGTGCTTCATACTCATCCCGCGCCAATTGGGGAGACACCCCAATATACAGCGTCTTTGCTACCCGTGGTGCAACAAGGGCTTAAAGCTATATGTGACTACTTCTTATATTGTCACTGGAAGCTTGAAGGTAAGGTTGATGATTTGGGAGCGCGAATTGATATGTTGACGGAGGCTATATGCAACCGGCCACCACAATTTCAGCATGCTGAATGGGGTCCTCAATATCTCGAACAACGTGCACCACATGAAAATGATGAACAAGATGAGGGATTTGATGGTGCAGAGGGCTTTGCTCCACAACCACGCTATGCTCAGGACTACTGTGGTGCTGACCGTGGTAGAGTCATGCGTGACAGAGGTGCTACCCATGGTGGAGGCATGCGTGATACTATTGGTTTTGCTCAGCATGTCACCGTGGATGATGGCATCGGGTGGGTAAAAATTTCTGTTCTGTCATTCAATGGTAAAGTTAAACCAGAGGAGTACTTGGAGTGGGAGAAGCACATTGAATAAATTGACAGCCATCACTACACCGAGGACAAGAAGACTCATTTGGTGACAATTGAGTTCATCGGATACGCTCTAGAGTGGTAGAACAAATTGTGTTGTGAAGGAGCTCGTCTGGATACTTAGGTACAATTGAAGAATATCTTGAGGTGACGTTTTATTCTAGCACACTACAATAGGACCTTGTACAATCGACTACAACAATTACGCAAAGGTAAATCTAGTGTTGATGTATATTATAAGGAGATGTTGATGATCCGTACAGGGACGGGGGAGCATGATGAGTCTACTATGGCACATTTCTTTAATGGGTTGAATGAGAATGTGGAAGATAGGGTGGAGATGGTTTATTACTGCAACATCTAAGAATTGGTGCATCAAGCTGAACATGCCAAACAATAATTGAAGCGCAAATAAGCCAAGGGTAGGCGTGCCAAAACTCAAATGAGCTCATGGAGGTGTCCATTACAACAAGACGATGTTGTGCTTCACACTCCAAAGTGGCGATAATAAGCCATTCAAATGGGGCTCTTTCAAAGCAAGCAAGCAATACAAGTAAAGTAACTAAAGTTGATCCTAGTTTGCCTTCTAATGCTCATGCTAGAGAAATTGAGTGCTTAAATGCAAGAGAAGAGGTCATATGATGCGTGATTGTCCAAATCAGCAGAGAGTACTTATCACTAAAGATAGCTATGCTTCGATGAGTTCTAGTAGTGATTCTGAAAGTGAAAAGTCCAATAATTTCAAGAAGAATATTGTCTATTGTGATCCAGAATTGAATGGTGTTAATCTTTTGATCCGGAAGGTGCAAAGTAAAGAAACTGAAACAAAGGAACATCGCTTGAGTGTTTTTCAAATGGAGTGCAAGATCAAAAGATAAAGCGTGCAAGCTGATTATAGATGGTGAAAGTTACACCAATATGATTAATAAGAATTTGGTGTACGCTTTGGAGCTGTGCACATGGAGACATCCTCAACCACACCATGTGGAATGGCTACACAACTCCGGGAAGCTAAAAATAACTCATAAGGTACATGTTCCATTTTGTTATTGGTGACTATATTGATAAGGTGGATTACGACTTAGTTCCAATGGATGCATGTGGGTTATTGCTAGGAAGGCCATGGAAATATGATCATAATGCTACACATGATGGTCAGTCCAACACATACACTTTTGTACATGGGAAAAGAAGCATGTTCTGAAACTAAAATTGGAGAGTGCTATCCATGTCACTAAAGAAATTTCTGCAAAGAGAAAGGCTCCAAAAGTCATCCCAAAGCCAAGGACAGTTTTGCTTCAAGGGGGGAGGGAATGATACAGCGCCAAGTAACACTATTACATCTATGGTGGCTAAAAGGGAGGAGAGGGCTGAAGGCCAAGGGAGATGTTTTGCATTGAGTTTTATACACAGAAAATTATACGCCATGTTCAACGGCCATATACGAACCTGTGAAATGCATCTAGGGTTTCAACATGAGCGTATTGATTCCTGCTAAGGTGCTAGAGTTTATTTGATGGATTGTGTGACCCTCTCATTCTCAATCATGTGTTGCCGCACGCACGAGTAGACGTCATCTAAGTTATTTCCTTGGTTTCGTGGAGCTACTGTTATTTGACGTGGAGAAGGGCTATTTAGTTGCTACAATCTAAAGGAGTTGTGCTGTTCGGCTAGCCTTTTGGTGCTTGTTTCCTATTCAATTCAAGGGTGACTGCTGCTACTGTTTGACTCTATCTGCTGTTCGGCTAGTGCTGCTAATACTATTGTTTGACTGATCAGGAGTTGGTTCGGCTGCTGGTTTTTCTTGGACGAGACAAGTAGAAGATTGAGTTACATATTTTCTTGTACCGTGAAAGATCAAGCCAACTTCAGATACAAATTAGGGTCACTAATTTGTGCCACACCATTAGGGTTTTCCTAAATTTCGGTTTGGCTGGAGAGTTACCCGGATGGGAAGTAAATGGTTAGTTCACTTGTGGTTAATTCAATCCTTGATTCTTTACTTATTTATTTAAGTCATTTTCATAAATGTGTTTTCAATATATTTATTGTATTTATTTTAAATTGTTGCATTATGCAAAGTAACCATTCAGCTATCCTATGATAAGCCTTATATATTGTCGAACCCAAATTTTACAATCCAGAATCCTCTGTGATTCCACCGTATTATTCCTTGGATTAGTAGATAGTGCTCACATATACAGTATTGAACATCAAAATACATATCATGCGGAAATGGAACACATAGGTGGAAATGGAACACACAGGTGGTAAATATAATAGTAGACTTACTCATGGGCCGATTAGGCCAAAATAAAAAAAAATACAGCAGCGAAAATGGAACACACAGGTGGGACCCTCGAGATGTGCCTACAGGCAGCCAACCGGGGTTCGCGACCTAGTTCTTGGCCTCTTCATCTTCGTCACCATCATGGCCAGGTAGATTGCTGAATTACAGTGATCAGACTCCTGATTTCTGGATTAATTGAGTGAGCAAGGGTGAGCACAAACCACCATGCTCCATGAGCCAATACACATGATACAAATAGATAACATGCATGGCTTATCAAGAGAAGGCTCGGGTTGTTTTATTTGCCATAAATTGCTTTAAAATTCGATACATAGAAATTTTTTAAGACCTAGCAGTTTTACCTAAAATAGATTTTCTCAATATATGAAAGAATGCAATAATAATAGCGATCCAGATTCCATCCACCGTCCATGATTTCTACACCATATGCTAACCTTTCAGCATTATAACTGCTTATCTTATCACTGGGGTGACACCCAGGGTAACACAAATCATGGCTTTTCACTGCCCACCACTTTTCTCATTTCCACCCACAAAGTTTTTTTGAAATAGAACTATATCTGGTTAAGTTCCCATGTCCACCCATGACCGTGGGCATGGCTATTCGAATAGTTTTGACTCTACAGAGTTAGTACACTTTACCCACAAGAGACGATCTGCTCGTTGCTTTACACAATTCCTTAGTCATGTGGTTGAGTAAACCATCACGTAACTTTTCAAGATATCTGGCCCCTTTTGTAATCTCATCCTATGGGCTGCTCTATCTGTAATATATCAAGCATCATAGACGGTTTTTCAAAAAAACCTTTTGTGACATATCAAGTATCACAGACATCTAATACCAAAAACCGCCTGTGATATGTCATATATCATAGACGGTTCTCAGACATAGCCATTTGTGATATCTTATATATCACAGACAGCTAATACCAAAAAACCGTCTGTGAAAGCTATTTAAATACCTATATTATTTCCTGTTTTTAGCTAGCATCAAGAAATGCTAGCCATGCTCTCTGAAAATAAGCAAACAGTTCATATATATAGCACATAACAATCATTACACAGATCTCAGCTAAATGATGTACATTTGAATGAATTATTTGATTGAGCAAAATTGAGTGATTACAATTGTATCAAATATTTCAACATCTAATCATCACCGGGGTAGAATTCTCTAGTCTTGTTTATGACCTCCGCTATCAAGAATTGGGAGAGATTTCCTTGAATTTCGGCGAGTTTGTCAAGGTCGAATGTACTTTTGTCAAATTCCACGCGCTGTCACTACGAGTGTTAAAGTCATTTGCATATATGTGTATATATATATATATAATTGATAATAATGAAATAATTATTGGCAAGTTGACAAACCTCTGGATCATTCATCTTAGAGGTCATGATGTCCTCCATATAGCGGCAAACGTAGAATCTACATACGTTACTCTGTCGCATACATAGGTATTGTTAGTTCTAGATGCATTATTACGAAGTATGATATAGTATTGTTGTGTTGTAGCAGGTACCGAAAATCCCATCCTGTGTCGCAGTGTGGCGCTGGATTCCTTTTATCTCCCTCCCTAGGCAACGTAAGCGCTGAATGACCTACATGATTCCAAAAAGTTAGCGTCAGCTATTGCAAATGAAGGGAAGACTACAATAGAGTTATGTATGGAGGAAATGAGTTTACATGTCAATTGTTTGTTGCACACGGGTGAAGTTGTGATTGCTCCTAAGTAGGGAATTAAGGTATATTACCATACTCCACTTTGGTACAATCACAATCAAAATTCAGTGACCTCTAGTTATGTATGTCACCATAGTGATTAATTCTAAGTTCATATTGCGTATAAAGTACAAATGACATTTTTTTGGCAACTAGTGACGAACTTACCCCTGATTGAAGGGTACTATGATGTAGTCATTGTCACCGTGAGCAAGCAATCTCCTCATTATGTAATCTTGGACGAAGGATCCGTTATCGCTGATGGATTTCTCAGAGACCAATTGCGGGTCAAGGAAACCCACCGATTCTAGCCGTCGCCGGACTTGTTAGATCATGGATCTATACATAAGCAATAAGATATGACATTTTTCGATGTTACATGAATGTAGAACTAGATTGTACAGTACACTTATAGTGTCTAGCATCATAGAAGTGAGGCTTCAAGTTTGTCAAGGTTGAATAGTAAGAATAAGTCTTCGAAGATCATGACAAAGTAGCTCGAGTCGTGGAGGAAATGTGCCTCCATGTATCTCACGGTGAATCCACTGTATTGGTTTGCTTCATGTTGGGCCTCTACGTATACCAGGTATGCAAAGACCTGCAAACCAGTCCAAGGCTGGGTAATTGTGACTCGGAGACGAATGATACTCCGAGCATGAACTTTCATTCACTGGGAGGCGCCTTAATCTTCTTTGGTTTGGCCTTGGCGCCTTGCTTGTGATACATTTTCGTCATCGCCTTCATGAGAGCCGATGTGTTGGCCTTTTGAAGAGGAGCTTGAGGTGGAGTCATAGAGCGTTCTATTTGATAGGCATGGTCGTTTGAAGATCACGACATGGTCATTCAAGGGTCCAGGGTGATGTCCCTCTTGGGCCGCTGGATGAATGTGCGGATGGCATCCCCTAGTGTCATGATTTATCTGTTTGGGGGCCTCTCCAGTAGGACGGCCCTGAATACATGATTAATCTAGTCCATCTGGACCTTCACGAAACTGGTTCCTAGCTGGGCACCGTGCACCAACATCCCTAGTAGGCATGGATATGCCAACCCCCGCCCAACATTAACGGGAATGGAGCCAACAACCCTGATTCTGAGGATGCACAACATGGCCTCCTACATAACGATATACGATGAGCTAAGGCATCCACCAGGTCTATCTATATAGTATTCTAGAGATGTACATTACCTGAATGTCGTTAATAGGTAAGTGGACATCGCTACGTTCAGAAAGCGGCGTGGACGCACAGTAACTCCAACGTTGAGGGGGGACTGGGTACCATAATAATGGGGGTGGTTTGCGACTGGTTATAGACTTCTCTTAGTTTGTTCCTCAATGCATCTATCTCTCCTCGAAGTGAGACAGTTATGTCCTCAAGTTTTGCATCAAAGTCCCGTTTTATACATTCCTCACGCTCTTCCTAGGATCTCTTCTAACCCCTATATGCCTCGGAGTCGTTTGGGTATTCGTTCCTCCAAGATACGTAAACCCCTATGCCTCGCATGCGACCTGGGTGCTCCTTGTTTCCTAGGGATGTGGACAGTATATCCCTCTCCCTAAGTGTTTGGAAGGAGCATTCGGAAGATTCGGTAGTTAATGTTTACTACAAGAGGCAACTATATTATTTTAGACCCTATAAAGTTATGGACCTATTAACATATAGGTAGTTTAACATATCGTACCAGGTGTTGGGACACTTCCTCATCTGCTGGGTTTCTGAAAGAGGTGACGCTCGAAGACATGGTTGATGACCATGCTCTTAACTAGTTTCGGGCGTTCTCATTTGTTATGCAGGCAAATGGTAGGGAGGACTCCAATCAAATTGCGACCTCACCCTCCATCCTCCATTGTGGGATTTTACCCGCGTACCCAGCGGTGCAGAGTCTGTGGGGGTGAGTGTTTCATGCCTAGAGAGCCTTGTGTGCCATAATTTCCTATTGAAATTCAATCATCGACTTCATCTGAACAAAGGCCTCTCATATTTCTAGCGACACAAAAGGATACCTCATGAAGGGCGTGCGATCCTTGATCATGTATTGTGTGACAAGCGTGCTCTTGATGATATTCCATGCTTTTCCCATCGCGAGGTGCACATGCTGTTGCGCGAGTTCCTGGACTTCTGCTGGGATCTCGAATGAGTTTAAAATTTCCTTTCATAACACTTTTCTCTTGTATTCTATCAAACTTTTCCAGTTAGCTATGGTGATGGGGAACCGTTGCTTTCCAATTATCCCGTAGGTAGTCCAAAATGCTATAGTTGCTTTCTTCAGTTGCAGAGGGACCCCATCCGAAAAATCCTCTGTGATGGTCATTCGGTCCGCTGGCCTTTTAGATACTTCTCTGCCATGCTTATTTACCCCTATCTTTGGAGCATCAGACCCATTTTACGACATCAACGATGATGATAACATCTCTCTTACAAGAAAATACTAATTACAGCGACCTGTAAGCGTAAACATTGTCACATGGTTGATCTTACAAGAAATAAGAATATCCGGCGATGTATATTATTTCTACAAGGTCTCTTTAATACTAACATCCCAAATCACACAACCCAGTGTCTCAGGTTCTACAAAGTAAGTTATGGCTGGAATCTGTTCTCCCTCATCATTCTGCGTGTTGGGTTTGGATGTTGTCTTAGGCCCAACACACAACATGATAGGGAGGAAGAAACAACAACTATAACTTATTCTGTAGAATCTGGCACACTGAATGAGTGATTTTCCATTCCAAATGGATTTGTGGCAATAACAAAGTGTAGGACCGATATGGCGACAGGGGGGGGGGGTGAATGTCATTCTCTTGAAAATCGCCTCAGAGAATTCGTACACTGAATACTCAAAAAGATGCAGAACGAAGCAACTCACCGAAAATTAATTCTGTTGAAAACTGGAACGCATGCGATACTAATAAATTCAGCATAAATCAGAGAGTAACCAGTAAAAATTTCAGCTGAAAATAATGTCGTTTGATCTGCATGCAAAATGGAGGAAAATCAGAAAAAGAATAAAAAGATACTGCACTAGCTTGACCGAACTGAAATTAGTACCCAAGTTGGTGACTAGCTGTTGAACTGCAAAAAGGGAAACTGAAATTGAAAGCTAACAGAAAAGCAAAGATAAAAAGGAAAGCGAAATCTGAAAAGAGACAGACAACGGCAAAGAAGTGTACAGACAAAAGTAACCTTGCAACCGAACGAACAGAAACGGCAATCAAAGACTTTTTGCAGTCCAACAAACAGCCAAGAGACAACACATTAGGTGCTGCTGCCAAAGAAAAAGATAGAGCAATACTTTTGATGGACAAAAGAAGAACTCCAGGAGACACACTAGCATGCAGCTATCCGAGAGAAACCAATCAGTTTGGCAACCACAAAAGAAGTTGTAAATTTGCAAACTGAAAACCGAACTGATTGCTGAAAATGAAACTACACAGTAACTACTTTTCTGATAACAGAGAGTATTGGAGCTGTAGCAAAAACTAAAACTGCAAAAACCGAAATTAGTCTGACGCTGAGAACAGATCAAAACCGATTAGCAAATTTAGACTTAAACAGAGTGCATGTCTGAAAACTCAGAAACTTGTGATCTTGGACTACCTTGATCCTGGGGCTTTGATCTCATCAAGGTAATGCTCTCACAACAGATAATCACAAGCCAAGACACTTCTCAACAAGAAAATCATGAGAACAGAGATTTTCTTCACACTGAAGCCAAAAACATTCCCAGACCAAAGCAAAGGTTTTGCAGCTACTCAAATTCAAGGGTTCAACTTAAACTTATCTCTAACAAAGAAGAGCAGAGATTGACAAGAAGAATAACTGAACCAAGATAGTCACAGAGAGAAAACAAAACTGAAATCAACAAAGAAAGATAGGACATCAGACCATTTCTTACAAGATTTCATATCAACAAAAAGGTACAAAGGAGTCCCGATACGCATGGACATTTAGAACAAGATTGAATACATGAAGTCTCTACTCAATCCTCTCCCTCTCAATCCTCAAGAACACCAAGAGCCTCACATGCTTCATAGGAGGAACACACACAAGAAGTGAATAAGCTCTCAAAACCCTTGTGATACACCTTGTGATCCTCAAAGGGGTATGCAGCTCCCAACCCCTATTTATAGCCCTTGGCTAATGGGTCTCCAACCCATTACGCCGGCTAAACCCTAACGGAGCCGTCTCCCGCTTGTGCAGCCTTGCGAATTTACCGATTCGCCCCTCCTGCACCTTCCGGGAAGCTTCCACGCTCCTTGTCGTGTACACCTCGCAACCACATCGAATCTCCGCCGTCTTCGACACATCCGACCGTTCTGACCTCGACACCGCCTGTGTCTAGTCCGGTCATCTCGTGTCTCGCCATGACTCTGCCTCGACGTCCTGCAGCCAACACAGACAAGAAACACATCAAATAGCACCGCTCAATATATGTAAGCATACTAGAGTCCAAACCTGTCGAAACATCAGAATATGCATCCTAAACACATTGACCAGGTTTGACCAAGTCCGACCGAGTCCGTTACACCACGCAACGTCAAGGTCCGAACCAACCAACTCAAACTCGACTTTCCTAAACCGATGTCAATTACTCATCATACACACGGGATGACCTCACATGGTCTCTCACAAAGTGAATCACAGAGGACAGTAGAGTGTGTAATTTTCTTCATGCCCTTCGAAGGTCTCTTTGGTATATATTATTGCTACAAGGTCTCTTTGGAATACATTAACATACCATTCTAAATAGATCTTATAGAAATAACACGACCCTCCAACTCACTTAAAAACAATAGTTCCAACAATTTATCTCTAAATTCATTCCCTAGCTATTTCATCTCTCAGCATATATTTCTAACAAAAATATGTTCTACTTAATAGAAAAAACACTGTCTAGATAAATCTAACAAAAATAAGTTCTACTTCACAGAAAAAACACGGTCTCAAATTATTTCTACAAAGATTGCTAGTGCGATAGAAAAGATGATGCAAAAAGATGAAGCAAATCCATACCTTCGACTGGAGCTAAGGCGATAGGGCGACGACAGATTCAAGTGGGGGTGACAATGGATCTGGCGGGGCGATGACGGATCCAGTGTGGGCAATGACAGATATGGCTAGGGTGACGACGGATACGGCAAGAGCGACGATGGATGTGGTAGGGCGACGATGGATCCGGTAGGGGCGACAACAGATCCGACTGGGGGCAATGGCGAGGTTGTCGATCCTGCTTGGGGTGTCGACGGGAAGTTGGATTCGGCTAGGCGTCACGAGGTGAGGAGGCGAAAGGATATGGCCAAGCAAGTGAATGAGGGTGTGAACCCTAGGAGAGCACTACTTATAAGAGGAACTATCACAAATAGTTATTTAAAAGAACCGTCTGTGATATTAGTATTACAGACGGTAATCTTATAAAACTATTTGTGATATAAACCATATCACAAACGGTTCCATAATAGAATCGTCTGTGATGTTGTAGTTGTAGTATCATAGATGGTTATATTATAGAACTTCCTGTGATGTTGTAGTATCGCATACAGTTATATTATGGAACCGTCTATGATAGTTCTATTTTCATCAGAAAATGCTACACATGCCCTATGAAAAAACAAGCTTCAACCACTTACAAAATAACTCCTATAACCACGGCCACTTCGACCACGCCTTCGACTGCTGTTTCGACCACGCCTTCGATTGCAGCTTCAACTACGCCTCAACGTAATTAGCCTAGTCAAGATTAGTTCCAACTGCATATACAATCATAGTTGTAGTTATTTCTTAATTACTAAATCAATTACAATGGAGTAGTTCCAACGCAATTTTGAAATAGGTGTTCGCCATGCGGGATCATTACACTTGGCTATTTTCTTTTAAATAAAGCCCTTCATGATGGTCGACACACATATAGTTTGCTTCATCGCTTGGTTCTTCCTTGAGTCTGATGCTGTCTCTGAATAGATGCAACTCATCAGATTGGTTGTACTCTTCCTCATCCATGACATTTTCAACTCTGACAATCCTTTTTTCCATTAAGAACTACGTGGTGCTTTTTATTTGCCAAGTCAGTTACATAATAAACTTGAACAACTTGCTTCGTGAGTACGAATGGTTCATCTTTGTATCTTACGTGTTCGAGGTCCACAGTAGTGACACCATACTTGTTGACCTTTACACCCTATGAGAGTTGGACCCAATGGCACCGAAATAAAGAGATCTTGAAAATCATGTAGTCGAGCTCCCAAATCTGCTCTACAAGCCTGTAGTAGGAGCTTGGGTCAGTTGTACCGAACTGCTCATTATGAAATGCATCTATGTGGACACCTGAATTCTGGACTGTACTCTTTCAGTTCTAATTTATGGTATAAAATGTGTACTCATTAATGTTGTATCCTTGCTGTAATATCCCGAACGTCGTTACGGCGTAAGTTTTTAAAACAATCGCGGAGTCGCCGGTTTTTCGGTAAATTGCGGGAAGGGAAAGATATAAATTGTAGAACTTTGTAAAATAAATTAAATAAATTAAAATAATTAATTTGGATGTTTTGGCCTGTCCGGAGGGGTGGGCCAGCCGCTTTGGGCCAGCCAGCCCAAATGGGGCCCGTACCCCTCCCAAACCCTAACACCCTTTATAAACCCCTCCCTTGCCCCACCCCTCTCCCACCCTTTGGCTGCCCCCACCCCTTGGCGCCTCCCCTCCCTTTTGCTGCCCTAGAGCCGCCGCCATTGGAGGAGAAGGAGAAGAAGGAGAAGGAGAAGAAGGAAGGAGAAGAAGAGGAGAAAGAAGAGGAGGAAAATTTTGGGGAAAATCTTCACCTAGTTAATTTTCTCTCATCCCAAATCCTCTGTTTTACGGATTAATTAGGGTTCTTGGCACGGATTATGATGATAGTTAATAGATCAATTGCCCGATTAGAGATTAGACATTGTCTGTTTTTAGATTGATTCGCGCAGCGCGGCTTGTTGCGAGGTTTTAATCTACAAAACGAATTTTCCTGCGGGTCTTCCCAAAAGGAAAATTGTAGAGGACTTCCATATGTATCTCCTGTATTTGTTGAAAATTTTTCTACCATGGGATCTGGGAGATACGCAGTCGGCAATACCGCTGTCTGTCAGGAGGACAGATTGGTATAGTCTGGCGGTAATCCGGAGATTTAAAATAGTAAAAGAATTTTCCTGTGTGTCTTCACAAAAGGAAAGTTGTATAGTACTGCCAGATGTATCTCCTATATTTTTTACAAATTGTTGTACTGTGAGATCTGGGAGATACGGAGACGGCAATACCGCCATCCGTTAGGCAGACAGATTGGTACAGTCCGGCGGTAATCCGGAGATTAAAAATAGTAATCCAATTTTTCTGTGGGTCTTGCCAAAATAAAAGTTATAGAGGACTTGCATATGAATCTCCTGTATTTTTATCAAATTTGTCTACCGTGTAATGTGGGAGATACGAAGTCGGAAATACCGCTGTCCGTCAGGCGGACAGATTGGTACAGTCCGACGGTAATCCAGAGTTTAAAAATAGTAACCAAATTTACTGGCCTTGGACTTAGTTGAGAAAGTTGTAGATAATTTGGAGATCTAGCTGTGGTATAAATTTTAGAATTTTTAGACCGCTGTACGGTTGAGGACACGCGTTTGAACACTGCTGTCCCATCTGCCAGAACAGAGTTCTTCCTCTGTTTTGGGCATTAAATTACTCCTAGCTGTATTTAAAATAAAAATAGGTGTTCTCCATGAAAATTGTAGGTTTTTAAGTCATGAATCCAGAGAGGTATCATTTGCTGTATTTCGATCTATATTTTTAAAGATACGCAATTGTGAAGCAGCGCTGCTGCAGAGAGAAATTTATTGAATTGTGGAGCGGAGAGGAGTGTGTGCGGGTTCGGGTTTCTAGCGATGTTTTATATATTTATGTCATGCTTGTATGCTGTGGTTGTGTATTGATAGTTGTCTTATGGACAGGTGGTCTTGTCCCTGAGCGCTCTTGATTTTTGTTGATCTTCGCTTCGTCGGATTGAGGCAAGTGAACGTAGCGGTGGTTGCTACCGTTTAACTTGTTATGCCTTCTACTTGCAATTTATATTATTATATTAATTTGATACATTATGCCATGATTGCATGATATTTTAATTGTGGAGATGGTAGTAAGTATTTATCCATTGATATGTTGATATTATGCTACTAGACATGTGGAATTCTTGCTTAATGTTATAATGTGGAACATGAAAATAACATGTGGTGGATGTGGACATGTTGAAAGCATGATAATGCTCCTTGTGGATGAATTAATGTGATTAATGAATTATCATATCATTCATGTCATATCATGTCATTTGCATATGTGGATGTCGCCGCACTTAGCCGCGACCGTACCGGTACAGCATCGTATATTGCTGTAATACGATGAACTAAAATTCCTGCCCTGGCAAGAGTGATGTGGAGCATATCATGAAGCATTCATATGCATTGCATTGTGGAAAGATCGTTTGCATACATAAGCAACATATTGTGGTGATGTTGTTTTGTGGAATATACAACTTTCTAGTTGTAATGTGGAATTGGCTCATGTGAGCTATTTGTGGTATGAAGATTGCGGATGTGGTCGTGGAATGGGATTCGTCCCTTATGTATGGTAAGGGTTGAGGTTGTGGTATGAGATTCTTTTCTCTAGTGTTAATTGTTGATAGTAATTGTGGATGTGAGAAGTAATAAAGTAGTGGGTGATCATATATATGTCTTATTGTCATTGATGGTAATTTGAGGTTGAGGATATAAACATTGTTATTATGGAATAATAAAATTTGATGATTAATCTATTGTATTTATGGAAGATTAAATGTTTCATTTGCATATAATTGTGGATAAAATGACTGCATTCATATGCCAATTAAATCTGAAATTGAAGAGGTATGATTCATGGAAGTTTATGGTGATTAATAATTATGGACATGAATTGTGGTTGTAGTTGTATGGAATTATAAATGATGGTGTATAATTGTTTGTAGTTTGAATAACTTGTTAAACTGTTTGCTTGCTGAGATTTTTATCTCGCCTTGCTTCCCTCCTGGTGGACCTTGAGCATGCATTGGGAAGGATAGAGTGGCACCGCACAGATGCACTTGGATGATAATCTTAATGCTGAAATAGAGTAGAAAGAATTCTAGTTCTTTGCTTAGTTATCATATTGATGAATGTTTCTCCTTATTAATGTTGAACTTGGAATTGTTCCTTTGGTTATTATTGTTAAGTTGATTATGAATATTAAATTGTTCTCAATTCTCTGTTATTTACTAGTTGATTATGCTTCCGCTTAGATTATCCTGTTAATTAAATATTGCCAGTTTAATTTATGTTGTAAATTGGCTAGTTGTAGAGCAGTTTTAGTAGCATCCTAGGGTATTGTGGATTCTGGGGTGTTACACTTGCAATGTCACAATTGTAAATTTTGGTCCTTTTGCCAGCCATTGCAGTGTTTCACTTGACGATCCCAGTGAATCGCAACCTCAACCATTCGTTGAACCTACGGTTGTGCTATCTTGTGATCCAACCTCCGACCGGTCTGGATTCTCTTGGCGTAGTATGTCCTTGTGCTCTTCAATATACAAGGATACTTCAGTCATGTGTTGCAAGACTGTAAAATAGGCTTGAGTGTACGTATCTAGACAGAGGGTTATTACTTTCTTTCCGATGGTCCCAAGACCCTCTAGTCTCCCCTCGTGATGATATATAGGCACACCTATTGGTTCGAATTGAGCCATGTAATCGAAACTTGTTCGGCAAAATACTTCTAATTGCAACAGGAAGCAATTGTGTCATTAGCACATGATAGTCATGAGACTTCATGCTAATTAATTTCAAATCTTGCATGGAAATAAGTTTCTTCATTCTAGTGTAGTAACCGGATGAAACTTTCACACCATGCAAGCACTGACACAGTTCAGTTCTCTCGGACTTAGACAGAGTGTAGCAAACTGGGGGGAGGTATGTCCTACTTTTGTCGATCTCTATCGGTGCTAACTCAGTCCTGATGTTCATTGCGACCAAGTCACGCTGTGCGTTGACAGCATTCTTTATTTTATCATGAATGTTTAGTAAGAGATCAATCAATCTATCACATGCACTCTTCTGTACATATATGACATCGATGCAACTGTGAATTTCTAAGTGCTGCTAGTAAGGTAAGTCTCAAAATACTGACATCTTCTTCCACATATTCTGCTGACAAGTTCTCAACTTACGTCCCTTTCCAAGCACAACATCGATATCCTTGACCATATCATAGACCTCTTCTCTGCTAAAAGGCCTTGGTGCCGTGTCATCCTCTTTTTTTCGTCAAATTGTTTCTTCATCTTGCAGTATGGGTGATACCGTGAAAGGAACCTACGATGACGCATGTATACAATTTTGCACGAGTTGTTCAACCATACTCTTGGTATAATCTAAGTAGTGTGGACATGTTTTGACTTCTTTCGTACTCAATCCCGATAGGTTACCAAGGGCAGAAAAATCATTGATGGTGCAGAACAATATGGTGCGCAGAGTGAAGTTCTCTCGTTTGTCCACATCCTTTACTTGTACCCCTTCGTTCTACAGTGTCACAAGATGTTCTATCAAAGGTGCTAGATACACATCAATATCGTTCCTAGGTTGTTTGGCCCTGGGATAAGTAGTGATATCAAAATATACTTCCGCTTCATACACAGCCAAGAAGAAAGGTTGTACATGCATACATTCATGGGCTAGGTGCTATGTCGGCTGCTTATGTTACCGAAAGGATTCATTCCATCTGTACTCAATCCAAACTTTATATTCCTTGATAAGCAATGTTTCTTATCATTCCATCTTTCTTATGCTCCTCCGAGTGCCAACGCAGCAATTTTGCATCCTTTCGGTTCACAAATAAATGCTTCAAATGGGGAATTATAGGTAGATACTATAACATCTTAGCAGGAGGTCCTTCCTTCACCTCGATGCCCTCGCCGTCATCGGAGTCATTCTTACACTTGTATTGGGATGCTTTGCACACCAGAGAAACATGTAATTTTGCATACTCTTTACGGTAGAGGATACAATCATTTGGACATATATGTATTATTTCTACTTTTATTTCCAATGGACAAAGAACCTTCTTGGCTTGATAGGTGGTTCTTGGCAACACATGTCCTTCTGGAAGGATGTTCGGTAGGAGACTTAACAATGCCGTAAAACTCTTGTCGGACCAACCATTGTTTGCCTTTAGCTTTAGCAATTCAAGAACAGATGGCAACCTTGTGTATTGCGGCTTGCAGGCAGGGAACAAAGGTTTCTCTAGGTCCTCTAGCAAGCCCTCGAATTTACCAAACTCTCTCTTACTATAGTTTCCTTCTGCATCGTGTAGCATCTGATCTAAATTATCATCATACAACCTATCCTCATCGAAAGATAGTCCACAACTGGCATATCATTGTTTCCCTCAACGATGTTATAAGTACCAATCTGTATAATCTTCTCTTCATCATGACTGGTCCAACATGTATACCCCTTTTTTGAAACCCCTTCGAATCAAGTGAGTTTCAAACTACGCTAAATTGATAAATATTTTTAGATTATCGCAATCAATGCATGGATACTATATATATTACATCCCCTTCTTGAATATATCCTACTCGATCACTCTTCTAAAAGCAGACACATCATTAATGTACTCTTCACTCACACGGTTCTTAATGTACATCCAGTTTCGGTCCATCTACACTATGCATGTAATAAATTAGTGTTAAATTAGATTATTAATGCTACTATAGCTAACCAGCCTAGCTACTTACACACATAATTATCATTCACCTAATAATAAATTGTCCATATCTAAATTAAATAGCTAACCATGTATTTATGAAGCAATATGCATGTGTGTGTGTCTATATATATATACATATAGAAGTAAACTAGGAGTACTGATCCATTCTTAAATTGGAGTAAACTACCATCTCTCTATAAATCTAGCTAGATCTAAAAATCTAGCTATCATCTCTCTCTATTACAAGGCATATAAGTTATTAGAAGCAAATACTAACCTCTAATCATCAAGAACAAATCGTTCTACAAGTTAGATCTACAAGCGTATATTTTTACCAAACTCCCTAAAGCCGGTCACCTCCTTCAATGCAGCGCAATGAAGACAGATCTGTCGAGACCACGCTGGCTATTTAATAACGTGGCGTATCCCAGACGGTTCTAATCACAAACCGTTTGTGATATAAAACGATCACAGACAGTTTATATTAATAACCGTCTGTGAACTATCATATGTGGTTATTAATTCGAACCGTTAGTGATATCTTTCATTATCACAGATGACTTGTATCGATAACTTTTCAAATGATCCATATGTAACGTTCCGACTCTAAATAGGCTATAGTCTACCTGCACACATGATAAACCACGCACTCGTAATAACCCCGATTATGCTTCACTTAAAAAGGTTAACGTGGAAGTTAAAAATGCGTTTAGCAATAGAGTGATATATAGGTGCAACTTTTACTCAACTAGCAATAATACGCGACTAAATTCTACTTGTACTCATACTTCTATGTGGGTACAATTGGGCTCAATTCATCCTATTTTTAGCCGGATCTGGCACCATCCTTATACCTGTCCACCTTCTAGAGATATGGTAAGAAACAATACGCATTCTGATCCATAACATTCAGATTTGATGTAGTTGTGATGACTTGAGCTCTTATAATCTGATTTTAAAATATAATTCATATTAGATATGATCAAATAATCGATCTTTAAATTATAGAAAAGAGACTATGGGCCTGTTTGGCAGGTGACAAGCCGGACGGCTTTTGACTTTTGCTACAGTACCTAACTTTCAAACGGAGTATTTTCTCAAGACGAGGTCTACAAGTTAAACGTAGTACACGTTAAAAACCAACATCTGTACCAGCCAAAATCGTAAGTGAGTATCGGTCTCTCCGTAATCAGACTGTAAATGACCAAAATTCAAAAATTTCAGCCAAAAGACATAAGCCGCAGCCAAAAAGAACACCCCCTATACGAGACGGCTACATCACAGACGATTCATAGGTATAATTATCACAAACGGTTTTACAGGCGTAACCGTATACCGTCTGTGATACGCAACTATCACAGATGGTTCATACGAGTAACCGTATGTGATATTATCGTCTGCGATATTATTACAGACGGTTATTAATATGTGTTAGCCATGGAGGGCAATATGGGAATTCCCCAATTGAAAAGGGGGAATGAAGGCGGGGCCCACATGTCAGTGAGCCGCGCGAAGGAGTAAAGGGTAGGAGACTTCGTCTCCTCCCCGTGCGAGTCTCGTGCGTGGATCGAGTCGTGCGCTTGCGGCCGTTTCGTCTCCTCGCCAGATTCGGCGATTTCGGCGGCATACGGAGAGATGGCGAGCGGAGGGGCGGTGGCGGAGGCGTAGGTTGGCCCGGGTTTCTCGGAGCCGGCCGCTCGCGCCACCCCGCAGCCAACTCTCGACCTCTATTTAAGGCCGCACGGCTCCACTGTAGGACTCACTTCTTCTTCGATTCGGATTTGTTCCTTTGAGTTCATCCTCCTCCCTGTTCTTCGCTTGGCGGAGATTTGAGGCTTCGGCGCTATCTTCGATTGAGACCTTGGCTTCGGTTTCCTGTGTGAACCCTAATTTGGGTGTGGGGAAATCCGAAGCTCAAAGGCCGATTCGAGGGGAGTGGTGGCGTCGGCTCCCTGTTGTGTTTGATTGCTCACGGCCAGAGCAATCTGTGGTCTTGTGCGGCATCCATGCACCTCGGTTTTCTTCTTGATTTCGGCTGAGAAGAGAAAAGCGACATTGTATCTCCGTGAACCATCTCCCTGCTTGCAATAGTGGATTGATAGGTTTTCTGGGACAGCGATTTCATTGTGCCTTGCCTTCACTTGGTTTCTTTAGGTGATTTAGAATATCACCTCTACTGTGAGTATATCAGTTAATTGATTCTTTGCAATTTGTGATCTATTTCTATGAGTATCACTAGTTGAAGATTGCAAAGGAGTCACTGTTTACTCTGTGATGAACTAGTTGAATATTGAGATTGATCTAGCTAGTTGAATTAGGATTGAGCTCTATAAGATTGTTTTCACTGTCTGAACTGTAGATTATACTTTCTTCTAATCATGGTTTTTCAATAGCAGTAATTTGATCAATACCGAGGAAACCACGCTCTGATACCAAGATGATACGGGGTCGCCCGATCTTCTTGACGTAGGATGGATACTCACGGGAGTCTTGATGAATTGTAATGATCCTCCAATGCCAATGCAAGGGACGAACACTCTTTAATCCGCCAAAACACACTCGTGTTGATTTCGCCGACCACCAAGCGAAGATCTATCGTGCACCCAATTCCCAATGGAAAGGCTGAACGATCTTGATTGAAGAAAATAACTCCTAATTCCCTATGGAACTTAGACAACAATGCTAAACTCGAACATACTTTAGTAGATTGATTATTCTCAAACGTGGTCTGCCTTACAATGGGGGTCTAACCCTCAATATATAGTACCCTGTCCACCTTATGGCTGGCCAAGAGGTTCTAAACCAACTCCAACTCATCCCTACATGTATTTGGAAACAAACTCACACAAAAGGAAAAACCTAAAATTAAACCGTCACTATGTTTCAGTCATAACTTTTGATCCGTGATGAATTTGAAGGTGGGGCTGGATCCATTGCGTAGCCCTTGAAATTATCTTTCTAACGAGTACAAGAACACCTGAATCGGACTCCGTTTGTGAAAGTTATGGCCTTTTTAGTAACTGCCTATCAGGCTGTCCCGAACCGAATCCGAATTGAATTCTGAGTTGAATCCGAGTTTGAATTGGATTGAGCACGTGGAAAGTCCGAATTTGGCATGTAAATCTTATCCAAAGCTTGTAGTTTAAGTCCTTGGGCTTCTTCCCCTTTTGCTCTCCCATCAAACGGGCTTCTTTCCTCCTTGATCAACCGCATGGGCTGCTTGATTGAGAAATTGTTGGATAGATATATCATAGCTCCTTGCCCGCATGGACTCTTCTTCTCATGACTCGTGGTAGGTTGGTTCGTCTCCACTTGATCTTCTGTTGCTTCAAATCTGAGAAGGCATAACATATTTGCATTAGGTAGTATGTTATTCTCATCTAACGTAATAGAAGAATCTCTAAGGAACAAAAGCACCTACTGTTGAAGTAGCTTAGCTCTTGCTCTTATCATAGGTCCTTCCCGAGCCTTATCAATAGCTTTGCCATGCGCACTTGAAGTGGACGATGAATACGTAGTAGAGATGTCCTCATCATCCTCCCTCTCTTGAAAAGGAGTCGTCCTCGACTCTGTGCCATCTTGTCCAAAGAATGGTGATAAATCAGCAACATTGAAAGTAGTGCTCACCCCATAATTGTCTCCTGGAAGCTCTATCTTGTATGCATTATCATTGATCTTAGCAAGCACTTTAAAAGGACCATCACCACGGGGCATCAATTTTGATTTACGCTTCTCCGGAAAGCGTTCTTTGTGAAGGTGTACCCATACTAGATCACCTAGTTCAAATATCATTTTCTTTCTAGTCTTGTTAGCCTTGGAAGCATAAGCACGTACCTTCTTTTCAATTACCTCTTTAGTCTTTTCATGGAGCTTTTTCACAAAATCAGCACGCTTAGAAGCCTCCATATTTGTACGTTCTTGTAATGGAAGTGGCATCAAGTCAAGTGGTGTGATCGGTTTGAAACCATACACCACCTCAAATGGACATAGTTGAGTTGTAGAATGCACCACCCGATTATATGCAAATTCAACATGCGGTAGGCAATCTTCCCACTCTTTTAAATTCTTTTTTATCATTGTCCGCAGCAGCATTGAGAGTGTACGGTTCATGACCTCTGTTTGTCCATCGGTTTGTGGATGACAAGATGTCGAAAAGAGCAACTTTGTCCCAAGTTTGGCACACAAAGTCTTCCAAAAGTAGCTCATAAATTTGACATCTCGATCAGATACAATGGTTCTTGGCATGCCATGCGTCTCACAATTTCCACGAAAAACAAGTCACTACATGCGACGTCGTCGCTCTTATGACAGGGAATAAAATGAGCCATTTTAGAAAACCTATCCACAACCACAAACACGAATCCTCCCCTCTTAGTTCTAGGCAATCCTAGAACAAAATCCATACTAATATCTTCCCAAGGAGCATTAGGAACTGGAAGTGGAGTATACAAACCATGTGGATTGAGCTTTGACTTCGCTTTATGGCACGTCACGCATCGTTGAACAAACCTCTCGACATCTTGCCTCATCTTAGGCCAATAGAAATGATCAGCTAACATCATGTACGTCTTCTCTCTTCCAAAGTGATCCATCAATCCTCCTGCATGAGACTCCTGCAATAGTAGCAAACGCACGTAAGACTCGAACGCATAGTTTGTTCGTGCGAAGAAAACCATCATGAACATGAAACTTATCCCACCCTTTCCCATCTTTGCAATTAGAATATGGTGCTGAAAAGTCGTGATCGAAGCATATAAATCTTTCAAACTTTCTAGCCTGGAACCTTTACTTCCAATTGAGTGAAAAGCACATGTTTCCTAGATAATGCTTCAGCTACCACATTTTCCTTACCTTTCTTGTATTTAACAACGTATGGAAAAGTCTCAATAAATTCAACCCACTTAGCATGTCTACGGTTCAGTTTAGCTTAACCTTTCAAATATTTCAAAGCTTCATGATCAGAATGAATGACAAATTCTTTAGGCCAAAGATAATGTTGCCAAGTCTCTAATGCGCACAAGAGCATACAATTTTTGTCATAAACAGGATAATTTAATTGTGCACCATGAAGTTTCTCACCGAAATATGCAACAGGTTTTCTTTCTTGCATCAAAACACCACCAATACCTATTCCACTAGCATCACATTCAATCTCAAAGGTTTTAGTGAAATCGGGTAAAACAAGCAATGGTGCTTCAGCTTAAACATTTCTTCAATTCAAGAAAAGCTTTATCTTGTTTTCTCCCCACTCAAAAGTGACTCCTTTTTAGTTAATTCATTTAATGGAGCAGCAATGGTACTAAAATCTTTTACAAATCGGCGATAAAAACTAGCAAGTCCATGAAAGCTACGAATTTGACTAACATTGACAGGAGTAGACCAATTTCGAATAGCTTCAATTTTAGATTCATCTACTTCAATTCCTTGTGCTGAAACAACATAGCCTAAGAACACCACTTTGTTTGTGCAAAAAGTACACTTCTCAAGATTAGCATACAATTGTTCGGTTCTTAGCACTTGTAGCACTTGTCTAATGTGTTCAACATGTTCTTGCAATGAGTGGCTATATATCAAAATGTCATCAAAATAGACTACCACAAATTTTCCAATGAAGTGTCTCAAAACATGGTTCATTAATCGCATGAATGTACTAGGGCATTAGATAAACCAAAAGGCATCACTAACCATTCATACAACCCAAATTTTGTTTTAAAGGCTATCTTCCACTCATCACCATGTTTCATTCGAATTTGATGATATCCGCTTCATAAATCAATCTTAGAAAAGATAGTAGAGCCACACAATTCATCAAGCATATCATCTAACCTAGGAATAGGATGACGATAACGAATGGTAATGTTATTGATTGCTCTGATCTACACACATTCTCCATGTACCATCTTTCTTAGGAACAAGAATGACAAGTGACGGCACAAGGGCTAAGACTTTCGCGTACATACCCTTTTTCCATGAGTGCTTGAACTTGTCGCTGAATTTCCTTTGTCTCCTCCGGATTTGTGCGGTACGGCGGACGGTTGGGAAGTGGAGCTCCAGGTACCAAGTCAATTTGATGTTCGATGCCTCGAGCGGGTGGTAAACCAGTGGTGCGTCCTCCGAAAACATCCTCATAATCTTGTAACACATGAGAAACCACACTAGGAAGAGAGGTTAAGTCATTAGTAGAAAGCAAAACTTCTTTATATAGTAATACCAAATGCTCCAAAGTGGGATCATCTCTCATCTCTCGCTTTCAGTTTGGTGGCTATCATGACTAATTTTTCTCTCCCTCACCCTTTCTTTTTCCACTCAGTTTTAGTTTATGGCTCTCACTGACATTTTGTGGAATTATACACTTTTGCTCCTTCACTTTCTCACTCTCCACTTTCACCTCAACCTTTTGCATGTTATCATATATAATTTGAGAAGGAGTTAAAGACCTTAACAATATTTCTTTATTATTCCACATGAACTTGTATTGATTAGTTCTTCCATCATGAATCACAGAACGATCATATTGCCATGGTCTACCTAATAACAAGTGACATACTTCCATGGACACAACATCACATTCTACAATATCACGATAAAACCAATCGAAAACTAACATCAACGTGTACCCAACATTCATAGACCCATTATTGTTTAACCATTGAATTTGATATGGATGTGGGTGTTTCTTATATTTCAAACCAAGTTTAGTGCAAAGTTCTTTGTTAGCTAAGTTATGACAACTACCCCCATCAATAATAACTTTGCAACACTTACCATCTTTACTCACCTGAGCCTTTGTTTGGAAAAGATTGCAGCGTTGTTCATGGTTGGGCTTTGCTTGAACGCTCAATACCGAAGGGGTGCACACAAGGATAGGACCGGATTCGGGGTCACAATACCCATCCCTATGTGTTTCTTCTTCGCCTTCTCCCTCATGGCCATTCTCATGCGCCTCGAAATCAGCAAGGTGCTCTCCATCTTCGTCACTAGCGAATAATATTCTCCATTCTCGATTATCAACATTACCTTGTTATTTGGACAATCCTTTTGCATATGTCCACGACCAAGACACTTGAAGCATTGGATGGAGCTACTCTTGGTCGTAGAACCAACGAAGATGATGAAGAGGGACTGATCCTCTCTTTGGAAAAGAAGGAGTGGCGTTCTTGGTACTTGGGGCAGCACGTGCACTAGGGTAAAACTTCCACTAGATGGATTAGTTTTAAACGAATTGAAACGAGATGTAGTTTTACCTCCTGTAGGTGCTGTACGGGGAGTGTAGGAAGATGATCTTGAAACCCTCATGTCCTGTTGAACTTGCCTCTCGGCCTTAGTGGCTTGATGCACCAACTCCACCAAGTTGTTGTAGGGTTGAAATTGCGATTCGCTTGATGGAAGGATGCAAACCAGCAAGGAATCGGGCCATAGTTTGCTCTTCTTGTTCATAAACATTAGCCCTTATCATAGTCATTTCCATTTCTTTGTAGTACTCCTCAATTGTGAAACTCCCTTGCTTCAAATTCGCAATTTATCAAAGAGGTCACGTTTGTAATGTGTAGGTACAAACCTTGCTCTCATATGGTACTTCATCTCTTCCCATGTAGTGATGGGTGGCTCATTATTCCTCATCCTTTGGTTTTGCATTTGCTCCCACCAAACCAAGGCATAATCATTGAATTCTAGTCCCGCCATATGGATTTTCTTCTCTTGAAATAGTTGTGCAAGCGAACACCTTATCCACCTTGAGCTCCCAAGTGAGGTATTCTTCGGCTCATGTGTACCTGAAAATGAAGGCATCGTAAATTTGAGCTTACCAAATTTCTCCTCGTGTGGTCGTTCTTCGCCGTAACGATTACGGCGGTGGTAGCCATCGTCATGGTGCGGAAAGTCATCGTCGTCAAAGTGAAGTGCTCCCCCACCACGGCCTCCATGTCCATGGCCCCTCCCCGGACCATGAAAGCCGCCCCCTGCACCTCTCCCAGGGAAGGGTGGACGGATGGCGTTTGCCACCACGCGGTCTCGCTGTTGCTGTGCATCTTGGCCACCTCGAGCAACGCCTGCTTCCTCATCTCGCGGAGGGATGCCACCCCCACGTTGAACACTACCTTCCTCTTGTTGTTGTCGAAGTGCGCGCATCACATCATTCACAATGTTGGTACATAGCACGCTCATTTGTTGGTTCATCTCAATGCGCATATCTTGTGTGGAATTGTTGATCTCTGCCTTGAGTTGCTCCTCCAAGGCCGAAGTAGTGGCGATGAACTCATTGCGCAAAGTTCCCTCAAAGCTTGGAATTGAAAACGAGTCACCGGAGAATTGGACCATGCTCCTCTCCCATGTTGTCGTCTCCACCTGACATGGTTAGTAGCACAAGGAAAACACCAAAACCACAAATATATGGGTAATATGTGTTCACTCTATCTCACTTTTCTTCTCCCAAGTAAAGTTCTTACCTTTCCGAAGTGGATTGAGGCCAAAAGAAACTTACACTTGGTGGTGGCTATAATAACAAGTGATGATCAAGCGGATTTAAAAGTGACTCACAATTGCCGAAGAAAGGATATTTTGTGGAGTTTGGTTAGAAGTATTTATCCTACGATCGATTTCTCGATGTTGTAAAATTAAGTAATAATCCAAGTTAGAATATTTTGCCTAAGTGTTGATCCAATATGTTTAAGTGAAGTATATGAACGCACACGCAAAGATCAATGTGACTTAATGCAAATAAAGGAATGAGCTAAATAGAAGCGATCTGAAATTGAGGATTAAATAGCTCGTTTTGCACCAAGTAATTGGAAGAGACGCTAGACAATTGCAAAGAGATGAATGTAAGGGCACAAGATTGCTCAAGAAATTAAATTACACAATCTGAAAATTATGATTGGATTTGGTTAACCTCAATTCGCCAAAGTTCACTTTCTTTTCTTTTCTTTCTCTCTTTTTTTTTTTGCCACGCCGTTCTTTTTTTTTTTTAACTAACTGTCTGCTTTTTTTAACTCAAGGCCGAACTAAGATTTTTTTCCTTTTGATTTTGTACAGGTCACAAATATTCAAAGAAGGTGTAAAAATACTCAAGAGCACCCTTAATGCAATATTCAACACCGGTCTCAATTGATGAAAAAAAGTCAACAAGTTTTTTGGGCGATCGTAGCTCGGCGTGAACTGTATGAAATCCTGAAATTATCAGTAGCAAATCGCGCCTTTGTAATGTACCGAGATCTTGTGGCGAGGGTCTTGTATCAACCGACATCTTGAGCAATGCCGACGCACGACCTTGTAGTAGCGCAGATGGGTTTTGAGATTAATATGGTTCGGATGAAACAAAGAAAAAGACAACGATTAGGCGACGCGAAGGAACACAACGATCAGCACCTAAATGAAAAATTCTAATGGATTAAAACCTAACAAAACTCACAAAAATAACAGATGCAAAAACTAGGGTTTGGAGTTTTTTTTTGTGGTTAATGGACAATAGGATAAAATAAATCAATCTAAAACAAGGGTAAAGAATCCTACCGAGGAAACCACGCTCTGATACCAAGATGATACGGGGTCGCCCGATCTTCTCGACGTAGGATGGATACTCACGGGAGTCTTGATGAATTGTAATGATCCTCCAATGCCAATGCAAGGGACGAACACTCTTTAATCCGCCAAAACACACTCGTGTTGATTTCACGACCACCAGCGAAGATCTATCGTGCACCCAATTCCCAATGGAAAGGCTGAACGATCTTGATTGAAGAAAATAACTCCTAATTCCCTATGGAACTTAGGCAACAATGCTAAACTCGAACATACTTTAGTAGATTGATTATTCTCAAACGTGGTCTGCCTTACAATGGGGGTCTAACCCTCAATATATAGTACCCTATCCACCTTATGGCTGGCCAAGAGGTTCTAAACCAACTCCAACTCATCCCTACATGTATTTGGAAACAAACTCACACAAAAGGAAAAACCTAAAATTAAACTGTCACTATGTTTTAGTCATAACTTTTTATCCGTGACGAATTTGAAGGTGGGGCTGGATCCATTGCGTAGCCCTTGAAATTATCTTTCCAACGAGTACAAGAACACCTGAATCGGACTCCGTTTGTGAAAGTTATGGCCTTTTTAGTAACTGCCTGTCAGGCTGTCCCGAACCGAATCCGAATTAAATTCTGAGTTGAATCCGAGTTTGAATGGATTGAGCACGTGGGAAGTCCGAATTTGGCATGTAAATCTTATCCAAAGCTTGTAGTTTAAGTCCTTGGGCTTCTTCCCCTTTTGCTCTCCCATCAAACGGGCTTCTTTCCTCCTTGATCAACCGCATGGGCTGCTTGATTGAGAAATTGTTGGATAGATATATCATAGCTCCTTGCCCGCATGGACTCTTCTTCTCATGACTCGTGGTAGGTTGGTCCGTCTCCACTTGATCTTCTGTTGCTTCAAATCTGAGAAGGCATAACATATTTGCATTAGGTAGTATGTTATTCTCATCTAACGTAATAGAAGAATCTCTAAGGAACAAAAGCACCTGCTGTTGAAGTAGCTTAGCTCTTGCTCTTGTCATAGGTCCTTCCCGAGACTTATCAATAGCTTTGCCATGCGCACTTGAAGTGGACGATGAATACGTAGTAGAGATGTCCTCATCACTTTGTAACGGCCAACTACTGGAACTACAAAATGGTAGAAGGACAGTCTGTGATGGAGCAGCTCCACAAGCTTCAACTCCATGTACGTGACTTAAGTCAGTACGACTGCGCCCTACCAGAGAAGTTCCAAGTTAACGTCATCCTGGCTAAGTTACCGCCTTCATGGCGTGACTTTGTGACCGCTCGTAGACATATAAAGGAGCGCTTGACGCTCAATGAGCTGTCCGCAGCTATAAATATCGAAGAGCATGCCAGAGCAGGTGACGGCATGGGAAAGGCTCAAGTCCAAGCTCATCAAGTGGAAGTCAAGAGAACTGGAGGTCCTGAGAAACCCAAATTCAAGAGTCAGCCCCAATTCAAGTTCCAACCAAAGAAAATGAAGAAGAAAAATGAGGACATTGTCTGCTTTGTTTGCGGAGAGGCTGGTCATAAGGCCAATCACTGTCGCAATCGTAAAGGCAAAGGTCCAGCTCCTGGTCAGCACAAAGGCCATAAGGCCGAAGCAAATGTCGCGCTGGCAAGCTCTAGCTTGAAAGAGTACGTACCTCAGGCCTTTATGGCAAGTCCATCTATTGATTGGTGGATTGATACAGGTGCTACTAGACATATATGTGCTGAACGATCTTGTTTCTCTTCATTTTAGGGTGAAGGTGGTGGATCCGTCCTAATGGGCAACGGAGCCGCCGCAATAGTACGTGGGATTGGACAGGTTTGCCTGAAGCTAACTTCGAGCAAAACACTCATCCTCAAAGATGTATTGTATGTGCCCGCAATGACTCGCAATCTTCTAAGCGGGTCAATGCTATGCAGGCAAGGAATAAAGCTTGTATTCGAGTCCAATAAGGTCATCTTGACCAAGTTTGGTAACTTTGTGGGCAAAGGCTATGATAGCGGAGGCATGTTCCGCTTATCCACTCTTGATTTGAATAATGTAAACATTTTCAATGTTTCCAATTGCAATAAAGTTCATGATATTTGGCATTCACGGTTGTGTCATGTTAATTTTGAAGCCATTATGCGATTAAGCAAAATGAGTTTAATTCCAAGCTATAATTATGAGAAAGGTTCAAAATGTGAAGTGTGCGTGCAAGCAAAGCAGCCCCGAAAACCTTTTCATAGCGTTGAAGGGCGAAGCACCTCTCCACTTGAACTAATTCCTTCAGATCTTTGTGAGATGAATGGAATATTAACAAAAGGTGGTAAACGATACTTCTTGACTCTTATAGATGATGCGACTAGGTATTGTTACATTTATCTACTTAAGTTGAAAGATGAAACACTTGAACACTTTAAAATCTATAAAGCTGAAGTTGAAAATCAATTAGAAAAGAAAATCAAACGGTTAAGATCGGTCCGAGGCGGTGAATATGTCTCACATGAGTTCTTCTAATTCTGTGAAGAAAGTGGAATAATTCATGAAGTTACTCCACCATACTCACCCCAATCAAATGGAATAGCCGAAAGAAAGAACCAAACTCTTTGTGACTTGGTTAACGCCATGCTTCAGAGTTCAGGTATGCCGGACTATTGGTGGGGTAAGGCGCTTCTCAATAATTATATCCCGAGCAGGTTCCACCTCGCAATCAGGAGGAAACACCCTATGAAGGATGGAAGGGGAGAAAACCCAACTTATCATTTCTTCGGACTTGGGGATGCCTTGCAAAAGTGCATGTACCATTACCGAAGAAAAGGAAGCTTGGTCCTAAGACCGTTGATTGTGTCTTTCTAGGATATGCTAATCACAGCACAGCTTATAGATTCTAGGTGGTCAAATCCGAGGTGAGTGACATCACTACAAATATAGTGATGGAATCTCGTGATGCGATATTCTTTGAGCAAGTGTTTCCTATGAGACCAAAAGAAGACAGTGACAATTCTGGTTTAGTGACCATTCTGGTTTAGATGATCTCACTATTCTTCCTAATGTGGATGACACTGCTCCAGATTTGGAGTTGAGGAGGAGTAAGAGACAAAGAACCGAAAAGTTACTTGGAGATGACTTTGTCACCTATGTCGTGGATGATGAGCCATGAACCCTTTCAGAGGCATACGCATCTCTGGATGTGGATTACTGGAAGGAAGCAGTCCGTAGCGAGCTGAATTCCATCATAGCTAACGGAACTTGGGAAATTTCAGATCTCCCGCCTGGTTGTAAGCCAGTAGGCTATAAATGGATCTTTAAAAGAAAGCATAGACCTGATGGTACTATTGAAAAGTACAAGGCCCGCTTAGTGGCTAAAGGTTTCACGCAAAAGGAAGGAGAAGACTACTTTGACACATATTCTCCTGTGGCTCGTTTACCCACAATTCGAGTGCTTTTAGCACTAGCTACAGCATATAAGCTCCTAGTACATCAAATGGATGTAAAGACCGCTTTCCTAAATGGAGAGTTGGATGAGGAGATTTATATGCAACAATGTGAAGGATTTGTGGTTGAAGGGCAAGAAAAGAAAGTATGTCGATTGATTAAATCCATGTATGGTCTAAAGCAAGCTCCTAAGCAATGGCATGAGAAATTTGATAGTACGATGACGTCGGTCGGCTTTTGTGTAAACGAAGCTGAAAAATGTGTCTACTATCGGTTTAGTGGGGGCAAAGGTGTCATTCTATGCCTTTATGTAGATGACATATTGCTTTTTGGGACCAACATGGATGTGATCAATAATACAAAGTCTTTCCTTTCCCAGAATTTCGATATCAAAGATCTGGGTGAAGCTGATGTTATTCTAAATATCAAGCTCATAAAGGGTGAGAATGAGATTACTCTTTCACAGTCCCATTATGTGGATAAAGTCCTAACCAGATTTGGATTTATGGACTGTAAGCCAGTATCCACACCCTATAATCCAAATGCAAAGCTGCATAAGAATACTGGGCATGGGAAGGATCAACTTAGATATTCTCAAATTATAGGATCCCTGATGTACTTAACTAGTGCAACAAGGCCAGACATCTCATATGTTGTTTGCAGATTGAGTCGTTATACGTCCAATCCAGGAGATGATCATTGGATAGCACTAGAAAGAGTACTCAGATATTTGAAGGGAACCTCTAAATTGGGAATACACTATTCTGGTCATCCGGCAGTCTTGGAAGGATTCAGTGATTCTAACTGGATCAGTGACTCGGATGACATGAAGGCTACAGGTGGTTATGTATTCACTCTAGCAAGTGGGGCCGTTTCTTGGAAGTCTTCAAAACAGACTATCCTCACACGGTCCACCATGGAGGCTAAGTTAGTTGCACTTGATTCGGTGGTGTGAGGCGTAATGGATTCAAAACTCCTTTCGACCGCTGTCTTGGAAAAACCGATTCCAGCTATATTAATCTATTGCGATAACCAAACCGTTCTGGTTAAGGCGAAGAGTAGAAAGGACAACATGAAGTCCTCAAAACACATAAAGAGACGACTTAAGTCGGTAAGGCATGCCAGAGAGACGGGTGTTATTTCTGTAGAATACATCCAGTCTGAAAGGAACTTGGCAGATCCTTTCACCAAAGGATTGGCTCAAAAGGTCATCCTTGCAACATCTCAGGGAATGGGGCTTATACCCGTATGAAGGTTCACATCGGTAGTAACCTATCCTAGGAGATCGAAGATCCCGTGAACTAGGCTCTAGGACAACAAACTGTGTGAAATTAGAGAGCACATCTAATGGGACCCATTAGCTGCAGTGCTCTTTCTGTATGGAAGGTTGAGCAATGGCTCTTAATAAACTCGAGGTCTATATATGACTTATGGAGTTGTCCTACAGGATTCCTAGAAGAGTTCACCTACGTGAGTGTGATTGTGATGTCGCAATCAAAGGGAGATAAGGGTATACTTTCTTAAAGCACTCATGAGCTAGATACGTGGACATGACCGGAACGTCCCAACCCGAGAGGGAAAGGGTAAGCCGCCCAGTACATAATGTGATTTGAGCGAAAGCTCTCACACCAAGGCATTGGATCAAGGCAAAGTTCTCCTTTGTCTGTGCAGAGTCGTAGTCCTTGTCGCTAGGCTTTGGGTTCAAACCCGCAAGGTACCCATCGTCGAACAATTGTATATTAAACAAGACATCGAACATTCATCAATTGAGAAATTGGTGGGGATTGTTAGCCACAGAGGGCAATATGGGAATTCCCCAATTGAAAAGGGGGAATGAAGGCGGGGCCCACATGTCAGTGAGCCGCACGAAGGAGTAGAGGGTAGGAGACTTCGTCTCCTCCCCGTGCGAGTCTCGTGCGTGGATCGAGTCGTGCGCTTGCGACCGTTTCGTCTCCTCGCCAGATCCGACGATTTCGGCGGAATACGGAGAGATGGCGAGCGGAGGGGCGGTGGCGGAGGCGTGGGTTGGCCCGGGTTTCTCGGAGCCGGCCACTCGCGCCACCCCGCAGCCAACTCTCGTCCTCTCTATTTAACGCCGCACGGCTCCACGGTAGGACTCACTTCTTCTTCGATCCGGATTTGTTCCTTTGAGTTCCTCCTCCTCCCTGTTCTTCGGTTGGCGGAGATTTGAGGCTTCGGCGCTATCTTCGATTGAGACCTTGTCTTCGGTTTCCTGTGTGAACCCTAATTTGGGTGTGGGGAAATCCGAAGCTCAAAGGCCGATTCGAGGGGAGACAGTGGTGGCGTCGGCTGCATGTTGTGTTTGATTGCTCACGGCCAGAGCAATCTGTGGTCTTGTGCGGCATCCCTGCACCTCGGTTTTCTTCTTGACTTCGGCTGAGAAGAGAAAAGCGGCATTGTATCTCCGTGAACCATCTCCCTGCTTGCAATAGTGGGTTGATTGGTTTTCTGGGACAGCGATTTCATCGTGCCTTGCCTTCACTTGGTTTCTTCAGGTGATTTAGAATATCACCTCTATTGTGAGTATATCAGTTATTTGATTCTTTGCAATTTGTGATCTATTTCTATGAATATCACTAGTTGAAGATTGCAAAGGATTCATTGTTTACTCTGTGATGAACTAGTTGAATATTGAGATTGATCTAGCTAGTTGAATTAGGATTGAGCTCTATAAGATTGTTTTCACTGTCTGGACTGTAGATTATACTTTCTTCTAATCAAGGTTTTTCAATAGCAGTAATTTGATCTCTGTGCATTAGATGGTCTTGAGTAATTCGATTTAGAAGTAACTACTCTTTTATGTTTGTCTATTTTGAGACTGCAGTTTTGATCTATTGCCTTGGTACTGTTACTGTATTCTTTGACTGGAAGCTTTGATTCAGAAAGTATATAACTGCTGTTCTCTGAATATTCGAGTTTTGACAATGAAAACATAAATTAGAGCTCAAGTCTTAATTATTAGCTTTTAGATCTTTGTGAAAGATATTTAACATTGACACGAAAAGGCCAAGTTTCTTTAACTTGTGCAATTCTGTTCTGAGAGCACTAAAATTAAATAAACATGTTGGACTTGTGCAGTTTTTAGTCTTTTGGGCTAGACAATTCTTGATGGCAGCATGTTATAAATCTGAATTTTTATATGTATTGATCATATTTGTTAAGTTTTCAATAAGATTAGCATGCAAATACATAAATGTTGTTAATGCCATGTTAATGTTGGACTTATATATGATATCCATGTTGAGTACATACTCATTTTACCATGACTTGATTGATGTATATATCAATACGTTGTTTAAGTCATTCTTATGCCATGTTTGGGTGATTATTATTATCATAATTATTATTAGAATTAAAATAGAAAATATGTTTATACCGTAAATATTACAATAATACAAACCATCTATAATAATACAAGTCATTACAGATAGTTTGTATCAATAACTGTCTATTATTATTACAGATAATTTATATCTAGAACCGTCTAATCGGGAAAAGTTACGTGTCGTTACGTAGTGAGTGTAAAAGATAAGGTTGTACGCGCGCAGGTATTACTGTAACATCTCCCTGCCCTCTTTCGATTCCAGTCACTGGGACACGTGCTCCGTTAGAAACACTACCAAACAAGAAGAGAACACATTTAGAATATGCTTGACATATGCTCCAGAAAACAATATTCAATATCTTTTACGAGTACAAAATAAGCATGCAAGCATGGTTCTACGAACAAAAGTAAAAAAAAAAACATCTGGGCATCCTGGACGTGTCCTCGCTCCACGCATACGGAACATATCGCTCATCCTGCCGATCACCATCGAGTCCTCCATCAAAACCCGAAAACAAAAGTAAAGAATGGGAGAGAAAGAAAGAGAAGCCGCATGCGTGCACCTCGGCATGCCGCGCGCCCTCACACGTGTCCAAACTACACACGCTGTCTCTCTCTCTCTATTTCTCCTGTCTCTCTTCCACACACGACCAGCAGCAGTCACATATCGATCTATAAAAGCACCAACTACGCAGCAAGCTACCATGCCATCCTGCGCAAAGAAAAGGCACAAAAGCTACTGATTTTTCAGCTTCAGTTTGACACTTTTGTGATCGATCTGCGACCGGTCGGTACCTGTCTAGGTTGTGTCGCGAGGAACCCACGGCCGGTCGGCGCCATTGCTGCAACTTGCCAACCTCCTTTTCTTTTCGTGGTATAAAAGAGCTCACGGCCTGAGAGAGGATGGAGAGCGGCCGGCACCAGCAGCAGGTGAGGAGGAGGGGCAGGAGGAACGGCGAGGTGCAGGTGGTGGACGGGTCGGAGATCCGGGAGCTGGTGGAGAACAAGGAGGCGTTCGGGAGGTTCGTGGAGCAGAAGTTCCGGCTGCTCGACGGCGACGGCGACGGCAGGCTGTCGGTCAGGGAGCTCCAGCCGGCCGTCGCGGACATCGGCGTTGCCATCGGGCTGCCCGCGCGGGGGTCGTCGGCGCAGGCGGACCACATCTACTCAGAGGTATGCTGTCGATGATTTTACTTTAATCCTTACAGTTAGCTGCTTAAGTTATAAGCGTCGTTTTTTCGTTAGTTACTGTGTTTAGGAATTCCGTGTTGTATAATTGGTAAAACAAAGCTGTGTGTTTTAATAAATATTTCAGAAGGACTAGCCAGGAGTAAAATTTGTTTCGAATGTGTTCATATTAACTGGCGAAGGCTGAATCAAATAGTTGCACTTACTATTGGCTCAAATGTATATATGACTCTACACAAGAACTCTTGGCAACAAAAGAAAAATTATAAGCCATGGAAAAGCAAAAATATAAATTAATTTACCAAAATAACTCAAATTTATTACTAAAATCTTAATTTTTGTGGTCTCCGTGGTACAAGTTTTAGTTTTAAACGAATTATTTTTAGGAGTATGTTTAGTAAAAATGCAAAATTAAAATACGATGAAAATACTATGGATGACCAACTTATTATTATCATTTATATGTAGACAATCTAGATATATACCTATTTATGTATTGGTTATTAAATTTGAAAAGCATTGACTGCATTTTTAACACGACAACATTTTAGTAGACGCAGAGTGTACTTGCACCGAAAAAAATGATGCTGGGTTGGTGTGGAAACAAAAAAGGTTTTACTGTAGAGTTATCATGAGTATATTTTAATTAAGGAAGTGGGGATGCTTATTAGTGTGGCCCTCACCAGAATAAAAAAACACTCAATGTTGGATTGGAAAAGGAAAATATATCTAAGATTTGCCAACAAATACACCACAGGCAAGCTTCAACTTGGCGTCAGATTCAACTTGCCGTCAGAGTGTGACTGGAATATGTCTCACTCGAACAAAAAAAATGTCGCATTCCCATCAGGGCTTTGTAGATTGGCAAAACCAGCTAAATCTTTATGAAAGTGACAACTCTTGTGTTGCTAACATTATTGTTACAGTTCTACCGACTGCTTCAAGGATCTCTATGACCACCTTGTAGTCGCTACAACCACCTCCTGAGTCATTACGACTGCTCCGCTGGTTTTCCGACCACGCTGACAGTCGTTACGACCATGTTGTGACCTCTCCGATCACGCCTCGTTGCTCCGACCATGTAGTCATAAACTTCAGCTGAAGTTACGACCACGTTCACCGCCTCTGCGCTGCAATTCCTTCGACCACGTTCGATCACCGTAGTCGTAGCTTCTTACGACCACACAGTGATTCTGTCGACCGTTATGGTCGTAACGCTTTACGACCACGTCTTCTGCTCTATGGCCGTGGTCTAACTCCTTTACAACTACGTCTTCAATACCTGCGGACACCTCCGCTCGTCGCCGTGGTCGTGACTTCGTTTATGACCACGTCTGCGATCCTCCGCTCGCCGTGGTCATAAGTTGTTTACGACTACGTTTACGATCATACAATAAACTCAATACTCAATAGTTTCCTAGAGCCAAACCGTACTTCTTCTCTTCTTTATTTCTTTCTCTCGATCACACCGATTGCTCTCTCTTACCTCTTGATCACACCGATCGTCTTGGCCTCAACTCTCTCTCGGTTACATGGCTCTGTCTTTTATACCTTGTTTTACGACTACGACTACAACTCGAACTCCGACTACGATAGAGTTGTACTCGTACATGAACACCAAGACTGACTTGACTACCAACTCGTACACGACTCTGACTTCCGAATCTGTTACGACTACGATTTCCAAACTAAAATAAGATTACTAACTCTAACAATCACCTTCTTAATTTTGTTTTCCCTTTTGATCACGCTGATCTTCTCTCTTGCTTTTGCTTCTTCCTTGCATGCTTGCATGAGCTGGAGCACCTGCTCCCACAGCCGTCTCTTCGACCACGTTTCCATGTCGGGTCATCTTCAACCTGCAGCACTTGCTCACTCTTCCTCCACCAGCACCAACTCTTTTTCTGTCGTGTGCTCTTGCTTTCGACCACCACTTTCGACCACCGCTCCTGCTACTTGCCTGCTTGCGCGTCTTGCCTCTGCTTCAGGGATGCGCACACCTCCCTATGGGTCCTGACACCTTGGCCTTCCGAGCCCCTGCTCGCTACGACTACATGCACACCGCCAACTGCATGTGGTCTATGTCGACCACCCAGGCTATCGCTGCTTTGACCTCCCTCTGCGTCAGTTGTGCCTGCTACGACTACGCTCTGCTGTGTTCGGGTCATGCTGACTTGAGCGCCCAAGCCAGCGCTTGCTGCGCCAGCGTGGGGTTCGCCACCCTCAAAACCTTTGCCTCCCTCTGCGCCAACTACGCGTCTGTGAATTTCACCATCCTCTGGCTCCTCCAGACCACTCTTCACAAACCGATTTACAAGTTTTCAAAGAAATCTTGTACAACCGATTTGAAGATCTCTTCACCTTCATCAACAATATCTGTTCTTGTCATACACTCGCAAGAACTTATACTACAGCACCACCCTGCACCTTCTTTCTGTCATCCGCCCGGGACTAAGTATGTTGTTGCATAGACTAGTACATAATAAATTCCTATCAAGAACTTATTATTTCCGTTCTTACATAGCAGCATCATCATCCCTTTGCCTTTTATCTCCACTATGTAGCCGTCGCCAAACTTGACCTTGCCCCAAATCTTCTTGTCCAGCTTATGAAACATGGAGCGATCTCCCATCATATGGTTGCTTGCTCCATTATCCGAGTACCATTGCTCCGTATGATCATGGCTACCTTCCTTCGTGCGTAGTTTTAGAACTACGTTCTCCTCATTCAATATCACCATGGCCGGCTTCTTTTCAACATATCAGGAGAGAAGTACTAGCGCTTCGTCATCATCTTCTTCTTTGGCGAGATTCACCTCTCCGTCCTTCTTGCTTTTGCAATCTGAAGCATAATACCCAAACTCATTACAGTTGTAGCACTTTACATGGCTGCAATATCCTAACGCGTAGTGCCCATATTCGCCACATTCAAAGCACTTGATATGTGACTTATCTCGGGATTTCTCACCACCGCCTTACCCAGCCTTGTCTCCGCGGCCACCCCTGCCACCTCGACCGCGCCACCTCCCGCGGTTATTGGATGAGCCACGACCATCTCTCAGATCTCCCTTTACTAGCAACGCCTGCTCATTATGAGATTCCTGCTCGTTACGCGACTGAAACCCCTTTAGTAACTCCTTATGCTCCTTGAGAGCCGGTGATCTCCTCTATCCTCTTCTTGTCTAGATCAGGGGAGTACATAAGTGTTGTGACAAACAGGTATGTACTTTTCCAGAAGCACACGCAGGTACTTCTTCACCACCACAGATTCCTCCATCTTGTCGCCAAGAGAGTTAATCTGATTGTACAACGAACTCAGCTTGCCGGCGAACTCGTCCACCGACTAGGTCTCTCCCATCTTCAGGTTCTTGAATTCGCTCTGCAAACTCTGGATCTTCAAAACCGAAGTCAACTAGCTCTGATACGACTTGTTACAGACCTACCGACTGCTCCCAGGATCTCTATGACCACCTTGTATTTGTTACGATCACCTCCTACAGCCGTATGACTACGTTGAAGAAGAGGCTATCACCTCCTGAGTCGTTACGACCGCTTCGCTGGTTCTCCGATCACGCTGTCAGTCGTTACAACCACGTTGTGACCTCTCCGATCACACCTCGTTTCTCCGACCACGTAGTCGTAAACTTCAACTGAAGTTACGACCATGTTCACCGCCTCTGTGCTGTACTTCCTTTGACCACGTTCGATCGCCATAGTTCGATACTCGATAGTTTCCTAGAGCCAAACCGCTCTTTCTTCTCTTCTTTATTTCTTTCTCTCGTTCACACCGATCGCTCTCTCTTGCCTCTCGATCATACCGATCGCCTTGGCCTCAACTCTCTCTTTCTCTTGGTTACATGGCTCTGCCTTTTATACCATGCTTTACGACTTCGACTTAGGTTCGACTACGACTACAACTCGAACTCCGACTAGATAGAGTCATACTCGTACACAACCACCAAGACTGACTCGACTACCAACTCGTACACGACTCCGACTTCCAAATCTGTTATGACTACGACTTTCAAACTAAAACAAGATTACTAACTCTAACAATTATTATCCTTTTCCAATTTCCGTTCAATATGTCTTGGAAGTTCTGGATGTATACATGCAATATGGCATGACCTTATCCCAGAACCATTCTGACAGTAGTCTATTGCCCTGTTTATTTTGACACGTTTTATCTCTCTGGAAAGTGTTATGAATATTGTGTGTGTTGATATGAGACCCAAAGGGCCATATATATAGGAGAGTACAAGAGATATGCCATATAGAGATAAGGCATATATGGAATAGAATCCAAACTCTATCTCCTTAACACCCCCCTCAAATGCAAGGCGTATGCAATAGCATTGCATTTGAAAAAGGAGTTAACATTAAAACAAGAAAAATCTGAAATCCGAGTCTTGATGATGTCGTCGTTGCGTGCAGCCTTGGAATAAACTGTCAAATCAAGTCGAAGAGGAATAGATAGATGCATGATGGCGCAGATCGAAGCTCGAGACGGCGGCGGCGGCGGCGCAGTGCACAAGAAGCGCAACGGAGGCGCAGTGCAGAAGAAGCGCAACGGAGGCGCAGTGCAGAAGAAGCGCGGCGGCGTTACAAGCTCGTCAAAGAATAGAGCGGCGGCTGCTGCCATGCAAAATAAAATTGCTACACTTCTATGACTGACAATAAATTTGTCGACTCGCACGGCTTGGACGAACTAGAGATTAGAGACTACGGATTTGGATGGACGCAACGGAAGACGCAAAGAAAGATAATTAAAGACTGACTCACTGAAACGAACGGCGTAGCGGCAGTGGAGTCGAGCAGGGTCGGCAACGACCGACCTCAGACGACGGAGTCGGCAGAGCGACGGTGGAGTCGAGCGGAATCAGCGACGGCCGACCGCAAGGAAGCCGATCCGAACGAGGATGGCAGAGCGACGGCGGTGAACCGGAAACGAGGAGGCGGCGTCGGCGCAGCCTAACAAGATGGCCGCCCCCGGGAGCAGAGAGAAGCCGGCGAGATCGGGCAGATCGGCGAGGCGAGTCGGCGCCGGTGACGGCGAGTCGGCGACGGGGATCGATGACGGCGGTCTTGGGCGGAGTCGTCGGGGACCGACCGGAAGAAGAGCGGCAGAGATGCCGGCGACGACGGATCAGGCGCGGCGTAGCAGAAGGCGACGGTGACGTGCTTGCGGGTTAGCGCGTCGGTGCGGTGCCAACGGCGGCACACGAGCGACGCGGCCTCCCGGTCGCGCGCAGTAGCCGATCCGTGCCCGATCCGATGGGAGGCCGTAGTGGTCGTCACCAAGCTGCGTAGGACGTGCGGCCGCTGGACTTCCACTCGAGCGAGCAGCGCATGCGGCATGCAGAGGTGTGGGCTGTAGAATCCATGCATGCATGCATGGACGGAAGTATATGCACTGCGTGGACGGTGAGTTGCGGCGCGGGCGGGCTGATGGAGACGTTGGCGTGCGGCGCGGTAGGAGTATGGAGGGAGTGCGGCGAGCGGATGGATCACGGCCAACAGCGTAGCGCCAGGACCAATCGCCACGCCGATGTTCTACGCGGGGAAGTCCGAGGAGCGTGAAAAGCAACAGAAGACGTTGGCCGGGAGGCGGAGAATCCGATGGAATGCATGGGCCATGCACACGATCGAAGAAGGCCACGTTCCAGGAGGAAGCGAGCAGCGCGCCGAGCATGGTGTCGCGGTCGGCGCGGACAGCGCGACGCACACGGGCACAGCTTGACGATCAGGCAGCGAGCGCCTCGCCGACTCGGTGATGGTGAGAAGATGGCCGCCCCTAGGAGAGATCGATTCTCCCGGGGGCTGCGACAGCGGAAGACGAACGGAGGCTAGGTATGGAACCTAGGCTCTGATACCATGTTATGAATATTGTGTGTGTTGATATGAGACCCAAAGGGCCATATATATAGGAGAGTACAAGAGATATGCCATATAGAGATAAGACATATATGGAATAGAATCCAAATTCTATCTCCTAATACAACTCTATCTCTATCTCCTTATCAGAAAGATCCACGGCCGTACTCTGTAATTGCTGATCGGTGACAATACAAAAGCAGAGTCTAGAATGGCACGTGGTTTTAGAGTCGTGTAGTAGATGAGAGTGCATTCCTTTGTTATTGCAAATGAGCTAAACTTCTAGTCACATTGACAAGATGTTCGAATTTTAGCACTTGATAATTGGGAAAGGAAAGCAGTATGGCAAGTATGTGAGAACAAGGCAAAATTATTGTTCTTACACATTGCGCAATGTGTGCTGCAGGTTCTTAACGAGTTCACTCACGGGAAGCAAGAGTCGGTGAGCAAGTCGGAGTTCCAGCGCGTCCTGTCTGACATACTTCTTGGTATGGCGGCTGGGCTGAAGAGGGACCCAATTGTGATCCTGAGGATAAATGGCGAAGAGCTGATTGAATTTGTCGACAGCCCAAGGTACGAGCCGGAAGTGGTCGCAATATTTTCACAAGTAGAACAGTCTGGAAATGCGTCGTTGCGACAATGCTTGTTACTTGCTCTTGGACAACTGACAGTCGACCACGGCATGCCACCGGCTTCCGACTCTCTGGTAATTGAATAAATACTGAATATATTTTGTTGCACAACACAAACCTCTATTCCTGAATTAGCTCCTCTAACAAATAACAGAGAAAACAATTGCTGTGTTAGAAAACAGAGTGAACACCATAATTCAGTTTTCTTTTCAAAACAACTACGCACCGTAGTTCAGTTTTATAACAAGACATATGGACTGTTACTGAGAATGAGAATTTGTGATAGGTTGTGGAAAATATCATAGAACCTGGACTGCTAGAACTGCCGGCAGATCAGCTCGATCAACCCATCTCACAAGATGTTTTCTTCCAAGAGTTCAAGAAGTTTTTAGGAATCATCATTCGGAGGCTCCAAGAGCAGCCAGTAGTTGTCGCGCACACTGAGAACACCTTTGATGGGAGTGGAATCAAGAGGCTACTGTCTAACAAGTTAGAGTTTGACAAGGTATATTAACATTGAGATTCATACTGACTAGTTGAGTTTCACGGCAAATCATCAATTGTGTGATACTGATCAACATACACCACTGAATTTGTTCTAGCTCTTGGATTCTGTCTGGAGGGATGTACCGAAAGAGCACAAAGATAAAACATCAAAGAAGTACCTTCGTGTTGCGCTTGACAGGATGGCCGACTCGGCAAATCTACCACCTTATGGAGCTGTTGATCAGGTAAAAAAGATTGTTTCCATGTAAATCCTTATGGCCCAATCCGGACTGGAGGATGGCCAAACCTGACAAATGCTAAAATCCATCCCATATATAGGCTATAGCAGCAGCAATGAAATATTCTGAATTTGGACAAAATTCTAATGACCAGCAAAACAATACACAGGTGGATGCTGTGGTGAATGAGGCATTCAAGATGGCGAAAGCCGACGACGGGAAGGCGGTGGACGAAGCCGAGTTCAAGAAATTGCTCACTGAGATCCTCGGGGCAGTGATGCTGCAGCTAGACGGCAATCCGATCTCTGTTTCGACCAACACTGTCCTCCATGAGCCGATGTCCACTTCGTCCACCCTGTTGTCGCCGTCGCCGCGTCACCAGGTGAGTAGAAAGAACTATTGACAGCCGACACAACCGTGGACGCGAATTTCCACTGGCCACTGGGAGCAGTAGCTGTGATGATATGCTGGTTTGCTCGTAACTTGAGAAGGTGCATGTGAGTCTCCTGATGTTCGTAACGCTGCCTGGTGTTTTGTGCTGGAATAAGGCTTTCGAGCCAGACTTGGAGCCAAGGAAAATGCCGTTTTTTTCTAACTTTAGTTTCGGATCTGGGGTGTTGCTGCAAATGGTAAGTTTTGGAGAATAATGATGTAAACATGCTAGTATATTTGGTTAATTTGCTCGAGTTTATGAATCAAAATAGAAGTTGTGTGTGTAATTCAGTACTGTAAAAGCTGACGCCATGCTAGCTTCGGCCCGCATCGTTCTTTCTTTCAGAGCTTCCCTCGTCAGTGCACAACGTCTCAGCCCAATTAGCCTGCTTTCACCTTACCTCAGCAAGCCCAATTGACTAGCTCTAAGTTCTACTCCCACTATGCCACGAGCCCACAACCAAGGGGATCAAATAACAGTTAACATTAGCTTTATATTAGAGCATGCAATAATACCAGATGTTTTGCATCATTGTTGTGACTATGGACTAAACAATAAATAGGACCAGTAGAGTGAGTGTAAGAAATAAGTTGTGAGTCGCTTAGGAAATGAGTTGTGTGTCGCTCTCCTTTCTCAGGGCAGTATATATACATGGCCATAAGATCTGATTACAATAATACCTCTACAATGGCCTATTATGACAGGGGTGAAAGATCTCTATTTACATACCTTAATGGGCCTCTTGGCCCAACAGGCCAAATGGGTGTAGGGGGGCTACCCCTACAACAGTCGATGGCGAGCTTGTGGAAGCTCATCGGTCACTGAGGTCGACTAGGAGCTAGTGGAGCGTGACGGTGAAAGACATCTCTATTTACATACCTTAATGGGCCTCTTGGTCCAACAGACCAAATGGGTGTAGGTGGGGGCTACCTCTATAACAGTCGATGGCGAGCTCGTGGAAGCTCATCGGTCACGGAGGTCCACTACAAGCTGGTGGAGCGTGACGCATCAGGGCGAACAAGCGGTGGAGTACGGTGAAGAAGGTGAACGACATCGGCACGAACACGCTGGGGCCAACTATGGCGACTGGAGAGCTGATTCGCTCACTAGTGCGCGGTGGGAAGATCTCGAGGCGCGAGGCGGTTCACTTGCCTTCTGTCGGCGAGGCGGAGCCCCAGCCGATGGAGTCGAAGACCGTCGTCTTCGTCGTGTACTTCGATGCAAGTCTCCGAATCCCTACCATAGCCTTCATCGGCGAAGTCCTTCGACTGTACAAGCTGGAGCTAGCCAGCTAACACCCAACGCTATCGTCCGACTGGCCGTCTATAGCTGGGCCTCGTGAGCAGAGATGGTGTGGCCGAGCCCAGCGCTCTTTGTGTTCCTCCATGACGCACGGTGCAAGCCGAAGAAGCTCGCCGAGGGCAACTACTCCAACCTAGGGAGTGTCAACTTCATGCTCCGATCTGGATGTACGAGCTATTCTCAGGAAATTCGACCAGGACAAGGTGGGAATCAAACTGGATGTGATGGTGGTTCTACCACTGTACGGAGGTTGGCGGCAGTCTTAAGTGGTCGGGCCGCTTGATAGACTTCAATATGTCCCTGTCCGTGACCCTCGATCGCGAGGACGAGCATCGTGCACGGAGGATTTCTAGAGTCACCATCCGGTTCAATATGCGGGACTTTGTGGAGGAGTAATGCATTCTCGGCGTGTCCCCGCTGGCCCACTTGTGGTAGATCCATCCCGATCGTGCCGCGATGACTGCCTCCACCCTAGCGTTGCATTTTTGCCAAAGCCGACTGAGCTAGGTAAGACTTTTGCGTTAAATGGTATGACTATTATGGTTGGTGTTATGCAGCAGTTTGTCGGCGACCCCGATGGCCACTCGTGGCAGTGCTCTCTCAAGGACGCATAGCGCGCCAGACCATCTTCCTTGGTCCGTACAACGCGAAGGAGCACAGTATGTGAGCATCGATGACATTGAACCTTAGTCCGGTGAACCGAGCGTGCGAAGCCCTCGGTATCCTCGTGCCAGACCATCATGTGCTCAACAACAGTCCATGATGTGGTGCACTAGGAAGTAGTGCCGGAGTTTTTGCGAGGCCATGAGGAGCACATAGGCTAGTTTCAAAAGCGAGGATGGGATCTCTTTGATCAATCTCATTATACTGAGAAAATATTGAGCTGGTTCGACTTTGAAAACTATAAAGTTTCTCCAACGCTCTATGATGCGAGCATTAAGCTTCGAAAGAACCAGGGGCTAGGAAAAGATCAATTAAGATATTCGCAAATTATTAGGTCACTCATGTATTTAGCTGGTGCCAGAAGACCTGACATTTCATTTGTTGTTAGCAAATTAAGTCAGTTTACTTCTAACCCATGAGATAATCACTAGGAGTCACTTGAAAGAGTGTTGCGCTACTTGAGAGGCACAACATCTTTTGGAATTCGTTATACTGGATATCCTCTTGTATTAGAATGATACAATGATTCCAATTGGATCTCTGATGCAGATGAGATCAAATCTATAAGTGGTTATGTGTTTACTTTAGCTAGTGCTACAATTTCATGGAGGTCTTGCAAACAGACTATATTGATGAGGTCAACCATAGAAGCAGAACTTCTAGCACTAGATATAGCCACTGTTGAGGCTGAATGGTTGTGAGAGCTTCTTTGGACTTGCCATTGGTTGAGAAACCAATATCGACAATCCTGATGTATTGTGATAATCAAACTATGTTGGCCAAAGTTATAAGTACAAAGGATAATATGAAGTCCTCTAGACATGTTGATATGAAAGACAATATTGCAATGAATACATCTTATGGTTGCCGTTATATTAATTTGTTTGTGTGGAACAATGAGACTGACACGATAATTGACTGACACGATAATTGATTCATACATATACCATGCATATGTGTTGTTCTTTTTATCTACTACTGCTTCAGATGCTCTTGATATGCTAAGCAAAAGAAGTGTTGATGACAAATATATATACCATGTATATACGTTGTATTCTTTGCTTAGTACAATTTCAGGCTACCAAAAGCCGAGGACGGCTTTTCTTGAAGAAGGGAAGGATGATGCGGATACGCACAAGCTTAGCACTTTTCAGTCAAATATATTATTTCACTGGAAAGAAGTATTGAGCCGCGTTAAATATTGTCAGGTGAATTTGTTTCTTAATGTGTTTCTTTTAATTGATGATGAACTTGGAATACTACATCATGCTATTATTTTATATATTCTTAGGTATGATTCATGTGAAGACTTGGAAGGGCAAAAGGGAGGAGCACAAGGACTTAAACTACAAGTTTTGGATAAGATTTTCAGGCCAAATTCGGATCTCCCACGTACTCAATCCAATTCAAACTCGGAATCAACTCAGAATTCAATTCGGATTCGGTTCGGGACAGCCTGACAGGCAGTTACTAAAAAGGTCATAACTTTCACAAACAGAGTCCGATTCAGGTGTTCTTGTACTCGTTGGAAAGATAATTTCAATAGCTACGCATCGGATCCAGCCCCACCTTCAAATTCGTCATGGATTAAAAGTTATGACCGAAACATTGTGATAGGTTAATTTTAGGTTTTTCCTTTTGTGTGAGTTTATTTCCAAATACATGTAGGGATGAGTTGGAGTTGGTTTAGAACCTCTTGGCCTACCATGAGGTGGAGAGAGAACTATATATTGAGGGTTAGACCCCCATTGTAAGGAGACCAAGTTTGAGAATAATGAATCTACTAAAGTTTATTCGAGTTAGCATTGCTACCGAAGTTTCATAGGGAATTAGGAGTGATTTTCTTCAATCAAGATCGTTCAGCCTTTCCGTTGGGAATTGGGTGCACGATAGATCTTCGCTTGGTTGTCGGCGAAATCAACACGAGTGTGTTTTGGCGGATTAACGGGTGTTCGTCCCTTGCATTGGCATTGGAGGATCATTACGATTCATCAAGACTCCCGTGAGTATCCATCCTAGGTCGAGAAGATCGGGCGACCCCGTATCATCTTGGTATCAGAGCGTGGTTTACTCGGTAGGATCTTATCAATTTAAATTTCAGTTTATTACTTACTGTTCTATAGTCCATAAACCGAAAACACAAAAAAAATCCAAACCCTAGTTTCACATCTGCTATTTTTGTGAGTTTTATTACGTCTTGATCCATTAGAAATTTTGTTTACGTGCTGATCGTTCGTGTTTATTTGCGTAGCTTAATCTTTGTGCCCAATCCAAAATGCAAAGAAAAAAATCCGATCGCTACAGTTTGTGAACAGTACTGGTACAGTACCGTGAACAGTTATGCTACAGTGCCACGCGAAAAAAATATATGGTTGTTTCTGTTACAGATATCCTTAATTTTTCCGTTCATCTTTGAGACTAGTTTTTGATAATTGCATTAAGGGCTGTTCTTGATATTAATTTACACCTGCTGAAATTTTATTCGTTTGTGGAAGGGAAAGCTAAACCTTATTGCCAACAACAAGTTAAAAAAAAAGAAAGAAGGAAAGAAAGATAGAAAGAAGGCAGCCGACAAAAAAAGGGGAAAGTGAGCATTGGCCAAATTGGGGTTAGCTAATTCTAATATATGATTTCAGCTTGTGTTTTTAATTTCTTTTAGCAATCTTGTGCCCTTACATTCATATCATTGCAATTGGCTAGCGTCTCTCCTAGTACTTGGTGCAAAACGAGCTATCTAATCTTTAATTTCAGATTACTTCTAGTTAGCTCATTCCTTTGTTTGCATCGAGTCACATTAATCTTTGCGTGTGCGTTCATATACTTCACTTAAATCTTTTGGATCAGCACATAGGCAATATTTTCTAACTTGGATTATTATTTAATTTTACAACATCGAGAAATTCAGATCGCGTAGGATTCCTAACTAAGCTCCACAAAATATCCTTTGCCGTGCAATTGTGAGTCACTTTGTAATCCGCTTGATCATCACTTATTATTATAGCCACCACCAAGTGTAAGTTTCTTTTGGCCTCAATTCACTTCGGAAAGGTAAGAACTTTACTTGGGAGAGAAAATAGTGAGATTGAGTGTTTCCACATATATATATGTTGCATAACTAACCATGACAGGATATTCAACAATTCGTTTCTCTCGGTGTGAACTAAATAGGAATGAATCTTCAGTATTTCGTTCCTCATGGTGCGATTCCAAAACCAACAATTTGTCTCTTCCGTTCTATGGAAGTGAAGATCCAGAGGAGTATCTTGTGTGGGAATGGCGATTGGAGAAAGAGTTTAGAATTCAGAAGCTTCCCAAAGACCAAGAAGTGATGCGAGTCACTATACAGTTTAAAGACTATGCTTATAGTTGGTGGCAACAATTATCTCGAAAACGATTCATTAGATATTGGGAAGGTTTGAAGGTGATCATGAGAAACGAGTTTGTGTCATCCTATTATGAGTGGGGATTGCTCCATCATTTGGAAAGTATCACACAAGGGAGTAATACTGATTCAGATTATTATTTTCACCGCAAGATGCGTTAAGTCGTGCAGGAGTCACTAGTGAATTCAAAGAGATGGCATACTTCAAAGGAGGCTTGAATTCTGATATTACCACTACACTTCGACATACATATTTTAGTAGCATGCATGATCTTGTGAATTATGCTATTAAGTAAGAAGAGAGACTTATGGAGAGACGTACATCACGGTTCAATCCATATCCATACTTCAGCTCTTATGGTTCCGCTAATGTGACACATGAGAAGATGATCGAGCATGGGACTTTCCCTTCGGTAAAGGAGACGTCTTGTGAGAATGAGAGCCACATAGCCAAATTGAGTGAGAGTGCTAAAAAGAGTGAGCTGTGTGATTCCACCATATGTGAGTTTGAGAGCATCCAAACTGAGAGTGTGAGAGATACACCAAAAGAAAAGAGAGAAGTAGAAGATGGACAGAGTGAGGTTGATTTTGAAACTAACACATTAATATCTACTTCTAGTGTTGTTTCTCACATTGTGCAGGTTGATATTAAAGAAGACGAGTCAAATGTTCAACAACTGGCACCATTGGAGATAAACGATAAGGAGATAATCATAGTTAAAGATGAAGTACTTGCTGACCCGTTGTTACATCATGTTGATTTAATACCTACAACACCTACATCAATGTAACACCCCAGCCTAACATAGGCCTGAAATGCTACTAACTATCCACAATATATCAACAACTAATATAAATTACCTAAAATAAATTCGGCATGACCTCCTTTGTTTATTAACGTAATAACAGTTCCGACAAGCATGAATATCACAAGTTCTAAATGATGAACGGAAAGATAATATCAAACGGTACTAAGTCTTTATTACATTTAATCTGATGAAATATAAACTGAACCAATTAAGCTATCAAGCCAACAAGATTATCATGACTGTCTTTATTTCTTAATGAAGGAATTGTGCACGTGAATCTGAACTAGCCATTCATGTCCCCATGTATGCTGATCTCACATTGGTACCTAAAATAGACAAACAACAACAACAAAACAACAGCAAGAGTGAGTCCAATGACTCAGCAAGTATAACTGTAACAAATGAAAGCATGAACATTAACTCTCAAGTTAAACATATTACATATGAATTTCATGCTATGCATTATGATCAAAAGCTCCTCTTTCTCATCTCTTTCGCATTTTACGGTGACGCGGAGTGTGCATCCGTCAATGCACACCATGCCTGCACCCTCGGCATGGGACCAATTGCCCACACCCGCAAGTGTGGGGACCTCGATGCTTGATCACCGCATGATCAAGACTTCAACAATTCTCAATATGATGCATATATGTGAATGTATCAAAAGATAACGAGCATTCACCATACTACGCATCAACCAATCTCATAAATGCCATAATGTAAACAGAACATAAATAGCATTCTCAATTCATCACTTACTCATACTCACAATTTAAATAGTCGTGATTCAACCATCATCCCAACAATTCAACAAATCCATAAACACACAGATTTTCACATCACAAATATACTTGCCTCAACCGCGAGAAAATGAAGAACACGTAGAAGGCACAACCCCCGGAATCCGCTCTCCTCCTGAATATTTAATTAATAATTACCAACATGACAGTAGCGGGTTTCTAGATATAAAATAACAGCAACCCCAATTAACCCAACAATTTATCTCAATTAAATCCCCAACTCCCTCGGCCAAATCTGCCCAACCACAGACAGCCGACTTCCAAAATCATAACTTTCAGTACGTAACTCCAAATTAAGCGTTCTTGGACTCTCTGGAAAGATAATTAAATTATGTACAAAAACTTAGTTGGGGAGACTCTCTGATTCTGCAATTAACTAGCCGATCCAAACCCTTTTCTAAAGCATCCAAATTCACGTTGGACTCTCTGGACAGCGCACTAAAACAGGCATAACTTTCGCCCAGAAATTCGGAATCCGGACTTCTTTACCTCTATTGAAAGCTAAGAAACTTATCTACAACTTTCTCAATTTTAAGGACTCCTGAATCGCAACTATTTCCGTCGCACAAACCGATCTACTAAACTCTGTCCAGAACTACCCCGATCTGCAGAACATTAACACTAGAAAATTCATAACTTTCGCTACACAAATCCGAATCACGTGTTCTTGTACTCCTGGAAAGATAATTAAACCCTCTACAACTTTCTAGAAGGGTCCAGACCTGAATCCCGACGAAACTAGATCAAAACCGCTGAGAAACAACTACCGTCCCAGCAGTCCAGAAAACCGACGAATCTAACTTGATTAAAAACCAATCTAGAGACTACCAGGGATTACCCTTGACGACACGACGACGAACACGTCGACGAACACGATGAACACAGCGACGAACACGCCCGCGATCTCCTCCTCTCTTTCCTCCGGATCCACGCGGTACAGCGACGAACGCCGGCGACGGCGCACCGGGAGGAGACGACGACGATGAAGACGACGACGGCGCACCGGAAGAAGACGTCGGGGCAGCACGGGTGGCGGCTGCTGGGGTGGAGGCGCAGGGGTGGAGGCGCAGGGGTGGGGGCTGCCTAGGGTTTTAAGAGGTGGCCTCCCTCCCTCTTGGGCCAAGAAACCCACCGGCCAAGTCCTAGGCCCAGTTGTCTTAAATTTTCATAAAACCCTCAAAACTCTTATAAATTTAATTATTTCACAAAAGTCCCTCTCTCTATTAATTAAACAATTTATTAAGCAATTTCCGGTATTACATTCTACCCCTTAAACAAATTCGACCCAATTCTAACCGCAACCTCAACAAGACAAAACAACCAACTAGCAATTAACTAGCACCGACGTGAACAACGCCGGCATCGCTTTCGCATGCGAGACTCCAACTCCCAAGTTGCTTCTCTCTCGGTCTGCTGCGACCAAAGCGCTTTGACATACTAAATATTTTTTTCTAATTGCTTGCACCTCGCACATAGGTTCTTGAAGATCCAAGTGGTTTGCCAACCTCCCGATCCTTGCTCCTTACATCTCGTGATAACTTTTCACCGCCGGGCACCAATGATTCTCGACTCACCAAGGCCACTCGTTGAACTTACGCCCTACAACACTTGAATTGTGTAGCTTTAATTCTTGAATGGTGGTGGTCTTACTCGTTGGTCAACGGTTTTAATGAAGCCCACGCCCGATCTTTCAAGTTCTCCTCGATACCGAAGTCATACAAAGCGTCAGGTATCCCACACTAGAACCCAAGGTAGTCCTAGTGATACACAAACCCTAAAACTTCGCAATTAACAAAAGCGATTAAATACACATCGGGTTATCATTCCCTTTAGTACCAACCCACACAATCTGCACAAAGACATATATCTCATGTTTCCATTCTCAATCGATCTCTTTACCTTAGCAATGAGCACCCCCTTAAACACGGGCACACCACAGGGGTTAAGGTAAACCCACTCTTTCACACACAGAATACAACTGAAAATAAGGGATTCTTATTGCAATCACGCATCACCCACTCCCCACCAAAGGGTCAAATCATAAAAGAAAATCGAGGATTCAACATAAGAACCTCTCCACCTTCCAAGTAGGTGGTTTGCAAACAAACAACACATACGTCAAAGGGGAATCACTCAAATGTCAAACTCTGTCCATTTTTTTCCTAAACCGAAAAACCACACAAGCCAACAAAAGTCAACTCAAACCACAAAAGACTTTTCTCTCATCACGTAGCTCAAACAAGAATCAGGGAGCATTTTACTACCGATTTTTTTTTATTAAACTTTCTCTTGAATCACGAGGTTCCAAATTATCCCATACCATACTAGCTCAATTCTCTTAAATTGGCAACATCAACTCTATGTTCAAACCGAGTGCATCCAACACACTTTTGTAGAGGGACTCTACTATTCTCATAATAACATACTCTAGTCAACTCCTTTTCCCACATGTTACTTTAACGAATAATTTCCAATGCACCTCATCGTTATTTTTCACCCACCAACACTTCACCACAAATCTTAAGGACAATCAACATGAATTTCTCACTCACATACCCATTTACTACATCCAAAGGATACTATCAAGGAACATCATAATATTCGAATCCACTCCTTCCACTATTCTCACGCAATAACATTAGCCTCCAAGGTTCTAGCATAGATCACCAACCAAAATTTCCCATCTCTAAGGCTTCTATACATATACTTGATATATTTAATACAAAGACTCTTAAATTCAGTGACTAAAATTTCCACAATCAACCATACTCAATCATTAACAACCATATGAAACATATTCTCAACTTGATTATCTCAGAAAGATTCTAACTCCTAGAGGGTTACTCACCGAGCTAAGTTATACATGGCAAAATTCAACAATCCTTACTATCCCAATAATTCCCACAACGGTTGGGCTTCTTCACAATTATAAACTCATTAACTACACCATCATAATCATTCTAATAATCCTTGCAAAGTACCCCATCATGATGCTCCAATAAAATTGATCAAGATTCCCATACTTTCAATAATTCCAACGTTCCAGCAAAATGAACGTAACACTCATGAACCACAGTTAGGTTCTTCTAGTTGCAACAATAAAACTATTTAGCCCCAAAGACAACATCTTCTTTAAATCAAATCCTCATCGAGAATTATTCAACGAACAATTTATCACTCCAAGAATCTCAAGTATCTTGATACCCACAATCTCACCCGACTAATCACAAAACCACACCAACCAGTTGCCATACACATCTTAAAGGTCTTTGCAACCCAAACTGCGTACCCTTTCTTGGAGAAGCAAAGAAGAAAATTTCAGCACAATGTCCATCTGCAATAAACAAAAACCAAGAAAACAAAGATCTTGGACAACAAAGGATAAGACCACAAATGAAGGCGCATGCCTCCTCGAGACGAAAACATCAAATCTCAACCAATACGAATACAGATTGTCATTTGAGCTCCGAAACTTTTAAGCAAATAAAATAAGAAGTCAAACACACTTCACAAAGATTGCACAACTTGACTTCAACCTTCAAAACTTTTATCAAACTTTTCCTTTTAACAAAGAGAACAACCTTCTTTGAATACGGTACCACCTTAACAATTCCAATAAAAGAAGAGTTGAAGACCACAACACATTAATTCTTTAAGAACTAATTAAAATCCTCAACACGACACTTTGCTTAAAACAATTTCAGCTACCACATAAATCATGAGATCAAAGATCGCATACACACTATCAAAACTTTTGATTTAAATAGTACCAAGGAATTTATTCAAATTCTTCTATTTAATGAACCTTCAACATTACCATCATAACCACAAATGGACCAACATACTAACATCAGAATAATACATTCTTAACAAGCATCATCATATCCTCAACTCCCTTCATAAACTTTTCCAAAAGAAACATAAGAAATCATTGCATCATGTTTCTAGTATCTAAGTAAGGTTGCAACTACTTGATCTAGGAGAACCTAGTGCATAAGCCACATAAATAGAACAAAGCTCTTAAACAAGATGATACTAGAACAAGATAATCTCGTAAATCATGCTAGTATAAATTTCTTACTAGATTTCATATATTCCATTCTTTATTGGTGCTCAACTCTAACTTAGCACCAATTGATTGTACTCTATTCACTATTGGCAATAATTGATTATTATTCGGTCATAACAACATTCATGATCCTAACTCCATTTTACAATTATAAGACATTCATGAGCATAGATTTTGTATCCTACCTTACATTCAGAAATTAGAATGGAAATGACTTTAAACTTCAATGATACCACTCGAAGACAAGTTTCTACAAGTCAATGCATCAACCTTCATCTATTCCTTTATACGTATTTCAACAATCTAGCATTGTAAAAGATAGATGAAACTAGCAATTGTGCATGCTCATAAAGCATCTAAATAAAAGACATATTAAGGGTCAATATTACCAAGGTAATATTCTAACACCTCCTTACTTAATCATTCCAAACGGTCGGATTAATTACTAAAGACACAGATAATTCAATTTATCCAATCATGATAGACATTTTAACAATCATAATAATCATTCCGGTTCTTATTACACACTCCTCAATAACTCCATGAGTTACTATCATGAGTAAACAAATTCTTAATCATAGTTCTTCTAAAAACTATTACAGGGCAATATCAAATTAAACAACTACACTTCCAAGGATACTAGTAAAAAATTTAATTATACACTATGCTAATATATCAACCTGATAATTCAACCTTATGAATTAGTTTATACGACTACCACCTTCCACTTAAGCATAGCAAAACAACATAAAGGATTTTAACACTCTTTCAAAAGGAAAAGGAACAATAAACTTCAACGCCGAGGTAAAGAGAAAACATAGATCCAAAGCTTTCACATAACAATGAGTTTTGCAACTCAAAATTCGCATTAATAAAAGAAAACACCAAGCGAACAATGAGCCATGATTCGCAACAAGACAAACTCCCACGAAGGAACTAACCTTACAAATCAACAAAAAGCACAGGTAGCAAAGTATCTCAGTAGTCCGGAAAGAAACAATAACTGCTTCAAGGAACAGGTAGAGACCAATTGCATACCCTCAACTGCAAGAACCACAATCTCAAAAGAAATTCATTAACTCCAATCAGCCAAGAATTGGCCGAAATCAACTTAAGGATAATAACAACTTTTCTAATAAATTCATCCGCAACACCTGCAATTAAGTTACCTGAGGTAGCTACATTGCTAATCCTCATACTACAAACAATGATATAATCTGGCAATACCAAGGTAGCACATCACAACATCTACATCATATCATTGACTATTCTCACCATAATAATCATAGGAGCAAATCATAATCATACAAGATTATCAATAAGCATACAAGATTATCTCATAATGTAAATCATCAATATAACATGTCAAAAGCATAAATGCAATGCTTGACCCATCCCATCCCATCAGGCACCAAAGTGTCAATTTAATAGTTTAATTACCACGGACCTAAAGCCCGCTCGATACCAATCAGAACACCCCAGCCTAACATAGGCCTGAAATGCTACTAACTATCCACAATATATCAACAACTAATATAAATTACCTAAAATAAATTCGGCATGACCTCCTTTGTTTATTAACGTAATAACAGTTCCGACAAGCATGAATATCACAAGTTCTAAATAATGAACGGAAAGATAATATCAAACGGTACTAAGTCTTTATTACATTTAATCTGATGAAATATAAACTGAACCAATTAAGCTATCAAGCCAACAAGATTATCATGACTGTCTTTATTTCTTAATGAAGGAATTGTGCACGTGAATCTGAACTAGCCATTCATGTCCCCATGTATGCTGATCTCACATTGGTACCTAAAATAGACAAACAACAACAACAAAACAACAGCAAGAGTGAGTCCAATGACTCAGCAAGTATAACTGTAACAAATGAAAGCATGAACATTAACTCTCAAGTTAAACATATTACATATGAATCGCAACTATTTCCGTCGCACAAACCGATCTACTAAACTCTGTCCAGAACTACCCCGATCTGCAAAACATTAACACTAGAAAATTCATAACTTTCGCTACACAAATCGGAATCACGTGTTCTTGTACTCCCTGGAAAGATAATTAAACCCTCTACAACTTTCTAGAAGGGGTCCAGACCTGAATCCCGACGAAACTAGATCAAATCCGCCGAGAAACAACTACCGTCCCAAAGAGTCCAGAAACCGACGAATCTAAATTGATTAAAACCAATCTAGAGACTACCAGGGATTACCCTTGACGACACGACGACGAACACGCCGACGAACACGACGAACACGGCGACGAACACGCCCGCGATCTCCTCCTCTCTTCCTCCGGATCCACGCAGTGCAATGACGAACGCCGGCGACGGCGCCCGGGAGGAGACGACGACGATGAAGACGACGACGGCGCACCGGAAGAAGACGTCGGGGCAGCACGGGGTGGCGGCTGCTGGGGTGGAGGCGCAGGGGTGGAGGCGCAGGGTGGGGGCGCCTAGGGTTTTAAGAGGTGACCTCCCTCCCTCTTGGGCCAAGAAAAACCCACCTGGGCCAAGGCCTAGGCCCAGGTTGTCTTAAATTTTCATAAAACCCCTCAAAACTCTTATAAATTTAATTATTTCATAAAAGTCCCTCTCTCTATTAATTAAACAATTAATTAAACAATTTCCGGGGTATTACAATCAACTGAGGAGAACAATAAAGGTAACAATATTGGTGCTGAAATTAATTGTGAAACGGTGAGTACTTATGAGAACTCATATATACGAATGAAAATTCCATGTTCTGAAATTTCTTTGCTCAATTTATATAATGTGGAATTGATTACTCATAAGGAAGTTCTTACGAGAATATGTCCTGATGATTCTTTATATTATATCATGTTTGATGATCCTAAAGAACTATCTAGTGTGATTGAGAATGTTGCTGAAATTTCATGTTCAAAATCACTAGTTAGTACCTATGCATATACATATAAGTTCAATTTAATTGGAAATTATGGTATAGATGATAAGTTTTATGTTTACCGAATACGCATTACATGTGATAAGTTTGCTGAATTGAAATTGCATATTTTGGATAAACAATCTTTTGTGCCATATCATGATCACAATGAGATGAGTTTCAACAATAGTACTGTATGTTTCAAAAGATTTCTTAAGCCTACTTATTCATCCTTTAATGTACAATCATGTACAAATAATGAGAGTAGCGCATTTGAAGCATGGAAGGAACTAAAAATTTTCTCCCCCATATTTGAACAACTTAATTTGGTTTGGCCCATTAATGACTTGTCCATATGCCTAGCAAAGTCGAGGACGACTTTTTCTCATGGGAGGGAGAATGATATAAAAGACAATATTGCAATGAATACATCTTATGGTTGCTGTTATATTAATTTGTTTGTGTGGAACAATGAGACTGACACGATAATTGATTCATACATATACCATGCATATGTGTTGTTCTTTTTATCTACTACGCCTTCAGATGTTCTTGATATGCTAAGCAAAAGAAGTGTTGATGACAAATATATATACCATGTATATACGTTGTATTCTTTGCTTAGTACAATTTCAGGCTACCAAAAGCCGAGGACGGCTTTTCTTGAAAAAGGGGAGGATGATGCGGATACACACAAGCTTAGCACTTTTCAGTCAAATATATTATTTCACTGGAAAGAAGTATTGAGCCGCGTTAAATATTGTCAGGTGAATTTGTTTCTTAATATGTTTCTTTTAATTGATGATGAACTTGGAATACTACATCATGCTATTATTTTATGTATTCTTAGGTATGATTCATGTGAAGACTTGGGAGGGCAAAAGGGAGGAGCACAAGGACTTAAACTACAAGTTTTGGATAAGATTTTCAGGCCAAATTCAGATCTCCCACGTGCTCAATCCAATTCAAACTCGGATTCAACTCAGAATTCAAGTCGGATTCGGTTCGGGACAGCCTGACAGGCAGTTACTAAAAAGGCCATAACTTTCACAAACAGAATCAGATTCAGATGTTCTTGTACTCGTTGGAAAGATACTTTCAAGAGCTACGCAATGGATCTAGCGCCACCTTCAAATTCGTTACAGATTAAAAGTTATGACCGAAATATTGTGACAGATTAATTTTAGATTTTTCCTTTTGTGTGAGTTTGTTTCCAAATACATGTAGGGATGAGTTGGAGTTGGTTTAGGACCTCTTGGCCAGCCATGAGGTGGAGAGGGAACTATATATTGAGGGTTAGACCCCCATTGTAAGGAGACCAAGTTTGAGAATAATGAATCTACTAAAGTTTGTTCGAGCTAGCGTTGCTACCGAAGTTCCATAGGGAATTAGGAGTGATTTTCTTCAATCAAGATAGTTTAGCCTTTCCGTTGGGAATTGGGTGCACGATAGATCTTCGCTTGGTGGTCGGCGAAATCAACACGAGTGTGTTTTGGCGGATTAAAGGGTGTTCGTCCCTTGCATTGGCATTGGAGGATCATTCGATTCATCAAGACTCACGTGAGTATCCATCCTAGGTCGAGAAGATCGGGCGACCCCGTATTACATGTGAAGTGTAGGCTTAAATATATTAGAAAATTGAGAAACTCCAAAGTGATTGCTATGAATTACATTCACATTGAGAAAAATCTGCAGACCCTTTTACAAAGGCGTTAGCACGGAAAGTGATTTCTATATCATCTATGGACATAGGAATAAGGACCATTTGAATTACACTACAATGGTAACCGATACCTTCTTGATTGGAGATCCCGTGACTTAGGTAATGAGAAAACAAGTTGATGTTGTAACAAGAGAGTATATATTTATTGTACCCATGTCATAAAAAACAGTAATCTTAACTGTATGGAAGGTTGGCATAATGCCTTAATGTATTTTGTTGTCCAAATTAGGAAAAGATATTAGCCTGCAGGATACCTAGAAAGAATACACCTACTTGAGCCTAACTGTGCGGTCGCAGTTCGCGAGAGGGGCATTCTCTACAAAACACATGAGCAGGTAAGGGAGCATGACAATATAATGCTCCGTTTAGGCTCGGTTCATTGGCTGTCTAGCACCAGTTGAGATTTCAAGTGAAATTTGATCACGAAACACTGTGAATTCAAGGCATGGTCTATTCATCAGCTGTGAGAAGATGAATCTTGTCATTCTAGATGCAAGTTTGACCCGTACGGGACTTACACTAAAAGACTAGTATATTAACAGTACTTCAGCACAACATCTTTCATATCTTTTTTGCTTCTTGCTTTGGAATTGGTAGGGGATTGTTAGAAATATGCCCCATTTTAGTGACGCCTATTTCCTATAATTTCAAAGCATGCATGTTTTAGTACCATATTGCTAAGGCAAGATTGATGAGACTAATTTATAAGGTGGAGCCCTTGCCACTCCTTGAATCATGTGACACATGGATGGAGATCGAGTGAGGAGGACTATGGCTAATCACACACGCGTGCAAGCATGCGCGCGCATGTATTCACACATTTTCATATGAAAATCGTGTGACTTGTGACTTGCAATGTGCAACAGTGCCGTGACGTAGCGCGCCATTTGGTAGAGCAAGTCCACCTTTATTTTTGCTGAACCGTGAATCTCTCTCTCTCTTTGTTTGAATGAGATTCAAACGTTTGAATTTAAGGCTTTATTGGGTTTTGATGAGAAGTAGTTACCAGTGAGTGAATGACTTGTTAAATATGTCAATTAGCAGTGGGTAAATGGTTGTTAATCATGTCAGTTTATAGTCCGTGTATACATACCTTGAGACGTCCAGAGTAAAATGCCAAGAATCTCATTACCTCCGTTCCTTTCTTCTACAAACTTGTGTGCGATTGTGCTGCCCCGTTTGAACCACATCGACTCTTCTTCCCGGCGTGCACTGTGGAGAAGGGGAGCGGTATCACCGGACCGTTGCTACAGTGAAGACCTGAACAGGGGCCGCAATAAGGTTTCTGGGCAACGCACATTTACGCGACCGCTCGCTTCACTGCGTCATCTGCGTTCTGTACTACATCAAGCTCGAGCTGCTTCCTGTTCTTCATCAAGCCTAGCAGTAAGTTGTTCGTACGTTCGTTTGACTTTGTCACTAGTTTTTTCTTGCGTATATTCTGAAGTATGATGAGCAGCCTACTGTTAGTAGTGAGTTTTACATCACTAGTTTATTGTATTTGTCTCCTAGTAAAACTTAGAATTAAAATATTGCCTATATTTCCAACACTCACATACGATTTTGACCAATATAAATAAAGTCGTTATAGTATATACTACAATCATCTTATAAATTTTATATTAAAAAGATATTTTATTTAAAAACTAGCTACGGTAAAAAAATTTAAAAAAATTAAAAAGAAGGAAAACTGAACTAGCTCCCGTAGTGCAGGACTCCGTTCAGCAGGCGCTTCGACGCATTCTTTTTGGCTTTTTGTTTGGATGCCTCACCCTCACCCTGAATATTATTGAGGAACTTTACCCACGTTACTTCTTGCTTTTTTTTAACTTTTGCCTACGGTTTCTCTAAAAGCTAAGAAAAATGGAATTATTTCTTTAAACGATTTCTTGAACTGTTTCTCTAAACATTTTGTATGTGCCATCGGCATCGATATTTCCAATGTCGTCTCTCAAAAAGTACAACAAAAACACATTAGCCGTAGTCTAAAAAAAGTCCTTTAACAAGAGAGTTAGACAGGTCATGGATGTATTATATACCATATTCTTTCCTCTCGCTCCCGTCATATGTACACATCTCTTCCTCACTTTTGGCACTACTCGTCTCCTCCTTCTAAAGACCATTTTTTTTAATCACTATTATTTATTTTCAACCAAAAGTCATAATCCATAACCAAAAGCTATTAGCAAAAGCTAACACGAACACGCCCTACAGCGTGTAAACTGCAAACATTAATTTCATTCCCAAACATAACAGCAATGTCTGGGACCTCAAACTAGGCTAGGGAGTACTACTGTAACATCCGTGCATGACAAAAAATTAACTGGACGGTATGATACGGCCGGCCAGTGTTGCACTTGAATATCCCCGACAAACGCGTATGAACAACACACACTAGACGAGAAGCAAATACATCAGTTTCTTTATGCCGTCCATTTGCATTTGTTAATAGGTCTCACCGGCCCTTTGCCCCCTTCTTTCCAGCTCGAACCCCAAATAACAGATGAAAAACCAAAGAGAAAAGAGTGACACGTACATCAATTAACCACTACACCTTGCTATATCAATGAAGCACTTCCTGACAATCAAAGCGAAGGCATTCACAAAAGATTGAACAAAAAATTCCTTAAAAAAACCGAATAACTTTCTCCGGTCCTAGGTTCAGGTTGATTCTCTACATCAGACTGCCGGCGACGCCTCACGTCGAATCTGGACGCCGGAAAGAACGGAGGCTTTCACCGATAATGCCTCAGCGTCGACCGTGCTTGACGGCTTCGCCGGATCGCCGTTCACGCTCGACAGCTTTGCTATATCGACCGCCACGGACACGGACTCGGCGGTGACGCTGGACAGCTTTGCCGTGTCGCCCTCGGCCGACGACCGCTTCAAGAACTCGATGCAATCCTCGATGGCCTCGTTCCGAATCGCGTCGTCCCGGCGGCACGTCACGGCCACCGCTGGTTCCCGCCCACGCCCACCTGCGCGCGGCGAGGAGGCCTTGCCGCTGCCTCTGCGCTGCACCGATGCCTTGGACACCGCGGTGAGCATGATGAACCGGAGCACGACGTCGCGGATGCGCTCGAGCAGCGACACCGACGCCGCCGGCCGCGCCGTCGACGCGCGGCATCTGCCCCGCATCAGCCGCGGCATGCATGCTCCGCTTGCAACCTTCATGGCCTTGCTACTCTCGCTAGCTAGCTACTGTACGATCTATTGAGAGTCGAGACACGGGATTTGCGGCGAGCGAGTGGAGTGGAGTGATTTCTGTGTGATTGCGCCGGGATATAGGGGCGTGTAGGTTTATATATAGGGTCGTTCACTAAGTACAAGTATACTGATTTAATTATGTCTCTGGCTTTGGCTCGAGCTATGGTTATATGTTAGCTACTTAGCTTAGCTTAAGAGTTTTGGCTTGACTGCTGGCTTGTCGCTTTGCGTTGTTACCTGCAACTCTGTATGATGGCTGACACTCAAAATAGAAGCAGGAATAACATGTACTGTTGTGCATTTTCTTGATAAATGCTTAAAAACTGTTATAAAATGCCTAATAGTTGACGGCAAGAAGTTTAACCGTGAAATGAATAACAGGCTTGTTATGGACGAATTACTAGCAAGTAATGTATTTTTTGCGGCATCTCTAGATTATCTGACTATTTTTGTCTTAAAAAATAGTCGCATGTTCTATAGCACTTTTCAAAATACAAAAGACTCGTGTGGGGAACACTACAAATCAGGTGCAGCACACCTGCAACTTGGTTTAAGTTTGGGCACTAAATCAACATAAAAAATTCCAAACAGATCGCATGTTTATGTGTCATGCATGCACTTCTGTATTTTGGGAGTGAGAAATTAACTACGACATTAGAGTGTTTGCTACAGCTCCCTCCATTTCTACGTACGTAGATGCATTTTAGAATCCCTATGATCGAACTTTTAAAACTTGCATAACTTATGTAAAAGTGAAAAAAAGACTAGAGAGAGGGAGCAAGGAGATCTGATATAAAAAGTTAAAGGGTTCAGTAAGCCAAAAAAAGTTAAGGGGCTAATGTGAACATTCACGACGCCTCAGGGACTAACGTGGACTTTTTATATAAAAAAGGAATAGATATTTGCATGAAAATTATATTAGTAGTGTGTATCGACGTATAAAATGATATTTATTTTGATTACATAAAGAGGGAGGGAGTACAAACAAACTTCCATAGCCTAGAAATAGACCAGCAATTTAGTAATACCATAGAAATGTAAGAAATTAAACTTCCCAAAGACCAAAACAGAAGAAATTGAGGGTCTAGCTAATTAGATCAACCTGATTAATTAGGTCCAAAATCAGCCTCTCTACTGCCCACACGATGAGAGCGAGTTGATCAACCTGCCGTCCATCCACGATCGGACGGCTCCAAAGTCCAGACCTCTTATCTACTGTTCAACAAGTAGGAACTTGTCAGGATGCTTCCCATATGTCAATCTATATTTCTGAATTTTATACAAGACAATTACAAGTTCCTAGGTTTAACCCATTAGCTTAGCACATGCATCTGATCATGGTTTAATAGGACAAACTATCCAGATTAACTAGTGTATCAGCCCATGTTAACACTGGCACGGGACTACGGGAGCGAGCTATTGTGACTCTACACGTATGGTCGTGCGGTAATCGTAAAGTATTATCCCAGTATTTGGGGCAGGTACGCGGGGCATTCTCTAACAAATTCGTGCCGGGCTACGGCCATAAAGGCGGACAACAAAGCACTGGCTTGACCTAGGACAGCGTAGCGTGCGCATCTCTTGCGTTTGCGAAATTGCGAGACAGCAACAATACTAATTACAACAAGAGAAGAGTCTTGTCCAGTGCATGCTGGATTAGATCCTCATATTCTCTCCATCTCCACTGCCCTATTCTTGCAATATAGTGACAATTCCAGGTTTCTAGGACATGCATATCATCATTGATTCTAGTCGATCTTGCTGGACCCGACAGCGTCCACTCAGCTGCAGCACTCAGAGGGATCCGAAACTACTCGGACCTGACAGTGACCGCTCGGCTGCAGCACCCGGAGTGATCCGAAACTACTCGAACCTGACATCGACCACTCGGAAAGAAGTAAGACCACTCGAAGCCAATGAAAACCACTCGGAGCGGAGTAAAACCACTCGTAGCCAACCAAAACCACTTGGAGCAGATGAAAACCACTTGGAGTAGCTCAGACCAGATCGAAATCGCTCGGATTCAAAACTTTTGACTGCGATCAACCGAAACGTTCACAAACACAAATTCCAAAGCTATCCAATGTCAATTATTCATCATCACTTTAATCACGACCATCCACATGCTCTAACATGTCCCTTGAATAAATATCCTTCTTATTGATCAACAAGTATGTGACTTGTTCATGGAACTCTTTATTCATGTTTTGATGTTACTCTAAATTATTCCTGATCATATATCATTATGTGGGATAATTATGATTTACAGATCGGCACATGTATTGATTTGTTCTTTAAAGAATATACTTTTGAGAAGAATTAGCTATACCTAATTCTAGTGTCACGTGTGTGCTTATGTATGAAGAGGATGTTACGCGCCAAGGCTCATGCGACTATCCAACGGGTCTAAAAACTTCGAAGGCCATTTTGAGGCCCTAAATGATGTTTTTTGGGGGATTTCAAATTTTCAAAATCTCGCGAATGAATCAAACCTGGACTTATGGATTTTTGAATGTATAAATGCTATTTTATGGGAATTTCAATTTTTCAAAGCTCGCGAATGAATCAATTTTTCAATGTAACTTTTTGTTAGCTTTCAAATGAGTCCAAGAACGTCAAAAACAGAGTTCGTATGCAAAAGTTATAGCTATTTTATTGAACATCGCTCCAAGACCAAAGCTAATGCAATGTGAAGATGATCCATCGTCTGCATGCCACTTGCTTTGGCTAAAACTAGTATATAGTTCGGTTTGTACCCTGTTCTGAGTCTTAGTCTGACTTGTGAGTTGGTAAATATGTGTATTTGTTCATGAATCGTTAATTTATTTCATTTGAGTTAATTGATTTTTTGAAGTGAATGTTCTTGTTTCTAAAATGAATGTGAATTGGATGTATATATGTACTTTGTGTTTTTGCTTATTTCAGAGAGCATGTCTAGTATTTCTTGAAGCTATCCAAAAAATAGAAATAGAATTAGCAATACAAAAGAATATCACAGACGATTTCATCTATAAACCGTCTGTGACACATATATATCACAGACAGTTTCAACTATAAATTGTCTGTGATAGTCAACTATTACAGACGGTTCTGAGTTAACAACCATCTGTGATAGTCTACATCATAGATAATTTGAAAACCGTCGGTGATGACCTCATATCATTACTGACCCATAAACTCAGACGGCTCACGAAACTGCCTATGATGATATTTTTGAATAGTCTATGATGACCTTTTTTGTAGTAGTGTTTATGTTTGCTTGGAATTCGTTATGCCCTATAGGGACCGCTATCGACTTATGAACCGGAAAGGAGTTTTCAGCCCATAGCCAAATATACATGAACCTACAAGGTCACACACTTAATAGGCTGGAACAATAAGGATCTAGATGATAGTCTCTGAGTGGGATACAATATCTGATCATATTGGATAAGGATCTAATTGGAGGCTATATAAAGAGAAATGTGAGGGCTGAGAGACGCATCCTAAAACACACCCATCAGAAACCCTAGCCGCCACCTCTCATAATCCGTGCCGTGTGCGTTAGTGCAAGTACGCTGACGCACGGTGTTCCATTCCTAGATGTGTGGACCTCAGTAAAGGCGTTGCTATGACTGCAGCACTGATCAGGATGATGGCGAGAAAGAGATGGTTGGCCAGAGGATGATCGACTACTTCCACTACAACAACACACTCTTCCACTACTACAATAATCGGCTGCTTCAACGCTACTTTTGCTGCACTACATGTCCAGTGATAACGATCTATGATATCTTACTCACATGACTTTCTAATTTACGCAGTTGAAAATTTTAATCTGCGCTAGTGTAGCCTACCCGTATCCCAACAGAAAGTCCGTCATGTGGACATGAAATCTACTTTCTTGAATGGAGAACTAGAGGAAGAAGTAGATGTTGTGGAACTCTAGGGTTTGTTGAGAAAGAACATGAGAGCAAGGTGTTGAAGTTAGAAAAGTGCTTTATGGGCTGCGGCAAGCCCTGATAGAGATTAATTTATTTTCTTGAGTAAAGAAGTTGCCAACATGTTTGAGAAAATATCTATTAATGTATGCAACTGATAACTCATGAACTATATCGGTTGAAGCTAAGATATTTTGGCTGCAGACTCTACTTGAAACATAGTTTTGAGCTAAATGTCAGGAAAGAAATAATAGAAGCAAATTTGAAGTTGATCACTAGCTTACCTGTTCCCTTACTGGATGCATGACTAGCCTATAAGCCAAGAAACAATTAGCAGTTTGGATGATTCAAGAGGCGTGTCGGCAAGGAAGTGTCCAGGTAGCTCTAAGGGTTAATACGTGTTGTTACTAGTTGTATTGCTTGTTGTTTGCTAGTTGTGCTGGGTTAAGGCGGTTCCTAAGCTTATAAATAGGAATGTAAGTTAAACACTACCAGAAAGCTCCTATATGCCGAGTGTCCGGAATTTTGCCGAGTGCAATCCATCGGGCACTCGGTAAACAACAGCTTTGTCGAGTGCCTTAATGGGGACATTCGGCGAAAATAAAACACTCGCCAAAAATCTCTTTGCCGAGTGCTGAGGATTAGACACTCGGTATATAGGAGCTCTTTGCCGAGTGCTAACAAGAAAACACTCGGCAAAAAAAAAACACTCGGCACCAACCGCCGTCCGTTAGATGTTAGCCGCCGCCGTTAGACCTTTGCCGAGTGTCCGAGTCGACACTCGGCAAAGAGCTCTTTGCCGAGTGTTTTGTTTATGCACTCGGCAAAGAAATAAAAACCTTTTCCTCTCCTACCCTTCAAACTTTTTCTACTCTCCACATACAAAATATGGTACTCCATGTTAAAATTTGGTATATTTTTGTATTTGTTTGGTATATTTAATTAATTAATTGCATTTCAAGCAATTTTTTGAATCAAGTCAAATTTGAACTGCAAGTGATTCAAATAATAGGAAAAAATGAGTAGAAAAATGATATTCATGTTATTCAGCCCGGTTTGAGGCCTTACCTGTTACATAAAAAGGAATTTCGAACATCTTGTTCAGGAAACACGACCACAAACGTGTGGCCGAATGGTTTTTAAATTTTAAAAAAAGCAAACGAAGTTTGAAAATCATGAGATTTGTCAAGATGTCATGATATTATACGTGGAGGCTGTGGTAAAAAATTGATAAGATTTCGCATAAGTTGTCACGTACGATGTTTACAAACTAAAGCAATTCTGAAGAAGAAGCGTAGAGTTGAGACGGATCCGGTAAGATTTGGAGTCAAAGTGACGGTCGAATTGTGGTTTGACTACAAAACTTTTGTACAGCAATAGACAACAGAGATTGTTTCATGTGAAATTTTGGTAATTTTTCGGATCCATTTGATAATTTTAATTTTAAACTGCAATCGCAATTATAGAATTTTACTTGATATAAATTGACTTTGAGCTATAACTGCATGAAATAATGGTCTAATATTCGTAGAAGCATCGAATATGCATTGTTGAGTGAATTTGACAAGGCATTTTCGAAGTACATTCGAACAAATTTGTAAAACACGCTATGAAAAAAAGAGAGGAAATGAAGTTTTATTAAAAAAAATCTTTGCCGAGTGTCTTGTGGGAAATACTCGGCAAAAGAGGGGTTTGCCGAGTGCATTGTGGGAGGCACTCGACAAAGATGAGGGTTTGCCGAGTGCCCAATCGGGGCACTCGGCAAAGGAGGGTTTGCCGAGTGCCGATCGGGGCACTCGCAAACAATACAAACATAACATTAATAGTTTCCCGCCCGCCACACACGCAACACCCGCGCCGACGCCCGCCGCCGCCCCCCACGCGCACGCGCCACGCCGCCCGCCCGCCCGCCCGCCCGCCCGCCCCCGCCGCCCGCCCGCCCGCCCGCCCGCCCCCCCGCCCTACCCGCCGCACCGCCACGCCGCCGACCCCGCGCCGGCCGCCACCGACGCCTCCCGCGGCCGCCCGCCGACGCGCCTCCTCGACATCACCACCTCCTCGGCTACCCGTGATTCTTCTTCACCTCCCCTCGGTTCTTGCTCCAATCTTTAGTTCTATTTTGTTTAATTTGTTTCTTACCATTGTTGTGATCTTGTTGATGATATATATTATTTGATTGCTGGAAATACACTGAAAACAAATATAGCGAGCTATTTCACCCCTAGAAGCATGTCTAGTATGGAGTACAAACCTCTATTTCCAAGGATTACAGAAGCCCTAATTTTGAGTCATGCCATCAATTTGCATAGAGTTTAGCATCTTTTGATCGATGCCCTAGCCTACAAACAATTTTGTTATCTCTTGGCTGAGGATATATGTACCCACACATGTGCTACTCCATCTACAAAAGTGATGCTCTAGAATCTGTGTAGCGAAACATTTCCAAATTTATTCTTTCATATATACAAAAGTATCTATTTCCTCGAAAATATACAGAAGTCTCTAGATTGGTGAAATAAAAACTATATGATTAGAATGTTATTAAATGAACTTCCTTAATATTTTTTATTTATTCCCTTCTTTAATTGCTGTTCTCAATTACTGTGTTACTGAATTACTTTTAATGCTTGTTAATTTGTATTGCCCAGTGGATTATTATCTGATATCTGTGATGGATGCATGAGATTTGTGAATGTGCAGTACTTTGTTAATTTGTGCACTGTTAAATTGTTGGTTCATGCACTGTGATTGTGGATGTGAAATGTTATGTTGATTTATGGATGGGCATTGGTTTTGATCATGTGAGTTAGGCCTAGTTTATTCTCTGGTTAGGCGTAACCTAGTTAGGCGTCTCCCGTTCGAAAGAGATACGGTTGGAAGGAGGCAAGAAGCATGGGCGGTACTGGATTGGCGACAGCACACTCGACACGGCCACTACTCCCACTCTCTCCCAGATTCGAGCAAGGAGCACGAGCTCAAGCCCGCCATTCGCCCACCACGGACACTGCGATCCGGATGGAGGCACTCCAGGTTATTTTTGTTTTATTCGTCGTTCATTAATTTTTACATACCTTTGCTTTGCATTGTAACATTGGGGTGAAATATTGTAGGCCCAGCTGGAAGAAGAGAAGAGGCTACGGGAGGAGATGGAGGCGAGGATGGAGGCCGATCGGCAGAGGAATGAGGCCGAGCGGCAGAGGATGACGCAGATGTTTCAGTGGATGCAAAGTCTTGGCGAGAGGATGGGTCAACCTCTGCCACCGGAGCTATTCCCTCCACCTCCTCCTGCAACTACTCCTGTGAGTTTCTAGTGGAGTATGAATGTTTAAGTTTGTATGTTCCTACCTTAAATCTTGTCTCACACATGCAATCTCTTCTCTTTTGTGCAGAATCAATCGGCGGCTTCGAATAATATGCCTCATGACCCACCACATCGATCGGGTGACTATATGTGACTTGTGATATGTGATATATGTGATATGTGATATATTGTGACTATATGTGATATTGTGACTTGTGATATGTGATATATTGTGACTTGTGGTGATATATGTGATATATGTGATATATTGTGACTTGTGATATATGTGATATATTGCGGACTATATGTGATATATGTGATTACTTGTGGTGATTACTTGTTGATATATCTGTGATATTGTGATTTGTTTGAGTGGGGTGCAATAAACATTTAAAATAGGCGTTTTGGCCACTTTGTTGTGTGTTACACTCGGCAAAGGGAGGCTTTGCCGAGTGTCATGGTAAAAACACTCGGCAAAGTAACGTTTCTGGGCATTCTGGGAACGTACTATGCCGAGTGTTGTGATTTTGCCGAGTGCCGAGTGTTTTTACTATGACACTCGGCAAACTGCAAGGCTTTGCCGAGTGACTTTACCATGACACTCGGCAAAGTTTAAAGCTTTGCCGAGTGCCATTCCGTCCTGGCACTCGGCAAACGACGCCGTCACCGTGTTCTTGTCGTCCACTGTCCTTTTTTTGCCGAGGGTCATTTCGGCACTCGGCAAAGACTTTGTCGAGTGCTCGATGAAAAGCTCTCGGCAAGGGCTCTTTGCCGTCAGAAACTATGACGTTTGAGCTATGCCGTGGGTGGCACTGGGCAAAGACTTTGCCGAGTGTTTCTCGTGCTTTGCCGAGTGCCACCGGCACTCGGCAAAGCTGCTGAACCCGGTAGTGAAAACTTCAGAGTACCTCTCCTTTCATGGGAAACATGTTAGCGTACGTGTAAGAGCAGTTTGATAAAACAAGGTGTTGCTGTTTTACTCTCCTGTTAAGGTATCCTCAGTCCCTTCTTTGTTTCCTTGAGTGTCAATTTCTCAACAATTAGTATCAGAGCCTCATATATTCGAGTTGGGCATAGTGGAATAGTGTGGTGTATTCATGTTGTTTTTAGAGCTGAGGCTATGGCTTCGAGTTCGGGCGTCGTGATGGTGTAGTCGATGATTCCCGTACTCTCATGAGAGAATTATAATATGTGGAACATCAAGAGACGCTGCTACTTTCGCAAGGGTTGTGGGATATTGTGAAGAATGGCTACAAAGTATGCCGCTGAAGATGTTCTTACACCGAAGTAGAAGAAAACTCTGGTAGGAAACCGGATGACAGACAACAAGGCCTTATTTCTGATTCAACAAGGTGTTGCGGAAGATTTGTTTCCATAGATTATCAGCGCCAAGATGTCAAAAGAAGTTTGGGATAAGCGAAAGAAGGAATTTCAAGGTTCCGCAAAAGTTTTAGCTGTAAAGCTACAGACTTTGCGAAGGCAGTTTCAAAATCTACATATGAAGGAGTTTGAGAAAATAAAGGATTTCTTCTCAAGGGTCACCGAGGTGGTAAATCAGATGTGCACCTACGGTGAAGAGATTTCTGATCAAAAGATTGTTGAGAAAATTTTAATCAGTTTACAAGAAAATTTTGAGTATATTGTTTCTGCAATTGAGGAGTTGAAGGACTTGGCGACTCTTACTGTGCAACAACTAATGAGTTCGTTGGAATCACATGAAGAAAAAAAGCTACAATGTGCAGGGAACTCAGTTGAAAGTTCATTACAGTCAAAACTAAGTTTCAAATCCCAAAATTCAAAAAATAGTGGAAATTATCAAAGAAGAGGTGATCCAAAAAATAATGTGCAGAAGAAGGCAGCCGAAGATAAAAGAGAAAGAGGTATGGCTAGTTCTAAATTTTGGTGTGATATTTGCAAAATGTCCAGTCACACTACAGATAGTGGTTGGAAGAAAATGACTTGCAATAAATGCAAAAGACAAGGTTATGTTGCCAAATATTATAGATCCTGAGATAACAATCGGGCAAATTTCTTAGAAGAAGAGGATAATTAAGAAGGGGCAGTTTATTCTTTCTAAATTGCCCAAGATGAAAAGAGAGAGACTTGGATCGTGGACAGTGGTTGCACAAACCATATGCTTCCAATCGGGATATATTTAGAGATGCTGACTCATCGTATCAGGCGAAGATTCGCATGGAAAATGGTTCTTTGGCCCAATCTGAAGGTAAGGGTTGTATAACTGTCCAACTGGAAGATGGTCAAAAAATTTTATTCGAGATGATTTATTGGTACCCGATTTGAAGTAGAATTTGCTAAGTGTTGGGCAACTACTAGAACATGGGTATGCTATTCATTTTGAAGATTTCTCCTACAAAATATTGGATTGCAAGAATGGGAATTTCCTTATATCAAAGTCGAATATGGAGAGAAATATGAATTTTTTGCTGAAAATAAGTTACCCCACTCAATTGGCTTTACGAAGTGAGGTTGGCGGTAACTCTGAATTATGGCATAAGAGATTTGGCCATCTCAATTACAAAGCCTTGAAGCCACATAGAAATAAAGGTGTGGTACATGGTTTACCATTTATTAATTTGAAATCTGATCCATGTGAAGCTTGATTTTTTTGGCAAACAAATTCAAGCATCCTGAGGAGCTTGGCGAGCACGTTCACCTTTGGAATTAGTGCATAGTAATATTGTCAACAAAATACCAACTATGTGCAGAAGGCAAGAATTGGTATTTTATCATTTTTATTGATGATTATACAAGGATGACATGGGCTTATTCTCTGAAAGAACGATTAGAAGCACTGGAAGTGTTTAAGAAATTCAAGGCTATGGTGGAAAATTAAAGCAACAAAAAAATTAAAGTACTTCACAGTGATCAAGGTGGCGAGTATATCTCAAAAGAAATTGAGAAATACTGTGATGTTACCGATATTCGAAAGCAATTGATAGTAGCCTACATTCCTCAACAAAATGGTGTTGCCGAAAGAAAAAGTTGCACAATTAATGACATGGAAAATTCTATGTTTAAAAAGAAAGGTGTGCCTAAATCATTTTAGACAGAAGCTGTAAGTACAACAGTTTGTATTTTGAATAGAAGTCCAATGAAGGCAGTTCTAAACCGCACACCATTTGAAGCATGGTATGGTCAGAAACTAGTAATTAGCCATATAAAGGTATTTGGTTCTTTTGGTAATGCCCAAGTAACAGCTCAAAGGCGAGTTAAATTTGATGATAAGAGTGTCCGTTGTATATTTCTCGGCTATGCTGATGGCACTAAAGGATATCGGCTTTACCACTTAGAAAAAAGAAGATCATAATCAGTAGAGATATGATCTTTGATGAGAAAGCTTCCTAGGATTGGGAGAGTGTCCGTTGTTTAGAAGAATTAGTTGATACCAACAACGGTTATCTCACTAGGCTAACCACAAGTATCGGTTGACCAACAGGAGCAAGGTGATGCCCCAAGTCAAGTTAAATCAAGTTCAAATTCGACCTCAAGCCTGAGTGCTGATGAGCAGTTGAGTACACCAGAATTAGCTCCACGACAAGTAAGGAGTCTAGCAGAAATATATGAGTCATATGTTTTCTTTGTTGTTAACCACAAAGCTTCGTAGAAGCAGAAAAGTACAGAATTGGGTAAAGCCATAGAAGATGAGATTCATATGATTAAGAAGAACAACACTTTGGAGATGGTTGATTTACCCAAGAATCGAGAAGTTATTAGAGTCAAATGGGTTTATAAGTTAAAGTTAAACCCAGATGGCTCAATTCAAAAATATAAAGAAAGACTTGTAGCGAAAGGCTTTAAGCAAAAGCCTAGTGTTGACTACTATAAGACATATGCTCTAGTTGCAAGGCCAGAGACAATACAAATAGTTATGTCAAGAAGTCTGTTATAGAGCATGGGAGTCCTAGGAGAATTTTGGGGAGAAGCAGTATCAACTACCGTTTATCTCCCAAATCAGGCACCAACGAAGAGCATCATGGCCAAAACTCCTTACGAAGCCTACTACGACCACAAGCCAAGAGTTGGTCACCTCCACATATTCGGATGCGTAGCACACGTGAAGATGACTATGCCATACCTCTCCAAG